>OX463309.1:17535540-19935540 GCA_949820665.1 Scrobipalpa costella | reverse complement strand
GAGCTTCTGTGTGGAAACAGTACATACAGGTATTTCTTTACCATTTCAACTGCATCTATGGTCCAGTGATTTGAGCTAGATTTTTTATGGGTTGAACTTTTTATTTACAACAAACATGAAATATTTACAACATTAACTTACATACATACATAAATCACGCCTTTAGCCCTTACGGGGTAGGCAGAGCGTTTAACGCCTCGTAAAAGGCGCGAAAGCCACGTCTGACAAAAATTGAGGGCAATTTTAGATTGTTATATGTATTGCTATAGTGACAGGTTGTCAGTCCATCGCCTAAATTACAATACACTGTAACCCTCGAGTCCCTTTTGCTGACTTCAAGAGCATGCCCGGGAGGAAGGGCAGGTAGAACATTCTATGTTTTTCTATCTCTCCCAGTCCAGCATGGAAGTAACATTAACTTAAATCTAATCAAAGGTAAAAATCGGCCTCCAGAGCGTCCTGTTGTAGCATGGTGCCATTTGGATAGCGAGGCTAATCTGCTGCGCAATTAAGCTGCCAGCCGTGCGGTCACCAGTGACCTCAGCAAGACGCCCTGAAAGGTCCTGCATTTTTTTTAGATTAGATCCTACTCTTGAGGGTAATTATTATTATGTGCTATTGGCGTTTGAGACATGGGTTCCTGGGGGTCAGAGGCTTTGTCCTTTGTCTCTGAGATTGGTCGCCGGCTTCGAGAGAGAGGATTTGACGCTCGCTCCGGATCTTACCCGGCAATGTTGACCATCGCCATTCAACGTGGTAACACAGCGAGTGTCATGCGCCATGCGCCTTGCCTTGCGCCTGGTATGACCCGGGGAGGTATTTCTGATTGATTTTATATTTATTAATTTTGACTTATGAATATATGATATGAATATTATTTCTCAATATAATAAATTAAAAACAAAATTAAATTAGGCTAAAAGTTGCTATTGCAGACTGATCAATAAATTGTTCAAAAGTTTATCAATGTCATAAGTTAGGCATGAGTCAAATGCGCTATCTTCATACAGCATTTTCCGTAGGTCAGCTGGAAGTAATTTGCCTTTTTAAAATTAAATGAAATTTGCTTACGCCACCGTACTGAGCGGGTCGGCATAAAGCAGATAACTGAGTTTAATTAGTGTTTCTAACCGATTTTGAAACTTTTCTATACGTGCATTGGAGCTTCATAAGTTTCAGGATGGATAGGAGGAAATAAAACAGAAGTGACTGGAGCGATTTATGGATGAGAGAACTGAACAGACATGATGACTGTTTAGGGACGCGTGTGACAGGTAGGACAGGGGGAACGTGTGGTAGGTACGTGATGAACGATTATGGGAGATGGGGTTACTATGAGCCTGCTTCCACCGCCACCATCGTCACGTTTTCGGACCAGACCCACAAGACGCTGCAGATAATCACGGGTGGTTGAAGGAGAAAGAAAAACTTCGCAGATGAAATCGCGGGTAAAAGCTAGTAACAAATAAACTAGTGAATAGGGGAAGAACCGTAAAGGTAAGGCTTAAGTAACGTAAGTCTTTCGCCTGATTTGTCGTATGGTCTGCCGGTCACATCAGAATTAAAGATAGAAGGAAAAGAGATTGCTGTTATTATTGCGCATACATTTTTACATACATACATATATTATAATCACGCCTTTATCCCTAATGGGGTAGGAAAACAAAAGGTCGTACCGCCACGTTTGACAAAGTTTTGATGGTTATTGTATTTAAGATACATTTGTAGGTATGTTGCTGTAGTGACTGGTTGTCAGCCCATCGCCTAAATTGCAATATACTGAACTCTCGGATCCCTTAGCTGGTTTTTACAGAATGCCCGGGGGAAATTGCAGCTGGTACATGCTACGCTTTTCTCTCGCTCCCAGGCCAGCATGGAAGAAACGCGCATAAACTTAATCACTAAAATCTTATGCAGATTGTGTTATTTAGGATTGGTCACAGGCACAGAAAATTTGTTATATGAACTCTTCTAGGTACTTAGACCAGACCAGATTGCATTCATAAATAAGAAATTGCATGCTAGCTCCTCTAGGTTCAGCTCTATCTAACAAGTTTTCACTTCAAAGGATGCATAACAATGCCAGTGCGAAGTACCTATGGTATTCGTGTAGGCGAAACACAAACGCATATTGGCCAAGAGGACTTTTCCGGGGTTCCGTAACTATACATACATACATATAATCACGCCTTTATCCCTAATGGGGTAGGCAGAGCGTAAACGACCTAAACAAAGGTCGTTCCGCCACGTATGACAAAGTTTTGAGGGTTATTCAAGATGGATTTGTACGTATATTGCTGTAGTGACAGGTTGTCAGCCCATCGCGTAAATTGCAATATACTGAAACCCTCAGATCCCTTAGCTAGTTTTTACAGCATGCCCGTGAGGAAATTCAGCTGGCACATTCTATGTTTTTCTCTCGCTCCCAGTCCAGCGTGTAACAAATTTCATTTTATTTTTTTTAAATGTAAAATGAATCATAGTTTCCATTAGGTTGGGCCTTATACACAAATGTTCATTCAGGTAGATAATTTTTTAAAAATATTTCAGCCTCCGTTCCGTGGGGAAATTTGTTTAGTTTCATTGGAAGGTTTTATATTCTTAAAAAATGGAATGTAATTTTTTTCGAGCCACTATATTTCATTCTTGACTGGGAGCGAGAGAAACACATAGAATGTGCCAGCAGCATTTATTCCCAAGCATGCTGTAAAAAGGTAAGGGATCTGAGGTTTCATTATATTGCAATTTAAGCGATGGGCTGACAACCTGTTACTACAGCAATATACCTACAAATCTATCTTAAACAACCCTCAAAACTTTGTCTGACGTGACAGAACGATCCTTGTTTAGGTCATTTACGCTCTGCCTACCCTATTAGGGATAAAGGCTTGATTATATGTATGTATATCCGCTTTACGTTTTATGCTATCTAACTTTTTAGGTCTGCTGTAAGACATTTCATTTTAGAAATAAGCAGTACCTGTTTTGTCTTGATTCCTATGTAATTGTTCTGTGTATGTTTCTGTGTACAATAAACTGTTAAATAAATATATTCTAGATTTATACGTACAGATCGAGTGGCAGTTTGGGTCTAAATCTGTATTCAACCTAAAAATATTATAGCACTAGTTTGCACTTACTCAGTTTTAATTTGTATATCTTCTGAATAAGGACTCTGAATCTCTGATTAAAAGTCTTTGTCTGTTTGTTTTTCTCAAGAGCTGGTGGTTCCATGGTTCCTTTGTAATGTGGGTTAGCAGAGTATAAAGAAATGGAAATTAAAACGAAACCACTGACACGCATTCCCTACAAATGAATATGCATTTTTTCCTTATTTTTTCTCTTATGAAAACCTACCCTGTAGAGAAAATAGTTTCTCCCGGGAGTCTAGAGCAAATTTGTGAAAAAGTATTTCTATTTGTTAGGTGACGATACTAGCTAAGTGGCGCCCCCATAAGTTAAAAAAACATAATTCACTAAAAACGCAATGAATCTAAAAACCGGTCCTACAGATTCAAGTAATAATAATTAAGATAATTTAGAAACTTATGTATTACTGATGAATTAGCGATTCATAGTTCGTAGTGGTAAAAGGAACAAAAATTGCGAATAACGGCTATTAACGGCAATTTTCGTTCCTGTTACTACAACGATCTAATGGGGGCGCCACTTGGCTAGTATCGCCACCTTAATAGAATTAATTTCAAGGATTTTTGTGCAAGAGTAATGAATGAATACATACAGACCTATAGTTATTCCAATTTCCTTTCCACTGTATAAAAATATTCCAACATCTTAACATCCTATTTATTTAGAGTAAGTTTGATATTATTTATTATATCTTAGGAAATGTTCTTATATTTTAAAACACACGAATAATACACACATATAATTACGCCTTTATCCCTAATGGGGAAGGCAGAGCGTTAACGACATAAACGAACGTCGTTCTACTTCAGGGTTATTTGAGATAGATTTGTAGGTTGTCAGCCCATTGTCGAAATTACAAAACATAAACCATTTTATATTGAGCGATGATGTTTTTTCTCATAATATCGCCAACATATCATCTTAATTATTTAATTCGTCAAAGTTCTTTGAATACTATACACGTAGAGCTATCTGTGCGAAATTCTCTCAACAACCAACATTGTATTCACTGGTTAGCTGGTTACTCTTTCCAATTTGCCCTTTTTCCCGCAAACTTGAACCTTTGGCCTCAGAGAACCTCTCGCGGCCTCTTTACTCTGAAAGTTCCACGCGCTGCGCACAGATGGCGCTGTAAGGAAAATTGCAATTTAGTGGAAAATGATTCAAACTTAAAATATTGCCCAACAAATTTAATAAATAATGTGTATTTACTACTGACTAACCTACTTCGGTAAGATGTTATCTATTAATTTAATATGTTGGTAATATAACGAGAAGGAAAATTTTCCTACTTATTTGTAAACCAGAAAAAACTACGGAAAAAAAGGTAAAAATCAATCTCAATACCTGTTTTTCCTGATTACTATACTTCCATGCTAGACTGAATGCGAGAGAAATACATAGAATGTGCCAGCTGTATTTCCTCCTGGGCATTCTGTAAAAACCAGCTAGGGTATCCGAGGGTTTCTGTATATTGCAATTTAGGCGATAGGCTAACAACCTGTCACTACAGCAATATACCTACAAATCTATCTCAAATAACACTCAAAACTTTGTCAGTCGTGGCGGAACGACCTTTGTTTAGGTGCCTTCCCCATTAGGGAAAAAGGCATGATTATTTGTATGTATGAATACTATTCAAATTGTGAATAATACATATTTTATGTTTACATCTCCCCTTATCTCTCAGTTTAAATTTCGTTAATTGCCAAGTCAGGCCGTTACGCCGGGTTCGCACAAAACTGCGTAAAAGTTGGAGCCATTTCTCCGAATTTATTGCGACAGCCAACTTGTGTTGGTGATCTGAAAAGTTGAGGGAATAATCGTTTTGACAGAGATTTGCAGTATGGCCTTGGATTTGTGAAACCCAATTTAAATCAAATAAAATCGACTTAGTGACTGTGATTCTTCCATGCTGGACTGGGAGACATAGAAAAACATAGAATGTTCCAGCTGCCCTTCCTCCCGGGCATGCTGTTGAAGTCAGCAAAGGGGACTCGAGGGTTACAGTGTATTGTAATTTAGGCGATAGGCTGACAACCTGTCACTAAAGCAATACATATTACAATCTAAAATTGCCCTCAATTTTTGTCAGACGTAGCGAAAGCGCCTTTTAAGAGGCGTTAAACGCTCTGCCTACCCCGTAAGGGATAAAGGCGTGATTAATGTATGTAGTTACTGTGCTAAGTTTTTTCCATCATCATCATAAATGTAAGAGCTTTTGCTCTTGTCAGTGGAGTAACCGGCAACTTTCCCTGGATTCAGTCTTCTCCTTAACTTCTCTATACGACGTGACCTTAATTTTTTTTTTTAATTGATCCATATTTTTTCGATGATACTGATATTCACATTAAATTATAACTTCAACCACTTCGCTGGTTTATCATTATCTATCGCTATCTTATCATAAATAGATATATTTTCAAGTAGCTACTCATTATTATTGCACAAAAACTCATTTTTTTTTATTATTTTATTGTTATTTATTATAACTAATATATACGTATATAGTCATTACAGGCATGCCCGTAATAAACGTATATTTGTTGAGATAAAAGCATAGAATGTGCCAGCTGAATTTCCTCCCGGGCATTGTAACAACCCCCCCCCCCTACTAACAAATTTACCCTAATATAAAAATGATATGTGAAAGGAAGTGTGATAAAGGTGTGAAGGAGAGGTAGGAATGTGGTCAGGAGAGGCTGAGAGGAAGGAAAGAGTGATTGGAATAAGATTTAATGATGGCTCGTGATTGTGATCGTCTAGTTAAAGTTAGGACCGTACATTGTGTGATAGTATTTATAAAAGTAACCCAAATCCTTTAAAGTGGTAGTGGGATGTCATAACTTAGCTCTCTTTAGGTTCTTGGGACAACATTGGTACAGTGCGCAGCGGGATAACGGAACCTCCGATTCCAGCTCCAACCATTCGCTGGTAGAGGATTTATGTGCTCGCCAACCATCAACGAATGAGATTTACTTCAATTACCAATTCCCAGACACTAATAAAGACAGTAAATAGCCTAGGAACTTGTCCTTGATGCAAAACCCATCATGCGAGCCCCAGAAAAGGAAAGAGGAGGCACTTCTGTGCCCTCCAATTAGTTTTTGTTTTGGCCAAGCCTCAGGCCAGAAATAAGTGACAGCGCACTTAGGAGTTTTGGAACGAGTCCAGATTGATGAACAGCATCATGTAAAATATAATTAATTTGAGCTGATTTATTGGTCAGCCAACCAAGACAGAGCAAGTCATGTCTGATGTAATTTGTAGTAAGTTGTGATGTCCAATTGAGAAACATTGTCTCAACAAAGGTTTTATAAATTGTTGTCCAGCTATGCTGGAAGCACCGACTATGAAACTGCACCAGTCATCGATCTCCACTTATGATATGCACATCCAGGAGTCAGTAGAATAGATAGGGATGCCGAAGCTAGTCCCAGATAATATAACAATCATTCACACCGCAAGCCACAGGTTCGTTGTAGATATAGGAGTGATAGGCAAGAGCAAGTAGTGACTGATTGTTAGACTTCTTTAGTGCAAAATAAGCTTCTGTGATCTAAACGCCGTTACAGACATATCGAATGCTAAGATGTAGTATGTGATGGAGGTTTGACCATGGCTGATACCATGTCGCTCAATTGACATCAAGTCAAGTAGTATTTCAGTAGTATAATGGCTTATCAAAGCCAACCGACCATAAATCAGTCATATAAAATTCACATAAAGTGAATAAATATATAATTTTAATTCCAGACCCGTTCCAGGGTAATTTGAGGTTGTAGGTAGGATTCAGATAACATCATCCCACATTCCATGTTGTATCGGTTTGGTAAGTATAATGAATACTCCCATTAGGTAGTTGGACCATAGTCCCAATAAGTTGCAAGTATAAAACCCACACATTAGTAGGTATATTATCAAAGATAAACTTTGTCAGTCTGTAGAACAGGATCATCAATTGTATAAAACCTACATAGTAGGTATCAGAGGTGAACGTTCCCACCAAGTTTGTAGCTGGTGTTCTAGAGTCTAGAACATACATACATATAGGATCATGAATCCAATAAATGTTTCAAAACATTGTCCGTTGAATATATTTCACAATAAAGTGAATATAAAATCAATTCAGTATCCACTGCCAGAATAAGCATGTAGGTATGAATGACTCATACATAGGTATTAAATCCACAGTTAAGTGAATATAAATCAGTTCAGTAGTTTATTTGAGAATAATAGGTAAGTATTTTGTCTCCTCTGCCAGGATAGGTAGGTATGAACAATTCATACATAGATATAGTTATAAAAACATAGAATGTATTAAAATAATTTATACATTCCACTGCTGGGCATCTCATGAAACATTAGGATGATGCTTCTCTGCTTAAAGGGAAGGTAAGGCAGGAATTTTGGTAAAGGGAAGGGAGAGAACTACCTACCTAAACACAAACTAGGATCCCAAATAGCTACCCCCACCTACTTTCCTAGATATTGTTCTAATTCTTATTTATTATTACCTAGATTAACCTATCCATCTAAACCTACCCCTACCTAACCTACTCCTACAATGTACCTAAACTGCCTATTTACCTAACCGCTTAGCTGTGTATAAATTATGTAGTTGCATGCTAAACCGACCTACAATCCTACATATATCTCATTAACCGTACCTATCATATAAGAAATATTGGAAATTATATATATATATATATATATAAATGAATAGAACGGCCTTTGGCAAGTATGAAATATCATAAAAAAGGATTGTTAATTGAACAGGGAAAAACCTTGTCAATAAACAAAGTCTGAAGTGGACAAGATAATTAAATAAATGTAGAAATGGTAAAGTAAATAAAACACGATGTAAATTCCTTTAGAATCCTTGTAGGTGGCACTCCACCAGCTCTGCAAGACTCCACTGTCAGCATCCTCCACTTCACCATGTAAAAGAACAGCTGATCGTCAGGTCACCGCCCTCCGTCCTCCACAGGAACAACTGATGGCACCAACATCCCACCAAAGTAGGCCTCATGGTTGCCTCCCGGCTGCATACTCTCCTCTCCTCTTTGATGTGTACACTTTCACTGGTAAAAGTCAACTAAACTTCAAGTAAAACTAAACTTCCACTCAAACTAAAACTCCAGGTCGACTAAACTTCTCCCTGCTCGGTCCCAGCCGCTATTTTCTTCCACGGCGTCCTTCTCCATCCCTCGTCGCCCCCGTCTCTCAAATTCCAGCCCCATTCCCCCTTCTCGAGCCCCCCGACTGTTTTATCTTCCCTCTTCTCGACCATTTTCGAGTTTTCGAGAGCCTTCATTCCTACTTCTCTTGATAGTTCTCCCATTCTCCTCCAGATGGCACCGCGTGTCCTTACTTCAAATTCAAGTAATTTCAGTTCGATCTGGCTATAATATTAGTTCTCCACTCAATCAACACTAGATTGGCATTAGTTTCTCGTTTATAGTGATTCTCCTACCAATCTGATAGATGGCGTTATTTGTATTTTAAAACAATGATTAAGTTTTGAATAGCAGAAGCTAAGTTCATTACAATCGCCCCGATTTTGATGAGAAAAATCGTGTTTTAGATCGAATGGAGTAAAATTTTACAGATATGTTTCAAATACAATAAGATTTCAAACAAATGTCGCCCCCAAAATTCTATGAAATTCGATCAAAACCGATTTTTCGAAGAAAAATCTACTAATAAAATAGAAAATCAGACGTTCCTATGATAATTAAATATGAGCTATTGCCCCGCCCCCATAGTAAGTGAATCTTATTACCTAAAGAAAAGAAAACATAAAATATGAAACCTATCCCCATAAATAACTAGGTGTATATACAAAAAAAAAACACAAATCCTGAAACTAGATCGCCCCCTTGATGAACGAATTGTATTATCTTAAGGATACTAAACACTTCTGATTCTAACCATATCTAAGTTGAAAATTAAGACCCGCCCCCAAAATCTATAAGTTTGTAAAACTTTAATTCAAGAATTGTCAAAAAATGTTTTCGTAAATGTCCGGATAAATAGTCTTAAAATTTTAGAGTTAATTAAAATTAAAATTTACATTGGGCATTGTTGATAAACTGTTCATTTGAATTACCTATCAACTCTAGGTAAACAAAAATTATGATAAGATTAATTTTAGATTAGAAATTACTTTGCTAATATCCCTCTCAGTGATCCGAAGTACCAGCCTGCTTTCATAAAACACCCAAATAGGTTAAACATATCTGGCTAAAGCTAAACAATGCAGATATTTAATTGAGAAAATTTAATCAAGCATTTAAGTCAAATTATCATCCCTACTTTACCTATTCCATCCATAGCAAGATACGAGTAGTAAAATTATAATATTACTGATTCTACCAGTTCGTATCAAATCCATGCCATTTGTTGTGTGTAAATAATTTGTAAAGTCTGTAAAGGTACTTTGTCAGAGTAGATGCTTGCAAAGATACCTCGAATAACGATTCTACAAAGATCCATAACTAACCATTGTGCTTAATTAGTCATCTGTCCGCAAAATCGCTACAGAAGTAAACTCAGAGTGTAATGAGGTGATTTGATCCCAAACTATGCCCAACACAATAGTTGAGTCTAAGCAAATAACAACCAAAATTCATAAGATTCAAAATCTATTTACTACCCATCAAGTGTGGATGGAGTTAAAATATATTTTTGTTTGTATTAATACGTTGTGAAATAGATGAAAACAAGCTAGGCCCCCAAACCATCTTGAAGGCATTGTAGCAAGTTAATAGAGAATGTTTAAAACATTCTAAAATTTAATATCTAGTTCTCCTCTTTACTTTAACTATTTATTTACGCCAATATGCTAAAACAGCTATTTCGCTAAACTTTACGCCAAAATGCCAAAAGAGCCTTTACGCCAAAATGCTTAGAGACATAACGCCAAAATTCCAAACACAACAAACTTACTGGATTTTATTTATTCTGCAATTACGCCAAATGCATAAAAATAATTATGTATCTTTTTAATACGCTATCTGCTTGCCCTAAAAATAAAACTACGCCTAAGCAAAACTATCTAGAAATGCTATGCAAAATCTGCTAACCTAATAACTGTTACACACTAAACTTGAAATACGCCAATGCACGAAAACACCTACATCTTCATAAACAATCTATCAACCAACATGCCTCCATGAATATCTTTCCCAATACTATTAATATTCTTTTATTTATATCCAGACCTTCACAAACACATTCCTAATAAATATTAAATTATTACTTTAGGTATTGAATATATTAAGGAAAAGGCATAATGACCCTAAACCCTAAGTAGAAAAATTAATCTATAAGGTTTAATTGCTTTTTTTTGTGAAAGAATTTGGACAATAACTTGATAAGTAGTTTTGAATTAATTTATTTTATTAAAAATGTTAATTTATTTAGTAAACTCAAACTCTATAAGTATATCTTAATACTTCACAAAAAGAAAAGACTAAATGGATTTAAATTATAAAACTAATATTCAAATTAAAACAAAGGCTAACTGTGCTGTTTATACTATCCATAACACCCATTAAATGTACCAGAAAACCCCATTAGAAATACCCCATAACAATTTTAGTTGACCATCTTATAGAAAGTTTTAAATTGTTATGATAAAACCCATTCCGATGATTTAAAAGTCTGATACCAATGAAATTTAAAAGGTAAATACTATAAGATTATTCCAACCCATACCAATGATACTTCCGCAAATAATCTAAGTAGTAGTAAATAAAATCAGTTTAAATTTAAGATGAAGCTTTCTTATTTGTTCCGGAATACGATATTACCCAAAGGCCGTTCCCAAATGAAACACAAAATCATATAAAAGCTGTTGAAATCAAAATAAAATATTGCTGCCATTTGCACAGATATATTACCAAAGCCGTCCTATTAAACAATCAAAACAAATTCTATTAATTAAACAAGTATTCTGTTAGCCAAAGTGAAATATGCATTATCCAACAAATTAAGGACGTAATTATAAAGAAATGTTCTATATTTTTGTTCTAGAATGAAGATACTATGCTATTAAATAGAATTGCATACGCAGAATACCTACTTCTAGTTGTCTTTTGAATGAAAACTCAGTTAAACTTGTTGGAAAATGACCTATCATAAAGTACCTGAAAATATTTCAAAACATAGGTAAAGTAATAAAAAACTTTCCTTCTAGCTATAGGCGACTTACGTGACAAAATTTCCTGCGGGGACATGGCACTATCACTATTTAAACACCGCATATAAACACACAAACACACGTAAACTTTTTCCACTTGATTTTTTCACTTGTTGTCCCCGACAAACACTAGGAAACTTGGTGTTTAACTCGGAATGAACGCTCGCGTATTCTAGCGTACAAAATGTACAACAAATATTACGAAAACTACCATAAACTATTGAAAACAACGAAATTAAACTAGCCGAGTAAAATTATTTTCAAAAGAACTGTCAAAAAGTTTTCCTGAACCTCACGTAATTAATTCTGAAAATCAAGACAAGGATAAGTAATCAAATCTACTAAGGAAAACAGTATTTCTATCTCTCTCTGACGTTTTTAGTGGTTGACGTTTCGATCAATCGATTGAAGATCGATTTACGTTCGATGAATTACGTTCAAAATTCAACAATTAATTCGCAAGATTTTCATGTTTATATTATATTTTACCCGTAAAATAGATTAGTAAATGAAACAAACTAAATGATTTATATCAAATATTTGAGTATTGTATAGAAAACAAATATACTAAGTCGAAAACTATTTAAAATGTCAAAATTTTACGTTAATGAAATAAATATCTGGTAGTAGAGCATAGGTTTTGAACGCACCCCAGGTGTCAACATTAGTGTTGGCATAATGAGCGGATTTTCCCTAATTGTGTGGTATTCATGCTGGCCTGGGAACGAGAGAAAAACATAGAATGCGCCAGCCGCACCTCCCCCCGGGCACGCTGCAAAAACCCGCCAAGGGATCCAAGGGCCCCAGCACACTGCAATTCAGGCGATGGGCCGACAACCCGTCACTAAACCCTCAAATGCATCCCAAACAACCCCCAAAGCCCCGCCAGAGGCGGCGAAACGACCCCTGCTCAGGCCGTTCATGCTCCGCCCACCCCACCAGGTACAAAGGCGCGACCACATGCAAGTATGTATGTATGTGTGGAATTCATAAAGTGTAAGCTAAACAAAAATATCGAATTGTGATATATTTTTTTAAAATATTAAAAAAAAACTTAATAAAGAAATTAATCATGCCATTACCAAGTTATTTTAAAAACATGAGAAAAATTTACTGTGATCGAATGTTTAACTATGTGAAAACGAGCAAAAATTACATTTGAAACCATGTACTGATATATACTGATAAAATGCTATGTAACTTGTTATTTGAGATGAATCAAATCAATATTCTTAAAGGTTTTTGATTAAGTAAGTGATAAAATAGATATTGTCTTTTCTCAAGAAATAATAAGTTGTACTTCCCAATTCTATTTAAAAATAACATAAATAATACCTAGATATTATGATTACTATTTCTTGACTTTGTTCTTAGTTATCAATTTAAACTAACTTGCAACTTTTAAAATAATTTATAAAGATAATTCTAAGGGATTTCTACATTGAAAACTGGCAACACAGATTTTCTAATGTCATTTTATATCATATGTTGAATGTTGATAACCCAATCTATTTTCTTTTCAGAGCTAATCCAACCCATTCTAATCCCTAAACTGATGTCTTAGTGTCCCTATCCTACAGGTTCCTAGCCAGCAAACGGCTGACGCACACACCTCCGCCGTCACACGGACCGCCGACCCAAGAAGTCCCAAGAAGAGAACATCAGAGACAACCCACTTTGCAAACCACTCTCCGTTTCAATGAGCAATGGACCAAATTATGATCCTGGTCACGGCACCAATTGTAACAACTGACTGGGAGAGATAGAAAAACATAGAATGTTCCAGCTGCCCTTCCTCCCGGGCATGCTGTTGAAGTCAGCAAAGGGGACTCGAGGGTTACAGTGTATTGTAATTTAGGCGATAGGCTGACAACCTGTCACTAAAGCAATACATATTACAATCTAAAATTGCCCTCAATTTTTGTCAGACGTGGCGAAAGCGCCTTTTAAGAGGCGTTAAACGCTCTGCCTACCCCGTAAGGGATAAAGGCGTGATTAATGTATGTAGTTACTGTGCTAAGTTTTTTCCATCATCATCATAAATGTAAGAGCTTTTGCTCTTGTCAGTGGAGTAACCGGCAACTTTCCCTGGATTCAGTCTTCTCCTTAACTTCTCTATACGACGTGACCTTAATTTTTTTTTTTAATTGATCCATATTTTTTCGATGATACTGATATTCACATTAAATTATAACTTCAACCACTTCGCTGGTTTATCATTATCTATCGCTATCTTATCATAAATAGATATATTTTCAAGTAGCTACTCATTATTATTGCACAAAAACTCATTTTTTTTTATTATTTTATTGTTATTTATTATAACTAATATATACGTATATAGTCATTACAGGCATGCCCGTAATAAACGTATATTTGTTGAGATAAAAGCATAGAATGTGCCAGCTGAATTTCCTCCCGGGCATTGTAACAACCCCCCCCCCCTACTAACAAATTTACCCTAATATAAAAATGATATGTGAAAGGAAGTGTGATAAAGGTGTGAAGGAGAGGTAGGAATGTGGTCAGGAGAGGCTGAGAGGAAGGAAAGAGTGATTGGAATAAGATTTAATGATGGCTCGTGATTGTGATCGTCTAGTTAAAGTTAGGACCGTACATTGTGTGATAGTATTTATAAAAGTAACCCAAATCCTTTAAAGTGGTAGTGGGATGTCATAACTTAGCTCTCTTTAGGTTCTTGGGACAACATTGGTACAGTGCGCAGCGGGATAACGGAACCTCCGATTCCAGCTCCAACCATTCGCTGGTAGAGGATTTATGTGCTCGCCAACCATCAACGAATGAGATTTACTTCAATTACCAATTCCCAGACACTAATAAAGACAGTAAATAGCCTAGGAACTTGTCCTTGATGCAAAACCCATCATGCGAGCCCCAGAAAAGGAAAGAGGAGGCACTTCTGTGCCCTCCAATTAGTTTTTGTTTTGGCCAAGCCTCAGGCCAGAAATAAGTGACAGCGCACTTAGGAGTTTTGGAACGAGTCCAGATTGATGAACAGCATCATGTAAAATATAATTAATTTGAGCTGATTTATTGGTCAGCCAACCAAGACAGAGCAAGTCATGTCTGATGTAATTTGTAGTAAGTTGTGATGTCCAATTGAGAAACATTGTCTCAACAAAGGTTTTATAAATGGTTGTCCAGCTATGCTGGAAGCACCGACTATGAAACTGCACCAGTCATCGATCTCCACTTATGATATGCACATCCAGGAGTCAGTAGAATAGATAGGGATGCCGAAGCTAGTCCCAGATAATATAAAAATCATTCACACCGCAAGCCACAGGTTCGTTGTAGATATAGGAGTGATAGGCAAGAGCAAGTAGTGACTGATTGTTAGACTTCTTTAGTGCAAAATAAGCTTCTGTGATCTAAACGCCGTTACAGACATATCGAATGCTAAGATGTAGTATGTGATGGAGGTTTGACCATGGCTGATACCATGTCGCTCAATTGACATCAAGTCAAGTAGTATTTCAGTAGTATAATGGCTTATCAAAGCCAACCGACCATAAATCAGTCATATAAAATTCACATAAAGTGAATAAATATATAATTTTAATTCCAGACCCGTTCCAGGGTAATTTGAGGTTGTAGGTAGGATTCAGATAACATCATCCCACATTCCATGTTGTATCGGTTTGGTAAGTATAATGAATACTCCCATTAGGTAGTTGGACCATAGTCCCAATAAGTTGCAAGTATAAAACCCACACATTAGTAGGTATATTATCAAAGATAAACTTTGTCAGTCTGTAGAACAGGATCATCAATTGTATAAAACCTACATAGTAGGTATCAGAGGTGAACGTTCCCACCAAGTTTGTAGCTGGTGTTCTAGAGTCTAGAAAATACATACATATAGGATCATGAATCCAATAAATGTTTCAAAACATTGTCCGTTGAATATATTTCACAATAAAGTGAATATAAAATCAATTCAGTATCCACTGCCAGAATAAGCATGTAGGTATGAATGACTCATACATAGGTATTAAATCCACAGTTAAGTGAATATAAATCAGTTCAGTAGTTTATTTGAGAATAATAGGTAAGTATTTTGTCTCCTCTGCCAGGATAGGTAGGTATGAACAATTCATACATAGATATAGTTATAAAAACATAGAATGTATTAAAATAATTTATACATTCCACTGCTGGGCATCTCATGAAACATTAGGATGATGCTTCTCTGCTTAAAGGGAAGGTAAGGCAGGAATTTTGGTAAAGGGAAGGGAGAGAACTACCTACCTAAACACAAACTAGGATCCCAAATAGCTACCCCCACCTACTTTCCTAGATATTGTTCTAATTCTTATTTATTATTACCTAGATTAACCTGTCCATCTAAACCTACCCCTACCTAACCTACTCCTACAATGTACCTAAACTGCCTATTTACCTAACCGCTTAGCTGTGTATAAATTATGTAGTTGCATGCTAAACCGACCTACAATCCTACATATATCTCATTAACCGTACCTATCATATAAGAAATATTGGAAATTATATATATATATATATATATATAAATGAATAGAACGGCCTTTGGCAAGTATGAAATATCATAAAAAAGGATTGTTAATTGAACAGGGAAAAACCTTGTCAATAAACAAAGTCTGAAGTGGACAAGATAATTAAATAAATGTAGAAATGGTAAAGTAAATAAAACACGATGTAAATTCCTTTAGAATCCTTGTAGGTGGCACTCCACCAGCTCTGCAAGACTCCACTGTCAGCATCCTCCACTTCACCATGTAAAAGAACAGCTGATCGTCAGGTCACCGCCCTCCGTCCTCCACAGGAACAACTGATGGCACCAACATCCCACCAAAGTAGGCCTCATGGTTGCCTCCCGGCTGCATACTCTCCTCTCCTCTTTGATGTGTACACTTTCACTGGTAAAAGTCAACTAAACTTCAAGTAAAACTAAACTTCCACTCAAACTAAAACTCCAGGTCGACTAAACTTCTCCCTGCTCGGTCCCAGCCGCTATTTTCTTCCACGGCGTCCTTCTCCATCCCTCGTCGCCCCCGTCTCTCAAATTCCAGCCCCATTCCCCCTTCTCGAGCCCCCCGACTGTTTTATCTTCCCTCTTCTCGACCATTTTCGAGTTTTCGAGAGCCTTCATTCCTACTTCTCTTGATAGTTCTCCCATTCTCCTCCAGATGGCACCGCGTGTCCTTACTTCAAATTCAAGTAATTTCAGTTCGATCTGGCTATAATATTAGTTCTCCACTCAATCAACACTAGATTGGCATTAGTTTCTCGTTTATAGTGATTCTCCTACCAATCTGATAGATGGCGTTATTTGTATTTTAAAACAATGATTAAGTTTTGAATAGCAGAAGCTAAGTTCATTACAGCATGCTGTAAAAACCAGCTAAGGGATCCGAGAGATCCTGTATATGTTGCTGGCTGACAACCTGTCACTACAGCAATATACCTACAAATTTATCTTAAATAACCATCAAAACTTTGTCAGACGTGGCGGATTGACCTTTGTTTTTATTGGGGATAAAGGCGTGATTATATGTATGTATGTATGTAGGCATGCCCAAGATAATTATTTACACAATGAACTTATACATGCATATATATAATCTCGCCTTTATCCCTAATGGGGTGGGCAGAGCGTAAACGACCTGAATGAATAATTTTATATTATTACAATCAAGCATAAATTTATTCAAATTTGATTAGAATACATCAACGACACATAATACTGTTTTTATATGTATTTCCTATTCACGCACGCCATGCCATGTGCTAACCTTGACAAAAGCCGGCTCAACTTGTACAGCTACAACCAAATTTATATCCGTCTCGTTCTATCATCAACCTTATCCATAAACACGATACCTATATCTATCGCAGACAAGATAATATTAGTAATGTTTTGGTCAGCTGATTACGTATACTAATGTGTATTTTTAGGTAACAGAGTAGTAGTATCATAATGTCTTACTTGTGGGGTGCACTGCCCGTTGCGGTATTCTTTATTTATTGTAAACTAGTGAGGTTAAGCTTTGGAATTAATAGAAGCAGTCGGAATCTAGTTGGAAAAGTTACTATCGTGACAGGAAGCAATACAGGATGTGGTTATGAAACAGCAAAGGATTTCGCCGATAGAGGTGCAAAAGTCATTCTAGCTTGCAGAAATGAAGAACGCGGTAAAAAAGCCAGGGATGACATCATAGAAGCAACTGGTAATAAAGATGTGCATTATTATAAATTAGATCTATCGTCATTCAAATCCGTAAGAGAGTTTGTTGATACTTTTTCCAAAAATGAAAAACGTCTGGATATTCTTATCAACAACGCTGGAGATTTAGATTTAGATATTAGAACAACAGGAGATGGGTTACTTCTTGGAATGCAAGTGAACTATTTCAGTCCATTTCTGTTGACAAATCTGCTACTGCCTATTTTGAAAGAATCGAAACCGAGCCGAATCGTCAACGTCGCTTCAACTGGATACAAATTCGGAAAAGTAGAACTCGAGAATTTAAATGCTACTAGAAATGGAACTCTTGGCAAATTCAAAATTTATGCAAATTCCAAATTGTGTACTATCCTATCAACTGTGGAATTGAGCAAACATATTGAAGGTTCCGGAGTGACAGTCAACGCATTATGCCCAGGATTTGTCAACACCAATATCATTGATAAAGTTGGAAGTATATTTTGGCGATATTTTATAAAAATCAGAGCATATTTAATGGCTAAAGATGCGTGGGAAGGAGCTCAAACGCAGATATACTTAGCGGTTTCTCCTGAAGTGAAAGATGAAAGCGGTGGCTATTATACAGATTGTAAAAAGCAGAATCTTGAAGACTTTGCCAAGGACCCTGGTGTGGCCAAGAAGCTGTGGGAGATCACTGAAGGAATAGTCAAGCTTCAGTGAAGAAAATGTACAGTTACCTGATGGGATACAAAATATTCTAATAATATTAAGTTTAATAATTTACGTTGATGTGTTGTCAGGAGAAATTATGCGGTATTATATCTTTTAGAAACATTATTTTAATTATATTTTTTTACCTATGTTGTTAATTCTTTTGAGGATAAGAACCTACTATCACACTTGTACTCATGAAAAAATATCATTTATTTGCCTATTATTCATGTGACGCAAGAATATGTTATCATAAGCATGAATGATCACACGGATTTTTGGATGACTTTACAATATTCGGTCTCATGTTTCAAAGTTCAATGCAAAAGATATAGGAATAAAAAATGCTAACCTTATTTATTTTAACATAGCGCTAATACAAACCATATAAATAGTATAAATAATGTATTTATTTCCTCTTCGCTGGACTGGGAGTGTCTGGGAGTGAGACAAAAACATAGAATGTGCCAGCTGCATTTCCTCCCGAGCATGCTGTAAAAACCAGCTAAGGGATCTGAGGGTATCAGTATATTGTAATTTAGGCGATGGGCTGACAGCCGTCGTCACTACGTACATATCTTAAATAACCCTTATAACTTTGTCAGACGTGGCGGAATGACCTTTGTTAAATCGTTTACGCTTTGCCTACCCCATTAGGGATAAAGGCGTGATTATATGTAGGCATGTATTTATTTGGGTACTTGCGCGATACTCTATAAAGCACTTCTAGCAATTGAAAATCGGCTACCTAATCTGGGTGCTTGAACGAGGGTACTGCTTTTTACACAGAACGACTGCCATCTGACCTCCGCAACCCTTTAGGGAAACCAGGCCCAATCCTAAATCAGGTCAGAGTCACAAGCCGCCAATGCTTAGCACTGGCCTCTGTCATGGCTTAACGACTAATATCTACAGTATTAAACGATATTAAGCGGGACCAACGGCTTAACGTGCCTTCCGAAGCACGGAAAAAGCGCCGAATAAACGTACATATGAAATTCGAAAACCGAAAAACACATTATTGGTACGTGGTGGGATTCGAACCACGGCCCCCCACTCAGGAGGCAGCGGCCCTATCCACTACACCATCCGGCTCTCCTAAACAGTAAACAGATTAGATTATTCATAAAAATTGGTGCCTTGCACAGTTTCAGTCAGTATTGTTGTATTTGCCTTCTGCCTGGGTTTCAATCTGTAACAGCGCGATTGTTGGTAAGCAGGCATAAGGTCTATAGGCATAATATGACAGATGGGAAGCGGAAGGCGTAGCACTAATTGCATCCCACTGTAAAGGAGCCCGCTTATTTCTAATCACAGATTAGACAGTATATATTTTCTGATATTAAGTTGGCTAGCCATATAACTTATAACCAACCTCTTGAGGCACTTGCCGCTCGCGACTGGCTTGCGATTATTAAACAAGGTGGAGAGAGACATTGATCTTTTCAATTGCTCTTTGCGGAAGTTCACAGAAACGGCACTGAATTGTTTTTATAATATTTAATAATTAATGTAAGTAATATATATATGTAAAAATTGGGTTAAGGCCCTGTAAATAAATAAATAAATAAAATAAACTTTTATCATTTAACCATCATATCATCTTCTATGTTGGACTGGAAGTAAGAGAAAAACATAGAATGCAGCAATGTGCAGCTGGCGCATTTCCTCCCGGGTATGCTGTAAAAACCAGCTATGGGCTCCGAGGGTATATTGTAATTTAGGTTGGGCTGGCAACCTGTAACTACAGCAATATACCTACAAACCTATCTTAAATAACCCGAATAAGAAATGACCTTTTTTTAGGTCGTCTAGGCTCTGCCTACCCCATTAGGGATTTAAACGTGATTATAATGTATGTAAATTATTGGTTCAGAGTCGTAAAAGCCGGAAAAGCCATGTGTCATGTCATGGCTCTCGATCCGGAGGTCTGAGTTCTATTCCCGGCGCGGCGGGGACAATGACTTTGTGTTGGTGTTTCTAGTTTGGTTAGGACATTGCAGGCTGATCACCTGCTTGTCCGAAAAGTATATAAGCATGTCAGTCAATCTGTCCCAACAGAATAAAATATTGAAGGAATAGAGAGTGCACCTGCAGTTGCGCGCAGGCAGTTGGGCACTAAAAACTAGTCCTGCGCAGTTGGCAGATCTCTGGGAGACTGGCCGCCATCACCAAAAAACGGTGGGAGGATTATTATTAGTATTGCTTCTATCAAACTATCCTATCTGAACAGGGCACATGTAAATTAGAGTTGAAGTTTTGTGCGTGACCGCGCCAAGTTCGCAACTTTGCAGCTGCGAAACCAATAATTTGAGATTATTACGTTTCGTGACTTTGGGACTTGGCTAACTTTTAATAAGTTCGTTTTTGTTTCTACCTAGACTTATTGTGTTAGGACTACGGTGATTTGGCAAAAAAAGTTCTAAGTAACCTTTCTTCAATTAATGCTGACTGGGTTCTTATTTACTATCTAACGCTGATCTTCCATGATGGACTGGGAGTAAGAGAAAAACATAGAATGTGCCAGCTGCATTTCCTCCCGGGCATGATGTAAAAACCAGCTAAGGGATCCGAGGGTTTCTGTATATTGCAATTTAGACGATGGGCTGACAACCTGGAACAGACAGCATGGAAGTAATATATATAAAATATATATATATATACCTACATTAAATTTTAAATTTTAACTAATGTTGCTCAATTATTCTAAGAATGTTTTGTTTATTTATAACTGTTTAGTATAACTTCCATACTGGACTGGGAGAGAAAGAAAAACATAGAATGTTCCAGTTGCCCTTCCTCCCGGGCATGCTGTATAAGTCAGCAAAGGGGATTCGAGGGTTGCAGTGTATTGTAGTTTGGGCGATGGGCTGAAGACCTGTCACTGCAGCAATACACATTACAATCTAAAATTGCCCGCAATTTATGTCAGACGTGGCGAAAGCGCCTTTTAGGAGGCGTTTTACGCTCTGCCTACCCCGTAAGGGATAGAGGCGTGATTTTATGTATGTATGTATGTATGTTTAGTATATAAGAACTAACTATTATTGTTAAAAACGCCATCAATGCTTGTATATACAAAATGTTGATGAACCAATAAATAAATAAATAAAATTAAAACCGGAGAGAATAATCCTCCTGCCCTTTTCCAGTGTTGTAAGTCTGCATACATACATACATATAATCACGCCTTTATCCCTAATGGGGTAGGCAGAGCGTCAACGACTCAAACAAAGGTTCGAAGGTCGTTTAAGATATACTTGTACGTATATTGCTGTAGTGACAGGTTATCAGCCCATTGCCTAAATTGCAATATACTGAAACCCTCAGATCCCATAGCTGGGTTTTACAGCATGCTCGGGAGGAAATGCAGCTGGCACATTCTATGTTTTTCTCTTACTTCCAGTCCAGCATGGAAGAAGTTGTAAGTCTGAACGTGACAAATAGATTTGATCTTTAGTTTTAAGCGGCAAATCTAGAATCGATAGCTTTATCACACTTATTTGTGCGAATACCATTAGATATGCGAAATCTGCACAACACTTTTTATAAAATGGTGTAGTGGATAGGGCCGCTGCCTCCTGAACGGGAGGTCGTGGTTCGAATCCCACCACGTACCAATGTGTTTTTCGGTTTTCGAATTTCATATGTACGTTTATTCGGCGCTTTTTCCGTGCTTCGGAAGGCACGTTAAGCCGTTGGTCCCGGTTAATATCGTTTAATACCGTAGATATTAGTCGTTAAGCCATATCAGAGGCCAGTGCTAAGCATTGGCGGCTTGAAAACTCTGACCTTATCTAGGATTGGGTCTGGTTTCCCTTCTGGGTTGCGTAGGTCAGATGGCAGTCGCTCTGTGTAAAAACCAGTACCCTCGTTCAATCTCCTAGATTAGGTAGCCGTCCTCGTAAGATAGGGTATAAGGCTAGGGAGATGATGACTTTTTATATAAAGGTTTACCACAAAAATATCAAATAATTGTGTACATCCTAAAATGTTATTTTCCGATCCTTTTAGCGTTGTGTAGAAAGCCCACATTTTGGTAGCGAACTGTCGATTTGTCGTGTAAAAGCGTTTTTGTTGTATCTGGGCCGATGTCGGGCGGAAATGTAAATTATTGTCCTCATCGGGATTGGGGCAAATACCGGACGCTCTTTCACGTGCAATAGGCATGGCACGGCAGAAACATCGACTGTCGATGAGCTGACTAATAAATATTTTTTACAAAAATCTATGACAGAGGCCTGATAGTTGTGCTACTAGGCGGTTTAAAAACTCTGACACCAGGGTTTATCGGGTCGATAGACTCGATACCCACTCGAAAGAAGAAGAAGACAAAAATCTATTTGTACAAAACATACGGGGTGTAAGGGACAGCTTCCCGCAAACTGATAGGGGTTGCTCAGTCAACGACACTGAACAACTTTCACCGGGAAATTACATACATATAATCACGCCTTTATCCCTAATGGGGTAAACTAAAATGATTGACCCTTACTAGTTTATATTGGAAGCAGCAACATTTGTAAGAAAATATCCATTTTTTTTTCGAAAATCCCATCCAATACGATAGATTGCGAAGGAGAGATAACTTTTAAAATTACCTTATTGTCGTACTGCATTGTATGGTAAGAACTGTTATATGATATCAATAAAGATTTACAACCAGTTACCTTATCAAATAAGATGTTTACAAACTACAATATTTTTAACAAAATAAAAAATAAATGCTTATTGATAAATGTTATTATAATATTAATGAAGTCTTTGATGACAAATTTGAATACTCTTGACCGGTTTCTAGTGTGACTTTTATAACGCTTTTTAATTGTCAACGAAAAATAATTATAAAGTATTTTTTTTTTTAAATGATGCATGCTACTATTGCTGGTAGAATATACTGGGACCATAATAATTAATAATTTACATCTACATCTGTAACAATATGACGTGTATTCTGGCAAATAAATGATTTTGATTTTTTTTATTCGATTTGGTAGGCAGTGCGTAAACGACCTAAACAAACGTCGTTCCGCCACGTCTGACAAAGTTTTGAGGGTTATTTAAGATATATTTGTAGGTATATTGGTTTAGTGACAGATTGTCAGCCAAAGCGTAAACACGTCTGACAAAGTTTTGAGGATTGTTTAAGATAGTTTGTACAGCTGTAGTGACAGGTTGTCAGCCCATCGCCTAAATTGCAATGCACTAAAACCCTTGGATCCCTTAGCTGATTTTTACCGCATGCCCGGGAGGAAATGCAGCTGGCACATTCTATGTTTTTCTTTCGCTCCCAGGCCAGCATGAAAGCATTGACACGTTATTATTATTATTATTTGCATGAAGTCGTTTGTATTTTTACTTCCATGCTGGTCTGGGAGCGAGAGAAAAACATAGAATGTGCCAGCTGCATTTCCTCCCGGGCATGCTGTAAAATCCAGCTAAGGGATCCGAGGGTTTCAGTATATTGTAATTTAGGCGATGGGCTGACAACCTGTCACTACAGCAATATACCTAGAATTCTATCTTAAATAACCCTCAAAACTTTGTCAGACGTGGCGGGACACCTTTTGTTTAGGTCGTTTACGCTCTGCCTACCCTATTAGGGATACAGGCGTGAATATATGTATGTATGTATGAAGTCTTTTGTACTTTTACTGAACCGGTATTTACAGATTCATGTGCGGGCTATGAGAAGTAACTTGGATCGTCTGTTGCCGGTTGGAATATTGTTGCGTTAGTAAGGAATCGTCGGAATATGGAACAAGTGTCAAATACTATTGATATTATTATATTTAGTCTATTTTATTCCACTGCTGGGCAAAGGCCTGCACCGCGGTCTCCCGTTCATTACGGTCTGGCGCTACTGTCGTCCAATCTTTTAAATAGGCATCAAAATCGTCGCGCCATCAAATATATTTAAATAAAATAAACATCGATAACAATACGAATTGTCACTTCACTATTATAGTCAACATGGTTAATCGGCGCCTACGTTACAACCATTCCACGTTTTATTTTTTCAAAACGTGACTTTTAGATCCTTTTACTATCAGTTTTAGGGAGTTCCAGCCAGGGGAAAATGAATATATTTTTTCTCATATCGATTTTGTACAGTTAGTAGATAAAGACCGATCAAACGCCTGATCAAAGTAAAAGAGCAATACATTGTCTTTGTTTAAAAAAAAGATTGCAATATTATTAAATTAAGATCACGTTTAGTAAAGTCGCTTCACGATTCTTTTTGTAAAATTTTAGGATTATGTATTGAGAGCCCGATGGTGTAGTGGATAGGGCCGCTGCCTCCTGACCGGGGGTCGCGGTTAGAATCCCACCACGTACCAATGTGAATTTCGGTTTTCGAATTTCATATGTACGTTGGTTTCTATATGTACGCGCTTTGTCCGTACTTCGGAAGGCACGTTACGCCGTTGGTCACGGTTAATATCGTTTAATACCGTAGTTATAAATCGTTAAGCCATGTCAGAGGCCAGTGCTTAGCGCATTGGCGGCTTGCAAACTCTGCCTAATCTAGGATTTGGTCTGGGTTGCGGAGGTCAGATGGCAGTCGCTCTGTGTAAAAACCAGTACCCTCGTTCAATCACCTAGATTTGTATATGATGTATTGCTGAAGTGCATCTTACTGGTTTTATATAATTTAAGACAAGTAACTGTAAAACTTATACATTGAAAGATATTACGGATTATAAAAAACATTTCCAAGCCGCCACATTTGACTTCCGCATTCTTATTTTAAAACGGAGTCTGACTTCCGTCAATATCTAAGGAGACAAACACAACAACCTTCGTAAACAACCAGTGGCGCCATCTATCAAATTAATGAGCTCTGCCAATAGCAGCCTTAGAAGTGGGGCAAAGTATAAGCAGCATGGAAAAAAAACAAAAAAACTATGTAGAACTGCACCAAGTTCTCTTGTGATTCAGAAAACTTGCTAAAGCATCATCTCCCTAGCCGTATCCCGTATCTCACGGGGTTGGCTACCTAATCTAAGAGGTTGAACGAGGGAACTGGTTTTTATACAGAGCGGTTGTCATCTGACCTCCGCAACAGAGAAGGGAAACCAGACCCAATCCTAGAATCAGCTTAAAAAATCCGAGGACTCCGTAGCTTAGACCATATTCTACACCGCGCGTTCAAAGAGATGTTCAAAAATTTACTTATTTGTGGTTGAAGTATGGGTATCACATATTTTTTATATTCACCTACCAAATTAAAAACAAAAAATCGATGTGCTTGCTCTATATTTTTAAATGAATCTCAGTACTTTCTTTGCTGTAGAAGTCAGCAAAAGGGATTCGAGGGTTACAGTGTATTGTAATTTAGGCGATGGGCTGACAATCTGAAATTTACAAATCATCACAATCTAAAATTTGCCCTCAATTTTTGTCAGACGTGGCGAAAGCGCCTGTTACGAGGCGTTTTACGCTCTGCCTACCCCGTAAGGGATATAGGCTTGATTATATGTTTGTATGTGTGTACTTTCTTTAGACTATATATGTAAAGATTTTCTCATGCTCCAATCTGAAATTATAAAATATTCCATGCGACATTTTCTCCATATTCCTTTACAACGAAGGCAGTTTGGTAGGTAATGGGTGTGTTAGCCTGGCAGGGTTCCAAAAGACCCGGGTTCACTTCCGGCCTAGGCAAGTTTAGAGCTGAACCATGTACGTGATTGAGCCTAACCCTGGCATAATGTCTTTCATTGCTGGGACTGTAGAAACTGTTTCTGTGGTTTAGTTGTCTGAGCCTAAGTCTTTCAAACCCCGCCAAAACTAATTATGCAAAATGTCGGCAAATTAAAAACAAGAAATACGCATGTTGCAACGATTACTGTTTTAGCCGGTTTTGCAAAGAAACATACAATATAATACAATACAAGATACTTTATTGCACAAAGAAACACAAATACATACAGCAGAAAAGTAAGGAACAAAACCTTTTCATGTCATTTTTATCAGGGTTATAGACAATTTTGCTACTGAATGTAATCCGACGTCTTGAACGTAATCCGCCTCCCACCGATTTTCGCCAACTGCGCAGGACTAGTTTTTAGTGTCCAAGTGTTTGCGCTACACACAGGTACACTCTCTATTCCTGCAATCTCTTTTCTAATGGGACAGATTGACTGGCACGACCAGAGAGAAATCAGGTACAGGACTGACTATTTACTTGTACATAATCGTAATATACAGAGAGCCCGATGGTGTAATGGATAGGGCCGCTGCCTCCTGAGCGGGAGGTCGTGGTTCGAATCCCACCACGTACCAATGTGTGTTTCGGTTTTCGAATTTCATATATACGTTTATTCGGCGCTTTTTCCGTGCTTCGGAAGGCACGTTAAGCCGTTGGTCCCGGTTAATATCGTTTAATACCGTAGATATTAGTCGTTAAGCCATATCAGAGGCCAGTGCTAGGCATTGGCGGCTTGGATACTCTGACCTAATCTTGGATTGGGTCTGGTTTCCCATCTGGGTTGCGGAGGTCAGATGGCAGTCGCTCTGTGTAAAAACCAGTACCCTCGTTCAATCTCCTGGATTGGGTAGCTGACCCCGTGAGATGCGGGATAAGGCTAGGAAGATGATGAATCGTAATATACAGTGATAACGTCAGTAAAATAATAGGTACTAGAAATGCGTTTTAGCGGGTTTTGAAACTAGACTATGAATTAACGTACACTTTGTCACTCAATCATCTCCGATTATCTAGCAAGACCCTCAATGGTCCTTAATAGTGTATCTCCTCTATGCATTACATTACTCATTGTTCATTATCCTTATCAGAACGATGACAATCAAAACGCGGTAATTAGCAGCACAAGGGCCTATGACGTTGATGGATGGTCTGCCAATATGCAAGGAATGGCGTTACTGTATGTATGTTACGTTGTAGTAGGGAATCAAAAACTGCCTCCGTGGTTTAGCGGTCCGAGCCGTGGGCTCTTGATCCGGAGGTTCCGGGTTCGATTCTCGGCGGGGGACAATTATTTATTGTGTTGTTGTTTCTAGTTTGGTTAGGATATTGCAGGCTGATCACCTGATTGTCTGAAAAGTAAGATGATCCATGCTGTTGTTTGGGCATGTAAATAGTCGATCCTGCTCCTGATTTCTCTCTGGTCGTGTCAGTCAATCAGTCCCATCAGAAAAAGAGATTGAAGGAATAGATTGTGCATTTGTGTGTAACGCAAGCACTTGGGCACTAAAAACTAGTTCTGCGTAGATAGCCGATTTCAAGGAGATTGGCCACCATCACAGAAAAGTAATAGCTAGCGCTCAGCGATTTCTTAAATCATTGGCCGCCATCACCGGAAATCGGTGGGAGGACTAATAAATAATTAAGAGTGAACGGAGATTTTGGTAGGTAGCTATGATAAAAGTTTAAAAAAATAAGTTAGTCCTTCTGGGAATAAAATATGTACAGTCACTTCTGGCATAGAATAAAGTAAAAAGCATCTAACCCATTTCAAATGAAAAATAAACTTCAAGTTTGCGACAGCTAACTAATAATTCTGTATTTCAAACGTAAATTTTAAACAAATTCTAAAAACACAAAACTTGCACTTAAAACTTGTCCTGCACAGTTGCTGCCGATTTGTGGGAGATTGGTCGCCATCACCGAAAATCGTTGGGAGGAGTCTTCATAATGGTCTTCTGTCATGCATGACCCATGAAAGACTGGGAGCTATAAAAATATGAATGTTCTTTTCCCGGTCTAATTTATGCCCTCCAAAGCACAGAGTAATGCAGCCCAGAAAAGAAAACCACTGAAATTCTTTAATATTGCGTTATTTTAAATTATTTTTACCGACTTTAAGTAAATGAAGGCGGTCTGTGTTCTACAAGTTCTGTTGTCTTATTTATCTATTGTTCATGGATGTTCTTATTCTTAAGGTTTTTCGTTGATCATAAGTAGTTGCTAGATATAGTCACAGAATTGTCTATCAAAGTTGTACACCAATTGAAAGGTGGTTTCGCCACGTGTGACAATTATTGAGGGCAATTTTAGATTGAATCGTGTATCGCTAATTATATTACGTAGTATAGAAATAGGATGCCAGTCCGTTGCATGAAGTAGATAGATAGATAAATCGTTTATTTCATTGCTACAGACACATACATAAACAAAGGCTTTAGTTCGAAATGACAAGATAATTCTATTTAACGATAGGCCCTGATATTAGGGCCGCCACTTTGTGATAGTTACGTGTTCCATCGACACGATAAGAAGAAGAAGATTAGGGCATGTATGTGTGCTGCAGCAGTGCAAAAGGCCATAGCTCAGCGTCTATAAGTACAGAGTAATGCAGTGTATTGTTTAGGGCCTAAATGTCTACTTATAGTTAACAAACCAACATACAAATCAGCTCCTCTTCTTATAATTTTAGGACTTAACAACAAACAGGTTGTTTTATTCGATTACATATACATACTCACGTAATCACATGCATACATAATCACGCCTTTATCCCTATTATTAGGTAGGCAGAGCGTAAACGACCTAAACAAAGGTCGTTCCGCCACGCCTGATAAGGTTTTGAGAGTTATTTAAGATATATTTGTAGGTATATTGCTTTAGTGACAGATTGTCAGCCCATCGCCTAAATTACAATATTAAAAATACTGTCGGATCCCTTAGCTGGTTTTACAGCATGCCCGGGATGAAATGCAGCTGGCACATTCTATGTTTTTCTCTCGCTCCCAGACCATGAAAGAAATATTATTTGATCAATAAGCGACTTTCTAGTCAAACCTGCAAAACAAATTAAACTGATCCTCTAAATTAAGAGATACATTAACGAACAAGCGTTAGACTAATGGAACTCAGTAATATCTCTTATCTCTCTTGTATAACGGATTGATCGTTAGTTAGAGGGAGATGGAGGCGCTTCTGTACTAAATTACATTAATGATTTAGAGAGCTAAGTTCTTTGCGACTGCATAAACTTGCGACCTATGACTTTATGAATTTGATTTTATTTCGTGTTAGGTGAAATTAACTCTAATAAACCTTGAAGCTAATTTTTTGGCAGTCTTTATCTTTACAGTTCTTTTAAATTAAAACCACATACGCGGACTTATTCCACTACATCAAAAAGCCCATAGCCGCCACCCCTCCCACTCGAAGCATATTTTTACTTACCACGTTTGGTAGGAAAATCGATCGAAGAGATTTTTTTAAAATTAAAAATGGGTTTGCTCTTGACTCCAGTCTAGGTCGGGAACGACTGAGACGGAGTCGACGATGGTGCGAGCTCACCCAGAAGATGCCTGTTCACTCTAACTTTGAAATGTTGGGGGTTGAAGGCGTTCGGAAACACAGACGCAGGTAGTGAGTTCCACACTTTTGCCGTGCGCATTATAAAAGAGTTTTGGAAGCGCTTGGTACGTATTAGTGGAATATAAACTAGGTATGGATGGTATCCTGCGGTGCGTCTAGATGTCCGATGGTAGAAGGGAGCTGGCGGGTTAAGGTCGTGGAGCTCTTGAGGACACTCACCGAAGTACAGCCTGTAGAAGACCGACAAGCAGGCAACCTTACGGCGATGTTCCAGGCTATAAAACTTGGCTTCTAGCAGTTTTTCGTCGTTAGATTTATTTAGAAGAATGGCTGTTGCTGTTGTTGAAGAGAATTCAATTTTACGTCTCTGACCAATTACCACACGGAAAATATATCTTCCCACACAGTGATAAATCAACGACTTCTCACTTGTGTGTTGATTTATCACTAAGTATGAGTCGTGACTCCAGCGCACCTAAACATGCCCACGTGGGGCAGAGAGGGGAAGGGTTTCACAAACATTTCCTTTGCCCCTTCTGCCCCGCGGGTATGTTTTGTGTAATTTTTCAGACCAGGAACAGGTCGTTTGTTCATAATAACCCCACATCTTATTAAATTTTCCCAAGTTCGAACATTTGGTGATGTTACCCAGCCGTTTCTTCTCTTTAATGTTGGGCATTAATCATAAGCCTACAGACACAGGACTGGAAGTATACGCGGATGGGGTACCACTTACTAAAGATCCGATTAGTTCAGTATCTCATTTATTTTGGTTCCAGGTTCGGTGCCTAGTTGACAAGAGGTTTAAAAGATGGTAGAGTTTTGTGCAACAGTTTAAGGCTTATGGTGTAGATTCACGTATATTCGCGTGTTTAAACGACAAAAGTACAAATCATAAATAAATAAAAAATACATTATTTTAATAAATGTGTTCCAATTAAAACAATGGTGATAAGTACCTCCTTTTAAGCTTAGATTAGCCTGTGCCAGGAGATGCCGCTCTTCTACATTGATGAACATACATTAATGAACACTGGTGAGAAATTAGTTGGTAAAGAAAAAAATAAAATATACAGAGGAAATTAAGATTAAACAAAGCAAACAGAAGTCGATAGATGTAAGCAAGTGTGCTCTTGTGTGTGTGTGAATATAAGAAAAAAATTAGAGAGTCCTGCATAATTATGTTTGCGTAGGGTCAAGAAATTTGATTTCTAAAAAGTGGTTTCAATAAACTTATTTTCTAATCCGACTTCAAAACATTTTCAAAAACGAGGATGTAACCTACTAGATACTTAAATAAAATGTTTTCTATCCCTAACTCTTTCAGAAATAGGTTAAAGAGTCTGCCCTAAAGCTACGATAGTTCTGCAGGAAATCATAAATCTCTACCTTTACCTTCCATTTCTTTGTTAATCTAACAAAACTCTTCTCCCCTTGAGTCAGGAGTAAAGTACGTTAGATGATGTATGGAGAAAGGTTTGTCGAAATGATGAATGTGTGAGGTAAAGTTTGTTGAAAAAGATATGCTTTTGAGGGATGTATGAGAATGATTTACTTTTTATGATTGTCCAAGTATGGGAGTACGAAATAGTTTCAGAAAATTTATACCCTTTTTAGAAACCTTTCGGCGTATTTAACTAACCTACACTACAGCAATATACGTATAAATCTATCTTAAAAACCCTTAAAACTTTGTCAGACGTGGCGAAACGACCTTTGTTTAGGTCGTTTACGCTCTGCCTACCCCATTAGGGATAAAGGCGTGATTATATGTTTGTATGTATTTAACTAGTAATTAAAATCAAGGAGAAGAACATAATAGGATAATAGTAAGAAAGTAATAAAAAGTAACTGCCTCCGTGGTCTAGTGGCTAGTGCCATGGACTCCCGATCTGGAGGTCCTGAGTTCGGTTCCCAGGGGGTTGATCAACACAAAGTTGATATTTGAGAATTTATCACTTTGTGATTTTTTCCCCAGTTTGGGTAGGACATTGCAGGCTGAATCACCTGATTGTTCGAAAAGAAAAAGATTTCGTGCTCGGTCCCGGTCGCTGTCTTTGATAGTGGTCGTTACTCAAACCATGTCAAAGGCCTGATAGTTGTGCCACTAGGCGGTTTAAAAACTCTGACAGCAGGGTTCATCGGTTCGATAGACTCGATACCCACTCGACAGAAGAAGAAGAAGTAAGAAAGTAAGTACATACATATAATCACGCCTTTATCCCTAATAGGGTAGGCAGAGCGTAAACGACCGAAACTATGGTCGTTGCACTACGTCTGACAAACTTTTGTGGGTTATTTAAGATAGATTTGTAGGTTTATTGCTGTAGTGACAGGTTGTCAGCTTATCGCCTAAATTGTGAAATATGGAAACCCTCGGATCCCTTAGCTGGTTTTTACAGCACGCTCGGGAGGAAATGCAGCTGGCACATGATATGTTTTTTTCTCGCTCCCAGTCCAGCATGGCATATAGCAAAGTTCTATCTTTTCCAGAAACCCTTTTGACGTATTCAAGTTAACTTAGATCAAGAAGAAGTACATAATATACCTAATAGTAAAAAAGTAAATACCGTTATAAAAAAGTCCTTGATCCTTAGAGCCCGCGCCTATTTTAGATTATTTTATTACTATGACAATATAACTTGATATCTTTTTACGTAGTTTTATTAAAAAGTAGCGACCGCACGGAAATATTTAGTGTTTCTCTACTATATTATGCATGTATTATACATATAAACCTTCCTCTTGAATCACTCTATCCATTAAAAGAAAACGCATCAAAATCCGTTGCGTAGTTAAACAGATTTATGCATACATATTATTTATGGATATAGGGACAGAAAAAGTGACTTTGTTTTATACTATGTAGTGATGATTGTTAAATTCATCTCCAAAAAATCTATTTCCACCCTGCTGTAGTGGCAATTTTTCTCTGTGAGAATATTTTCATTTTTAATCTGTACCCCTACCGGAAGCGCGCCATCTAGTGCAGAGAGGACGCCATTACCGTGCCGGAAACACGGCCATTTTTCCAACTCGCACTTCCTGTCAGCTTGACTCAGCGTTTTGGTTGTGTAAGTTGTGGATACAAGCGGAAAAGTCCACGTAAAATAAATATTTTGACAAAGCACCATTTTACTAATACTTAGAGCACGTTTAAGTTCGTATTTTTTCTTTTCGTTAGCTTATATTTTACTTCCATGCTAGACTGGAAGCGATAGAATAACGTCGAATGTGCCAGCTGCATCTCCTCCCGGGCATGCTGTAAAAAACAGCTAAGAGATTCGAGAGTATATTGTAATTTAGGCGATGGGCTGACAACCTGTCACTACAGCAATATACAGTTCTATCTTAAAGTAGATAGAAGTTGTTTGAGTTGTGGCGGAACGACCATTGTTTGGGTCGTTGACGCTCTGCCTACCTTATTTGGGATACAGGTGTGATAGTATGTATGTGTATTTTGAAAGAGGGGCAAAATATTTAAGTATAACCAAAAAAGTCGTAGACAATTGCTACAATTCATGCTACGACTAAGCTACGACTCGTGTACCAGAGCTACGATACTTGACTTCTATTATAAATAACATCAATTGTTGTTTCAAAAAGAAGAAAAATAGTTTTTATTCAAAAACAAAGCAAGGGTCAGTTTAGACCGGGAACATTTTCACAACGTGATACATCTTCAAGCAGCTTCGTACCGAGTCGCGTTGTTTCGCTTTCTGGTTTGAACTGACCTTAAACCTAAACATTTTATATTAAGCTACGAGAATACTGTTGTATTGTATGATATATAGCTTAATATAAAAATATGTTAATGCATGACTTAATTTCATCAATGAATTTCATTTCGTTCCATGCTCGACTGGGAGTGAAAGAAAAACATATAATGTGCCAGCTGCATTTCGTCCCGAGCATGCTGTAAAAACCAGCTAAGGGATCCGAGGGTTTCCGTATATTGTAATTTAGGCGATGGGCCGTCACTACAGCAATATACGTACAAATCTTTCTTGAATGGCCCTCAAGACTTTGGCAGACGTGGCGGAACGGCCTTTGTTTAGGTCGTTTACCCTCTGCCTACACCATCAGGGACAAAGGCGTGATTATATGTATGTATGTACAACAAATACAATTGAAAAAATCCGCCTCCTCTTATATTTTAAAGACTCAGTAAAGATTCGTGGACTTCCTGAAACAAAAGGAAAACAAGTGTTAGTAAAAGATAAACTTTAAGTTTCGCTTCTTACCACGTAAGTCCAATGTTTTGATTACAAACTTATACAAACTGCTGTAATCTCTTTGAGATTTTTGTATACATACAAACAATGTTGTTGGTTCTTAGTTGACATAGTTTATAGGAACATACATTATCCTATCTTTAGTTTATCATTAGATATGTATCAGTATATTTTATTGAAATATTTATTTAATAGTGTGTAAATATTGTCTAACTATTATATGTAGTAATATGCACTATCCCGCTTTCTGCTTGTACAATTTCTATACCCAAAGGTTGCCTGGTAGAAATTGCTGTTTTAGCAATAAGGCCGCCTATATTGTACTGTCACGTTTGTTCCTCTTTATTTCTGTTGTATGTGTTTCTTTGTGCAATAAAGAATTTTGTATTGTATTGTACATACATACAATCACGCATCTTTTCCAGAGAGGTAGGCATAGACCAAATCTGTCTGCTTGCTACGATCCTTACATACGTCTGACGTCCCCGTAGTTTCTTTTCTTTGTAAACCATCGAAATGCAATATAATTTAAGACGAGCGTGGATGGGTCCAAACTGTTTTTTTATTATAAGAAATGTGTTTGCTCTTGACTGTAGAAACTAGGTCAGGGATGACCGTGACAGAGTCGACGATGGAGCGAGCTCACCTAGAAGATGCCTGATGCCTATTACCGCAAGTTTATGTATGGTGTGAATGAATGATACTTCCATGCTGGACTGGGAGCGAGAGAAAAACATAGAATGTGCCAGCTGCATTTCCTTCCGGGTATGCTGTAAAAAACAGCTAAGGGTTTGACAATCTGTAACTTCGGCAATATACCTACAAATCTATCATAAATAACCCTCAAAGCTTGTCAGACGTGGCGGAACGACCTTTGTTTAGGTAGTTTCCGGTCTGCCTACCCCATTAGGGATAAAGACGTGATTATATGTATGTATATATGTATGTGAATGGATGTACTGAAAGATTGTTTGGCTTAATGATGGGTAACACATTCTGGCCAACCAAACTGCCCTGTTTTGTATTCGTACGAAGCATGCACGTGTGTGTGCGCGTTGAGATTGGAACTAGGTTCAAGTTATCGGGACGTTGCCATATCGTTGCCGTGCCGGCTAGTGGAATAATAGAGCCAAGACATCGTGACGGCACCGTTATCGTGCCGTTGCCGTCCCGTCTAGTGGAAAAACGCCCATTGCCTTTCAACGCAATAAACCACTTTGACTGCAATAAAATTATACGAAACAAAATCAATGGCTCGCGAAATAGGTCGCATTGTAACAAATAAAATTTTATTTTGTTCCTTAACCCGCCTCGCCTTCGCCTGCTTTGTGTTAGAATTTATTAAGGGGTTAACTGTTATTTAAGAGGTAACTGTTCTATTTTGCATTAAATTGGAGGCAGGATAAAAACCTTAACAGTAAAAAAACCTTCGTAAATTTGAAAAAACGCGATTTGTAATTGTGACGTTTATATTTTTAAGTGCTGAGATTGAATAGTCAATTACGAAAACCCGTATTGATAAATCAGCACTTGAGTGTGACTTGGGGGTGCATGAAAGGAGCCTCCCCGCGGCGCACCCTGGAAGCAGCTAGACACCATAACGGAGTGTCTAGGCTGACTGATCCTCTCAATACGATCGATGGCGAATCAAAGTGTTTTCCAACGGCCCATCTTAGGGCCCTCCAATCGGTCTTTTTTAGGACCACCCAAACGGTCCTTTTCAGGAGCACCCAAACGGTCCTTTTCAGGACCAAAAAAACGGAGAGAGAAGGCAAACCTTCCACCTTTAAAACCAGCCTTACGAGTCTTGTCCATCAACATTGAAGGCTTCTCTAAGGACAAGTCTGAGATCCTCTCTCAAATATACCACAAAGAAAAATGTGATGTCATATGCGTGCAAGAGACCCATCGCGATGACAAACAAACGAGGCCACAAATTCCCGGTATGACCCTTGTAGCTGAGATCCCCCACCCAAAACATGGCAGGGCTGTGTTTGTTGATCCCAGTATAAAAGTAGAATCGGCTTGCTGTTCATCCAGTCATTTCGTTGAGCTGATCACTGTAGTCATTGGAAACTGTAGTATAACATCTGTCTACAAACCACCTGGCTTACCATTTCGTTTTAATAAGCCTGAAAATTTCAACAACAATCTCACAAAAGTAGTGATCGGTGACTTTAATAGCCACAGTACTAGTTGGGGATACGAAGAAACAGACACAAATGGCCAAGCGGTCGAAGAATGGGCAGATGCGTATGGGCTGGTTCTGTTGCACAACGCAAAACTACCATCCTCCTTTAATAGCAGCCACTGAAAACGTGGGTACAACCCCGATCTCATTTTTACCAGCTCAAGCTTAAGTCAACAGGCAATAAAAACAGTCTGCGCACCTATACCTCGAACCCAGCATAGGCCCATTTTGTGTTCTGTTGAACCTGTAATCCGACCCATAAATGTGGGTTTTAGGCGTCGATTTAACTACTTAAAAGCCGACTGGGAAAGTTATGCAACTACTATTGACGACATCCTCTTAAATGTTGCTCCTAAAGCGGAAAACTACGATTTGTTCGTTAATACGGTAGCAACCACGTCCCGTAAATACATTCCAAGAGGATGCCGTACGGCATACATGCCCGGACTGTCCCATGAATCCGCTGAAACTCTGAAGCAGTACGAGCGTCTATTTGATGGAGATCCCTTCTCAGAAGAAACAGCACAGAAGGGTGAAGAATTACTGCTTCAAGTTAGCGAAAACCGGCGAAAAAAATGGACAGACACTGTTTCAAACATAAATATGACGCATAGTAGTAGGAAAGCGTGGACAACCATCAGAAAGCTTACCAGTAATCCACCGCAAGTTTCACCTCCAAGTAAAGTTACGGCAAACCAAGTTGCTCACCAGCTCCTACTGAACGGCAAATCTCCTCGTCGCTTCATTAAAAAAACCACTATCAGTAGCTGCCGCAGCTCCGTTTTTGCTTCCTGACATCATTATTGCAATAAAATCCCTTAAAAACGGAAAGGCGTCCGGAGCTGATGACATATCAGTGGAGCAAATAAAAAATCTTGGGCCGGTTGCGGTGTGTTGGTTACTTGTACATACATACATACATAAATCACGCCTTTATCCCTTACGGGGTAGGCAGAGCGTTAAACTCCTCGTAAAAGGCGCTTTCGCCGCGTCTGACAAAAATTGAGGGCAATTTTAGATTGTAATGTGTATTGCTAATGTGTAGTGATAGGTTGTCAGCCCATCGCCTTAATTACAATACACTGTAACCCTCGAGTCCCTTTTGCTGTCTTCTACAGCATGCCCGGGAGGAAGGGCAGCTGGAACATTCTATGTTTTTCTATCTCTCCCAGTCCAGCATGGAAGAAGTTAAGTTGGTTACTTGTTATGTTTAATAACTGTATGGAGTCAAACAGGATACCCCGACTGTGGAAGAAATCAAAAGTGATTGTTCTCCTTAAACCAGGCAAAGCAAGCAGTGACCCAAAGAGCTATCGTCCGATCTCCCTCCTGGGTCATACCTACAAACTTCTAGAGAGAATGCTGCTAAACCGCCTATTAAGTGTTGTGGACCCCAAGCTCATCCCAGAACAGGCTAGCTTTAGACCAGGGAAGTCCTGCTGTAGCCAAACGCTAAAACTCACCCAGCACATAGAGGATGGGTTTGAACTAGGCCTAGTAACCGGCGTTGTATACGTAGATTTATCAGCAGCGTATGACACAGTGAACCTGAGAAGACTGTTATGTAAGGTGACTGATATAACAGGCGACCATAACCTTACGAAGTTTCTTAGTGAAATGCTTCACAATCGCCGGTTTCAAGTCTACCTCAATACAAAAAAAAGTCGATGGAGGTCACAGAAAAACAGGTTGCCACAGGGTAGTGTTCTAGCACCGCTGCTATTCAATGTGTACACAAATGACCAGCCATCTCCACCTAACACGGAACGCTTCTTGTACGCAGATGACTTAGCGTTAACCTCACAGGCGCGGCTATTTGAAAGTGTTGAGTCTAATTTGTCAGCAGCCCTCAACACCTTAAGCAACTACTATGACAGTAACGCACTAAGACCCAACCCTTCGAAAACCCAATCCTGTGCGTACCATCTTAGAAACTGTGAGGCGAACCGTGGGCTAAACATTACACAATGTGCTACCTAAATATCTTGGCATTACCTTGGACAGATCACTGACATACAGAGCGCACTGCAAAAACACGCAGCAAAAGGTTAATACACGAAATAAACTACTACGTCGACTAACCTCAACTACATGGGGAGCTTCGCCGGAAGTTCTACGGACGACGGAAATGGCTCTATATTTTTCGGCTGGTGAGTACGCCAGTCCGGTTTGGACCCATTCAGCACATGCAAAGTCAGTGGATACAGCTTTAAACGACACATGCCGAATAATTACGGGCTGTCTTAAACCTACTCCAGTAGAAAAGCTGTTTCCGCTGGCAGGCATTACTCCACCCGACGTCCGTAGAGAAATTGCAAGTTCAGTTGAGTGTTACAAGAAAGAAAACGACGCCTGGCATCCACTTTACCATCACATCCAAGTACCCCAGAGACTCAAAAGCCGGCATAGCTTCGTGAAGCACGCTGCTCCAATTAGTAGCAGTGGTCCAGAAGCCCGTTGTAAGCTTTGGCAGGAGAGATACCCTACCGCTTTTCTAAACCCAGTAAAAGAGGTTCTACCCGCAGGGCATAAGATCCCGTGGATGACTTGGAAGTCCCTGAACAGACTCCAGACCCAAGTCGGTCGCTGTAGGGACAATTTGTGCCGATGGGGATGGGGATACGGCACATCTATTGTCTTGCCCCGCGTGCCCTTCATCTTGCACGCAAGAAGACCTGTACAACGCCACTGACGTCGCGGTTCGTTTGGCAGAGTACTGGTCAAAATTAATATAAAAACGCCTAAACGATCGACACGACAAGAAGAAGAGTGTGACAGGTAGTTAGAGTTCGTATCAGAAATGTCATTTCAGTCCAAAACAACCTGTCAAATCCATACTTAATATTGCTCTCTATCTTGAGATCCCTTTATGAATACGAGCCTTAGTTTATTAAATACTAGAGACCCGCTCCGGCTTCGCACGAAAATTATCAGGGTTTCTCTTCTATATTATGCATGTTTTATACATATAAATCTTCCTCTTGAATCACTCTATCCATTAAAAGAAACCGCATCAAAATCCGTTGCGCAGTTTTGAAGATTTATGCATACATAGGGATATAGGGACAGAGAAAGCGACTTTGATTTATATTATGTAGTGATTATACTCTATACTAAATATATAACCGTTAAAAAAATAAAGTTAGTTAAGGTTTAACGTTAATTTTATTTCTTCCTAACAAATTACAACGTAAGTACTAAAATAATAACTCAACCGCTTTCAGCTCAGCGATATTATTTCAATAAAAAATCAGCAACTTCAAGCATTCCAACAACATCCTAACAACATCGAACATATAATTCGGGGTGTAAGGGACAGCGTCCCACAAACTGATATGAATAAATTATGCCTAAGGGGTTTCTCAGTCAACGACATTGAACAACTTCCAACAAGAAATAATTTCAGGAATTGAAAAAAAAAAGATTATGGCTATTCCATACAAATCGAGGTGGATGTTTTCACTTCCTGAAAGAATTTCTTGGTGGAAGTTGTTCAGTATCGTTGACTGAGCAACCCCTATCAGTTTGCGGGACGCCGTCCCTTACAACCGGTATAAGCTAACGCTACTAACATTGAGATTTCAGCAATGCCGACAATCGCAAGCATAATAAAATTGATTGTTTTGATCTGTCACATCTCTCCCCCTACAAATTCTAAACCGTTTGAAAACACGCCACTGTGCAAACACTATAAACTGCAGCCGTTAAAAGTGGCAAGTTCTCAAACTATAACAATGGAAACTTATATTGCCTTGCCTTAACTATTACAAGTTCGGCCATAAATTTAAATATGAATATGTCGTTTGAAGCTAGGAAGGAACGAGTTTTGAATAAAATTGGATGTTGTTACACCGTGCTGTTACTTTCTAATCAACAGCCTTAAGTTTATGCAGTTATTACAAATTTATTTTATGCTGGACTGGGAGCGAGAAAAAAACATAGAACGTGCCAGCTGCATTTCCTCCCGGTTATGCTGTAAGAACCAGCTATGGGATCCGAGGGTTTTCTGTATATCGCAGTTTAGGCGATATGCTGACAGTCTGTCACTAAATATAAATCTTTTAAATAAACCTCACAACTCTGTAAGACGTGGCGGAACGCCCTTTCTTTTGGTCGTTTACGCTCTGCGTGCCCCATTAGGGATAAAGAAGTGTAGCAGTTGGCAGTTGCAGCCTGCAGTCAAACGTGGAATAGCACCTATCTCAGTTATTCCTGAACAATACAAAAAGTTAAATTTTTAAAAGACTTGATTGATGTTAACTCTAGTCTAGGTCTAAGATGATAGAAAAAAGGTGAAGAGAGTTCACCCAGAAAGTGCCTACTTGTGCACTCTAACTTTAGAGAGAATAGAGTCGGTTGTAATGCACAGTTGTATGTTTTTGTAAATACCTGAGAATAAAACCTATTATTGGTCTTTGGGAAAGACCTTGGAAAAACAAATGCTAGTAGTAAGTGCCGCTTTCATTTGATACGATACGTCGTGATACGGGTTTGAAATAGTTTATGTCTGAAATAGTATTATTCGTGGCCCGTAGTCTTGTTTATAGCATTCATATTTAATTTTGTATACATTCGGAACGACGTTACCAAATAATAAATAAGTGCCGCTCTTATTGTGTTACGCTACGGTGTGATACGGGTCTTCTTGAGGACCCTGTCTGAAATTGTTTTCCCCGTGGCCCGCGGTCTTGTTTTTAGCATTATTATAAAATTAATTTTGTAAGCAAACAGTAAATAAGTGCTACTCTTATTGTATTACGCTACGGTGTGATACGGGTCTTCTTGAGGACCCTGTCTGAAATTGTTTTCCCCGTGGCCCGCGGTCTTGTTTTTAGCATTATTATAAAATTAATTTTGTAAGTAAACAGTAAATAAGTGCTACTCTTATTGTGTTACGCTACGGTGTGATACGGGTGTTCTTGAGGACCCAGTCTGAAATTGTTTTCCCCGTGGCCCGCGGTCTTGTTTTTAGCGTTAATGGTTTAATCTTTCGGCCTTTTGTTGCGGGCGAAGTTTCCAGAATCTGCGGCGAACATCTGTTTTGTACCAGCATTGTTAACAGTTTGTAGTACAAGCACTGTTCTGGGTTCGAGATAGTTTTGATTACAGAATTTTATTTAGGTTTGTGAAGAAGTTTGTGGTTACAACAAAGAAATAACTGCCTGTGCCTTTTGTCTGAGTTTGGTTAGGGCTGATAAATTGCGCATACATACATATAATCACGCCTTTATCCCTAATGGGGTAGGCAGAGCGTAAACAATCTAAACAAAGGTCGTTCCGCCACGTCTGACAAAGTTTTGAGGGTTATTTAAGATAGATTTGTAGGTTGCTATCGAGACAGGTTGTCAGCCCATCGCCTAAATTGCAAAATACTGGAACCCTCGGAGCCCCGGCGCTGGTTTTTAAAGCAAGCCCGGGTGGAAATGCAGCTGGCACATTCTATGTTTTTCTTTCGCTCCCTGGCCAGCATGGAAGGATCATCATCTAATTGTAAGATAATAATAATACCACAATATATGTTTATTGTCTTTACAATTTACAAGGTAAATTATTATATCAAAACATAATAAAGAAAAACGGCAAAAGGAAATGTCTCAGCTTGTGCCATTTCATCCTCCTCCTTAAATGGGGTATAAGGTTCGTATTTATGATGCGATCTCGAACTTGAGACCAATATTAAGTATTGATTTCACAGGCCAGTTTGTACTGAAATGACGTTTCTGATACGAACTCAAACTCGCTGTCACTCATGAGTTCTGATTATAAATACGGCCCTAAGTGACGACGGCTAATAAAATACTTATCTAGATGCATTCGTACGTAATAACAAAAACTGAATTATAAAGAAACTTATGTTATAGAATTTTTTGGTAATCTAAACTATATTATAACATTATAGTATGTTTGTGACTGTATGTGTGATATAATCAAAGTGATTATTTGCAATGGAGATCACTTTTAGATATCGGCTAGGTCACCGGTTCGGTTACACAAAACGTTTCAGGGGTCTTTCAGACGGTTTTAACTACATACATATTATCACGCCTTTTACTGGGGTAGGCAGAGCGTAAACGACCTAAACAAAGGTCGTTTCGCCACGTCTGACAAGGTTTTGAGGGTTATTTATGATAGATTTGTAGGTATATTGCCCTAGTGACAGGTTCTCAAAACTCTTACACTTGGGTTTTTCGTCGTTCGATCCAAAACCACAGAATTAATATGTATGACAAGACAGAAAAACATAACTATATTTTAATTTCAGTCTCGTTTGAAACATCGCACATGGGAATTTTTTAAAAACCTGTTTCAATTCGCAGACTAGCTGGTCCCAAAAACTGTAATAAACATCTGTTTTGTCCCAGTGCTCTTAATAGCAGCACTTCGTTTGTTTGCGGTTTGTACTGAACTACAATTCGGGTATTAGCTGTTAGTCCCCGGATGCCATTTTAGGTCTGGTTTTATTTTTTGTGTAAATTTAGTGTGCGATTTTGTGGTGCTTTGTTATCTCTTTGGATTTGTTTCTATAATTACATATATACGTACATAAAATCACGCCTTTATCCCTAATGGGGTAGGTAGAGCGAAAACGACCTAAACAAAGGTCATTCCGCCACGTCTGACAAACTTCGAGGTATATATAAGATAGATTTTTAGGTATATCGCCGTAGTGACAGGTTGTCAGCCCATCGCCTAAATTGCAATATACAATAAAATACAAAATTCTTTATTGCACAAAGAAACACATACAATAGAAATAAAAAGGAACAAACGTGACAGTACAATATAGGCAGCCTTTTTGCTAAAGCAGCAATTTCTACCAGGCAACCTTTGGGTATAGAAATTGTACAAGCAGAATGCGGGATAGTGCATATTACTACATATAATACTAAGACAATATTTACACACTATCAAATAAGTATTTCAATAAAATATACTGATACATATCTTATGATAAACTAATACATAATATATGCTACATAAGATAGGATACTCTATGTTATATATCAGAGAAATTGGTAGATAGAATATCACTACATATACTTACTTAAATGATACTTATAAATTAGACAGCTACACATTAAACATTATTAGTCAGATAGAAATTTCTTGTTTGCTCCTTAAACGATTCGATAGACGGATTCAATATACAGAAACCCTTGACTCCAGACTTAGCTGGTTTTTACAGCATGCCAGGGAGGAAATGCAGCTGGCATATTCTGTGTTTTTCTCTCTCTCCTAGGCTGGCATGGAAGAAAAATTACGTACGCGATTAATGCACTAACCATACCACACCATACGTGCAATGTACATCAAATTTTCATTCTCATTTGCAAACAGTAGTTACATGCAACGGCCCATAGATGTCGCTACAGCACACGTTCCAGCCCGTTTGTTTCCATTCAGCTTTTGTTCGGCGGTGTACTGACGGGGTTGTTATTCACCGTGTACTAACAAGACTGCGTCAGTCGTCACGCTATGACCTCATTATGTTTAGGGCTGCAGTATAACACGGTTCACAGTTTAGGCACTTGCATAGAACTGACTGAATGAATTTGTAATTTAGTAAAATCTTACAAACTATCCAAAAATCTTTGAAATAAAATAACATATTACGGAAACATTTTTTTAGCAATAATCGTTATAAATTATTTTCTCTCTAAAGAAACTACAATACAGGGTGTAAAGAAACCACAAAACAAACTGATAGAGGTTGCTCAGTTAACGACACTGAACAACTTCCACCAGGAAATTCTTTCAGGAAGTGAAAAATGAATGGCTTTTCCATACAAATAATCTTATTGAGATGGGCATGTTGTATGGAAAATCCAGTTTTTATTTTCACTTCCTAAAAGAATATCTAATCTGTCCCTTACACCGTACATAATGGGGTTTTAGACAGAGTTGTGTATTGATGAAGTGACGAGTTGTCATGCAATATGTAACACTGAAAGTGACGGATTTTAAGTGTCTGCTATTATTTCTTCTTTTTATTGCTTCAGTTTGAAGTTGGTAATTAATTAAATTTTACTCTGATGTCAAAAGTAAAGCGTTAACAAAGGAAAAGTAACCATTTTCTGCATAAACTTTTTATTACTACACTATAATTGAACCTGCTTATAACACAGAGGTAAATATTTTACATCTAGAAAGAGCATTCATTGCGGATTTTTAATTGTTATGTCGTCCATGCTTAGTGTTCAACTTAAACAATAAAGTTGGAAGTTAACGGCCAATTTATGTAAAACAGAACCAAGACCTGATGTGAAATGCACACGAACTTGAGTAAGTTTAGTTTATTTCACAGCTAGATAGAAAGTAAAGTATAATTTTTGACTCCGGTTTACAGTACAGGGCAGGAAGGGCGTCAATGACTGACGAGACGCCTCGTCTGCCAGTTAATTTTATATATAAGGAACTGGCTTTCCGCCCGCAGTTTCAGCTACGTTGACTCGGTTCTCTCGCGAGAATAAGATATTCTCCCGCGTTTAATAGTAGCCTATGTCCGTTCCCAGGATCCCATCTATATCGCTACCAAATTTCATCAAAATCCGTTCAGCCGCTTAGGCGTGTAAGAGTAACAGACAGAGTAACTTTCGCATTTATAATATTAGTAAGGATGTGTAGGTATTTGTGTAGGTATTTCTGTAGTGATAAATTGTCCACCCGGCACCTAAATTGCCAGAACCCCTTTAAAGAAAAGCAGCTAGCACATTCTTTGTTTGTTGGCAGCCCTGCTTTTATCAAACTGGCTTAGAAGATAAAACATAGAGTTGGGCGTTAGATTATTAGATTCTTACGATTTAGAACCATTTCGTAATTCTATCGAAATTAAACTATGATACTAGTAGGTGGCCTCCTGGATCTGCCTGCTAATAAGTTACTTTCCCGAAGTAAAAAATAGTATTTTTTTTAAAGAGTTTATTCAAGAAACTTTTAGGTACACTGTTTATTCTTCCATGCTGGCCTGGGAGCGAGAGAAAAACATAGAATGTGTCAGCTGCATTTCCTCCCGGGCATGCTGTAAAAACCAGCTTAGGGATCCGAGGGTTTCAGTATATTGTAATTTAGGCGATGGGCTGACAACCTGTCACTACAGCAATATACTTACGAATCTATCTTAAATAACCCTCAAAACTTTGTCAGACGTGGCGGAACGACCTTTGTTTGGGTCGTTTACGCTCTGCCTACCCCATTAGGGATAAAGGCGTGATTATATGTATGTATGTATGTTTATACTTAAAATAAGACGCTTAAACCTAAGTAAGGTTTATGCGAAAAGCGAATGAGATCGTGCTGGCCACATTATACATCGATTCATGAATAAATAAATAAGAGTTACGAGTAAATAAATAATTACGAGTAGGTATGTCAGAAGCCAGCTAGCAGATAATAATCATATACCGGGTGTAAGGGACCAGCAAACTGATAGGGTTTGGTCAGTCAACAAAACTGAACAACTTTCAGCTGGGCTATGATGCGCACTGTAGACTTCGATTTGTCTACACGTGTTGCACATTTCACTATGATTGATGCCTATCCTTTGCCATTGTGAAGTTCGCAACAAAAGAGATAATATGTAGGCAACACGAAGTCTAAAGTGCGCAACATAGCCCTGCAGGAAATTCTTCCAGGAGATGAAAAATAATTGACTTCCCATATAAAATGACCACCTTGATCAGACAATTTGGATGGAAGAGCAAAATTGATTTTTAATTCCTGAAGAAAGTTCCTGGTGATAGTTGTTCAGCTTCGTTGACTAAGGCCCGTATTTATAAACCGAACTTGAGAATGGCAGTCAGTTTGAGACCGTATCAGAAATGTCATTTCAGTACAAACTGGCCCGTCAAATCCATACTTAGTATTGCTCTTAAGTTTGAGATCGCTCCATAAATACGAGCCTGAGTAACCCCTATCAGATTGCGGGACGCTGTCCCTTACACCCCGTATTACAGTTATTTAATTTCTTATTATGGTATTGTTGTCTCAGCTTTGTGCTTTCAATCTAGAGTTCTTACTTAATGTCCTTGAACCGAAACTGTAAACTATGTCGTGAGGAAATAAAAAACATTTTTTTACATCCACGCTTATGGTTGATCTTAAAGAAATAAGACGCCTTCGTCTAAGATCGGTTATGAGGACTTACTTAAAAAAATAAAGGTTAAGTTCTTATTTATTTCAAAATTCCCATCGTTTGAGACTCTACGGGGTGTAAGGGACAGCGTCCCGTTAACTGATAGGGGTTGATCAGTCAACGAAACTAAATTACTATTACCAGGATTTTTTTCAGGTAGTGAGAAATAATTTTTGGCTTTTCATATAAATTCTCTGATTGAGGTGGTCTTTGGAATGGGGAGGTAATTTTTTTTATTTATCTCCTGAAAAAACTACTTGCTTTAAGTTGTGCAGTTTCACTGACTGAGGAACCATGCGATTTAATTTTGAAGTACATTAATAATTGTTATACAAGAATAAGTACAAACAATGAAAAACAATATTACTAACACTATGTATTATACAGCCCTGTTAAATTAGAATAGAATAGAAAAACGTTTATTCATGAAAAAATACAAAACTCAACATACAGTAAGTAGACTTATTGAATGCTCTGATCTGTATTGCACAAGAAATGGAGCAGACTCAGCATTTGTTACAAGTTATATCTATAACCAGTAACACTGATATTCTGTCAGCACCAATTACACAATTCGCGATTACATGTTCTGATTTAGCAATCCCAAATAGGGTCGCATGCGGCTCATTTCACAATAAACTCATGATCGATTTAACCAATATCTGATCATATTGGTTAATTCAATAGATAACCGATATAGATAACATTAAACCTAATTTAGATACTAAATTAATGACAATCTGAACGGATATTGGTTTGGGAACGGACATCAACATGTATTGGGTTTTTGGTGTTGCTCTTATTTTTGGTGTGGTTGTAGCTAAACATGAAATATATGATGGGTAAGTGAAGTTCCCAGTGTGGTTAGGACGATACACGCTGAATCACCTGATTTTCTGTAAGAGAGAAGATTTCCGTGATTCGGAGGGTACGTCAAGACGTCGGCACCAATCCCGGTACCTGTCTTTGATAGCGACCGTTGTACAAAATCATGTCAGAGGCCTATTAACTATGCTATTAGGTGGTTCCATACTGGCCTGGGAGCGAGGGAAAAACATAGAATGTGCCAGCTGCATTTCCTTCTGGGCATGCTGTAAAACCCAGCATGGAAGTATTACTCGCTAATTACTTTCCCAATGAACAGATCTAAACTGATTTGGTAATTTTTCAGAACAGTCTACGTTTTAAAAACTTGATTCTTTTTGTTTCAGATACTCCTTATACCAAATCACAGTCAAAGACATACATCAAACAGAACAACTGAACGAGATCCTAAACGAAATATCAGCTGATGTTTGGTCTCATGCTCTCCCGGGTAGACCAGGGCAGGTTCTTGTTGCTAGAGAGAGACAGCTACAGTTCCAGGAGTTGCTGAATGATGTTGGAGTGGATTATCAGGTTGAGATTAGAAATGTGAAAGAGTAAGCATTGGTACTTCTTCAAACAGGATTTTTTCTAAGCATCTTTAGATGCAAAAAATCTATTTACAAAGTTGTATTATTGTTTTTCAGGCTTCTTGATTTAGAAGATAAACTCCTGGAAGAAGCAGCCATCAGAAGTTCTAACGAGTCTTCTGGACGATTGAGCTTTGACAAGATTCATACGTATGAAGAGGTAAGTAAAAAAAAAATTCTTCTGTTTCTTACAGTTGTAATAATTTTCTTCCATGCTGGACTGGGAGCGAGAGAAAAACATAGAATGTGCCAGCTGCATTTCCTCCCGGGCATGCTGTAAAAATCAGCTAAGGGGTTTCAGTATATTGCAATTTAGGCGATGGGCTGACAACCTGTCACTACAGCAATATACCTGCACATTTATCTTAAATAACCGTCAAAACTTTGTCAGACGTGGCGTAACGACCTTTGTTTAGGTCTTTTACGCTCTGGTCTGCCTAACCCATTAGGGTTAAGGGCGTGAAAATATGCATGTATGTATGTAATAATTTTGAAGGGTGTAACGGTGTCCCGAAAACTGAGAGTGGTTAGCATGTTAACCAAACTGAAAATCTTGAGAAAACTTTTAAATAAGCTAATAATTAAATGAAAAAATACCTCTTCCATCTCTTACACCTTGAATACTTTTTATTAGTCTTTTATTTGTCGAATACTGTTAATTGTACTGTTTATTGCACTTCCATGCTGGACTGGGAGAGAGAGAAAAACATAGAATGTGTCAGCTGCATTTCCCCCCGGGCATGCTGTAAAAACCAGCTAAGGGATCCGAGGGATTCAGTATATTGCAATTTAGGCGATGGGCAGACAACCTGTCCCTACAGCAATATACCTACTAATCTATCTTAAATAAACCCTCATAACTTTGTCAGACGTCGCGGAGCGACCAATGTTTGGGAAGTTTCCGCTCTGCCTACCCCGTTCGGGATACAGGCGTGATTGTATGTATGTATGTATACTGTTTATTTGTTGTTTGCCTTTCTTACAGGTTAATGACTATCTTGAGCTGCTAGCTCTTGCTTATCCGCATGTGGTTTCTCTAGAATTAGGTGGCCACAGCTTTCAAGGGAGGCCAATTAAATACTTGAAGATATCTACTACAAAGTTTCAGGTAAAAGAACTTCAATCAAACAAAAAATGCAAAAGACACAAATTTTCGATAATTAAGGGTTGTGTCTTTTGCGTTTCATCCATTAAAATGTTTTATTAAATTATTCGCATTTGTATTTAAGTTTAAAATATCTTTTACGACAAAACTAATATGAAATCATACAAATCCCTTGAATCATACCATCCATGTGTCATAATAAATGTGACGTAAAAATATTTGATTGAAATCAAGGGATCAAAAATACGTCGTAGTTTTCACAGCCTACAATTTCATAAGCCATCCTTGAAATTTATACAGGACCACAGCAAACCAGTTGTCTTCATCGAGTCCCTGATCCACGCTCGAGAATGGATCACCTTACCAGCGACCCTCTATGCTATAGAGAAACTGGTCATAGACGTCCAGGAGGAAGATCTCCTTCAAGATATTGATTGGATTATTGTACCCATCGCTAACCCTGATGGATATGTATTTACACATAAAGAGGTAAACGATGATTAAGTTACTGATTAAATCACCCTGTATAATATTGAAAATGTGGTAATAGGTGTGCAAGAACAAGATCTCCATCAAGACGTTGACTCGATCATTCTACCCATTGCTAACCCTAATAGATATATCTTTACACATAAATAGGTAAGCACTGACCATGTTACTCATAAAGTCATCTTACCGGTTACCCTTTATACCATCGAGAAACTGGTCATAGATGTGCAGAACAAGATCTCCTCCAAGATATTGACTGGATCATTCTGCCCATTGCCAACTTTGATGGGTATGTCTTCACTCATAAAGAGGTAAGAACTGATCATGTTACTCATAAAATCATCTTACCAGTTACCTTTTATGCCACCGAGAAACTGGTCATAGTTGTGCAGGAGCCATCCAATCCAAGATATTGACTAGATCATTCTACCCATTGACTATCCCGATGGGTATATCTTCACTCAAAAAAGGTAAACGATGATCAAGTTACTCATTAAATGACCCTATAAGACATCAAATAAATGGTAATAGACGTGTAGGAGCAAAATATTCTTCAAGACATTGACTGGATCATTCTACCCATTGCTAATCCAGGTAGATATGTATTCACTCATAAAGAGGTAAACGATGATCAAGTTACTCATTAAATGACCCTATAAGACAACAAAAAAGGGGTAATAGACGTGCAGGAGCAAAATCTTCTTCAAGACATTGACTGGATCATTCTAGTCATTGCTCACCCTGATGCATATGTCTGCACGCATAAAGAGGTAAGCACTGATTATGTTACTCATAAAATCTTCTTGCTTATGTCAACGAGAAACTGATATATGTCTTCACTCATGAAGATTGAAGAGGTATGTGATGATCATGTTTCCCAAATTTTTCAGTGACCTTCTATGTCATTGAGAAATTAGTAATATCATTATAAATTATTTTTAGTAAACTGAAAATTAAAGTCTTATCCCGCTTTTAGAATCGTCTCTGGCGCAAGAACAAAGCCACTGGCTACATGATTGCAAACATCTGTTCCGGAGTTGATCTGAACAGAAACTTCGACTTCCAATGGTCGGCCTACTCCAGCAAATTAGTATGCTCTGAGGTATTCCACGGCAAGCGCCCATTCTCCGAACCAGAAACTGCAGTCATCAGGAACATTCTTCTTGAAAACTTGGATAGGACGGAGCTATTCTTGGACATCCATAGTTTTGGCAGCATGATCTTGTACGGCTACGGATCAGATGACTTACCTCCACATAGTTTATCTCTTCATTTGACTGGCGTTGAAATGGCAACAGCTATAGATAGGGTAAAGAAGTCCTGGAATCCAGACTACATTGTTGGAAATACTGCGGCTATCCTGTACAAAGCTTCTGGATCTGCGCAAGATTATGCCCTAAGTGTAGGAGTACCATTTTCATACACTTACGAATTACCAGGATACAGATTTGGTTTCGGCACAGGTGCTGGTTTCTTAGTGGACCCAAGCTTCATAAGACAAGCTGGTTTTGAAACATGGGAAGGAATCAAAGTTGGTGCCAGAACTGCTAGGGATTATTGGAGAAAAAGGAGAAATCTACAATGAAAAAAAGATGTGCTGTGTTTTCTTTCGTTGTATGCATATATTTTCCGAAAATTAAGACTTATTTAGCAACAAACATTTAATTGGTCTAATGCATGTTAATACCTAAGCGATGTGTATTAAGAAATAGTGAACTATCTATCAGCCTCATGGTTGTTATCTTATTTGCAACGGATGATAAATGTGAATATAAAGTATTGATAACAGGTAAACCATATTTATTTACTCTGATAACGTGCATTTAATAACATTCTGAACCGGTATCTCTATAGATAGAAAAAGAAACATACTACTTGTTGGACCTAGACGTGATAATATATATTTGAAATCTCAAAACAATGCTTGCAAACTTTTTATAAGCAAGTTCCTAATTTGTATGTTCAAATCTATATCTATTTTATACTAATATTATAAAGAGAAAAGATTTGTACTTTTGTGTGTGTGTATGTATGTTTGTAACGGATAAACTCAAAAACTACTGGGCCGATTTCAGTAATTCTTTCACCTATGTTACTTAGGGTGAACGTAAGCTAAGTAACATTTTTTTTTTTTTTTTAAAACACACGATCACACTCATAGCCCCCACTAGGATTCCCTGTATCGGGGTGCCATGGACATACACAGAAACAACCACAAAGAACACTCAGACCCAGAAACAGACATTTAAACTCATCATTCAAATATCTGCCCTGGCCGAGAATCGAACCCGGGACCCTCTGCGTAGCAGGCAGGTACACTGCCAACTAGGCTGCACGGCTCGTCAAACATAGGCTACTTTTTACCCCGGGATAATATCTGATTCCCATGGGAAAACTCATTTAGTAAGCAACAGGTGAAACTGCGGCGTAAAAGGTTAGTTGTAGGTAAAACATAAATCTTTAACTTTGAACAATATCTTTGACAATACAGAGCTCTGCGTACAAAGACTTTATAAAACTTGTAGCTTGCATTTTTCACTATGTAAGTTTTATGTTGCCAAGTGCAGTCCTTCAAATTCAAGTGTGAAAGTGATTCATCACAATGTCTTGTCTAACAAGCGAGTCTCGACATTGTTAGTATTATAAATTCTGTTTGTCTAGACTTCTTTCTACATGGTTATATTAATATTTCTCGTGATCAGCAAGATCACATTGAAGTTTAAAGCATTATTTATACATGCAATTTTCTACGAAACAGTTTTTTTATAAGATGTGCCGTTACTGAGAAGAAAATTTCTGAAAAAGTACGATTTAATATCTTGCTCTCTTGATTTAGGTACTTTTTATTGATATGTGTATTAGTAACTCTTTCAAAGATTTACTAAAACCGTAGGTACCCAATGACACTAAAATAGAATTAATTATACAAAGTTGTAGCTATGAGTTTTCGTCGATATTTCTCATTATCCAATTATAGTAGTGTGTCAAATTGGTGAAGACAATAATATGTGGTCCTCGCAGTCTGACGGAGTATATTCCTAGAGCGAACGTTTTATTTTTGTAATGAACCGTGAGAGCTGACCCACTGTCTCCCCTGAAACATATAAGAAATATGTTGAAATACATACATACGTTGAATCACGCCTTTATCCCTAATGGGGTAGGCAGAGCGTAAACGACCTAAAAAAAGGTCGTTCCTCCACGTCCGACAAAGTTTTGACGGTTATTTAAGATAGATTTGCTGTAGTGACAGGTTGTCAGCCCATCGCATAAATTGCAATATACTGAAACCCTCAGATCCCTTCGCTGATTTTTACAGCATGGCCCGGGAGGAAATGCAGCTGGAATATTCTATGTTTTTCTCTCGCTCCCAGTCCAGCATGGAAGGAACCTGCACACACTTGCGAAGAAATTCAAACGCTGTGTGTAAGGTCGACCAATCCGTACTGGGTAAACTATCGCTTTAATTCAGGGTCAGCTCGTGCCTCTCGGGGACGTAGGTATGTCGGGATAAAAAAAATGGGAGGGCCATTTTTTTTTGTATTTTGACCTGTACGTATGTTCCGTGGATAAAATACTGTTCAGTTTCATGGGTCTTAATATGGTCAGCTATTTTTTTTACTTCCATGCTGGACTGGGAGAGATAGAAAAACATAGAATGTTTCAGCTGCCCTTCCACCCGGGCATGCTGTAGAAGTCAGCAAAAGTGTTTCGAGGGCTACAGTGTATTGTAATTTAGGTGATGGGCTGACAACCTGTCACTACAGCAATACACATCATAACAATCTAAAATTTGCCTTAAATTTTTGTCAGACGTGGCGAAAGCGCCTGTTACGAGGCGTTTTACGCTCTGCCTAACCTGTAAGGGATAAAGGCGTGATTTTATGTATGTATGTATGGATTTTTTTACTCTCTGTATACATACATACATATAATCACGCCTTTATCCCTAATGGGGTAGGCAGAGCGTAAACGACCTAAACATAGGTCTTAACCGCCACATCTGACAAAGTTTTGAGGGATATTTAAATTTGTAGTCATATTGCTGTAGTGACAGGTTGTCAGCCCATCGCCTAAATTGCAATTTACTGATACCCTCGGATCCCTTAGCTGGTTTTTACAGCATGCCCGGGAGGAAAAGCAGCTGGCACATTCTATGTTTTTCTCTCGCTCCCAGGCCAGCATGGAAGTATAATGATGATATAAGTGATGATAATAATTCAAAAGTGAAAACTGCAGAAACGATAAAAACTATTTAAATCAGAATACAAGAAGCTTTCTTACCAACATAGTCCTTTAAAAGTTTTTCTGCGATCTCCAGCACATATGTATCCATCAAACATACCATGCTCTCTGAAAATACCGTTTTCAAGTATTTCCATGTATTTATTGATCAGAGCACAGCACTTGTTTTGACTATATACAGTGTCACTCTCATATTTTAAAGTCTCTTTCTCGTGCTTGGTCAGTTCATGCGACTGAAAACGAAGTATTTTATTAACTTTTGGGTCATCCCCTTGTATTGTCTTAACTAAGCTGGGGAAAATCTCACAAGTTGATAATTTGGCAAGTATCAAAAATGCGCAATCAGCTGATGCATTTTGTAAGGGAGACCAAATTATTTCTTCTATGCTGGAATGGGAGCGATAGAAAAAACAGAATGTGCCAGCTGCATCTCCTCCCGGACACGCTGTAAAAATCAGCTAAGGGATTCGAGGGTTTCAGTATATTGTAATTAAGATGATGGGCAGACAACTTTACTACAACACACACGATCACACTCATAGTGTCAGACTTGGCTAAACGACCTTTGTTTAGGTCGTTGACGCTCTGCCTACCCCATTAGGGATATAGGCGTGATGTATATATTTCAAATTATTATGTCTAGGAAGAAGTTGTTCAGTTTTATGGTCTTTCATGGGAGATACACATCCTTTAGGGTACATTATGCCCTTTTTGTTACATCCCGTACATTCCTTACTTTATTTCTGTTGAAACCCCAGCCTGCTACTTTAGCCTGGTTCACATTGATCCTGGTCTTACTGATGAAGACTGGTTTGATGGTGTCTCCAAACGGTAGCTTCCTGGTTAGGAATAGGAGGGCAATGTTATTCCTCAAATGGTTTATACTGAAACAATGATGTATGATTGCCTTCCTGACGTTGCGTGCCACGGGCATCTGAAAGACATATAAAAAACTAGCTGCACAACTTCATCGCTGACGCAGAAAGCTGGCTGAACAATCTGGATGTAGACATTTGATCCAAGCAGGGATTGCCATACGCTATGATGATGAACTAGCAACCCACTCCGGCTTCACACGGAAATTATCAGTGTTACTCCACAATATTATGCAAGTATTATATATATATAATCCTCGAAACTCTCTCTCTCTATCCTTTGAAAGAAACCGCATCAAAATCCGTTACGTAGTTTTAAAGATTTATGCATACATAGGGATATAGGGACAGAGAAAGCGACTTTGTGTTATACTATGTAGTGATAATCAAGTCACACCGGAAAGCAAAGCGACGCGGTGCGAAGCTGCTTGGAGATGCATCTCGCTATACAGTGAATTGACAGGTTCAATAAAGGGGTTCTATCAATGACAATACCGATATTGAAAAGTATAGTTCTGCTGCGTTGCTTCCCAGCAAAGCAGTCCCAGTTTTGTCCGCTTGATACTCGTATTTTAGTTAATTTGTTAAAAGTTTAACTATTCTAGTAGTTTTTTTATAGAATTTATGAATTAGTATATTTTTACGAAATTAATTTATATAAAGTCTTGCGCTTATAAAAATATGTATACAACAATTTGAAAACAAAGTGGCCGAAAAAGGTACAATAGCCTAACTACCTGCCCAAATTGATCCTTGATCTTGCACAAACGGTGTGAATTGTTTAAACACTACGAAATCCTAGTAGGTAGTCGATAATATTGTAAAATTTACCAATATACTTAAGGCCGTATCTATAATCAGCTCTTATGAGTGAAAGCGAGTTTGAGTTCGTATTAGAAATGTCATTTCAGTACAAACTGGCCTGTCAAATCCATACTTAATATGCTCTCAAGTTAGATATCGCTTCATAAATGAGAGACTTACTTTGCTGAGTTTTTCGTGTCCAGCCTTTATGATTAGTCTTGATGAGTTGTACGGCTTGCCCATAAAAACCTCCAGCATGAAACAGCTGGCAGATGACAACACAAGGTCATCTTTCAACACTATACCAGTGCATATAAATTCCTTGCATTTGAAAATAGCCACTGAATGGGGGAAGTGGCGTATTGCTACTTCTAAAAAAATATTTTATGATTAATTTAATTTCAATTTCTGTATTCATTCATAATGATGACGAAATGGTTTATTTTTTAATATAATTTTTCTGCTGGACTGGTTGTGAAAGAAAAACCTAGAATGCCTAAAAATATATCTTAAATGACCCTCAAAACTTTGTCAGACGAGGCGGAACGACCATAGTTTTGGTCGTTAACACTCTGCCTACCCCATTAGGGATAAAGGCGTGCTTATGTGTATGTACTATGTATCTATCATTTTTATTTTTATTCTACTTGGAATAAGTGTAATTTAAGATGATGATGAATTACCTTTTCCATTAAGTATAGAATATACCAGTTGAACTAATGTAGTTAGGAAAAAACAACGCACTATAAACATTGTATTTTACCTACAATTTCCACAGAATTCTAAAATAATGTATACGTATGCAGCATATTGGAGATCTATGCCATAGTGATTGAATTAATTTACTGGTGGCCAAAAGCGTATAGGACACTATAATATAGGGTTCTATAGTTACATACATACATACATATAGCCTGTATCCCTAATGGGGTAGGCAGAGCGCAATCAACCTAAACAATTGTCATATCATAACACCACGTCTGACTAAGTTTTGAGCGTTATTCAAGATAGAGATGTAGGTATATTGTTGTAGTAACAGGTTGTCAGCCTATCGCTTAAATTGCAATGTACAGAAATCCTCGGATTTTACAGCATGCCCAGGAGGAAATGCAGCTGGCACATACCATGTTTTTCTCTCACTCCCAGTCCAGCTTGGAAGTACTATAGTTACTTAATGTATTTTCATTACAGCAGCTCTCTCAGACAAAACAACATTTTTATTCTTCTTCTTCTAACGACCTGAGGAACCTTTGTGTCAGAGTTGTTTAAATGGCCTCTAAAATGTTTCGTGTAATGAACATTATTCAAGGATTCTAGCTTTTGATGACGGAACCCTAAAAGCTATTAACTATCAAATCTTACGAATTGTTATGACCAATACGGTCATCTAATTAGGTTTACGATAAAGTTACGACTAATAGACTGCAGAGTTCTTTGCGTTATCGACAGCATTCAGGATATAAATGTTTTGACTTTCCCATAAAAAAATGTTTGTTTTTTTGCATGGGAAGTTGATTTTAACAACATGGCTTCCATGCTGGACTGGGAGCTAGTGAAAAACATAGAATGTGCCAGCTGCATTTCCTCCCTGGCATGCTGTAAAAACCAGCTAAGGGATCCGAGGGTTTCTGTATATTACAATTCAGGCGATAGGCTGACAACATGACACTACAGCAATATAGCTACAAATCTATCTTGGTTTATTTTAGATTCATAACTTAGTCAGACGTGGCGGAACGACCTTTTTTTAGGTCGTTTACGCTCTACCTACCCCATTACGGATAAAGGCGGGAATTATTTGTATGTCTGTATTATGATTAAACCATCACACGAAAAAAATGACTCTTTTCAGACTTTTACAATCTTTATAGTTCGAATCACTTCAGATACATACATACATACATACATAAAATCACGCCTTTATCCCTTACGGGGTAGGCAGAGCGTCAAACGCTTCCTAAGAGGCGCTTTCGCCACGTCTGACATAAATTGAGGGCAATTTTAGATTGTAATGTGTATTGCTGTAGTGACAGGTTGTCAGCCCATCGCCTAAATTACAATACACTGTAACCCTCGAATCCCTTTTGCTGACTTTTACAGCATGCCCGGGAGGAAGGGCAACTGGAACATTCTATGTTTTTGTTTTTTCACTTCAGATACATTATTTAAAACAGTAAGATTGTTTCAGAACATTACCAACCACCACTACGAATTACCATTACGAATGATTACCATTCGCTCAGTGACAACAAAATTATGGATACGAATTAACGAATGATAATGTTAATATTGTAGTAGATACCTTATAAAAATATAATATATATTTTTATTGACCGTCCTCATAAATTTTAATAACAATGTCATAAAATATACGATCCTTGTGTGGTATAAATTACACAAAAATAGTAAATACAAATTGATAAGCATTATTTATTTAGTATAAGAATAGTTATACATTTGTAATTAAATTATACTTACTGTATATGTTCCCCTGAACTTCCCATCTTTTATCCCTGTTAGGTTTGCTGGAAGAGATCTCTTGTAGAAATAAGCTCGCATGTTGTTTTAATTTATAAATTGAACTGTATTGTTATTTTTTAAGGCAACAAAGAATATAATACTCTACCTAGTTAAATGTATTAAAACCATAATTTAAACCTTTAAACCTTATTTATCCTATACATAATTATAAATTGGACGAAAAATATATTTGACATTCGTTTTTATGATAGAACTAACAAATTAGTGGTAGGTAATAGATAGTTTTCGCTACAAAAACCATATAAAAGTTTAATTAGGCGATTTAAAAACTCTGACATCAGGGTCGTTCGTCGTTTCGTAATTCCCAGGGTACTTTTTACCATATTTTTAATTCTTATGTGTTTGAGTGATTTCCTGTTTTGCGAGTTATCATCAATCAATAACACATTTATCAATTTATTATAGGGTTTAAGATAATAATTTGAGCAAATTCTTTAATCATTCTGTAATAATGTCGATCTTAGTCTGATAGCGTCGCTTCAAAGACGTATTTAGATTTCGTTTCACGTTAGGGAAAACTTCTTAATAATGTTAAATATATTCTTTATGTTTAGTGTAGTCTTGTGTGTAAGTGGTAAAAATGAAGAGTATATGGGGTAAGTACTTAGTAACTTCCTTGCTGGCCTGGAACCGAGAGAAAAACATAGAATGTGCTAGTTGCATTTCTTCCCGGGCATGCTGTAAAAATCAGCTAAGGGATCCGAGGTTTCAGTATATTGTAATATAGGCGATGGGCTGACAACCTGTCACTACAGCAATATACATACACAATATGCAATCTTAAATAACCCTCAAAACTTTGTCAGACGTGACGGATTGACCTTTGTTTAAGCCGTTTACGCTCTGCCTATCCCATTAGGGATAAAGGCGTGATTATATGTATGTACTTAGTTACTACATTGTTAGTATATATCTATGTGTGCGTGAGCGCTGCGCCGCTCTGTCGCATAGAGGGCAGTTCATTATACGGTCTCAAGACAACCACACGCGTTTCCTTAGTCTATTCCTCTCCCCGCACACACATTTATAACAATTGGCGACGAGGATGGGATCCGAACCCACGCGTGCAAAGCACATTGGATGCAACTGTTTTTTTTTAATGAAACCTCTGTGCTTGTCTCGTTATTTTTGTAAAATGTCCGTTTAGTCGAGTTAGTAGAAGAAAATACACAAAAGTAAACAAAAACTAAAAAGAAGTCAGGGAAGGATTATTTGCAAAATTTACATTCTGAGCTGAGATGAGACGAGTTTTTATTTTGTGATAAATCTGTTCCAGATACAAAGTCTACAATGTAAAACTAGAAACAGAAGCTCAAGTTGGCCGAATCAAAGAACTTCAAAGAAATGTGATTGACTTTTGGAGGAAGCCATCTTTGAAGCATAATGTGGTGGGGAGAGTTATGGTACCAGCTACTCATATAGACTGGTTTGAGGAACGTCTTGTCGAACTGGACATCACGAAAGATGTTTTTGTTGAAGATGTGTACGAGTAAGTATAGGTATAACTAATAACTGGAGTAGAAATAATTACATAATATATAACGTACCTACCAGGTACTTTGAGAGTTCCAAGGGATTTGTTAAATTGGATTTTTTGCAAAAAACACTGCTTAAATACAAAATCCTTGTTAATAAACATGGTTTTAAAAGTCATTGCAAAATCATCAAACATGTTTGATGATGTGCATAAACTAGGAATGGTGGCTTTGTCGTCAATTCTATCTCTGTTACTTTGGATGTTTTTCTTTGAACTTAATAAATCTAATTTCAGGCATTTAAAAGACACTGAAAAATCTCTTAAAAGAACTATGAGGAACGGTCCTACTCGATCATTTGATTACAATGGTTACTACAGGTATGACGAAGTAAGTTTAGAAGACATGCCGTATTTAAAAACAGCTCTCATGAGTGACAGCGAGTGTGAGTTCGTATCAGAAATGTCATTTCAATTTGTACTGGCCTGTCAAATCCATACTTATTATTGCTCTCAAGTATCGAATCGCTTCATAAATATGAGCCCTAGTGTTATCGATTACAAACTAAAATACAAATCTTCCCCTTTTAAATAGTTTATTTAGCAGAGTTATGATATTTTTATTATATTTCAGATCTTGGATCATCTCAATTCTTTACAAGAAGCTTATAACAACTCCACTGTAGACATAACAATAGAAGAATATGGCACAACAGAAAATGGCCGACCACTGGTATATCTCAAAATATCAAACACAACAAATGCTGTTGAAAACAAACCTGTGGCAATAGTAGAATCAGGTATTATTCCTAGAGAATGGATCACTATACCTGCAGCGATGAATATAGTGAATAGAATCTTGGAAAATCCGACTATTTTGGAGAAATCTGATTGGATTATTGTACCTGTTGTTAACCCAGATGGATATGAATATTCTCATACTAATGTAAGTAATTCTTTACCTATACGTTTCATTCTAAACAGGGTAACTAATTTTATTTTACAATAAAGATAATGTTTATTAAAATTACTTCCATGCTGGACTGGGAGCGAGAGAAAAACATAGAATGTGCCAGCTGCATTTCTTCCCGGGCATGCTGTAAAAATCAGCTAAGGGATCCGAGGGTTTTTCTCTATTGTAATTTAGGCGATAGGCTGACAACCTGTCACTATAGCAATATACCTACAAATTTATCTTAAATAACCCTCAAAACTTTGTCGGACGTGGCGGAGTAACCTTTGTTTAGGTCGTTTACGCTCTGCCTACCCCATTAGGGATAAAGGCGTGATTATGTATATAAAGATAAAATCCAACTAATTAATTCTAACTTATGACACGTGTTTACAAGACATCTTTTGCAGAGTCTGCAGACAGAACTAAATGAAATTACTGAAATCTTAATGTCTGTGAATTTTGCGTGGGATAGGCTGATAAGTTTCCTTTCATATGAAATTAGTTTTATACTCACTATGATATTTAATTACTAAGAGTATCCATAGTTGACTAAGTCTAAACAATGAAATCATACAAATCATTAAAATAATAGATTTTGATACTAATTGTAAATTCTACTTACATAGTTATCATATCAATTCAGCTTTTGAAAATAAAACTCAAAATTTCAGCTGCGTCTCTGGACCAAAAACCGAAGCGTTCAAAGTCACCTTGGCGTCATCTGCCCAGGGGTCAACATCAACAGAAACTTCGACATCGAGTGGGGTGTTTCTGACTCCAGTTCAAGCCCTTGCAGTCATCTTTACTCTGGCGTCGAAGCCTTCTCAGAAGTTGAGAGCCAAATGATCAAACATCTCATCGAAACCTACAATGAAAGGATCAAATTGTATGTGTCATTACAGAATTCTGGCGGATTCATCTCTTATCCTTGGCAGTATGAAAGAGCTGCAAGTGGCATGTTCAGACAACATCTATTCTTAGGATTAGATATGATAGAAGCTATGGAAGATGACTATATACTGGACGTTGGTTGGTCAGCTCTTGGCGATAGAACTTCTGGTACTGGTTCAGATTTTGTTCAAAAGAGTGGTGTACTGTATTCTTTGAATATAGACGTCGTGCAAAGAGGTGAAGATGGTGTAAACATACCAGAAGATGAAATTGTAAATGTTATTGAAGATGTTTGGAGGGCTGTGTCTGTTGCTGCGAATACAGTACTTTAGTTTGAAATAAATTATTTTAAGGAACGTGTTTATTTCTTTAACGTTTCGAGTGTGATGAAGAGGTTGCAATTTACAACGTGGAACAATTCAATGCTAAATTGCGACTCAAATTAAACAAGCATTTACAAAGTTTGACTTTGTATTTGATATATACAAAAATAAATACTACCAAAATACAAATAATTAAAATAAGTAATTTATACAGAAGTATAGATACCAAATCCACGCGAAGATGAGGACTGTCATTTCGCCAATCTTAAATTAGATTTTGCCCTTTGTCATTTCATTTGAGAGGCCAAGGATCAATTTTCAATTTTCTACCTCTCCTGCTCTGATTTAATATCATCATAAAGTACACTTCGTGGATTTGACGAATTCGAATTTTAAATTCGATTATGGAATACCATTTTCCAATTAACACTTCTTATTACGTTTTTTTACGATGGCTTACGCAATTTTAGGAAAATTAATAAAGAGAGTGCGCACAGAATATAAAAACGTAACACATTTTTTGCACTCAGGTATTTTACAACATATTTTGGCTGTGAGCTTTTATGGAATTTTTAATTAAAAGTAATTGAAAGAATACCTTGGGAAGAAGTTTCCGTTACATATTTTGAAATATGTATACGCAGAATCGAAAAGAAGCTAGTATTTAGGTAATAAATTATTACATTGCTACAATTAATTATTTTTATGGGAAATTGACTATGTTTATTATAACTTGAAGTTAAGCTAAATATAGGTACATTTCACATGCACCATGGCTAAAAGCACGCTAAAATAAAAGTAATAAAATAATAAGTTGGACCAAAATACATTTTCATATTTTGTCAAATATTTTGTTTAAGATTCTTTAAAGCTAGTTGCACCAAATTCTAACTGCCTCCGTGGTCTAGTGGTCAGAGTCATGAGCTTACGATCCGGAGCTCTGGGTTCGATTCCCAGGGGGGAAACATAAAGTTGATATTTGTCAATTTATCACTTTGTGAGGTTTTCCCCAGTTTGTTTAGGACATTGCAGGCAGAATCACCTGATTGTCCGAAAAGAAAAACGATTCCGTGCTTCGGAGGGCACATTAAGCCGTCGGTCCCGGTCGCTGTCTTTGACCGTGGTCGTTACTCGCACCATGTCAGAAGCCTAAGAGTTGTACTACTAGACGGTTTAAAAACTCTGACAGGAGGCTTCGTGTCAGACATTTCATCGGGTCGTTCGACTCGAGAATCCACTCACTAAGAAGGAGACCAAATTCTAAATTTAAAAAAGTGACGCTTCTCTATGGAGTTTGGTAGTGTAAGAGAAATAAAAGCACTATAGAGATGGTAAGTGTGACGTATTTTCTTCTTCTTGTCGTGTCGATCGTTTAGGCGTTTTTATATTTTGTTGGCGTATTTTCTTACGTCGACGTGTCCCGACTGGAGAGCCGGCATTCTTGTAGCCGATCCGAGGGATGTCCAACGATATCGATTTTATATTTATATCGATATATAAACATGAATGATATCCTGAAAACTGAAATGGGGAACGCTCAGGGGACATCTTAAAAAATATCTGATAAATGAAAAATATTTTTGGAATACCAGTAAAATTTGTGTATCTATACTCTTCTACACCTGACGTAGGGTGGACTTAAAAACAGCCAGGCTGTGTCCACACCTTTATCCACTTCTGTAGAAACATCTATGAGCCTGTCCAATTTGTTATGTTATTCTTGATCGCGTGTTTTTATTTTTTGTAATGTATTTTGTGGAAATAAAGAGATTTGTATTTATTATGTAAGTATAAATGATTGTGTACTTGTTGTAAACTGTGTGAGTATATATTTAATTTATAAGATAAGATAAGATAAGAATATACTTTATTGCACAGAAAAGACACAAGAGAAAATAAAATTAAATGAAACAAATAGTAGTACAAATAGGCGGCCTTATTGCTATGCAGCAATTTCTTCCAGGCAACCTTAGGGTACAGGAAAATAAAAATTTTAACTAGTGGGCTGGTATACATTTTATTCAATATATTGTTTAGGTAAGAAAATAAGCTACTTAGGTGTATTTATATAATTAATAACAATAAATAGTCTTACATATAAATTACTTATACCTACACAGAAATACATAAATACTATAATACATATATAAATATGTATAATATTAATGAAAGAAAATGTTACAACCAAAATATTCCGGGAAATACGCAAGTGCAAGCATTATTTAAATTTTTGTTGCACTGACCCGCGTCAATATATTTTATTCGTCTGTTTCCTACTGCCTGGTTGTCTGAAAGATATAGCTACATTAGCAATAAGGTCGCCAGTTGTACTATTTTTCTGTTTATGTAATTTGTAATTTCTGTGTTTTTGTGCAATAAAGTCTATCGTATTATATTGTCTGATTGAAGCAATTTTGTATGGTAGAGCCAATTCCTTTTAATTTCCATAAATAATTCCTGTGTGTTTATTTTTTCAGTTTACACAGCATCGTCCCGACAACCTATACGTGGGACACTCAGAAAGATTTGCGACACTAAAAAAAAATGTTCTACAGGTACATATATTTTTATTAAATCTTTTCAAAGTACTCTCCACCAGCCTCTATACAAAGATTCATGCGTCTGAACCAGTTTTCAAAACACTTTTTCCAGTCCGCCGTAGACACCTCGTTTACAGCCTGCTCGAACGCAGCCAGCGCATCTTCCGGCGACGAAAATTGTATCCCCTTGAGCTGATTTTTTTATTTTTGTAAATAAAAAGAAGTCACACGGTGCTAGATCAGGGCTGTAAGGAGGGTGACCCAGGAGTTTGACTGGTGTGCTGTCCAGGAAGTCCCTCGTTTTGAGCGCGGTGTGTGCAGGCGCATTGTCGTGGTCGAGCAGTAGTCCGAGAAGCCCTGTGTTTGGTCGCTTGTTGCTCACAACAGAAAAAACTTCTGGTAAACATTTGGTAGTATACCATTCGGCGTTAATGCTTCTTTGATCTCGTAAGGGAATTGAGGCCAAGTGGCCAGTCAAATTAAAAAAGCTGGCGATCAAAATCTCCCCCCCGCTTCGAGATCGCTTCACTTTGGTAGTCGTTGGTTCATTTTGAAACACCCAAACTGTCGACTGGCGCTTGGTTTCTGGATCGTATTGATAAATCCAGGACTCATCACCTGTTACGATGTCGTAAACACGCCGAGACGAGCCTGCTTCAAATTTGTTCAGCATATCACGGCACCATTCCACCCGGGCCTGCTTCTGAGCGTCGGTGAGGTAGTGCGGCACCCAGCGCGATACTATCCTCCTCACGCGAAGATGCCCTTGTAGAATCTCGTGAACGCTTCCCGATCCAATCTTTAATATGTGCTGAATCTCCTGATATGTAATTCGCCTATTATCTTGGATTAAATTTTTCACTGCTAGCACGTTTTCTTCCGTAATAGCCGTCAAAGGGCGACCGCTTCTTTCTTCATCCCCCAAGGTTGGTCGACCGCGCCTAAATTCGTTATACCAACGATACACGGTTGCCTTGGAGGGGCTTTCATCCATAAATGCCATTTGAAGTCTATCGAACAATTCATCCGGTTTCAGGCGACACTTGAAATCGTAAAAAATCATAGCTCTAAAATGTTCCCGGCGCAGATCCATTTTTCAGTAAGACACGATACTTTGAATTGGCTCGCAAAAAATGTGTAGGGAAATTTTGAAAATGGAACACACATATTTTTACTTACAAGTAATCATATTTTCAAAAAAGATTCTAACCGGCCAGTCTGCCATATATAAAAACTATTTATCGCAATACTTTCTGAGTGGCCTGGTATTATCAGAAAGCTTCATACCCGATTCGATTTTTATACAGCCTCAAACATGGAGGCTATTTTAATATTTATATCACACGCAATGACGACGTAAGTGATATAGTGCGTGACAGGAATGATATGGAATGTGCTGCGAATTACCCACGTTATGGAATTACCCCCATAACATTTATGGATTTATGGCATTTCCATGTGGAATTCGGAAATATTGGCACTTTTTATGGGTAACGTGAGTTTGTTATTAAAACTTATTTAACTGGAAAATTAGATATGAGTGTTACATAAATCAATTGGAGTACGTAGCTCTACAGTTGTTTTCTTACACACAATAATCACGCCTTTATCCCTAATGGGGTAGGCAGAGCGTAAACGACCTAAACCAAGGTCATTTTGCCACGTCTGACTAAGTTTTGAGGGTTATTTAGATAGATTTGTAGGTATATTGCTGACACAGGTTATTAGCTCATCGCATAAATTACAATATACTGAAATCCTCGGATCCCTTAGCTGATTTTAACAGCATGCCCGGGCGGAAATCCAGCTGGAACATTCTATGTGTTTCTCTCGCTTCCAGTCCAGCATGGAAGCATTTCGCTTCCAGACCAGCACGGAAGCATCTAGACCAGACAGCAACTATAGTCTACCCCATTAGGGATAAAGGTGTGATTATATATATGTATAGCCAAGCAAAATTCAGGCACTGACAACAATGCACCGAACACACTTTGAAAGACCGCGATTGGTACTTAGGTTATCCTTATTCGTTTTGTCAAATTTTAACACTAGCTAAATTGCTTATCTACAGAATCTATTCAATTTAAAAGACACGAACTCAAAAACAGTGAACATCCAACTTTTCGCTCCAAAATCATAAATTTTAAAACGTTATCGATACAAAAAGCCTTCACCAGCGTCCACAACTCGGCGCCGTGTCACGACGTACCTCGGGGCAATATTTCCTACTTCAGCCTCCACCCCACCCCGTCCACCCCTGGTAAGGATTGAGTTCACCGGATACGATGCGATGACTTTTTTTTAGTATTTGAAATAGGTTTCTTGCATGCTGGCCTGGGAGCGAGAGAAAAACATTGAATGTGCCAGCTGCATTTCCTCCCGGGCACGCTGTAAAACCAGCTAAGGGTTCGGATTGTTTTATTATATCGTAAATTTAGGCGATGGGCTGACAACCTGCCACTACAGCAATATACCTACATATCTATCTCAAATAACCCTCAAAACTTTGTCAGACGCGGCGGAACACCTTTGATTAGGTCGTTTACGCTCTGCCTACCTCATTAGGGATAAAGGCGTGATTATATGTATGTATGAAATAGGTTTGCTCTTGACTCCAGTCTAGGTCGGGAGCGACTGAGACGGAGTAGACGATGGAGCGAGCTCACCCTGAATATGCCTGTTCACTCTTACTTTGAAGTGTTGGGGGTTGTGTGTGAGGTAGTGAGTTCCACTCTTTTATCGTGCACATTATGAATGAGTTTTGGAATATCAACTGATATGCTAAAGTCTACGCACGACGGTTGCTAAGTATTTAGGCTCGTAATTATAAATAGCACTTAAGACTGATAGCGAGTTTGAGTCCGTATCAGAAATGTCATTTCAGTACAAAAAGACCTGTCAAATCCATACTTAATGTTACTCTCAATCTTGAGATAGCTTTATAAATACGTGCCTACGTGTTTTTTTAAGCTTTTTCTTCGCAAGGAATTTTAAAGTAAGCAAGTTTTGTGAAAGTTGTAGTAACAGGGAAAACAAGACTTGGTGTATAGTACCAATAGCCACTTCTTTTAGTTTATTTGAGCCTTCCTGGTTACAATTAAGTCTAGCTAGGCAAGAGTCACAACCATGGTCAGAAACCTTAACAAAAATAAACATTATTTTACGCTTTGCAGAGCCTACAAATCTATCTTAAATAACCCCCAAAACTTTGTCAGACGTGGCGGACCGACCTTTGTTTAGGTCGTTTACGCTCTGCCTACCCCTATTAGGGATAGAGGCGTGATTATATGTATGTATGTATATTACGCTTCGCATCGCATCGCAACTTACCCAATGGACTACCCACTTTAACCCCCCTTTTGACCACCCCCCCTCCGTGACGTGGACGCAGAGGCATTCGGCAAATTTTGCTTATTACCTGCTCGAAAAAACAATGCTGGTTTTCGTCAAGTACGGTTTGCTTTCGAATTATAATGGTGATTTATGGCTTTTGATGTTGCAAAGTATTTTTGGCGTTTGAATAGGAAACAGAAAACGTTTTGCGGTTGTAACATATTTTGTGGTTTTTTGGAAAGCATAGTTGACGAAATATAATTTGAGCCGATTTGACACGTCATTAGATATTAGTCGTTAAGCCATGCCAGAGGCCAGTGCTAGGCATTGGCGGCTTGAAAACTCTGAACTAGTCTAGGATTGGGTCTAGCTTCCCTTCTGGGTTGCGGAGGTCAGGTGACAGTCGCTCTGTGTAAAAACCAGTACCCTCGTTCGATCCCCCAGATTAGGTAGCCAACCTCGTGAGATACGGGATAAGGGTAGGGACATGATATGATAAAATCATATATGATGATGATATGGCCTTTGTGCCACTATTGTCTTATTCTTCTTGTATTTTAGTATTAAGATTTTAAAGGTACAATAAAGAGCTTACATACATAAAAAAATCTTATGATTTGTATGTCAAATCGGTTCAAATTTATATTTCGTCATTTATAGCAGGAATTCAACGTACAAGATTGCTGAAAGTACATTTTCGTATAAAATAATAATTTGTCGAATATGGTGCCAACAGGAAAATCTGATTATTTTGTTGAAGAAAATTTTTACCCGATCAAAGACTTTAAGACCATAAGAATCGTGTGAAAATTTATTGCGACAAAATTTCGCACATCCGGTGCAACAGAGACGTATTTGCAAAAATATCGAAATTCAATTAATAGTATAGTTCGTATTTTTAAAGTTGAGTTATTGAAACCAACGTATTTTGCGGCCTATGCTTTTATTTCGCAACTTATCAGAGGTGCTTCCATGCTGGCCTGGGAGCGAGAGAAAAACATAGAATGTGCCAGCTGCTTTTCCTCCCGGGTATGCTGTAAAAACCAGCTAAGGGATCTGAGGGTTTCAGTATATTGTAATTTAGGCGATGGGCTGACAACCTGTCACTACAGCTATATACCTACAAATCTAAAATAACCCTCAAAACTGTCAGACGTGGCGAAATGACCTTTATTTAGATCATTTACGCTCTGCCTACCCCGTTAGGGATAAAGGCGTGATTATATGTATGTATGTATCAGAGGTGAAAATTTCGGTCCCGCAGATGATAACCTTGTTACGAACATATGTTTAGGGGTTTACTTTCTTAAAAGTTGTATAACAATTATAGCGCAACATGTTGGTATCGATAACGCAACGTAAAAAAACCAAATATACCAATTCGTACGACTTAACTAATATAAGTCTATACCTGTCATTGTCTGTCATGAGAGAACAGAAAAGGACGCCTAACAGTTTAATCAAGATTTAGTTAATTTGCGCGCTCTACGAATCGATAGGAATATTTCCCAAATTTATAATTTTAATTCGTTCGTTTTGATACAGAGGGCAAAAGTATCACTGTTGCTCTATAATTTTCAGACGGCTTTTGTGGTGAATAATGTCCCAATATTCAAGCTTATCTCTCTAGACTCCCCTTAATGAGTTTGCTTATACTAAAGTGGCTAATACGTAGAAGCATCTAATAACTACATAGAACCACCTCATCCAATCCAGTCCTCAGAAGCTTCAGAAGCAATCCGCGTCTACAGGATGTTAGGATTTCTAAGGATGATAGTTTTCATCTATTAACTGCCTCCGTGGTCTAGTGGTCAGAGCCATGGACTTACGTCCGGAGGTCCTGGGTTCGATTCGTAAGAGGGGAACACAAAGTTGATATTTGTCAATTTATCACTTAGTGGGGTTTTCCCCAGTTTGGTTAGGACATTGCAGATTGAATCACCTGATTGTCAGAAAAGAAAAAGGATTCCGTGCTTTGGAGGGCACTCTCCGCCGTCGGTCCCGGTCGCTGTTTTTGATAGTGGTTATTACTCAAACCATGTCAGAGGCCTAATAGCTGTGTCACCAGAGTTCATCGGGTCGTTCGACTCGAGAATCCACTCGCTAAGAAAGATCTATTGCCGATAAATCTTGGAGCCAGATTTTAGTCTAGAAATAAAGGTCTTCCAGAACAAACCTGTTCTTTTTGTTGTAAGTGAGTATTCGGAAAAACAAAAGAAAGCTCAAGTTTCACTCTGTGTGTTGTATTGTGTGAATTATGAAGCTAAATAAAAGGACAACGTGTCATTAAAAGCGAAGTGTCATAAACATTAAAATGTTCTTGACCTTCCGAGCAGGGCTTTGTGTCCTTGTATTATGTTTGAAAAGGTGGAATAATTCATATTTTTCGGTAATCTTAAATTTAATTTCCTTTGGAAAACTTATTATTATACCTAAGGAGGTTGGTTCGAAGGATAATCGGAGCAGTGCATAAACGCCCTTATACGGTAGTATGTATAATATATGTAACCTCGAAATATAACCTAGGATTGGGTCTGGTTTCCCTCTGGGTTGCGGAAGTCAGATGGCAGTCGCTCTGTGTAAAAACAGTACCAACCCGTTCAATCCCCATGTTTAGGTAGCCGACCCTGTGAGATACGGGATAAGGCTCGGGAGATGATGAGCTCTAAATATATTTATATGTCTTTTATGTAACACCTTGTATATTAAGCTAGTTAACACGATGCTACCCTAACACATTTAGATCAGTCCGTATACGGCTAATAGACTATTACACATGATAAGGTAAATTGTGCTGTTATGGTAACGGCGTATGAAAAATGGTATCTAAGTATCCATAATTAACTATTTACCTACTTTTTGGACTAGCCTAGCTTGTATAACGCAGCTTAATATGATTATGATTTGATGTCATTTGTTTTTTATAGAAAATCGGCAGAAATGGAGAGACATATATACATACATACATAAAATCACACCTTTATCCCTAATGGAGAGACATTGCCAAGAAAGCCATTTCAAGCGGAGAGACCTCAACTTAAGGCCCGCATATTAGCACTTGAGAATGACAGCTAGTTTGAGTTCGAATCAGAAATGTCATTTCAGTACAAATGGCCTGTCAACTCCATATCTAATATTGCTCTCAATCTTGAAATCTTTTTATAAATACGAACTTTATTAGTACGCCATCGATGCAACCACGACTACACTGTCAAGAGTGTACTACGGAGAAGAAGAAGTAAGTATTTTATATGGGCCTCGAAGAAGACTGAAATAAAGATTTATTTATTTATTGACTCATTTAAAATGGTATCTAGTGAAAGAACTTTCTAATTAGCAATAGGGTAAATTCCGGGCACAGCTGTTGTCAGGTTTGGCTGTAGTGTGCAGTGTGATAGCACCAGCTTATAAACGACCTTAGAGGTTTGAGCCATGGGTCCTGGTTTCGATTCCCAGGGCGGGACCACAAAAGTTTATCAATTTATCACTTTGTCAGATTTTCCCTAGTTTGGATAAGCCATTGCAGGCTGATTCACCTGATTGTTCGAAAAGAAAAACAATTCCGTATTTTAAAGGAAACGCTAAGCCGTCGGGCCCGGTCGCTGTCTTTGACAGTGGTCGTTACTTGAACCATGTCATAGCTGTGCTACAAGGCGGTTTCAAAACTCTAACACCAGGGTTCATCGGTTCGTTGAACGACTAGAAAACCCACTCGCTAAGAAGACCAGCTGATCGTCAGCTGAATGATTAATTAAACCCATATGGTTTTTGGCACCAAGTAGTTGGCTGTTTTCCGTCTGTGTATAGAAATAGATACTAATGTAATTCTGTGTGTGAGATCGTGTCTTGGTCACCACTGGTCCATACAATCGCATTATCTCGACAGAGATACAAGTGGGAAAGGGCCCCCTTGCGGGGAGGACCACTCTAAGGAGATTATACCTAACGGCTGCACCTAAAGAGTTGGATTGCGTTCCGATCCAAACAACTTGCAAACCAACTGTCATGCGGACACTTCCGCATCTAAAGCCTCGAACTGAAGACGAAATAGTACATACATACATATAATCATGCTTTATCACTAATGGGGTAGACAAATTGTAAACGACCTAAACAAAGGTAGTTCCACCACGTCTGACAAAGTTTTAAGGGTTTTTTAGGATAGAGTTGTAGGTATATTGCTGTAGTGACAGGTTGTCAGCCCAAAGCCTAAATTACAATGTACTGAAACCCTCGGATATCTTTAGCTGGATTTTACAGTATGCCCGGGAGGAAATGCAGCTGGCACATTCTATGTTTTTCTTTCTCTCCCAGTCCAGCATGGAAGAGCAAATATTTGGCATAAAGTAATGCACCGTCTCTACTTTTCACTGAGTAATATTTTCTAGTTAGTTTTCCGAGGAATCAGCGAGCAGTGCTGTTCATACTATCTGATGAGCACAGCTGCTGGTTCAACCAATAATAATTCTCATGAAAGCTGTCTCCATAGTTAATTACCTGCTGCGCTGGATATCTGAGATATTACCTAGACTTATTATCAACTAGATGAGCAACATTTTGATTAGCTGGTTTACTGTTAACGATACTGGAGGTAAAAAAAAAATGGGGACAAAACTTTAGGGTACGAAGTGAACCAAAAATATCTGTGGTAAGAACCTATTTATGGAACTGAACAACTTTCTCCATGGAGCATAGGACAATAGAAGATAATATAAAAATACTGCATGTTTCTTTCAACCAAAGTTGCCTGGAAAAAATGCTACCTTAACAATAAGGCTGCCTATGTTGTACTTGTCTTTTGTTGTTATCTGTTGTGTTGTATGATTTGTTTTCTTATGTGCATAAAGTATTTTTATCTTATCCATCTTATCTTCTGAAGTTTACCTAGTTATAATTGGAGTCTTAGCTATAGAATTTTAATACGGAAATCGTAGATATGTAGAAATCATCCAGGACCCCTAGTACCCCTGACTTGTTCCCCCAGGGGTACAACTGGGGTAATTGTGCCCCTCTAGTACCCCTAGGTGTACATTTGGTACATTGAATCACCTGAATGTCTGATATCTTTGCAATCATCGGTATAAGTTTCATAACTAATTATTTGAATAATATTTAATAACTAATGTAAAAACTCGGTTAAGATCCTGTAATAAATTAATAAGTCTATTTTTATGAATGATCTACGTATAAACGGTAACAGCAGTTTTTCTTTATATCAAAGTTTCAATCAAAATATTACTCAAATATAACTTACGTTAAAATTCTCAAAAATGATGCTGTTCAAACTTTATGCACATTACCTAGCCACCGCCTGACCTAGAAAACTCAAACCTCAAAAGCTCCAAAAATTTGCATTTTTCTCCAAAACTGCTCAAGTCCGATCCTTCAATGTCGCTTCCAGGAACCCTTGCATCCAAAGATGGCGGAATTCATTAAAATTTCTCATTCGAAAGCGTCGCCAAGTGGTGTGGCCCGGAAAAGGAGTACACTTATCAAGAAAAGAGGTTGGGGAAATTAGAAAAGAAATTTAAATAATCATCGTAGCTTGGAAATCGTTAACAATGTCTGCTTTCATAATAATTGTTTTGAAAGGCTGAGAGATACTAAAATAAAATGAATTCTTATCTATGCCAAGCGTTTACAAATGCTTTTACAATAGTACCATCCTAATTACTTCCATGGTGGACTGGGAGCGAGATAAAAACATAGAATGTGCTAGCTGTATTTCCTACCGGGCATGCTATAAAAACCATCTAAAGCATTCAAGGCTTTCTGTATATTGCAATTTAGGCGATAGGCTGACAACCTGTCACTACAGCAATATACCTACAAATCAATGTTAAACAACCCTCAAGACTTTGTCAGACGTGGCGGAACGTCCTTTGTTTAGATCGTTTACGCTCTGCCTACTCCATTAGGGATGAAGGCGTGATTATATGTACCATCCTAATTTGTATAAAAGTAAAACTTGCACAAGTGTAACACATTATCAATGCAACTATGAATGTTGAGCCTGATTGCTCACAAAATGCACTCAGGCGCTCAAATTGTTGTCCTTTGATAGATTCGACGTTGACAAGTATTTTAGAACTTTGAATTTGTTCGAAAATAATCCCCATACTGCCCTATGATGTACGTACATATAATCACGCCTTTATCCATAATGGGGTTGGCAGAGCGTATACGACCTAAACAAAGGTTGTTCCGTCACGTCTGACAAAGATTTGAGGCTAATTTAAGATAGATTTGTAGGTATATTGCTGTAGTGACAGGTTGTCAGCCTATCACCTACATTGCAATATTCTGAAACCCTCAGATCCCTTAGCTAGTTTTGACAGCAAGTCCAGGAGGAAATGCACTTATTTATTATAATTAGACATTTAAATGTAACTGTGACCGTGTGATTGTAATTAAATTTTAGTGTACATGTATTTCAAACACAATATTATTGATTGTTATTGAATAATTAATTTGAATTTTTATATCCTATGATGTTCCATTGATCATGCCTATACATACCGAATGTGGTGTGCATTCGGTAACGTGTCCGTGTTACTTCCATGCTGGACTGGGAGCGAGAGAAAAACATAGAATGTGCCAGCTGCATTTCCTCCCGGGCATGCTGTAAAAACCATTTAAGGGATCCGAGGGTTTCTTTATATTGCAATTTAGGCGACAGGCTGACAATCTGTCACTACAGAAAAATACCTATGAATCTATCTTAAACAACCCTCAAAACTTTGTTAGACGTGGCGGAACGACCTTTGTTTAGGTCGTGTACGTTCTGCCTACCCCATTAGGGATAAAGGCGTGATTATATGTATGTATGTGGCTGGAAGCTACGGCTTAGCTTTTGGTAGAGGCCTAGACAGCTTGTTAGTTGCTCTTTGAAGGTATTTGGAGGGGAATTGGTGATTAAATGTACATATATAATCACGCCTTTTTTCCATATGGTGTAAGCAGAGCGTATACGACCTAAATAATGTTTGTTTCGCCACGTCTGACATAGTTTTGAGAGGTATTTAAGATAGATTTTGTAGGTATATTAATGTGGTGACCGGTTGTCAGCCCATCGCCTAAATTACAATATTCTGAAAGCCTCGGATCTCTTAGCTTTTTTTTACATTATGCCCGGTAGGAAATGCAGCTGGCACATTCTATGTTATTCTATCCTATAACGTTCCATTGATAATTCCTATAGATACATGACGAATGTGGTGTGCATTCGGTAACGTGTCCGTTGAAGCTTGAACGGTCAGTTTGCAGATTGGCCGATGAATTGCGATAGTAGTGGCTAGTAGCTACGGCTTAGCTTTTGGTAGAGGCCTGGACAGCTTGTGAGCTGCTCTTTGAAGGTATTTGGGTGGAATTTGTATTTAAATGTATATCAACATTAACGTTTGATCCCAAGTATCATGTCCTACTTTGTTGCTAGATTGGACTAGATAATACGGGGGAATTTTTAAATAAGTGATGATGATGATGTAATTAGAGCCCGATGGTGTAGTGGATAGGGCTGCTGCCTCCTGAGCGGGGAGGTCGTGGTTCGAATCCCACCACGTACCAATGTGTTTTTCGGTTTTCGAATTTCATATGTACGTTTATTCGGCGCTTTTTCCGTGCTTCGGAAGGCACGTTAAGCCGTTGGTCCCGGTTAATATCGTTTAATACCGTAGATATTAGTCGTTAAGCCCCCTTCGGCCGCCTTCGAAACCGGAGCTACGTAACTACCATGTCAGAGGCCAGTGCTAAGCATTGGCGGCTTGAAAACTCTGAGCTAATCTAGGATTGGGTCTGGTTTCCCTTCTGGGTTGCGGAGGTCAGATGGCAGTCGCTCTGTGTAAAAACCAGTGCCCTCGTTCAATCCCCTAGATTAGGTAGCCGACTCCGTGAAATACGGGATAAGGCTAGGGAGATGATTGATGATGATGTAATTATAAATATATTTTTATTTGAGTTCTTATACTTATAATATGAAATGTTAAATTATTGTTGCTATTGACATGTAATATATATTATTTTGAAATATAGAGTATGAGTATGGGTGTAAGGGACAGCGTCCGGCAAACTGGTGTTTATTTATTATTATTATTTATTTAACAGTTTATTGCACACATGATCATACAGAGGACACAAATATAAAAAATAGCACAACAGGTACAGCTTATCTCTAAAAAGAAATCTCTTCCAGCTGACCTACGGTAGCAAGAGTACATAAGTGAGGCAGATAAGATAGGGGTTGCTGAGTCAACGGAACTGAACAACTACCAGCAGGTTCCTGGAAAAAAGGAAGTGAAAAATAATAATTTAGTTATCCATACAATTTATCTGATCGAGTTGTTCATTTTGTAAATTAATTAATAAGGTAATTTTTTTTTTCATCTCCTGAAAGAATTTCCTGGTGAGAGTTGTCCTGTTTTGTTGACTAAGCAATCCCTATCAGTTTGCAGGACGCTGTCCCTTACACCCGCTATAGCAGTGAGACGTAATTAACTTCACACTTTCTATTAAATAAAGTAATTCCTACATCGCTTGTGTAGAGTTGATTTAAATTAGAATAGCCCTATTATGTAGTCCAGTATCGGCATAAAAAACATTAGTGTCACATTTGCATTATTATATCATACTACATACATACATACATATAATCACGCCTTTATCCCTAATGGGGTAGGCAGAGCGTAAACGACCTAAACAAAGGTCGTTCCGCCACGTCTGACATAGTTTTTGAGGGTTATTTAAGATAGGATTCTAGGTATATTGCTGTAGTGACAGGTTGTCAGCCCATCGCCTAAATTACAATATACTGAAACCCTCGGATCCCTTAGCTGGATCTTACAGCATGCCCGGGAGGAAATGCAGCTGGCACATTCTATGTTTTTCTCTCGCTCCCAGGCCAGCATGGAAGTATATATCATACTACATGAAGGATTATCATAAAACTGCAACATTTGTTGTTGTATCCCATAATCCTTTAATCACCTTCTTATCTTGCCAACTGTACAATGCAAACAGCACTGCGTTGCTCCATTTTGAGTGTTTTACATACATACATTCAAATAATCACGCCTTTATCCCTAATGGGGTAGGCAGAGCGTAAACGACCTAAACAAAGGTCGTTCCGCCACGTCTGACAAAGTTTAGAGGGTTATTTAAGATAAATACAAGTTACAATATACTGAAACCCTCAGATCCCTTAGCTGACTTTTACAGTATGCCCGGAAGGAAATGCAGCTGGCACATTCTATGTTTTTCTCTCGCTCCCAGGCCAGCGTAGAAAAATAATTGAGTGTTTTACGTGGCAGAAAATATCCTTTAAAATGTTTAACGACTCTTTGATAAACGTTCTTCCATACTGGCCTGGAAGCGAGAGAAAGGCATAGAATGTGCCAGCTGAATTTCCTCCCGGGCATGCAGTAAAAACCAGCTAAGGGAACTGAGGGTTTTTGTATATTGCAATTTAGGCGATGGGCTGACCGCCTGTCACTACAGCAATGTACCTACAAATCTATCTCAAATAATCCTCTAAACTTTGTCATGCGAGCGACCTTTGTTTGGGTCGTTTGCGCTCTGCCTACCCCATTAAAATTAAAGCCGTGATTGTATGTATGCACGTTTGATAAATCGAGTGGGTCGCCACTCCTGAGATTATAATTTAAATAGCTGATAAAATATGAATACTGAAACTCGTGTAATTTCAATTGACTTAATCAGTTCAAGTATGTTACATTTTGTGTTGTTATTTCTTGATGGAACTCCATAGTATACTATTAAGAAAACACTTTTTACACTAGTTCCACTGTATATAAAGAGCCCGATGGTGTAGTGGATAGGGCCGCTGCCTCCTGAGCGGGAGGTCGTGGTTCGAATCCCACCACGTACCAATATGTTTTTCGGTTGTCGAATTTCATATGTACGTTTATTCGGTGGTTTTTCCGTGCTTCGGAAGGCAGGTTAAGCCGTTGGTCCCGGTTAATATCGTTTAATACCGTAGATATTAGTCGTTAAGCCATATCAGAGGCCAGTGCTAAGCATTGGCGGCTTGAAAACTCTGACCTAACCTAGGATTGGGTCTGGTTTCCCTTCTTGGTTGCGGAGGTCAGATGGCAGTCGCTCTGTGTAAAAACCGGTACCCTCGTTCAATCCCCTAGATTAGGAAGCCGACCCCGTGAGATACGGGATAAAGCTAGGGAGATGATGATAAGAAGTGGTTTCTTAATAGTTATTCAGTTCAATTTTCCACCGTCCCTGATGTGTACTAAGATCAACCTGGAGATTCCAGTACTTAGGCGCGTATTGATAAACAGCGCTAGAGATTGACAGCTAGTTTAAGTTTGTATCAGAAAAGGCATTTCAGTACAATATGGCCTGTCAATTCCTTTACTTAATATTGCTCTCAATCTTGAGATTGCTTTTAAAATACGCCTTATAGTTGTAGGTAGGCCATTACCATCGAAGTTTTTTTGGTTTTGATGACGTTTTTATGAAATGTGTAAATAGTTTGAAATCTCATGCAAGATGGGATTTACATTATATTTATTATTCTGAAATCAGAAATAGATTCACTAATTGAAATGTTTATAATATTTCTCCAATATTTATTTATAAACATACATATAATTGAAGGGTTATAGGCATAAAAAGAAAGATGCAAATAAATAAGAACTGTGTTTATTTGGGCAAGAGCGAACCGGTAGCCATGACAGCGAAAGTGACAGATTGACATTTCACGATACATTTACTTAGCTGTATTGTGTGCATTTATAAAGAACATTCCAACACTAGGCCTTAAATCACAACAATATTAAAATTACTTATTGAAGTAAACCATTACTGACAAATTCTTTACTAGACCTCAATAACAAAGTTTACAAAAAAACATAAACAAGTTAGAAGCTATAGAAAAAATAAATTAGAATTATAAGTACTACATATTCATAATAGGCACCTCTTATATATTACATTAAATCACATCTAAAGTAAACATTGGGACAAGGCCAACATGAGAAAAAAAAATATAATTATGCTATATTATAATTTTACAAATTATGAAATACATACAGTATTTTATAAGTTTATTTTATTTAGTTTTTAATAAAGCAGATACAAACTTAAAATGTTTTTCACTAGTTAGGGATTTTGTTAAAACATCAGCTAACATTTATTCAGTACATTTATAACTTAAAGATACATTATTCCTACTTATAAATTCTCTTACATAATGATGACGAATATCAAATGTTTGTTTCTGGAATGACAGACAGAATTGCGACAAAGTTTATGAGCAGATTGGTTATCATTATACAGTTCAATATTACACATAATACCAGTACATTCATGGATAAAGGTTTGCAAAGCCTCTTTTGATGTGTCAGATATCGCCATATACTCAGCCTCGGTACTGGAAAGCGCCACTGTACGTTGTTTGCGACTCTCCCAGGATACTAGAGATTTACCAAGACCAAATACATACTCTGTATATGACCTGCGATCCAGCTGATCACTACCCCAGTCCGCATCAGTGTAACCTGCTATTGTCATGTCACCTTTCTGAAAAATAAAACTGTAATGTATAGTTCCTTTTAAGTACCTTAGCACTCTTTTCGCTGCCTTCCAATGACTTTCACTATAGCAGTTATTAAATTGGCTTAAATAGCTTACACTATGAGCAATATCGGGCCTAGAATAGACTGCTAAGTACATTAAGTAACCAATCAAACTTCTATAGTCATGATTACACTGTGAACTGTCTTCCTTCTGTAATTTCAATCCTACTTCCATTGGGGTCTTTGTTGGTTTACAATCAACCATTTTAAATTTTTCTAACATTTTTCTAACTGGACTGATCCAAAGTGTAACTTCCGTCATCTGATCTTGTTATTTTCATGCCTAAGATGTGTCTTGCTGGACCAAGATCTTTCATCTCGAATTCATTCATTAATTGTTTCTTGATAAATTCTTTCATTTGTGTAGTTCCAGATGAAAATAACATTATATCATCAACATAGAGTCAAATTAATATTATTTCTCCATCTTCATTATACACATAAACACATGGTTCTGAAGATAACCTCTTAAATTTCAATTTATTGGTTAAAACATCATGTATCTTATCATACCAAGCTTTCGCCGACTGTTTTAAGCCATAAATTGCTTTATTAAGCTTATAGATTTTTTTATTATTGTTTTCTACAATATAGCCTTCAGGTTGCTCCATGTACACCGAATCTGATAGATCCCCATTCAGGAATGCTGTCTTTACATCAAGATGTTCCACCATCATGTTGTACTGTGCGGCCAGAGCTAGCAATATTCTAATTGTTGAATATCTTACCACCGGCGAGAAAGTCTCCTTGTAATCAATGCCATGTTTTTGGGTATAGCCTTTTGCTACTAAACGTGCTTTATATTTGAGTAGTTCACCATCTAGGCCTCTTTTCTTACTGAAGACCCACTTGCATTTCACAGGCTTGTGCCCCTCTGGCATATCTACAAGTGTCCAACACTTATTGGTTATAAAAGAGTTATACTCATCTTCAACAGCCTTCTTCCACATGGTAGCTTCACTACTGCTCAGTGCCTCATCCAGAGTACTAGGCAATTCCTCTTCATCCACGAGCTCTGTCAGACCAGCAAACTCTCCTCCTGACTCATCTTGAGCATCCTCAAATATTATTGTATTAGAATCCTCAGGATTGATGTCGGATAGGTCTGGAATATAAGTTTCATCAAGTTAATCCTGTGAATCTTCTAAACTAAACATTGTTTGTCTGCGAGGATCCATTTGAGATTGTTCATCATCCAAATCTGAACCCGAAGAAGCTGGAGAAGAAGTACTTGGCTGTTGTACCACAGCACTTGGTTGCTGTATCACCATGTCATTATTGGAAGATGATGATGAGTTACCTAATAAAAACATAATTTTATCTGTGTTTTCTTTTGACTCTTTTTGTTTTAATTGTTTATTTAAAAACTCATTTTCTAAAAATGTTACATGCCTAGCCTTGATGCAATTCTTTGGATAATCTGGATCAATTAGTCTGTATCCCTTGCTATTATCGCAATATCCCACAAAAATGTATCTTTTGCTCCTTGGCTCTAGTTTCTTTACCTTATTGACAACTACATATGCTACACAACCAAATATACGTAAATGGCTTACATCTACCTTCTTAGATGTCCACTTTTCTTCTGGTGTCTGACCCATGACGGCCTGAGCTGGTGACCTACCAGGCCACTCAGAAAGTATTGCGATAAATAGTTTTTATATATGGCAGACTGGCCGGTTAGAATCTTTTTTGAAAATATGATTACTTGTAAGTAAAAATATGAGTGTTCCATTTTCAAAATTTCCCTCCACATTTTTTGCGAGCCAATTCAAAGTATCGTGTCTTACTGAAAAATTGATCTGCGCCGAGAACATTTTAGAGCTATGATTTTTTACGATTTTAAGTGTCGCCTGAAACCGGATGAATCGTTCGATAGACTTCAAATGGCATTTATGGATGAAAGCCCCTCCAAGGCAACCGTGTATTGTTGGTATAACGAATTTAGGCGCGGTCGACCAACCTTGGGGGATGAAGAAAGAAGCGGTCGCCCTTTGACGGCTATTACGGAAGAAAACGTGCTAGCAGTGAAAAATTTAATCCAAGATAATAGGCGAATTAAATATCAGGAGATTCAGCACATATTAAAGATTGGATCGGGAAGCGTTCACGAGATTCTACATGGGCATCTTCGCGTGAGGAGGATAGTATCGCGCTGGGTGCCGCACTACCTCACCGACGCTCAGAAGCAGGCCCGGGTGGAATGGTGCCGTGATATGCTGAACAAATTTAAAGCAGGCTCGTCTCGGCGTGTTTACGACATCGTAACGGGTGATGAGTCCTGGATTTATCAATGCGATCCAGAAACCAAGCGCCAGTCGACAGTTTGGGTGTTTCAAAATGAACCAACGCCTACCAAAGTGAAGCGATCTCGAAGCGGGGGGAAGATTTTGATCGCCAGCTTTTTTAATTTGACTGGCCACTTGGCCTCAATTCCCTTACGAGATCAAAGAAGCATTAACGCCGAATGGTATACTACTAAATGTTTGCCAGAAGTTTTTTCTGTTGTGAACAACAAGCGACCAATCACAGGGCTCCGCGGACTACTGCTCCACCACGACAATGCGCCTGCACACACCGCGCTCAAAACGAGGGACTTCCTGGACAGCACACCAGTCAAACTCCTGGGTCACCCTCCTTACAGCCCTGATCTAGCACCGTGTGACTTCTTTTTATTTCCAAAAATAAAAAATCAGCTCAAGGGGATACAATTTTCGTCGCCGGAAGATGCGCTGGCTGCGTTCGAGCAGGCTGTAAACGAGGTGTCTACGGCGGACTGGAAAAAGTGTTTTGAAAACTGGTTCAGACGCATGAATCTTTGTATAGAGGCTGGTGGAGAGTACTTTGAAAAGATTTAATAAAAATATATGTACCTGTAGAACATTTTTTTTTAGTGTCGCAAAACTTTCTGAGTGTCCCACGTATTCTTGAGATACACAGCTGTATTGACAGCCTCTGCCCAAAAGTGTCTGCTTAAACCAGCATCCTGTAGCATACTGCGAGCTTTGTCCATGATGCTCCGGTTTGCTCTCTCAGCAACCCCATTTTGTTGACTGCAATGCGGAACTGTAGTTTGATGGCGGATCCCATTAGACCTCAGGAACTCCTGAAATGTTTTACTTATATACTCTCCACCGTTATCACTCCTAAGACTCTTAATTTTCCTTTCCGTCTCATTTTCTACTAGGCTTTTAAATTCTTTGAATTTTTCAAATGTTTCATTCTTTGATTTAAGAAAATAAATAAATGTTTTTCTTGTAAAGTCATCAATGAAGCTAAGGAAATAACGAGCTCCATTAAAAGAAGCCTCAGACATGGGCCCGCACAGATCTGTGTGTACTAGGCCTAATACTTCAATTGACCTACTTGCTAACTTTTTAGGGAAGGGAAGTTTAGTTTGCTTACCCTCTATACAAGCAATACAAGTTTTAAAATCTGTACTATTATAATTCATGCCTGAAACCATACCTTTTTGAAGTAGATTCATGCTCCTTGAGTTGAGATGACCCATACGACGATGCCAAACCTCTTGTGAAGTCTGTGATGCAGCCTCGCCGACTGTAGATGCACCAGCACCAGCAATGTCCTGTGTAGATACTTCACCACATCCAGAGTTGGTGATCTCTGTGCTGAGACTGTAGTTGAAACCCCTATCCATGGTGTCTAGTACATAGACTCCTTGAAAACCTGTAGCAGTGGCCACAACCTGTCCTCTATACAGAACCTGGCACTTATTTTTACCAAAAGTTAGTCTATAACCTTTTCTGTCCAATTCACTAACAGAAATTAAGTTTGTTAATAGTGTTTTCCAGAGATCCAAAAAGTTAGCAGCACAAAGTATCTAGGGATTGTGGTTGATCAACGACTCTGTTGGCACATGCACATAGAACTTATTATGAGTAGACTGAGAAAACTCATCTGGATCTTTAAATCGTTGAGACACATAGTGCCTTATGACGTTCTCAATAAGATATATATCGCCCTCGCACAATCAGTGACAACCTACTGTATACCAGTATGGGGTGGTGCAGATAAAACCCGATTTCTGGATTTGGAACGAGCACAGAGATCTCTAATTAAGGTCATGTATTCGAAACCATTCAGGTTTCCCACAGACGCCCTCTACAAAACAAGTAAGCTTCTCTCGGTTAGGAAATTATATATCTATAATCTTACATTACTAACTCATACAAAAATACCTTATCAAGACTCATTACATAATAAAAGACGTAAAGATCGTGTTGCTACGCCACAGCAAGTTCGTACCACGTTTGCTCAAAGGCAATATGCCAGTCAATCACCTTTTATCTACAATAAAATAAATGGACTATTAAATATTTACCTGATGCAATTACATACGTGTAAAAAAGTTGTAGTGAATTGGTTAGATACACTTACCTACGAGGAAGTAGAGAAACTGCTGACTAGGGTAACCTAGCTGTAAGCTGGGTTGCACAGACTAATAATTCTTATACACAAACACATACACAACACACGCACACACACATGACACACACACGCACACACACACACACACACATATACACAAACACACACACTCGCACGCACGCACTTATAGAAACACAGTCGAGTTGGAGCGAACCATACTGTTTTTTGTTTTAGTTTTATCTACCTACTTTAATTTCTCCTTTGCATACTACCAATATGTATAAAACATGTTGTAACCTAGTTCTTAATTTTTCTTTTTCTTTTTAAATTGTACTAATAGATTTTCTAAATCAATGATGTTATAAGGGAAGTAGCGAGCCTTTCCCAACACAAGTGTCATTGACGACTACTTAATGGGAAGACTCATATAAAAAATGTATGTAATAAGATTTAGAAATAAACAATATTTTTATTTTATTTATTTTATTTATTTAATAGTCCTGGAACATAGTATATATTACTAATGATTTTAACACCATCTCGAAGTCGAACTTTCACTGTACCAGTTCCTTCTGCCTTCACTTTCCCACCATTGGCAACATTCACATTCTCTGGTTTGATAGCTTTAAAGTTCAGTATCATGTCCTTGTTGTTGCACATATGGTTAGTAGCACCTGAGTCCAAGAGCCACAAGTCACTTCTCAAGTTCACTGACATAGCAGAAATTAAACTTTTCAGCTGATACGGCACCTTTTTCTTGAAATCCTTGTTCCTAGGGCAATCCTTCTTGAAATGGCCAGTTTTCTTGCGAAAACACTTCATAGCCTTATTCTCCCTCAGCTTGGGTTGTACTGCAGCTAACTCACTGAACTCTGTGTTGTCCTCCATCATTCCGCCTGCTCTGTTCCTGCAGAAGCCTTGTTTTGACATTCTCGGATGTTAATCTTACAGACGTGGTTTCTAGCGCCATAATGAGTGGGTCGAAGTCGTTAGGCAGGCCACTCAGCATAATCACTGCCAGGAAATCATCATCGAGCGGAGAACCTATGTCTGCTAACTGTTGTCCTAGCTGCGTTATTTTGGATAAATAACTCTCCATGTTGTCCATTTGGTTTAATTTAATCCCAAATAGTGATCTTAAGAGACCAAGCCTCCGGCAAAGTCCTTTATCTTCATAAGCACTTTCCAGACTAGTCCATGCTTCATAGGGTGTCTTTTCATTACGAATTTGTGGTAACACCGACGATCCCACGGATAAGCATATCTTGGCTAACGCCCTCTGGTTCCTCTTTGGGTCAGAACTGCCTTTTTCAGTTTCTATACATTCTGATAAATATTCATGCATCAATATCATTCTGATTATAAATTTCCAATTGTTATAATCTTCTACTCCTTTTAGTTTCTCTACAGGTAGACCAACAGGTGATGTAGTCGTCATCGTTACCAGCAAAACTCAATTTGCAAAACAGCATAAATACCAGGATCCTTTGTGAACGAGCACGTCGAGCGAGATCCAATTGGAGGTTACGTCCGCGGGTCGAAAATTTTGGTGGACGACCGAAATACGCACGAAATATATGATGCAGGGCACAGCAAAGACGTCGGGGTCCATAACCTGAAGGGTTATAGGCATAAAAAGAAAGATGCAAATAAATAAGAACTGTGTTTATTTGGGCAAGAGCGATCCGGTAGCCATGACAAAGCGAAAGTGACAGATTGACATTTCACGATACATTTACTTAGCTGTATTGTGTGCATTTATAAAGAACATTCCAACAATAATCACGCCTTTATCGACCTAAAAACAGGTCGTTCCGCCCCGTCTGACAAAGATTTGAGTGTTATTTAAGATAGATTTGTAGGTATATTGCTGTAACTGCCTCCGTGGTCTAGTGGCTAGTGCCATGGGCTCCCGATCCGGAGGTCCAGGGATCGATTCCCAGGGAGTAAAACACAAAGTTGATATTTGAGTATTTATCTCTATGTGATTTTTTCCCCAGTTTGGGTAGGACATTGCAGGCTGAATCACCTGATTGTCCGAAAAGAAAAAGATTTCGTGCTTCGGAGGGCACGTTAAACCGTCGGTCCCGGTCGCTGTCTTTGATAGTGGTCGTTACACAAAACCATGTCAGAGGCCTGATAGTTGTGCTACTAGGCGGTTTAAAAACTCTTGACACCAGGGTTCATCGGGTCCATAGACTCGATACCCACTCGACAGAAGAAGATTGCTGTAGTGACAGGTTGTCAGCCCATCGCCTTAATTACAATATATTGAAACCCTCAGATCCCATACATACATATAATCACGCCTTTATCCCTAATGGGATAGGCAGAGCGTAAACGACCTAAACAAAGATCACTCACCCCTTAGATCCCTTAGCTGGTTTGTACAGCATGCCCGGGAGGAGATGCAGCTAGCACATTCTATGATTTTCTCTCGCTCCCAGGCCAGCATATAAATATTTTATCGTGAATATCCTTCATATTCACGCCAGAATATTTACTTAAAGGAAATAATTCTATGACACATTAAAAAAAATATTACTGTGCAACCAGTCTTTAAATTCCACCTGCGGTCTTTCACAAACCAGCACAAACTTCGAACCATTTCATACAGCACTCTACTTAAAGCCAAATACACTGATATTTTAAAACCATTTGTAAGATTAAAACCAATCTTACGGCTAGATTCATATCTCAAAGAGCCTAGTGCTTTCAAGAGCCAACTGTAGATCTAGATGGTGTACCTAACTTTTGCTCAGCCGAAATACATTTCCTAGATTGTAAAAGTGATATTAAGTTTGGTTATCCGAATTTGAGATATCGTAAGTATTAAAGTTTCAGGTCTGGCGTTGGTCAATAGGATTTATCTTACTTTTCAAATTAGCGTTTATCAGTTTTTGTGACATATAATTACTTTCAACCATTAACTTTGAATACAGGGTTCACATCAAATTTCAAAGATATTTGACCGGAAAGTTTATTGTTAATTACAGATTAGATATTTAATGGGCTTGATTCTAGATTAAACCGGCTAAACCTAAAATTAAAATATATCTGTCACATTCAGGCTAAAAACATTGGAAAAGGACAGGAGATCTAATCTTTCCGGTTTTGGATTTATAGTAGGTGGTTATTTGCGTTATCTGTTATTTTTATCCGCCGTCATATGATATGGCGGATAAATTTATCAGAAATACTGAGGAAACGTGCAAATGCGTGTCAAAATAGAATAAAATGCATGCCTGGAAGAGCGGTGCCTCCTAGCACAGGTTTTTATTAAACTTAAAAGGAGGCTCCGGCCAAATAGGTAATCTATGTATAGGCTTCTCTTAAACAAATAAATGATTTTGTATTTTTTTTTGTATAAAATTAGCGGACAAAGTGCAAATCCATAGAGTATAAATCGTCTGTCCTTATTACATTTTATTATTTTGAAAGTGACACATAGATTTTAATTTTAATTTTAGCCGGTGGTATTTAGAATCGAGCCGTATACATGTGAAAATTCGTGCATCTTTATTTGACAACGATATCACATCACCAGTATGCAATTTCCTATCATAAATAAAAAGAACACAAAATTTTCACGAAAATTTGCGAACCTCCTCCTTTTTTTGTAAGTCGGTTAAAAATAGCTTTTACCTTCTGCTGCAAAATGAATACGTACGTGACAGCAGTATAATCCTATCCTAGACCATTACACATCTGCAGTAGTTAAAAAGGGTGTTAATTTAATTGCATGCTATAGCTTAAAGGATATTTCAGTAACGTAAAAGGAGACCATAAAAGATATAAAAATACCAAATCTAAAAATAAATAGGTCAACAGTCGGTATTTATAATGATTCCAAAACCTGCGTCTGGCCGCACCACTATAACAGCCCGCGCGACTCGCTATCACTGATCCATAGGTACTCGCGCGTCGCGCGGGATTGGTTCTCGTCTAAGGCTGCGTATCCACCAGAGCTGTGCGAGGATAGATAGCGAGGGATGTGTTTTTAAACGACCAATAGGATTACCAAAAAAAGAAAGATAGAAACCTTTAGCGGAACGAGGTCTTGTCCGTACAAAACAAGCGAGCGATGTGTTAGGAATGTGTGCGAGGAATAGGCTGCCGACACATATCACGGCTTAGCAACGCATCCTCGCTCGGCTCGCAACGCATATTAATACGCGTTTTGACACATAAATGCGCATTTTGACAGCTCCGCTACACATCCTTTAACGACACATTTTCCTCGCACAGCTTTGGTGGAAACACCCACACAAATTCACAGCACAGCTAGACATCCTCGCACGACACATTTCCCTCGACTATCTCTGGTGGAAGGCAGGCTTTCCAGGGATTGGTTATAGCGGTGCGGCCAGACGTAGTTCTGGGAATCATTCTAAATACCTACCGACTGTTTTTTAACTTTTTTGAGTTGGATATTTATTATATTTTTTATGGGTTTCGCCATAATAGGTACGCAATTAAACTAACACCCTGTATATTTGAATACAATCTGTTGGTCATTTCTCTCGCTCCCAGTCCAGCATAGAATGTGCCAGCTGCATTTCCTCCCGGGCATGCTGAGGGATCTAAGGGTTTCAGTGCAATTTAGGCGATGGGCTGACAACCTGTCACTACAGCAATATACGTACAAATCCATCTAGAATAACCCTCTAAACTTTGTCAGACGTGGCGGAACGACCTTTGTTTACGTCGTTTACGCTCTGCCTACCCCATTAGGGATAAAGGCGTGATTATATGTATGTATGTATTTGTTGGTCATTAAAACGAGAACCGAAATCTGGCCCATCGTATCCGTCCGCAGTTGGAAGTTGGAGCCACAACATCGCTAGCGAGAAGTAAAGGCACGATCCTCCACTGTTTTGGAATGCGTTTTAAATTTTATTTTCACCACATCTTTAAACCAATGACGGATATTTCAAACAAAAACGTGAGTTAGCCCGAAATATCGTGTTCTCAGAGTACCTTTAAATTTATAAAATGATTATTTATTTACAAACTCCTCAATACAGCATTTTTCCACCAACAAGTGTCTCAACTTATATTTAAACTGTTTAAAATTAGAATCGACATAAATTAACCAGCTTCTGCGACTCTTCCCGGGCATACTATTCCAATCTTACATACATACAACTAAAGGATTCGAGGGTTTCAGTATTATAATTTAGGCGATGGGCTGACAACCTGTCACTATAGCAATATACGGATTTATCTGGAATAACCCTCAAAACTTTGCCTGGAGTATATTGCTATAGTGACAGGTTGTCAGCCCATCGCCTAAATTATAATACTGAAACCCTCGAATCCTTTAGTTGATTTTTACAGCATGCCCATGCCGCATGCATGGTGATGCAGCTGGTACATTCTATGTTTTTCTATCACTCCCAGTCCAGCATGAAAGAATCTCTCCCAGTCCAGCATGGTCTAATAATCTGTATATTATCATTTACATCACCTTGCTGCTAAGAAACTTTTTAACTTTTTTTTTTTTATTTTTTTTTTTTTTTTTTTTTTTTCTTTTCTTTTTTTTTTTTTGCGGGTAGGCAGGAAAATAAGTAATATTGCAATTTTTTGCTCTACAATATTTAATATAAATAAAATAGAATATTTACAGATAAATGAGATAAAAACTTACCAAGTGCATTAGTTGACAACAATCTCTCGAATTAAATATTATTTACAACAAAAGTACACATTACAAAGAATGGAGAACACTACAGCTGAGCTGATAAAGGGTATGATGGAGTTAGCCACTTTTGTTGACACCAGACTCAATGAATTTGAGAAAAGTCAGCAACAACCACTCTCCTCTGGCAATCCTACAGTCAAGACCTTGTCTGCTGATTATACGGCCTTCAAAACAATGGTGTGGAAAACCCTCGGCATGTTAAAGGCACAGCTGCAGTTAATTGTGGACAACCAGGATCGCCTTGAGACACACTCTCGCAGGAAAGTTCTGTTACTTCATGGTGTACCAGAAGCCAAGGATGAAGAGCTGCTCCAGAAGGTTCTCAGCGTATCACGGGAGCGTATGAAGCTGACATTGGATTCTGGAGCAATAGAAGCCTGTCATCGTTTGGGCGTGAGGGCTGACAGAGATAGGCCAGTGTTAGTGCGATTTGCAAGCATGTCTTTTAAATCTGCAGTGTGGAAGGCGAAGACTATGCTGAAGGGCTCGAAAATCTCGGTATCGGAGTTTCTTACAAAGCCGCGCCAAGAAGTGTTTGCCGCCGCTAGAAAGTACTTTGGCATGAAACAATGTTGGTCGTCTGATGGTACAATTGTTATTTTGCTGCCAGATAAAAGTCGTAAGAAGGTGCAGTCCATGTCTGAGCTCAAGCCGCTGATGGTGAAGTATCCGACGAAGGAGTCTACGTCCAACACCAGATCGTAAGGTCTCATATCAGTATCTTTTCCTTGTGGTTACCGAGTGACGCGTTAAACTATTTTGTATCTTATGTTCATCCCGATAGATTCATTTACTGTGCACTGTGTTTGTGTTAAAGTACCGGGTAGTATGTATGTTTTAGACTTTTTTATTTTTATACAGTTTTTAGTTTGCCTTGCATTAAAATTCTAAATTTGTTTTCTTTTGGTTATGTTAGCTAGCTTGTCAAAATTCTCCAACTGTCAATGTCAAAATTGTCAAATGAACTTTTTTCGTTCAAAAATTTTTTATACGCTCGGATACACAAATAGTTTATATGATGTGCGTTTAGTTGTTTCTTTTATTTTTTTTAGTATTGTTTTGTATTATTTGTTTAATTGTGTCTTTTCTTTTTTGTTGTGAATTTGTGTTCATTTTCTTTCAGTCAACTCATGCCGGTGTAAGAGAATTGTTTTATATATTTGTAGGATTCTTTTTGTTATTTTATATATTTTTATAAGTATTTATTTATTATATGATATATGATAATTATTTATCTTGCTCATCATCTGATGAGTATGAAAGTGCTCATAGTCTTAACAACTCTTCTCTTTCTGACTCTGAGCCGCTCGGAGACAAACTTTCGTCTGTCTTCCCTAGTGGCTCACCTTTCCTATCCCTGGTGCACATCAATGCTCAGGGCCTCTTGGCTCATCATTCAGATCTTCTCGCATCCTTTGACAGCAGCGTAGTTGACGCTATTCTTGTGTCAGAAACTTTTCTAAAACCATCTCTCCCTTCTACTTCTTGTTCTCTTCCAGGCTACAAGCTCTTCCGCAACGATCGTGTTGGTGCGGGTTGCGGTGGAGTTGGCATATATATCCGCGGTGACATCCCCGCTACTGTACTTAGTGCTTCACCATCCCAGTACTCTGGTTTCCTGGAATACCTTTTGCTGGAGGTCATCCTTCAACACAATAAGATTCTTTTAGGAGTTGCTTACAGCCCTGATGATAATGTTAATTACTTTAGCTCGTTTGAATCTACTCTTGAAACCTATACCACATTGTATGAACACGTTATCATTATGGGCGACTTAAACACATGTCTGGCGAAGGATGACTACAGATCAAACAATCTCATTTCTCTTACTTCTTCTCTTAACTTACATCTGCTTCCATTTTCTCCCACTCACCATTTTCCAAATTGTAGACCCTCAACTATTGACGTCATTATTACTTCCAAACCGAATTCAGTTCTTTCTCACGGTCAAATGTGTGCTCCATTTTCACATCATGACCTTCTTTATCTTGCCTATAAGGTGCGCCCTCCCAAGATCAAAAGTAAAGTCATTCTTCAGCGTAGTTTTCGCAACATGAATCTGGATCGCTTAAGAGAGGATGTTCAAAATATTGATTGGTCGCCAGTGTTCTCCGCAGATAGTGCTGATGCGAAGGTTGCTGCTTTTTGCAAAATTATTACTGAACTGTTTGATGTTCATGCGCCTGTTCGACCTGTTAGGGTGAGGCATGCGCCAGCTCCTTGGCTAACTGATACTATCAGAAGAGTCATGGCAAAACGAGACAGAGCTAAGAGTAGGTACAGGAAAGATAAAACCGATGAGAACTTTGCTGCATATAAAAAACTCCGTAACATCTGCAACAGGATGTGTAGGGATGCTAAGCGACGCTATATACATTCCTCTTTAGATTCACTTTCTCAGGCTCAGACCTGGAAATTTTTAAAGTCTTTGGGTGTGGGCAAAACCACAGACACCTCCATAGGTGCTGTGGATCTCAATTCTCTAAATAAGCATTTCTCGACTCCACCAGTCATCCTTGATGATGCAACCAAATCTATTTCTCTTTCGCATCTGTCACATCTTGTCCAACCCAACTGTTCTCCGTTTAATTTCCAGTCGGTTTCTGAGGCGGATATTAAAAAGAGCATCCTATCCATTTCCACGAAGGCTGTGGGTGATGATAACATAAGTCTGAATATGCTCATACCAGTGTTGGATGGCATTGCACCAATCATTACACACATCATCAACTTTTCTCTGATGGTCAATGTTTTTCCTACAGCATGGAAAAAGGCTTATGTTATTCCTCTACCTAAAACTTCGAATCCCACTTCTTTCTCACAATTCCGTCCAATCTCCATCCTCCCTGTCCTTTCCAAAGTCCTTGAGAGTATTGTTCATAAGCAACTTTACTCTTTCCTCACTTCCTATAACCTTTTATGTCCTTTTCAATCTGGCTTCCGTCCGGCTCACAGTACAGTTAGTGCTCTGCTAAATGTCACTGAGGACATTCGGTCTGCTATGGATAACACCAAGCTTACTGTTGTTACACTCTTAGACTTTAGCAGTGCCTTTAACTCTGTGGACTTTGATATCCTTCTTGCTTCCCTCCGCTCAATTAACATCTCTCCTTCTGTAGTCGACTGGTTCTCTTCATATCTTCACGGTCGTCAGCAGTGTGTGAAAGCCAACGATGTTTCATCGGATTGGTCTAGCTTAACTGCTGGTGTACCACAAGGTGGCGTTCTTTCTCCTCTTCTTTTTTCTATTTTTATTAACAACATTTCTCGAGTAATTTCTTCGCCCTACCACCTGTATGCAGATGACCTACAAATCTATCGACACTTTTCCCCGAATGAAGTATCTGAGGCTATTGTGGCTATTAACTTAGATTTAGCGGCGGTTCAAACTTGGGCAAAAACCTTTGGACTTCTTGTTAACCCTGATAAGTCCCAAGCACTAATAATTGGCAGCAGCAAGATAAGGTGTAGACTGGACTTTGCTGATGTTCCGCTGGTTTGTTATGACGGCATATGCATTCCTTACACTGATAAAGCTAAAAATTTAGGTGTTATCTTTGACTGTCACTTGTCTTGGTTCTCACACGTTAATGGGGTGAGCAGGCGTATGCACTATTCTTTCCACTCTCTTAAGCGACTCCAGAATTTTCTTCCTTTTAAAACTAAAATTATGCTTGCACAAGCTCTTCTTCTCCCTATTCTCGACTACGCTGATGTTTGTTATTTGGATGCGACGGAAGAATTACTTAACAAGCTTGAGCGCCTACAAAACCTGGCAATTAGATTTATTTTCGGACTTCGTAAATACGATCATGTCTCTGAATTTCGTGCTCAGCTTAAATGGCTTCCAATTCGACTTCGGCGTGATGTGCACATCCTGACCACTCTTTACAACATCCTTCACAATCCTGCCACTCCTGACTATCTCCGCTCCCGTTTCCAACACCTTCCTCCAGATCCCCGCCCTAGGCGCGCCTGCATCACTAAGGTGCTGGAGTTGCCTAGTGCGAATACCAAGTTCTTCTTCAACTCCTTTTCCGTAAAAGCTGCACAACTGTGGAATAAACTGCCTAAGACAATTCAAGACAGTCCCTCAGTGAATGTCTTTAAGAAAAGATTAAAAGAGCACTTCTTATCTGAACAATTTTGATGTATGTATTTATGTAGTAGTTTATTCGTATATGTATGTATCAATATATTGTTTAGTATATATGTATGTTTATTTAAGATAGTAATATACGGTAGGTATTTATTCTATGTATATGTATGTAAGTATTTTAAATTTTTTGTTTTACTAGTCTCTGTTAATGTTGCATTTTCTTGTCCCCTCAAAATTATTTACTTTCTCTTACTACCATTGGGTTGGCTGGAAGAGATCTCTTCATAGAGATAAGTTCGCCCTTGCACACTATATTTGTAAATTACATTTCTTTTGTGTTTATGCAATAAAGTATTAAGAAAACTGTATTGATTAGAAGTAATACAAAACAAAACCCTGTCTTCACTTATAATAAATTTACGCCATATGACTAAACAAATCCTTAGTTCTTCTTTCGAGTGGGTATCGAGTCTCTCGACCCGATGAACCCTGGTGGCCTCTGACATGGTTTGAGTAACGATTACTATCAAAGACAGCGACCGATGGCTTAACGTGCCCTCCGAAGCACGAAAATCTTTTTCTTTTCGGACAATGAGGTGATTCAGCCTGCAATGTCCTAACCAAACTGGGGAAATATTCACAAAGTGATAAATTCTTAAATATCAACTTTGTGTTTCCCCCCTGGAAATCGAACCCCCGACCTCCGGATCGGGAGTCCATGGCACTAGCCACTAGACCACGGAGGCAGTTAGTGGAACCCTAAAAAAATAATAAAAAAATAAAACATTTATTTCAGAGCTTTTGATCCATACAACAAAACAAAACAAAAATAGGTTTAGTGTTTACACAATAAGACTTAGATAATTACATTAGTACACACACTTAAAAAGGCAATTAAAAAAGGCATTTCATAAATTTTCCACTTGCAGTCTAATTCTTTTTTGTCCCATTATTACAGGCTTGTCAAATATTCCGTAAAACAATGTGGGAGCGTGATCGATGGAGCGCGGCATCTCCAGACAGCTCTGATGCATACTAATGTGCTTCTCCCCTTTTTAAGGGAAAATTTGTTGACATTTGGGAAAATAAAAATACACACAAGAAGAAGAATTTTCTACGTTAATGGGCGAGCTGTGGCGCGACGGTGGCGACGCAAATTTTCAAATTGATTGTGTCTAAAATACTAACATTTACATGATTTTTTTACAGCGGAAATCGCATGTAATTCTGGAGAATTAAACAAAGAACAATAATTTATTTATTTCTATTGAGGGCTACATATGCTCTTTTTCTATCTGAACTATGTACCAAAAAACTGAAAATTAAGTCCTAATGCCAAATAATTTAGTAACTACAAAGAATTTTTCGTTTTTTTATGTCTGGCTATGTAGCTTCTCACCTCGGTACTCCTAACCTTGTAGATAAAATAGAGTAAGAATAAATCTTCCAGCTACGAAGGTTTACTAATATCAACGTTTATTGAGGGACTCAGCTTCCTAATTGTACATACATACATATAGTCACGCCTCTATATCTAATGGAGTAGGCAGATCGTAAACGACCTAAACAAAGGTCGTTTCGCCATGTCTGACAAAGTTTTGAGGGTTATTTAAGATAGATTTGTAGGTATATTGCTGTAGTGACAGGTTGTCAGCCCATCGCCAAAGTTGCAATATACTAAAACCCTCGAATCCCTTAGCTGTTTTTTAAAGCATGCCCGGGAAAAAACGCAGCTGGCACATTCTATGTTTTTCTCTAGCTTCCAGTCCAGCATGGAAGTAATTCTCTATTTAGAGGCAAAATAATTTTATATTTCAAGAATTCTTGAGAAACGTCACAATTTTCGGAAGCTATGTCTTTCTTCCTCATTATACCCAAAGAAACTCCATAAATTATCCACAGAACAATTTACATATTCTTCGTTTCGTGGTGCATGTAAACTGTGGCTTTAATTGGAATTTTCTCATCATTCTTGGAGAAAGTTGAGCGCAGTGCGGGATCAATTTCCAATTCAGAGTATTCAGTTCGCGTTCGTAATAGTGATGGGAAGCGTCAATGAGGGTTTGATGATGTCGATGAAATCGGGATTCAATTAGAAACGATAGAAGAAAGGTATCATAAACACAATGAAAATAAAGAAAAAGAAGAAGTGAGTAGTCAATGAAAAACAAAAAGAAATGTTTTAGTCATTGGCATCGATCGTAATAAAGGGAAAGAGGAGCAATACTTAGACAACCTAATAAAATCCTGGTAACACTGGTATAAAGAAACTATAAATAACCTAACCAAGTAATTACTTCTACGATGTCACTGATAAAATTTCAAGGGTAAATAATATAGTAATTTTAATGGCATTAAAGTCATAAATAAAGATAAAAACATATCTAATCATTCTGGGAAACACGTAAGTGTATCCAGTAGCCAAATTAATTGATAAGTGTTAATAGTTATTTGTAAAGATAATTTTAATGCTACCGATATAATTACGTACTTTTTTATTCCTTAATGATATTGTATAGGGAAAATTATTTTTGTTTACAGAACTAATGCATTTTTTACTATGACGGAAAAAGATCTAACATATGAATGAAATAACCATTTTATTTTAATAATTTAATCACCGATCATTGTATAAAAATATAAAACTATTTTAGAACAAATCACCAGCTCTTCTAGCACCTACAACGACACCAGCCCAGGTCTCTTCACAGACCTGCTCGATGTAACGAGGGTTGAGGTTGAAGCCTTGCAAGCCTGCTGATAGACCTGGCAGCTCATAGGTGTACGACAGTGGCACTCCAATGTAGTGAGCGTAATCCTCAGCAGCACCAGCAGCAGCATAGCTCAATACCAGAGCAGAGTTTCCAACCCTGTAGTTAGGGAAATGAGGCAACTTCTTAGCCTCGATCGCCGCAGCCATAGCAATACCCACACTGTGAAGACCCAGAGCGTTGTTCGATAGAGTACCGTCGTGGCCCCAACCGTACAGAATCATACTTCCATAACTGTGCATGGTAATGTACAAAGCGATTCTGTGCAAGTTTTCGTGAAGAGCATCCCTGACGACACGAGTTTCAATTTCAGAGAAGGCTTGGCTGCCAGCGTAGGTGTCTGAGGAAGGGTTAGGGCTGGTTCCGACTGTGTTCCAGTAGAAGTCGAAGTTCCTGTTGCCGTCTACTCCCGGGAAGAGGGTGGAGAGAGGATGTTGGTCAGTGGAACGGGTCTTACGCCACCAACGACCCTGAAAAATTTAAAATATGGTAAACATTACTGATTTTAAATAAATTTGAGAATGATGATTGATAAAACAATATAAAAGTCAACATCATCATTGTCTTCGAACAATTAGGCTCAATTCAATGTTCCACTAAACTTAGAAGCAGAACTTACATTAGAAGTGAAAGTGTGGAAGTATCCGTCAGGGTTAACCATGGGCATAAGGATCCAGTCGAACCTCTCAAGTAGGTCAGGCTCAGTGATGTTTTCAGTCAACTTGTGAATGGCCCAGGTCACTGATGGGGGAGTGATCCATTCCCTGGAGTGGATGCCGCCATCGAGAAAAATGACGGGTTTCGATTCATCTTCAAAGTTGGTGGTGGAAATCTTCAGGTACTTGATGGGGCGGCCTTCGAAACTTTGGGCTGGCTCGACAAGAGTCACGGTTTCGGGGAAGCGTTTTGCGATGTCATCAATGTAGTCGTAGATCTGAGAATTTATGTGGATGATAAATTCTTAAATAGGTTGTTGCAATTGGAATTAGCGAGAATAGCATTGGATTCTTACAAGAAATATTCGCTATGTGGTTTTTAAACCTATTTTCTCTCTTTGAAAAGTTGAGCAGGTCTTTTTTATGAACTTTTGATTTTAATGTTTAATGTATAGCTACTGCTGCAGCCTGCTGGTGCTGCCTGCAGTCCAACTTGGAATGACTTTATACTTACCACGTTCAACGGTTGGTAGTTGTCGTAAGGGAAAGCCCTTCCACCGTTCCTGGCCATGGACTCCATACGACTTTGTTGAATGACCTCATCGTCGTAGTCCAAAGCTCTGCAAAGAAAGAAAATATAATAATGTTACAGTTCAATGTGTAGGTATTTACATACATACAATCACGCCTTCATCCCTAATGAGGTAGGCAGAGCGTAAACGACCTAAACAAAGTCGGTCCGCCACGTCTGACAAAGTTTTGAAGGTTATTTAAGATAGATTTGTACGTATATTGCTGTAGTGATAGGTTGTCAGCCCATCGCCTAAATTGCAATATACTTTAAACCTCGGATCTCTGAGCTGGTTTATACAGCATACCCGGGAGGAAATGCAGCTGGCACATTCTATGTTTTTCTTTCGTTTCCAGTCCAGCATGGAAGAAGTGTAGGTATTTAGGTATGTAAAAGTGTCTTACATATTTTTGAGAATCGTGACTCTGGTTAACTATTTTCGAGTGAGTCGCATCTTTTTTAAGTACACTACACACCGAGGATGGGGGTTGGCTATTTTATATAATAAACGAAAGCTATCATTAAAAACAAACACTTGATGATAATTATTTTTAAGGAAAGGTTAAACGACAAGGTCAACTAATTTTGTTTGATAACGTTGATGAAAAATGATTGATGATTATACTGTCCAGAGAATTTAATCATAGGATTTGCATGTAGGTAATTCTCATTTGTTTGGTTTTAATGAATGATAAAGTATTTATGAGTATAGCTGCGAATGAGTTTGATGATAATACAAAACCAATTTTTTGTGATTAAATTGTTATAAGAATAATTTTGAGTAAAGCAATAAATAGGCCTTGATATTTTTTTTTATTAACGTTGACAACTCGGTTTTCAAGTGAAATATAAACATTTCATTTGTTGTTTCCCAAGGAAGTATATTTTGATCCACACTTTTTAAATGATTCGTTTATTCTTACAATGTACTTCCTATGGGAACACCAAATGAAATGTTTATATTTCACATGAAAACCAAACTGTCACCTTTCTATCCAAGTTCTGTATGTACTATCATAATAGTATTATCTGCGTAGTAACTGCCTCCGTGGTCTAGTGGCTAGTGCCTTGGGATCCCGATCCGGAGGTCCTGGGTTCGATTCCCAGGGGGTAAAACACAAAGTTGATATTTGAGAATTTATCACTTTGTGAATTTTTCCCGAGTTTGGGTAGGACATTGCAGGCTGAATCACCTGATTGTCCGAAAAGAAAAAGATTTCGTGCTTCGGAGGGCACGTTAAGCCGTCGGTCCCGGTCGCTGTCTTTGATAGTGGTCGTTACACAAAACCATGTCAGAGGCCTGATAGTTGTGCTACTAGGCGGTTTAAAAACTCTGACACCAGGGTTCATCGGGTCCATAGACTCGATACCCACAAGAAGAAGAAGAAGAAGATAATAGTATAATAAGGAAAAGGAAAAGTTGATGAAGTGATAAATAAAGAAGCTGTAACATGGAGCATACTATCGTTCGCACCATATAAAGCGCCGGGACCAGATGGCATTTTTCCTAAAATGTTACAGATAGCACTAGTCCACATTATAGACGATTTGATTCACCTATACAAAGAAAGTCTAAATACAGGCTATATCCCCAAAACATGGAGGAAGGTCAAAGCTACCTTTATTCCTAAACCGGGGAAAAAGAATTATCAAGAAGCCAAATCTTTCAGATGCATCAGCCTATCGTCATACATCATGAAAGCACTAGAAAAGATTATAGACAGATTCATCAGATCGAAGATAAGCAGAAGTGGCAACCTGCTGCATGCAAATCAGCATGCATATATGCAAGGAAAATCCACGGACACTGCTCTTCATAACCTGATAGTCAAAGCTGAAAGATCTATACATAATAAAGAATACGCTATGGGATGTTTCTTTGACATTGAGGGTGCCTTTGACAAGGCGACCTCATATGCCATAGCAAACTCCCTAGAGAGAGAAGGAATAGCACAAAATCTAGCCAGATGGGTGATGAACGCTCTGAAACATCGTGCCATTACGGCAGAGCTAGGAGGTACATCGCACACTATTCGAGCCAAAAGAGGTTTCCCACAGGGAGGATGTCTCTCACCACTTATGTGGTGTCTTCTCCTGGATGACCTAATAAAGACTATAAACAGAACCATGGTATATATGCAAGCATACTCCGATGACGGAGTTATACTAGCTACTGGAAGAGAATTGAACATGATTAGTAACATCATGAACAGGACACTGAAGCTGGTCCTTCAATGGTGCAGGGATAGAGGTTTAAACCTCAACCCGAATAAAACCAAACTAATCATCTTCACAAGGAAAAGAAATAAACATTTAGAACTACCAGTCCGAATCGATGGAGTTGAACTGGAAGTAGTAGAGGAGATAAGATACCTAGGTGTGGATATAGACAGTAAACTGCTCTTTAACACACACATAGAAAACTCAAGCAAAAAAGCAAAGATGGCCTTAGTGCAATGCAGAAGAGCCGTCGGCAAGACATGGGGAATAAAGCCACATATAGTCCTATGGATCTATAAAGCTATAATTCTCCCCAGAATAAGTTACGGAGCAATAGTATGGTGGCATAGAACCTCTATCATCAAAAATAAAACAGCGCTGGACCAGGTCCAACGCTTAGCTGCACTGATGATCACTGGGGCAATGAGAACAACTCCCACAGCAGCCTTAAATATGATCCTGGGTCTCTATCCTATTGACCTACAGGTGAAGAAGGTAGCCTTAGAACAATGGTTTAGAATGAAGTCCTTTAAGTCTTGGAGGGGTAACCATCTGGACAAAGGGCATGTTAGGATAGACTCGGTGATAGGACAAAATATCTCGATGATTCTTGCAAACAACGATTTGATAGAGAAACAAGAGATTTTTGATAAAAAGTACAGAATACACATAGGCTCAAGAGAGGAGTGGAAAATTCACACAGACAACCCGACAACGATCTGTTACACTGACGGATCTAGGAAAGAAAGCACCAAATTATCGGGGGCGGGCATTTACATAGAAAGCTCGCCACGTCTGTATAGAACAATACCTTTAGGAAAATTCGCCAGCGTTTTCCAGGCTGAGGTGCAGGCCATCCTGGAGTGCGCCGGCGAGTTAGAAAATACAGAACTGACACCAGAAGTCATAATCTATAGCGACAGTCAGGCAGCATTAAAAGCGCTCAACAAAACCTGTACAACCTCTGCATTGGTTAAGGAATGCAAATTGACTCTAAACAGATTATGTACCAAAACTAGTATCACAATTGCCTGGGTGCCAGGGCACCAAGACAATGAAGGAAACGAAATAGCAGACAAATTGGCCAGGACCGGGGCAGATGAAACCTTTATGGGCCCTGAACCATGTCTACCAATTCCAGGCCAAATAACAAAAGGCGTTATTAACATAAAAATTAAAAACGATAGTAACAGTAGATGGAATAACTTACAGTCCTGTCGACAATCTAAGTTTTTCATAAAATGCTTAGATTTTAGAAAAACGCGTAGATTACTACAACTTAGTAAAAAACATATCAGACTCTTGGTAGGGTTAGTGACAGGACATTGCGGACTGAACAAACACCTACACACTATGAGATTAATAGATAACCCAAATTGCCCTGAGTGCGGACAGGAGGAAAGTAGTCTCCACTTCTTAGCCGAATGTCCTAGCTACTCACTGCCAAGATGGGAATACTTAGGAACTGACAAACTAGAGACAAAGGACTTAGAAAACATTTCCTTATTAGACATTCTGCACTTCTGCAGGGCCACCGGTAGATTCAGGGAGGTGACGCTGACGGAGCACCAGTGAACCCAGTGCTCCACCACTGGGAATTGGGTGAAATAGTTCCAACATCAGGAGCTGATCACCCGTCTGCGTGCATCGCAGCCGTCCCACCAAGAAGCTTTCCTTTAATAGTATAATACTAGTTTTCATTTCCCTTAATAGTGAGATTGTCGAATACTTTGGCTAGATCTAGGAATTAAGTATTGGTAAAATCCAGAGCAGACTGTAGATGTAGACTGTGGAAGACTATAAAACGCCTACGTACTTGTAGTATATAATTTTGTACTAGTTTCCAATTTTTTGTAAACAAAAGTAAATAGTTTAATTGATTTAGAATTACTTATTTTTTAACATGATGGGATGGGAATGTATAAAACTATTAGCAATTAACGAAACATTTCTTAAAAAAATAATCGACTAGAGAATGTATTGCGTGTAAAGGGACTTACTGCTTAACATCATCCCTGTGGATTTTGTAGCTGATCTGCAACTCCTCAAGGATCTGGATAAACTTCTCCTGCTGTTGAGGTTCGACTAGGACCACACCTTCGCGGTCAACGAGGGGGTGGCTGAGGATATCCACACCATCGTTGAAGATGGAGTTGAAGATCCTGAGCTTCTCTGCAGGCGCTGGTCCTACATAGTAGGATCTCCATCTGTAATATTAAAACATGAAATGTTGAATATTCTTTTTATAATTCTTTGCTCTTTTGGACACCGAGACCATAAAATGTTGTATTCAAAGTAATTATCTTCTGCCTTAAGTTGTAGGTTCGTGTTATATCAGGCCTGAACGAAAAAAATACGATGATTTTTTTACGAATTTATTTTCACGAATAAGACTTTGAGAACGTGACAGAAAGCAAGTAAAAAACTATGATCAAAAACGGTTTCGAACTTTTATATTATGTTACTTATCTGTAAGTATTGTTTTTACATAATTATATTATTTGTGCCTAGTAATTTTTTAGCAAAGTTTGATTAAAATAAGAAAAAATATTATATTTACCCCTGGTAAGCTTCATGTTTAGCGAGTACCGCCGCTGCGGCTAACAGTAATACAGCTAAGACCTTCATGGTATCCCCTTACGATCTAACCAAATATTACTCTTGACGTTATTTTATAAACTACTGTATTGATAAAATATGTGTCAATGTTTTTTGCAGGTTTAAGATAAGATAGTCTCTCTAACGCGTCGTATGTAATGATATCTGAATTATCATCTTCTGACGCGAACGATTAAATAGACTAGCAAATCAATACGTCGTTACACGTGTTTTTGATAATGATGTATGCAAATACAATAAATCAATGATTGTTTATTTGTTTGTTAAATGGCTGACACGGTGGTTTAAAATTGATGTTTCTGTTTTAGGTTTTGAATCATTATTTTTTGTTAAAATACTATCAAATACCTTTAGGCATGCCCAACCTCTTAATTTGAGATCACTCATTGGCTCATTCATGTGGTAGAACCTGAAAAGTAAAACCAGTTAGATATTATAAGTCTTCAATAATCATTATGAATTATAGTACCTAATTAATCTATTAACTGTCAATTTTATTATCAAATAACTTTATCATGGAAATACCATTACCGTAGATAAAATTGTTAATAAAAACGTGATCGAACATTTTCAAATTTGCAATTGTGTTTTTCTTGGCCAAAGTGTATTAGTATTTTGGCCACCATGTTAAAATATACTATATTTTTAGTGGTGCTTTACTCCAGTTATGTGCTTGCCAAACATGAGCTGTATGATGGGTATGACCACTTATTTGTTTTATTTATTATCATTATTACCAGGAACCAAAGCGTTTCTTGCAATTACCAAATATTCCACTGCAATTGAAGAGTGAAATATATTTTCCATATTTATAACAATTTGGACATCCTTCTTCCTTTTTGTTAACAGAAGTGAAATAAATATAACATATTTACAAACTATGTGTTTCAGACATTTATTGATCGAGATCACCGTTGAAAACCATGAGCAAGAAAAACGCGTCCATGATATCGAAGAAGAGCTGAACTTGGACATCTGGTCAGAAGCCATGCCAGGCAGACCAGGAGTCGTTCTTGTGTCTAAAGATGTTCGTCAACTTTTTGAACAAAATCTTGTAGAAGCTGGTGTTCAGTACAAAGTGAACATGGAAAACATTAAAGAGTAAGAACTATTGAATACATAACCACTAGTGAACGAATACAAAAAAAAAATACAGATGAATTTTTTTGAAAACTTTTTGGTAAATCAAGTCATCAAAATATTAATAGAGTAATTAGGATAATTTATTGAGTAAGTTAATCGAAATGTTAACATTGAACTCTTCTTACAGTGCTCTGGACTTCGAAGACCAACTTTTGACTAAAGCTTCATCAAGCAGAGCTGCTGCTTTCCCGCTCGATGCTCCTCATAGGTACCAAGTGGTAGGTGACCTAGATAATCGTTAAATATAAATCAATAAACAACATCCTATGGAGTTGTTGACATGAGATAAATGACAAAATATACATAGATTCCTAACAAAATTTTGTATTATCATATAATTTCTAGATCATGGATTACATTGATGATATCGCAGCACGTTTCCCTGACTTGGTGTCTGTGGGAATAGCCGGAAGGAGTTTCGAAGGTCGTGACATCAAATACCTGAAGATTTCCACCACAAACTTCCAGGTAAATTTGATGAACCTAATTATATATTTACTGTTGTATCTTCACGAAAAGAGTTAATAAATGGATAATGTATAAAAAATATAGGCACCTAGGATGTTTGGTTCATGCAGTTTTAATAACATTTTTTTTTGTACAGGACACTAGCAAACCTGTAGTGATGATTGAGTCCCTCCTCCATTGCCGTGAATGGGTTGGTCTGTCCGTCACTCTCTACGCTATTCAAAAGCTGGTTGTAGAAGGTGTTGAGAATGACCTCCTCAGCAACATTGACTGGATTATCGTTCCTATTGTCAACCCTGATGGCTACGAGTTCACTCACACCAATGTAAGCATTAAAATATTGTATTTGCACCCCTTGCATGACAACTTATTGTGACAATGATGATTTTGATATCTTTGGTAATAAATATGTAGGTACCCATTTAATTATTATTCGTGATCACCTGTAATATGTATTCTTTAAAGTTTTGAACAGCATGTAACTCCAGTTCACAATTTTTCCGTTAATGTTACAGAACCGTTTCTGGAGGAAGAATCGTCGCACTGGCTTGATGGCCGGCAATTTATGCTTGGGTGTAGATCTAAACCGTAATTTCGACGTTTTCTGGGGAACCGCTTCCAGCAATCTTGTATGCTCGGATACGCACCACGGCTCTGCACCTTTCTCTGAACCCGAAACTCAAGCTGTCAGGGATCTCGTCGGTGAATACAAAGACAGAATGGCGATGTTCCTGGATATCCACAGTTTTGGAAGCATGATCCTCTATGGTTATGGAAGCGGGGTCCTCGCACCAAACGCGCTGTTCCTTCATGTGAACGGTGTGAATATGGCTCAAAGAATCGATCAAATTAAATGGAGTTGGAAGCGAAACTACGTTGTTGGAAATATAGTTGCGGTTTTGAATTATGCAGGCTCGGGTTCCGCTGGAGACTACGCTGACTTTGTTGGTATTCCTTACTCTTACACTTACGAGTTGCCTGCTTATAATAATGTTGAGGGCCAGATGACCGGTTTCTTGGTAGACCCCGACTTTTATGAACAAGCTGGATATGAAACTTGGGAGGGAATTAAGGTTGGAGCAAGATACGCTGCAAACTCTTTCAAGAAAAACATGGAATCTTCTTAAATTATTGTATCAGTACCTGGATTATTAAAACATGACAAACCGACCTTTTTTTTCTTACACATGAAAGTAACATACCAATCAACATAGGTATTTATAATTGAAGTTCGATCATAACATAATATAACTATAATTAATTTGACTTCATGCTGCTAGCCGTCGTCAGAAGAGAAATTTCCTTCTAATTTGTGGATGCGTGTCTAATTTATGATTCGATTGTACAAGAAATCACTTATCTCTGCTGGAAGAGGCGTGATTAAGTTAGTGCGAGGTTAAATCAGTAGGTGATGCTTACCTGTTGTAGGCGTTTATATGCTACAGATAAAACTTACTAACATGTTGGCCGTACGAATAGTAAGTGGCATATGTGCTGTTGGTCCGCTTGGTGGTTAGCGAATGAGCAAGAAAAAAAAAACAAAATGTTAAAGCTCATAGTGAGAATAGGATCATGAAAAAAAGAACAAAATAAACAATTAATATATGTTACGATAAGCATGATAATTATTAAATATTTTAATGTAAGACATCAATAACAATATTTGCGTCATTGATCTTTTAATTCACTCTGTTTATCCATTATTGAATGGAAATATTATTATTTTAGATAAGTTTGTTAATTTTAACATATCTAGTATATTTATCCACCGTATATTTTTATATTTAATGTTTTTATTTGGCTAAAGTGAATAATATTTTGGCCATCATGTTAAAATATAGTTTATTCGGTGGAACGCAGAGCCAAGAGGCTTATTGGTGACGAAAAACTTCTAGAGGCCAAGTTTTATAGCCTGGAACATCGCCGTAAGGTTGCCTGCTTGTCGGTCTTCTACAGGCTGTACTTCGGTGAGTGTGCTCAAGAGCTCCACGACCTTATCCCGCCAGCTCCCTTCTACCATCGGACATCTAGACGCACCGCAGGATACCATCCATACCTGGTTGATATTCCACCAATACGTACTAAGCGCTTCCAAAACTCTTTTATAATGCGCACGGCAAAAGTGTGGAACTCACTACCGTCGTCTGTGTTTCTGAACGCCTTCAACCCCCAACATTTCAAAGTTAGAGTGAACAGGCATCTTCTGGGTGAGCTCGCACTATCGTCGACTCCGACTCAGTCGTTCCCGACCTAGACTGGAGTCAAGAGCAAACCGATTTAAAAATATATATATTTTAGTGTCCATGTTGTATTTCTTCCATGCTGGACTGGGAGCGAGAGAAAAACATAGAATGTGCCAGCTGCATTTCCTCCCGGGTATGCTGTAAAAACCAGCTAAGGGATCCGAGGGTTTCAGTATATTGTAATTTAGGCGATGGGCTGACAACCTGTCACTTCAGCAATATACTTACAAATCTATCTTAAATGACCCTCAAAACTTTGTCAGACGTGGCGGAACGACCTTTGTTTGGGTCGTTTACGCTCTGCCTACCCCATTAGGGATAAAGGCGTGATTATATGTATGTATGTATATTTTAGTGTTACTTCGTTTCTGTCACGTGCTTGCTAAACATGAGCAGTACTACGAGTATATGTGTCTTGATTACTTTTTATTTTGTTATTATTATGACTACCAGTAATAAGAGCAGCATTAACGTGTGTTGTAATATCATCAGTGTTCGTTACTCAAACCATGTCAGAGGCCTAATTGTGCTACTAGGCGGTTTGAAAACACTGACACCAGAATATATCGGGTCGTTGTTCGGCTCAAGAATCCACTCGCTAAGAAGAAGAAGAATATGATTGTAAGCTACTTCAATGCAAGTTATAATGATAATTATCTTTTGGAATCATTCTTTATATTTCTATTGTAATATGAGTTGGCAAACGCAGATGTATAGTAAATTCAAAGTAATCGATTTAACAAACTGAACTCCTCAATAAAATCGACTGGATCACCGTTCCTTTTGTCAATCCTGATATGACAGGTATTTAAATATTTCATATTCCTTAAATATTTAAATATTTCTTATATTGGCGATGTAGATAAGAATAGTGGAGAAAAATTATGATTTCTGGTCCTTAAAGCAAAGATAAAAAAAAATAACCAGATAATCTTCAAAACAATTCTGTGGAAAATTTCCAGTTCATAATTCACTCTTTCAGTTTCTAGGATCGTTTTTGGAGGAAGTACTGTTTCACTGGCTTAATGCCAAAATATTGGTGTTTGAGCGTTGACCTGCACCTTCTGGGGCACCGTTTCCGGCAATTTTGAATACTTGAACACCTTCTACGAAATAGGATCTTTCACTGAACCCGAAGCTCAAGCTATTAAGAATTCTCATTGATGAGCACACAGGCAGATTGGCGCTCTTTATAGACCCATAGTTTTGGAAGTATGATCCTTTCGAGATATGGAAGTGGACTGCTTTCACTAAACGCATTGCTTGTTCAAGTGATCGGCGTAAACATGGCTCAGGCAATTCACCAAATCAAATGTACTTGGAAGCCAAACTACGTTGTTTGAAATGTAGTTTCTGTTATAGGTTATGCGCTATCAGGATCCGCAACGGACTATGGTAACTTAGCTGGTGTACCATTTTCTTACACTTTCGTTGCCAGCTTATAATAATATTGAGGGCCAGTTAGAAGATTTCTTGTTAGACCCAGAGTTTTACTAACAAGCTGGATATGAGACCTAAGAAGTAAACAGAGTTTGAGCAAAGTATGCAGAAAACTATTTTTAAATCTAAAAAAAAAACTAAAAATATATATGAGTAACATTGAAAAACGACTGTTTTTGTGACAACACTTTTTGAATTTTGCAATTCACAGACTAAAAATATCACACAGTTTAATTTGTAAAGTAACTATGTAACTTTTATCGATATTGATATCAGGCAATGTAAACCACATTGCCCATCCCTATCCACCGTCTTGCGCGAGTTCCCAACCACCCCGAATGGTAATGCCACGTAATCCAAAAGCACCAACTTTTCAATGAATTTAGAATACCCGCTGCATCGATGCAGCTTTAGTTTTTTTTAAGAAAACTCCGTTCTTATCCAATCGGCTAATTGAAGCGCCTGAAGGAAGTTTAATAGCAAATTGTTCGGGTTCTTGCTTTGCTAAGACTTCCTTATTTCTATTCGTGGATATTGAATTTGAATGTCCTTAAACACGACTGTGGTTTTGGAAAGTGGGGATTTATTGGAGTCTTTTAGTTTGGTTGAAAACTAATAATTTATTACATTTCTCGTATGTATTTTTGTTTGGTGAGGATGCAAAACGGACCACTCAGCCAAATTTACATACATACATACAATCTTGCCTTTATCCCTAATGGCGTAGGCAGAGCGTAAACAAAGGTCGTTCCGCCACGTCTGACACAGTAACAGGTTGTCAGCCCATCGCCTTAATTGCAGTATAAAGAAACCCTCGAATCCCTTAGCTGGTTTCACAGCATGTCCGGGAGGATATGCAGCTGGCACATTATATGTATTTCTCTCACTCGTAGTCCAGCATGGAAGAAAGCGAGACGATGACGATGATAATTATCTTCTTCTTAAAACATAGAATGTTCCAGCTGCTATTTATACTGGGTGTAAGGAACAGCGGCGTAGAAAAGCAATCTATTTTTTAATTCCTGAAAAAAAAACCTGCTGGTAGTTTAGTTTCGTTGACTGAGCAACCCCTATTAGTTTGCGGCACGCTGTACCTTATGAAAACACCCCGTATAAAAACTAATTCTTTTATCATGATTATGAAATTTCCGGATAATGATAATATTTACTCATCAGAGCAGAAGAGATATAAAGGAAACGCTTCACTTGAGAATCGCTATTAAATCAGAAAATGCCCATTGTTTATCCATCAAACGCATTTTATGGGATTTTTATTGAACAATAAAATGGAGGCGAAGATAGCACAGATTATGATGAGTCAGGGTTGTAAAAGAATAAATAAAAAATATGACCACTGTTTCGCCTTCATTTAGACTCATCAGATGCGGAAGCGTCCGCATGACAATTAGTTTGCAAGTGCTTCGCTCTTGTGCGCTCAGCTTGTTTGGATCGGAACGGAATCCATATTACGGGATATTCAGCTTAACGCACCCATCGAAGCATGGGACCATCAATGTTTGCTCTATCTGCGATTCTTTTCCGATGAACGCGAGACAAAACAAGAACTATTCAATGGCAAAATAAAAGAAGGAACATGTTTCGCCGTTTCCCGCCTAAAAGAAAACTCAACGTAGAGAAACTCATTCAAAACTACACTTAAGAATACAGTTTCAAAATATAAAATCCAATTTTACCGATACCGAAGGACGGTATTGAGTTTCATAATAGCACCGATCCGCCGGAGTTATGAAAGAAAACTAAAAAAACTTAATAACAATTGAAGATGAAATCTCGCCCACTCTGTAGGGAGATGATTTTTCTAGAGTTGAATACACCGCTACTGTTTTAATTATATTTTTTAATTTTATTGGAATTTTTTCATGTTTGACTGGGAGCGAGAGAAAAATATAGGATGTGCCAGCTGCATTTCCTCCCGGGCATGCTGTAAAAACCAGCTAAGAGTTCTGAGGGTTTCAGTATACTGCAATTTAGGCGATGGGCTGACAACCAGTGACACACAGCAATATACCTATTTTAAATAACCCTCATAACTTTGTCAGACGTGGCGGAACGCTATTTATTGTCGACAGTACATTCACCGCAATTGAAATCAGTTTATTCTGTATCAGTGATGTAACATCAAAAGTATAGATGTATTTTTTTACAGATAGTACCTTAGATCAAATATAGTTATAGATCTACGGTCCTATATAGAATCCAAATCAAATCGTGGCACCATGTCAACTATGTGCAAAAAGGTCGTAAAGTGGTATACGTAAAGCTTCAATATAGACCTTACTGCTTATAAAATAAAGTTCGATTTGTCAAATAACAACTTATTATGTATAACAAGGCATATGTCTTGTCTTTTAGTGTCATTTTTAAACGACGCCATATGAATGCTCTGTTGTGTGTCAAATATTCTCTTGGTTTAAAAATTGAGAGTAACATTATAGACAAATATATCGACTAGGTTACATTCTAATAGTGTTTCATATTTTGCATGTCATTAGTATTTGAAAACCATCAGACATCCTTTTGTTCCATAGTGATAGTTAGAATCCCTTATGTAGTAAATTCAAACATTTTCCACTATTTGGTGTTGTGTTTTGCGTTCTCGACGGTCATGATAATCAAAACTTTACGTTTCGCGTGCCTATTCAGTTTAATGCCTCCAGTGACCCAGTTCTGGTAGTTATACAGTTAAAACCTGGGTCTGTTTGTTGCTATGTTCCAAATGAGATATTTTGTCTTTCTAAAATTATAAATGCAAATGTGTGGTAGATGTTTGTTACTCAATCACGCTTTTTGCACTAAAGTGATCAGAATATTAATCTCCTAAAAGAATCTCCCTTTGAAAACTATTCAGTAAAAATATTCAGTCTCGTTGACTGGACAACCCATATCATTTTATGGTACGCTGTCCCTTGCATCCGGTATAGGTTAGGTCCTGGTTTGGGACATATGTTATTAATCGCAAAAAATATTTCTTGCGTAACAAACAAGTTCAATTTTTTATCAATTTGGTGGTAAAATCAACTTTCATATAGATAAGGAAACAGAGTTACTTTACATTAAAAGTTGAAATAAAGTAAACTTTTATTATTGACCGTCGACCGAGCAAAGAAAATTTCACTTGCTTTTTATAATCGGCGCAAGTTGGCGGGAAAAATTCAATTATTGGACCGATTTTAATAAAACTTTGGTCAACTTGCGTCGAATTATGTATATTGTCCGACTATTGGAGATATTGTCGAAGTTATATTGAAAAGAATTTTAAAAATTTATATTTCAGGAAAATTTCAATACGATTGTGCTGCACGACACGTTTTTATGCTAGACTTCAAGGAATTCAGATACAGGATGATTTTGAGTTGTTTTCCTTCCCGTCCGGGTATATTACAATTTCTAGCTTTTTATTATCACAGAACATTACTATAAGTCCTCTTTTTTTTAAAAGATTATCAACATTTGCAGAACTAGGCAAAAATGCTGTGCTATCTCGTAGACGTTCTGCCTACTTTGAAAGTTTAAGTACTTGTCAAAAGCTGTCCATTTTTTTTTTACATAATTTTATGATTGCCAGATTAGCGCAACGTGAGCGCACCACATGTTTGTCTTTTTTTTACATACATACATCACGCCTTGATCCCTTACGGGGTATTCACAGCGTTTAACGCCTAGAAAAAGGCGCTGTTGCCACGTCTAACAAAAATTGAGGGCAATTTTAGATTGTAATATGTATTGCTATAGTGGCAGGTTGTTAGCCCATCGCCTAAATTACAATACACTGTAAATCTCTAGTCCCTTTTGCTGACTTCAACAGCACGCCCGGGAGGAAGGGCAGCTGGAACATTCTATGTTTTTCTATCTCTCCCAGTCCAGCATGGAAGTAAAGTAGTTTTTTTTTAAATCAAATATTAGGCTTAATTATAGATTCAACCAGCTAAACCTAAAATTAAAATCTATCTGTCACTAATTACCATGCCTAAACGGCTGGTAATCGCTGACCTAGCGCCCGCCGCCGCGCCACGAGGTGCGCCGTAGATTGCTACATCAGCATCATCGTTTCCTTCGATTCAATTTAATTCAATTCTATCAATGTCATTCTTTATTCAGCTTTCTTATTGTAAACTTCAAATAAAATTGTCTTTTTAAAAAGTCTGTTTCGGTCGCAAGTTGTTTAAGTGGCGCAGACTATTCGAGTGGGGTTAGAAGGGGTAGTAAAGAGCTCTTCAAAATCAAGGCTTCGCGGGAATCAAACTCTTTTCGCACGCTACCACCACACCCATAAAAGAACCTACGAGCGGCCGACTGACGACGTGGGATTCCGGAGAATTGGCGTCCCTTTGCTGTTGAAGACTCCTTCAGGAAATGCAGAGAATACTTTGGTAAGTGCTCATTAGCTCTCAAGTTCCTTTGCTCTATTTCCTGTCGTATTTCCTAGTTATTATTCATGTACGTGTGTCGGTCTATATGCTAAACATCGCTATAGGTACACGGTACGCGTAGTTATTCAATCGTTTCTAAGTGTTCTTTCTTTATCACTTTCAATTAGTTTTAGTTTTAGTTAGAGCGCTCGCGCTAATTACGGGGTAACAATGCAGGTGTCGGATTTCAAAACCTTTGCCGATTTAGTGCCACGTTACGATGGGCAGCGAACACGACTTAACGTGTTTATTAGGCATATAGATGGGCTATTAAGACTTGTTAAGTTCGATGGCGCTATGGGTAACGTACTAGCCCATTTAATTGTAAGTAGATTGGAGGGTGCCGCGTTAGACGCAATTGCCTTTGAGACAAATCTTAATACGTGGGACGATATTAAGGCCGCGTTGATTAGACGTTTAGGGGACCCGCGAAATGAGGTACAGGTTATGCAGGAATTAACACGCACACGCCGTAATAAAGCGAAGGATTCTGAAGCGTTTGGTAAACGCCTTAGGGAGTTACTGGACACACTGTATTCGGTCGGGCAACACGAGGACAAAACTTATTACGAGAAAATGGTTACAGAACAGTTTGTGAACCAGTTAGATTTTCATGTTTCGGTTGGAGTAAGAATTGCCTCGCCAGATACATTAGAGTCCGCTATAGCTACTGCACGGCAGGAGGAGACTAGGCTCGCATATAATCCGCCGCCTAGCACATCTAGCTCTCAACCGCAGAACAAAGCAAAGGATTCGCAGAAATTTAACATGCCATTTAAACCTTTCTTTGGTCAGCCTATTAACCAACCTTTTCAGCCTTTTGCGAATGCGAACAATTTTGTACCGCAACGCAACAACTGGACCCCAGAGCAACGTCATCAGCCTGTGTTACCCTGGAAAAATAATCAACAGCAAGGTAATTTTAACTCGGGCAAATTTAGGAACTCTGGTAACTTTAGAAACCAAAGGCCAAATATTCCGCAACAGGTCAACCCGCCACAGCACTCATCTGACGTCACCATGAGATCTGTAGGTAAGCCGCAGATGCCAGCTTTCGCTCAGGAAGCTCTGTTCTATACGCCGGAAGAACCGTACTATGGAGGTAATTTTCCACAGCAGGCCTACTACGACCAGAATGGCCCTGACTACGGCAATGGACAGGCCAACGAGTATTACGAGACCCCGAGCAATGACAACTCTGACGTAAGTGACGTCCAGGATTTTCTCGAGGAGAAGGATACTGGAGACCAGAGTTAGTAAAACTCAATCACCTAGAAAAAGAAAAAGACCATCTCCCGTACATTGAGTTACCGGAATTTAAAGGTAAGTTTTTAGTTGACTCAGGATCCTCTAGGTGTTTAATTTCACCCTATGCTATTCAGGGAACTGAATTTGAACATTTTATAACGTTTGAACCTTTCGATGTCAAAACATCTCACGCGATAACTAGACATGACTATGTAGCCTACTTAACCCTACCTCCCGTGTTCAAAAATGCCATGACTCAAAAATTCCTTATCTTCGATTTTGATCCTAAATACCAAGGTCTTATAGGCTCAGATTTGCTTAAGATCTTAGGCGGTAACATTGACTATAAAAACAATATTTTACATACTAATGAAACTAAAATTCCACTTTACTTTGATTATCCGGTAAAAACTGTAAACATCGGACCGCGTTGCGAGAAGGTCGTAAAAGTTAAAACTTACTATTTAGATGGTCAATACATTCATGACGACCACAGATGGTCTAAAGGATTAAAATCACCAGCTGCAATTGTAAACGTCAAAAAGGGGACTTTTAACACTATAGTTAAAAATTATAATGACGAAAAGAAAGTAATCTCAAACGAAGAATACTTTCAATTGGAACCTTATGTTCAACCTAAACCCGTTGAGGGTAAAAATCCTTGCAAATTTAATTCGATTCAAGTCACGGAAGATATAGATAAAATTTTGAAGGAAAACTTAAATAAAATTCAAACCGATCACATGAATGAAGAAGAAAAGAGAGAAATTACTCGACTTTGTTTTCAATATAGAGATTTGTTTTATTCGGATAAAATCTCTTTGACATTTACACATGCAGTGAAACATGAGTTACGTCTTAAAGATAATTCACCCATTTTTGTAAGGAGTTATAGGCAACCCCCGAAGCAAAGGGAAGAAATTAAAAAACAAGTTGACAACTTGTTAAAGCAAGGGATTATTAGGGAGAGCGTGTCGCCGTGGTCATGCCCAGTACATACTGTCCCTAAGAAACCAGATGCTTCGGGAAAGGTCAAATGGAGACTTGTCATCGACTATAGACGGTTGAACGACCGAACTATCGAAGACAAGTACCCCTTACCTAACATTAACGACATCTTGGACAGATTAGGTAGAGCTCAATATTTTACCACCTTAGATCTTGCGAGTGGCTACCACCAAGTGGAAATGCACCCTAATGATGTAGAAAAGACAGCGTTTTCAACCGAACGAGGTCATTTTGAGTTTTTACGTATGCCTTTTGGCCTGCGTAATGCCCCCAGTACGTTCCAACGGCTTATGGACCACATTCTTAGGGGCATAGAGAACGTTTTCACGTATCTCGATGACGTCATCATAATTTCGACGTCATTACAAGAGCACATTACAAAACTCAAACAAGTCTTTGACCGATTTAAGTTTCACAACTTAAAAATACAACTTAATAATTCGGAGTTTTTGAAAAAGCAGGTTAACTTCCTTGGTCATGAACTTACAGATGAAGGTCTTAAGCCCAATAAAAACAAAATTAACGCCATCCTTCAATTTCCAATCCCCAAAACCCGAAAAGAAATAAAATCTTTTCTAGGTCTTGTGGGATACTATAGGAAATTTATTAGAGATTTTGCCCGGCTAACAAAACCATTAACAGTTTGCTTAAAGAAGAACGTTCAGATAACCCATACCCCGGAATTCATACAGGCATTTGAAAAATGTAAACAGTTATTAACAAATGACCCGATCCTACAGTTCCCCGACTTTGACAAGCCCTTCATACTAACAACTGACGTGCCTGACGTAGCCATCGGCGCAGTTCTATCACAGGGAACTTTAGGCTCAGACAAACCAGTAGCGTACGCTTCCCGGACGCTATCTGATACCGAGAGAAGGTACTCAACGATCGAGAAGGAAATGCTGGCTATTATATGGGCAGTTAAATACTTCAGGCCGTACTTGTATGGCAGAAGATTTACTATATATACTGACCATCGACCGCTTACCTGGCTCCGTTCGATAAAAGACCCTGACTCAAAACTAACTAGATGGGGCCTAAAGTTGGCTGAATACAATTATGATGTTGTCTATAAAAAGGGCTCTTTGAATACTAACGCCGACGCCCTTTCGAGAGCAAAAATCTTTCACAATAGCATCGACTCGTTAGCCGTGAATTTAGATGACAATGAAGACGATAATATTATCAACCGGATTTTTGACAATGTACGTAGAGAGACTGACGCTAATGATGACGCAAACCAAGACGATAATGATGTGAACCAAAACAATAATGACGTAACATTAACTAACAATCCTGATGTACCAGATAACCAAAGCCAAGATAACAACTCGATAGCAGTCACACAAACAGTACCATTTTCTCAAGCAGAATCTGATAGTATGAGTGTGACGTCACTTGACCCTGACCAGTTAGTTTCGACCAATCACACACAGCCAGATAACTTCAATTCAGGTATACCAATATTACCAGACGCAATTGATAGACAGCTCAAACAGTTTCACATAAGATCGACCCCAGGATCTACCTACAGGGTAGAAAATAGGTCGACAAACTCTAGAGTAGTCATCAAGGATGTCTTTATACCGGTAAATAACACAGAGGAAGAAATCATTAAATTTCTTAAAGAACACACGATAGCAGATAGAATATTTTATTGTTACTTTTATACAGAGGAACTTTATTTAGCCTTTTCGAGAGTGTACACAACGATCTTCAATGATAGAGGTCCAAAATTGTATAGATGCAAATCACGAGTTACATTGGTCGAAAACAAATCTGAACAGCAAGAGATCATCAAAAGATATCACGAAGGTAAGACTCTCCATCGAGGTATCCAGGAGACTTACAAGCAAGTTCACAAGAACTACCACTGGCCGAATATGCTGCTCACCATACAAGGGTACGTAAATAAGTGTGACACGTGTCTTCAAGCCAAGTACGAAAGAAACCCTTTAAAACCACCCTTAGCATTGACTGACACCCCTTTAAAACCTATGGAAAATTTGTTCATGGATTTGTATTCAACAGGCGGAGCAACATTTTTGACTATCATAGATAATTTTTCTAAATATGCTCAGGCTATTCCTCTCGCAGCTACAAGTAGTATACATATAGCTGACGCTTTACTACAAGTATTTTCAACTATGGGGCTACCTCTATCTGTCACTACAGACTCTGACACTAAATTTGATAACGAAGTTATAAAAGAAATATTTGCCTCACATAACATTAATATCCATTTTACCACCCCATACAATCCTAACTCGAACTCCCCTGTAGAGCGCTTCCACTCAACTATAGCCGAGATAATTAGAATACAGCGAATGACTAATAAGGAAGACACGATTCAGACTTTGATGAAATATGCTTTAGTAGCATACAATAACGCAATACATTCTGCAACAAACTATACCCCGCATGATTTACTGTTTGGACATACGGCTAGCAGGAATCCTTTGGAAATATACTATCCCAAAGAATTTTATCAGGATTACGTCTTAAAGCACCGAGCGAATGCAGAAGCAGTACAGGAATGTGTGTCAGCACATATGTCAAAGAATAAGGAGCAGATTATCTCAAAGAGGAACCAGGACGCAGAGGAGATAAAACTAAAGGTAGGTGAAACCGTTTACAAACAGGTGGCGAAGACAGCGCGTAACGACAAAACAAAACCGGTCTTTAAAGGTCCGTATAAAATCATTCATCTACACCCTAATAATATAGCAGAGATAATAGGAAACCACCCAAACTCTAAATCTATTAGAATACACTTCAAGCTTCTACGTAGACCTCACCTTGGACAATCACAGCCGCAGCCTTCGGGTTCTTCGCATCAGCCACCGTGAAAATCGAAACCGTAGATAACCACAATGGTATTCTCTTGCTTAAGCAAGGAATAGTCCTTAAACAAACCGATACCTTTAGCCTTGCCTGCGTTTATAATATCACTTATGTCCGAATTACGACTATGAAACTAATGGCATTATATGCGAGTTCTAAAGCTGCAGAAGCCCGTTTAACACCAGAGGATACACATAGGACATATAAGGACCAAATCGATCATACATTTAGTATAATTCATAATAAACTTATTTTTCTAGCCCCTCGTAATCGAGTGAAACGAGGTATTATTAATGGTTTAGGATCCGTAGTTAAAGCACTAACTGGCAACCTAGATAACGAAGACGCGATTAAATTTGAACACGAAATATCCGCTTTAAATAGTAAAATTCTTAGCTTTCATAACTTTCAAAGCTCTTCTATTAGCTTGGCACAAAAAACAATTGATGAATTCGGAAAACAAATTGCAAAAATTGATGAAAACCAAAAGAAAATAGGTGCCATGCTGCTAAATACTACGCGTAGTAGTAATGTAGTTTATAATCATTTACATTTCTTAGATATTTACGTCCAAATAGATTTTAGTTTACAAATTATTTTAGATAAGTTGATGCTTCTAGAAGACGCAATGACATTTTCCCAGTTAGGAGTAATGCATCCTAGTATTATGAGTCCCCAAAATTTATTTTACGAAATTTTACAGATGCAAAATAAATCTATTTTTAACCCCGTAGCGGAAGTTAGTATTAGTAATATATACCGTATAGAGCGATCTATAGATGTAAAAGCGTATAGTACCGAACATACTTTGACATTTATCCTAGATATTCCTGCAATAGAGTCCAATACCTATGACCTTATCCATCTGTATTCCATTCCCAATAACCGTAACTTAACCATTATCCCTAAATCCAAATACCTTATACTTGGGAGTGAAGAGTACACTTACCTACATGAAGAATGCCGAGCAATCTCCGAGGACACCCAACTTTGCAAACATCTGGCCACCAAGACGACTACAACTCCGGAGACTGCGTACTCTCTCTCATACAACATGAACCTGCCAACTGCACTTACGCCAAGATGAATCTCAAGAAAGGAAAAATCCAGGAGATAAACCCCAACACTTGGCTCGCAATAGTAACAACACCAGAGATTGCGAAATCTTCGTGTGACGAGAAGACTACCTACAACAAACTTAGTGGAGCATATCTCATCTCCCTAACAGACCGATGTCAACTTCGTATCTTAAACAACACTCTCCAGACTCACAGTAAAACCATCTTAAGTCAAGACATCATCCCGCTACCTGAAGATGTCAACATTTTCCCAGAGATGATCCACTATGAACTACAACTAGAAGATATATCTCTTGACAGCATTCATCAGCTCATCAACAAGGCAGAAACTCTCAAAGATGACAACGACAGCATCAGCAACTGGCCATTGATCATGGCAACCCCCAGCTGGACCACCATCGTTTTATACATCATTGGATCAGCACTACTAATTTGGAAGATATACCAGCTACGCATTAAGAAAAGGACCCAACAGGAGGCAACAACGGCAACAACACACTACGACGTCCCCACTGGAAGCTGCGGAGCCTGCTTCCATCTTAAGGAGGGAGGAGTTACCATGCCTAAACGGCTGGTAATCGCTGACCTAGCGCCCGCCGCCGCGCCACGAGGTGCGCCGTAGATTGCTACATCAGCATCATCGTTTCCTTCGATTCAATTTAATTCAATTCTATCAATGTCATTCTTTATTCAGCTTTCTTATTGTAAACTTCAAATAAAATTGTCTTTTTAAAAAGTCTGTTTCGGTCGCAAGTTGTTTAAGTCACTTTCAGACTAAAAACTTTGGAAAAGGACAGAAGATCTCCGGTTTTTGATTTATAGTCGGTGGTTTAATGCGTTATCTGTAATTTTTATCTGCCGTCATCTAATATGGCGGATAAAAATTATAGAAATACTGGGGAACCGTGAAATACGCGTCAAAATCAGGCTGGCAAAGTGTAAAACCATAGAGTATAAATCACCCGTCCTTTTTCTAATTAATTATTTTGAAAGTGACAATAGATTTTAATTTTAGTTTTAGCCGGTGGCATCTAGAATCGAGCCCAACGTAGGCCGAATTATGCCGATTTAATCTAATCCAAACAATTTCTTGTACTGCACTCGCCATTTCGCCTGCCAAGCGTGGTGAGTCTAACTAATAGCCCTTGATTAACAAATGCTGTTAGTTAATACACAACAGACGGAGGTAGAATCTCAATCTATCAGTGTAGCTGTAGATTTAGTACTAAAACGTAATTTCTTTCTAGAATTCCGTAGATTTCCTTCGAATGGAACTATCCCATTCCATTTAAGTATGCAAATGCTGCCCCTAGTTCACGTAATGTCGAATATGTTTATTTTCTTTCGTATTAGGAGATTGCATTCGGATAAATAGGTTGCTTAAGTAGAATTCTCTGTTTGAAAAATAAGACTTTAACTTTTACAATGCAAATAGTTTAAGGGTATGTTTTTGTGAGTGTGTTCATGTTTGTTGTAGTAATTTATAATTGGCTGATCTACAAAACTGTACTATTAAATACAGACGGAAAGTTTTCCTAATTTAGTAAGGCCAATGCTGGCTGACTTGATTGTCCGTCAAAAAGGAAGAAAGTATCAGGAACTTATTAACTGTGGTGATTTAAAACTTTGACAACAGGGATCATCGGTTTGTTTCTAGACTTCAAAAAAACAGAAGAAGAAGAAGAAGAATCAAATAATGTAACTAGATTGAAAAGTAAAGATTCCTTTTTCCTCCGACTAAACCTGCCTACTTGGAATCGAAGCCGGAGTTCCAGAAGCAATAATATTTTGATAAGAATCATCCCATTACCGGATCCAATAACCACCTTTTCATTTCCAAGGGTCGTTGGATCCACCCGGATTTGATTTGAGTAAGCTCACTCATTCAAATTCTTTAATAATTTTCCGAGGCTGGTGTGAGGGGTGAATCAATAGCGGGTTTTAATGTTTTTTTATACTAGCTTGATGGTGTAGTGGATAGGGCCGCTGCCTCCTGAGCGAGAGATCGTGGTTCGAATCACACCACGTACAAATGTGTTTTTCGGTTTTCGAATTTCATATGTACGCTTATTCGGCGCTTTTTCCGTGCTTTGGAAGGCACGTTAAGCTGGTCACGGTTAATATCGTTTAATACCGTAGATATTATTCAGAGGCCAGTGCTTAGCATTAGCGGTTTGAAAATTCTGACCTAATCTAGGATTGGGTCTGATTTCTCTTCTGGGTTGCGGAGGTCAGATGGCAGTCACTCTGTGTAAAAACCAGTACCCTCATTCAATCCCTTAGATTAGGTAGCCGACCCCGCGAGATACGGGATAAGGCTAGGGAGATGAGGGAGATGATGATTTTTTATACTAGAAATGATATGCATCATCCTTTTTTGTAGAACTACATATTCAGATACAAGAACACGCAAAAAAGACATATTTAATGAACCCTAATTTCAGTGTTTTAGGGCCGTATGTTTAATCAGCTGTCAAGAGTGACAGCGTGTTTGAGTTCGTATCAGAAATATCCTTTTTTTTTTTTTTTTTTTAATATATATAGGCGAGCATTTGTCCGCCATCTCACCTGGTCGAAAGTGACGATGCGGACTATGTTGAAAAGGCCCAGGTTATATTGTTCCGGAAACAGATCCGCCGGCAGGGAGTTCCACTCCTTAGCCGTTCGCATTAAGAATGTGGAAGCGAACCGCTTCGTGCGAATTTGTGGTATATCCACGACATAAGGGTGGAACCCCTGTCCACGCCTCGTGCTCCGGAGATGGAAAGGGGAGGGGGGTATAAGGTCATGAAGTGCTAACGCGCACTCCCCGAAATGTATCCTGTAAAATACCGACATGCACGCCACTCTGCGACGGTGCTCAAGGTTCTGTAGTTTTGCCACAACCAGTGCTGAGTCTCCAATGAGCTTCTTAGCACGTTTCTCGATTGAGTCTAAGGCAGTACAAACTGGCCTGTCAAATCCATACCTCATATTGCTCTCAAGTTTGAGATCGCTTCAGAATACGAGCTTTAGTATGTCATCTAACACAACGCAAAGCAAACACCTTACAGTTGTGTGTGTTTCTTCCATGCTGGCCTAGGAACGAGAGAAAAACATAGAATGTGCCAGCTGCATTTCGTTCCGGGCACGCTGTAAAAACCAGCTAAGGGATCTGAGTGTTTTAGTATATTGCAATTTAGGCGATGGGCTGACAACCTGCCACTACAGCAATATACCTAAAAATCTATCATAAATAACCCTCAAATTTTTGTCAGACGTGGTGGAACGGCCTTTGATTAGGTCGTTTACGCTCTGCCTACCCCATTAGGGATAAAGGTGTGATTATATGTATGTATGTAAATGTCTTATGGGATTAATAGAGGTATTCACCTCGACGTTTCGACACTATTTGAGGATCTTCTTCAGGAGAGAAGAAAGTCACACTCATGTTCATGGTTTAGTGATAAAATATGTGACACATCACTTGTTCTCTGATATGTGCCCTAGACTCTGTTGCGCGCCTAACCATCCTATCCCACTAGGGAATATAGGATAGTGATTATAATATGTATGTAGTAACTCGCTTTCCTGTCTCACAGTTGACACTAGTGAGACAGGAAAGCGAGTTACTACATACATATAATCACGCCTTTATCCCCAAAGGGGTAGGCATAGCGCAAACGACCCAAACAAAATTCGCTCCGCCACATCTGACAAAGTTTTGAGGGTTATTTAAGATAGATTTTTAGGTATATTGCTGTAGTGATAGGTTGTCAGCCCATCGCCTAAATTACAATATACTGAAACACTCGGATCCCTTAGCCGATTTTTACAGCATGCTCAGGAGGAAATGCATATTATAGCTGGCATATTCTATGTTTTCCATGTATATTTCAATTTAGGCGATGGGTTGACAACCTGTCACAACAGCAATATCTTAAATTACTTTTAAAGAATAAAATCTAGTAATGTTGTTATTAAAACACTTGTACTTGTTTCACTTAATGTAATTTAACCCTACCGGTTTCGCTAACTTATAGCATCATCAGGGATTTTATCCACATCTTACACAACACATAAAACATTTTTAATAAACCGTTCATATTTAAATTCATATAAAAACCTAGTCTCCAATATCTTATACCAAACAAATATAACCCGTGATACTTTTATATCAAAGTAGGATTGATTGGAATTCGCGTTGATATTGATTCCGACACCTTTAAATAATGAACTGGGTTTTTATTTTACTTTTCTGTCGTCACATTTCAGAGATAAAAGTGTCATCGTTCAACAAAACGATGACAATAAATATTTTATTTACAAACGTGTTACTGAAGTTGGTTATTCTTTTTAAAGTTTTAAAAACGTTGAAAGCCGTATTTTAATTTAAAGATACTTACATATAATATTATAATTGTGCATTTAAAAAATTGTAAGTGTAGGTACACTAATGGGCAATCTTCTAAGAAGTTTAAATCATTTTGTGAATTTAAATTTAAGTGCGCGGATTGTGTCATTCTAAATCAAGTTAAGTTTATTACAGACGTTGTGTCGGTGAGTTGACTTTGAATAATTTGCTATATTTGTTTTAACAAACGACTGCCGCTCGGCCACAGTTGTGTGTGTGTGTTTGTAAATGTACCTACACGCATATTGTCTTAGTGTGTGCGTGAGTTCGGCATAAAAAGGTGCGTTCACATTACACTTATGTGACGTACGTGACGTTTGCTGAAGGCCGTAATGGAACTACAGTTTTCTTAGAAAATGTATGAAAGATCCATGTTTAGATTCACACTTACCTTACGTAACGTCGCTAATGCAACCAAATCCCAGTGCGTGTGTTGGGTAGGTAGCGTCATCTTGTATCAGTTGATGTACGCTGATGCAATATTGCTTTAGCCTACGTGTGCGGACGTTAGCGACGTGGGAATTACGCTGTCCGTGTGAGATAGATCGTCAGTGTACGAGCGAGAAAGTACGCGTTTCTATATGCACAACCACTTTTACAACAGTCGTGAGATAAAACAACTAAGCGTATTTAATTTTTTACTAGTGTTTTAATCGTTGTTCCTCTCGCAGCTGCAACTCTTCGAATCGTGAGCGTTTAATGCTTCTATTCTAGATAGATAGAAAAAAAAGTTTTTTGCGTAAAAAACATCACACATAAAACAAAAGGTAAACACAAAGAAAGAAGAGATGAAAAAAAAATAAGACATGACCAAATAAGACAAACTAGTACCTTCATTCTGTTGAGTGTGTGCTAAAGTGATGCAGAGGGTTCAAACCTCAGGGCCGTATTTATAATCAGCTCTCAATAGTGACAGCTTCCGTGGTCTAGTGGAGAGTGCCATGGACTCCTGATCCGGAGGTCCTGGGTTCGAATCCCAGGGGGGAAACACAAAGTTGATATTTGAGAATTTATCACTTTGTGAATTTTTCCCAGTTTGGTTAGGACATTGCAGGCTGAATCACCTGATTGTCCGAAAAAGAAAAAGATTTCGTGCTTCGGAGGGCACGTTAAGACGTCGGTCTCGGACGCTGTCTTTGATAGTGGTTGTAACTCAAACCATGTCAGAGGCCTGATAGTTGTGCTACAAGGCGGTTTAAAAACTCTGACACCAGGGTTCATCGGGTCAATAGACTCGATACCCACTCGACAGAAGAAGAATTAGTGACAGCGAGTTGAGTTCGTATCATAAATGTCATTTCAGTACAAACTGGCCCGTCAAATCCATACTTAATGCTGCTCTCAAGTTTGATATCGCTTCATAAATACGAATCTCATGTATTATCACTACATAGTATAAAACAAAGTCGCTATATCCCTATTTATGCATAAATCTTTAAAAACTACGTATTGGATTTGAATGCGGTTTCTTTTAATGGATAGAGTCATTCAAGAGGAAGGTTTATATGTATAATACATGCATAATATAGTAGAGAAACACTGATAATTTTCGTGCGAAGCCGGGGCGGGTCGCTAGTAGCTCATAAAGAGGAACACTGATTTTCAGCTCTAGTTGAAACCAAAAAACAGTCGTGGAGACAGAACAGCGCTTATGTGTGAAATGATATTTGGATAGTCTTATGTTGATGATTTCTCCTCCTCCTTCTGGCTCGTTTCCTTTCTGTGTTTCATATTACGATGTAAACTCTCTATACAGGGTGTTGTAAAAACTCACACATATTTACCTACCCTGAAAATAATCAATTATATTTACTTTTAGATATGCAATTTCTTTCACAAATATCAAAATATTTTTAGTTCCAATGTTATTAATTAGGTTCGATCAAATAATACCTAGTTTAGAATATATAATGGTTTAGTATCGAGAGATATACAGATTCTTTTTTTCTATTCGAAAACTGATTAGACTTATATGCAGTACTGATGCCTGATAGGATAGGCGTGATTATACGTACGTATGGTATGTATAGAATAGAATCTTATAATTCATGACTTCCGGTACATCCTGTATAACTTCCCATTCCGTCCTCAAACAGTGTCGAACGAAGATTGAAGTCAAACAAACCACGTTATAATTATAGCTGAACCCACAAACAAGAGTTACTCACGGAAATAGCAAAATGGCGTACATAGCTATTTATATAGTAAAATTGTGTGTAGGGGATTTTGTGTGTAACTTCCATGCTGGACTGGAAGTGAGAGAAAAACATAGAATGTGCCAGCTGCATTTCCTCCCGGGCATACTGTAAAATCCAGCTAAGAGATCCAAGGGTTTCTGTTTATTGCAATTTAGGTGATAGGCTGACAACCAGTCACTACAACAATATACCTACAAATCTATCTTACACAACTCTCAAACCTTTGTCAGACGTGGCGGAACGACCTTTGTTTACCCCATTAGGGATAAAGGCGTGATGGTGATGTATGTATGGGATTTTGTAATTAGTAATTAGACGAAGCTTACAGTAAATTTTATACATCGTGTGTTTGCATGGTTTTGTATGAAATTTTTGTTCTTTGTACATTGATAAGTGGATCGCCAAAAACCCGCAAGATTTTCAATGCTTCTCTCCCTCATCATCATCATCGTGTGGCGTTTCCAAAAATGTGACTTTAAAATTTACATACATACATATAGTCACGCCCATATCCCTAATGGGGTAGACAGAGCGTGAAAGACCTAACATAGGTCGTTCCGCCACGTCTGACAAAGTTTGAGGGTTATTTAAGATAGATTGATAGATATATTGCTGTAGTGACAGGTTGTCAGCCTGCCGCCTAAATTGCATTATACAGAAACCCTCTGATCCCTTAGCTGGTTTTTACAGCATGCCCGGGTGGAAATGCAGCTGGCACATTCTATGTTTTTCTCTCGCTCCCAGTCCAGCATGGAAGATCTTTAAAATTTTATGTCGGAATTAGCAATCCATTGCTTTGTCTCCGGTGTTAGCTGGTGAAGCCCCTCGAATCCGCTGCTGCTCCTTTCACTGACGACTAAGAAGCTTGAGAAGCCGCCGCCAGGACACAACCTTTCCTGGCCAATGGAAGGCGTTGAACAGACTTCGGTCAGGTGTCGGCAGGTGCAAAGAACTCCGGAAGAGGTATAATATCCCTGGTGAAGCCCCCAGCAGGGATGTTATAAGCCAACTCAGGAATGATGACACAGGCCCGTCAAAATGATGGTACCTCTGGAAAAAATATGGTACATTTTGATTTTCAGTAAAATAAGCCAAATAAAATTAAAATTCGCTAAAGTTTTGACTGTAAAAATCTTCTCCGTACCTATTCTACCTCTATGATACTACCGAACGCTCACCGCAAGAAGGAAACTAGATACTGCATTACATCAAACAGCTTTGTTTGATGCAATTCCTAGGATATAATCACTAGGGATTACTGTATATTGGATGCCCTATCGCAGAAGAAGTTCTAGTTTGCATCAAAAATAAAAACTAAATGTAATATCCGTTTCATTAAAGGACAAATTGTGTGACCAAAAATTTGTTTGTATGGCAATTAATTGTAAATGCTAAATTATGGTACTTTTGTACCCTAATGGGTTTCTAGGGTACAGGGTACGAGGACCCAAATTATGGCACATGTACCATAATTATGGGACGTATAACACCACAGGGCTTCTCTGAGGACAACACGTGTAAGTGTGTCGCCCTACAATCCATGTCCCACTTAGGCTCGTATTTATAAAGCGATCTCAAGATTGAGAGCGATGTTAAGTATGGTTTTGACAGTTCATTTTGAACCAAAATTACATTTCTAAAACGAACTCAAACTCGCTCTCACTCTCAAGTGCTGATTATTAATACAGGTCTATATGTCGTACCCTACCTCTCCTGCCACCTGCACGCAGGATGACTTTTACAACGGTAACCAGAAGGGAGAATTAATGTGGCCACTTTTTGGGCGCAGATACTTTGATTGCCTGATATCTTCCATGCTGGACTGGGAGCGAGAGAAAAACATAGAATGTGCCAGTTGCATTTCCTCCCGGGCATTCTGTAAAAAACAGCTAAGGTATCCGAGGGTTTCAGTATATTGTCATTTACGCGATGGGCTGACAACCTGTCACTACAGCAATATCCCTACAAATCTATCTCAAATAACCCTCAAAACTTTGTCAGACGTGGCGGAACGACCTTTGTCTAGGTCCTTTACGCTCTGCCTCCCCCATTAGGGATAAAGGCGTGATTGTATGTATGTATGTAACTAGTCTACGCGTACAAAGTCGCAGGTACCAGCTAGAAAATAATAATTATGCATCCGAGTAGAGCGGTGGTCATGGAGTGTGAAATGCGTTTCTGAGGACAATTTGTCAGAGACACACCGTCAGATTGTTCTACAAACAAATACATATGTACATATAATCACGCCTCCATCCCCAACGGGGCAGGCAGAGCGCAAACGACCCAAACAAAGGTCGCTCCGCCACATCTGACAAAGTTTTGAGGGCTAATTAAGACAGATGTTTTAAGATAGATTTTTAGGTATATTGCTATAGTGACAGGTTGTCAGCCCATCGCCTATTTACAGCATGCCCGGGAGGCTGGCACATTCCATGTTTTTCTTTCGCCCAGGCCAGCATGGAAGTTGTTTAAGACAAATTGCAATGCCCTAGTAACAGGGTTCATGTACTGCTCTATCTATTTAAAATAGTATTTAAGACCTACATAATGTAATGTATATGTACGTACATGATCGCAATAAATATATGAATATGAATATAATAAGTAATTTTGAAGTAACTACAAACTTATAGATGTAGTTGTTATCGTTAAGTATTTTTTTTTTGCTCGCATCAACATAATGTTCTTTTATCTTCTTAATTTCGGCCTATAGATCTCAGCTCCTGTTTCTAAGAATAATAAGAACATCTGATTCAAGTTTTGTGTGATCAAAGGTCTAAGGTACTGCTGGAACGCAGAAGTCTCTTAAACATGAGAGCTCTTAAAAAACGCCAACTGGACGATGTAAAGATCCATAAAGAACGCTGATCCCTTGAAGAAAGTGTAATTATGTAACAAATGCTACCTTGCCAACAAACTGATTTCGCGATTTGGCGAGAATATAACAAACATATTTTGTAAATACCTTTTTAAATAAATAATAAATTAAGATAACAACAGTATTTTGCTTACCAATCCCCGCACCAGTATGTCACAACTTGTGCTTTGATAGCGAATTAGATAATGTCCGCGCGCGCTCCGCCGTGTCGACGCTAGCAATTTGCATCCGCTGCTACTTCCAACTTCGCTGGCAAAGTCTTGATTCGAATGTTTGTCATTGTCACCGACCGTGTGTAGTGTTGTGTGTTTATTTGTCTTGTTTTGAGGTGGATAGTTTGAAGTGGCCAATTTGTTGCGGGATTTTGTTTCAAAGTTACGAAAGGGTTTACTGAAATGATTAAAAAATAGTAGGTGATTTGTCAATCATAGGCCCGTGTTCTTAATCAGCTCTGAAGAGTGACAGCCAGTTTGAGTTCTTATCAGAAATTTAATTTCACTACAAAATGACCTGTCAAATCCATTCTTAATATCGATCTCAATCTTGAAATTGATTTATAAATACTAGCCTTAGGATCTAATAGCTACCCTTGCCATTGTAAAAAATCACGCTGTGCGAGCGGGAAAGCAATGCATATCTTAAAACTATGTTGTAAGAAAAAATTGTGCATAAAATTGAGATCTTTAGAAATCATTCCTTATTTTTTTCCTTAGTCCACTAATTAAATTAAATTACTTCCATGCTGACTGGGAGCGGGAGAAAAACATAGAATGTGTCAGCTGCATTTCCTCCCGGGCATTCTGTAAAAACCAGCTAAAGGTTCCGAGGGTTTCTGTATATTGCAATTTAGGGGATAGGTTGACAACCTGTCACTACAGCAATATCATGCAAATCTATCTTAAACAACCCTCAAAACTTTGTCAGACGTTGCGTAACGACCTTTGGTTAGATCGTTTACGCTCTGCCTACCCCATTAGGGATAGAGGAGTGATTTTAAGTAGGTCCACTAATATTCCGTTTTCCTATCTTTTGAGAGACATTTATCATATTAAAAGATTTTTCAAACTGCAACAATTTATTCACCCGCCCACTAGTTAACATGTTAATTAATTCTGAACGCCTCAGCAACTTCTTTCCATTTTTCATCTCACTAAATGGATGTAAATAAAAACCGGCCAAGAGCGAGTTGAACTCGTGTGTTCGAAAGGTCGGTATAAGAGACTGAACGTAAATTGAAAAACGAGAGATAGAAATCTTTAAACTGTGACGTTCAGTTGTTTGTAAAAAGGTTCATATTTAGTTATAATCACGCCTTTATCCCTAATGGGGTAGACATAGCGTAATCGACCTAAACAAAGGTCGTTCCGCCACGTCTGACAAAGTTTTGAGGGTTGTTTAAGATAGATTTGTAGGTATATTGCTGTAGTGACAGGTTGTTAGCCTATCGCCTAAATTGCAATATACAGAAACCCTCAGATCCCTTAGCTGGTTTTTACAGCTTGCTCGGGAGGAAATGCAGCTGGCACATTCAATGTTTTTCTCTCACTACCAGTCCAGAAAATTAAATTGTAAAAAGGTAATTATAAAAAACTAGCGACCCGGCCCGGCTTCGCACAGAAATCATCAGTGTTTTTCTACTATATTAAGCATGTTTTATACATGCATGCCTTCCTCTTGAATCACTCTATCTATTAAAAGAAACCACATCAAAATCCGTTGCGTAGTTTTAAAGATCTAACCATACATAGGGATATGGGGACAGAGAAAGCGACTTTGTTTTATACTATGTAGTGAAGATAAAGTACGTTTGCAAAGTATCGTTACTTTACTTCTTACTTATTGCAACATGTTTTTCATAATCATAGTCAATTTCAAGTGTCAGCAGATTAGATACTGCTTTCTTTGTTTAAGTACGTATATTTATAGGTTACTAGCTTTCCGAGCTGCGGTTTCACCTGCAGTTAATTGAGTTTTCTCGCGGGAACAATATTTATCTTCCATGCTGGACTTCTTCTTCTCGAGTGGCTTTAAATCCTTGACGCCCAGAACGTGGCCACATCAACAGCCCTTTGGTTGGCGTCAAACAGGTCCTCCTGCGTGCAGGTGGCATGCTGGACTGAGAGCGAGAGAGAAACATAGAATATGCCAGCTGCATTTCCTTCTGAGCATGCTGTAAAAACCAGCTATGGGAGCCGAGGGTTTCTGTATATTGCAATTTTGGCGATGGGCTGACAACCTGTCACTACAACAATATACCTACAAATATATCTTAAATAACCCTCAAAACTTTGCCAGACGTGGCGGAACGACCATTGTTTGTGTCATTTACGCTCTGCCTACCCCATTGAGGGATAAAGGCTTGATTATATATATATATATATATATTCACGTGGAAAAAGGGAGCCAATTTTTTAAAGCAAAGGTTAAGCAAGCAATAATAAGATTCTCACTTCAAAATTAACAAAATTTAATGCAAATCTTCATCCTATTTGACCCTCATAGGGGTCAGAAAAACAAAAACCCTGATACACGTGTAATTTTTTTTATCATTAGCCTAAACACAAAATTGGAAGATCCTAACTTCAAAATTGTCGAAATTTCCATACATATTTCCAACACTTATTTAACCCCCTTAGGGGTTGAATATTCAAAAACGCTGATACACGTCTCCATTAATTTTTAATCATTAGCCTATACATGAAATCGGATTATCCTGATTTTAAAATTTACAGAATTTCAATACAATCTGCCAACCCATATTTAACCCTCTCACGTGTCCATTTGTTTTTAATCATTAGCCGAAATATAAAATTGGAAGGTCGTTACTTCAAAATTGACGGACTTTCATACACACTTCACATCCCATTTTTCCCCCTTAGGGACGGAGTGGGAATGCTTTCTTAGTGGATACGTTATGAAAGGAACCTGCTTTCCAAATTTCACGAGTCTAGTTTAGGCTCTGTGTTGATGAATCAGTGAGTGAGTAAGGGCAAACGATTTTATAAGTTTAGATATTGTCCACATGCCATCGTACGGGGCATATGCTTCTTCACCACAATTTTAATAATGCATGGCGAGCACTCCATCGCCTGCCATACTGGTGCAGCGTATCCCAGATGTTCACAGTGGGCCGCGTGCCGGGCTGGGCGGCGCTGATGCGGCGGACCACTGCTGGGGCCTCTGAGCGGATTCAAGCCTCCACGAATAGCGTAGTGTGCGCGGTGCGCGGCTGGTTAGCTAGCCCCATTCATGCTGCGTGGCGAAAGCTACAGAATGAGTAGGTGGATAATGTGTTGTGTTGTTTGATAGTATTAATCTATAATTTGTTATTTAATATAGCTAGCCAGCTAAGGGATCCGAGGGTTTCAGTATTTTGTAATTTAGGCGATGGGCTGACAACCTGTCACTATAGCAATATACCTACAAACCTATCTTAAATAACCCTCAAAACTTTGTCAGACGTGGCGGAACGACCTTTGTTTGGGTCGCTTAAGCTCTGCCTACCCCATTAGGGATAAAGGCGTGACTATATGTATGTATGTATAATGTACGTAATTTATTTTTGTTTAATTTATTTTAACATGTTTATTTAATGTAGTGTGAATGACTGACCCTAATTTTATTAATTTATTTCTTGTAATGTGGACATTGTTTCTGGAATAAAAACCTATTATTATTATTATACAAAAGCAAAGGCTTTTTAGGTAATAGAAACAAAAAAACATATATATTGTATGTAATATACAATATATATGTTTTTTGTTTCTATTACCTAAAAAGCCTTTGCTTTTGTATATTAGGGTACAGAACCCTAAAAACTTCAAAGCCAAGCAGCAAGGCTACAATGTCGCAAATTCTCATTTCTTTTTCTATAGCGGCTCTATTTCACAAATTTTCGCAATTAAAGACTTATCACGTTAATTGTAAAGTTGAAAATTCATTTTATGTTACGTCTCTTTCCTTTCTTATTTCTTTCGTTTCTTTCATGTCGTTATGCATTGTGCCTGTTGAGTAATACGCCATTACAAAAGGTGCTGCTAAGTGGAAGATGGGCCTAATTAAAAATGTAAAGTGGAGTCATGGAGTTTCTTCCATGCTGGACTGGGAGCGGGAGAAAAACATAGAATGTACCAGCTACATTTCCCCCGGACATGCTGTAAGATCCAGCTAAGAGATCCGAGGGTTTCAGTTTATTGTAATTTACTGACAACCTGTCACTACAGCAATATACCACAAATTAGGTATGCGGCGGCTCGCGCCGAGACAGATAGTCCACTCTGAACAAAGCGCCATTTTGCTCACGCACACATTGACGTTGCGTTTACAGGCGTTCTGGGGCAGAATGGGGCAGGCGTTCTGTCCGACTGTCGCGAGTGTTAGCTACGACTTGGTGCACTTTTTTACATTTCTTTTTTTGGCGATAGGTAGGTTCTATAGGTACTATACCTACTAGGTAGGTATAACACCATAGCACAATGCACTTGTAAAATGGTGGCAAGTCACCATCTTTTTACCGTTTCGTGTGTGACGTCGAGTCGAGATCTTTTGTAAACCTATGAATAAGCTTTTAGATAAATTATGCTCTGTCTACCCATTTAGGCATGTAAGTATGATAATATCGATAAGATACATGTGTAAACGAATCTGTGTAAACATAAAGCACCTAACCTACTTTATTTCAATATTCAGAGTTAGTACTGTAGCAACCCTAGGTGTCAAGCCAGTTTAGGTAGTTATATTCGAGAACGGCGGGGGCGGACTTTCTGTAAACTTCTTATTTTGTGAATATACCTACAAAGCTATCTTAAATAACCCTCAAAACTTGTCAGAAGTGGCAGAACGACCTATGTTTAGGTCGCTATGCCGGATAAATGCTATTAGGGATAAAGTGATTATATTATATAGAGTCATGTGGAAGCCCGATGGTGTAGTGGATAGGGCCGCTGCCTCCTGAGCGGGAGGTCGTGGTTCGAATCCCACCACGTACCAATGTGTTTTTCGGTTTTCGAATTTCATATGTACGTTTATTCGGTGCTTTTTCCGTGCTTCAGAAGGCACGTTAAGCCGTTGGTCCCGGTTAATATCGTTTAATACCGTAGATATTAGTCGTTAAGCCTGGTTTCCCTTCTGGGTTGCGGAGGTCAGATGGCAGTCGCTCTGTGTAAAAACCAGTACCCTCGTTCAATCCCCTAGATTAGGAAGCCGACCCCGTGAGATACGGGATAAGGCTAGGGAGATGAGTCATGTGGAGCTCAGATTTTTTATGCGTTTTGGAACTGTGTCTTCTTATTTTGGGGGATATTAGCACTAATATCCTTCACTCCCTCTACCATTTTTGGTAGCTCAGTTGGTAGAGTTATGGACCTGCATTCCAGAATCGCAGGTTTGAGTCCTGCCAAAAACGAATTTATTATTTTCTTTCTTTCATATTATGACATGTGTCTTCGTAAGTATCAGAAATGGAACGCCTCAGAGTGAGGTAACGCCGCATGAGTCATGTTTTTTCGTGCGTGTAGCCGGCTCCATCGAATTATAAGACGTTGTCACGTCAAAAAATCCTACTTTGGCGTCATTGTTACATCTGGTTTGCTATTAAGATTTGAAAATTTTATTGCTTTATATGATGTAATAGACCTTGTATTATTACTTATTTTTATTAGCAAGTTTATACCTGTTTAAGAGACAAAACAAATTGAATTTTAACATGCTGTCCGGAGCAAAATGACTATGTGAAGCAATTTGGTGAAATCTTACTATAATAAATTTTTTTCAATAATAATATACCCAAAAAAAGCACCAAATTACAATAACAAAAGAAAAAAAATCAAGATTAAAAAACTCATAGTGGTTGCTCAGTTCAATTGAACAACTTACGCAAGGATTTATTTCAAGAAATGAAAAATATACTTTTCCATACAAAATTACCACCTCGTGATCTCAATTTGTATGAAAAAGAAAAAAAAATAACATTATCAAAAAAAAAAAAACCTGGTGGAAATTGTTCAGTTTCTTTGACTGAAAAACCAACCCTTATCTGTTTGCGGGAAGCTGTCCCTTACACCCGGTATATTATTTAATTAGATATGCACAAAACTATGTCAAATGTAATAACTTCGTAGCATAGCGCTACTGTCAAGTTTCGGTCACAGAATATACGAGGTGTAAGAGACAGCGTCCCACAAACTGATAGGGGTTGCGAAAAACTTTCATCAGGAAATTCTTTCAGGAACTGAAAAAAAAATCGCTTTTCCACACAAACTGTCTGAATGAGGTGGACAGTTTGTATTGAAAAGTTAATTTTTATTATCACTTTCTAAAAGAATTTCTTGGTGGAAGTTGTTCAGTATTGTTGACTTAGAAACTTCTACCAGTTTGCGGGACGCTGTTCCTTACAACCTATATAATATGCTTCGGTCGGTATTATAGTGGTACGTTATTCAAAACTGTTGTAACGTCACAGTTCTTCTTCTTTTTCTTCTTAGCGAGTGGATTCTCGAGTCAAACAACCCGATGAACCCTGGTGTCAGAGTTTTCAAACCGCCTAGTAGCACAGCTATTAGGCCTCTGTTTGAATAAATTAGATTATTTATTAATGATGACCGTTATCAAAGACAGCGACCGGGACCGATGGTTTAACGCAAGGAAATCTTTTTTTTTTAGACAATCAGGTGATTCAGCCTGCAATGTCAGCAAACTGGGGAAACCTCACAAAGTGATAAATTGACAAATATCAGTTTTGTGTTCCCCCCCTGGGAATCAAACCCAGGACCTCCGGATCGCAAGCCCATGACTCTGACCACTAGACCACGGAGGCAGTTACGTCACAGGTTACGTCCTGGCTTCTAAGGTAGACTGTGGCCGTTAAGCCAATTTGAAGGCTTTGACGTGGCTTAAGAACTTTGAGCTAGCCAACGCTGCCTATGCATTCACGTTGAGAAGAAAACATGAAGGATTGGGTCTAATGATATAAATACTATGTAGATTTCATTGGTTTAACTGATAAATAAAACAGTAATAAAAAATATTGCAAGTGCATAAAATCTATACAGTGCTATATTTTTTATTATTTCTAAAATATGAGTAACAACAAATTAAAAAATTACAACCGCAGACAGTAGTTGAACCTTTTTTTTTAAATCTTAGAATACTGTCTCAATGTCAAGATGTGGTTCACCGGATAGCTCTATTATAGAAAGATACAATGTTATTTGTATGTGTATACAATACGGTATTTACTATCTTCTTCATATGTAGCCGCTACGTGTCCCATTCTTCCATGCTGGACTGGGAGAGATAGAAAAACATAGAATGTTACAGCTGCCCTTCCTTCCGAGCATGCTATTTAAGTCAGCAAAAGGGACTCGAGGGTTACATTGTATTGTAATTTAGGCGATGGGCTGACAACCTGTCACTAAAGCAATACACAATACATATTACAATCTAAAATAGTCCCCTTAATTTTTGTCAGACGTGGCGAAAGCGCCTTTTACGAGGCGTTAAACGCTCTGCCTACCCCGTAAGGGATAAAGGCCTGATTTATGTATGTATGTGTATGTATGTATGTACGTGTCCCACTGCTGGGCAGAGGCCTCTCTCCTCTCCCTTCATGACTCCCTATCTTGGGTTTCCTCCGGCCATGACTTGCTGAAGGCGTCCAGCTCGTCTCGCCATCGTCGTCTCAGTCTGCCGCGTCACCTTCTGTCAGTCGGTGGCTTCCACTGTGTAGTGGTTTTTACCGACAATTCTTCCGACGTGGCCGGCCCAATCATACTTCAGCTTAGCGGATGCGTGGTTCACATCAGCTATGTTTTAAGGTGTCAAACGCCTTGGAGTAATCGACGAAGGCTCGATAAGGGGAGGTTGAGGTATTTTCTATAACTTAATTAAACTAAAGGAATAACATAAAAATACTTAATTGCACGTAAGAATACAAATCATACAACACAAGAGATAACAACAAAAAACAAGTACAACATAGGCGGCCTTATTGCATCATCCTTATCCTTCCTTATCCATCCTTATGGAATCATCATCGTCATTTATTTAAGAGCTAGCTTTTGTTTGTTGAGTATAAAGGGATAGGTCACTCAAATAGCTCTATTCGTTATAGTGTTAGAACGGTATTTAAGTCCTGTCCGCCGTTAAAATTTTTGTTTCTTGTTTCTTATATTTTAGAAATATACCTAGGTATTTATAGACAATTTAGGCGATGGGCTGACAACCTGTCACTATAGCAATATACCTACAAATGTATCTTAAATAACCCTAAAAACTTTGTCAGACGTGGCGGAATGACCTTTGTTTAGGTCGTTTACGCTCTGCCTACCCCATTAGGGATAAAGGCGTGATTATATGTATGTATGTATTTATAGACATGACTGTAGGTAAGCACTACTGAATTAGGGATATCCTGAACCCGTTATTGTAATACTGTAATTGTTGGAGTGGCTGTTATCGGAGGCAGCACTGTAAACCGCAACACTAGCGCCCGAAATCTTACGGATAACCCGCGCGCTGAATTATGTTGCACCGTTTTTCGAAAGATATTTATAGAGGATGTAAAAAGTACTGTTTTCTTTATAAACAAATAATAACTTTCCCAACGCACGGAACTAGAATTGTTTTTGAACTTCTCCATAATAAAATACTCACCTTATAACTATTCAATTTTGTATGAAAATGCAATGTTTTTGTATTTTTTTTGCCGTGGGAAAGTTGTTTGATGGTATACCTACTTAAATAGAACATTGTGGTGAAAAGGAACACAGTACTTTTTTACTTAGTTTATCCACACCTAATATTGTAAATGCGAATGAACTGTGTTTGTCTGTTTGTTAATCTTTCACGCCTAACCGGCTGAACGGATTTTGATGAGGCAAGGCGATATATGGTAACCTTGAAACGAACATAGGCTACTATTTACCGTTGGAAAATACCCTCGGGCAAACTATTTAGCCGTGAGTGAAACCGCGGGGCGGAAAGCTAGTTGTTTTATAAATCTGAAATTAAAATGCAGTTTCTTTTTTAAAAGACTGCACTGCATTTCATAGAACGTGTAATATAACTAAATCGGTCTTGAACAAGACGCGGTTCTAGGAAGCGACACTCGCGCGTTCAAGATTGTGAGATTATACCCACTAAGCCATGCTTATACCACTTCCAGTTAAACTAGACCCCTCATATAATATCATTCATACGCTATGAGGTGTCATGATAAACTGGTCGTAATAACTGAACCAGTTATTTGAGACACGTTATTACTTGTAATGTTGTATGGAAAGAACGGTCTTTGAATATTGGACGTTAAATAGTATTTAATCGCACAAACAGTCAAATACAGATATTAGGCATTGAGGTAACTTTGGGTTGAGTTGAAATTGGTTAGTAGTAGTACAAACTGAAATTCCGTACATTTTACCGAAGGAAAATACCCCATTCCCATAGGAAAACTAATTTATCAGGTTAGAGCAGCAATATTAAATTGCATAGCCGCAACGCCATACAGTTTTAAACCTCCGAAAAGAGTTGTGTTGTGACCCTTGCGATATCACATCCATACATATAGTCACGCCTTTATCCCTAACGGGGTAGGCAGAGCGTAATCGACCTAGACAAAGGTCTGACAAAGTCTTGAGGGTTATTTAAGATAGATTTATAGACATATTGCTGTAGTGACAGATTGTCAGCCCATCGCAATATACTGAAACCCTCAGATCCCTTAACTGGTTTTTACAGCATGCCCGGGAGGAAATGCAGCTGGCATATTCTATGTTTTTCCGAGGAAGGAGCGATATCGTATCCACAATATCAGTAAATCATTCCTCTGGAGAAATTACTTTACTAATTTCGATGGTAGTAATGTTTGAGGGTATTTTAGTGTCTGATTTACTTATGATATTTGATATGGTATGAGAGCCCGATGGTGTAGTGAATAGGGCCGCTGCCTCCTAAGGGATGTCGTGGTTCAAATCCTACCACGTACCAATGTAGTTTTCGGTTTTAAAATTTCATACGTTTATTCGGCGCTTTTTCCGTGCTTCGGAAGGCACGTTAAGCCGTCGGTCCCGGTTAATATCGTTAAACGACACAGAGGCCAATGCTAAGCATTGGCAGCTTGAAATCTCTGATCTATAAAGACTTTGAAAGATTTGGGCGATGGGTTGACAACCTGTCACTGTCTAGCAGCATGCCTACAAATCTATCTTAAATAACCCTCAAGTTTGTCAGACGTGGCGGAACGACCATTGTTTAGGTCGTTTACGCTCTGCCTACCCCATTAGGGATACAGGCGTGATTATATATATATGTTTGTATGTATGATTGACTAAACTTTATTTATCTGAGTTACAAGGATCAATTCGCAACACCATAGCCATGTATATTATCCCCATTAGGGATAAAGGCGTGATTAGTATGAAGCCAAGCGTAGGCATAGCCATGTAACGAAGCAGCACTTTATCACTAAACGACGAACAAGTGTTATTCATATTGATAAATCATTCGACTACTAACTTGTGTATTTAATTGAGGTTTTCGACGCTTTACGAGAGTCTTCTTCATGGAGAGTGAAAGTCACACGACACTCCACCGCCCGCCGTGTGTGACCTCCAACTTAGCATTTATTCCTCTGAAGCAGCACTTATTCTGGGTTGGTGAGTTCTTCTACCAGACATGATTTGAGTAACGACTTATTACAGCGAATGAGACAGATTCGCCAATAATCTGTTCAAGAAAAAGGCTATACTATTATACAACAGAAAAAGAAAAATCTCTAAGGAATTCATTTAGGCACACGTAAAACCGCAAGCCAGGAAACGAATTTATGGGAAATTAAATTACAATTTAATTTTCTGCTTAATGAGGATTTCTCCGACCGCTCATTGACCCAAAGTGGATCTTGGCGTCGTATACGAAACATCGCCATTTCACTGTATATACATACATACATACATACATACATACATACATATATTCAAGCCTGTATCCCTAATGGGGTAGGCAGAGCGTAAACGACCTAAACAAAGGTGTCCCGCCACGTCTGACAAAGTTTTGAGGGTTATTTAAGATAGAATTCTAGGTATATGGCTGTAGTGACAGGTTGTCAGCCCATCGCCTAAATTACAATATACTGAAACCCTCGGATCCCTTAGCTGGATTTTACAGCATGCCCGGGAGGAAATGCAGCTGGCACATTCTATGTTTTTCTCTCGCTCCCAGACCAGCATGGAAGTACAAAACACAACATAATCATAGAACAGTGTACAAAAGATCTTAAAATAGGTAACACTATTAATTACAACAACGTCTGAAGCATGTAAACAACGTATAACCATTACTACAACTGCTATGCTATGTACTGCGCCAGAGAAAAGGAGCTGACTCAGCATAAGTCGCAGCAGAAGCCACGACGCTGGTATTCTGCCAGCACCACGTGGTGACAACCGGTCGGAATCGCTACGGAGAATGACGTCACGTGATCATGTACCTACCTAACATATTTTAATATCGTAATACCTTAGAGGAGATACATAGATAGTAATAATATAACAATTTAAGTAGATGGATATAAATTTACATACATAATCATGAGTAAACAATAATACACTCTGCCTACCCCATTAGGGATACAGGCGTGAATATATGTATGTATGTATGTAAACAATAATAATATCATAGTTATATTCATATAATATCGTACATATTATATAGTTACATAAATGAGATAATGTTATATAAAACAACGTATGTGTACCTACCTATAGAATACAGAAATAGTGTATTTAATGTCGGTGGTATAATCACGCCTTTATCCCCAATGGGGTAGGCAGAGTGTAAACGACCTAAACAAAAGTCGTTCCTCCACGTCTGACAAAGTGTTGAGGGTGATATAAGATAGATTTGTAGGTGTTTTGCTGTAGTGACAGGTTGTCAGCCCAACGCATAAATTACAATATACTAAAACCCTCGGTTCCCTTAGCTGGTTTTTACAGCATGCCCGGGAAGAAATGTAGCTGGCACATCTGTTTTCAGCATGGAAGGTTGCTGCACAATTTTCTTCAATTACTGGTATGCAGCTGTTTTCTAAAATTCAATTCTCTTTTTTACTATTTTTATATCACACGACACCGGTTCGCCATACGCCGGTTTCGGCACACCGACGACACGTTAACCCTGCTTGCGTTATACATTGCCGCAAACAGTTTATGTTGTGACTGATTCAATAACGGAATTGCTTTCCCGATTTTTATTGGATTTATTGTGTTCTATTAGAGACTTTTACGCTGGAATGGTGGCAGCAAAAACAACACAGGCTCGTATTTAAGGGCAATATACATACATACATAAATCACGCCTTTATCCCTTACGGGGTAGGCAGAGCGTTTAACGCCTTGTAAAAGGCGCTTTCGCCACGTCTGACAAAAATTGAGGGCAATTTTAGATGGTAATATGTATTGCTTTAGTGACAGGTTGTCAGCCCATCGCCTAAATTACAATACACTGTAACCCTCGAGTCCCTTTTGCTGACTTCAACAGCATGCCCGGGAGGAAGGGCAGCTGGAACATTCTATGTTTTTCTATCTCTCCCAGTCCAGCATGGAAGAAACAATAAGTATAGTATTAAGGGCAATATTAAGTATGGATTTGACAGGCCATTGTGTACTGAAATGACATTTCTGATACGAACTCAAATTCGGTGTCAGTCTCAAGTGCTGATTATAATTAGTATATTCTAATTCTAACTGCTCCTTTTTTCGGGTATACTGGAAGCCAGCAAAGGGATTCGATGGTTAGGTATAATTGGTACAATTTCGATATTGTAATTTAGTCGATGGGCTGACAACCTGCCTATTCCGGTCTAAAGACGCCTTTTACTAAACGTTTTACGCTTTACCTACCCCTCAAGGAAGGGTGGCGTGACTTCATGTATGCATTGACTTTCATTAGAGACAAGCTCTACCTGGTTTCAGCTGAGTCTAAATGAGTTCTAGAAGTAATAAAGGATACGTACATTTTACGGCGTGATATATCATATTCCCAAGGAAAAACTTTTGTAAAAAGTGGTTACACCATGTCATCAATTTCATTGCTCTTCTTCTTCTGTCGAGTGGGTATCGAGTCTATCGACCCGATGAACCCTGGTGTCAGAGTTTTTTAACCCCCTAGTAGCACAACTATCAGGCTTCTGACATGGTTTGAGTAATGGCCACTATCAAAGACAGCGACCGGGACCGACGGCTTAACGTGCCTTCCGAAGAACGAAAATTTTTTCTTTTCCGACAATCAGGTGATTCAGCCTGCAATGTCCTAACCAAACTGGACAAAATTTCACAAAGTAATAAATTCTCAAATATCAACTTTGTGTTTCCCCCCTGGGAATTGAACCCAAGACCTCCGTATCGGGAGTCCATGGCACTAGCCACTAGACCACGGAGGCAGTTGTATTATTGCTCTTATGATGGCATGTAAGGCTAAATGCAATAAAAATCTTTCAACCCTTTTACAGTAAGTTGATGAGTAATTTTTTTGCATAAGCGTATTTTTAAACAAGTGTTTTTAATTTCCAAGTAATAATTACCAAAAGCCAACAATACCATTGAGATTTCATTGACAAAACGACCAATAAATTAACCATGATAATAATATTAATCTCACACGAAATGACGGTCCGAATGTGCTTTATAAATAACACACGCGAATAACAATTGCGGTTAAATTTTAACTGCATGCCATAAATTGCAGGAGGTGGTACTTTAAACCAACTATTTAATTACGGTGCTTCCGTGGTCCAGTGGTCTTAGCAATCGGCTTTCGATCTGGAGGTCTTGAGTTCAATCCTCACGTGGGCACAAAGTTGATAGTTGTCTTTTTCAGTTTGGTTAAGACAATGCAGGTGCTTCGGAGGCGCGTTAAGCTATCGTTCCAGTTCGCTCTTTGATAGTGGTCGCTATACAATACATGCCAGAGGCCTAATTGCTCTTAGTAATTTAAGGTTTAAAAACTCTGACACCAGGTTTTATCGGGACGGCGAAAAACTCACTCGAGAAAAAAACTACACACACACACACATACACATAATCACGCCTTTATCCCTAATGGGGTAGGCAGAGCGCAAACGACCCAACCAAAGGTCGCTTAGCCACGTCTGACAGAGTTTTGAGGGTTATTTAAGATAGATTTGTGGGTTGTATTTTGCTGTAGATCACTACAACCTATCAAGGTTGTCAGCCTTTTTTCCTAAATTGCAATATACTGAAACCCTCGGATCCCTTAGCTGGTTTTTAGAGCATGCCCGGGAGGAAATGCAGCTGGCACATTCTATGTTTTGCTCTCGCTCCCAGTTCAGCATGGAAAAAAACTACATGCAATAAATTGCAGTAGCTGGTACTTTTGACTGAGTATTTAATTGGAATGTGCCAGGAAAATAAATATTAAGTCGTTGCGGAATGCGTGACCGCTGGGAGATTAAATAAATTGTTAAATTAATGAATCTGGAATGAACCGGAACCAATAAAAATATGCACTCTCTTCCTCGGTCAACTCATCATCTCCCTAGCCTAATCCCGTATCTCACGAGGTCGGATACCTAATCTAGGTGATTGAACGAGGGTACTGGTTTTTACACAGAGCGACTTCTATCTGACCTCCGCAACCCAGAAGGGAAACCAGACCCAAGACTAGATTAGGTCAGAGTTTTCAAGCCGCCAATGCTTAGCTATCTACGGTATTAACCAGGACCAACGGCTTAACGTGCCTTCTGAGGCACGGAAAAAGCACCGATTTGAAAACCGAAAAGCACATTGGTACTTATATGGCGCCGTGTCTGAGACGTCGATTTGATAATATAGTTCACTGTATTGTATGAGGTTTCCTAGAAGAGATTGCTACTAAGCAATAAGGCCGCCTATATGTACACTAATATTTCTTGTTTGTTGTTTCTGTATGTGATTTATTTAGTGTGCAATAAAGTATATTCTATTGTATGAGCGATTGGCCTGAACAACATTTATATTATACCGGGTGTAAGGGACACCGTCGCACAAACTGATAGGGGTTGCTCAGTCAACGACACTGAACAACATTCAACAGAAAATTCTTTCAGGATGTAAAATAAAGGCTTTTCCAAACAAATTGACTGGAAGAGCAATTTGTATGGTAAAGCAAAAAAAAAACACTTCCTGAAAGAATTTCCTGCTAAAAGATGTTCAGTATCGTTGAAGGAGCAAACTCTATCAGTTTGCAGGACGCTGTCGCTTACACCCGGTATACCTCGACTATTCGACCAATAATTACTTCAACAGCTCAAACTATTCGGTAGAATTAAGTACCAACTTTTTTTCAAGTGGCTTCATAATCATTACCAACTTTTTAACATAATCACACTATAACTTTTAAACTCCCATTATGCAACATTAAATTCTATTTCACAGTCTCAAAGTTCAAAATTAGTATTCTACGCGACGCAGCGCACTGAGTCTCGTACCATCTGCTTTCAGATTTCACATTTTACTCTCATGTAATGTGAACTATAAAATTTTGCACATAAATGGTACTATCGCTTGACTAAGAGACGGCTTTGGAGTTTGCAAAGAGCTGTTTAACATAGTAATAATTTTAGTGGAGTCACTAAAAATGTAATATGTGGAATATTACGTCGATTCTCGCGACATAATCCAAATTCTAATTCTTAGCTAGCGCTGTCACTTTCTTGACTTTGACATAAGAACAGGATAGCAAATAAACACATGACTTTGACATTCCTAATCTGACATAAGACTGTTTATTTCACGTAAAATAAGGGAGCATGCTGTAAGCTTAGTTCTTATTTAAAGCGTCGTACGTCAAATTAGGAATGTCAAAGTCATGTGTTCATTTGCTATCCTGTTTTTATATCAAAGTCAAGTAAGTGACAGTGCTAGCTAAGAATTAGTTAAGGAATAGTGCGTCCAGAGTTGCCATAAATATACTTGTTTTAACAAAGAAACAGTCATACCAGCCAAGAACACACAAAAATACAGTACCTAACAACCTTTAATGCAAGCGGCTATAATATAATCTCTCCTTGAATGGCAATAAATATACGGGGTGTAAGTGACAGCGTCCCACTATTTGGATACCCAGGATTTTTTTCGTGCAGTAAATGAAAAAATAGAATTGATTTGCCATACAAATTGTCTGATCGAGGGGGTAATTTTGTATGGAAGGTTCAATTTTTTTTTCATCTTCTGAAAGTATTTCCTGGTTATATTTGTTCAGTATCGTTGACTGAGCAACCCCTATCAATTTGTGGGACGCTATCCCTAACACCCTATAGTTTATCGAGCGCATTTTCTGTGACGTTGAAGGGGCTGCGACAAAATATGCTTTTGGCCACTTAAACATTTTAAAAATCACAAATGCTTGTAAAATGCCACCGCAAATGTTCAAGAGATGAACATGTAACATGTGACTTGAGGAGCTAAGATTACCTCCATTAGAAACTAGACAGGCGCGAAGATTCTGCAAGCCAGAGAAATATGTGTCCGTTGGTTTGAGAGCTACAATGCGACACAAACCAACTCCGTGGTCTAGTGGTCAGAGTCAAGGGCTCACAATCCGCAGGTCCTAGGTTCGATTCCCAGGTGGAAACACAAATATGATATTTGTCAATTTATCACTTTGTGAGATTTTCTCCAGTTTGGACAATGCAGACTAAATCACCTGGTTGTCTCGAGATCGAATCGAGAATATTATGAAAAAACATACTTATATATTATGTATATTAAAATTAACGCCACATGGTGTCCATAAATGTTTATATCCTAAATCTAATGGACCCTATTTTCTACAATGCCTGGCCTTAAGCCGTCGGTCTTTAATGAGTCAGAGGCCTAATTAGCTGTGCTACTAGGTGGTTTGAAAGACAAGAGGAAGACTCGATTCGAAAGATATTTCTGTCCCACAATCCACAAGCGCACGTAGTCTGAGACCACGTACGACACGACATAAAGAGCTGGTCAGAGTCTAGTTCCCAGAAGAAGTAAAATGAGCAGTACGTATTCTTTCTGGCCTGGGAGCGAAAAAAAATAAAATGTGCCAGTTGCATTTTCTTTCCGAGGGTTTTAGTATATTGCAATTTAGGCAATGATGTACTTTATCTGACGTGGCCAAATACAAACGCAGTGCGCGGTGTTCAGACGTATAATGCTCACGATTATAGAATACAATACCTTATATCTAGACTATGACTAATAAATGGATGGCGAGTGACGTGTCTCCACTACAGAACGACCTTTGTTTAGGTCAGTTACGCTCTGTCTATCCCATTAGGGATAAAGGCGTGATTATATGTATGTATGTAAGTATTTTTACAATATTTTTAATATCTTAAAATTTTGACTCAGTCTGAATTAACTTACTACGCTGGCTCAGCGACCGAAGGTGAGTATTATTTTAAAATTAGAAATGGGTTTGCTCTTGACTCAAGTCACTAGATCAGGGATGACCGTGACAGAGTGGACGATGGAGCGAGCTCACCCGGAAGATGACTGTTATGGCACTGGAAATCTTACGCACCGACGGAACATAGTCTTGACCTGTAATACGAGATGTTAACACTTCTCCCGGTCCCGTGCGGTCTCTTGCCAGTCGCGAGCTCGAATCTTGCGAAGATCTACTTTCACCGACTCTTGCCAGCGATTCCGTTTTACTTTCAAGAAGAAAACAAGAATATATGCCGTGTTAATATGTATTTTTTGCATTTTAAATGATATTTTATTTCTAAAATATGAGAAACAAAATTTCAAAAAAATATCTGAAGCATTCCACGGAAACAGCAACCAATGTCCTTTACAACACTCTATTATGGCACTTACCTAAGTTTATGATGCATAGCTGAAATAAATGTTGAATAGAATGCTTATTAGATAATTTAAATACTACACTATCAAAATATGTCTATCTTGCGTGGAATGTATTAGAATCGATGCATATGGGACACTTTCGTGGAATGCCCCATGTGCAGACAGGATTCGAAATCGAACCTGCATCTTTGAAATACCATTCCAACGTCTGCGTCTTTGGAATACATTAGCGTTTATGCTACCATGGCTCATGCCCTGAGCGGTGAAAGTGACCGTTTGTTTCTTAGATGGTCAGGTTCGAATCCTGTCTGTCGTTGAATTTTTTGATTTGTTGTTCCTCATATTATAGAAATAAATCTTTGCCGTTTATATAAAACGTTATACCGTTCTTTTTCTCTACTATGATCAAGTGCTGATTTTATAACAATGTGAAAACCCACTCTGTATGCCACTAGGGTGGAATTTGCTGTGAACTCTCTCTTATCTATTTGCAGTTTGTAAGAACAACGTGTTGTGCAGTTGGAAACCGTACCTTCCGAGCTTCCGATTGTGATTGGTCGTCTAAAGAGTGGTCAAAGTAAAAAGGATTTTCAAACTCACGAAAGTTTAGTAAACGGTGATCAACACGTCTTGTCGTGTAGGTTTTGCTTTTAAGTCGATCGACCTGATGGACCCTGGTGTTAGAGTTTTTAAACGCTAAGAAGCCTCTGACATGGTTTTGTGTATGCGACCACTAGCAAAGACAGCCACCGAGATCGACGGCTTTACGTGCCCTCTAAAACGGATTCAGTTTTCATGGTGCTAACCAAACTGGGGAAAATCTCACAAAGTGATAAATTGACAGATATCAACTTTGTATTCTGTTCCCCCCCTGGGAATCGAACCCAGAACCCCTGGATCATGAGGCTCAGACTACTAGACCACGGAAATAGTTAGCATAACGGCGTGATTAACGCATTTCACCCAAGTTTTTAAAAGTTAGGAATATGTAGCAATGAAACAGATTCTAGAGGTCGTACGTTCAAGCCCCGTCCGGCGATTTCCTATGGATTATATTTTCGAAACAATTTAAACAATTATTCCGAAAAGGAATACTATTCCTATTAAACCTCAAAGTTAATTTAATAGTGTGTAATTTACTCATTTTATTTTGTAACTGTTAATTGGAAGTGAATTTAATTCAACACTGTGAAACCACAGGAAGTGGTCTTCTACACGATTTTCGGAATCATTTTGCAATTGTGTGGAGAGATAATTTATTTACTATAAAAGGATTTTTGTGTGTTCGTCCATAGTATAAATATTTGGTCCAAACAGTAGTGTAATTGAGAATATTTACGAAGTTTTGGAATTAAAATTGAACCAGTTTAATCAAGAGAGAATACATTAAATTAAAATTAACAGAACTATGTAAATACCTACTTAAATAAAATTAATAACACAATCTTCATCATACTGAACCTCCAAGGAAATAGCATGGAAATTCCTCATCCTTAATAGTAGAAGAAGTTTTCATGGAGAAGAAGACGTTTTCAAGAAGAAGTTTTTAATGGAGTTTCGGCGACTTTCTTTGGAATAGAAACAGTAAGAACTCCATCATTAAGTTCAGAATTAATATGTTCCGTATCAGCGCCATCAGGTAATGAATATCTTGATACGAACTGACGTGAACTATAACTATTTTCGTCTGGTTTGTTTTTATGATTAGCTTCGATAATGACGTATCCATTAGCTGTTTTCACTTTAATATCTTCAGGTGCGAAGTGTTTCACTTTCAGCTTGATCAAATACCGATTCTCTTCAGGTATTATCGACCCGAGGTTGTCAGACTTTATCTTTGAACTAACATCCTTGGTCAAGACAACCAGATCTTTCAAGGAGTCGTGGTCTAGCAAAGGTGAAAGCATCGACAGGAGTGGCAGAGGCTTGAAAGAAGAAAGACTTGAGTCTGGATTGTAAATACTGTTGGCGTCTTTTCTGGTGTCTTTAGATTTTTCGACAGATTCATCTTTTATTTCTGACTGGGATGTTTCTTCAGCCAATATTACAGCAGATAAACCCAGGATCAAAATTACACTCAATGTCACTAGGCTAAGATTTTTCATTTTCCTGATTTTTCCTGAAAACAAATCCTTTACCGCGATGGTATCACTGTAAACAAACGTTTTCACAAAAACTTTTGCGATTAAATTTATCGCTTCGTTGTAGTTCTTCCTTTAAAATCTTTCTTTAGACACTTTCTTCATAAAATGATCACAGAGTGTTTGAAGCATGTCATTATTGAATGTTTTATGGAATGTCAATATTATTTTTCTTATGTTTATTTTTTTTTGCTAGCCGAGGTTTGTTTTATTTGAGTAGGTGTAATCAGTCTGAAGCACTGAGCACTACTGAGTAATTCATCATCATCCTCCATCATAATTGTTAATTAATCAACTAGCTTTGTGATTCTAAAACATTACATCTCAGAATATAATTCCCTTATTCTAAATCTTACACTTTTCAGAACTTACGTAGGGCATGTTAGAAACACATACCCAACACCGAATATTTAAATTCTGTTTGCAATTCTACCTACTAACTACTATAATATCAAATCGTCCGAAACTAAGCACAACCTATACCCATTCTGCTATTCACAACGTATTAACATGGAGGTATTAAGCTTCACCATCGGTGCTATTACTAAACAATATTCTAACACACATCGAACACATTAGTGTCTGCTCAATATCCAATGCTGTTGATGTGGCGACCGCGTAGTGGAGTAGGCGGATTGGAATAAGCTAGACATGGTACAAGGAACAAGCGATGCGCAGTAAACATTTTTATCTATACATACATATAATCACGCCTTTATCCCTAACGGGGTAGGCAGAGCGTAAACGACCTAAAGAGAGGTCGTTTCGCCACGTCTGACAAGTTTTGAGGGTTATTTAAGATAGATTTGTAAGTATATTGTAGTAGTGACGGGTTGTCAGCCTATTGCCTAAATTGCAATATACTGAAACCCTCAGATCCCTTAGCTGGTTTTTACAGCATGCCCGGGAGGAAATGCAGCTGGCACATTCTATGTTTTTCTCTCACTCCCAGTCCAGCATGGAAGAAATTTTTATCTATATAGGGAGAAATTGTTCACCGCTTCTTGCGAGAGAGAGAAATAAATAATCGACCGCAGAGTGTGGCCAACAAAATGTGGCCTCGTCGATATTTGAACCCTTGGACGTTATGTCTACTTGGTATCAGAAGAAGAATATGAGAACCATTGCCGATCATGTTGAACTATGCTGATTCAAACAAGTGCTCAGGTTCGGTCAGCGCGACTGTAGGAGAATGAAGAACAAACGTTAGCCCCATCAATGACTAATCCAGGGCCTTCTGAATCTACCGCAGCACCACGAGTATTGCGTCTATATTATCATATCAATAGCTAATAACAGCGAATTCACCAAATCCTTAAGGGATATACCAGTACCTTCATCAACCTTACCATAGTATACAATGCTTCAGATATCTTCTTATATTCTTATGTAGCCATTATGTGTCTCAAGAGAGATGAATGGAAGGGAATGAGGAAGGATTTTGCCAAGCAGTGGGACGATGCAGGCTAGATAAGACTGATATGACCCTCTGCTTGACAAAGGCTCTCTTCTTTTCCTCTGTGACTCCCCCTGAATGATTACCGATCTTTCCGGAAGTGATAACTGGTGTCAGAAATGAGATTTGATGAATATTTCGGTTGTGCTGAAGCTAAGAACTTATCTAAGGCCTGCTTAGGCAATTGTAAAGCGCCATCTTTGGATACATCAGCGCAACTTCCTATTATACCAAGGCCTTTATTGTCTTCGCCAGAATTTGCCAAGCACCGGCCATAGTAGATTATCCTACAAAGTTCTCATGACTTGCACCACACATAAGTGTATCGTGCATCAGTAGATTGAGTATTCAAAGCTGGGCTGCAGAAAGGGATCTGCCAGCTTCGTTGGGGGTTCTATACCCGACGGAACCCTAAAACTGAATGATTGAGCAGTAAGTGAGTGACGCTTAATCCGTCTTCTAAATTGAATTGTCCATTTGCTGGGGACAGGCAAGATGGACTGGAATCGGTATTTATCGGGGTTTTAAGGTGCGACCTCGTTGGGGGATTTGAATGGGAGATTTGCGCTTTGGTTTTGCGTAAATTGAGATTTTGATAAATGTTTAATTGGGGCTGTAAGAAAATTGTGTTTTTTAGACAAACATGAAAACGGTGTATATTATAGTAGGCAGAGTGGAAAATGACTTATTAAAAACTATATTAAGAAAAAACAATTAAAAAATAAATTGTTCGTGCTACTAATAAAATTATAAGAACACACTACATTTTACAACACAATAGGCACAACAATTCTACAAAGTTCATAACATTGTGATTAGAGAAAGTATATTTTTACTAAAATTCTTAAATTTTTAGAGAAGTGTACTTCTCTCAAAATTTCCTTTTTTTTTTTTTTTTATATATATATAGGCGAGCATTTGTCCGCCATCTCACCTGGTAGAAAGTGACGATGCGGACTATGTTGAAGCATACTCACCTATGTAGTGCCTATTCACTCTCGCCTTGAAAAGGCCCAGGTTATATTGTTCCGGAAACAGATCCACCGGCAGGGAGTTCCACTCCTTAGCCGTTCGCATTAAGAATGTGGAAGCGAACCGCTTCGTGCGAATTTGTGGTATATCCACGACATAAGGGTGGAACCCCTGTCCACGCCTCGTGCTCCGGAGATGGAAAGGGGAGGGGGGTATAAGGTCATGAAGTACTAACGCGCACTCCCCGAAATGTATCCTGTAAAATACCGACATGCACGCCACTCTGCGACGGTGCTCAAGATTCTGTAGTTTTGCCTCAACCAGTGCTGAGTCTCCAATGAGCTTCTTAGCACGTTTCTCGATTGAGTCTAAGGCAGCCAGCTGGTATTTAGCTGAACCGTCCCAAAGGTGGCACCAGTAGTCCATACACGATCGGACTTGAGCTGTGTACAACTGCAATAGCTGTCCCGGTGTGAAGTATCGCCTCACCTTCGAGAGGATACCAAGTTTTTTGGCAGCTGTTGTGGCCAGAGACTCAATGTAACGTCCAAAGTTCAAGTCGGACGTAAGGCTCATACCAAGAAGCTCAAGATGGTCAGAAATCGGTACGGATACATCCCAGAAAGTTGGAGCCAGGTTAAAAGGACTCCGTTTTGTCGAGAATAGACACGCCTGGGTTTTGGATGCGTTGAACTCGACGAGATTGGCATCGCCCCACTCGGATATCACCCTTAGCGATGAGTTCAGACGATCCACTATGGACTCCCGACAAGACTGGATTGTTTCACTGTTGGCCCTTGCACTGGACAGATATCTGTCAACAACCGTGCTGTCATCAGCGTACCCAAAGGTATCGGGTGTCGTAACATGTCGTTGATATGCAGCAGGAATAAGGTTGCAGACAGGACAGAACCTTGAGGAACTCCGGCATCAATACCCTGTTGTCCGGAGGAGCAGCCTTCTAAGACCACTTGTATGGATCGTTCACTCAAAAAGTCCGAAATCCAGTTGCAAAGGCCAGCATAAAAAGGCTAGCGTGCCAGACCCTGTCAAAGGCCTTGGAGATATCCAGAGACACGGCAAGTGCTTCACCATGTCTCTCGATAGCCTCGCTCCATAAGTGAGTGGCATGCACGAGGAGGTCCCCCGTCGATCGCCCTCGGCGGAAGCCGTATTGGCGATCTTTAAGGAGATCATTATCCTCAAGGTATGCCAGGAGCCGATTATTCAGTACACGCTCCATAATCTTGCAGAGTATAGAGGTTACCGATATGGGTCTATAGTTGGCAGGGTCTGCTCGACTACCTTTTTTGGGTACAGGTTGCACATTTGCAAGCTTCCACGATTTGGGAACAACACCAGTCTCAAGTGAGAGGCGGTACAGGCGTGTCAACACCGGAGACAACTCAGGCGCACAGTTACGCAGGACGATTGCAGGGATACCGTCAGGGCCACTTGCTTTATTCACGTCTAGATTTCGCATGGTTTTAAGGACCTCTTTTTGCCGGATGCGTACGGCTGCCATAGAGCAGTCGACACGAGGTAACGGGGGTGGTATTTTACCTGCGGCATCAAGACGCGAACTTTCCGCAAAATAGGAGGCAAAAAGATTGGCTTTCTCCTCCGCAGTATGAGCAAGCGACCCATCAGGTCTCTGCAGAGGCGGTAAAGATGGCTGGCAGAAATTGGTTTCCACTGCTTTCGCAAGCGACCAGAATGCTTTACTGCCAGCCGGATAGGAAGCAAGCTTACCGCCTACTCGGCCTATGTGGGCGAATCGAGCCCTGCGTAATTCCTTTTTGCTTAACTTGGTGGCTTTGTTATAGTTTTTCTTCAGATCGCGAGTATTCGGAGCTTTGCGTGCACGTCCTTAATCCAACACCAATAGTGAAACCGTATTTTACACCATAAACTCCAATTCCGAAACCGCACGACGAGCCAATAACAGCTATCGCTGAGATTTGTTCATTGTTTACCAAATAATAACTTTAATAGTGCACAAGTTGGGACTCGTCTTGCTGTAAGGCTATAGAAAATACTTCAGACAACCAGAATAGCCTACATTCTTTTAACCAAACGGGGAATAATCTCAAATAGATTTTTTAAGTAGTTTAAAATGAAAATTGTACCCACAACCTCCGGATCGAGAACGCAAGCCTCACACGACCAGACAAAAGGCAGTTAGTTTGACATTAACAGTCTGCTTCTTTCGAGTGGGTGTCGAATATATCGACGCGATGACTCCTGGTGTCAGAGTTTTTAAACCGCCTAGTAGCACAACTATCAGGCCTCTGTCATGGTTTGAGTAACGACCACTATCAAAGACAGCGACCGGGACGTGCACGTAACGTGCCCTCCGAAGCACGAAATCTTTATCCTTTCGGACAATCATGTGATTCAGCCTGCAAAGTCCTAACCAAACTGGGGAAAAATTCACAAAGTGACAAATTCTCAAATATTAACTTTGTGTTTCCCCCCTGGGAATGCAACCCAGAACCTCCAGATCGGGAGTCCATGGCACTAGCCACTAGACCACGGAGGCAGTTTTAGATAACCAGTAAAATAACAAGGTATCGACTTGTGGTTTCAGTGTAAGCTCGTATTTAAGACACATTACATTGCGTTCGTAATTTATTATGCTAATGAACATGCTGTTACAGCTGCTGGGTTAGTTATATATGTAGGACACACGGGCGGTAAAGATGGCAAGCGGATACGTACAGTTGGGTGTAGAAACTTGTACTAAACTAAGATGCTATGTTTTAATTTATTAATCTGTCGGGTTAGTTATATATGTGGGACACACGGGTGGTAAGGATGGAAAGTGGATACGTACAAATCGGTTTAGAAAGGTTTGTATTAACCTAAGATGCTATGTTTTAATTATTAATCTGCTGGGTAAGTTATATATGTGAGACACACGGGCTGTAAGGATGGTGAGCAATATTAGCAAATAATATAGATACCATCTGCTTTCGAAGTTTCGTGCTCTACCGGAATGGTTGCGTTGCACTTTTAATATAACTGACAGTGATTATAATTCTAAAGATAATCAACATGCTGTTATAGCTGCTGGGTTAGTTATGTATGTGGGACACACGGGCAGTAAGAATGGCAAGCGCATAAATATTTGGAAAGAATTATTCTGCGAACATAGCGATTTATCTTACCTATCTATTTGGCAAATTTCTCATTTTTTATCAGTAACCCTAGTTGAGAAAATACTGCTAAGCTTTGTATACAGTCACCAATCGGCTTGAGTTTAGCATTACTATAGAATGCATTCAGGGGGATATTTGTTGCAACTTTTGGACATAACTTCTTATACCATATCCATTCCTAGGGTTCGGGACGCTTGATGAGATTATAATATTCCTCCATGACGTAGATGGAGAAAATTTTATTATGCCAATAATTATCTGAAAATAGCTTTAAAACTTTCGTTTCTTTTATATTAAAATATACTTGCAATTCGCAATCTAATATTATGTAGACCACTTTTAGGGAACCACATGAAACTCGCCAAATTTACTGACCGTTATTCCCTATCCGTGTGTCCCAGTTAATAGTCTGTTTACTCTCGTTATCTTCGTCGAACACACGTAGAGCTACGAGCCGTAGCCCGTAGCGGGCGAGTTCGTAGCTTTACGTCTACGCGGCTACGGAATCGCTACGCGGTGGCTACGCGGTTGGATGAGGGAGATAGATACACTATTTGTTTGTTTATTATTGTACATGGAAACATACTCAGGAGTTATTACTGTACAAACATTGAGAATTAAGGCACTGTCTATTAGTTTATAAATGAATTTATTACAGCAGATAAATAACATACATATAATCACGCCTTCATTCCTAATGGGGTAGGCAGAGCGTAATTGACCTAAGCAAAGGTCAATCCGCCACGTCTGACAAAGTTTTTAAGGTTGTTTAAGATAAATTTGTGGGTATATTGCTGTAGTGAGAGGTTGTCAGCCCATATCGCCTAATTTGCAATATACAGAAACCCTCGGATTCCTTAGCTGGTATTTACAGCATGCCCGGGAGGATATGCAGCTGGCACATTCTATGTTTTACTCTCGGTCTCAGTCCAGCGTGGGAGTAATTAAGTGTAATAATATTATTCATTTAAATAAATAGGTGAAGTATAATACAAAACAATTAATATACAAACGTTGCTAACCTTTTGAACCTATAGGAAATGGGAGCTTTAATATTTTTTTTTAGTTTCATTATAATTTAAGTGATAAACTCACCAAATTTCAAGTCTTTACATCATCTTTCTAGCCTTATCCCGTATCTCTCGATCTCTCGGGGTCGGTTACCTAATCTAGGTGATTGAAGGAGGGTACTGTTTTTTACACAGAGCAACTGCCATCTGACCTCCGCAACCCAGAAGGGAAACCAGACCCAATCCTGGATCAAGTCAGAGTTTTAAAGCCGTTTTCAAGTCTTTACGACCAGCAGTTTCCAATGAGTGATCCATCATTCAGTCAGTCAGTCACAACAAAGCCGTCTAAATAGTTTGATACTTAGATATACGTAGAATATTTGTGAATTTTGGCACGCTTTTGGCAAGCTTAAAATATTACCTAATATCGCTAAACCCCGCAAATCCAACATAAAATTAAGTGTAAATTTTCACTGGGAAGTCGCAAAATGCCATGTTGGTGCACATTCCCAATTAGGCACTAATGAGTGTTTGTGCGCGTAAATGGAATGGCTTATCAAAGGCTTAATCGAGCAGTGTCCACACCACCGGGAAATCTACCTAAATTGTGCCAGATATATGTTACAGGTGGGACCAACTGGGAATTTTCTGTCTGGACTTGAGGATTTAGAAATTGTAAAATTAGAAATTTAATTGTTGCTGTTCCTGATATTAGCCGTTACACAAACTATGTCAGAGGGCTATTAAGAAGTTAAAAACTCTTTTCTAAGCTAAACTTTCTTCCATGCTGGACTGGGAGCGAAAGAAAAATATAGAATGTGCCAGCTGCATTGCTTCCCGTGCGTGCTGTAAAAACCAGCTAAGGGATCCGAGGGTTTCAGTATATTGTAAGTTAGACGATGGGCTGACGACCTGTCACTACAGCAATATACCTACAAATCTATCTTGAATTACACTCAAAACTTGTCAGACGTGGCGGAACGACCTTTGTTTAGGTCGATTACGGTCTGCCTATCCCATTAGAGATACGGGCGTGATTATATGTATGTGAAAACTCTATGATACCAGGGTTTATTTACTTACAAACCGACTTGATAATAAAAGATCGAGAAACTTTCTAGAAATTGTGCCAGAAATATCTCACACGTGGGACTAACTGGGAAGTTTCCGCTTTTGATTCGGCATTTTCCCGAGAAAAGGAAATTAGTAATTCATTTCCGGAATTGGATTGCACGTTATTGGTATTGGTTGTCGAATGTTACAAAAATAAGTATATTTAATACTTGTGATTGTTGACACTTGGTGAAACACCATTGTTACCCCTGAAGATGCTCATGTGAGCGAAACCGGTTGAGTTTACACCACAATAAACTGTGAAACGAATGAAATTATTACCAACTACCCGCCCCAGCTTCGCACGGAAATCATCAGTGTTTCTCTACTATATTATGCATGTATTATACATACAAACCTTCCTCTTGAATCACTATATCAATCAAAAGAAACCGCATCAAAATCCATTGCATAGTTTTAAAGATACAAGCATCAAGCATAGGGATATAGGGACAGAGAAAGCGACTTTGTTTTATACTATGTAGTGATGAAAGATAAACATTTGTGTACTTAGAAATAAAGATTGATTCTGATTCTGATTCTAGATATTTAATTGGTTTACTAACTCACACACAATATTATTTTTTTATTAAGGTTCCTAGAGCCCGTAATTATAAACAGCACTTGAGACTGACAGCTAGTTGTGAGTTCATATCAGAAACGTCATTTCAGTGCAATATGGCCTGTCAAATCCATACTTAATATTGCTCTTAATCTTGAGATTGCTTTGTAAATACGAGCCTAAGTTATTGTACTTCAAATTTGTTTAATTCAGGAAATCAAATTCCTTAATCCTAATATAAGATAAATAGTTAGTGTAAAATAACCACACAGTGGAAGCCACCGACTGACATAAGGCGACGCGGTAGACCTAGACGACGAGGTGGATGGTTGGATGCCTTCAGCAAGTCATTGCTGGTAGAAGTACAAAATAGGGAGTCTTGGAAGGACGGGAGAGAGGCCTTTGCCCAGCAGTGGGACATATAATGGCTATATAAGATAAGATAAGAAGAAGTTATGTAAAGGCACTTTGGTCATTGTGACGTCTGAAAGAGAAAACGAAACGCATCAGTTCGTCGTTTGTTGACCATCGCTTCATTTCGACTCATCAGATGCGGAAGTGTCCGCATTACAGTTGGTTTGCAAGTGCTTCGCTCTTGTGAGCTTAGCTTGTTTGGATCGGAACGGAATCCTACTCGTTAGGAGCAGCCGTTAAGCATGATCTCCGCAGAGTGGTCCTCCCCGCTAGGGGGCCCGTTCCCACGTGTATCCATACATACATACATATAGTCACGCCTTTATCCCTAATGGGGTAGGCAGAGCGAACACGAGTAAAACAAAGGTCGTTCCGCCACGTCTGATGTGTGTTGTTTTTATGCAATAAACGTTTATCTATCTATCTATCTATCTGACAAAGTTTTGAGGGTTATTTAAGATAGATTTGTAGGTACGTTGCTTGTAGTGACAGGTTGTCGACCCATCGCCTAAATTGTAATATACTGAAACCCTCGGATCCCTTAGCTGGTTTTTACAGCATGCCCGGGAGGAAATGCAGCTGGCACATTCTATGTTTTTCTCACGCTCCCAGTCCAGCATGAAAGAAATGTATGCCTGTCGAGATAATGCAATGTTTAGTGTAAAGAAGAGGAAGGACAAGTTTAGTGTAAAATGAATAGCTTTGAATTGATAGTTAGTCATCATCATTCGCTTGCCCTTATCCCATTTACTTGGGGTCGGCGCAGTACGTTTTCTTCTTCCATTCATCCCTGTCAGCCGTCAATTCAACACTCACACCTGTTTTAGACATATCATCTTTCACGCAGTCCATCCATCTTTTCTTTGGTCGTCCTCTCCCAACATATCCATCCACATTCAAATTTATTACCCTTTTGCCTATATGACTTTCATCCCTCCGCATAACATGGCCATACCACGCAAGACGATTTCCTCTTAGTTTGTCGGTAATTGGCGCAACTTTCAGACTTCCTCTTATATACTCATTCCTTATCTTATCCATTCTTGTTACTCCACACATCCATCTCAGCATTCGCATTTCCGCAGCATGAAGTTTTCTTTCATCCATCACTTTCATAGCCCAACACTCTGATCCATACATGACGACAGGTCTTATGACGCTCTTATAGATTTTCCCTTTCAGCCTGAAGGGCATTCGGGGGTCGCAAGTTGTTCCTGTAACCTGTCGCCATTTCATCCATCCTGCGCTAATTCTGTGCGTAACGGCTCTGCCTATCTCACCATCTCCTTGAATTTGTGACCCGAGGTACTTGAAGTCGGAGCAGACCGGTAATGCTACCCTATCAAGGGTCATAGCCACAGGACTGGAGAGACCGCCGAAATCGCAGAACATGTACTCCGTTTTTGTTCTGCTGATTTTCAAGCCTACATTCTCCAGTTTCTGTTGCCATTTCCCCAACCTGCTCTGTACCTCGAGTCCATCTTCGCCGACGAGAACGATGTCATCGGCGAACAGCATACACCAGGGTGCCTCTTCCTGAATATCCGACGTCAAGGCGTCCATTATTAACAGGAATAGGTAAGGACTTAGAGCCGACCCTTGGTGTAAGCCTACAGCCACACCGAACTCGTCACTAGTGCCTGCAGCTGACCGGACACGAGTACAGGATTTTTCGTACATAGCACGAATTAGCGCCACATACTTCCCAGGCACGCCTTTCTCTTTCATAGCCCACCACAAAATCTCTCGGGGTACACGATCGTATGCCTTTTCAAGGTCAACGAACACCATGTGCAAGTTTTTGTGAAGTGTTTGCGTAACACGATATGAGAGCGTTATACAAATTCACCAACACTAAATTAGAAACCAAAATCGTATTTGAAATGCACAAAATTGTTTATTCGGATGAACCGTGTTATCAAACCATAATAGCAAATCGTTGGGTTAATGAGCATCGCTACATAGTATAAAACAAAGTCGCTTTCTCTGTTCCTATATCCCTATGTATGCATAAATCTTTAAAACTACGCGACGGATTTTGATGCGGTTTCTTTTAATGGATAGAGTGATTCAAGAGAAAAGTTTGTATGTATAATACATGCATAATATAGTAGAGAAACACTGATAATTTCCGTGCGAAGCCGGGACGGGTCGCTAATTATATCTAAAAAGTGTTTTTCTCGTGAAATATATTATTAAAATTACACATTGCGTACAAAGTTATCTAAAAGCTGATACTATAAGTAGTGGAAGGACCAATACGGGGTGTAAGGGACAGCGTCCCGCAAACTGATAGGGCTTGCTCAGTCAATAAAACTGAACCACTTTCACCAGAATATTTTTCCAGGATTTGAAAAAACATTTTGTTTTCCATACAAATTGTCTGATCAAGGTGGTCATTTTGTATGAAAGGTCAAATTTATATTTCATCTTCTGAAAGAAATTCCTGGTAAAATTTGTTCACTTTCGTTGACTGAGCAACCCCTATCAGTTTGCGGGACGCTGTTCGTTACAACCGGAATAATATTATTTTATCTAAAAGCAATAGCAGGCATAGATAAGGGAAATGGAGCAAGATTAGCAAAAAGAAGCATGTTAATTGTTAACACTCTTTATATATTGTCGATTTGATGGTAGAAAGGTGTTAAATCAAGTTTATTTATATTTTTACTCAGAATTTACTTCGTTTAAAATTTGCATAATAATGTCGTTCTCATGAACATTTCAATCAAATCGAAATGTTCAATAACAGTGTTGCCATACTGCTGTCACATTAACCCAGATCCAGAGTCAGTTGTCACGAATCATCGTGACGTCACGGGCAGAGTCCGAGCCGGTCCGTGTGACGTCATCAATAAACATCACACACAGACGTAATTAATTCCAGAAGGACGTCTGCAGCCTCGACGCAAATGCAGGCCAGTGCAGGCTTCGAGCTTCGAGCATCTGTAGTAAAGGAACACTATTTGATAGTTGGCTCAATGCTAGATTTGCCGGCTAAAACTAAAATTAAAATCTATCTGTCACTTTCAAAATAATAAAATTGAAAAAGGACAAGTGATTTATGGTTTTACATTTTGTACGCTCGATTTTGACGCTCTTTCTGCCAAGTATTTCTGTCAATTTTATCCGCTATATCATATGACGGCGGATAAAAATGACAGATAACGCATAAAACTAACGACTATAAATCAAAAACCGGAGAGAATTAGATCTACAATTCTTTTCCAATGTTTTAAGTTTGAAAGTGACAAATATATTTTAATTTGAGTTTTAGCCGGTAAATCTACTTAGAATCGAGACCATTGATCGGATGATGCTAATATAGATTGATGATCACCAATATTTATCTTACACTGCGTAATTTATTGAAAAACACACTGACAGGATATTACATGAAACATCATCTTTAAGCCTAAACCGGCTAAATACCAACTAAGTATCAAGACGATCTAATCCGCAGCAATATTCGCCTCGCAACGTGAAATCCCCTGCGTCTAATCGCTTCATTTGGCTGACATGTCATAATTTACGACATAAACGAGTGTGCACTGTAATATATTGTGCTCGTCCCATGTTATTACGGCGTTTATTATTATTGCACGTGGTGGTATTCATTTTCATGGTGGTATGGAGTGGCCATGTTGTATTAAGTCTGATAGTTTCACTCCATATCTTCCGACAGGTGGAGGCAAGAAGACTAAGGAGTATCCAGGGTTAATATCTTCTATGCTGGCCTGAGAGCGAGAGAAAAACATAGAATTTGCCAGCTGCTTTTCCTCCCGGGCATGCTGTAAAAACCAGCTAAGGGATCCGAGGGTTATAGTATATTGTAATTTAGGCGATGAGTTAACGACCTGCCACTACAGCAATATACCAAATCTATCTTAAATAACCTTCAAAACTTTGTCAGACGTGGCGAAACGAACTTTGTTTAGGTCATTTACGCTCTGCCTACCCGATACAGGCGTGACTATATATATGTATTATCTTTAAGCCTAAACAGGCTAAATACCAACTAAGTATCAAGACGATCTAATCCGCAGCAATATTCGCCTCGCAACGTGAAATCCCCTGCGTCTAATCGCTTCATTTGGCTGACATGTCATAATTTACGACATAAACGAGTGTGCACTGTAATATATTGTGCTCGTCCCATGTTATTACGGCGTTTATTATTATTGCACGCGGTGGTATTCATTTTCATGGTGGTATGGAGTAGCCATGTGGTATTAAGACAGATAGTTTCAATTAATATCTTCCCACTGTAATTTTGGCGATGGGCTGACTGTCGATACAGCAATATACCAAATCTATCTTAAATGACCCTCAAAACTTTGTCAGACGTGGCGGAACGAACTTTGTTTAGGTCGTTATCGCTGTGCCTACCCCATTAGGGATACATCCGTGACTATATATATGTATCATCTTTAAGCCTAAACAGGCTAAATACCAACTAAGTATGAAGACGATCTAATCCGCAGCAATATTCGCCTCGCAACGTGAAATCCCCTGCGTCTAATCGCTTCATTTGGCTGACATGTCATAATTTACGACATAAACGAGTGTGCACTGTAATATATTGTGCTCGTCCCATGTTATTACGGCGTTTATTATTATTGCACGCGGTGGTATTAATTTTCATGGTGGTATGGAGTGGCCATGTTGTATTAAGTCTGATAGTTTCACTCAATATCTTCCGACAGGTGGAGGCAAGAAGACTAAGGGGTATCCAGGGTTGATATCTTCTATCCTGGCCTGGGAGCGAGAGAAAAACATAGAATTTGCCAGCTGCATTTCCTCTCGGGCATGCTGTAAAAACCAGCTAAGGGATCCGAGGGTTATAGTATATTGTAATTTAGGCGATGAGTTTACGACCTGCCACTACAGCAATATACCTACCTACAAATCTATCTAAAATAACCCTCAAAACTTTGACAGACGTGGCGGAACGACCTTTGTTTAGGTCGTTTACGCTCTGCCTACCCTATTAGGGATACAGGCGTGATTATATGTATGTATAGTTTCAATCCATATCTCCCGACGGGTGTAGGCAAGCAGACTAAGTGATATACAGGGACAGGGAATAGGCAGCAGCGTTCATCTGTGAATGTGATATCTTGCACTGCGCTCGCCTGCTGAGCGTATTCAGGTGGTGGATAGCCTAGCTTACGGAGAGGCCAATGTTTAGTAGACTTTTATGTGGTCTTATGACTGATGATAAGTTGTCTCATCTTATTACGACATTTATTATTATTGCGCGCGGTGGTATTAATTTTCATGGTGGTGTGGAGTGTCCTTTTAATTCTGGGTCAGATGCATACATACATACATAATATCACGGCTGTATCCCTAATGGGTTAGGCAGAGCGTGAACAACCCAAACAAAGGTCGTTCCGCCACGTCTGACAAGTTTTGAGGGTTGTTTAAGATAGAACTGGATATTGCTGTTTGTCAGCCCATCGCCTAAATTACAATATACCCTCGAATCCCTTAGCTGGTTTTTACAGCATGCCCGGGAGGAGATGCATCTGGCACATTCTACGTTCTTCTGTCACTCCCAGACCAGCATGGAAGCCAGTTAGCTTCACTCTTTAGTTTTTGGCGGCTGTCGTCTTCATATAAGCGCCTTTTGAAGTTGACATACGACCCGTTGAAATCTTTTGTCAGAGTGTGAATTCTTCTGATATGGTTCGTGTAACTAGCACTGAGTGACACCTGCCAAGAGGTGCCTTGAGGTGACCATGGCAACGGTATTTGAAAATACTTAATTCCCACATTGAAAGCTACTTGAAAATATTAGTATCAATTCTAACTATTTATTCTACTCAAGTGAACAGATTTCCCTTTAAAATTAATTTCATTGAAGCTTTAGAAACCTATTTAGAAGTAACGATGATGAAGCACTTAATTTAATTAGGTAAAGAACACACGGGCGGAAATTGTGCAAATGAAGTGGAGTTATTAATTAATTCAGTGTGATAAATTAATTTTCCGCTAGTGTGTCCGATGCATACTGCGCTTTATGTTGGATAGTAAGAAATTGAAGATTTAAAAGGAAATTATGTGAGTACATACAATTTCAATTTTAAAGAAAGTAGTATACGTACCTATATCTCGTTTATTTTGGTTTCTTTATTTATTTATTTATTTAACAGTTTATTGTACACAATAAAATACAAAGAACATATACATATAAAACAAAGAAACAACAGGCACAGCTTATTTCTAAAAAGAAATCTCTTCCAGCTTTCTTCTTTTTTTTATACCAGTATCGAAATTATTGCATTAAGATTCGTAGAACTGACTGACGACTGAATTCGCCGTCTAGATTTTTCTAGCTCGCTAGGTTAGTAGCTTACCTATACAAGTAGATAGTTTTGTGACTCTGATGGAACTATTTACAAAAGAATCATAGTTTAAATATTTGTATTTTATTTTAATAAGTGTTTTTCAGTAAACAAAAATTAAGTGTAGGTACCTTTGTGCTGAAGCTTTCTTTATTTATTTTTCTGATTGTGATAAAATAAATGCGCTTGTATTTGTATTTCTGCAGAAATTCATTTATGAACTCGTACCAAAAAGAATACTCATTCTATTAACAACAGCTGTTTCTCAAAAATATATATACGTATACGTTTTGCTCCAGACTGCACTCATTTATAGAAAACCCGACTTCAGAAGTGACTTCGCCGAAGCAACTTCTAAAGTGATTTTCCATACGCGGCACGCAGTTTGCGGCACAAGATAAGCGGTATCGGGAGCCCATTTGCCGCATAGCTGATAATTTCCGCCGCTAGATGGCGTCATTTACCCCCGAACGCTTAGCGGTGTGGTCGCAGTGTAAGTAAGGAGGAGAGATAATTGAATTATACATACATACATACATATAATCACGCCTTTATCCCTAATGGGGCAGGCAGAGCATAAACGATATAAACAAGGGCGTTCCGCCACGTCTGACAAAGTTTTGAGGTTTACTTTAGATAGATTTGTAGGTATATTGACAGGTTGTCAGCCCATCGCCGAAACTACAATATACTGAAACCTTCGGATCCCTTAGCTGGTTTTTACAGCATGCCCAGGAGGAAATGCAGCTGGCACATTCTATGATTTTCTCATGCTCCCAGGCCAGCATGGAAGAAAAAAATATAATTAATTATTATAAGAATTGAATTTTGTATTCAAATAATAGGTATGCCTATATGTCTCCTTCACTGACTGTACCTATTATGGGTACATCATACAACGCACCACATATTATTGTAATTTTATTAGTAACAGAATATATGTTGCTATTATAAACTTCGATCCCCGTTTCATTCTGGGTATATTTCAGAAGGACTGGCGCCTGGAGGCTCAAAATAGGGATGAGAGGAAGGAGAAGAGGGAGGCTTTTGTCCAGCAGTGGCATGATGTAGGCTAAATAAGATAAGATTCTCAACTTACTGTTGTTGTCATATTATCATATCGTGTTTCGAACATAACTTGTGTTATACAAGTTATTAAACTTTCGCGGTTGTTCATAACAATAAGATAATTATTTTAATCCCATTCAAAATAATAATCTTTTTGTAAGATTTGTGTATAAAGCTGCTATTTCATTTTCAAGAAACTGATATCCCTTTTTGGACTTCTGTAGTGATATACCGTTACTTTATTCCCAACTTATATGCCTATATAACGTGAGCAAATTATACTCATTTTTATTGTTACTAGTGCTTATTATTTTTATGAACGTTTCACATTGCATGGCAACCTCTGCTGTCAGTGTTTAGAATACTAGTGATTTAGCAGCAGCAATTTTCACTGCCACGAAACGCTAGCAGTAAGACCTCACTACACATCTTCAGACTCCGCACAAATTCCAAGGTCCCCTAAAATGCATTTGTAGCATTTTAAACTCTAACACCAAAGCCGCAAGGAAACCCATACGTTTACCAACTGCAAATGATAGATTTGTATAGATTCCGAACTGTATTGCCATTTATTGACTGAGAAAGTCATCTGCAAAACCATTTTGATCTTAGATAAGGTTACATATAGTCTGCATTTGCTGTTTAGTATCAAATCTGCCGAAGTTTCGTTTATGAAGATTTCTAAACAAAATATACTGGTTTCTATTCAGATACTGGTAGATACTGGGGATAGAATTTGGTAGTAAAACTACATCTTGTATGCTGGACTGGAAGTAAAAGAAAAACATAGAATGTGCCACCTGCATTTTCTCCCGGGCACGCTGTAAAAACCAGCTAAGGGATCAGAGGGTTTCTGTATATTACAATTTAGGCGATGGGTTGACAACCTGTCACTACAGCAATATACCTACAAATCTATCTTAAGTAACCCTCAAAACTTTGTCAGACGTGGCGTGTTTAGGTCGTTTACGCTTTGCTTACCCACTTAGGGATAAAGGCGTGATTATATGTATGTATGTACTAAAACTATAAGAAGATTGAAAACAAAGAAGGTTGTGTATGTGTTAATACGTTTTGAATTTTGGCTTTATTGGCATTTTATCTCACAACGCTTACGATGATTCTTACTTGTATGCTTACTCGATGAGAAGAAGACTATTATTACAAACAAAACGCCTGTCTGTTTTTACTTAGCAAAATATAATAGTTTGCTCAGCATAAATCTGAAGGCGCTCGAGTCTCAACTGCCGAACTTAATTAAGCAAAAAATGTATAAAAATGGCCGGTCGAGATCTTGGTCATTTGAAGGGAGGGTAAATGAGCTCATCCGAGCAAGGAAATGAAGGCGATAGAGTAAACGATAGAGCATTAAATTAGAGTGCGGTTTAGTGATGCTATTTCCGTATGAAATAAATTAGTTATCCGTAGATTTATCCAGCTTATTATCCGCATGGCGTCAATTCTGATACGATTTTGATATAAAATTAATATACCTAGCCTTATTCCGTATCTCACGGGGTCTACTACCTAATCTAGGGGATTGAACGAGGGTGATGGTTTTTACACAGAGCGACTGCCATCTGACCTCAGCAACCCAGAAGGGAAACCAGACCCAATGCTAGAAAAGGTCAGAGTTTTCAACCCGCCAATGCTTAGCACTGGCCTCTGACATGGCTTAACGACTAACGTCTACGGTATTAAACAATATTAACCGGGACCAACGCTTAACGTGCCTTCCGAAGCACGGAAAAAGTGCCAAATAAACGTACATATGAAATTCGAAATGCGAAAAACATATTGGTACGTGGTGGGATTCGAACCACGACCTCCATGCTCAGGAAGCATCAGCCCTATCCACTTATACACCATCAGGCACAAAATCATTTATACATACATATAATCACGCCTTTATCCCTAATGGGGTAGGCAGAGACTAGAAGGTCGTTGCGCCACGTCTGACAAAGTTTTGAGGGTTATTTAAGATAGATTGTATGTATATTGCTGTAGTGACAGGTTGTCCGGAAACCCTCGGATCCCTTAGCTGGTTTTTACAGCATGCCCGGGAGGAAATGCAGCTGACACATTGTATGTTTTTCTTTTACTCCCAGTCCAGCATGCGCGGGTCGTCTAATAAATAATTAAAAATGTTTAACAATATCTCACTTTCCCCTTTATTAAAAAGTCTTTCGGATTTTATTGGGATCAACATTTACTTAGGTAACGGTGCTACATCCCTTCATTTAAAGACTGAAGATTTAAGGAGATATTATTTGGATTTTCCTATTGGATTTCAGAAGAGCCATTTGTTAAATGAAGGGAGAGTAATCAATGTTTTGCCCTTTTCTCGATTTTCCTTGCCACTTTTTTAAAATAATGAATTGTTTATTTCCTTGAAAGGGGTATAAGTTTTGTTTCTTTTTATACATAACTAGCGACCCGCCCCGGCTTCGCACGAAAATTATCAGTGTTTCTCTACTATATTATACATGTATTATACATATAAACCTTCCTCTTGAATCACTCTATCCATTATAAGAAATCGCATTAAAATACGTTGCGTAGTTTTAAAGATTTAAGCATAAATAGGGATATAGGGACAGAAAAAGCGACTTTTATATTATGTAGTGATTTGACGATATGTCTTTTATTCTAAGGCACATCGCTTAAAGCAAGCGAAGACGCGCCATTTTTGTATAGAAATTTACGTCTGCGCCTCGCCGCTTGATTTTTGCGGTGCGCCTAAGGGTTGTAGGAGAGAGTTAAGCTATTGCTTTTTTTACTATTTATTTCGTTAGGCCCAGACTTTTAAGAAGTGGTATTTAAAGCGAATAAGTATTCGTCACAACGCAACGTTGGCAGAGCGTCAATTGCCTAATTTAGCTCAAGTATATAAAAACCTACAAAACTATCTGAAATAACCCTCAAAACTTTGTTAGACGTAGCGGAGCGACCTAAGTTTGGGTCGTTTCCGCTCTGCCTACCCATTAGGGATGGAGGCGTGATTATATGTATGTATACAATCCCCTAAGCCCCGTACCTGCTAGAAATTGGACAAGCATATTTTAGGAATGGTTTGGAAATAAGAATGGAAGTGTACCACATCATCATCATCATCATCAGCCTGTATCAGTCCACTGTTGAACAGAGGCAAAGAAAATATTATATGAGCTACCGCTAAAGTAAAGGCACTCCCACTTCCGATTTGACATGTTACCTCACCTCCTCTCCCCCGCGTCTAAGGGCACACACACAAACACACTTTCAACCTGTACGAACACTTTATTGTGCATGTAGTACGATAATCGGCGGCTTGTACGGAGTGCACGCCCTGCATAGCGCTCTCCTATGGCATGGCACGCCACTTAACTCGGTCTTCAGCAATTCTCATCCAATTTCTGCCGTCTTTCTTACGAATATCGTCGCCCCACCTATCACTATCACTAAATATTAATTAACTGCCTCCGTGGTCTAGTGGTCAGAGCCATGGGCTTACTTTCCGGACGTCCTGGGATCTATTCCTAGGGGGGAACACAAAGTTGATATTTGTCAATTTATCACTTTGTGGGGTTTTTCCCAATTTGGTTAGGACATTGCAGGCTGAATTACCTGATTGTCCGAAAAGAAAAAGGATACCTGCTTCTTAGGGCACGTTAATCCGTTCGTACCGGTAACTGTCTTTGATAGTGGTCGTTATTCAAACCACGTCAGAGGCTTAATAGCTGTGCTACTAGGCGGTTGGAAAACACTGACACCAGGGTTAATCGGGTCGTTCGATTCGAGAATCCACTCGCTAAGATGAAGAATATTACAGATATAAGGGGTGAGTTTGGCTAATAATCTGTTTCATTAGGGAACAGCAAAACAACTAGTTCTTTTTAGTTTGCAATATTCATTACCAATAGAACAATGAGTTCAGTCAGTTCTGATCCAATTTCCACCTCCTTACCTTCGGGATCCCGTCTGATACGAAATGCAATTTTTATGCGAGTCTCGTTCTGTCCGTTATTGTACAATCCAGGAGTTCTTTCATCATGGAGCAAGAGACCGTGTTGATTAGAGGGACCAGTTTCATTTATTTGGAAGTAGTCTTATACTTATATTAAATACTTTTGCATCTGTACACATTCTTCCATGCTGGACTGGGAGAGATAGAAAAACATAGAATGTTCCAGCTGCCCTTCCTCCCGGGCATGCTGTTGAAGTCAGCAAAAGGGACTCGAGGGTTACAGTGTATTGTAATTTAGGCGATGGGCTGACAACCTGTCACTATAGCAATACATATTACAATCTAAAATTGCCCTCAATTTTTGTCAGACGTGGCGAAAGCGCCTTTTACGAGGCGTTAAACGCTCTGCCTACCCCGAAGGGATAAAGGCGTGATTTATGTATGTATGTATGTATGTATGCATCTCTACACACAACGATTTTTGAATAAAGCCATGTAGTGTGCGACTATAAAGAAATATAATTTTTTTTAAGACTATTACATACGTACATATAATCACGCCTTTATCCCTAAGGCAGAGCGTAAACGACCAAATCAGAGGTCGTTCCGCCACGTCTGACAAAGTTTTGAGAGTTGTTTATGATTGATTTGTAGGTATATTGCTGTAGTGTCAGGTTGCCGGCCTATCGCCTAAATTACAATATAGAAATCACAATTATATGGAAGCAAGAGAAAAACATAGAATGTGCCCGCTGTATTTCCTCCCGGGCATGCTGTAAAAACCAGTTAAGGGATCCGAGGGTTTCTGTATATAGCAATTTAGGCGATGGGCTGACAACCTGTCACTACTGCAACATACCTACAAATCTATCTTAAATAACCCTCAAAACTTTGTCAGACGTCGTGGAACGACCTTTGTTAGGGTTGTTTACGCTCTGCCTAGCCCATTAGTGGTGTGTGTGTATTATTATTTTTGGACATCAAATCTACACCAGCTCTTAAACTAAACCCGGTTACGAGAACAGACCCATTAACTAGAGTTTACTTAGGACCCCGAATTGATTACGACTTTTTACGAGTTTGTCAATTTGAATATTATGTTGAAAAATTTCTGATGTGGGCCAAGGGCATTGAAAATAAATATTGGTATTTATTTGCTGCTCGCTACGTTTGACTATTTGATGTTATAGTGCTTTCTTTTGTACATTGTTATACTGTCAAGTTGTCAGCCTATGAGCCCAATGCATAAACTTGAAAGGAAAAATCCTATCCCTAATAACCGATTTAATGAAATCAACGTATAACGTACCACAAATCAAGTATTTTTTTTATTGTCCACAAAATACTTACAATATGTAAACATATTGTGTGCCGTTTCTGTTGTGCCCAAAACTAAAAATAAATATACTGACGTCATCTGATAATAGTATAAATATTACATCACTCCATTCGTACACTTGATTAAATACAATAAAACAATAATTGTAAATTAAACGATAACAGTTTTACCTTGGTTTTATCGCTTTCGTGCAACGATAAAGTTAGAAAAGTTTGACGTTGACTGTCATCTCCCGTATGGTCTAGTGGCTAGGATACCTGGCTTTCACCCAGGAGGCTCGGGTTCGATTCCCGGTACGGGAATATACTTTTTATTAATTATTTTTGTCGTGAGGACTCTTTTTGATAATATCAGTGATATTAATAAAGTTAAAATGTTTTTCTTTTTTATCCCCTTATTATTTTATTTTTTTAATTTATTTATTTATTTAAAATTGATGTTTTTTATCAGATTTTGCACAACCTTTTTTAAAAAAAACTACAGAGTTTATTTGAGTCAATCTGTCATCTCCCGTATGGTCTAGTGGCTAGGATACCTGGCTTTCACCCAGGAGGCTCGGGTTCGATTCCCGGTACGGGAAACTCTTTTTGTTAATAAGTGCTTGAAAAGTAAAGTTCTATCGAGTGGAATTAATTGAGTAATACCACAAAATTACAAATTATTTTATTTTTGTGTGGTAGCGGCAGTATACTGGTTTTACACAAAAAATTATTTACAAAAGTTCATGATTGATTTAATTTAAGTTGTCCCGATTTCCATACATTGTTGCTTCGTAGCGATAAATTCAATCGAGTTGCATGTTGTCCAGACCGGTAATGAATTTGTGGTTGAATTTTCACTGGAGAACGATTTTTGACATACATACATATAATCACGCCTTTATCCCTAATAGGGTAGGCAGAGTGTAAACGACCTAAACAAAAGGTCGTTCCGCCACGACTGACAAAGTTTTGAAGGTTATTTAAGATAGAATTATAAGTATATTGTTGTAGGTTGTCAGCCTATCGCCTAAATTGCAACATACAGAAACCCTCGGATGCCTTAGCTGGTTTTTACAAGCATGCCCGGGAGGAAATCAGTTGGCATGTTCTATGTTTTTCTCTCGCTCCCCAGTCCAGCATGGATTTTTGACATTCACCAAATAATTTATTTAAAATTGTACAAAATAATTCTGATTTCAAAAGAAAGCGTTGACCTAACAGTATGTCTAATTCGGGCGAGCCACTTACAAAAAAGATTTTTGTCTGTTATAATAACTTTTCCAAAGACGATGACGATGACCATTTATCTTAAAAATGACAGAGGATATTTCTGACCGAATCAACACCAGCTTCCAGCTTACCTACATGCTGGCCTGGGAGCGAGAGAAAAACATAGAATGTGCCAGCTGCATTTCCTCACGGGCATGCTGTAAAAACCAGCTACGGGATCCGAGTATTTCTATATATTGCAATTTAGGCGATGGGCTGACAACCTATCACTATAGCAATATACATTCAAATCTATCTTAAATTACCCTCAAAACTTTGTCAGACGTGGCGGAACGACCTTTGTTTAGGTCGTTTACGCTCTGCCTACCCCATTAGGGATAACGGCGTGATAATTATGTATGTATGTATGTATCAACACCAGCATTAGTTTTCGAACTTATCGCGAACAATATTAATTAAGAAGTGACTGTCAAAAATTGGTATCTGTAGTTAGTATGCGATAAAACATTGTCAGATACGCAGGTAGTGCGCTGTTTTCAACGTGTTACTGCCTTAAATGGTTTAGAATCTGTGGTTATTAGCAAATCATAGATAGATCTATCTATATCAAATTTGAAACGCTGCCGAATAGTCTTTTTAAGGCAGTTAGGCTCGTATTTATAAAGCGATCTCAAGATTGAGAGCAATATTAAGTATGGATTTGACAGGCCACTTTGTACTGGCATGACATTACTGATACGAACTCAAACTAGCTGCCAATCTCAAGTGCTGTTTATCTATATGGGCCTTTGAACTTTTCTCATTGTGCGTCCGAATCGCAAGCGCTGATGGAAAATACATGCATACATACATATAATCACGCCTTTATGGGGTAGGCAAAGCGTAAACGGTCTAAACAAAGATCGTTTGTTTTGAGAGTTATTTAAGATAGATTTGTAAGTATATTGCTGTAGTGACAGATTGTCATCCCATCGCTTAAATTACAATATATTGAACCCTCGGATCCCTTAGCTGGTTTTTACAGCGTGCCCAGGAGGAAAAGTAGCTGGCACATTCTTTGTTTTTCTCTCGCTCCCAGGCCAGCATGGAAGACCATGGAGGAGCATGGAAAATATGAATCTAATAAACAAAAATCTACAAGATAATTATGATCTCTTGTTATGGAGGGTAGATTACGAGTATCTCGTCTGTCCCAGTCGCTTTTTGATAGTGAATGGGCTCGATTCTACATACCACAGGCTAAAACTAAAAATCAAAATCAATCTGTCACTTTTAAAATATACATACTTACATATATTCACGCCTTTGTCCCTAATGGGGTAGGCAGAGCGTAGACGACCTAAACAAAGGTCGTTCCGCCAGTCGCACAAAGTTGAAATATTAAAATTGAAAAAGGACAGGCAATTTATACTCTATGGTTTTATTCTTTTTCCGCTTGATTTTGACGCGCTTTTGCACGTTGCCCCAGTATTTCAGTCAATTTTATCCGCCATATCATATGACGGCGGATAAAAATTACAGATAGCGCATAAAACCACCAACTATAAAACACAAACCGGAGAAAATAGATGTACTGTACTTTTCCAATGTTTTTAGTCTGAAAGTGACAGATATATTTTAATTTTAGTTTTAGCTGGAAAATGGAGAATCGAGCCCAATTGTTACATTTTAATACTAGTTGCTGCATTTACTTTTGTAATCAATTTAATTGAGCTCCGTGTTATTGGTATATTATTTGTTTTTGAATAAAGTTTGGAGTAAATTTTATTGTACCTTGTGGATGTTTTATTTATTTGTAGTTTGATAAGGTTTGGTTTTATTCCATTACTAGACTGACAGTGTTTTACGTGGGACACTCAGAAAGTTTTGCGACACTAAAAAAAATTGTTCTACAGGTACATATATTTTTATTAAATCTTTTCAAAGTACTCTCCACCAGCCTCTATACAAAAATTCATGCGTCTGAACCAGTTTTCAAAACACTTTTTCCAGTCCGCCGTAGACACCTCGTTTACAGCCTGCTCGAACGCAGCCAGCGCATCTTCCGGCGACGAAAATTGTATCCCCTTGAGCTGATTTTTTATTTTTGGAAATAAAAAGAAGTCACACGGTGCTAGATCAGGGCTGTAAGGAGGGTGACCCAGGAGTTTGACTGGTGTGCTGTCCAGGAAGTCCCTCGTTTTAAGCGCGGTGTGTGCAGGCGCATTGTCGTGGTGGAGCAGTAGTCCGCGGAGCCCTGTGTTTGGTCGTTTGTTGCTCACAACAGAAAAAACTTCTGGTAAACATTTGGTAGTATACCATTCGGCGTTAATGCTTCTTTGATCTCGTAAGGGAATTGAGGCCAAGTGGCCAGTCAAATTAAAAAAGCTGGCGATCAAAATCTTCCCCCTGCTTCGAGATCGCTTCACTTTGGTAGGCGTTGGTTAATTTTGAAACACCCAAACTGTCGACTGGCGCTTGGTTTCTGGATCGTATTGATAAATCCAGGACTCATCACCTGTTACGATGTCGTAAACACGCCGAGACGAGCCTGCTTCAAATTTGTTTAGCATATCACGGCACCATTCCACCCGGGCCTGCTTCTGAGCGTCGGTGAAGTAGTGCGGCACCCAGCGCGATACTATCCTCCTCACGCGAAGATGCCCTTGTAGAATCTCGTGAACGCTTCCCGATCCAATCTTTAATATGTGCTGAATCTCCTGATATGTAATTCGCCTATTATCTTGTATTAAATTTTTCACTGCTAGCACGTTTTCTTCCGTAATAGCCGTCAAAGGGCGACCGCTTCTTTCTTCATCCCCCAAGGTTGGTAGACCGCGCCTAAATTCGTTATACCAACGATACACGGTTGCCTTGGAGGGGCTTTCATTCATAAATGCCATTTGAAGTCTATCGAACGATTCATCCGGTTTCAGGCGACACTTGAAATCGTAAAAAATCATAGCTCTAAAATGTTCCCGGCGCAGATCCATTTTTCAGTAAGACACGATACTTTGAATTGGCTCGCAAAAAATGTGGAGGGAAATTTTGAAAATGGAACACACATATTTTTACTAACAAGTAATCATATTTTCAAAAAATATTCTAACCGGTCAGTCTGCCATAGCGCGGTGTTTATACAGCCTGACTTGATTATTAAGTCGTCATCCGCACATCTGACAGAGAACAATACAGAAATAATCAGCTTGGATCTCGGAAATTGCTCTGTTACTTCAATATATAGTCCACCAGGTGAAGTTTTTGATTTCAAAAGTAATAGTGAATTCCACAACCAAAACCCTAAAATAGTCATCGGGGATTTTAATAGCCGCAGTATTAACTGGGGCTACACCAACTCAAATGATAGCGGCGTTGCAGTAGAAAGTTGGGCTGATCTTTATGATCTTACGCTGGTACACAACCCGAAACTCCCCGCATCATTCAACAGTCGACGCTGGAACCGAGGCTATAACCCCGATTTGATTTTTGTCAGTTCAAATATAAGCCCTAATTCATTTAAAAGTATTTGTCCACCGATCCCCAGAACCCAACATAGACCAGTTATGTGCACGGTACAAGCGTTAGTGAAACCAGTCTCTGTCCCTTTCCGGCGTCGGTTTAATTTCTCCAAGGCAAACTGGGAACAGTACACGAAGAAGATAGACGATAAATTGCTCAATATCACCCCATCACCGGAAAACTATGAGGAATTTGTAAGGGTTATACAGTGGGTATCCCGCCGATGCATCCCTCGAGGCTGTCGAACTAGCTATGTCCCAGGTTTGACAAAGAATTCTGCAGCAAAACTGGCAGAATACGAAGCTCTGTATACGGAAGATGCTTTCTCAGAGGAAACGATCGCAGCCGGTGAGGATCTTCTGGAAATGCTCAGCGAGTGTCGTAGAAACAAGTAGATAAAGTTGGTGGAAACCATTGATATGACGCACAATTCGAAGAAGGCTTGGTATACGCTCAAGAAACTTACAAGCGACCCTCCAGATGCCGCCCATCTTGGCCCAGTTACAGCAAACCAAGTCGCCCACCAACTTATTCTCAACGGAAAACCGCCAAAAAAGTTATCCAGGCTTAAGAAGAAAACCACAGAGCTGACCAACGACGAGCGTCCAATAAGTCAAGCTTTCACTATCACTGACATCAAAAAAGCAATAGGTGCTCTGAAAAATGGGAAAGCTGCCGGCATAGACGACATCACAATTGAGCAACTTAAAAATCTGGGCCCTGTAGCAGTATCGTGGCTCCTGCAGTTATTCAACACGTGCATGGATTCTGCCAAAATCCCCAGAATGTGGAGGAAATCTAAAGTTATAGCTCTGCTTAAACCTGGAAAACCAGTAGAAGAACCTAAAAGCTATCGACCTATCTCCCTGCTATGCCACACGTATAAGCTATTGGAACGAATGATCCTGAACCGATTGATAAATTCGATTGATCCCCAGCTCAGTCCAGACCAGGCAGGATTCCGCCCAGGAAAATCGTGTTGCAGTCAGGTTCTCAATCTGACCGAACATATTGAAGATGGGTACGAGCGGGGCTTGCTAACTGGCGTTGTTTTTGTCGACCTGAGTGCAGCGTACGACACGGTTAATATAAGACGACTTCTAGTAAAGGTAGCTGCCTATACAAAAGACCGCAAATTTGTCACCTTACTTGCTGAATTTCTGCAAAACCGCCGTTTCCAAGTCAATCTTAACCACGACAAGAGCAGATGGCGCAACCAAAAAAATGGCCTGCCTCAGGGAAGTGTTTTGGCACCCATCCTGTTCAACATTTACACGGATGACCAACCCTCCTACCAAAATACTTCACGATACCTGTACGCTGATGACCTTGCTCTGACTTGCCAAGCCAAATCATTCCCGGAAACTGAACAACACCTGACCGCAGCCCTTGAACAGCTCCATACCTATTACGATGCCAACTCTTTACGACCCAACCCAGCTAAGACAGAGTCCTGTGCGTTTCACCTGCGAAATCGAGACAGTGCAAAACACCTACGCATTACTTGGCGTGGGGTAGAAATTGCCCATAACGACAACCCAAAGTATCTAGGTGTTGTACTGGATAGATCTCTGACTTATAAGGGTAATTGTCAAAAAGTCAGGAATAAAGTTAGCGCACGGAACAACATCATTAGACGGCTGACGAGTACCCGTTGGGGTGCCGTTCCCCATGTCCTTCGCACGAGTTGCCTGGCACTTTGCTATTCAGCCGGCGAATACGCGTGTCCCGTTTAGGCGCGCTCTGCACACGTGAAGGATGTGGATGTCGCCCTAAACGAATCCTGCCGGGTGGTCACGGGTACGCTCAAACCAACACCTCTTAGCCATCTCTACTCCCTTGCTGGAATAGCACCCCCGAGTGTACGGCGTCAAGTTGCTTGTTCCGTTGAAAAACTTAAACAAGAAGAAGACAGCAGGCATCCGCTATATGGGCATAAATCTCCACCCCAACGCCTCAAGAGTCGACGAAGCTTTTCTCGAAACACCGAGCCTCTTGAGGGGGACCCTTCTAAATTCAGAGAACAGCTGTGGTCGGAAAATTTCGCCCCCAATAACCCTTGCTGCCCAACAGCTGAGAAGCTGCCGCCGGGACACAACCTTCCATGGTCCATTTGGAAGGCGTTAAACAGACTTCGGTCAGGAGTCGGCAGATGCAAAGAACTCAGGAAGAGGTGGGGCTTCACTGAGGACGACAAGTGCGAGTGTGGCGCCATACAATCTATGTCACACCTATTGTCATGCCCCATCTCTCCTGCGACCTGCACGCAGGAGGACCTGTTTGACGCCAACCAAAGGGCTGTTGATGTGGCCACGTTCTGGGCGTCAAAGATTTAGCCATTGACTCGAGAAGAAGAAGAAGAAGTCTGCCATATATAAAAACTATTTATCGCAATACTTTCTGAGTGGCCTGGTACTACATAGGTACTTAGCCTCGTGTTTTTGAAGTGATCTCAAACTTGGGAGCAATGTTAAGTATGGATTTGACAGGCCAGTTTGTACTGCAATTTCTGCTCGCTGTCAATCTAGAGAGCTTATTATAAATATAGTCTTTAGTGCCAAAAACAGCTCAATCATTCATAATTATAATGATTAAAAACGTGAAATTTACCGGGGTTTTCCATTTTTGTATGAGTGTCCGATATTTCAACGCAGTTACATGCTTTATGATCACGAAGCGACTGCACAGTAAATTTCCCGTTTTTAATAATTATACATATATATACATATAATCACGCCTTTATCCCTAATGGGGTAGGCAGAGCGTAAACGACCTAAACAAAGGTCGTTCCGCCACGTCTGACAAAGTATTGAGGGTTATTCAAGATGGATTTGTACGTATATTGCTGTAGTGACAGGTTGTCAGTCCATCGCCTAAATCGCAATATACTGAAACCCTCAGATCCCTTAGCTGGTTTTTACAGCATGCATTTTCTCTAGCTCCCAGTCCAGCATGGAAGAATAATTATAATGTTGATAACCGTGAGAGTTTGAAAAATATATCATAATGTCGTATTAAATTTTGAGTACTTGATTTTTCAGTGATATACATACATACATATAAACGCGCCCTTATCCATAATAGGGTAGGTAGAGCGTAATCGATCTAAATAAAGGTCATTCCGCCGCGTCTGACAAAGTTTTGAGGGTCATTTAAGATAGATTTGTAGGTATATTGCTGTAGTGACAGGTGGTCAGCCTATCGCCTAAATTGCAATATACAGAAACCCTGGGATCATTTAGCTTGTTTTTACAGCATGCCCGGGAGGAAATGCATTTGGCATATTCTATGTTTTAAATGGAAAGAAAATTTTATTATAATTATATAATCAGTGCAATACATTTAATTAAGCTCCGTGTTTCCACGACCTGTAATGAATTTGTGGTCGAAACGCTGCATTGTGTTTCGTGCAATCCCGAATGTTTCGTTATATTCGGTGTTCGATTGGTAAGAGCCTTAATGGCTTTGAATAGTTGAGGGACTATTCTTAACTTACTTGTATAATACATACACTACGAAGCCGGGGCTGGTCGCTAGTTACAAATAATATAGTAAAAGAGTGTCATGTGAACATGAACAGGATCCTTCCGCATCTCGGTTCTTAAAGTAATCAGTCCCTACAATACATACCTAACTCTATAAAGTATTTAAAAAAAATACCATTTGTGGTGAAGGTGACGGGTGTGTGGTGTCGGGAGGCAAAGCTTTTCGTGACGGAGATAGGCAGACGCTCGAGGTGGAATGAAGAAGATCCCCGCACCACATCGTATCTGATGCAGCATATATCGCTGGCCATCCAATGTGGAAACGCGGCCAGCGTTATGAGTACATTTCCACCAGGTCCGATGAAGGGCGGGCTCTTCGATTTAAATTTAAATGTTTGTTGTATTGCTATGTTTTGTTTTTACTGCTCGTATTTTAATTTTTATGATTTTGTATTTTTTTTTAAATAAATAAAAAGTTATTAACAATAAAAAAAAACATTTTCTACTTACAGAAGAGTAAAGTAGCGACTTCTCAAATCAGTGGTGCTACTGCTGCATGCCCGGGAGGAAATGCAGCTGGCACATTCTATGTTTTCTCCTCGCTCCCAGCCCAGCATGGAAGAATGGCCCTTCGCATACATAGGCCTTGTTTTCACTACATTTTCATCCACGGAAAAGAAACGGCTAGTACCCACACAATTTTGAACCTTGAATATTCTTTACTTCCCTAGATCAGGCGTGTAGCATAGCTATAAATAGCAAAGCCCTTATCTCGAGTAGTTTTGCATTTTTCCATATAGGATATAGGCTGCCATGTTTTACGAGGCCCCAGAATTTCATCTGTCTAAGAATTAACCTATGAGAAAAAATATTACCGACAGCTTTTTCAAGGAAACTGCGCACTTTCTAGAATGGGATAACCTTGACAGAAGGGATGTAGAACACATACATAACAACGTATACATACATGTTTCTTCCCTGCTGGACTAGGAGCAAGAGAAAAACAGAATGTGCCAGCTGCTTTTCCTCCCGGACATGTTGTAAAAACCAGCTAAGAGATCTGAGGGTTTCAGTATATTGTAATTTAGGCGATGGGCTGACAACTTGTCGCTACAGCAGACGTGGCTGAACGACCGTTTTTCTCTGCCTCCCCCATTGGGGATAAAGGTGTGACTATATGTAGATATGTATGTTTATACTTTACTTCCATAGATCAGGCGTGTAGCATAGCTATAAACAACAAAGCCCTTATCTCGAGCAGTTTTGCATTTTTCCATATAGGATATAGGTTACCGTGTTTTACGAGACCCCAGAATTTCATCTGTCTAAGAGATAATACCTATGAGAAAAAAAAATGCCGACACCTTTTTCAAGGAAACAACGCACTTTCCTAGGCCCATATTAACAACAACACTTGAGACTGACAGCCAGTTTGAGTTGGTATCAGAAATATCATTTCAGTACAATATGGCCTGTCAAATCCGTACTTAAAATTGCTATCAATCTTGAGATTGCTTTATAAATACGGGCCTTTGATAGGAGAACCTTGACTACCTTGAAAGAAGGATTGGCGAACTCATGCAAGGTGTTAGTATATTCTCCTTGTTCTTTGTAGATTTTGAGTCGATCATCCCGATGAACCCTGGTGTCAGAGTTTTTAAACTACCTAATAGCACTAATAATGGGCATCTGCCATGGTTAGTGTAACGACCACTATCAAAGACAGCGGCTGGACCCACGGGTTAACGTGCCCTCCAAAGCACGGAAACTTTTTCTTTTAGGACAATCAGATGATTCAGCCTGTATTATTTTAACCAAACTGGGGAAAATTTAAATATATATATTTTGTGTTTTCCTCTGGAAATTGAACCAAGACCCAGGCACAGACCAATAAAGCACGGAGTCAGTAGAATAGTTGGTATGTTTACAAAGCGAAGATATATTTTTTTTAATAAATGCGCAGAGCAAAAGAGTGGCCATGAATACAACCTTCTTCAAGATCTAGATTGAAAAGATTTCTTCTTTAATTCGCTTTAAGGGGTGTAAGGGACAGCGTCCTGCAAACTGATAGGGGTTGCTCAATAAACGAAGCTGAACAACTTTCACCAATAAATTTGCTTTTCCATACAAACTATCCGATCGAGATAGTCATTTTGTATGGGAAAGTCAAATATTTTTTTCATCCCGTGAAAGAATTTCCTGGTGAATGTTATTCAGTGTCGTTGACTGAGCAATCCCTAAGCCAGTTTGCTGGATGCTGTCCCTTACACCCGGTATATTCAACTCTACCTCTGTTGTCGTCCTTGAACAAGACGCAAAGGTAAGGTAAAACAAAGCCACTAGATAGTTTTATTCTTAAAACAAGCAACCATAACCCTTCTCATTTTGTCACAGTCGACTATAATATTCGACCTACAAGTTATAGCCCAAGCTTGGGTCATTTTACGATGTTGTAAAAAGTTCATAATTTTCGCGAATGCGGCTTTCGGGCAGAAAAAATTGTTTCGCTGGTTCGTTTTTATGACAATCGTTATGTGTGCCTTGTGTATCGTTTGTTCGAAAGGTGAAAAGTGCTGAAGTAGTTTCATGGATGTTTCACGTTGATGAGAATGATTATTACTACTATGCAAAGGCAAAGGTATGTAGTTTTATATCACTATATAGTATAAATAACCTGGGCCTTTTCAAGGCGAGAGTGAATAGGCACTACATAGGTGAGTATGCTTCAACATAGTCCGCATCGTCACTTTCCACCAGGTGAGATGGCGGACAAATGCTCGCCTATATATAAAAAAAAAAAAAAAAACAAAGTCGCTTTTTCTGTCCCTATATTCCTATGTATGCATAAATTTTTAAAACTGCGCACCGGATTTTGATGCGGTTTGCGGTTTCTTTTAATGGATAGAGTGATTCAAGAGGACGGTTTATATGTATAAAACATGCATAATATAGTAGAGAAAAACTGATAATTTTCGTGCGAAGCCGGGGCGAGTCGCTAGTAAATTATAATAAAATAAATAAAATAAAAATAAAAATAAAAAATAAAAATGTCTTTATTTCCTCACCACATAGTATTCACTATTATTAGGGACATTATGCTAGGCACAAGATTACACTAAGTGTGAGGCTGGTGCCTAAACTAGGTAAGAAAATACCCGTATTTTAGGTCACCAGGCCTCCACTCCATTATTGATGGACATGAGATCATGTCACCTATAAGATCCAGTTACATATAATTATGTTATGAATGAAACAAAAAATAAAAAAAAGGTAATACAAAATTAGTTTAAAGAAGAAAAATAAAAAAGAAAGAAAAGGTAATATAAATCATTAAACTTAGTAATTATTCGGTCAAGTCTTATCCGAGTATCGTTTCCTGTTATTTCACTGCTGTGGATTTGGTAGGTATAGCAAAACAAAACAAATTTTACTGTTACTTTATTGTAAGCAGCAAATTTTCAGTCTCATCATAGGTGATGGGCATAAGCCAGTTCATCAATAAATAACCACATTTGTGTTTTGTTAGTGGGTAGATACTAATGGAGCCTGATATTTTGTTGTATAATCTCGGTCCCATAATGTAGAACTGCCTTTCTGCTAGACAGGTACGATGGGACTCCTTAGAGCAAATTTTGTCTTTTCTACGAGCTGTCGGTAAAAGTTGGGGATCATATTGAAGACTTATATGGGTTCGAAGAACAGATTGAAGTATGAAGAGCTTTCTCACAGTCAAAACCTTACAGTCAGCATACAGGTCCACTGTAGGATATATGAAGGGTTTTTTTGTCATGACTTTTAGAATGGCCCGCTGAGCTCGCTCTAACTGCATCAAAGTTGTTTTAGGAGCCCCACCCCACGCTATAATACCATAGGATAGTATGGACTGCGCTAGAGCATTATAAACCATAATTAAAATTTTTCTATCTGCAGAATCCCTTAACAACTTGAAAATATAGATTAGCTTTCTTGCTCTAGCAGTTAAATTTTGGATATGTGCATGCCAAGACAAGTTCTGATCGATGTATATTCCTAAATATTTGATGTCTGTTACTTTCGTAAGCAGAGGGCAGCTACAACTGAAACCGAAATTACATGTGTGTGTTTTGATAGTAAAGGAAGAATTAATGTGGCGGTAGCCAGCTGATGTAGGTGAGAAAAGAATGTACGACGTTTTGGTTACATTTAAAGTTAGGAGATTATTTGCAAGCCAGGTCATTACATATGATAATGCAATTTCAGCGTTAAAACGCGCTTCCTCCCAGTTTTTACCTTCAATGATAAGAGCTGTATCATCGGCATATGTAACAATGGAGCAATGTGGTATCTTGAGTTGACATAACTGATTTATATAAACCAGGAACAGTGTTGGGCCAAGCACACTGCCCTGAGGGACGCCAAATGTCAAAAGTGTCTGGTCGCTAATATATTCACCAATTTTGACGCTTTGTGTTCGTTCCATTAAGTAGTTTCTAAAAATACCAAGTATGTGTCCTCTTAAGCCAATATCTTCAAGTTTTTGCATAAGCCTTGGAACAGAGACAGTATCAAAAGCTTTTTTGAGGTCTAGAAATATACCAATGCATTTATTTTTTCGTTCAGGTTTCCTATCCAGGGTTCTAGAGATCGTTTCTGTAAGGTGCAGTACAGCATCCTCGGCAGATTTTCCCTTACGAAAGCCATATTGGTTATCCGCCAGTATATTAGATTTTTCAAGAAAACTAACAAGACGCTTATTTAAGACTTTTTCCAGAACCTTGGATAGTGTGGTCAAGATTGATATAGGCCTATAATTATTGATACTGTCTCTGTCCCCGCTTTTATGAACAGGTTGGACAACAGCTTGTTTGAATGCCCTAGGAAATAGTCCCTTCGCGAAGCAAAGGTTACACAACTTAGTAATTATGGGAACAAGCGTTTGACTGCAGGCCTTCAAAATTTTACTGGAGATGCCATCCCACCCTACTGCACAGTTAGAACGTATATTTTTAATTACTTCCTCAATTTCAGCATAATCTACATCAAGGAGAACAAATGAGTTTAGTTGTAAAGTTTGAGGCAGTATATGTGGTGGAAGAGCGGAAGGCACTGGATTTGCAAGTATTTCAATCGCTAGTTGTTCACCAACGTTAGAAAAGAACTGGTTTACTTGATTAACTGATTCAAGATGAGAATTGCTTAAATTTAGTAGCTCTAGAGTTTTAGGAGTTTTGCTGCTGGTATGGGTTATTTTTTTAATGACCTGCCAAGTACCTTTGAGATTGTTTTTAGTTTTGCCAAATTCTTCACGTTCATATTGTAGTTTAATTTTTCTAATTATTTTTGTACAAAAGTTTCTATATCGTTTATATGTCAACTGTATAACTTCATTATTCGGATATTTTTTACATTTCTGATGCAGTCTGTCACGGTTACGTAGGCATTTCACAAGACCAGGGGTTAACCAGGGTTTAATGTTACGGTTTTTCCTAGCTATTCTTTTATTAGTAGTGTGTTTTCTTAAGACTTCTGAGATTCGCGAAATGAGGGAATCAGCGACTTGGTTTGGGTCATCTGAATCAAAAAGATCAGAAAAATCCAGACTCATTATATCAAAAATTATGGCATCAAAATTTTGTTGGGTGACTATAGAAATAGTTTTGTTTCTTTCAGGAGTAGATTTTATTATTAGCATGGTGGATAAATGATCTGTCAAGGTACTATTTAAAACCAGTGTTTTTGAATCATATTTCGTTTTTAAAATTACATGATCATAGCATGTATAACCATGTGTCGGTATAAAATGTGTAGAGAGAAGACCATGTGAGGCTAACATATTAAGATAATTTTGAACATAAGAGGGCTGATTATGTGGCACGATATCAAAATTTATGTCTCCCAGTATAGCAATAGTCTCAAAGTTCGATAAACCAACTAGTAAGTTACTAAGACTTGATATAAAAATGTCAGGATTTTTGAAAGACGGGGGCCGGTAGATTCCTAAAATTGCCATAGAATTACCAAGCCTACATATCAAACTACTACCTTCATTGAGAGTCGGATATTGTATTTTATGGGTTAAATTAGTTCTAACATAAATAATGACTCCATCATTCTGGTTACAATAATTCCTTGAGCAGTATGAAAAATAACCTTCAATAATTGGAATATTGCTAACCATACTGAGCCAACATTCTGATAAGATAATAATATCAACTTTTACTTTTAAAGTCGTTAATAATACCATAAGTCCGTTGAAGTTTTTGTTTACACTCCTAATATTTATATGAAAAATCTTTATAATTTTTCCATCTGATGAAACATGCGAGATACACTCCTCTGGTAAACATTGGAATTTATTATCCTCACCCAAGATCTCTAATTCATCTTCAACATTTCTTATGCTATCCATTGTTAAAGATAATATTTACCAAGGAACAGTGTAAATAAAACTGGTAAGTACTTACCATCAGAATGCACATTTTAGGAGTTATACAGATATTAGACAAAACATCCGTAATACATAACAAAATCATATTGAGAAAGTCTGGTACGGGAATATTGTTTTTATTACTTAGTTTAAGAATGTAAGTGAGGTTAAACTTGCTTGATAAGTAATATTCCAGAATAATAAAAAGTAAAGTTTCATGTAGGCACTTAGACACTCCGACTGCAGTTATTGTAAAAATTGCATTGGTTTGTAAATATTTATGTTTGCAAAGTATAGTTGATGGGATTTTTTGAGGCTTCACATACGTACACAGCAGACGGTTACAATAATTTTTTTTTAAATTATAAATTGTTATTTCACTGACTAACTAACTGCTTCCGTGGTCTGGTGGTCAGAGCCATGGGCATATGATCTGGAGGTTCTAAGTTCGATTTCCAAGGGATATCAACACAAAGTTGATATTTGTCAATTAATCACTTTTTCTGAGCTTTTCCCAGTTTGGTAAGAGCAGGCAGAATCACCTGATTGTCCGAAAAGTAAAAGGATTCCGTGCTTCCGAGGGCACGTTAAGCCGTCGGCCCCGGTCTGTGATAGTGGTCGTTACTTAAAACCATGTCAGAGGCCTAATAGTTGTGCTACTAGGCGGTTTGAAAACTCTGACATCAGGGTTCACCGGGTCGTAGTTCGACTTGAGAATCGAAGAAGACTACCACTATTGCAAAACAGCAAATGCTCTTTTGTTAGGTCGTTGATGCTCTGTTTATACGGTAGTATGTACTAGAAGCCAGTGTATATAAAGGTTGCCCGGTAGAAATTATGTATTAGTTTATCATAAGATATGTATCAGTATATTTTATTGAAATATGTATTTAATAGTGTGTAAATATTGTCTAACTATTATATGTAGTAATATGCACTATCCCGCTTTCTGCTTGTACAATTTCTATACCCAAAGGTTGCCTGGTAGAAATTGCTGCTTTAGCAATAAGGCCGCCTATATTGTAATGTCACGTTTGTTCCTTTTTATTAATGTTGTATGTGTTTGTTTGTGCAATAAAGAATTTTGTATTGTATTGTATTGTATATTTTACTGTCACGTTTGTTCTTTTTATTTCTGTAGTATGTGTTTCTTTGTGCAATAAAGAATTGTGTATTGTATTGCATATACAATTTGTGTCTTGAAATCTTATCTGATATCTTCTGAAAAGTTTTTATTATGCCGTTGATGCACTGCCTAGCCCATAAGGAATAAAATCTTGTTTATTTCTATTATGTATGTATGTGTATTACTTTATTATATTATAATGGTACATATGTAAAACTCTATTGTACCTATTCGTATTTAAGTAATTAGTAAGTACATAGTCTATGTATTCTATTTAAATTTATAACAATAGTAACTGCACTATCCCGCGTAATATTAGAAAACTACTCCTTTACCCAAAGGTTGCCTGGCAGAAATTGCTACCCTAGCAATAAGGCCGCCAAATTGTACTCTGTTTGTTTTGTAATGTGTGCTCCTGCACAATGTGTTGTTCATGTGCAATAATGAGTATTTGTATTGTATTGTATGTATGTAATCCTACAAAGGGCATTGCAGCGGTCCGCACAAGTCCGCATGAATTAATACAAATTGTGGTGGTCGTCTAATGCCTGCTTCATGACGCTGCTCATATGTTTTGATTAAAGAATGTAAGGAGCGATAGCAAAAAAGTACATACATACATACATATAATCACGCCTTTATCCCTTATGGGGTAGGCAGAGCGTAAACGACCCAAACAAAGGTCGTTCCGCCACGTCTGACAAAGTTTTGAGGGCTATTTAAGATATATTTGTAAGTATATTGATGTAGTGACAGGTTGTCAGCCCATCGCCTAAATTACAATATACTGAAACCCTCGGATCCCTTAGCTGGTTTTTACAGCATACCCGGGAGAAAATGCAGCTGGCACATTCTATGTTTTTCTCTCGCTCCCAGGCCAGCATGGAAGAAGCAAAAAAGTAAGTAAATATAAATACAATTTTTAAATCAGCAGGGTTATGACGACTACTGTGTCAACTTCGTTTTGTCCATACATTGCTATTTATTCGTAGAGCGCACAACTTATCTAAATACATAATTATAATCACGCCTTTATCCCTAGTGGAGTAGGCAGAGCGTAAATGACCTAAAATATAGGTCGTTCCGCCACGTCTGACAAAGTTTTGAGTGTTGTTTAAAATAGATTTGTAGGTATATTACTGTAGTGATAGGTTGTCAGCCCATCGCCTAAATTACAAAATACTAAAACCCTCGGATCCCTTAGCTGTTTTTTACAGCATGCCCGGTAGGAAATGCAGCTGGCACATTCTGTGTTTTTCCCTCGCTCCCAGGCCAGCATGGAAGTATGCACAACTTAACTAAACCTAGATTAAAATCATTGGGGTCCCTTTCCGGTCTGGTTTCCCTTCTGGGTTGCGAAGGTCAAATGGCAGTCGCTCTGTGTAAAAACCAGTACCCTCGTTCAATCATCTAGATTAGGTAGCCAACCCCATGAGAAACGGGATAAGGCTAGATATGATGAATACTTTTATATGGCTATGCATTTCATGAACTGAATAAGAGATGATAATTGTGGTGAACTTAGTATATAAGTTATTCTTTGTTACATAATCTTAATAACAATAGTAAAAACATTAGTAATAAGTAGTAGTAAATAATAACAGTAGTAAAACTTTATAATCAATATGTTAAAACTGTAAAGATCATAATCTAGTAAAATTTGTATGTAAAATTATAACTAAGGTATAAATATGTACAATTAACTAAAACATTACCTACTTACAACTAACTAATATACTTTTGTACTAAAATTTATAATAGTTAAAATATTTTTGATCGTCCGTCCGACATACAGGTCAAATTTTTATATAGTTAAATTGTTACACTACCGATGCGCCTGGACCGAGAAACTGGTCCACGCACCTCGGGTAGACCGTCGTCCCGCTCCACCGCGCGGCGCCCCGCTGTCGCCTGACCGGTGTCGCACGGGCAGTCAAAGCATTGATACGCCGCCGAGCGCATGACCATTTGCCTCATATCCGCACTTATACGTTACGCGATATTTTGCTAATTCTAAGTCATTTCTTCCGCTTGCTTTCTGTGCTTTCATTCTGTGCTTTCATCTTCACCTCTAACCTTCTGTGAACTGTTGTCAAAGCTTTACTTTGCTTATCTTGCTTCAATAAACTATTTTAGTGTATCAGTGAAAAACTGGTTTGATTTCTGCATCTACAAGCCTTCATCACATACATACATACCGCACGTAAGCTTCATAATAATTGATAATTTTAAATACAGTATTTTGAAAAAGGCAAATGAGTGAAACTTGGTACCAACCTATTTCTTCAAAGCGAGAGTGAACTAACAGATTTCTTCTGAGAGAACTACTTCCAGACCAGACCTCTGTCTAGTAAGAATAGTCTTCTAAAACCAGCGCTGTAATAAAAAATAGAAAAATAAAGTATTTTTTATTTCCAACCACAACTACTAGCTTACAAACAGTTTGCAATTAAATATATATCGACATTGTTAGTTGTGGTGGACTGGTGCCCGAGCTAGACGTAAAAGCCTGATTACAGGTCACCAGGCCTCCACCCCTTATTTACCATCACTTACCTACTGTGCAGTAAGAAGGTAAGTTATGTGTAGTGCCACAGAATAAATAATAGATCTAGGGTAGTAGTGCTTAGTGCCAAAGCATTATGCTGAGTGGCTACCCTTTTTAGTGTTATTTAATATGAAAAAAAAAAAAAAATTTTACCTTGTACTATAAATAATTACTTACTTACTTCTAGATCCTTAGTCGACTGTGGAAGTAACGTTCAAAAGAGCAATTTTTTTTAAATATTCGACTTAAAAAAGTGTCTTCTTTTGCTAACCATCCTTACTAATCCATACACGCATTCACTTTCATCGCGGGTACGGTCCGCAGAGAGAACTCGAATTATTCCTGCTTAAACACCCTTCTGACAAACATTTTTCAAACGAGTAATCCGAGGGTTTGCTGTACCCTTTTGGATACAAATTTCGTTGGGAATTTGTGGGTCTTATCCTGAAGGGCAGTTTTGTCATCTTTATAGCGTTAATTTTTTGGGGGTTGAGAAATGGATAAGTGTGAAAAGATATACCTAAGGGAAGTTAAAGACAAAAAAAAAATGTAGGGCATTTTCAAGAGAACATTTTCACTGTATTTAAAAATGATATAGGTACAGGCTTTCAAAAACGCCCTTAAAATTAGTCTGGTAAATTTTAGAAGAAACTATCTGTTCAATACGAAACAAGACATAAATTTCAATACACCCATGCTTTCATCTCCCTCTGCTGATATTCATTGTATGCCTTAGTATTGAATGGAAGGCGGGTATAATAATGGGACATTATTTATAAATACGTTACATGCATGCATATAATCACGTCTTTATCCCTTATGGGATTGGCAGAGCGTAAACGACCGGAACAAAGGTCGTTCCGCCACGTGCAAAGTTTTGAGGGTTATTTAGGATAGATACATACATACATACATAAAATCACGCCTTTATCCCTTACGGGGTAGGCAGAGCGTCAAACTCCTCGTAAAAGGCGCTTTCGCCACGTCTGACAAAAATTGAGGGCAATTTTAGATTGTAATGTGTATTTTAGGATAGAATGTAAGTATATTGCTGTAGTGACAGGTTGTCAGCCAATCTCCTAAATTGCAATATACTGAAACTCTCGGAACTAGTTTTTACAACATGCCCGGGAGGAAATGGAGCTGGCATATTCTATGTTTTTCTCTCGCTCCAAGTCCAGCATAGAAGGAATATTTCTACGTATAGATTACAAGTGAATGAGAGCCCGATGGTGTAGTGGATAGGGCCGCTGCCTCCTGAGCGGGATGTACGTTTATTCGGCGCTTTTTCCGTGCTTCGGAAGGCACGTTAAGCCGTTGGTCCCGGTTAATATCGTTTAATACCGTAGATATTAGTCGTTAAGCCATATCAGAGGCCAGTTCTAAGCATTGGCGGCTTGAAAACTCTGACCTAATCTAAGATTGGGTCTGGTTGCCCTTCTGGGTTGCGGAGGTCAGATGGCAGTCGCTCTGTCTAAAAACCAGTACCCTCGTTCAATCCCCTAGATTAGGTAGCCGACCCTGTAAGATACGGGATAAGGCTAGGGAGATGATAGATTACAAGTGAATATGGTGTCATCGTTTCCCTCATCCATCATTTAACTGGTATTAATTACTTCATGTCATCAGGAAGTTACAGATCCTAATCTGCTGTACCTAGTTACAATATCCTAATCCAAGGCAACTTTGAAACTCAATTAAACTATTGCTTATCTGAAACCATATCTACTAGGGAATCTGTTATACTATAGGTATAAGAATCTAGAGAATCATCGACATAACTATTTGTAATTATTTATCCACTACGAAATCTGTTATACCTATAGTATTTTCTAAAGAATCAACGATATATCTATTTGTATAATTATTTGTTGTGATAAGGTTGTGATAAGCTCATGTTACCGTTGTTGTTAATCAAAAAAATTAAGTTTCTAGGACTAAATGTGATTTGAACTCTATGCAAAATAATGCAATGGTCTTTAACTGCCTCCCTGGTCTAGTGGTCAGAGCCATGGGCTCATGATCCTGGATTCGATTCCCAGCGGGGGCACAAAGTTGATATTTGTGAATTTATCACTTTGTGAGGTTTTCCCCAGTTTGGTAAGGACAATGCAGGCTGAATCACCTGATTGTCTGGAAGAAGAAGATTCCATGCTTTAAAGGGCACGTTAAGCCGTCGGTCCCGTTCGCTATCTTGATAGTGGTTGCTACATAAGCCATGTCAGAAGCCTAAAAAGAATACGCATCAAAATCCGATACGTAGTTTTAAAGATCTAAGCATACATAGGGATATAGGGACAGAAAAAGCGAGTTTGTTTTATACTATGTAGTGATAGTACAGTTTGTTAAAACGATTTTTTATAAATATTTCGCGAACTATAAGATTGTTACCTACTCCGTAAATGATGTAGGTGGTGTACTTTAAGAAGTCATGTTTATTTAAATTTGCGAAGGTAAAGGTCAAGCGGTTAAACAGTTTAAACATAACTTTTCCCCAGGCAATCCTAAGTTAAACTATCCGTGTATCAACCCCAGTTTTGATATAAACATACATATAATCACGCCTTTATCCCTAATGGGGTAGGCAGTGCGTAAACGACCTAAACAAAGGTCGCTCCGCCACGTCTGACAAAGTTTTGAGGGTTATTTATGATAGATTTGTCGGTATATTGCCATAGTTACAGGTTGTCAGCCTATCGCCTAAATTGAAATATACAGAAACCCTCGGATCCTTTAGCTAGTTTCTACAGCATGCCCTGGAGAAAATGCAGCTGGCACATTATATGTTTTTCTCTCGCTCCCAGTCCAGCATGGAAGTAAAGTTTTAATAACACGATCTAAATTTTGATTTTTAACTTTGTGTTACATTAACGCCAATATAGCTCACAATTTTGATTTCGCTGCTTTAACAGTATCTACCTATCCTGATTTCAGTATTTATTATCACAGAAAACTACATACCGAAATCAGACATTAAATTTTTATTATAGAGGTGATTCTAGAACGTAATTGGGACAACTAGAACTGAGACAAAATCTGCTTAAAGTTTTGTTACTTCATGTAATCACGTCTCTTTCCCGGAAAGGTAGGCAGAGACCACAAATTTTGTTACTTCATCATGTCATAGATAAAAGAAAAACTAATTTATCTATTACCAAACGTCATAACATTTCATTGCCTCTATCATTGACATCAATCACATTTTCATAAAACCCAAGGAATAACCAAAATCAAACCAAGATGTAAAAAGTACAAGTTAAAAAATAACTTACAGAAGACCTCCATAGCCTATCAAACACAATAAAAGAACTTAATTTTAGCAGCTGCACAATCAGAGAAGAACGCAAAAAAAGTATAATGGACGAACTAAGAAGAACGCTGTTACTGTCATGTCAAGGAACACTCTAACAGTCCTGTAATATACATAACATGCCTTGCCGCCGACCTCCACCATTTTTGAAATTTTTCCCCATCTTCGCCTTGTGGTATCTATTCATAGCCCTCAACTATTGGGCAGGCTTTTTGCCTCTAAAACCCGAAGAACCTGAAGTCTGCTGCAGAAGCAAGCAGTGCCGTAAACCGACCAGGGTTTGCTGCAGGAGAAAATCTGAAGAGAGAATCAAAACATGCCATCCGTTTAAAGTTATACCTATTTATGATGTCTGAAGCGTGATTTTATATTGCAAATGAAGCTGTGTCCACAGGGTTATGATACTGTGATATTACTAGTGGCTCTGAAGGGAAAAAATAACAAAACCATCTCTAGACTCAAGTGCTCAAGAGACATTGAGTTTAACTAATTTGACTACTATACGGAATGTAAGGGACAGCGTCCCGTAAACTGATACGGGTTGCTAGTTCAACAGAACAGAACAACTTTCACCAGGATTTTTTTTCAGAAAGCAGAATAATAATTTTGTTTTTCATACAAATTATCTGATTGAGGTGGTCATTTGGTTTGGGAAGTTATTTTTTTTTCATCTGAATGAAATTCCTGGGGATAATTGTTCAGTTTTGTTGACTGAGCAACCCATATCAGTTTGGGGACGCTGTCCTTTACACCCGGTGTACAGTCCCAAGTTACTGTGAGTATTGATTTGAATAAAATAATCTATTAAAACCGCTTGAACTTACAATTACAACCAATGAAATAAAATATTGTCAACAATATTTTCTTCTATTATTTCTGTGCACTCCGATCACATAACGCCTTTATCCCTAATGGGGTAAACAGAGCGTCTGTGAGCTTAACAAAGATCGTTCCGGCCAGGTTCTTCCACGTTTGATAAGTTTCGAAGCTTATTTGAGATCAAATTATTGTATTTTAGGTATATTAGGATAGTAAATAAGTCCATAATACAAAAATATTATCACGTCTTTATCCCTAATGGGGAAGACTGAGCGTAAATAATCTAAACAAAGGTGTTTTCTTAATGTCTGACAAAGCTTTGAGGGTTATTTAAGATAGAATTGTAGGTATATTGCTGTAGTGACAGGTTGTCAGCCCATCGCATAAATTACGATAGAACGGGAGGAAATGCAGCTGGCACGTTCTATGTATTTCGCTCGCTCCCCAGGTCAGCATAGAAGAAGTCCATAATAATAATGTAAAAACACACAACCTTTTTAAATTATGTTCAAAGTAAAGTAAAATTACTGAAGGGCTTACTTCCTAAGGTTCGCATACCCACAGAGAATGTCTTTGTGAAATTATAAGCATTATTTCCCCTGAGAACTGGGTTATTCATGGGTAATGGGTTTATCACAATGGGGTTTCAGCCGAGGAAATAACCTTAAATTGCTTATGATCCTAACAACCGAATGTGTGTGGAACTGGCGCCAGGCTACCATCGTTCAGCCAATCATTTATAATTAAAATATTTATTTAATAATTTATTATTTATGTAGGTATAGGTATTATTATATATATTTATTGTATTGTATTATGATATAAGGCTTTGAATCTTATTAATTCGAATTTTACCTATATTTTAATTGAACACGCCTTATGTGCCTCACAAGCACGCATCTGCCGCATAAGCACGCTCATTATCGTAGTTCAGCAGGAAAAGATTTCATTCCAGAGACAAGCTGTACATGTTTTGCTATTATCTTTAAATGTTTTATTATGAACCCTGGTGTCAGAGTTTTGTATGTTTGTGTCTTCTGTGTTATCATACGTGCAATTAAGTGTTAAATAAAAAAATAATAATAAATGCATCTAAAATGGTGTATAGAAATACAATTTTTGTCGTGATACGATAACGGACATTAAAATCAAATAAATTAATTAATCATCCATCGTAGGTATACAAGTTATATATTATTACGATACATGATGTAAGATGTACTGCTAATTTCTACAAAGATCTTCCTTACTGAGCTGACTTACGATTTTTTTTATTTTTTTTTATCTCTGTTTATCTCTGTGTTTATTACTAACTCGAAATTATGAATATGATATTATGCGGTGTGATCACTATGTAAGGAAGAACACTACGTTAACACTGTTTTTAATTAATGTAAGGCTCCAGTTCTGCGCTGCGTTTGTTAATAAGTAGGTAAGTAAAAGGAAATGCTAAACAGGGTTGTGGTAAACGAGAGTTCATAGAAAGACCCAAAAAGTGGAAGATTTGCAAGGAAATGTGGGTGGGTGGTTTCCTTGACATACACGAGGATCGTGTTTAGGTTTTGTTTCCATTTCTAGTAAAAAAAAATGGTTAAACTTGTTGAGCGGACTTAGATGGGTCTTAGCTCAAGTCTGGGCCAGTGACAGACAAGGAGTCAAATAATAACTCATAATCTCCTTAGCCTTATCCCGTATCTCACGGGTCCGGATACCTAATCTAGGGGATGGTTTTTACACAGAGCGACTGCCATCTGACCTCCGCAACCCAGAAAGGAAACCAGACCCAATCTTTGATTAGGTCAGTTTTGAAGCCACCAATGCTTAGCACCGGCCTCTGATATGGCTTAAAGACTAATATCTATGGTATTAAACTATATTAATTGAGACCAACGGCTTAACGTGCCTTCCGAAGCATGGAAAAAGCGCCAAATAAACGCACATTTATATAACTCGAAAACCAAAAAACACATTGGTACGTGGTGGGATTTGAACCACGACCTCCCGCTCAGGAGGCAGCGGCCCTGTCCATTACACAATCGGCTCTCGTCAGTCAAAGACTAACTATAAACCGAAAAGTTTTAAAAGCACTAACATACCGACTATTAGGGTGGAATTGTCAGATCGCTACTCCAGGGAAGTAGATGATGAAGATAGAAAATTTTACTCAGAGGTAACTTCTTTGCTGGACTGGGAGCGAGAGAAAATCACGGAATGTGCCAGTTGCATTTCCTCCCCGGCATTCTGTAAAAATCAGGTAAGTGATGCGACGGTTTCTGTTTCCCGGATCAGCCAAGCGATTGAAAATCTATCAATGCAGTTTGCTTCTTTTTGAAAATAAGTGAAAAGAAGTTTCCATACATACATACATATAATCAGGCTGAGCAATCAGGCAGAGCATAAACGACCCAATCAAAGGTCGTTCCGCCACGTCTGACAAAGTTTTGAGGGTTATTTAAGATAGATTTGTAGGTATCTCTGTAGTGACAGGCTGTCAGCCCATCGCCTAAATTACAATACACTGAATCCCTCAGATCTCTTAGCTGGTTTTAACGACATGCCTGAGAGGAAATGCAGCTGGCACAGTCAATTTTTTTCCTATGCTCCCAGTCCAGCATGGTAGCACAAATATAAACGCCGACAAAAAAAGCAAACAGTATATAATCTTATTTCAAACTCTCCCAAGTTAACATACTCACAAAAACTTGACGCTCCTACTAATCTTTGCCCTTGAGCTGTCTTTGTAAAACTTTAAACAAGTTTCCGAAATTCTCACAGAAAGGGAACGGAACGTAGCTCACTCATTACTATGTAAATTGGAACGGATGTCTATACCGTTTAACTGAAAGACTTTGGAAGTTTTGCGAACTTTAAACTTATGTTGAAGACCGGCTGTAAATTAAGAAGGATTGGGGTTAACAAGTAAAAAACATGAAGGAGTACTAAATAGAAGAAAAAGCTTTTTTTTTAATGGATTGACATGACTTGGAATGGAATGAAATGGAATAGGATTGTAAAGTAATCAATGTAACGGAAATGAAGAGACAAAAATATATTAACGAAATAAAAAATCTCAACATACAAACAGTTTAACTTACAACACATTAAATAGGAACTATCGCAATATTTATTGTTCAGCAAATCAAGCAAGAAGAAGTATTAAACACAAATACACACACACACACCATTTGTAATAATTAGTCTGATTCTCTGTTCATAGCAACGCACTCCAGCCCTCAACCCATCAAATAAAAGCACAGAAATATGTATATTCATACATACATACAAATAATCAGGCCTTTATCCATAATAGGGTAGGCAGAGCGTAAACGACCTTAACAAGTTTTGAGGGTTATTTAAAATATTGCTCAGCAAATAAAGCACAAAAAAGTATTAAACACAAATACACACACAGACACACACATACTCGTACACAACCATTTGTCATAATTAGTCTGATTCTCTGTTCATAGCAACGCCGTCCAGCCAAAACCACAAAAATATATTCATACAAACATATAATCACGCCTTTATCCCTAATGGGGTAGACAGAGCATAAACGACCTAAACAAATTTTTGAGGGTTATTTAAAATATTGCTCAGCAAATGAAGCAAAAAGCAGTATTAAACACAAATACACACAGACACACACAACTTTTATAATAATACCAGCGACCCGCCCCGGCTTCGCACGGAAAACATCAGTGTTTCTCTACTATATTACGCATGTATTATACATATAAACCTTCCTCTTGAATCACTCCATCCATTAAAAGAAACCGCATCAAAAACCCGTTGCGTAGTTTTAAAAAATTATGCATACATAGGGATATAGGGACAGAGACAGCGACTTTGTTTTATACTTTGTTGTGAAGCCTGAGTCTCTGTTAATACCAACGCAGTCCAGCTTTCAACCCATCAAATAAAACCACAAAAACATCCTCCCAGTAATTAATAGCTTGCCCTAATTAAATTATTATACCGGGTGTAAGGGACAGCGTCCCGCAAACTTATAAGGGTTGCTCAGTCAACGAAACTGAACAACTACCATCAGGATTTTTTTTAGCAAGAAACGAAAAAATATAACTTCCCTTTACAAAATGACCACCTCGATCGCAAAATTTGTATGGAGAAGCATTTTTTTTTTTATTTCCTGAAAGAATTTCCAGGTGATAGTGTTTCAGTTTCGTTACCTCTATCAATTTGTGGGACGCTGTCCCTTACACCCGGTATTCTCACACCCTGTATAACTGCATATTATGCTAACGGACAGACAGCAGTCAAGTGCAACTGATGCAACAAGCAGCGTGATTAATGAGACCCTGTATTGCTGCTGTAATGTCAACTTGCTATGTTGTATGGGGAATTAGGTCGACATTATTGCATGGCTGCGACTGTTATTATCGAAACTCCCTTTAGTTGGTTCATACATATAATCACGCCTTTATCCCTAATGGGGTAGGAAGAACGTAAACGACCTAATCAAAGGTCGTTCCGCCACGTCTAACAAAGTTTTGAGGGTTATTTCAGAAGCTTTTGTAAATATATTGCTGTAGTGGCAGGTTGTCAGCCCATCGCCTAAATTCGCAATATACTGAAACCCTCGGATACTGGATTTAGAGCATGCTCGGGAGGAAATGCAGCTGCACATTCTATGTTTTTCTATCACTCTCAGTCCAGCATGGAAGATCGATTTGTACGTATATTGCTGTAGTGACAGGTGGTCAGCCTATCGCCTAAACTGTAATATACTGAAACCCTCGGATCCCTTAACTGATTTTTACAACATGCCCGGAAGAAAATTCAGCACGCACATTTTATGTTTTTATCTCGCTCCCAGGCCGGCATGGAAGTAGCTGGTTTACATAATTGTAATTGAAAATTATATTGATACTTTGATCTGAAATATATGGGTATTGCCATTACACATGAGACGCCAAACTCATGAACTAACTTGCGACTACATCAACTACAGCATATCAGCCCACTGTTGGACATGATCTTCACCCACAGAGCCGTTAAATCTAAACTCAACACGATTGGTAAATGGGTTCCCATGTCACTTTTCAAAGATCTTAACAGTCAAGAGAGAAAGAGATGCAGGGAAGGCGTAGCAGTTCCTGGAAAATGAAACATGCGTTTCCATAACGTGGTGTTAAAATAAAAAGAAAGTTACTACAGTAAACAGTAAAGACAGACAGAAAGACGAAGTATGCTATAAAAAGCACAACTCATCATCTTCATCTTCCTTGCCTTATCCCGTACCTCACGGGTCGGCTACCTTATCTAGGTGATTGAATGAGAGTACTGGTTTTCACACAGAGTGACTGCCATCTGACCTCCGAAACCCAGAAGGTAAACCAGACCCAATCCTAGATTAGGTCAGTTTTCAAGCCGCCAATGCTTAGCACTGGCCTCTGACATGGCTTAACAACTAATATCTACGGTGTTAAACGATATTAACCGGGACCAACGGCTTAACATACCTTCCGAAGCACGGAAAAAGTGCTGAATAAACGTAGATATGAAATTAGAAAACCGAAAAACGGATTGTGATGTAGGGATTTAAACCACAACCTCCAGCTCAGGAGGCAGCGGCCCTATCCACTGCACCATCGAGTTATAAAGAGCACAACTAAACTTGGTAAATCATTTTACAAAATAATATATACCTAAGTATTAAAAACCACACAATGAAAGCGACAGAGCCACATTGAATTCCTAAAACTTTCGAAACAATATCTCAGTACACCCACACACGTAATTAACAATCAGGTTTTGTTCCAAAACGCTTTCACAACAAGAGAAATTCCGTTGCAAAACGAAATATTACATCGCAAAACCTCAAAAGTGGGGGTAGTATTAATTGAAACATGTTAACGCCCCCCGCCTCCTCCGAGAGTTATTTACAAGTGTAGAGCACTTTGATAAACAATATGCATAAATTTTGGCAACTCATTTACACGTATAATGCTCTGGGAAAAGTTACAGATGCTTGAAATACAGGCACGGACTTAGAGCTGATTGAGACCACAAGGTATGTCTAGCTGCTAGACACAGCTAGAATCTATCATAACAAAAAATAATACATATCCCTTGAAAACCAATTGAAACCAAACTATAAAGCGTCTAGTGACCACTGATCTGGTAGTTTTTCACCAATCATTATTAGCCTGTCTAGAATAAAAAAGTAGGTTTGTTTGGTAGAGACATATGGGCGGAATTACACTTAGAATTTAACTTTGCAGTCTAGGTAATGTAATGAATTTATTTTTTGGATTTTATGTAATAATGTCTATTTGTTTGTATTATTGGACGAGTTCAAGAAGCTTTCAGATAAACCATGAATTCTCAGAAATTCTAGCTATAAATAAAAGTTTAATAAATTGAAGCAAAAATTCTTCAATTTATCAACATAACTAATCTCGGACTAGGATGATAAATATGGTGCCATCCTCTTTACAAGTCTCGGAATTGTGTATGTTTATTTACAGCTCAAAGTCCGTCCCTGTGCATTCTTAAACTGATTTCGCAAGGTAGCCGTGTCGGTTTTGAGTTTGCTTAGTGGCATTAATGCTGTTAATGTTTCGGTGTGACGGCGAAATGGGGTTGCATCAGATTTATTCAGATATCTGACCGAATAGGTGCAATTAGGATATTTTATAAACTTCGATTTTGTTGTTCAATTTTGGTTGCATATTTTTCATGTTTTGTAATTTTAATAAATATTACTTGAATAAGTTTAAGTTAACCCATTTTATCAAAGACTTAATTTTACTTATTATTATTAGCTGGGCAAGATCTTCCGTGGCAAACTTGGAAGTCCTTAAATAGACTGTGGACCCAAGTTGGCCGTAGCAAAGAGAATATGCATAGCGCGGAGAGCGCATGTCTGTGTGGTGTGTCTCCCCAGACAATGCCTCTACTTGCACTGCGTGTCCCTTCACCTGCACACACGAGGACCTGTACAATGCCTCTGATAACACTTTATCAGTCGCTAAGTACTGGTGATCACAAATATACGTATAGTTTCGTCGAGTCGACACACAAAGACGAAGAGACTTATTAGCGATAGATGCTCTGCCTAATTTGCAAGGGATACCAGATAGAGGTGTGACCGTGTGATTATAAAGTAAATGTATATTTATTTATATTTTTGTAATAGGTTTTATTCCTAAAGAGACTCTTCCCTAATTAAGTATTTAAAATACGTAACTGGTACAGTGTCCATACTAAACATGCCTCAATAATTATTTTATTAAATCCTTTAGAGGTAACTTTGCTGTTCATTTAAGATCAATTTCAATGTTCATTCAACTGCCTCCGTGGTCTAGTGGTCAAAGCCATGGGCTTACGATCCGGAGGTCCTGAGTTCGATTCCCAGGGAGGGAACACAAAGTTGATATTTGTCAATTTATCACTTTGTAAGGTTTTCCCCAGTTTGGTTAGGACATTGCAGGCAGAATCACCTGATTGTCCGAAAAGAAAAGGATTCCGTGCTTCGGAGGGCACGTTAAGACGTCGGTCCGGTCATTATCTTTTGATACTCATACTCTTACATACATACATACATACATAAATCACGCCTTTATCCCTTACGGGGTAGGCAGAGCGTTTAACGCCTCTTAAAAGGCGTTTTCGCCACGTCTGACAAAATTTGAGGGCAATTTTAGATTGTAATATGTATTGCTTTAGTGACAGGTTGTCAGCCCATCGCCTAAATTACAATACACTGTAACCCTCGAGTCCCTTTTGCTGAATTGAACAGCATGCCCGGCAGGAAGGGCAGCTCGAACATTCTATGTTTATCTGTCCCTCCCAGTCCAGCATGGAAGAAATATACTCTTTATTTTATAATAATAAATATTACATGTCAATAGGAACAATAATTTGACATTTCCGTTTGTCAGAGGCCTAATCGCTGTGTTACTAGGTGGTTTGAAAACTCTAACACCAGTGTCCATCGGGTTGACCGACTCGAGAATCCACTCGCTAAGAAGAAGAAGATTTAAGATCAAAATGGAATAAAAGGCATAACCATTATTACTTCCACGCTGGATAGAAAAACATAGAATGTTCCAGCTGCCCTTCCCGGGCATGCTGTAGAAGTCAGCAAAAGGGACTCGAGGGTTAAAATGTATTGTAATTTAGGCGATGGGCTGATAACCTGTCACTATAGTTATACACATTACAATCTAAAATTGCCCTCAATTTTTATCAGACGTGGCGAAAGCGCTTTTTACGAGGCGTTTAACGCTCTGCCTACCCCGTAAGGGATAAAGGCGTGATTTTATTTTTATGTACCATTATTAAAAGATCACTTGACCTTCTACCTACTACACATTATACTGGATCGTGTATGAGACTGATAATTACATTTTGTGATGAATCATGTGTGATATACGATAATTAAATATTCCATATAGAATTTTACATGCTGGACTGGGAGCGAAAGAAAAACATAGAATGTGCCAGCTGCATTTCCTCCCGGGCATGCTGTAAAAACCAGCTAAGGGATCCGAGGATCTCAGTATATTGCAATTTAGGCGATGGGCTGACAACCTGTCACTACAGCAAAATACCTACAAATCTATCTCAAATAACCCTCAAAACTTTGTCAGACGTGGCGAAACGACCTTTGTTGAGGTCGTTTACGCTCTGCCTACCCCATTAGGGATAAAGGTGTGATTATATGTATGTATGTAAACATTCCATTTGGCGTACAATACAAAGTAAGGCATTTCCAATATTTCATAGAATTAAACAGAAAATGGTTCTGAAGAGGAAAAAAAATCTGTGCGGGGGTAAAAGTTCTAAAGATTCTGACAGATGGCTAAAATACCAGTAATAGCATGTCAGAAGTCAGAATTTGACCGGTTTTAGTAGTTCTGAAAAGTAGTAAACGGTCTGACAGGTGGCTGATGTTCTGTGGAAGTTTAAGTTCTGAAAGTTCTGTCAGATGACTGAATAGCATGTCAGGAGTCAGAACTTGAATTGTTTCATTAGTTCTGAAAAAGTTTCAAAAGTTCTGTCAGGGGGCAATGGTTCTGGCAGGTGAAAACATTTCTGTGCAGTAGTGGTAAAAGCTCCAAGTAAGTGTCAATAGGCTAAATTTGCAGTAATTTCATGTCAGAAGTCAGAATTGACAGGTTTCATTAGTTATAAAAAAATGGCAAAAGTTCTGTCAGGAGGCAAAATATCTGTGTGGTGAAAAAACTCCGAAATTTGAATCAGATGGCTGAAATAGCAGAAATCGGATGAAAATAGTTCTGTCAGGTGGAAAATAAAATGTCAATTGACTGAAAAAGCGGTAACCGCATGTCAGAAGTATGAAATTGACATGTTTCATTAGTTCTGAAAATGTGGCAAATGTTCTTTACAGTGGCAACATTTCTGTGAAATTTCTGGAATAGCGGTGGTAATTATCCGAACCCCGTGATGGAATAAATGTCTGTAGAGACTAAAATACTGTACAACAATTTCGATTCAGCTGATTTGTATCGAAAACCGGAGCTATACGGCTGAGCAACGAGAACGATCGGCTAGTGGCTTTTTTGAGACATTTGAGGCTCTCTCTACCCTCTAAAAAGTGGTTCCTTTCAGTTCACTTAGGAGTTTAGGACATTGCAGGCTGAATCACCTGATTGTCCGAAAAAAGAAAAAGGATTCAGTGCTTCGGAGGGCACGTTAAGCCATCGGTCCCGCCGGTCTTTGATAGTGGTCGTTATTCAAACCACGTCAAAGGCCTTATAGCTGTGCGGTTTGAAAACTCTCCAAAATCCACTCGTTAAGAAGAAGAAGTTCGTTTAGAGGAATGCAGGTTAAGTAAAATATCAAAGCAAACAAAAATGTCGTCTTGGTACCATTGACATTCTGCCTACCCTATAAAAAATTTATCAAGGCTACTGTATCGCAATTTCAACTCAGCTGATCTGTATCGGAATCCGGAGCGAAACGGCTAAACGACGATAACGACCAGCTAATGGGTTTTTTGTACGATTAAACTGTATTAAATAAATGTCTATTGATTTGGTGTTATTGCATTTTTACTGCCTCCATGGTCTAGTGGTCTGACTCATGGGCTTCCAATCCAGAGGTCGTGGATTTGATTCCTACGGAGGGAACACATCATCATCATTAGGTCTTTTTCATCTTGACGGATGATTCAAGCAGCGCCTATGCGAGAAGAGCATCGTCGCTCGTGGCTAAAAAGACCGATCCTTGAACGTCACTTTCGTCCGCACTTACTGCCGCGAATTGAGAGTCCGTTGCGACGAAGCCCTCTCTGCGAGCATGTAGTTTTTCCCGTTTCTGGGCTAGATTTAGAAACCAGGGGGCAACACAAATGAATATGAAAAATATAATTATTAACAAATGCAAAGAGTACAGAAATAAAAGGCACGATAAACCGTCGTCGTTCGTTCTTCCATGCTGGACTGGGAGAGATAGAAAAACATAGAATGTTCCAGCTGCCTTTCCTCCCGGGCATGCTGTAGAAGACAGCAAAAGGGACTCGAGGGTTACATTGTATTGAAATTTAGGCGATGGGCTGACAACCTGTCACTACACATTAGCAATACACATTACAATCTAAAATTGCCCTCAATTTTTGTCAGACGCGGCGAAAGCGCCTTTTACGAGGCGTTTAACGCTCTGCCTACTCCGTAAGGGATAAAGGCGTGATTTTATGTATGTATAAACCGTCGTCGCGTCCCGTTTGCTGTCTTTGCTAGTGGTCGTTACAAAAACTGTATGAGAGGCCTATTAGCTGCACAGTCAATCAGCTCTCAGGAGTGACAGTGACTTTGGGTTTGTTCAATGAAAAGACAAATGGATGGCACTTTTAGGTTTGTATTCATAAAGCGATCTCAAAATTGAGAGCAATATAAGGTTTGGATTTGACAGGCTGTTTGTACTGAATGTCTTCCATGCTGGCCTGGGAGCGAGAGAAAAACATAGAATGTGCCAGCTGCATTTCCTCCCGGGCATGCTGTAAAAATCAGCTAAGGGATCCGAGGGTTTCAGTATATTGTAATTTAGGCGATGGGCTGACAACCTGTCACTACAGCAATATACATACAAGTCTATCTTGAATAACCCTCAGAACTGTGTCAGACGTGGCGGAACGACCTTTGTTAGGTCGTTTGCGCTCTGCCTACCCCATTAGGGATAAAGGCGTGACTATATGTATGTATATGTATATGTTATGTTTGTACTGAATGACATTTCTGATACAAACTCAAACTCGTTTTCACTCTTGAGAGCTGATTATAACACCGGTCCTTAGTTTCTGCGTTACAGCCATTGAACGGAAATGGAATTCTAAACCGTATTGATACGAGTGCAACTACGATGGAATAGGGTAATAGAAGCAAAACAAGATTTGTACAGGTAGCGGGAAAAGTGTTTCACTTTATGTGTGAATGTAATGTTATCTAACTTAAGGGTTTTCCGGAGAAGACACGTGAAGACAGTTCTCAACATCAAAACCCAACCTAAAGGAAAGAGGCAGACCTCCAGCAGTGGTGGTCAAATGTTAAGAGGGATTAAAAATCTTAAAACCTTACACCTGCGACAACCAGGGAAAGAATCTCAAGGAAGGATAATACAAAGAAGCATAATAGAAGGAGGCCCGACCCCAGCTAAACCCAGGGAAAAGGGCAGGAAAAAGAAGCCGGAGTATTGAAATCCCTTACAAACTTAGTTTCGTTTTTATTCCTAAACAGAAACACCAAACTTAACCATGAACTAATGCATAATGTCTGGGGCTCGTATTTTAGAAGCGATCTCAAACTTGAGAGCAATATCAAGTATGGATTTGACAGGCCAGTTTGTATTGAAATGGCGAACTCAAACTCACTGTCTCTGTTTCTAATTAGGTTTGTTTTGAAAATATTATCAAGTACAAAATTAAAAAGCAAATTTACTTTTAGGCTATTTTCACACAAAATCGTATTTTCGGTCTTGTTTTGTTTGGTTTATGCTTAATATTTTCAAACCAAATCTTATTAGAAGCATAGATATGATGCATTCGGTCATATGTACGAAGTTTGGTTAAGTATAGTTTTACTGTTTAGGAATAAAAGCGAATCTACAATTGTGGGGTATACAGAGCGTAAATGACCTAAACAAAGGTCGTTTCGTTATGGCTGACAAAGTTTTGAGGGCTATTTGAGACAGATTTGTGGGTATATTGCTGTAGTGACAGGTTGTCAGCCCATCACCTAAATTGCAATATACTGAAATCCTCGATGTCTTAGCTGATTTTTACAGCATGTCCGAGAGGAAATGCAGCTTGCACATTCTATGTTTTTCTCTCGCTCCCAGTCAAGCATGGCTACTATTACATACTTTAGTTACATACACATACACACACATACACAAATCACGCCTTTATCCCTTACGGGGTAGGCAGAGCGTTTAACGCCTCGTAAAAGGCGCTTTCGCCACGTCTGACAAAAATTGAGGGCAATTTTAGATTGTAATATGTATTGCTTTAGTGACAGGTTGTCAGCCCATCGCCCAAATTACAATACACTGCAACCCTCGAGTCCCTTTTGCTGACTTCAACAGCATGCCCGGGAGGAAGGGCAGCTGGAACATTCTATGTTTTTCTATCTCTCCCAGTCCAGCATGGAAGAAATACTTAAGTAATACTTTAGTTACTATTACATTTATTTAATTTAGTCACCACTGTATCTCTTTCTCTCCCACCTGTACCTTCTAACTCACAAAGCATCACGTGTCGCTCGCTATCAATCACTATCTTCCGTCCTTGTCTGGCGTAGATAGGGACCCGTTTTTTGTCGTTCACACTAGCTACGATTCGGCGTGAATAAGATTTAGGTAAAAAGCTATACCTGTCATTTTCCGTCTTGAGTAAACATAAAACGATGGCAGTATAGAACTTTTCCTTCTTCTTAGCGAGTGGATCCTCGAGTCGAACAACGACCCGAAAAACCCTGCTGTCAGAGTTTTCAACCCGCCTAGTAGCACAGCTAATAGGCCCCTGACATGGTTTTGTATAACGACCACTATCAAAAACACCGACCGGGACTGACAGCTTAACGTGCCCTCCGAAGCACGGAATCCTATACTTTTCTTACAATCAGGTGATTCAGCCTGTAATATCCTAACCAAACTGGGGAAAACCTCACAAAATGATAAATTAACAAATACCAACTTTTTGTTACACGCCTTTATCCCTAATGGGGATAGGCAGAGCATAAACAAAGGTCGTACCGCCACGTCTGACAAAGTTTTAAAGGTTGTTTAAAATAGATTTGTAGATATATTGGTGAAGTGACAGGTTGTAAGCCCATCGCCTACATTACAATATACTGAAACCTTCGGATACCTTAGCTGGTTTTTACAGCATGCCCGGGAAGAAATGCATCTGGCACATTCCATCGTTTTCCCTCGCTATCAGGCCAGCATAGAAGAAAAAACCTTTTTGTTTCCCCCTAGAAATTGAACCCAGGACCTCCGGATCCTAAGCCCATGGATCTGACTACTAGACCACGGAGGCCGTTATAAATATACTTATTCTACTCGTAATATGAATGAGTGCACAAATTCCCTTAGTCGGGACGCACCGTCCACATTACGACTTAACTTGACTAAACTGTACATAGATTTTTGCATACATATATACATATAGTCACGCCTTTATCCCTAATGGGGTAGGCAGAGCGTAAACGACATAAACAAAGGTCGTTCCGCCACGTCTGACAAAGCTTTGAGGGTTATTTAAGATAGATTTGTAGGTATATTGCTGTAGTGACTGGTTGTCAATTTGTCGCCTAAATTGCAATATACAGAAACCCTCGGATCCCTTAGCTGGTTTTTACAGCATGCCCGGGAGGAAATGCACCTGGCACATTCTATGTTTTTCTCTCGCTCGCAGTCCACCATGCAAGTAATATATAGATAGATATATATAAATAGATTTATACATAGATTTTTGAACTGACAGTTTACAATAAGTCCGTATTACTGCCATTTTTTTCTGTTAGCTCAAGACGGATAATGACAGGTATGGTATGGTTTATTTTAGTTAAATGTTGCTTATGCCTAATCGTGGCCACTGCCATCCTATAGCAAAATGTAAACATTTTGATAGCGATTTCGTAGCGTTCTGTTTTTACTACTGTCCTGCGTCCATTGTTTGTTCATATACTTTACACATTGCCCATGATATTAGGAACATATTGGATTCCTGAAGTCTGCAATGGTGCTTTCAGTTATTTATTTGCAATCATTATTTACAGCTTCCATGCTGGACTGGGAGCGAGAGAAAAACATAAAATGTGCCAGCTGCATTTCCTCCCGAGCATGCTGTAAAAATCTGCTAAGGGATTCGAGGGTTTCAGCATATTGCAATTTAGGCGATGGGCTGAGAACCTGTCACTACAGCAATATACCTACGAATCTATCTTTAATAACCCTCAAAACTTTTTCATACGTGGCGGAACGACCTTTGTTTAGGTCGTTTACGCTCTTCCTGCCCCATAAGGGATAAAGTCGTGATTATATGTATGTATGTATGTATTCTTTGCAGTTATCTCTAGGTGCCTTTTTCACCAATTTTTTAGTTGTACTGGCAGGTATAGATGGATTTTTTTCCAGGTATTTCTATTGGTATAGCTAGACCGGTAGGGATACTTGGAACAGGGGAAAATATTTTGGACTTCCAAAAAGGAACGCTAGATTCTGATTGACCCAATTTTTTAACCTACATTCAAACAGCTAGCTACCCCATAAAGAACATTTCCGGACAATTCCCTCTTAACTCAAGAGTAGCTAATTCACTTCGCGACGTCCCAAAAGTCGTAAATGTTATAAAGCAAGCATTGTACATTGAAAATGGTGGGAATATTTAAAATTCCCACCTAAATTCGCAATTAAGAGGCCTGCAGTGCTTGGAGGCACGTTTTGCAGGGATTAGGTTTTGGATTTTTCTACGTGAGAGCGGCGACAAGATTCACTTCCATTGACTCTTTGTTTACTGAAGAGACCGATGATGGTGTAGTGGATAGAGCCGCTGCCTCCTGAGCTTCGCGATTGTGGTTCGAGTCCTACCGCGTACCAATGTGTTTTTCGGTTTTCGAATTTTATATGTATGTTTATTCGACGCTTTTTCCGTGCTTCGGAAGGCACGTTAAGCCGTTGGTCCTGGTTAATATCGTTTAATACCGTATATATTAGTCGTTAAGCTATATCACAGGCCAGTGCTAAGAATGTGCGGCTTGATAGCTCTGACCAAATCTAGGTTTGGGTCTGGTTTATCTTCTGGGTTGCGGACGTCAGATGGCATGACAAACGCTCTGTGTAAGAAGCAGTACCCTCGTTCAATCACTTACATTAGGCAGCCGACCCCGTGAGATAGGATAAAGCTATGGATATGATGAATTTGAAAATCGGATATAGTTCTATTTTTGAAGGCCTGCACCAAGAGGAACATTGCCATAATCTAGGCTACACGCTTGTCCACGTGCAAGGCTTGTCTCACAGAAGAAGAATGCGCTGGGACGTAACGACTTTTTTCTGCATACATACATATAATCACGCCTGTATACTTCACAGGGTAGGCAGACCATAAATTTTGCGCAAATCGGATGCCTCAGATTCGAGATTCAAACTATCTGCGCAAAATGTATGGTCTTTAGCATCAGTAGGTAAGACTTTAGCCATCTGCTTCAGATATTTTACATAGCAAAAGCGCTGTTTTGTCTTAGCCCCTGACTCGAGAAGTCCAACAGGGTTATGCAGAGCATAAACAACCAAAAATTGGTCGATTTGCCACGTATGACAAAGTTTTGAAGGTTATTTAAGATTAATTTGTAGGTATATTGCTGTATTGCTTGCAATATACAGAAACCCTCGAATCTCTTAGCTAGTTTCTACAGCATGCTTGGGAGGACATGCAGCTGGCACATTCTATGTTTTTCTCTTGCTCCCAGTTCAGCATGGAAGAGCATAAATAAAACCGAAAAGAAATTAAACCCAGCAGTGAACACAATATTTCATGACTAAGTATCACATTGGTCGCATTTTGGAGGCAAAACGGGGTGTTTAGAGCACTGCAAGATAAGCTTTACTTATATAATCCGAGGATTTAAATTTAAATACAGCTGCAAGAATTTTTTCTTCTCAATGGTTTTTATATGGGTTTTATAAAATGTTTTGTCTTCTTCTTATTTAAGGTTTTTGAGTAAAAGAACGGCCCGATGAACAATGATGTTAGAGTTTTAAACAGTATATTAGTATCAGGTAATATGCTTTTGACATGGTTTTTTTTTTTTTTTTTTTTTTAATATATATAGGCGAGCATTTGTCCGTGGTTTGTGTAACGACCACTACAAAGGCAGCCACCGACGGCCTATCATGCCGTCCAAAGCAAGAAATCTTTTTTTACAGACAATCAGATGATACAGTCTGCCCTAACCAAACTCAATTATCAACTATGTGTTTTCCCATAGGAATCGATTCCTAGCCCTTCGGAACAGTAGGCTATGGCTCAGACCACTAGACCACGGAGTCAGTTAGTAATCCGAGGATTAAAATTTTTATGGTGTGGACAATGTTTTGTGGAAGGCTATGTTGTTGACAAGAATTTGCTGGCGATTATCCCTTGCCAGAGTTTAGAAAATCTTTGAGGTAAACAATATTTAAGTACTCATATTTACCAAAAATATAGCTCTTTTTTTTCTTTTTCTGAGACAGAAAGTAACTACTGTCAAGAGATCAACCAAACTTCTTTTTAACGAGTGGGCTTACGAGTCGAACAACGAACCGATGAACCCTGGTGCGTCAAATTTTCAGTAACGACCACTATCAAAGACAGCGTCCTGGACCGACGGACGACCGATTTTCAGGTGATTCAGCCTGCAATGTCCTAACAATACTGGGACTGGAACTTGACTAACGAACGTGCCCTTTACAGCACGGAGTCATCTTAATTATTAGAGATTGTTTGATTAGTATGATTGACAATGTTTATGCAAAATTTATTTAGTTTTTTTTTCATATTTAACCCGATTTTTGTGGAATTGATTTGTGCATAGATAGATTTAATATAAATAGTTGCAGGTCATTCACCCCATTTTCTTCCCAGGTCTAAAATACGAAACAGATCGACTACACGTTGTCTCCTCTCTCACTTAGAAATGAGTTCTTTCACCCGGACGGACAGTGGTGCTCAACATACATACATACATATAATCACGCTTTTATCCCTAACGGAGTAGGCAGAGCGTAAACGACCTAAACAAAGGTCGTTCCGCCACGATTGACAAAGATTTGAGGGTTATATAAGATAGATTTGTAGAAATTGCTGTAGTGACAGGTGTCATCTCATCGCCTAAATTACAATATACTCAAACCCTCGGATCCCTTAGCTGGGTTTTACAGCATGCCCGGGAGGAAATGCAGCTGGCACATTCTACGTTTTTCTTTCGCTCCCAGGCCAGCACGGAAGAACTACTCAACATGTTTTGATATATTTGCACTTGCACTATAGTTGCTCTTTTAATTAAATTGTATGTGGTTCCATGCTAGCCTGGGAACGAAAGCACAACATAGAATGTGCCAGCTGCATTTCTTCCCGGGCATGATGCAGAAACCAGCTAAGGGATCCGAGAGTTTCAGTACACTGTAATTTCGGCGATGGGCTGACAACCTGTCACTACAGCAGTAAACCTAGATATCTATCTTAAATAACCCTCACAACTTTGTCAGACGTGGCGGAACGACCTTTGTTTAGGTCGTTTACGCTCTGCCTTCCCCATTAGAGAAAAAGTCGTGATTATATGTATGTATGTGGTTCCACTTGACTTCCACTCTGGACTGGGAGCGAGAAAAAACATAGAATGTGCCAGCTGCATTTCGTCCCGGGCAAGCTGTAAAAACCAGCTAAGGGATCAGAGGGTTTTGCTATTTAGGCGACGGGCTGACAACCTGTTACCACAGCAATATATAAATCAATCTTAAACCCCAAGACTTGATCAAACAAGGCGGAACAACCTTTGTTTAGGTTGTTTACGCTCTGTCTACCCCATTAGGGATAAAGGCGTGATTATATATATGTATGTATGTATGTAATGTTTCAATCCGTTGGTTGTGGGTTCCATGAAACATGCACAATTTTGATTACCATTCAATTACTTTTTGAGATTTCATTCTAGTTAACTAGGACAATGCGGGCTGAGCTGCTGTTGAGAACTTCAATTCTATGTTTCAGATTGCATAGCGTGCTGTCTATCCAGAATTCTGTCTTTGATTGTGGTCATGAATCATCATCATTACACAAACCATTTCAGAAGCTTACCATGGGTTTAGTAACTCTGAGTGTGGTATAGGCTATCGAATGCTTTGGAGTAGTCGATGAATACAATATAGATAGGTTTTTAAAATTCATTATATTTCTGCATCAAATGTTTAACAGTGTGAATGTGGTCAATTGTGCTAAAGCTTTTTCTAAATCCCGCTTGCTCAATTGGTTGGCTTTCATCCAGTTTTTTGGAGATTCTTTCAAGTATCACTTTTGCGAACACCTTGTATATTTTTGAAATCAAACTAATGGGTCTGTTGTTATCAATCTCATCCTTCGCTCCTTTTTTGTGAAGAAGGATGATATATAAGTCTCCCCATTGGCTTGGTATGTGGCTGGTGTAAAGTATATCATTAAATATTTTTGTTAGTATTGGGCTTATTTCATTAACAGTGCCTCTCATTTGTTCGTTTGGAATGTTGTCGGGTCCTGGTGCTTTTTCAAGTTTTTGTGAGCTTATGCATTTTGTAACCTCTGATATTAGGATGTCTGGTTCCTTTTCGGGATTAAGTACCGCTTCTTCTGTAGGCATTTTAAATGTTTGTTCAGAGTCTGATTTACTACAGTAGAGGGGTTTTATAATAATCTCTAGCCATTTTCTAAATTTCCTTTCGTTCACCCAAACTTTTCAGTTTGTTTTTTTAGTTTTTCGATCCATTCTTTACCTTTTTCTCTCAATTCTTTCAGAGCCTTCTTAATTCCTCCTACATACATACATACATAAAATCACGCCTTTATCCCTTACGGGGTAGGCAGAGCGTAAAACGCCTCCTAAAAGGCGCTTTCGCCACGTCTGACATAAATTGGGGGCAATTTTAGATTGTAATGTGTATTGCTGTAGTGACAGGTTGTCAGCCCATCGCCTAAATTACAATACACTGTAACCCTCGAATCCCTTTTGCTGACTTATACAGCATGCCCGGGAGGAAGGGCAACTGGAACATTCTATGTTTTTCTTTCTCTCCCAGTCCAGTATGGAAGTTCCTCCTGTTGTTTGTATATGTTTTTCAAGAGTTTGTAATCTTTTTAAATTTCTTTAATTTTTCATGTTCCCTCTTATTTTATTGTTCAATTTAGATATTTTCCTTTGGTTTTCTTTGCTATCTGGTTCCGATATTAAAAGTTTTCTTTTTTCCATAAGTTCAAGAATTTTATCGCTAATATAACATTGTTTGGGTTTATTAGGATTGCTTTTGGAAATACTTTTAAATTTCAGTCACATTTTCCCAGAGTTAACGACTTACTATACGGTGGTTGGTGTTAAAGTTGAGTTTTTGGATAACATGAGTGTCTATGAAGTGTTTTGCTTTGTTTGTTATTATATAAGCAATTTCATTTTTGTATCGTCCACCTGGGGATTTCGATGTCCATTTGGACTTGGGTTTTTTCTTAAAGACTGAGTTGAGCAATGTGAGGTTGTTTTCTAGTAGAAAGCTTATTAGCTTTTGACCATTTTTACTTCTTTTCCCGTGTCCAAATTTTCCCATCATAAATTCCTCGTTAGGTCCCCTAGTCCCATTTTGTTCTCCCATCACTATGAGGTAATTATTGGAGTATTTTTTCACTGCTTCTGATAGGATGTCGTAGAAAACATCTGTATCAATTTTATTTGCAACATCAGTGGCGCATATACTTGAAGTACTTCAAGTAGTCCAGTTTTTGTTGAAACCCCATTTCTAGGCTTACATGGAGGATAGCTAGTCTGTCCGATATGCCTTCAAATTCAATAATTTTGTTTGTATGTATTTTATTTATTAGAAAGCCTACTCCATAGTGGGTAACCTTTCCGCCTTTGTGGTACATTATATAATTATCGCGCTCTTCAATACCTTCTCCCGTTCTTCTCATTTTGCTTGTGCCTAGTATGTCCCATTTTAGGTTGGGTATAGCTATTTCTAGTTCTGTAAGAGATTCTTCTATCCTCAGTGATAATGTATTAAGTGTACATATATGTAGAGAGTTGCCTTTTGTTTAAATTTTCGTTTTTGGACGGGGTTGGTCATTTTTCCCTACGGGGACTAGCCGGCTTGGAGAATATTCAGTTTTATTTTTTGGTTTAGTTTGTTTCAGTTTGCTTCCGTTCCGGTTATTGTTTTTGGTTAGAGTGTTGTGTGTTGTGTGTTGATTCAATTGTTGGGGCTACTTTTAGTTTTTTGAGGTTCCATGTGATAGATCCGATCGTGCCCTGGGTATATAATTTAGAATATTCGGTTTGATCACTTTAGGCTGCGTATTTTGTTTTTTATTTAGTTGTTTATTTGGAGTGTCTTTTGTTTTTATTTTCCTTTGAGATGACTTGTCATTTTCAGGTGATGTAGTCTTTTTTGGTTTATGTCATTTGGTTTTATCACTATTATTTTATCACCCTTTATAAATGCTATGTTCCCCTTTGACTTTTCTTCCTCAAGTTTTGGTTGTAACTGTCTTCTTGCCTCTAATGTTTCTTTTGAGAAGTCTTCCTTGATATAGATGCCTGTTTGCAGTTGTGGCTTATTTTTCATTATAAGGTGTTTTGTCCATGAGGTTGTGATCGTAACTACCACAGGGTGGTTCTTGTCTGAGGGGGCGCCAATTCTATATATGGTGCTAATTTATTGGCTATATATTTGTGTTCCTGCCTACTCGACTAGGTATTTCTCTAATATAATTGACGAGTTCACATTCCCTTTTGACTTTTTCCTGTACCCCGAAAAATATGACGTTGTGCTTTCGTTTCGCTTTCTCTGCATTTTTTAGAGTTTGTTCGAGAAAAATAAATTGGCTTTTTAGGTTACGATTTTACAATGTCAGGCTTTCAATCTTCTCGTTTATTGCCTCTGTGACATTTTTCGTTACTGCAGCGGTTATTATGAATGTTTGTTGTTCAAGTTTTTGGTCTAACTTTTGGTCTAGTTTCATAAGCAGGATGTCTATCATGTTTTGATCCATTATCTATTATCAGTCTTTGTTTTCAGTTTGATTTAGGGAAATTATTTTTATTGAAAAGGCAACACTATTCTTATGTCAAATGTAAGCTTGTCTATAGCGCTGTTCGCGTTTGTGATTCGGAACGTAGACGCTTCCTGTAGTTTTATTATGTTGGAACTATTTTTGATGGTGACAGATAAATTTTCACTTTTAGGTTATGTACTTTTTGCTCTTTGGATGTTGTTTCACTGTATTTTGTAGTATTTCACTAGAATTATTGTTTGTTAACACTTATCCACTGTTAAGCTTTGTGACTTTTCACTTTGTCGAGGATATTAGGCGGTTTTTTCACTATTTTCCGTAAATTATTTGCGGATCGCGTTAGAGCACGTTTTGACGTTTAGAAGAACGGAAACGGAAAAAATAACATTACTGTAAAATATTAATATCATGTAAATCTATTACATAAATATAAATAAATACCTGCGTTTAGATACATAATCAAAATTTTTAAAAAGACGAATAGCTTTTTAAATAACTATATACCCTAAACACGGATTAATTTGACAGGGACAGATAATGCTCTTTAACTCGTCTTTTTTCGTCTTTCGTCTTGAAAATTCACTCAGTACAAGAAGTTTGAGAGGCTCTAGCAAGTAAGCTCGCTATTGATGGTGTATCGGTAATGCCATCTTGGGAGCAACGGAAGTGAGATTGACTACCTCGCATCCAGTGAGATATTTAGATTCAATAATTCGTTGTATAAATAATAAATATAAATAAAGCGTATGTACGTTTATTCAGCGCTTTTTCCGTGCTTCAAAAGGCACGCTAAGCCGTTGGTACCAGTTAATATCAATTAATACCGTAGATATTAATCGTTAAGCCATGTCAAAGACCAGCACTAAGCATTGGCGGCTTGAAAACTCTACGATTGGGTCTGCTTTCCCGTTTGAGGTGCGAAGGTCAGATGACAGTCGCTCTGTGTAAAAACCAGTACCCTCGTTCAATCCCCTAAATTAGGTAACCGACCCCGTTAGATGCGTTTTAATGGGGTCGGCAGAGCATATAACGTTTTCGAAACGTCATCATGAATTGTATAATTTTATCAATCACAGTAAAAGGAATTTTTCTCATGATTTTTCTAATTAATTTTTCAAATATAACTTGGCGCTACATCCGATGTTATCACAAAAATCCAATGTAAACATAAAAATATTCGATCTCTCATTCTGTTTGTTCGACATAAGATCACCAGTTTTATGTCTCACCGAAAATGGATGCTTGGAAACGACGGGTGTGAAAGTGCAAAATATATGTGGTGGTAATAAACATACATACATACATATAATCACGCCTTTATCCCTATTGGGGTAGGCAGAGCGAAAATGACCTAAAAATTGCCGTCACGTCTGACAAAGTTTTAAAGGTTATTTAAGATAGATTTGTAGGTATATTGCTGTAGTGGTAGGTTGTCAACCCATCGCCTAAATTACAATTTACTGAAACCCTCAGATCCCTTAGCTGGTTTTACAGCATGCCCAGGAGGAAATGCAGCTGGTACTTTCTATGTTTTTCTCTATCTCCCAGGCCAGTAGGGAATAAAAATATCTGATATTCGTAGTGGTAACAAGATTGATGATATTTATAGGGAAAAGAGAATAGGATTCCTAAGCTACGGATGCTATTGTTTTTACTTGCAAAGGGTTTGCTTTTGTTACTAGACACAAAGTTCAGGGATGACAGTGACAGAGTTGACGATGGAGCGAGCTAACCCAAAATATGCTTATTATGGCACTGGCAGTCTCACGCACCGACGAAACACAGCAAGCTGTTTGGCGCCGGTGGGAATCGCGAGCCAGTCGGCCTGTTGCAGAGCCTACCACCTTTTTGTTGGGATCGTTCAGCCGGTCTTATTCACAGGCAAGCCTGTGTTGCCGTTGCCCGGGGTGGACCACTAGGAGGTAGATCCCATCCCATCCCAAAATTTCCATCAGTGTGTCACTCATTAAAAACCTTCTAAAAATCGTCCAATAAAATGTTTTAAAATAATTATTTGGAGTCTGATAAATCATGTAAGCTAGATAAGACGACTGGCGCAAGTTTGTATCGGAGGTCAAGATCCTCTTTGGGTGTCTGAGTTTAAGTCGTATTAGTATGCAGAGGGAGCTAATTGTATTTAACTTCAGTTAGACGATGGGCTGATTACATGATTATATAAAACTAAGGTATGCGTTATCCTCAAAAGTAAGACGTGGTAAAAACGCCTTATACTAGGATCTTATTACGTCGAAGGACACCGAAGAGTACGTGCGGAAATCATGGCCAGTCTACGGCCAGGAGCCAATCGACCGAGTGCTTTTGAGACAGCTGGAGTCGAAGCGGCCGACAACGTTCAGGTCGTTCGTGATCCGCGTCTCCAAGTTCCAAGAGAGCGTGCTCCTGAACACTGCATTTTGGTTGATGGGGGTCGTATTTCGACGCTACAGACCTCCTGCCGTCGTCCATACGTCGAAGTAGAATTTAAGTATTTATAAATATTTATGTTAGTCTGTAAGGTATATATTCTATGGGCCTCTGTTTACATTATATCACATCTACTAATGTAAATATTGCCTGAAATAAAATTTATTATTATTATATATTTTAACTGTAAGGTCAGCGTAAAGGTATGTATTTTAAGATTATATAGTAAGAACAAAATTGAAGACTAAAGTCGTTCCGCAAAAATATCGTGGAGACGCGAAGAAATCTAGTTTAGCGCCTCAGGGCTTGAAAACGATGACACAATAAACTTGATAAGCCTATTTTTGCCGCTTTCCCGGCTGATAGGAGAAATTCCCGATAATAATATCGACGACAACTTCGTGCCCCGAGCGACGCTGATGACCTTAGTGATGGGGCAATAGTCGATATTTTTTAAAGAAACAATGCATACATATAGTCACGCCTTGATCCCAAATGGGGTAGACAGAACGTAAGCGACCTAAACAGAGGTCGTTCCGCCATGTCTGACAAAGTTTTGAGGGTTATTTAAGATAAATTTGTAGGTATATTGCTTAGTAACAGGTAGTCAGCCAATCGCTTAAATTACAATATACTGAAACCTTCGGATCCTTTAGCTGGTTTTTACAGCATGCACGGGAGCTATGTTATTTTCTCGCTTTCAGGCCAGCATGAAAGGAACTATGGTGGAACAAGAAAGAGTGAAATGATTTTGAGGACACTGTCAGTCATGGTCGCTGTTTTTTATAGCAGCCGTCATGCAAATTTCACCAGTCTAGTAGGTAGGCAGTTTAAAAATTCTGATACCATAATTCATCGGAGTCTTTTAGCAACTTAATAAAAGAAAAAAAAAGAGGCTAGCCAACCCTTTTACCAAATATTAATTATCTATGACTAGTCCACAGTTAAGTAAAATAGTTGCAAAATTATACAACGCCCACTGGCTATGAAGCTCGCATTATCAAACATATTTAAAATTAATTTTAAAATGCAAAAATAAACTCAATTATTTGCCTATTCTATTTGAAAATGTTTGCGTTGAGTCGGGGGGTCTTCTGTGAAACCTATTTTATAATACTCAGAAAAAATATTTCATGTTTATATTTTGTACTGCTTTTGATAACAGCCTCCAGGTTATAACTATAATTCTGAAGAAGTCTAGGCAACGCATTTCACGGCATATTAAGTCAAATAAATGTCATCCTCATAATGATTTAAATACTTGTTTTTTCCTAAATACAAAGGCGAAGAGACATTTTTCATTCTTCTTCTTCTTACCGAGTGGATTCTTGAGTCGAACACAACATTTTCATTATTACTTATCTTATTACTTTTAGACGATATAATTAATGTCCCTGCTAATAAAATATTCAAATTCTTAGGCTCGAGTTATAATTATGAAGGTTATGATTTAAATTTAGAATTCAGGTGGGAGGAAATTAACGATTGTTTTGAATACGATAAGGTAAGTGTTTACAGATTAAATTAATTCACAATAAGTAAAAAGACTAGAAGATAATGTCTGTTTGTAAATATCGATATTTCCTATCTCGTCACTATTTTATCAACTTACACTAATAATATCGAAGATTTCATTATATCTTTTACAGGAAATCGGTTTTAAAATATTTCACATTGCCAAAATCATTTTATAGAATTTGCCTTGATGTCATCTTATTAGCTCAAAAGCATTCCATTCCAAGCATGCAATGGTTAAAAAATAGTTATATTGCTTCATGGTCGACTCTGTATCTGTCCTCCCTGACCTAGACTAGAGTCAAGAGCGAGTTAAAATAAAACTAAATCTAGTTATTTAGATCATCATGTTTTCCAAAAATGCATGTATATCCCAGCCAGAAATTAAAAATACCTGTCATAGAGGTACCATAGAGAAGGGCTTATAGGACGTGCATAAGTCCCTCTCTTATTCTGTCTCTATTATTCTCTATGACAGGTATTTTTAATTCCTGGCAGGGCTATATCTGTCATCAACCGTGACAAATTCACATGATCGAGAGCAAAAATCTAAAATAATTAAACAACTGAGGCAGATAAACAAGATATTATATAACGTGAAATAAGAGAAAATTCCCTAAGTTGTTCAAGAAATATTCTGAAAATGATTTATGGAAACGATTAATCTAATTGGATTTCAGTTAAATACGGTTCAAACAAGTTCTTTGAACCAGAAATCCATCAGAATTTATCTTTTGAGAAATACCACGTCTGAATTGAGAGAAATCATGATCTTTTCGTGACGTTCCGATGAATGAACCTTACAGAGAACATCTTTTCGTAAAAATCTACAACAACACGAGTAGAAGAGTAGAAGTATGAAACTTCGTGCAAGAGATTGAAATTGGCAACTATTATAAGATGAGAAATGATTAATATTATGTGTGTTCTACCATATGTCGGGACTATAAAGTCCCGGACTTTTGAAATGCATGGGTGCGGCCGAAGCCAACAAGAACAGGCCCCTTATACAACTTTAAATGGACTCAAAATATAATACACACACACAATCACACCTTTATCCCGAATGGGGTAGGCAGAGCGTAAACGACCAAAGAAAAGATCGTTCCGCCACGTCTGGCAAAATATAATAAGTTAAGTAAAATGTTGTTATTACTAGCCAATTTGATCCCACTGCTGGGCAAAATCCTTCTCCGTGGTTTTCCATTGTTCACGTTCTAGTGCCATATTAATATCACGCATTTATATTTCACGGAGAACCTAGGAACCGAAAACGGGTAACGCCTTTCTCGCCGGATTTTATGCGATTGTGTAGGATAGGGTTTCAGCTCAACGTCTAAGGCTCATATTTATAAAGCAATCTCAAGATTGAGACCAATATTAAGTACGTATTTGACAGACCACTTTGTACTGAAATGATATTTCTGATATGAACTCAAACTAGCTGTCAGTCTCAAGTACTGTTTAAAATACGGGCCTTAATAGCAATACACTGAAACCCTCGATCTCGAATTACTGACGGGCTTCTACCCTGGATTAATAATAATAACAAAAGTTTTTATTTAGGTAAGATCCGTCACTGCCCTTATTTATAATCAGCACTTGAAACTGATAGCGAGTTTGAATTCGTATCAGAAATATCATTTCAGTACATAATTACATGTCAAATCCATACTTAATACTGCTCTCAATCTTGAGTTCGCTTTATAAATACGGGCCTAAATTCAAAAATAAAATACAAAAACGAAAACAAAAATAATAATGAGAAATAGATAAATTAACAGTAAAACAATATCTGACACATTACAACAAACATACTCGTACATTAATTAATCTTGTAGGTAATTTATATTTCAATATGTTTTTTTTAAATATTTTTTTATTTTTTGTGTCTCGTTAGAATATTTTTTAATATTACTGTAATTTGGGTATAATTATCGAGTTATAGAAGAATTTATGTGAATGTTGTACACGTCTGTAATTAGAGTATGTATCAGTTAAATTACTGATTTTGCATGACTTTGAAAAATGTGTTAATATGTAAACTGTTGATGTGTCTGAATAAATAAATAAACATACTAACGGCCATTCTCAGACCGATGTACGGAAGACCAGTGTTTCTTAAAACGCTCATTATCATATTTGCTAATCAGTGCCAGGATTCCGTTACCAGATCCTCGAAGCCGTTCCTAAAAAGAACGCTGACCGGGATCGGAGTACAGCAAACCTGTCAGGAACCCTCGCATCTGCAAAATACCCTTGGCACTGCAACAACGGGTCAACTTGAGCAATATGCGACGATGTATTAATGAAATGAAGCAGCTGTTTTACTATCAAAAATACATATATAAAGAAAAAAGCCTTTAAAATTTTAACAAAAGTACAAAAAGCTCCCACGCACGTACAATCACCAAACGCAATATCTCTCCGCTGATCTTCCATAAAGTACAGTCGGCAATGTTTCGCAGATCTCATATCGTGCCATGTAATAACCTTAAATTGCTGGAACCGTGTCGTCGGCCACCGATTTATGTATCCCTCCCTTAAAGCCTTCATGTACGCATTTACTTTTTGTTATTTCTCTCGGTATTTTGGCGTTATTATTTGCCAGAATCCATAATAACTAAGTATGTTTGTTTTTGTTACGGTTTTTGTGGTAACAGTCATTTCCTCCCGGGCATGCTGTAAAAACCAGCTAAGGGATCCGAGGGTTTCAGTATACTGCAATTTAGGCGATGGGCTGACAACCTGTCACTACAGAAATATACCTTTGTTTAATAACTACCTTTGTTTAGGTGGTTTACGCTCTGCCCGACCCAATAGGGATAAAGATGTGATTATATGTACGTATGTATGTACGGTTTTTGTGGTTACTCAAGAGGTTGTACTTACAAACTTTCATTTCCTATCATTACCTGTTTTGTTAGGTCCAAACTGATTCCAATCCCAAATGTGGTCTTTGTCAAAAAATACGAAATGGTGCATAAAATATATTTTATCCAAATAATTCAAAATAACAACCAACGAGAAAGTTCTCAAACAGAAAATGAGCTTTTTGAAGGGTGGTGTTGCAATGACAGACTCAAAAGTTCTGTAAAATGTTGGACAGTTACTGTATTTTCTGATCGCATTTAACGACAAAAAATAAAAGGTTATTTTTAAATTAGATAGGTATTTGACACAACCATGGCCATCCCAGCTCCAGCTCTAACCAGCTGAGCTATCAATTGTTAGTACCTATGACATTGTTCAGCTAAAATTTCTAAGATCCTATAATTTTCAAATATGTTCTTTCATGCTGGACTGGGAGCGAGAGAAAAACATAGAATGTGTCAGCTGCATTTCCTCTCGGGCATGCTGTAAAAACCAGCTAAGGGATCCAATTGTTCCAGTATACTGCAATTTAGGCGATGGGCTGACAAACTATCACTACAGCAATATACGTACAAATCTATCTTAAATATCCCTCAAAACTTTGTAAGACGTAGCGGAAAGACCTTTGTTTATGTCGTATACGCTCTGCCTACCCCAATAGGGATAAGGCGTGATTATATGTATGTTTAAATACTTGCAGATTACAGATTGTGTCCCCTAATATATAACAATGGAAATGAAACATAAGTTTTCCAAAGAACAATCAAGAACTGTCATTTGGATAAAACATTATTCTTTTCCCTAATAATTCTTTTGGAACAGTTTGAACGATGTAATTGTAACTTCTCAAAACTCACTCGTTAGATACAGCGATGGTCTATTTTTCATAAAGACGTTTTTCCATTTGACTTATTTTGATGAATGATGGCAAAACTTTAACTTTAATTTGATATAGGGCTAATATTGGAAATAAATGTAAGTAGAAGAAATTCATACAAAATACAAAAAAAATACAAATTACTTTATTTCATACAAGATCTGACTCAAAAATATTTCCACGTGCTATTTTAAGATATTTAAGATAAGAGAGAGAGAGAGGACCTGATCAGCTAAAAATTGCTCAAGCGGTTTAAAAAAAAACGTAGCTTAACTATCCCTTGTATATATATTGTAGGTCATCATCATCTCGCCTTATCCCGTATCTCACGGGGTCGGCTGCATAATCTAGGGGATTGAACGAGAGTACTGGTTTTTACACAGAGCGACTGCCATCGGACCTTCGCAACCCAGAAGGGAAACCAGACCCAATCTTAGATTAGGCCAGAGTTTTCAAGCCGCCAATGCTTAGAACTGGCCTCTGATATGGCTTAACGACTAATATCTACGGTATTTAACGATATTAACCGGGACCAATGGCTTAACGTGCCTTCCGAAGCACGGAAAAAGCGCCGAATAAACGTACATATGAAATTCGAAAACCGAAAATCACATTGGTACGTGGTGGGATTCGAACCACGACCTCCCGCTCAGGAGGCAGCGGCCCTATCCACTACACCATCGGGCTCTCCGGTATATATATTGTAGGTATACCTAAAAATAATGTCGGTGTATAAGATAGATAGATAAAAGGTTTATTGCATAAAAAACATTACACATAAAACAAAAGGTAAAAACAAATAAAGAAGAGATGAAAATAAATAAATAAAGATATGACAAAAATAAGAAAAACAAGAGCCTATATTATGATGAAGTGTGCTTATTGCTTACGTGATGCAGAGGGTCAAAGCTCAGTGTAATAAAGCTTTATATTTTTATTTTATTTACTACAATAGGTACACCAACAGTTAATACATTACACATTGTAACAAACATATTATATTAGGTTATTTAGTGTAATGTAAAAACCAATTACAGGTATACACAACATTTTTTAAATTAAGGCATTTATAAACTTATAATTTGAATGTTAATATAAAAATAATTTTATATTATGAGATCATCTATTAGATAAATGTTTTCTTAAAGCTCATAAAGAGCAACACTGATTTTTAGCTCTCACCCAAATGGAAGGATCTATTTTGAAATAAAAAACATACCTTTTCAAGTGAGAAATAAAAAACGGTGATGATTATAAAACATATTTCATTATGATTGATAGTTCAATTTGCACTGACAAATATCAATCTTCATGAATGCATAGTGGGATCTGTTATTTTTGTTAAAACAGTGAATGTTTTCATTGCATCAGTTCATTGATAGGTTTTGATACGAGTGGATGTTTTCATTCAAAAATTGAATTCGGAAATAACACATGTATTCTTTGTTTAAATAAATATGCCTGGACATTTAAACAGCTCACAAATTGAACAAAAATCTTCTCAAGGAGCTGATCTATAACTAAATGACTGAAGATTGTTCTATCCAAAGTAGGGAAAATCTAACTTTGTGTTTCCACCGTGGTAATTGAACACGCAACCTCCGGATCGAGAGCCTAAAGACTACTAAACAAGATCGTTTAACAATCTAATGAAAACTGCACAAAAAAGCATGTTAGCTTTCTGGAATAGACAAGATAAGATAAAAAACCTTTATTTAAACACATAATAAAACAAATCATTCAACACAACAGATAACAACAAAAGACAAGTGCTATGGTAGCAACTTCTTACAGGCAACCTTTGGGTAAAAGAAAAATGCGTTGTGGTAAGTGGGATACTGCAAACCTAGTCGAATAAGTATCCTAGATACATTACGTATAACACATAAACTAATTAAAGATAGGCAAACTTTATCAACTTCATCGTGAGTTTAAAAGAGACTCATTTATTTAAATAGAACATATATCTACTATATATTTGAATTGAGACACCAGAAAACATGTTTTCGTCTTATCAAGGTGAACGTTTTCTCTGCGCTCTTGAATTTATATTTTGGGTCGCAACTGCCTCCGTAGTCTCAGTGGTATGAGTCTTGAGCTGCCGATCCTGAGGTCGTGGGTTTAAACGAGGGAAACTAGTTTTATATAATTTTTGTCTGGACAAATTATACAGGCTGACTGTTGGCCACCAATATCAGAATTATAGAATAAAATAGAATAGAAAACATTTATTATTTATGACGTCACAAACACAACACAGTAAATACATTTTTAAACAAGAACAGAACAAACGAAAGTGAAATAAAATAATAATATAAACAGTAACTATTATCTAATATAAAGGTACCTAAAAATAAACAGTTAATGCTACCGGAATGTGCGTGTCGCGACGTCACAATAAAAGGACCCACTCAGCTTATGCCGCCATCTTGTGAGACCGCGACCCTGGTATTCTGTGAGCCCTTTTAAAGAGAAATGACGCTACGATATATTCATATATAAATAAAGTATGGTTCAAATCAAAAACCATAAAATAAACTATAATATACATAAAAAATAATAATAACAATAGTAAATTTAAAATATAATAATATCAGTAAATGTCAAAAAATAGGAAAAATTTGTGTAGTAAATAAAATAATTTCAATAAAATAATCGCTGTAGTCTGAACTTATCTGCAATTTGTCTGTGGTCGGCGCGGCGGCGGCGGCGCGGCTATGCCGTAAGCAATGTCTGAACCGTCGGAACATTCGCAAGACGTTTTGCTCGATCGAAAAACAACGACATTTACGATCAGTGGCTTTAGTTGAGCATAATTTGTAAAAAAAAAGAAAAAAAAAGACATATGAAATAAAATAAACATTATTAAGGATAATTTAAATGATTGTGTGATGTGTGATCATCGGTACATCAATCCTATTATTCCGAATTGACCAATACATACATATATACATATTATCACGCCTTTATCCCTAATGGGGTAGGCAGAGCGTAAACAACCTAAACAAAGGTTATTCCGCCACGTCTGACAAAGTTTTGAGGCTTATTTAAGATAGATTTGTAGGCATATTGCTGTAGTGACAGGTTCAGGTTCAATGACAGGGTCAGCCCATCGCTTAAATAACAATATACTTCTTCTTCTGTCGAGTGGGTATCAAGTCTATCGACCCGATGAACCCTGGTGTCAGAGTTTTTAAACAATATACTGAAACCCTCGGATCCCTTAGCTGGTTTATACAGCATGCCTGGGAGGAAATGCACCTGGCACATTCTATGTTTTCTTTCGCTCCCAGTCCAGCATGAAAGAAAACCAACTGACTATGTTAACCTGTATTAGAATCATATATTTTGTATCATTATTTTGTACCGTTTTCTCGTTATTGCCTTACAAATGGCTACCTGTGTGGTTGTATTTATTACGTAACAGGATAAAATGTTTTGTTAAGATTAAAGCTGTTTCTTTCATCGCCAAGAACATATCAAGTTTCCCCGCCAGAGGCACCAGTTTACAACACTGACTGTCTGTTAAAAAATAATTCGTGCTTCGGAAGGCACTTTGAGCTACCTATAGTCTTCTGGTCACTGTTTTGATAGTAGTCGTTAGTGCCGTTACACAAAAACAATAATCTTAGGCCAGATAAACGGATACATACATACATATAATCACGCCGTTATCCCTAATGGGGTAGGCAGAGCGTAAAAGACCTAAACAAAGGTCGTTCCGCCACGTCTAACAAAGTTTTGAGGGTTATTTAAGATGGATTTGTACGTATATTGCTGAAGTGATAGGTTGTCAGCCCATCGCCTAAATTACAATATACTGAAACCCTCTGATCCCTTAGCTGGTTTATACAGCATGCCCGGGAGGAAATGTATCTGGCACATTCTATGTTTTTCTCTCACTCCCAGTCCAGCATGTAAAGTGCAAAATATTTAAACTCAACAAACTGGAGTGCTTATCAATATCCACTCATTACGCTCTCATGATGTTGCATAATCCGGCAGCGATGCTTGCTCAGCTCTTGAACTATCACGCGCGTCTACAGCTAGGGAAATATTGACCGGCTCTCTGACTATCGTAGTCTAGCGTCCGGACGCCAGTTTTCAAGTTTGCGATAAACATATTGGCTCGATATTTTGACATGCTGGCCTATTTTCTCGCGAAATTTTAAGCCTGATTGGATGAGCCTGCTTATTACAGTAAATGCGATGAGTAATTTAATTATTGGAAAATAATTTTGAAGTAGTATTTCGTATGGCATTAATTTTATCATACGGGTTAACTTTGTTATTTACTTAAGTAAGTGCAGCAACACACAGGTGTCACTTACTGCGCGCAAGGTTGCACTCAACACGCTGTCACTGCTTTTTGCATTGCCTACAACACACGCGTCAAATTACGCACTACGCGTGCGTAGCGAGGAACTCTACGTAGGCGCATCCCTCTGCCAGTACGCGCACGTAGCAGCAACAAGCATTGAGCGCAACCTTGCGCGCAGTAAGTGACGCCTGTGTGTTGCTACATTTAGGCCCTTAATTATAATCAGCACTTGAGAGTGACAGCTAGTTTGAGTACGTATCAGAAATGTCATTTCAGTACAAAATGGCTTGTGAAATCCATACTTAATATCGCTTTCAATCTTGAGATAGCTTTATTAATACGAGCCTTAGTGTTGTAAATGAAATCGGCAAAGGTGAAAGTTGTTTGCAAGCTAGGCGTTAATTATAAAATACCTGGCAATATACCTACAAATCTATCATAAATAACCCTCAAAACCTTGTCAGACGTGGTGGAACGACCTTTATTTACGTCGTTTAGGCTCTGCCTACCCCATAAGGGATAAAGGCGTGATTATATGTATGTATGTATGTATAAAATACCTACCACTTTCTCATTCGTAATCTTTTACCCGGTCTGCTTCTTTCGTCCTGTTGATATGTCAAACTTTTCTTTCAATTTAATATCCCTAAGCCAGGATCGGGTCGTTCAACCCGACAGAAATAGTTTTTAAACAACTAAAAAGTGTATATTTCTATAAATAAACTTCGATGTGATGTGCTTTGAACTATTTAGTTTGTATTGAGGTGACGATAGTAGCCAAGTGGCGCCCAAATTAGTAAAAAAACATAATACACAAAATATGCAGTGAATTTAAAAACTGGTCCAACAGAATCAAGTTAAGATATAGTGGTTAAGATCTTGTCTTGTCTTGTCTAGCCGTTAATGTCCCACTGCTGGGCAAAGGCCTCTCTCCGGTCTCTCCACGACTCTCTATCCTGTGCTTCCTCCGGCCACTCCTCGAGGAAGGAGTCGAGCTCATCTCGCCACCGGCGTCTGGGTCGGCCACGCCGCCGTCTGTCTCTTCTAGGCATCCACTCGGTGGTAATTTTGGCCCATAATTCATCTGGCATACGACAGACGTGACCTGCCCAGTCCCACTTTAATTTAGCTGCTGTATAGGCTACATCAGTAACACCAGTTTTGGAGCGAATTAAGGCATTTCGGACTTTATCCGTCAGTTTCAAGCCTAGTATACTTTGCTCCATTGCTCGTTGGCAAACTCCGAGTCTGAATCTCTGAGCTTCTATCAAAGACCAAGTCTGTGCCCCATATGTCAGTATCGGGAGAATGCACATGTCCATGAGTTTTCGTTTCAATGATAAAGGCAGTTCGCCTTTCATGTGCTCCTTCATCGACCAATAACTCCTCCAGGCATTTTCTATTCGTCGCGTAACTTCTTTCTCTTGGCGAGCCTCAAAGGAAACTATTTGGCCGAGGTATATGTACTCATGGACATATTCCATTCTCCCGCCATCGACTGTTACTGTCCTTTCGATGCTATTTGAATGCAAATAGCAAATAGTGGTTAAGATAATAGAAAAAAAACGTATAAATTAGAGATTAGTGCATACATAGCTCGTTGTAGTAACAGGAGAAAAAATGGCGAATAATGGCCACCAACGGCAATTTTTCATCCTGTTACTACAACGACCTATGAATCACTAATTTATAAGGTTCTAAATTATATTAATTACTATAGGTAACTTGATTCTGTTGTACCGATTTTTCAATTTACTGTGTTTTTGGTGAATTATGTTTTTTTTACTAATGGGGGCGCCACTTGGCTAGTGTCGTCACCATAAGTTTGACAATAAAGTTTGTCCGGTAGTTAGTTTAGAGACGATCGTCGTATCGAGGATCAAGTTCGCGCCGATGTTTCCATTTTTATTTTATTTTTAAATTCAATCGAGTTCGAGTTCTATCACGAGTTTTATTAGCGGATAAAGGATGCAATACCGCACGAGCTTTCTGTATTTTTAAATATTGAATATTTGAACATATATAGTGTTAATCTTAAATTGTAACAATTTCAAGACTGTTTTGAGATTTTTGCAAAAAAAAAATTTTTTGAAAGACATAAACTGTTCAGATTTTTTAACTTGCAGATCTTAGAGGGTAGAAATTTACAAAATGTATCAGCATAGCCTACCCTATTAAGGATAAAGGCGTGATTATATGTATGTATGAGTATCAGCATTCTCTATAGGATTCGGTGGTTCTGATGTAGTTTTAATAAGAACGATTTGATTCTCATTTCATTACAAAAACACATTTTCAAAACACCCTACGAATGCTGTGGTTGGTCGGATTATTAAATACTGAAAAAGTTTTCTCAGTCAACGTAACTAAACAACCCTTACTAAAAACGAACCTTCAAAGATTTTTTTAACGAGCGTCTACTCTTTGCAGCGTTGTCCCTTACACCCAGTAGCGTAGCTATAGTTTTTTATATCGTAGCTTTTATAAATAGAAAATCCATATATTGCTACGCCGTGGCGGTTCGACGAACTAGCTACGTGTCTAATAACCCTCACAAAAGTCAATAGAACTAGAAACGCATAAAAACTGTTAGTGCGAGCTACAGTAGGTCACTATTGTTAGTTAACAATGCGAGGCAACAATACCAGCCAATACTGACGCTGAGATAAGTGGCATTTGTGTGTTATCTGTAGCCAGGGACGGAGGCAGGGTAATAGGGTCGAAAGCTTCAGCCAACCCTTTCTCCCTAAGTTGCAAGGATTCTGACAAAGAAGGAGGAAATTAAGACGAAACAGTGGCCAACAAGAGACAAACCGATGCGTTTCGTTTTCTCTCACAGTCATCACAAAGGCTAAAGTGCCGTTAAACTTAAGAGGTCAAATTGAGCACTTGATTACTTCCAAGCTGGACTGGGAGCGAGAGAAAAACATAGAATGTGCCAGCTGTATTTCCTCCCGGGCATGCTGTAAGAACCAGCTAAGGGATCTGAGAGTTTCAGTATATTGCAATTTAGGCGATGGGCTGACAACCTGTCACTACAGCGATATACTTACAAATCCATCTTGAATAACCCTCAAAACTTTGTCAGACGTGGCGGAACGACCTTTGTTTAGCTCGTTTACGCTCTGCCTACGCCATTAGGGATAAAGGCGTGATTATATGTATGTATGTCAAATTGAGGACAGTTCAAATTTTACTTTTTCGTACTACCTTTCTATCATCATCCGCAACAGTCCACTGGTTGGGCGTGGTTTCACCAACAGGAAGCTTGCCACGCTTGGCAAGAAAATTTAAGATGATGATTGAAGAAGCAAGTCATCTCCATATCGCGTTTTAGAAAATTAATAACGCCATTATATTGAGCATCCTTATTAAATGACTCAATTGAATCAGATTTAATTTCATTAAATTTCTAAAACACAAACAACGCCATCTATTGAGCGCCCATGCTAACCAAAATCAACTGAACTGGACCAAGCCAGAATGAATAATGAATAACTAAGTGGTCCGAAACCTTGAGTGCTTATGCAAAGCATGCACCTGATGAAACTTAATGAGCCGTGCTGGTGGCTCCAGCTGGCGGCAGCTTACTTTATATTTAGCTTCGTGTTTTACTAGTTACTAGACAAATTTTAATAAAGATGGCTTCACTACTTACTTCGTTGGACAGTTTCAAACTACGTATTTCATTATGACGGGTAATATTTTAAAGCGCTGAGGGAGAAGGTTTTGTAGCTTCTTTTCGTTGTTAAATATTTTTAACTGTATTTTTTTTTAATTTAGTTAAATGTTGAATATAATTAATACTTTAATCATTCGTAAGGAAATAATACCTATTGGCCATTACATTGCTACCAACTTTCCCTAAAGAACATGTTATATCTCGTTAATTTTCATGAAATGGATTTCAGAAAATTACAAATTTAAGCGATGGCCTGACAACTTGTCACTACAGCAATATACCAAAAAATCTATCTTAAATATCGCTCTAAACTTTGTCAGAGTTGGCGGAACGACATTTGTTTAGGCCTATTGCGCTCGACCTACCCCATTAGGGATAAAGGCGTGATTATATGCATGTATGTATGTGTGTAATAATGGAATATTTTTACCGTAATTATTGTTTTACCAATGATTAAAGTTTATTGTACACATGCTTAGCTTACATAATTTTGGCTACTAGTACCTATATAATGTATTTTTTTACTGACTAGATCTACTTCTTAGCGAGTGGGTTTTTGAGTAGTACTACGAACCGATGAACCCTGGTGTCGAGAGTTTTCAAACCACCTAGTAGCACTGCTATTAGTCCTTTGACATGGTTTGAGTAACGACCACTATCAAAGACAGCGACCGGGACCGAAGGCTTAATGTGTCCTCCGAAGAACGGAATCCTTTCTTTTCGGACAATCAGGTGATTCAGCCTGCAATGACCTATCCAAAGTGGGAAAACCTCATAAAGTGATAAATTAACAAATATCAACCCCCTGGGAATCGAATCCAGGACCTGATCAGGAGTCCCTGGCTCAGACCACTACCACGGAGTCAATTACTAGATACATTATATCCAAATAAATTGTAATACCTGGATGCGTCTCTGTCTAGTTGTACAATCGTTCTGATTCCTGATTGCTGAGTTGTGGTGCGTATCTCATTTTACGAGGTTTAGAGGGAAATGAGTCTAACACACCCTCATATCATTTCCTGTCAACAAAATGCTCCCTAAATAATCCCTAATGGGGTAGGCAGAGCGTAAACGACCTAAACAAAGGTCGTTGCGCCTCGTCTGACAAAGTTTTGAGGGTTATTTAAGATAGATTTGTAGGTATATTGCTGCAGTGATAGGTTGTCAGCCCATCGCCTAAATTACAATATACTGAAACCCTCAGATCTCTTAGCTGGTTTTTACAGCATGCCCGGGAGGAAATGCAGCTGGCACATTCTATGTTTTCCTCTTGTTCCCAGGCCAGCATGGAAGAAATGCTGTTTTGGCTTAATTATAATATGACCATAATTCAATAACATCGGTTTATTATAGAGCGATTTAAATACACACACAAAGCAATATGCCGATTCTATCCTATACCTGTTAAAGGACAGTATTGGCATTTTGCCTTTTTTTTACTTTGTAATGGTTTTAAACTTGATTTGAGTGTTGATGTGACCGAAACAAAGTCAGCTCGACTATTAATAGCAAGCTAACCCTGAATCCCATTAAAAAACATTACCACCGACGTAACAAAGTAAGTTGCTTGGCGTCAGATCAGAATCCAATATTGGTGTAGGGTGGTTGCAAGCGTAATTATAAACAGCACTTGAGACTGACTGCTTCTTTGAGTCCATATCAGAATGTCATTTTAGTACAAAAGGTCCTCAAATCCGTACTTGTAATCGCTTTATAAATACGAGCCTTAGAACACCGCTTATGTGAGTTCGTTAAGGCGGACTTAAGTATTTATTTACAAAGAGACTTGTGATGGGATCCTTGTTGCGCGAGGTGGCATCTCCACCGTGAATAATGATTAGAATTTTACTATCACTACATACTATAAAACTAAGTCGTTTTCTCTGTCCCTATATCCCTATGTATGCATAAATCTTTATAACTACGCAACGGATTTTGATGCGGTTTCTTTTAATGGATAGAGTGATGATGAGAGTGAGATTCAAGAAGAAGGTTTATATGTATAATACATGCATAATATAGTAGAGAAACACTGATATTTTCCGTGCGAAGCCGGGGTGGGTCGCTAGTATGTGTCAAACTGTGTCATAGTTGTTGTCATAATTATAAATATTAAATACAAAAATATAAAAGGTAGAGGAATAATTGATAAGGGTTGCAAAATTTTATGAATTACCATTTAATTCCCAAACGAACTTCCATTCAGATGTTTTTAAGAGGAAGTAATTAATTGAATTAGTGAAAATTTATCAGTTTTATTGACTGAGAAACCCCTATCAGTTTGCCAGAAACTGTCCCTTACATTACACCCTGTATTAAAGTAGTTAATAGTATCTTAGTTTCTCAAAACATTGTCATTCTGAAAGCATTTGTCTTCTGTGCAAAAAAATAATTACCTACTTTTTATCGTGCCGCAGGTGTAAGTTCTACGATTAAATGCAACATTGCTCTTACAAAGTTTACCTTGCGACGACGACTTGAAAACGCACCCGTTACTTTTAAAATAGTAGTGAAGTATGAACAAAAAAAAAAAAGTCTATCTTAAATAACCCTCAAAACTTTGTCAGTCATGGCGGAATGACCTTTCGTTTAGGTCGTATACGATCTGCCTACCCCATCAGGGATAAAGGCGTGATTATATGTATGTATGTAAGTATGAACAAAATATATTTTGATACATTCCATACTTGCTGACTGAATTAAAAATTTGAACAACAACGTATCGTACGTTGGGCTTGGTTCTAGATACCACCGGCTAGAACTAAAATTAAAATCTATCTGTCACTTTCAAAATAATAAAATTGAAAAAGGACAGGCGATTTATATATCCTTTTTTTTTTAATTCTTTATTGTTTTCAAAAATTAAACATAAAAGTAAACTTAAAAATTAAAACTATAGGCGAGCTTATCTCTAGAAGAGATCTCTTCCAGCCAACCTTATGAGGACGAAAGAAGGGAAAATCACGGGAACAGATATAATAAACGTAATAACGTTAATATTTATAGTAATACTAATACACACTAATATATTTCAATAAAATAAACTAATACATAACAATATCAATATGATATATAATTAAATGGTATAAAAGATATTGAAATACTCTATAGTTTTACACTTTGACCGCTAGATTTTGATGCGCTTTTGCACGTGTCTTTCAATTTTATCCACCATATCATATGCCATGCCAGGTTTCTTCCATGCTGGACTGGGAGAGATAGAAAAACATAGCATGTTCCAGCTGCCCTTCCTCCCGGGCATGCTGTAGAAGTCAGCAAAAGGGACTCGAGGGTTACAGTGTATTGTAATTTAGGCGATGGGCTGACAACCTGTCACTATAGCAATACACATTACAATCTAAAATTGCCCTCAATTTTTGTCAGACGTGGCGAAAGCGCCTTTTACGAGGAGTTTGACGCTCTGCCTACCCCGTAAGGGATAAAGGCGTGATTTTATGTATGTATGTATCATATGCCGGCGGATAAATATGACAGATAATGCATAAAACCACCGACTATAAATAAAAAATTGGAGATACTCGTAATAGATCACCTGTCCTTTTCCAATGTTTTTCATTTGAAATAGATTTTAATTTTAGTTTCATCCGGCAAATCGAGAATAGAATCCAGTCCTATTAGTTGACTAACTAAAACTGCTATTTTCCTACTAATCACTTTAACAGATTGTTTTAAATTCGGTAGATTACCTAACTGTCTTCAAGAATAATTTCATGTATCAGGGTATTTAAAAACTTTGACACCAGGGTTCATCGGGTCGATAGACTCGATACCCACTCGACAGAAGAAGAAGGGTACAGACATCGGTGTCGACTACTGACTTTGACAGCGATTGCCACAAAAACTCTTTCAGAGGCCTGATAAATATCTGACACCTGTAATCATTTTCATCTAAGAAGAAGAAAACATACAATTTTTTTTTTAAGAATATCGATCAACGCTACGGGAGCACTGTATGCAGCACTCGAAAGTAAAGAAGGACAAAAGGAGATCTACAAGCTATCTAAGGCTCGGAACAAGGCATCACAAGATCCAGTTAAAACTAGGGTTGTTAAAGGCACAGATGGGACAATGTTATATAAAGACAAAGACGTTTTGGAAGCGTGGCATGCTTATTACGAACAACTTTTAAACACATCTACAAGAACTGTTTCACTTCCCGAAGTTACTAAAAACCTTGGTCTTGTACCATTAATAACACCACAAAAAGTTAAAGCAGCACTCAAAAAGATGGCTAATAAGAAATCCCCTGGGCCAGATGGGATCCCTATTGAAGTCTGGAAATGTCTTGGAGAAAAGGGCATTTATCTTCTAACACACCTGTTCCTCAAAGCCATGGAATCGTCACAAATACCGGACGCTTGGAGATTGAGCACGATCATACCTCTCTACAAGGGAAAAGGGAGTAGATATGAATGCAATAGTTACCGTGGCATTAAATTGATGAGCCATACAATGAAGCTCTACGAAAGAGTCATTGATGCCCGTTTGAGATTGGAAAGCTTTCTATATAACAACCAGTATGGTTTTGTTCCTGGCTTATCTACAATCGACCCGATATTCGCAATAAACATGATAGCACAGGAATTTCGGGCAAATAACAAGCCTTTGTACATGGCGTTTTTGGATATGGAAAAGGCATTCGATCGAGTACCGCGACCAACAATCTGGTGGAGTCTTCGCAAGAAAAATAGGTACGTCGACATCATGGCTGACATGTATAAAGACGTCAAGTCAACAATTAGAACCACAGTGGGGCAGACTAAACCAATAGCAGTAACTGAAGGGGTGCATCAAGGTTCAGTTCTAAGTCCATACCTCTTCTGCTTGGTGATGGATGCCCTCACTGAGAATGCTCAATCACTGGCTCCATGGTCATTTATCTATGCAGACGATGTGGCTATCTGCACAACATTTCGGGATGAGTTAGAGCAGGCACTGAACGAGTGGAAGAGTCAGCTGCAGATGGGTGGTCTAATGCTGAGTGTTTCTAAGACCCAGTACATGGTGTGTAACAAACCAGGCTCTTCAGAAGACCCTCTTGTAATCGACGGACAACAAGTCATAAGATGTGACGAGTATAAATACCTAGGTACTATGTTGCACACCACGATAAATTTGGAAGCAAATATTTAGCATCGTATTGCGGCGGCCTGGCTGAAGTGGCGGGAGCTGACTGGTGTAACTTGCGACCGTAGAATGCCTGTTAAATTGAAAGGCCTTATATACAAGAGCATCATCAGACCTGTTCTAATGTATGGCAGCGAAACGTGGGCAGTTACCCAACGCCAAGTTAATACCGTCCAAGTTGCCGAAATGAAGATGCTTCGGTGGATGTGCGGACTGACGAGACTCGACAAGATACGCAACGAGTATGTTCGCGGTAGTCTCGGCGTACGCGACATCGCCGACAAGCTGCAAGAGAGTAGGCTGCGATGGTTCGGACACGTGAAGAGAAGACCTCCAGAGTACATTGGAAACACAGTGATCTAAACGTCCAGGGGGTCCGAAGGAGGGGAAGACCGAAGACCAGATGGTTGGATGTGGTCCGAAAAGATCTTGGTTCCTGCGGAGTGACGGAGATAGACACGTCAAATAGAGCGAAGTGGAAAGAAAAAACGAAGAAGGCAGACCCCACCATCAGATGGGAATAATAATTGCCAAGGAGAGAGAGAGAGATCGATATACGATCCTATAAAAAGCAAAGAAATAATTGTTTAAAACAAATGGAGACCAATTCATGCGTAGTTGGGGGACAGTTTTGTAAAGAAACATATTCGAAGTTTAATTACGGTTCGATTCTATCTGCATATTGTGGGTAAGGTGAAATTAAGCACCATAAATTTTCTCCATATACCGTCGTTTTGGACACGACGCCACCTCGCCACTTGTTCTACGCGCGCCTATCGAGCTGACCGTGTCACTCAGAAACCAATTGAATAAGTCGAAATAGACTAACGTTTAGTCATTTATTTGTGTAATGTGGACGTTCCACTACCTATTAACTCCAAAACTGCCATACGTGATCCGTGCTGTGCATTGAAGATAATTTGGGTGACTGTTGACCGCCTACCACGAGGACTCTGGCGTGCCGTGCATGTTCGAGAGGATTCTACGCATCTGTAGACTTCTATGGTCAAGGTTGGTGGTGTATTTTATCTTATTTTGCAATTGCAGACGGATGGGCATTCCCTTAATAAAAAAAAATCATAACCACACATACAGTTCAACATAACTCGAACCAGCATATTTTTACCTCAAAACTGTTGCAAAAATCGCACAATTACACACAACACTTTATAACACCCCTCGATTATGGACATCGGGCGTTAACAATACTCTCGTCACCCTGACACAGATACAAGAGTTGGTCACAGCACAGTTTCAGTACTGTTTGAAAAGTAAAGGCTGTATGTTTTTATGTTCCTACAATCAGTAGATTGTGGTCGTTGTAGCAGTTGTTAGCGCAGTAATGGTCCAGAACCGTCTCGATGGTAGTGGAGCATGCAATGTGTTTTGTTTTGCTGTTTTTTTTAACATGCAATGAGTTTGCTCTTGACTCTAATCTAGATGTAGCGACCGAGACTTATCAAGGAGCCTTGGATAGAAATACATTTTTCATGGTTTACTGGGAATTATAAAAAACATTCATACAAGGTGTAAAAAAAAGTACTGCGATCCATTAAGCCACGTTATGTATTTGTTAAGAACACCTTAACCATCTTCATGAAAAAGAGCCCGATGGTGTAGTGGATAGGGCCGCTGCCTCCTGAGCGGGAGGTCGTGGTTCGAACCCCACCACGTACCAATGTGTTTTTCAGTTTTCGAATTTCATATGTACGTTTATTCGGTGCTTTTTTCCGTGCTTCGGAAGGCACGTTAAGCCGTTGGTCCCGGTTAATATCGTTTAATACCGTAGATATTAGTCGTTAAGCCATATCAGAGGCCAGTGCTAAGCATTGGCGGTTTGAAAACTCTGACCTAATCTAGGATTGGGTCTGGTTTCCCTTCTGGGTTGCGGAGGTCAGATGGCAGTCGCTTTGTGTAAAAACCAGTACCCTCGTTCAATCCCCTAGATTAGGAAGCCGACCCCGTGAGATACGGGATAAGGCTAGGGAGATGATGACCTTAACCATCTTCATAAACTTTAATAATTTTTATTTGTCTCACTTAGCTTTTTTTATAAATACAAATAGACAGTTGTCAAAAAGGTCACCTTGAATTTGAAATTTAGACAGATCGTTATTCTTCTGTAATCTTTCGCTCCCAGTCCAGCATGAAAGGAAGAAAGTATTAGTGATATACAACACCAAAATACTTAAATTATTGAAATCGAAACTATAAGCATCCTTATGGCACGCACACTACGGCGTTTGTCACAGGTACACTGCCGCCAAGCTTATTGTGTGTCCTAAAACCCCCCATTTTGTATTTATTCTCTCTCTTTTATTTTTTTATCATCTCGTTAGGGTCCTACGGAACAGGGAAACCCGGGAACCCGACAAGAGCAATATTAAGTATGGATTTAGCAGGTCATTTAGTACAAAAATTACATTTCTGGCCAGTTACCTCTGGCTAGGGTCAAGATGAAGAGCCCAAAACCATACACTATGTAATAAAATAAAAAAACACACGATCACACTCATAGCTCCCACTAGGATTCCCTGTATCGGGGTCCCATGGACATACACAGAAACAACCACAAAGAACACCCAGACCCAGAAACAGACATTTAAACTCATCATTCAAATGTCTGCCCTGGCCGAGAATCGAACCCGGGACCCTCTGCTTAGCAGGCAGGTACACTGCCAACTAGACTGCGCGGGTCATCAATATGTAATAAACAAATAAACGAATAGGTACATAGAAACAGAAATTATCTACAACAAGTTATGTAAATAATAACAATCTTAAATCAAACAGAATTATACATAGGTAATGCCTCACAGAACCTTATTTAGTAAGAACCGGGTGCGAGCGACAAAGGATAACTTTGGAGGTAGGAATTTGTCTCAGCTAACTTTGAACCATGTTGTCCCTGTAGATGAAATGGCAAATAAACACTATGGTGTTATTTTGCATTTCATTGTTGGTTCCTAATAATATGAGGAGTTGTTACATACATATAAACACGCCTCCATCCCAAATGGGGAAGGCAGAGCGTAAACGACCTAAATAAAGGTCGTCCGCCACGTCTGAAAAAGTTTTGAGGGTCATTTAAATTAGACTTGTATGTATATTGCTGTAGTGACAGGTTGTCATCCCATCGCCTAAATTTCAATATACAGAAACCCTCGGATTCCTTAGCTGGTTTCTAGAACATGCCCCGGAGGAAATGCAGCTGGCAAATTCTATGTTTTTCTCTCGCTCCCAGTCCAGCATGGAAGAAGGAGGAGTTGTTTAGGTTTCAAAATTAAATGATGTATTCGTAATAGCCAAGAGCCTCCCACAATATGACAGATTAGCTGCCTCCGTGGTCGAGTAATCTGAACCATCGGCTGATCCGGAGGTTCTCGGATCGGATACAAAGTTGATGTTTGACAACTTATCACTTTGTGAGGTTTTCTCCAGGTTGGTTAGGACATGTAAGCTGAATCGCCTGATTGTTCGAAAATAAAACGGATTCAGTGCTTCGGAGGGCACGTTAAACCGTCGGTCCGGGACGATGTCTTTGATAGTCAAGTGGTCGTTACTCAAACTATGTAAAGAGGCCTACAGGACAAGCTGTGCTACTACATACATACAAACAACCAGGCCTTTATCCCTAATGGGGTAGGCAGAGCGTAAACGTCCTAAACAAAGGTCGTTCCGCCACGTCTGACAAAGTTTTGAGGGTTATTCAAGATGGATTTGTACGTATTTTGCTATAGTGACAGGTTGTCAGCCCATCGCCTAAATTGCAATATACTGAAACCCTCAGATCCCTTAGCTGGTTTTTACAGCATGCCCGGGAGAAAAAGCAGCTGGCACATTCTATGTTTTTCTCTCGCTCCCAGTCCAGCATGGAAGTAATTCACTTACCGTATAATAATAGTATGTAAATATATACAAGTATTTAAAGGTATATATTATTATTATGGTTTTATTTATTTATGTAACCTATAATTTGCGGTTATTATTTTAATTTTATGATTTTTTGTGCATGCCTAATCTGCATCTCAATTAAAGTCTCACTTCCGTAGGTCAGCTGGAAGAAATTTCTTAGTAGAAATAAGCTGTACCTGTTGTGTCGTTATTCCTTGTGTATTGTCTTTCTCATGTTACTTGTGTACAATAAACATTAAATAAATAAATATAGTCATGCCTCCGTCCCTAATAGGGTTAGCAGAGCGTGAAAAAAAAAAGGTTCCTAAACACTATGTTTATGAAACGGTTGATTCTTTTATTAGTTAAGTTTATAAAAACTTTTATTCGTTCATATTATTTTATACTAGCTGACCCGGCGAACTTTGTTCCGCCTTAGACGCCATAAATGAGCAGATTTTTGATTTTATTAAGTTAATTGTTTTATTATATAAAGTTGTCAGGTTGATCTAGCTGACCCGATAGTTATGACAATGAATATTTTTTTTTTATCCTCTTTGACTATACTTGGACCGACCTCCAGCCGTTCAGGCGTGATGCCGTGTCCAAGGGAAAAAGGGATTCATTTTTATATATATAGATTATAATATTGTATAAGTCTCTGAATAATATAATTAAGGATAAATTAGTTAATAAGTTTTCTTTCTAAACTGTATAATGTAAATAATAAATGCCCTCATGCTATATTGCTATGCCTTCGTATCTCACAAATAAAGGGTATCATATGCTGTGTACTATCTATGCTAAGAATAACAACTGTATCTACCATATGAATGCAATAAAGAAATATGAATATGAATGACCTAAACAAAGGTCGTCACGTCGCTACGTCTGACAAAGTTTTGAGGGTTAATTAAAACGGACTTGTACGTATATTGCTGTAGTGACTGGTTGTCAGCCCACTGCCTAAATTGGAATATATTGGAAAGCTCAGATTTCTTAGCTGGATTTTACAGCTGCCCTATTCTCTCGCTCCCAGTCCAGCATGGGAGAAGAAGATTTTTTAAGCCTATTATACTTAAGACGCAATGTACATTATTATCTGAGTATTTTCGCCATCAGCTGAATACGGTTTTTGGACTGGGCGTAGCTGAGGGTATTACTAAGCCAAAATAAATGAAGTCAAAGGTCCCCTCATTTTGAAAGTTATTTCAAACTCCAAGTACTTCCGTTTATTTGTTTCATGTGAATAATCGGTCTGAGTTTGAGGTCATTATTTTCCACCTTTTGAAGTCATCCTCTTAATTTTGTTGTCAGTTTATTTTGGATGACAAAACTCTTGGTGGGTTTTATAAATGGACTACTGGAGAAGAGGAATTAAATTAAAATGCCTACACTTCTCTATATATATGTAAGCAGAGAATAGGTTCTATAAATAGTGGAAGGTTATGTTATTTGGATCCATTGGAAGAATTACTGAACAAGCTTGAGCGCCTACAAAATCTGGCGATTCGATTTATATTTGGACTTCGTAAGTATGATCATGTATCCGAATTTCGTGCTCAGCTTAAGTGGCTTCCAATCCGACTTCGACGTGATGTGCACATCCTGACCATTCTTTACAACATCCTTCACAATCCTGCCACTGCTGACTATCTCCGCTCCCGTTTCCTTCGCCTTCCTCCAGATCCTCGCTCTAGGCGCGTCTGTATCACTAAGGTAGCTAGAGTGCCCTAGTGCGAAAACTAAATTTATTTCTAACTCTTTTCCTGTACGAGCTGCTCAGCTATATAATAAACTTCCAAAATATATTCAAGAAAGTCCGTCTATTTACGTTTTTAAAAAGAGATTAAAAGAGCACTTCTTATCTGAACAAGTTTAATGTATGGATTTATGTATTGTAGTTTATGTATATATTATGCATGTACGTATATATCTACACTAATATTATAAAGAGAAAAGATTTGTACCTATTTTTGTATGTTTGTATGTTTGTAATGAATAGGCTCAAAAAGTACTGGGCCGATTTAATAAAATCTTTCACCAATAGAATGCTACATTCTTCCAATTTGACATAGGCTACATTTCATTTTGAAAAAAAATAGGGATCCTTGGTAAAATTTGAACAATGTAATGGTGTAGAAAAATGAGTCTTAAAATGTCTTTCGTCGAATGCGCTGCCGAAACTATTAGCGATAGAACAAAATAATGTACAACAATATTGAAGAACATCATAATGTCTACAAAAAACTCCGCGGTAGCATATGTCCAACTATTGTAGTTATGTCACTACAACAACTTTTTTCATTTTAAACATTAATGAAAATGCTAACCAAATTCAAACCATGCTATTTATGTGTTTATATTAATCCTTATCCAAGTAAATTATTTAATGGTCAAGACCATTTAACTACCTATAAAATAGTTTTTAAATTATTGAAATTGGACTTTCCATTCAAAAGATATTACGAATTAAAAAATTCAAACAGTAAACAAAACCGCCATAGCGCCGTGGCCGTTGTTAGCGATGCAGTCTGAAAAGCGCGCCGGGCATCGCGGCGGGCGGGGTGGAGTATAGGTAGATACATTTTTAGTTGAAGTTGTCAACGTTTAATTTAGACTGTATATATTTTACTCGACTCTGCTTTTATTCTAATTACTTAAAAAAAAAAATTGTCTACCCCGTGCGAAGCCGGGACGGGCTGCTAGTATACGATATAGAAGTATTAGATATGTATGTATGTATTGTTTGATTTAATCTTATTGATTTATAATTTTTACGTTTAATAGTTCTACTTCATGTATTTTAGAGTAATTTTTAGTTTACATTGCATTGTATTTGTCTTGCCCTTAAAATGTTTTCTGCATTCTCTCAACTGCCAGTGGGTTAGCTGGAAGAGATCTCTTCATAGAGATAAGTTCGCCCTTGCATACCTTTCTGTAAACTTCATTTCTTGTATTTTAATGCAATAAAGAATATAATATAATAATATAAGGTTTCATCTTGTTGAATACTATTAAAAATGCTGCCCAGACACTATTTAAATCATCTGGCAATGACCGAAAGGCCTACTGATGATGATAAATAATTATATTACTTCCATGCTGGCCTCATCATCATCGTATGGCGTTTCCAAAAATGCGACTTTAAAATTTTATGTCGGAGTTAGCAATCCATTGCTTTGCCTCCGGTCATAGATAGTGTTGTACCCTAGTCGATAATCGATAAAGAATGAATGTTGAGTGAATGATGTTTCCTGAATCATAGAAATATGAATACGTGTTTTTATTAAATTATTTTTGAAATAAAAGTAAAGTAAAATTTACAAATCGATCACTATTCATTGAATTTATACCATTATCGATCTATACACTAAGAAATCTCTAGAGGGGTCTAGTCTGTACTTTGAATATTTTCATGGAAACATTATTGCAATAGGCATTATAGCGATACCACCAACGCCTATATAATAAATTTTAAATATTTATCTGTCTATCTGTGTATCAACATGACGCCAAAACTACTGAATCGATTTCGATGGGAGTCTTTTTATTCAACTAAGTGACATTTGACTCAACAAAGGATACATATATCATACTGCCTTATTTAGGGGGTTGGCAGTTAATTGAATTTTGGTTGTATTTCAACCGATTTTGATGCATCTTTTTTTTTCATCTAAATATTTTGTAGACTCAAACATAGATTTCATCACGCTACACGTAGCTTAAGTTACGACTTGGGGAAATGAATAAATTGTATTTTGGGTTTTGACTTGGAACTAAATACACATATCTATTAAGCTACGTGGCTTCGATTTAAAAAATGTACCTATTCATTTACATACTATAATAATTAGTCCTCCCACCGATTTTCGGTGATGGCGGCCAATCTCCCAGGGATCGGCCAACTGCACAGGATCCGTTTTTTAGTGCCTAAGTGTTTGCACTACACACAGGTGCACTCTCTGTTCCTTCAATCTCTTATTCTGATGGGACAGATTGACTGACACGACCAGGGATAAATCAGGCACAGGACCAACTATCTACATGCCCATCCGAAAGCATGGATCATTTTACTTTTCGGACAATCAGGTGATCAGCAATGCAATATCATAACCAAACTAACAACAATGCAAAGTCATTGTCCCCCGCCGGAAATCGAACCCGGGACCTCTGGGTCGAGAGCCCATGGCTCAGACTGCTAGACCACAGAGGCAGGAGCTTTTTAAACAAAGAACAGCATAACCAACATTGTTAATGACTACCACGCGTACTAAGAAGTAGGCATAATTAGTTGTAAATGAAAATAAAGTCACGCAACCACAGATGAAGCTTATACCAGTAAACAGATCACAAAATATAAGCATTGTCCGTTCAAATGTTTTTGTTTTTCTAAGACCTACGACATGCCGGCGACAGATACAGTAAATAATTCCTATCGATATCGTTCATTGATTGTGTCACGTCTCTAGTCTCTATTAACAAAAATGAATGAACGAATGGAAAAAATACAATTATAATCCGACTCATTAGAGAATGACAACGTACTGGTTTACATGCATTCAGAACCCTGGATGTTTTATTGGGTCGTATTATTCACTCCTGTCACCGCGCATTTTATTCATTTTAGAAGAAAATAACAAGAAACATTGATCTAAAATACAATTGCATATGAAAAAAAATATTGCTGATTCGATTACTATAAGTTTTTCTAAACAAAACAGCATATTTCACCATTTTCAAAGGTATTTTTCCTCCTCAAAATTTGAAGTCACACTGACGTTGGTAGTTTGTTTACTGTGTCCAAATTTCACACTATCGGTCTAGAGGGGTAAGGAGTAAAATGTCATAATTGCACGTCCAGAGGTTGTTTCGTCCAAGCTTCTACGCTATCCATCCATTTCTTTCGGCGGGACTCGTCTAGGGCATCCATAAGGTTACGAGCTGTTTCTGGGTCCGAAGTTGACAGGTAATCCTGATATGCTTCTTCAGCTTCCTCCGTCCATCCTGGTACATAATCCTTACGGAACCCTCTGGGTATATGACGTTTGGCTGTAGCTATGATGGCCTTACAAAATGATGGCCATGCTGGCCTGGGATCGAGAGAAAAACATAGAATTTGCCAGCTGCTTTTCCTCTCGGGCATGCTGTGGAAAACCAGCTAAGAGATCCGAGGGTTTCAGTATATTGAAATTTAGGCGATGGACTGACATCCTGTCACTACGGCAGTGTACCTACAAGTTATCTTAAATAACCCTCAAAATTTTGTCAGACGTGGCGGAACGGCCTTTGTTTAGGTCGTTTACGCTCTGCCTAAAATATAAATATAATATAAATAAAACCGTGACTGTATGTACGAGGGGCGGCTGATATAAACTCTACTTTGTTAAAGAAAGTTTTGAAAATCGAACTGGCCATTGCAAAATCATATTCTATATTTATTCCTTTTTCAAAATTATGACGCTTATTTTTTTTTGCTTGCTTTTGTTTTTTTGGCGCGGCTTTGATTTCACCATGTCGAAAGAAAATTGCAAAATGATGAAATTTGAGCATCGAGCAGTGATTAAATTCCTAAGTAAAGAAGGAAATACGCCTACACAGATCAGAGAGCGCATGTTAAAGGTGTTTGGTGATTCAAGTCCTTCTGAATTCGTCATAAAGTTTTAGTCGAAGCAATTTAAACATGGCCGTGAGAGCCTGGAAGACGACACACGTAGTGGAAGGCCAATTTCTGCTGTTACCGCAGATAATGTTGAAAAGGTGAAGAACCTGATTCTTGCAGATCGGCGAATCAAGCAGTGGGAGATAGCCAGAGATGTGGGCATTAGCAAGGAACGAGTTCATGAAATTATTCACGAACATTTGGGCATGTCCAAGGTGAGCGCGCGTTGGGTCCCTAGAATGTTGACCCTCTTTGACAAACAAAGGCGAGTAGAATGTTGGCCTACTTCAATGGCTGCCTATTACCCGTAGAAGGGACTGTCATATCCTCTCCCTCCTTTACTCCATTCTTTCCCACCCTAACACCCCTCCTTATCTTAAAGATCGCTTTATTTTTCATTCGGTAACCCTGGCTCGCAATTTGCGTGCCAGTTCTAAATTGACGCTTAACCTGCCGTCTCACAAAACTGACTTCTACGCAAAGTCTTTCACAGTGCGAGCGATCAAGCTGTGGAATGAATTGCCCGAAGACATTCGACGTGCACCGTCTCTTGAAACCTTTAAGAGCCGACTTAAAAAACATTACTTGGAAGAAATTACTATCTGATCATTATTTATCCTTCACTTTTATCCTGTGCTGTTGCTGTCATTTCCTTCGTCTACATCTGGTTGTAGTTTGCATTATCCTATCTTCCATTAGTTTATGTATTAGTTTATTGTATATTATGTATTAGTTTACTTTACAATATCTATGTAGTAGCTTGTAACTAGTTTATGTATTATATGTAATGTATTTAGGATACATATTTTACTAGATTTGCAATATCCCGCTTACCGCTACGCATTTTTCTTTGACCCAAAGGTTGCCTGGAAGAAATTGCTACCTTAGCAATAAGGCCGCCTATGTTGTACTTGTTTTTTGTTGTTATCTGTTGTGTTGTATGATTTGTGTTCTTACGTGCAATAAAGTATTTTTATGTTATGTTATGTTATGTTGTCAGGCATTTCTAGACCTGGTCAAAGGTAAAGAAGAAGAGACTATCTCTCGAATTGTGACCTGTGATGAAACTTGGATTCGCCAGTGGGATCCGGAAAGCAAACAAGAGTCAATGCAATGGAAATTTAAAGGAGAAAAGCCGCCAAGGAAGTTCAAGGTTCGGCTGAAAAACTAATGGCCACCGTATTTTGGGATGTCGAAGGGATTTTTATGATAGATTATTTGCCTAAAAATACAAGAATGAATGCTGAATATTATGCAAACTTGCTTGACCAGCTTCGTGAACAAATCAAAGAAAAGCGGAGAGGCAAACTCAGCAAAGGTGTTCTGATTTTACAAGACAATGCTCCTGTACACACAGCCTTAACGGCGAGGTCAGCCCTGAGCAAAAACGGTTTTACAGAAATTAACAATCACCCTTATAGTCCAGATCTGGCTCCCTGTGACTATTTCTTATTCAAAGATTTAAAGAAAAAAATGAGGGGTCGCAGATTTTCGACGGACGAAGAAATGAAAGAGGCTGTGACTGACCATTTTGACGAGCAAAATAAAAATTACTATTATAACGGCATGATGTCACTTATTTGCAAATGTCAGAAGTGTATTTCACTTGCAGGAGACTATATAGAAAAATAAAAAATAAACTAGCCATCAAAGTCTTTTCTTTCATAGTTAGGTAGATTACTTATCAGCCACCTCGTACAAAGGTGTGCCTAATTGTACTCTGTTTGTTTTGTAATGTTTGTTCCTGTACAATGTGTTGTTTATGTGCAATAAAGAATATTTGTATTGTATGTATGTATGTAAATAATTATTTAATGGCTACCACTTCAGCGTACGCGCGTGTTTTGGAATTTCAAATTGACCTGCTTTTGACTGTCCATGTCATCAAACGTTGAGTACCTTATTACGTTTTCTCTGATCTGGCCAAACTACATCATGAAGTGAGTAGTCAATTCAATACAATCTTACATCACGAGCATAAGTATTACCTAGTAGTAATCATCATCATTAGGCCTTTTTCATCTTGACAGATGATTCAAGCAGCGCCTATGCGAGAAGAGCATCGTCGCTCGTGGCTAAATAGACCGATCCTTGAACGTCACTTTCGTCCGCACTTACTGCACGCGAAAGTAGTAATATGATGATGATAATAATATGATTTTTATGTAATCTATTACATAAGAAAAATCAAACAGATCATGGAGTGGTTATTTTTAAGATTTTACCATACCATATAATCCTTCAGGTCAGATGGCAGTGGCTGTGTGAAAAAAAACCAGTAACTTATACAATCCTATTAATTAGATAGCGCAATACAGGAAAAGGCAACTGGAAACTGCCTCCATGGTCTAGTGGTCAGAGTCATGGGCTTGCAGTCCGGAGGCCCTGGGTTTGCGAACACAAACTTGGTATTTGTCAAAATATCACTTTATGGGGTTTTCGGTAGTTTGGTTAGGACATTGCAGGCTGTATCACCTGATTGCTGTATGTAGGATTCCGTGCTTCGGAGGGCACGTTAAGCCATCGGTCCCGGTCGCTGTCTTTGATAGTGATCGTTACTCAAACCACGTCAGATGCCTACTAGCTGGGTTACTAAGCGGTTTTAAAACTCTTTTTCTTTATCGAATCAAAGTTCCAAAATTAAATAATTATTATGATTAGATTAAATTAAATTGTCTCTTACTAGTTCTCGGCCAGGGCAGACATTTGAATGATGAGTTTAATTTTCTGTTAAGTTTAGTTTTCTGTTTCTGGGTCTGGGTGTTCTTTGTGGTTGTTTCTGTGTATGACCATGGCACCCCGATACAGGGAATCCTAGTGGGGGCTATGAGTATTATAGTGTTTTTTGATTCTTTATTATTTGAAAAAAAAAAAAACCTTCAAAACTCTGACACCAGGGTTCACCGCGGCGTTCGACTCGAGAATCCACTCGCTAAGAAGAACACGGGAAAAGGCTAAGAAGATGATGAAAATTATGACCATATTCCTTTTGTTATGGTGTGGTTGTGATATTGAGAGCTGTGGTCGCCGTTGAAAATTGTGATGATGGTGATGATGTTCGATGGTGTGATCCATTGTTGCAAGTCTTCATGGGGATCACCAATTTTAGAGTTAATTGTTGAAATCAATCGGCTTATTGATGATGGATGGAATATGAGTAAGTAGCTACCCGCCTGGTCGGGTGTTGTGACCATAGAATCTTGTATATCTATAGATCGCTAAGAAAACTTCGGTACCGTGTTTCAGAACTTGTGTTTCTTGATGTGGCGCCATCTGTTGGCTACACGCTCTTAAGACACCTGCATCTTAATTTAACAGATGTATAAGACATTAATGAGGACAGCTCTATTTTAGGGCTGTAACCGTTGATATAACGCGCGCGTGTGATTGCTACGTTATAAATTGCTGGGTGCTAGGGTTGAGCTAACAAAGATTCATATACTTTTATGAAGCACAAGAAATAAAAATTAATTCAGTTAAAATTTTTTTTATCATAGCGGTTAAAGTCCATTAATATTAAACATTATATTGCCGGTATCATAATGGTTGGCCAACACCTGTTGAAACCCTGTTCAAACCCGCAGGCGAAAGCGCCTTTTACGAGGCGTTAAACGCTCTGCCTACCCCGTAAGGGATAAAGGCGTGATTTATGTTTGTTGTTTGTTGTCAAACCCGCAAAATACTCATACCCTATGCCCGTAGCATAGATATTATGAAAGGTCAATTTCACAAGTACAGTCAACAAAGTATAATTTTGACGGGTTCTTAATACGATGAGCTCCTTATATTTCCTCACCATTATCGTAATCGTGGTGCTAGAAATTTTAGATTTCTATACCTTGTGAATATTCGCGTTGTTTTTTAAATCAGTAGTTCTACAACTTGGAAAGTGTTGCCAGTCCTGTAAGATACGCATGTTTTATCGCGCACCTTACGAGTTTCTCGTCACGAGGAATTTATTGTTGTGTCTTATTCCCCTTATTCCAGCAGCGCGTTTATTAAATGATCTTTTACCACAAACTGAATTATTTGCTAATCTGCCTCGCTCTTAATTTTTTTTTTATAGGCATATTTTTAATCTGTCCTAGAGAAAATTATCACTTCTGTAGGTCTGCTGTAAGAAACTTCTTTTTAGAAATAATTAGTGCCTGTTTTTATGTCCTGTTTATGATTTTTTTGTGTGCTACAAATTGTTAAATAAATAGAGATTTAGCTTTTTTGTCACTAGCACGTTTTGTCAGCCCTGAGAGACACGCACGTTTTATCGCTGCACCTCACGAGCTTCTCGTCACGAGGAATTTATTGCTGTGTCTTATTCCGGTTTAGGTTCCGTTCCGTTCCTCACAAGAACAGCGGAATTGAAGAAATTCTGTCGCCTGTCCGATATCTTGTCTGATTTTCTAACTTGAGATTTTTTTTTCTATACTATTTCCAACTCAGATTTAGAATAAAGGTAAATAAAGTTTCATGTCCTTTAATCGAAAATCTTGTTTCTAAAATAGTTTTTAACTATTAGGTATGGGATAATAATAATAATACATACATAAAATCACGCCTTTAACCCTTACGGGGTAGGCAGAGCGTAAAACGCCTCGTAACGTGGCGAAAGCGCCTGCTTTCGCCACGTCTGACAGAAATTGAGGGCAAATTTTAGATTGTATTGATTTGTATTGCTGTAGTGACAGGTTGTCGGGCTGACATCGCCTAAATTACAATACACTGTACCAATACCCTCGAATCCCTTTTGCTGACTTCTACAGCATGCCCGGGAGGAAGGGCAGCTGGAACATTCTATGTTTTTCTATCACGCCCAGTCCAGCATTAGGTATGAGAACATAATTAAATAGTTGTTTTAGTTATGTAACTATTTTGCCAACACGTATAATTTATTTGTGAAATGTTTGTTTATCTTTATTCTTAATCTCAGTTGGAAATAGTATAGACACGTTTCAACTTTTTATAATTCTGGGGAAACAAGCAAAAGCGCGTTAAAATCTAGCGGACAAAGTGTGAAACCATAGCGTATAAATCGCCTATCCTTTTTCAATTTTATTATTTTGAAAGTAACAGATAGATTTTAATTTTAACCGGTGGAATCTAGAATCGAGCCCAATGTCATTTTAATTTATGTCATTTTAATCTATGTAAATGTCACAATTTACTTTAATGAAATACATATTATGTGCTCGCTATTTATTATAATTAACCTTGCTCTCCTGTTGCGGCTCCTTATATCACTACTAGTTCAGAAGCAAACAGTTTTCTCTCATCGAAAAAATATATTCGACTCTCATATAATATTATAAGATGTAAATATTGTGTTTAATACGTTTATTATTTGTTAATAAATCAGAACCTATGAATATTATCTCTTTCATATTTTTTTATTTAACCATGAATGTGTAAATTTACGTAATCAAATAAATCTGAACCTATGAACACATCCATGACTGTCAAATGATTTCAAGCAGAAAACAACATAAAAAGTAAATACCTAAATACAGTAGGTATCTCAAAAAGGAAACTAGACCGAGAATCACATATTTTAGGGCAGCGACACACAGGCGTCACTTCGTGTGCGCAAGGTTGCGCTCAACACGCTGTCAATGTTTTTGGCATTGCCTACAACACATATGCGTCAACTTACGCTCTACGCGCGACTTAAGGGAAATAAGTGAAAAGGCGGCAGACTTATGGGAGCACGCAGATGTATTTGTCCGAAGATCGTTCGGTGCAGTAAGAACAACTTACAAACTAAAACATGGGCTTAAATACTAATTATTTGACGTCATATAATGCTGAGACGTGGTTTACATGATTTGGACTTCGAACTGATAATTGCTTGATGAGCATATCTTGAATCTAGATCAGTTGGAGTCCACATCATTACTTGTGGATTGAGAATGCTGATATAGCATTTCTTAACTCGCGCGTACTGGCGGAGGGATGCGCCAACGTAGATTTCATCGCTACGCGTGCGTAGAAAGTAAGGTAACACATGTGTGTTGTAGGCAATGCAAAATGCATTGACAGCGTGTTGAGAGCAACCTTGCGCGCAGTAAGTCCATTAACTTAACCTAATATTAACACACCTATACTTATATAATCTCAAATATAAACAAATACACAATTTGATAAATTATCAAAATATTTAATATGTATAAGTATATTATATTTAACTTTATTTATATTTTTCACACTTCTGTAATACAAAATATTTAGATTTAGGGGTACAAGTTTTACATGTTCTTTATGAACATAATATTGTAACACTGTGAAAGGTACTAGCCCTTGCGATACAGGGAATCCTAATGCGAGGTCTAGCGAAACGTTGTATTTAGCCATAAGTTATTAATAAATCATTTTCATTTTCATTTCATTTTCAAGTGACGCCTGTGTGTTGCTTTCCATAGAAGCCGACATGTTCTCTTAACTCAAATTACGATGTCACGAACAAACCGTGAGATATTATCGTTTTCTTTCCTTTCAACAAAAAGGCAATGCTTGGTCCAAGTTTCAAGTAAACTTGGCTTGAAAATAAAAGGATTAGACCAACAACTCGGCAGGTGGTCGTCTTTCGATTCTCAGATCGATTTAAGGGTAAAGTTACCGACTTGAGAATCTTAAGAGATGTGACTCCTTACGGATATCAGAAGAAAATGCTATAATATTTTCGTAGCGATCACGTAGCAATTGGCTACGACTTTGTAGAGTTTATTAATGTTTTCTACGAATCAAAAGTTTACTGAAGTTTCATTTATTTAACAATTTATTGTACACAAAAAACATCAGAAACACAGGACATAAAAAACAAAGACACAACAGGCAGTGCTTATTAAGTTTGAGCTTCACAAGGAAGTTCTGTCGTGCTAGATTAGAACTTAGCCTACACCGAAAGTATATCAGATGAATTCACGATTGTTTAGTTGATTAGAAAAGCGACATATTCGTAATATGTGAATTTATACATACATACATACATATAATCACGCCTTCATCCCTAATGGGGTAGGCAGAACGTAAACAACCTAAACAAAGGTCGTTTCGTCACGTCTGACAAAGTTATGAGGGTCATTTAAGATAGATTTGTAGTTACATTGCTGTAGTTACAGGTTGTCAGCCCATCGCCTAAATTGCAATATACTGAAACCCTTGGGGATTTACAGCATGCCCGGGAAGAAATGCAGCTGGCACATTCTATGTTTTTCTTTCGCTCCAAGTCCAGTGTGGAAGCTATTTGATTGGAAGCTATTTCATTGGAAGCTATTGAATTTATCAGAAACTTGCCAAATTTCAAAACTATATAAGTATATGTAATTCATATCTTGAAGAACGTGCCAGCTGAATTTTCTCCCGGACATGCTGTTAAAACCAGCTAAGGGATCCTAGGGTTTCTGTATATTGCAATTTAGGCGATAGGCTGACAACCTGTCACTTTATCAATATACCTACTAATCTATCTTAAATAACCCTCAAAACTTTGTCAGACGTGGCGGAGCAACCATTGTTTGGGTTGTTTACGCTCTGCCTACCCCATTAGGGATGAAGGCGTGATTATATGTGTGTATGTATAAGATATTTCGGATATTCTCCAGTATTTTGGACATACTTATGTTTTAAACACAGCCAACACTAGCGGTAACTTGTTCAAAGACTCGCGACAGTCCTGATTGTAACAAAAGAATGTGGCTGGAATAACAAACGGGGCTCATGTCAAGCCACAGATTAAAATTGTTTCTTAGAGTTGTATGAAGGTGCTCCCGACATACTTATGAGAACAGATTGTTTTTTTTTTCTTTTCTAGAAACCGAAATAGGACAAGTAATAAGACATCCTTCAACCTCTTTGGTAACAGATTCATAAACAGATAAGATTCTTTTGGTATCATGTCAAACAATAATATGGTAGGTAAAATATCAATAAATGGGACATAATAAATATTTATTCCTAAAATTCCTTTGAATATTAGGTAACGATTTATAATATTATTTAAAACTCCATACTGAAAACTGCAATACGAAATACATTCGCAATATTCATGTGTGTAGGTTGATTAAAATCCTTAGTACCAATATATACCATAAATAACCAATCATTAAATTAAATGATCTTATAATATTTCTATGATTCTAATTGATTGATTTCTATGTTTTTGGTCAGTATGATACATACATACATATAGCCACGCCTTTATCCCTAATATCAATATAGATTCGTAGGTATATTGCTGTAGTGATAGGTTATCAGCCCATCGCCTAAATTGCAATGTACAAAAACCCTCAGATCCCTTAGCTGTTTTTTACAGCATGCCCGGGAGGAAATGCAGCTGGCACATTCTATGTTTTTCTCTCGCTTCCAGTCCAGTATGGAAGAGTATATAGTGTTTAATACTAAAAAAAATGGCGTTATACGGGGTGTAAGGGACAGCGTCCCACAAACTGATAAGGGTTGCTCAGTTGCCTGAAGAAATTCTTTCAGAAAGTAAAAAAAAATAGCTTTTCCATACAAATAGTCAGTCTAGGTGAATATTTCGTATGGAAAAGCCAATGTTTATTATCACTTTCTGATAAAATGTCTTGGTATCGTTGACTGAGCACCCCCTATTACCACCCATGACCAATAGCACCCCGGTCCCTTACACCCGGTATAATTATTAATACAAGTAGAGACAAAGAGAAACTTACATATAAAAACAGAAATGAATACGAATCAGAATTAAATGGAAAAACCGTTTTCACAGTTTTCCATTACAACAAGCTTATTTCTCGTCGTTTTTTTTATTCTACGGAAATTGATACAGACTACTTTGAATAAATTAATTGGAAGTGGAATTAAAATGGCGTGCAAACGTTTACGTTATTATTTATACAGCAGAATAGTTAGTTAATAGATGCTTTTATTACTTTCTACCATGAATTTGTAACAACAGTTAGTGAAATGGAATATTAATCCTCGCAGTGTTTACAACAATCATAAGCTGTTTCAAAGAGTGCTAAATAATTAAGTTACCTACGTTGGTACATACACACATATAATCACGCCTTTATCCCTAATGGGTTAGGCAGAGCGTAAACGACCAAAACAAAGGTTATTTCGCCGCGTCAGACATAGTTTAAAGGGTTATTTAAGATATTAATATATCTTCCATGCTAGACTGGGAGCGAGAAAAAAAACGAAGAATGTGCCAGCTGCATTTCCTGCCGGGTATGCCGTAAAACCAGCAAAATTTAGGCGATGGGCTGACAACCTGTCACTACAGCAATACTGTTACTACAAATCTATCTTAAATACATACATACATACATATAATCACGCCTTTATCCCTAATGGGGTAGGCAGAGCGTAAACTACCTAAACAAAGGCCGTTCCGCCGCGTCTGACAAAGTCTTGAGGGCCATTCAAGAAAGATTTGTACGTATGTTGCTGTAGTGCCAGGTTGTCAGCCCATCGCCTAATTTACAATATACTGAAACCCTCAGATCTCTTACCTGGTTTTTACAGCATACTCGGGAGGAAATGCAGCTGGCACATTCTATGTTTTTCTCTCACGCCCAGTCCAGCATGGAAGATCTTAAATAACCCTCAAAACTTTGTCACACGAGGCGGAACGACCTTCGTTTAGGTCGTTTACGCTCTGCCTACCCTATTAGCGATAAAGGCGGGATTATATGTATGTATATATTTAAGATAGATTTGTAGGTATATTGCAATAGTGATTAGTTATCAGCCGATGGGCAGGACAGCCTAAAATACAATATACAGAAACCCTCGGATCCTTCAGTTGGTTTTAACAGCATGCCCGGGAGAAAATGTCTCCTCCTATACCTCTTCCTCCTTATATCACTTCTAGTTCAGATTCAGAAACTAAACAGTTTGTTCTTTTCGAAAAAATATATGACTAATAGGGTAGGCAGAGCGTAACCGACCCAAACAAAGATCGTTTTGCCACGTCTAACAAAGTTTTGAAGGTTATTTAAGATAGATTTGGGTATATTGATGAAGTGACAAGTTGTGAACCCATCGCCTAAATTGCAATATACAGAAACTCTCGTATCCCTTTGCTGGTCTTTACAGCATGCCCGGGAGGAAATGCAGCTGGCACATTCTATGTTTTTATCTCGCTCCCAGTCCACCATGGGAGCTAATAAATACAGACATAATTTTATTTTCAGTGTATTTAGTGATAATATAACAGCAAAAAGTTAAACTTTGTCCCCAGCGAGTTCCTGAAAAAGTCAAAAGATTCCAGACGTATTGATATCTTTGGAATATCCCCTGGAATTACCCTCGGGCTTAGTAATTTATCTGGATTTCTTTCGCAGAAATTCGCCGAAGTATTTTTGTCACATCTGTACTTTGACCTTTATTTATACGAACTATGAAACTTTTTATTAGATTAGGTACAGCTCCTGATGGTTCTGTCAGTTTCAGCTGTAATGAAATGTGAAAGGATAGATAGATATATAAGGATAGATAGATAAGCGTTTATTGCATAAAAACAACCTAAGTAGTACCTTCATTTTGTTGCATGTGTGCTGAAGCGATGCAGAGATACAGAATATATAATAGTACTACATACAGATTGGCCACTCACCTGAACTCCCCAGTCTGATATACGTCACACTCCGCGCTGGATTGTGGGTAACACTGGTAACGGAAATGATAAAGTTTTGTGTTCCAAAAATGTTTGGGTACTGTTCCGTGTGCGGATGTCTTTTTACCACAAGATATGACTCCAATAGAAACTTTTTAAGATTCCCATGTGATGAGAGATGGCAAGTAACTTCATACAAAATATGCAACCTAACCTAGAATAGGTTAGGTTGCATATTTTGCTAATCAGTTACAGTGAACTACTTTAAAACGTTGGTTTAATCAAGAACCAGATTAATCTAGTTATGATTATGACCGGTATAACAAAATTTGTCAACCCTTATAACACGCACACACACAAATGCCAAGTGCAACATACCGTCTGTCGATGTATGACCAAAATGATATTGTAGTTAAGAGTATCCGAGCTGTGGCAGAGGGTAAGAGCTCAGTGTATGATTGCTCATAAAGAACAACGCTGCTTCTCAGCTCTCACCCAAAGGAAGTGACGGTTCCCTGATTAGGTAAGTGTAGAAAACGAGATTGTGATTAAAAATACCAAAACAATCTTCATCCATCAAAATTATAATAATATCTCAGTGCATGTTTAGCGATTGTAATTTACAATTGTGATAAATTATATTTTAAATAAACTATTTATGGATAGGATAACTTTTCTAGTTTCAGCAATTCGAGCCCACAGATATAAAAATATGCTAATGGCCTTAATTATTGCTAACGAGCGGTATCTAAATATTTGCCTCAGAAAAGCTCATGAAATACGTTTGCCAGCATCGATAGGATTGTGTTTCTTCATACAAGGTATTCTTAAGGTGAATCCTGTCGGTAGATTAGCAAGTCGATTACAAGATATGCAAGATCTTATAAAAAACCATCGCTCGTAGTGCTTAAGAAAAATCGTTCAAATTTGACTTATAGGTTACGTTCGAGGCAGCGACAAAATATCTTTTTCCATAAAACTGCAAGTCGGATTAAAAAACTATGTTGCGATTGTAGTTAAACAATACAGATATTTTCCCGAAGGAACCGTGAACGCGCTGCCTATAGTTTAGGAGATATAAGAAATTTACCGATTAAAACAGCATCACTTCAAGTTTTTTTCAGCACACTTATATAATTTTAAATGTTACAATTGTAAACAATTAACTAAGTTGTTAGATGTATATTTTTTTGTATTTTTTTTAATAATTTGTTAAGGAGGATTACGATCTCAAAAACTATAATTTGCCGTATGGAATCCCCTTCAGTTGCATTTTAATTACCTATTTAACGAACAGCACTGATATCACATAGACTTATGTGAATGTTTCATTCATAAGTAGGTACCGTTATTGTTTATAAAATGTATTACTTTGCAAAAAAAAAACACCACTTTAAACCATAAAATTTCTGTTACAAGCAATAAACAACTTGAAAGTTACTATTGAAACGAATCTACGAGTATAACCTAGGTCATAAAACTAAGACCGCAGAGACCGAACACTTAAATCTAAGAAATGCTGAATTGTAACTGTGTAAATCTAGGGTATTTTTGATAATTTTCAAGTATCAACGAGATAGAAATAATTATTCCATGCTGAACTGGGAGCGTGAGAAAAACATAGAATGTGCCAGATGCATTTCCTCCCGGCCATGCTGTAAAAAACAGCTAAGGTATCTGAGGGTTTATGTATATTGCAATTAAGGCGAGGGGCTGACAATCTGTCACTACAGCAATATACCTACAATTCTTTCTTAAGTAACCCGTAAAACTTTGCCAGACGTGGCGGAACGACCTTTTTTAGGTCGTTTACGCTCTGCCTACCGCATTAGGGATGAAGGCGTGATTGTATGTATGTAGAAATAATCTTTGAAGAATTTGTTATGCCTACTAATTTTTGATTGTATGTACCGCCTGAGGGATTGTATGAAAAATCATTAGCTATACGAGCTGATTTCAGTGTCAAAGTTATAGTAATTAAGATAATTTAGAACCTCATGTTACAGTGTATTGTAATTTAGGCGATGGGCTGACAACCTGTCACTACAGCAATACACATTACAATCTAAAATTGCCCTCAATTTATGTCAGACGTGGCGAAAGCGCCTTTTAGGAGGCGTTTTACGCTCTGCCTACCCCGTAAGGGATAAAGGCGTGATTTTATGTATGTATGTATGTAGAACCTCATAAATTAGCGATTCATAGCTCGTTGTAGTAATAGGAAAAAATACAAATAACGTCCACAAATAATTACGTCCACAAGGCTAATTTATAAGGATCTAAATTATCTTGATTACCGATTTGCGCCACCTTGTATAACTTGATTCTGTTGGACTGGTTTTTCAATACGTTGCGTTTTTAGTGAATTGTGTTATGCTTACTAATGTCTGTATCTGTGTAATGTGTGTTACTTCCATGCCGGCCTGGGAGCAAGAGAAAAACGTAGAATGTGCCAGCTGTATTTCCTCCCAAGCATGCTGTAAAAACCAGCTAAGGGATCCGAGGGTTTCGGTATTTTGTGATTTAGGCGATGGGCTGACAACCTGTCACTACAGCAATATACCTACAAATCTATCTTAAATAACCCTCAAAACTTTGTCAGACGTGGCGGAATGACCTTTGTTTAGGTCGTTTGCGCTCTGCCTACCCCATTAGGGATAAAGGCGTGATTATATGTATGTGTGTATGTATGTCTGTATCTGTATCGTTGTCTGTGTATGTATCGTCACCTTAAGATACAAAGAAATAATTACCCTTTGCGCCCCGCAATAGTGAGTGCAACTTAAAACGTACGCTACCATACTGGAATTAGTACTAATATCCAATTTCCTAGCATCAAGCTACACTTGTGAGCTCGAATGCGGTAGACTGAGTCTCCTAGGACCCAATTAGACGAACTAACTTCAGTCTGATACCAATGATGCATAGCCGCGCAGTTGGGTTATTCGAACACGTATATTTTATGTTATTTGAGATTGGTTTAAGGCTATTTAGTTTAGTCGGAAATATAGTCACTTAAGACAAAGTATTAAGGGTTTTATTTAAGATAGATTTGTAGGTATATTGTTGTAGTGACAGGTTGTCAGCCCTTCGCCTAAATTGCAATATACAGAAACCCTCGGATCCCTTAGCTGGTTTTTACAGCATGCCCTGGAGGAAATGCAGCTGGCACATTCTATGTGTCCAGCATGGAAAAAACTTTGTCAAACGTGGCGCAACGATTTTTGTTTAGGTCCATTATTGATAAAACCATGATTATATTAATGTATTTACGCCTATAACCCTTAAAGAACGTTGTTGTTTCGAGTTTGGTTAGGACATTACAGGCTAATCATCTGATAGTCTGCGAAGTAAAATAATCCACACGTTTCAGATAGTTATGTAAATAGTTGGTCTTGCACCTGATTCTTCCTTGGTTGTGTCAGTTAGCCTGACTCATCAGAAAAAGAGATTGAAGGAATAGAGAGTGCACTTGTGTGTTGCGCATACACTTGGGCAGTAACCATTTAGCCTCGTATTTATAAAGCGATCTCAAGAGAGGAATATCAAAAATGAATTTGACAGGCCATTATGTACTGGAATTACATTTCTGATATGAACTCAAACTTGCGGTCCGTCTCAAGTACTGATGATACAACGAGTAACATAAAGGGTATATGCATCGTGAAATATTTGAATCTGCCCATGAAACTGAACAACTTTCCCTAAGGAACACAGGTCGAATTACGAAAAAAAATGTCTTTCAGAATTGTCTGCCCATACTAAATGCGCTATCAGCTGATGCATTTTGTATGAAAGGTCAACTTTTTTTTTTCGTTTTCGAAACAATGTTCCTCAGGGAAAGTTGTTCAGTTTCTTGAGTAGATTCACACTTTTCTCAATGTATATACCCTTTCTGTTACATGTTGTATATACGGGCCTAGTTTATTGCGGAGTTTGGAGCCGTCACCAAAAATCATCTAAGAGGACTATTATTAATTAGTTTTCAGTAATCTGACTTAGGTTGATGAATGTAAAGTTATATTTCCTACCAAACCTTCCAACATTTAAAACAAAAGTGTTGAAAGTTTGAATACATACGGTTCCCAGTCAAAAGTCAAACTATTTATCACAAAAGTGTGCACTTGGAAGCCACACGCCATTAACGCGAAGTTCAATGCAATGAAAAAGACATTTCAGTAGCAGCTAGAGTGTGGATAGATACTTATGCCAACTGCCTTTACATTTAGTAGGAACGTTTGAGAGAACATTGCGCTTTTAAGCACTTTGTATTTTTCAGACTTCTTCTATCTTGTAGATCGCACGATATAATCACGCCTATATCCCTAATGGGGTAGGCAAAGCGACACAGCCACGTCTGACAAAGTTTTAAGGATTACTTAAGACAGATTTATTGGTATATTAGTAGTGACAGTCCATCGTCTAAATTGCAATATACAGAAACCCGCATCCCATAGCTGATATTAACAGCATGCCCGGGAGTAAATGCAGCTGGCACATTGTATGTTTTTCCCTCGCTTCCAGTCCGGCATCGAAGAAAACAAACAAGAAATTCACTTGCAAAAAAGTGTACCAGGCTTGGCAGAACCCCCAAAATTGCTACAATTATCCAGCAAATGAAGCTATACAAAAGTGGTTGATACTTGTATATCTGAGTAGTGATTACTGCGCCGGACTACACGAACCGACGACAGCTGGGCGCTGCTGGACAAAGCAAGAATAGCGGACATAGGACGTAACATTACTTGTTTCCATATTTTTGTTGTAAATTATGGTTTATGTAGCCAACCCCGTGGGATACGAGATAAGGCTAAGAGACGATGATGATGGGCATGCATTTGTCTGCGATCTGTTTTTATATGAAGTGGCAATGCAGACTATGCTGTGCTTCGGAAGACACGTTATGCCGTTGGTTCCGGTTAATATCGATTCATACCATAAATATTAGGTGTTAAGCTATGTTAGAGGCCAGAGATAAGTATTGGCGGCTTAAAAACTCTGACCTTATCTAGGATTGGGTCTGGTTTCCCTTTTGGGTTGCGGAGGTCAGATACAAGTCGCTCTGCAGGTAGCCGACCCGTAGGTACGGGATAAGGCTAGGGAGATAATAATTATGTTATATCTTCAAAAAATCTTTCAAAATAAGTCAATAAGTGGAACTCACTACCTGCGTCCGTGTTTCAAAACGCATACCAACCCCCACCATTTAAAAGCAGGCACTTTTTGCGTAAACTTGCTCCATCGTCAACTCCGTCTCTCACCCTTGACCTAGACTGAAGTCTAGAGCAACCCCCTTTAAAACATACTTTATAATTTTGTGTAATTTGACAATGATTTTCTGTAGATTAATATGGGTAAATTTAGTCCCAAAAATTGGAGGTAAAGACAGTAGCCCGTATTGATAAACAGCATTTGAGACTGACAGCTAGTTTGAGTTCGTATCAGAAATGTAATTTCAGCACATAATGGCCTGTCAAACCATATAATCACGCCTTTATCCCTAATGGGGTAGGCAGAGCGTAAACGACCTAAACAAAGGTCGTTCCGCCACGGCAGACAAAATTATGAGGGTTATTTAAGATAGAATTGTAGGTATGCTGTAGTGACAGGCTGTCAGCCCATCGCCTAAATTACAGTATACCGAATCCCTCTGATCCCTTAGCCGGTTTTTACAGCATGCCCGGGAGGAAATGCAGCTGGCACATTCTATTTTTTTTTTTCGCTCCCAGTCCAGCATGGAAGAAATCCAAAGATACTAACTGGCTTCTTTCGTTAAGTTACACAGCTACAGAAAATTTGCTACATCAAATCGAATAGATACAGTCATGAAAGGAATCCAGATACTAATTTGTAATTTATAATTTTAATTTAAAATTTTAATTCATAATTTTAATTTATAATTTTAATTCTTAGTTTTAATTTGGCATTTTAATTTATGAAAACGCTCCCTTACTCTCACTCCCTCTATTTCACTAACACTCACACTACACATACACTAACACTAAAATAATGTCTTACTTTTGCATGTTCCTAATATTGTTAGTCAGTTTGTTTATTTGTTCCTAAAATTGACACTTAATTTTAATAATTTAACTTCTTTAAAATAAAAAATATATCGTGTAATTGTACGGTTTGCCTGAATGGAAATTGATAATCTGTTTGTTTGATTTATTCGGATTCCCGCGATACAGGATTTTCCTAGTGCGGGATCCAATGGAAAATTGTAATAGGCCTAAATAGTTTATTTTGTTCAATAAATTATTTGTATTTGTACTTAATAGTGATATCAATTACTATTGACAATACTGTGTGACATGCTGAGCTTGCAAATTAAATGTAATTCATAAATAATACTATCATTGTGTGTATTAAGTAATATCAATTTAAAATAGCTATCATTTCATACAATAAATCAGACTAAATCAAGAATTCTTCGTCACATTACCTCGCACCCGCGAGCGCCCTCATAACCAGTCCGCTAGGTTCCATCATGTGCAGGCTTTGCCAGCAATGGCTTTATCTCTTACAAAAACATAGAATGTACCAGCTGCATTTCCTCCCGGGCAAGCTGTAAAAACCAACTAAGGGATCCGAGGGTTTCAGTATATTGTAATTTAGGCTAACAACCTGTCACTACAGCAATATATCTACAAAACTATCTTAAATTACCCTCAAAACATTGTCAGACGTGGCTGAGCGACCTATGTTTGGGCCGCTGACACTCTCCCTACCCCATTAGGGATCAAGGCGCAATTATATGTATGTATGTATGCAATCTCAATCGTGAAAATGTCCGTGCTACACCCGGTGGCGAATAGGAGCGCAGTTCTGTGCACTCGTGCCAACGAGAGGCGAGCGCTGCCGACTTAATAACAGCTATTGTACGACATTCCACCAAACATGTGTTGGAATAGCCACGGGGCTTGTTCGAGGAAAAACATACTAAGGCCTGTAATTATAAACACCACTTGAGACTGACAGCTAGCTTGAGCAAGTATCAGAAATGTCATAGCAATACAAAAGGACTTGTCAAATCCATACTTAATATTATGGATTTGACAGGTAGCAGCAGTATTAAGTATGGATTGGACAGTTCACAATGTACTGAAATGATATTTCTGATACGAACTCAAACTCGCTGCCAGTCTCAAGTGCTGATTACAAATACGGGCCTAAGAATTTCGACAGTAAATATACTAATGAGATTTATCTAATTAAAATAACACATGATCCATTTAAAAAAAAGGGAAGTAGCGTTAACATAGTATGATTTGCCGGAATAGTGAAATCCCATAGAAACGTAGTTTGATGAAGACTAAAACGTAGTTTTGCTTTTATTCCTAAACAGTACAACCATGCTGGACTGGGAGAGATAGAAGAACGTAGAATGTTCCAGCTGCCCTTCGTCCCGGGCATGCTGTAGAAGTCAGCAAAAGGGACTCGAGGGTTGCAGTGTATTGTAATTTAGGCGATGGGCTGACAACCTGTCACTACAGCAATATACCTAGAATTCTATCTTAAGTAACCCTCAAAGCTTTGTCAGACGTGGCGGAATGACCTTTGTTTAGATCGTTTGCGCTCTGCCTACCCCATTAGGGATAAAGGCGTGATTATATGTATGTATGTATAGTATGCAGTACAACCAAACTTAACCAAACTTCGTATACATGACCAAATGCATCATATCTATGCTTCAAATTTGGTTTGGTTTGAAAATATTAATAAAGTACAAAATTAGAAAGCAAATAAAAATTCTGGCTTTTTTCACACAAATTTGTATTTTTGGGCTAATTTTGTTTGTGCTTAATATTTAGAAACCTAATTAGAAACATAGATATGATTCATTTGGTCATGTGTACGAAGTTTGGCAAAGTTTGGTTATACTGTTTAGAAATAAAAGCGAAAATACTTTTGAATGGGATTTTACTACTCCGGCAGACCCTTAAATTAGATGTAGAACTCTTTTTACAACAGTCAATAATACAAGAAACAACCTAAAACAAACGAAACATACATATAATCACGCCTTTATCCGTAACGGGGTAGGCGGAGCGTAAACGACCTAAGCAAGGTCGTTCCGTCATGTCTGACAAAGTTTTGAGGGTTATTTAAGATAGATTTGTAGATATATTGCTGTAGTGACTGGTTGTCAGCCCATCACCTCAATTCCAATATACTGAAACCCTCGGATCCCTGAGCTGGTTTTTACAGCATGGCTGGGAGGAAATGCAGCTGGCACATTCTATGTTTTTCCCTTGCTCCCAGCCCAGCATGGAAAAATAAAAATAAAGTATGTAATCAATTTTATTAGAGTGGGTAAATTAATATTTGTTTCGGTGATTATATTGCTCAAACTAAATAAGTAGGAATTTAATGTGAAATTCCCTAACCAATAGCTATTTCCCTTCATTATAACTTTGCCGATCTTCCTTTTGTTTCAATGAACTGCTACTAAAACTATTGAACAGAACAATACTGTTAAGCCATTGTAAGCTAATAATTAACTGACTTAACCAACTACTATCTGTTGCTAACTTTTTAACCCATTTAAGTAAGTAAGTAAAAATACTTTATTGTACACAAAGAACACAAAAATAAACTTAAATTAATGTGCACAAAGGCATTGCGCATCTTAATTTTATGAGAAGAAACTACAAGGTGGTACAAAAGAGAACTAATATTTTTTATGAGTCGGATTTGAACCTCAGGCCCTGAAGTTCTATACCGCTGCTCCAACTAGCTCTAGTTTCTTGAAAAAGATAACTATTTGTTTTATATTTAGATAAACACAATAAATAAAGATTGACAATCTTATAAGGAATTTAGAGGTAATTATTATAACCCTCAAAACTTTGTCAGACGTGGCGGAACAACCTTTGTTAAGGTCATTTATGCCCTGCCTTTCCCATTAGGGATAAATTCGTGATTATATGTACGTATGTTTAGCTTTCATAGCTCAAAGACAGATCGAGAATATTTAATGGAAAAGCAACAGGTAAAAATACATTCTAAGAATTTTCCTCCAATTAATAGCCCTGTCAAAGTAAAGTCGTTTACTCACAGAGGTTAATAATAAATTAAAGGAAGACATTTCCATTTAGGTAATTTATTCCAAAGTGTTTTCTTTACAGACTAAATTGCTACCTTCGTATTTATTTGATAACTAGGCTTTTTGGCTACTGTTAAACCAATCAAAAATGCTACAAATTATCTGCAAGGTAATTTTACATTAAAGTACCTATTCAGTATCTATGGAAATTTTCATCAGACGTTGTTCTGTGTTAAAATACAACGTGCATACATACCATCACGACTGTATCCCTAGTGGGGTAGGCAGAGCAACAACGACCTAAACAAAGGTCGTTTCGTCTAGTCTGACAAGTTTTGAGGGTTGTTTAAGATAGATATTTATATTGCTGTAGTGTTAGCCCACATGTTGTTAGCCCATCGCCTAAATGACAATTTACTGAAACCTCGAATCCCTTAGCTGGTTTTTACAGCATGTTCGGGAGGAAATGCAACTGGTACATTATATGTTTTTCTATCGCTCCCAGTGCAGCATGGAAATTTAACTCGAAAAGCTTATCGACAGAAGTTAGATTATAAAAAATCTCTATTTCTGGAAGTCTCAATTTCAGCCAGATCGATTTACAAGCACGTCGGATTAAAACTAACGCCGCTCTCATATTCTGATTGATTGTACAGCCGGCTGCAGGACTAGGTGATAGTCCAGTCAACAAAGAAAATGACCCTGACATTATATCTGCATATAATCGGTAGAGTTTTATAACAACCGTAACAATAGGCATGTTGACAGGAAGGCTAAAACAAAAGAATACTTTTAATCTTAAAACTGATTGCTTAAAATAATGTGGATCTCATTTATCATAAAAAAATGTTACAAATAGACAGGTTATTGATTGGAATAGTCAATGTTTACTGGCGAGCGACGTCATAACCCACTTTTTTCATACAAAAAGGTGTTTTTGACATTTTGTACAATTTTCTGAGTTTCCCAGTAGGCAAATAGCGTATTGACTAACTACTAGATATTGGTGTTCCAAATTTGATATTTTAAGATACATATCACGCGTAGTGTACGGAAAGCAGTACACTATGAGATTTGATATTTATCCTGCAGTCTTCTTGATATGCCTTAATCGATATCTTTTTAACAACGACCTCGTAAAATGATGGAATGTTGCTATTTTGACCTGGTACCACACGAGCGATGTAAAGAATCCAAAAGCAGAATTTATGTATTGCGTAATTTTTGATACCATTCGTACCATTTCAATTTTCAATTATTGCAATTTAGCCGATAGGCTGACAACCTGTCACTACAGCTATATACTTACAAATCTCTCCTAAATAACCCTCAAAACTTTGTCAGACGTGGCGGAACAACTTTTTTTCTGTCGTTTACGCTTTGCCTACCCCATTAGAGATAAAGGCGTGATTTTATATATGTATGTAGTCTATTCTCTTGATATACCTTAATCGATATCTCTTTTACAACACTCAGTCATCAGTGAAGGAGTGTTGCTATTCTGACCTGGTATCACACGACAGGAGTTATGTAAAGAATCCGAAAATAGAATTTACGTTTTGTATTGCGTTAAATTATTTTCCATTTGTGACATTTCATTTCATTATTAACAATTATTGCAATTTTTGCGATAGGCTGACAACCTGTCACTACAGCAATATACCTAAAAAACCTATCTTAAATAACCCTCAAAACTTTGTCAGACGTGGCGGTACGACTTTGTTTATGTCAATTACGCTCTGCCTATCCCATTAAGGATAAAGGCGTGATTATATGTATGTATGTATGTATGGAACAATTATTTCGGGGTCCTTGCACAAAATATTTGTTCATTGACTGGTCTGTAAGCTCGGTGAGTACATGCAGTCCAAATGTCTCTATAGGTCTGGAAATCGATGGCTTCTATTTTTCAAGGAATGACAGAGTATATTTTAACTGACAGGTAAATGCTGGCTGCACTCTATCCCTTCCCGCGGGTGTCGTAAAATCCGAACAAAATATAAATTCAGTGAATTTGCAGCATCGCGACAGAAAAAGGTAGTTTTTTCTATAAACTACTATTATCGGTCTTATTTGTTTTATTTTTAGAATCAGGAAAACCCAGCACATTATCAAACATAACTAGTATAGACATTATACTTATATGAAATTCTTCTATTTCTCTAGGCAGAGAGGATTGCTAGAAACTGTTAAATTATTAAAAAATACTGAAACTTGGTAGAGAAGTGTAAGCTTTGCAACATGTTGTTAAAAATATTTTTGAGGATTTAAGCAGTCACACCAGGATGTCAAGAAACTTACAAAAAATCGATCCGAATGGCGATTACTTCACAGACAAGAGCCCTGCTCTTAAATTTAAAGAAGAAGAACCAGTCACAATGCAATTTTATTTCATATAATATAAAAGAAAGAAAATAATAAACTCGATTCGACTCCAATCAGCGTCTCTGGAATGCCGGTCTGGAATAAATAGTGTTATGAGTGCTAAAATCTTCAATACATACATACATACATATAGTCACGCTTTAATCCTAATGGGGTAGGCCTAAATCTTCAATAATATGTAAAAAGTGAGGCGATATCATTATTGAATTGAATTCCAATATAAATGGGGCTGGAAGATGTCTAGAAGATTCTTCGCGTGTCGACTCGATCGTAACGGTTATATTACTACATAGTATAAAACAAAGTCGCTTTCTCTGTCCCTATATCCCTATGTATGCATAAATCTTTAAAACTACGCAACGGATTTTGATGCGGCTTATAATAGATAGAGTGATTCAAGAGGAAGGTTTATATGTATAATACGTGCATAATATAGTAGAGAAACACTGATGTTTTCCGTGCGAAGCCGGGGCGGTTCGCTAGTAAATATTAAATTAAAATTGACAAGAACTCCGCGAAACGCTCTGCGTTGTCAGCTTTATACAAGTCATCTTGCGTACATCTTGACACGTAGGACACGACAAAAGATGTGCCATTGTTTGTGGAGATGCACCACATTCGCAGGTGTGATTTGAGCTGTAAAACCAAGGGCAGAAATTTTCCCTGCATCGACCAACTTGGGTCCGAAATTGGTTGAGTGACTTCTACGTTGGCCAAGGGAGTTTGAATCCAGGGGGGAGATAATCTTTCAGTGGGACAGGAGATGCTAAGGCCCACATTTATGAACAGCACTTGAGACTGATAGCGAGTTTGAGTTCATATCAGAAATGTCATTTCAGTTCAAAATGAACTGTCAAATCCATACTTAATATTGCTCCCTATATTGAAATACTTCCATGCTGGACTGGGAGAGATAGAAAAACATAGAATGTTCCAGCTGCCCTTCCTCCCGGGCATGCTGTAGAAGACAGCAAAAGGGACTCGAGGGTTACAGTGTATTGTAATTTAGGCGATGGGCTGACAACCTGTCACTATGGCAATACACATTACAATCTAAAATTGCTCTCAATTTTCGTCAGACGTGGCGAAAGCGCCTTTTACGAGGCGTTAAACGCTCTGCCTACCCCGTAAGGGATAAAGGCGTGATTTATGTATGTATGTATATTGAAATTGCTTTATAAATAGGGATAGAGATTTGATAGAAATATAATGAAATTTGATCAAAGCGATCACAAAGACATTTTATTTTCAAAACTATTCCAGCGAAAAAATGGGTTAACTAGTTAATAATTGGTACGACTATATTGACAACTGTGTAAATACAGCTTGACATGTTGTCAGCATATCGCCTAGGTATATTTAATAAACCAAAAACCCGAATACTGATTTCACATTACGCCTAAGGGCAGCAACACACAGGTGTCACTTACTGCATGTAAGGATGCGCTCAACACGCTGTCAATGCTTTTTGCATTGCCTTTAACACACATGCGTTATCTTGCGCACTACGCGCGTGTAGCGAGGAACTGTACGTCAGAGCATCCCTCTGCCAGTACGCGCGCGTAACGCTTAAAGTGACGCATGTGTGTTAAAGGCAATGCAAAAAGCATTGAAATTGAGATGAAATAAAAATATTAATTATTTATCTCACAAACAAAACAGGCTTAAATGTAGCTACAATTTGTTTAATGAATAAAGTTTTATATGTGAGAGTCTGGTGCCCATACTAGGATAAACCTGTGTCACAGAGCACCAGGCTCCCACCCATTGATCGCTGAGCAAACAACACATTTTTTGTTTGTTTTAGAAAAAGAAATAAAATAATAATTATATATTAACTAGGGTTGTTGACATGATAATGATATTTGCGTGCGCGTGCTGTTGTTGTTGAGCTCAACCTTGCGCGCAGTAAGTGCAGCCTGTGTGTTTCTGCCCTAAGATGGAAGCAGCTGGTTTCTATGTTTTCATTATGAAAGATTTCGTAACAAGCAATAAGATTATTATTTGAATGAGATTACTACCACGATTATTTATTGTTACATCGATATTTCATCGCAGTTTGCCTTGCCAGTCTGCTTGTGACCACGTTGCATGAAACTGCGATGAAATATCGAGGTAACAATAAATATAATCGTGGTAGTAGTCCCGTTTAAAATAATAATCTTAGTGTAATGAACTACCACGAAGTCTCAAAACTTGTTTCGTAACAAACCTTTGTAATCTTCACTATTATTAAGTTAAGTACTCGTAAGTCCCGCACATTTCATGGATAACAATATTCTTTTCAGCGCAATTGGAGCGATCATTAGACAAAGAGCAGGAGGCGAGGGAGGTGACAAAACTGTCGTCGTCTGCAAAGATGTCAGCCGCTCCTGACAAGCAATATCTTTCTTTTATTTAAACGCAATATCTGCCGTCCGGTCTTTCGTGATTTGCAAAAATATTTTTATGTTCGTCCTTTTTGCCTGTTTTAAATGGCTGTGAGATTTTTAATTTTGTAGGCCTATAAGAAGGACGTTTCTGATAATATATTAATTTTGAAATCAACTGCATAGAAGCTGAAAGCTTATTTAAGTTACGTCTAAGTATCTTACGGTATATGCAGAACTTCAACGGCGTAATAAATGACCAAAGTACTAGAATACAGAAGTAAGTTTTAAGTGATACTAGCAGCCTTATTTTTTATTATTATTTTATTTTTTTCATGCTGTGCTGTCACATTACAATCTAAAATTGCCCTCAATTTTTGTCAGACGCGGCGAAAGCGCCTTTTACGAGGCGTTTAACGCTCTGCCTACCCCGTAAGGGATAAAGGCGTGATTTTATGTATGTATGTATGTATGTCCTGGGAGCGAGAGAAAAACAAAGAATGTGCCAGTTGCATTTCCTTCCGGGCATGCTGTAAAAACCAGCTAATGGATACGAGGGTTGTTGTTTGTTTGTTTAGGTCGTTTGCGCTCTTATGTTGTTGACGCTCTGCCTACCCTATTGGGAAGGAAGGCGTGATTATATATATGTATGTATTATTTTATTCGTCCAGCTATGTTTGTTCTGTAGAAGACCTCTATAGGATAAGATGCTTTTTGGATTTAAAGTTGTCCATTAATTTTTAAACATCCTTCCACATTTCCGCATTATTTGCACTGAAATAGTCAAACCATGACCTACCTTTCAGTAAAGCTGTAGACATACTGGACGTAGAAGATACCTTAGCCATAAAATACTAAAGAACCTTTACGACCAAAACAGAATGTATGTGAAAATATGCAAAATTTTCGTACAATAGCCTTGAGATGACGGGAGCACAAAATGGCGGTATTGTATAGAAACTACTTATTGTGCTCGATTCTAGACACAACCGGCTAAAACTAAAAATAAAATCTAACTGTCAATTGCAAAATAATAAAATTGCAAAAGGACAGGCAATTTATACTCTTTGGTTTTCAGTGGCGAAAGGAGCAATTTTATTGCGGATAAGCCAAAGCAAAGAAAATACATTTATGTACTTTATAGTATAGTTTCTTCCATGCTGGAGTGGGAGAGATAGAAAAACATAGAATGTTCCAGCTGCCCTTCCTCCCGGGCATGCTGTAGAAGACAGCAAAAGGGACTCGAGGGTTACAGTGTATTGTAATTTAGGCGATGGGCTGACAACCTGTCACTACACATTAGCAATACACATTACAATCTAAAATTGCCCTCAATTTTTGTCAGACGCGGCGAAAGCGCCTTTTACGAGGCGTTTAACGTTCTGCCTACCCCGTAAGGGATAAAGGCGTGATTTTATGTATGTATGTATGTACTTTGTAGTTTCGACGTAATTTCGGATTTGGTGAAGGTGGAATTCTTGAAAGGGAGCCGACGGGAATCGGCTTGTATGGATATGATTGTATGGTCACCACTGATGGTTTTATACTTAGTGCGCTACATTTTGACGCGATTTCGCATGTTTCCCCAGTATTTCTGTCAATGTTATCCGCCATATCATATGACAAAAATGATAGATAACGCATAAAACCACTGAATAAATAAAGAACCGGAGAGAGTAGATCTCCTCTCCTTTTCTAATGTTTTTATTCTGAAAGTGACAAATAGATTTTAATTTTAATTTTAGCTGGTGAATCTACAATCGAGCCCATTACCTTTGCAAATACAAAATTTTCTGGAGAATCATTAAATAAAAATAAATAAATAATTACGCTTAATTTTTTACTGGCCGAACTATGTGTAAAATGGAAGGCCTTTTTGTGGCAACACGGTTAACACAGGCTCTATTATTTATTATTTTCTTCCATGGTGGACTGGGAGCGAAAGAAAAACATAGAACGTGCCAGCTTCATTTCTTCCCGGGCATGCTGTCTTTTTCTTCTGTCGAGTGGGTATCGAGTCCTTCGACCCGATAAACCGTGGTGTCAGAGTTTTTAAACCGCCTAGTAGCACAATTATCAGGCCTCTGACATGGTTTTTTAAGTAACGACCACTATCATAGACAGCGACCGGGACCGACGGCTTAACGTGCCCTCCGAAGCACGAAATCTTTTTATTTTCGGACAATCAGGTGATTCAGCCTGCAATGTCCTAACCAAACTGGGGAAAAATTCACAAAGTGATAAATTCTCAAATATCAACATTGTGTTACCCCCCTGGGAATCGAACCCAGGACCTCCGGATTGGGAGTCCACGACATTAGCCACTATACCACAGAGGCAGTTAGAACGAAAGATGATGTAAAAACCAGCTAAGGGATCCGAGGGTTTCAGTATATTGTAATTTAGGCGACAGGCTGATAACCTGTCGCTACAGCAATATACCTATAAATCTATCTTAAATAACCCTCAATACTTTGTCAGCCGTGGCCGATCGACCTTTGTTTATGTCGTTAACGCTCTGCCTACCCCATTAGGGATAAAGGCGTGATTATATGTATGTATGTATTATTTACGTAGGTAGCATCCAAATAGATTTCTCACACATAATATTTTATCCTTTAAAATACTAAAGAAAATGTGAAAATATGCAACATTTTCGAACAATAGCCTTGAGAAGACGGGAGCACCAAAATGGCGGGCAACTTTGCTCCCGCGACGACGCTGCACTTTACAGTGTCAGGTTTCACTGAAATGCAATTTTATTATAGCCCCAAGATACCGTATGGAAACTATTACTTTTATAACAGTATAAATAATTAATAATATTAATTTCTTCCATGCTGGACTGGGAGAGATAGAAAAACATAGAATGTTCCAGCTGCCCTTCCTCCCGGGCATGCTGTAGAAGACAGCAAAAGGGACTCGAGGGTTACAGTGTATTGTAATTTAGGCGATGGGCTGACAACCTGTCACTACACATTAGCAATACACGTTACAATCTAAAATTGCCCTCAATTTTTGTCAGACGCGGTGAAAGCGCCTTTTACGAGGCGTTTAACGCTCTGCCGACCCTGTAAGGGATAAAGGCGTGATTTTATGTATGTATGTATGTATAAATAATTACATTAATAAAGAGAAGTACTTGAGCCAAAATAAAAGGCGTAAAAATAAGGCGTGTATGTTTTATGGTCCTTTGCTTTCGCGTGAAATGTAAATGATAAAAAAGTGCAGCTTAAGTATTCCGTTACAAAAATTTACAGGATACATAAGCTTAAGATGTTTCTTCCATGCTAGACTGGGAGCGAGAGAAAAACATAGAATGTGCCAGATGCATTTCCTCCCGGGCATGCTGTAAAAACCAGCTAAGGGATCCGAGGGTTTCAGTATATTGCAATTTAGGTGATGAGTTGACAACGTGTCACTACAGCAATATACCTACAGATCTGTCTTGAATAACCCTCAAAACTTAGGTCAGGCGTGGCGGAACGACCTTTTCTTAGGCTGTTTACGATCTGCCTACCCCATTACGGATAAAGGCGTGACTATATGTATGTATGTATGTATGTGCATAAGCTTAGACAAAGAATATTCATGTTATTACATCGTATCGCCCGCGGTACCTCATTTCATCATTGAAAAAAAAAAACAACAGTTTGAACGTACTTATTTGATGTACGTACTGTTATGAAAATAACTTTCGTTTTCGTGTCCTGAGGAAGAAAAGAATGAGGTATCGAGTTTATAATAATGGCATAAAAAAGCATGATTGATCGCTGGTTACTTAAGTTTTGCTGAAACTGTTCGATAATAGCTGTACATAAAATACCTTAATGATAAAACTGCAGGTTAAACACTGTTAGAGCACTTGGGTGGTTAAGAGTTTAAAATTCTTCTTCAATCGAGTGGGTGTTTGAGTTGATCAAAGACCCGATGAACCATGGTGTCAGAGTGTTTAAGTTGATCTTTGTGCAATTTATATCGATTGTGTACTATTAAGTAATTATCCCTCTATTTAACTGCCTCCGTGGTCTAGTGGTTAGAGCCATGGGTTCGCGATCCGGAGGTCCTGGGTTCGATACCCAGGTGGGAGAACACAAAGTCGATATTTGTTAATTTATTAATTTGTGAGATTTTCCCCAGTTTGGTTAGAACAATGCAGGCCGAGTCACCTGATTTTCAGGAAGAACAAGGATTCCGTGCTTCGGAGGGCACGGTAAGCCGTCCATCCTGGTTGCTGTGTTTTATAGTGGTGGTTACACAAACCATGACAGGGGCCTATTAGCGGTGCTATTACACGGTTTAAAAAACTCTGACGCAAGGGTTCATCGTGCCGGTTGCCTTGATACCCACACGACAGAAGAAGGCTCTACATACATACTTATATATAATCACGCCTTTATCCCTTATGGGGTAGACAGAGCGTAAAAGACCTAAATAAAGTTTTGAGAGTTATTTAAGACACATTTATATGTATATTGCTGCAGTGGCAGCCCATCCTACATTGCCATACACTGAATCCCTCGGATCCCTTAGCTGGTTTTTACATCATGCCCGCGAGGAAATGCAGCTGGCACATTCTATATTTTTCTCTCGCTCCCAGTGCAGCATGGAAGAAGCACAATCTATATTTTTCTCTCGCTCCCAGTCCAGCATGGAAGAAGCACAATCTATATTTTTCTCTTGCTCCCAGTCCAGCATGGAAGAAGCACATTCTATATTTTTCTCTCGCTCCCAGTCCAGCATGGAAGAAGCACAATCTATATTTTTCTCTCGCTCGAAGTCCAGCATGGAAGAAGCACACAATCTATATTTTTCACTCGCTTCCAGTCCAGCATGGAAGAAGCACATTTAATATTTTTCTCTAGCTCCCAGTCCAGCATGGAAGAAGCACATTCTATATTTTTCTCTCGCTCCCAGTCCAGCATGGAAGAAGCACATTCTATATTTTTCTCTCGCTCCCAGTCCAGTATGGAAGAAGCACATTCTATATTTTTCTCTCGCTCCCAGTCCAGCATGGAACAAGCACATTTTATATTTCTCTCTCGCTCCCAGTCCAGCATGGAAGAAAACTATCCCTATGACTAACTATCGTAGATGGTACTAGGACCCTTCCAATCCGAAGCACGGAATCATTTTCACTACATAGTATTAAACAAAGTCGCTTTCTCTGTCCCTTTATCCCTATGTGTGCATAAATCTTTAAAACTACGCAACGGACTTTAATGCAGTTTCTTCTAGTGGATAGAGTGATTCAAGAGGAAGGTTTATATGTATAAAACATGCATAATATGGCAGAAAACACTGATAATTTCCGTGCGAAGCCGGGGCGGGTCGCTAGTTCTTCATAAATCAAAATACAAGTGGAATTTTTAACCTACGACCCTGAATATCCATGTTGTTTTTCTAACCAACTGTAAGTACTATAGTATGTTTTAACACTCGGTAGTCTCAATTGAAAGTTGAAATCCGTCATGCGTATATTTTTTTATTTTTGCATAAATTAAACTAAATCTGTATTAAATTTACTTAAGAACTTGAACTGTGGGTAATTCAAAAATCCCTCGAGACAGGGTTTTATCCTTAATTTACATACATCATAAAGTTCACCAAGTAATTTGCATCTGAACAGCGTAAGTTCCCTATTATGACTTGTTATTTGAATTTCGCATGGTAGATTATGTTTCATATTGCCAAAGCTCTTATTTTACAGCTATATGGAAAATATCATAATAGACTTTGAAAAGTTGACTCAGCTAATCTAGGTTCACCCAACCTGACAGAAAGGTATTCTGTACAAACAAAAAAAAAATACGAAAATCTTCATTTTATATGAGAAACAACAAATTAAAAACTTCAACCTTATACAGGATTTGAACCTGCGTCTTTGGAAAACCGTGCTAACGCCATAAACAACTAAGCCACTACGGCTTTCGTCCTGAGCGGCGAAATTTGTGACTGGCCCCTCTTTCTAGACGAAAATCTATACATGCATACAAATAATCACGTCTTTACACCTCATTGGGTAGACAGAGCGTAAACGACCTTTAAGATCTACAAGGGTACACGCCTTATCTGCCTCACTTATGCACTCTCACTACCGTAGGTCAGCTGGAAGAGATTTCTCTTTAGAGATAAGCTGTACCTGTTGTGCTATTGTTTATTTTTATATTTGTGTCCTATGTATGTTTATGTGTGCAATAACTTGTTAAATAAATAATAAATAAATAAGGGTCGTTCCGCCGCGTCTTAATATTTTTATTGCTCCCCAGTCGAGTAAGAACAATAATAACCTCTTCTTATAAAACAGCTTTTCAATTTATAAAACTCCATATTTATAATGTTGTTTTTAAAAACACTTGTACTTGTTGCTGTAAAAACCAGGTAAGGGATCCGAGGGTTTCCGTATATTGCAATTTAGGCGATGGGCTGACAACCCGTCACTACAGCAATATACATACAAATCTATCTAAATGACCCTCAAAACATTGTCCGACGTGGCGTAACGACCATTGTTTAGGTCGTTTATGCTCTGCCTACCCCATTAGGGATAAAGGCGTGATCATATGTATGTTTGTATGTACTTGTTTCATTTAATATAATTTACATCACATCAATTCTTCTTCTTCTTCTGTCGAGTGGGTATCGAGTCTATGGACCCGTTGAACCCTGGTGTCAGAGTTTTTAAACGGCCTAGTAGCAGAACTATCAGGCCTCTGACATGGTTTTTTAGTAACGACCACTATCAAAGACAGCGACCGGGACCGACGGCTCAACGTGCCCTCCGAAGCACGAAAACTTTTGTCTTTTCGGACAATCAGGTGATTCAGCCTGCAATGTCCTAACCAAACTGGAGAAAAAATCACAAAGTGATAAATTCCCAATCACATCAATTGTTGCACTTCGTTCGCTAAGTATGAACGGTTTATTTAAAATGTTTTGTGTGTTTGTATAATATGTATAAAATCCCTGATGATGCTATAAGTTAGCGAAACCGGTAGGAATAATTATATTAAGTGAAAAAAGTACAAGTGGTTTTAATAACAACATTATAAACAGCTTTTCCTTACCGTTGAAAATGCTTCTAAGTAAAATACGTTCTTATAGCACTTAAATGTTAAGCATCTTAATTTAACATTTTTATGAAAGCGATAAAGTTCAGTAGGCAGTTTATTATCTGCCGAGGGACCTTAAGGGCTTGAACTACCATTTCTTTAACTACCTTATCTTAAGTGCCTTGGGATATTAAGGGATATTTATAATCAAAATTTGCAGGATGAGCCTTCAGTTGCTCTCAATTAAGTATAGTTTTTATATTTGTAAAGATACATATAATCACGCCTTTATCCCTAATGGGGTTGGCTGAGCGTAAAAGACCTAAACAAAGGTCGTTCAGCTACGTCTGACAAAGTTGTGAGGGTTATTTAAGATAGATTTATAGGTATGTTGCTGTAGTGAGAGGTTGCCAGTCCATTGCCTAAATTACAATATACTGAAACCCTCGGATCCCTTAGTTGGTTTTTACAGCATGCCCGGGAGGATACGCAGCTGGTGCATTCTATGTTTTTCTCTCGCTCCCAGGCCAGCCTTGAAGATACTTACTTGGAAATAAGCTGAGCCTGTTGTGTTTTTGTATTATATAAATATGTCTTTTGTATTTTATTATATGTGGAGCTTGAAAGAAATTATGAAGACAATTATCAAAAAATAATAATGAAAATAAATACCTATGGTTGCCAAACCTGGGCACTCACAAAAAAGTCGCACTATAAAAAGCTAGATATTTGTCAAAACTTATACATACATATATCATGCCTTTATCCCTAATGGGGTAGGCAGAGCGTAAACGACCTAAACAAAGGTCGTTCCGCCACGTGAGTTAAACTTGTAAGGGGGTTATTTAAGATTGATTTGTAGGTATATTTGTTGTAGTCACAGGTTGTCAGCCCATGGCCTAAATTGCATAGCCTTAATTGTCAAAACTCAATGAAAAGAAGTATGTTGGGTAAAAGATTATCTGACAGAATAATAATTTAATAAAAAAAAAAATATATAATAACAATGATGAAGAAACACACAAAAACAAAAACAATCGAAAAGAAGTGGAAATCGTCAGGCCATACATTCAGAGGAAGTGAAAAATGGTCAACACTAGTCCTGAATTATCGTTAAACAGGTAACAGGAATATACGAACATTTAGACGATGGGTCGCCAATATAAAAGCCATTGGAGATGACACATGGACAAGAAAAGCAAACGATAGAGAAAAATATAATAAATAATAATAAATAATAAAAATGTTTATTCAATAAAGCCAAACTTAAATACTAATGTTTTTATAGTAAAATTTACATTAAAAATGTAACATGTAAGCTAAGGCACTTTGCACATGCCAGTATAATAATAAGGTTATCTGTCTCCCAAACTAGATAAATCTGTGCTATGGGAGCCAGCGAAACTTGACCATAATAGATTATTAATCTGCTTAGCATAATCATTGCAGAATTTATATTTAAATTTTAACAGAATTTTATATATTACATTCATATCAGTGGCGACAGCTGGAAGTGGCCTTTGTCAAAGTAGTGGCATACAGACAGGGAACTGATGCATATAAAAGGTGTATTCTATAAACATACATACATACATATAATCACGCCTTTATCCCTAATGGGGTAGGCAGAGCGTAAACGACCTAAAAAAAGGCCGTTCCGCCACGTCTGACAAAGTCTTAAGGGGCATTTAAGAAAGATTTGTACGTATATTGCTGTAGTGATAGGTTGTCAGCCCATCGCCTAAATTACAATATACTGAAACCCTCAGATCACTTAGCTGATTTTTACAGTAAGCTCGGGAGGAAATGCAGCTGGCACATTCTATGTTTTTCTCTCACTCCCTGTCCAGCATGGAAGATATTATATAAAAATAAAATAAAATATCCTATAAAAAAGGACAAAAATTATATTAATAATTATTTTATTATTATTATAGCTAGCCTACTAGATCCCACTGCTAGGCAAATAATAATAATATAATAATAAATTATTTATTGTCAGGTACTAGTCCCATAGACGCAACAACGTAACAATTAAAATTACAAATAAATAAGAATACATTACAATACGTAGGTCAATACAATATAAATAATATAATATAATTTATAATTTTGTAATTGCGTAAATGTGCATATAAAGAAAATAAATGATTATAATACAATGTAATTTTGTAATTTGTAAACTTATTTCTTCCATGCTGGACTGGGAGAGATAGAAAAACATAGAATGTTCCAGCTGCCCTTCCTCCCGGGCATGCTGTTGAAGTCAGCAAAAGGGACTCGAGGGTTACAGTGTATTGTAATTTAGGCGATGGGCTGACAACCTGTCACTATAGCAATACATATTACAATCTAAAATTGCCCTCAATTTTTGTCAGACGTGGCGAAAGCGCCTTTTACGAGGCGTTAAACGCTCTGCCTACCCCGTAAGGGATAAAGGCGTGATTTATGTATTTTATATTCAATTGTAATCAAATGTAATGTTCTGTCTGAATAAAGACTATTTAGTATTATAGTGAATAAAACCTAAGATCGTGGCGATCCGTGCTGCGGGTCTAGCTCATCATATTAACTCAATGATCTAGCTCACTGAATATGAGAGCCCGATGGTGTAGTGGATAGGGCCGCTACCTCCTGAGCGGGAGGTTCTGGTTCAAATCCCACCACGTACCAATGTGTTTTTCGGTTTTCGAATTTCATATGTACGTTTATTCGGTGCTTTTTTCCGTGCTTCGGAAGGTACGTTAAGCTGTTGGTCCCGGTTAATATCGTTTAATACCGTAGATATTAGTCGTTAAGCCATATCAGAGGCCAGTGCTAAGCATTGGCGGCTTGAAAACTATGACCTGATCTAGGATTGGGTCTGGTTTCCCTTCTGGGTTGCGGAGGTCAGATGGCAGTCGCTCTGTGTAAAAAACCAGTTCCCTCGTTCAATCCTCTAGATTAGGTAGCCAACCCCGTAAGATACGGGATAAGGCTAGGGAGATGATGCTCTAGCTCACTAAATTATCGTCTGTGTTAAGCCACCCGAGCGAAATTTTGATGTCTTTGATGTTTTTTTGTTTCCTATACGTATTCTTTATACGCAAATTGAAGAGAAATATTTGTTCACAGTTTAATTATCTTTTATTACTTTTCTATAAATAACACACTACGGTAAAAAATACACCCATTTTTCTATTAGCAATATCAAAAACATCCAGAGATTAAAACCACAAAACAAAACCCGCTATTTCAAAAAGCTTTTACAAGCATTTAGGACGAACCCGGCGGTTTCCATTTTCACCTTATTTTCGTGTATCACACGGAAAATATTTCACGTACGTAAATCTCAGTTTTTTTGTGACAGGACACGCGGACAGGCTCAGTGGGTTACCTTTGGGGAAATTCCTCCTTGAGATGAGTGGAAGGCTTTTATAGTATTGTAAATTCTATGCTGGAGTGGAAGCGATAAAAACAGAATGTATTTATACATACATACATATAATCACGCCTTTTTCCCTAATGGACAAAAATTTGCAGCAATTTGCAGAGCGTAAACCACCTAAACAAAGGTCGTTCCGCCACGTCTGTCAAAGTTTTGAGGGTTATTTAAGATAGATTTGTAGGTATATTTCTGTAGTGACAGGTTGTCAACCTATCGCCTAAATTGCAAAATACAGAAGCCCTCGGATCCCTTAGCTGGTTTTTACAGCATGCCCGGGAGGAAATGCAGCTGGGACATTCTATGATTTTCACTCGCTCCCAGGCAAGCATGAATGAATGTATTCACTGCTTATTCATATTCATATTTGTTTATTGCATTCATATGGTAGACACAGTTGTTTTTCTTAGCATAGATAGTACAGCATATGATACCCTTTATTTGTGAGATACGAGGGCATAGCAATATAGCATGAGGGCATTTATTATTTACATTAATAACAGTTTAGAAAAAAAACTTATTAACTAATTTATCCTTAATTATATCATTCAGAGACTTATATAATATTATAATATGAACGAATAAAACATTTTTTAAACTTAACTAATAAAAGAATCAACCGTTTCATAAACATAGTGTTTAGGAACCTTTTGTACTATATTAATAACTACTAATATTACTTATCTTCCATTTATATATTTACTATTTACTTTTTATATATTTACTTATCTTATTTACTTATTTTCCGGACTTATTAAAAAATTAGAGATTTCAGACGATAGGCTTACAACTTTTCACTTAGTTGATACCTAAAAAATATTAATCTTTTGCTTAAGACTTTCGTGATTTGTATACATTATTTTATTGTATCGGGGTGAAGCACGGTTTGTTTTAGATTGGTTTTAAGAGATAAAATACCTTTGCCCGAAGTTTCAATCGCGTTACAACGATCGTGGTCGCGACCAATACTTACAATAAAATAAATTATTAATCTCTTGACAGGAAAGTTTTTACCCTAGCCGTTCTGTCTACCCTTAGATGATATAGGCGTGGCTATAAGAAAGTTTGTAATTCCTTTTTACACGGAAAATACTCATACGTATTTCTTGTACGTAAATCTGAGTTTTCTTGTGACAGGACATGCTTCTGGGGGACTCTGGATGTCAGATTGTTGGACATAGTGAATGTTTCCTTGCAAGAGGAAAGAAAGATTTTGTTATAAATGTGTTTTGGTTTTTCTTTTTCTAGTTTTTTAACGGCCTAGCACTTTGAGGTGAATTGTGCAAAGTCCAATAGCAAATACATCGACCGGGACGGCTAGGCTCGATGCGTCTGTCTGTCCTCCATGATTAGTTGGTACGTTTTATCTGAGGAAGTATGTAAATCTGAGTTTTCATGTGACAGCACATGCTTCTAGGGGGCTCTGTATGTCAGATTGTTAGGCTAAGTGAGTGAATGCCTATAGGAACATTTTGGAAAGAAAGGCAAAATTTATTTCAAAGGTATTGTTTTCGGTATAAATATGTTTTTGGTTTGACATTCTTTAAATCTAGATCAAATTTTCTCTCTTGTCAAATGAAATCAGCAATATACCAACTGTATTTTTTTTTAATGTAAAGCGGTCATAACTACTTTTACCTTTTATTTTCTACAACGAAGTTTGACATGGCATCCTTTACCAAAGTTTTGATTTTCTTTTGAAAGCTTTGAATTGCGTAATTGTAAAATTAATTCTATTCTGAAACTTAAAAAAATAAATATCGCCAATCACTACATAGTACCTATATAAAACAAAGTCGCTTTCTCTGTCCCTATATCCCTATGTATGCATAAATCTTTAAAACTACGCAACGGATTTTGATGCGATTTCTTTTAATGGATAGAATGATTCAAGAGGAAGGTTTATATGTATAACACATGCATAATATAGAAGAGAAACACTGATAATTTCCGTTCGAAGCCGGAGCGGGTCGCTAGTATATAATAAAAGCTTCCGGATAAAACGAATACAACATTTAAAATTTACCAAAAAGCGTTTTTAATAACTTGAAGTATGAAAATCTCCAATTAAGTAAATATGCATAAAATTTCCACGGAAAATATTAAACAAAAATACGGGTCCATATCAAGCCAGCTTAAAATTCCTCTTGTCCATAAATAAGCAAAATCCACCACTTATACAGCGTGTGTCGGAAACAGAACAGAACGGTTTATGTAAATTATCCACACCCTGTTTAGATATGGGGAAACGTAAGATATGTTGTGATCAGACGCTGTTCATTGCTTTTAAACGTATAATAAATCTTAATTAAGTATAAAACTTTGTATCCTATGTGAAGGTATACTCTTACAATCGTTAGACAGGCAAAATTGAAAATCTTTCTACCAAACATCTTTTTCTATCCGACGAAACCGAATCAGATAATAATCAAACGTATCCTCCTAAGCTTGGAATTATGTTACTGTAGATATAATCAGATAATTTAGTATATTTCATCCTAATCAAACTACATATATCAACTTTATGTCGTGTACCTGTGCGAATGAAACCTGTGACTTTCAGATCGAGAGCTAGATTCAGACTACTGGACCGTAAAGATTCCTTTCTATTTCCTACTAGTCAAAACAGCAACTTTTGATGAAATGGCAGAAACACAACAAAATCTTGACGTCACTTATCAAATCAATAACTTCTATGTTTTAAACTCGATTATGAAATCTAAATGTGCATTTTTTAAATGATGAACGAGATTCACAATATTTTAGCCATCAGTTTTAAGTATAAATGTTTTCAAACGATTTAAACATAAGTGAGACATTCTGAACCTGATGAAGAGACTCCGAATTTTCCCGAAACATGTAGTTTTTCTTTTCATTTTCAAGTACGCGACTTTTATTCCGAAGTGGGGGCCGTTATTAAAATCTTTATATAAACGTTTTTTTTTTGTTTACCCAGTCAACGCGCCTATCGCTACAAAGTCACTATTGTAGATAACCTTGGAAAATGCAATAGTGCTATGATAACATTTTTTCTTTAATTTCTATTTCAAGCTTTATATTCTATTTTGCCACCCAGGCAACATACCGTACCGTATCAAACAACATATCTTCCCCAATATTTTGTACATTAAACTCGTCCCGTGTAACAATCGCAACAAATCCTCAGTCATGACATCTGGCCACAGCACGCAATATTGCTGAGTATATGGCTATAAAGTAAATATATACGATATAAGAATATACTTCCATGTTGGCCTGGGAGCGAGAGAAAAACATAGAATGTACCAGCTGCATTTCCTTCCGGGCATGCTGTGAAAAACCAGCTAAGGGTTCTAAGGGTTTCTGTGTATTGTAATTTAGGCGATGGGCTGACAAGCTGCCACTACAGAAATATACCTACAAGCCTATCTTAAATAACGCTCCAAACTTTTGTCAAACGTGGCGGAGCGCCCTTAGTTTAGGTCGTTTACGCTCTACCTACCCCATGAGGAATAAAAGCGTGATTATATGTTTTTAAGTATTTCTACCTTACCGTAGCCTTCAATTATACTACACAACATATCTCCCCCAATATTGTGTACATCAAACTCGTCCCGTGTAACAATCGCAACAAATCCTCATTCATGACATCTGGCCACAGCACGCAATATTGCTGAGTGTATGGCTATAAAGTAAATATACTATATACAATTCATACCGGGTGTAAGGGACAGCGTACTGAAAACTGATAGGGGTTGCTGGACTGAACCATTTTCACAGGATATATTATTCAGAAAATTTTAAAAAATGCTTTTCCATACAAAATATCCACCTCGATCATATTACTTCAATGGTCTTGATCAGAAAATTTGCTTGGAAAAGCCAAAACAAATAATTTCCTAAAAGTGTTATTAAAAAAGTAAAGTTTTATTGTGACATTTGTTCAGTTTCGTTGACTGATACAACCCCTAACAGTTTCTGGCACGCTGTCTCTTACACCCGGTATATGTATATAGAAGCCATATTTTGCAGAAGAAAAATGTGGTTTCTTTACACATTTTCGGTGAAATATGACTTTGGTTGTGAGGTCAGTAAATTAAGAACGGAGAAGTGATTTATATCGTAAATGATTTAGTATCTGATTTGTATGCAAATAATTTATTTTTAATTTTGGTTACAGCACAGAATACATAAAAGAAAAGGTAGAACAGAAAAGATCATTGAAATGAGAGTAAATATTATCTTACAAAGCTATTAGCACGATTATTTAGCCATCAATGACGTTAAATAAAATAAATAAATAAAAAAAATACATCGGTGTATTGGCTTTAAAATTAATATTAATATAAATGCAAAAGTATCTCTGTCTGTCTGTCTGTTACTCGTTCACGCCTAAACGGCTGAACGGATTTAGATGAAATTTGGGGGCACTATAGGAGGAACTCTAGGAACGGATGTAGGCTACTTTTAATTGCAGGAAAATATCTCATTCCTGCCGGAAAATCCAGTCAACGCGGGTGAAAACCTAGTCATTTATATATCAAGTCAGCCTGAAAAAAAAATCCTGGTGATAGTTGTTCAGTATCGTTGACTGAGCAACCCCTATCAGTTTACGGGACGCTGTCTCTTACACCTAGTATACTTATTAGACACCTAATAAACATGAGCTTCCATGCTGGACTGGGAGCGACAGAATAACGTAGAATGTGCCAGCTGCATCTCATCCCGAGCATGCTGTAAAAATCAGCTAAGGGATTCGAGGGTATATTGTAATTTAGGCGATTGGCTGACAACTTGTCACTACAGCAATATCCAATTCTATCTTAAACAACCCTCAAAACTTGTCAAACGTGACGGAACGAACTTTGTTTGGATTGTTCACGCTCTGCCTACCCCATTAGGGATATATATAGTATGTATGTATGTATGTATAAATATAAGTTGTGAAGAGTTAATCATTTCTGCTGTGATATTGCTTAACAAATTGTTAAAAAGTTTTTGGGAATAAACATCGCTATCAGGCATGTTGCGAATATTCGCATCCGCATATGCGGATCTTCTGCATGCATTTGGACTTCCGCATCCACATGAAATCAATGCGGATTTTAATGCGGATCGACGCATCCGCATGCGTAATGTAGAGAAGATGAGTGTGAAAATGGATCCACCTAGGGCCTAGCTACTCAAATAATATCTGAACAAGTTTACCCAAGTAGCATAGGCCGAAATATTTAATGAATACATACATACATATAATCAAGACTTTATCCCGAATGGGGTAGGCAGAGCGTAAACGACCTAAACAAAGGTCTTTCCGCCACGTCTGACAAAGTTTTGAGGGTTATTTAAGATATATTTATAGGTATATTGCTGTAGTGACAGGTTGTCAGCCCATCGCCTAAATTACAATATACTGGATCCCTCGGATCCCTTAGCTGGTTTTTACAGTACGCCCGGGTGGAAATGCAGCTGGCACATTCTATGTTTTTCTATCTCTCCCAGTCCAGTATGGAAGTAATTAGTAATTTAATGAATATATTTCATAATATCCCATAAAAAAAAGCAAAAACTATTTACTCAATTTAAAAAACGCCTTCGTTCGTTACTGTGATACAGTAAAGATACATTGTACACCCAAGATTATTTTTATTACATTCCCGTTCCATTCTTAAATCGAAACAATTTATGACAGACATTCTTTTGTAAACCTCGAGGCGTCTCTTTTAAAATTGAAAAGATCATTGAAATGAGAGTAAATATTATCTTACAAAGCTATTAGCACGATTATTTAGCCATCAATGACGTTAAATAAAATAAATAAATAAAAAAAATACATCGGTGTATTGGCTTTAAAATTAATATTAATATAAATGCAAAAGTATCTCTGTCTGTCTGTCTGTTACTCGTTCACGCCTAAACGGCTGAACGGATTTAGATGAAATTTGGGGGCACTATAGGAGGAACTCTAGGAACGGATGTAGGCTACTTTTAATTGCAGGAAAATATCTCATTCCTGCCGGAAAATCCAGTCAACGCGGGTGAAAACCTAGTCATTTATATATCAAGTCAGCCTGAAAAAAAAATCCTGGTGATAGTTGTTCAGTATCGTTGACTGAGCAACCCCTATCAGTTTACGGGACGCTGTCTCTTACACCTAGTATACTTATTAGACACCTAATAAACATGAGCTTCCATGCTGGACTGGGAGCGACAGAATAACGTAGAATGTGCCAGCTGCATCTCATCCCGAGCATGCTGTAAAAATCAGCTAAGGGATTCGAGGGTATATTGTAATTTAGGCGATTGGCTGACAACTTGTCACTACAGCAATATCCAATTCTATCTTAAACAACCCTCAAAACTTGTCAAACGTGACGGAACGAACTTTGTTTGGATTGTTCACGCTCTGCCTACCCCATTAGGGATATATATAGTATGTATGTATGTATGTATAAATATAAGTTGTGAAGAGTTAATCATTTCTGCTGTGATATTGCTTAACAAATTGTTAAAAAGTTTTTGGGAATAAACATCGCTATCAGGCATGTTGCGAATATTCGCATCCGCATATGCGGATCTTCTGCATGCATTTGGACTTCCGCATCCACATGAAATCAATGCGGATTTTAATGCGGATCGACGCATCCGCATGCGTAATGTAGAGAAGATGAGTGTGAAAATGGATCCACCTAGGGCCTAGCTACTCAAATAATATCTGAACAAGTTTACCCAAGTAGCATAGGCCGAAATATTTAATGAATACATACATACATATAATCAAGACTTTATCCCGAATGGGGTAGGCAGAGCGTAAACGACCTAAACAAAGGTCTTTCCGCCACGTCTGACAAAGTTTTGAGGGTTATTTAAGATATATTTATAGGTATATTGCTGTAGTGACAGGTTGTCAGCCCATCGCCTAAATTACAATATACTGGATCCCTCGGATCCCTTAGCTGGTTTTTACAGTACGCCCGGGTGGAAATGCAGCTGGCACATTCTATGTTTTTCTATCTCTCCCAGTCCAGTATGGAAGTAATTAGTAATTTAATGAATATATTTCATAATATCCCATAAAAAAAAGCAAAAACTATTTACTCAATTTAAAAAACGCCTTCGTTCGTTACTGTGATACAGTAAAGATACATTGTACACCCAAGATTATTTTTATTACATTCCCGTTCCATTCTTAAATCGAAACAATTTATGACAGACATTCTTTTGTAAACCTCGAGGCGTCTCTTTTAAAATTGAAAATTCTTCCTCATTCCCGAGAATGTATTTCCCGCCGAAAATCATAAACAAAATGGTGACGCGTCCTATCTAAAATGGCCGCGAAGTATTTTACGAAATAAATAGCATTCAACCCCGCATACTTGTGGCGCTCATAAAGGGTGGAAATTTTAAATATTATTTCGGAGTGTTTATCATCTAACAATATCCTATTATACTTCCATGCTGGTCTGGGAGCGAGAGAAAAACATAGAATGTGCCAGCTGCATTTCTTCCCGGACATGCTGTAAAATCCAGCTAAGGGATTTGAGGGTTTCAGTATATTGTAATTTAGGCGACGGGCTGACAACCTGTCACTACAGCAATATACCTAGAATTCTATCTTAAATAACCCTCAAAACTTTGTCAGACGTGGCGGGACGACCTTTGTTTGGGTCGTTTGCGCTCTGCCTACCCCGTTAGGGATAAAGGCGTGATTATATGTATGTATGTATGTATCATCTAACAAAGAAGGCTGTATGTCCAGGAAGGTTGTCTAAGAAATATCTAAAGTAAGGACTGCAAAGATTTCGAAGAATTTTCAGCAGTGCATCACATACAGCAGTTTCATCCATTAAGTAAATATTGTAAATTGTTGTGTGAATTCAAACATACATACATAAATACATACATATAATCACGCCTTTATCCCTAATGGGGTAGGCAGAGCGTAAACGACCTAAACATAGATTGTACCGCCACGTCTGACAAAGTTTAGAGGGTTATTTCAGATGGATGCCTATCCTGCTAGGGATAGAGGAGTGATTGTTACGTATGTAAAGTGCTCATATAAGTAGTATCGTGAGCAGTCAACGAACTCTCGACAAAATTGAGCATATCAGCGAACTATGCGCTGAGTTATTCCAAAACTTCTAAACCTCTGTTTTATTAGAGCGCTTTATAATGTTAGAGATTGCTTTAATCATATCTGCGGTGTACATAAACGTAACTTTTATAATAGAAGCATGTAGTGTTGTTGTAAATAAGTTGTTGTAATTAAGCGTATTAAAGTTTGCAAATGCTGGACTGGAAACAAGAGAAAAACATAGAATGTGCCAGCTGCATTTCCTCCTGGGCATGCTGTAAAAACCAGTAAAGGGATCCATGGATTTTTGTGTATTGCAATTCACGCGATGGGCTGACAACCTGCCACTACAGCAATATACCTACAAAACTATCTAAAATAACCCTCAACATTTTGTCAGACGTGGCGGAACGACCTTTGTTTATGTCGTTTACACTCTGCCTACCCCATTAGGGATAACGGCGTAAATACATGTATTTGTATATATTTAAGTATAGGTAGTAATGACATCGCGAACTCAGTAAGATACTTGTAAGTTTTTTTTTGTTAAACTCTGAAAATAGATATCAGATTTGACGTAGGTACAATAATAATGATCACTTGTGTCATATTTGAGTAACTCTAATATACAACTGTTTTCATACTATTTGCGTTGTTATAGCTACGAGTACCTATATTTTTCTATAATTGTTATACTAGAACAACCTGTCCCACTGCTGGGCAAATGCCTCCCCTTTCTTTTTCCACGCTTCCAAGTCCAGTTTGAATCAAACGCTGTGAGGTCATCCCGCCATCTCTTCTTCGGTCTCCCTCTAGGCCGACGTTCTTTCGGGACCCAGTCGGTACCCACCACCACACCCTGGACCAGTATGGTGGGTTATGGTCCAAACACCCTATCTTAACATGGCTAATACAACGAACAAAAGGCCCCAAGTGCCTGGCGGCTCTAGGGCCAGGAGTGCGAAGAATCTCCGGGCGGCACCGATACCTTTCTATTATTAATTAGTCAAATATATTTTAGATTTGTACTTTTAAGTAGTTGAAAATATCGAAGAATAAAGTCGTGATCATATTGATATGTATGAAAATATCGATGCAAATATTAACATTAATATGGTCTAGTAGATAGGGCCGCTGTCTCCTGAGCGGGGAGGTCGTGGTTCGAACAAACTTCGAGCACTACCCCTATATCAGTGAAATGCCACAATACATCAAAGTGTGTTGAACTTACAATATCAATTCATATTTATCAAAATTCTTGTTTATCAAAAATGTGTATATTTTTATGCTCACCCCACTTCCAAATAGAAAAGTTTTCGTCGTCACTTAAGTGCCACTTCAAAATGTTCGTTCCCCCTTAAAACATTATACAGCTGTGAGCCTACTCTACGTCGAAAAATAATAATGGTAAAAAGGAAATATGATTCAAGTCTTTTATGTTTACAAATTGCTGAGATACATAAATTTATGTCTATAGATCTTATAGGGTAGGCAGAGTGTGATTGATGAAACTAACTGGACTACATTTTTACAAAAATCTTCCATGCTGGACTGGGAGCGATAGAAATTATAGAATGTGCCATCTGCCAGCTGCATCTCCTCTCAGGCATTCAGTGAAAATTAGCTAAGGTTCTCACCTTAGCTAGTTTTCACAGCATGCCTGTGCAGCAGCATGCAAGTGACTATTAAGCAATTTCTCAATGAAATAATAGTAAATAATAGTCACTTTCTGGGTGAGCTCACGTCATTGTCGACTCTATCCAGAATCCAGTTCAAACCCATTTATCATACGAAAAGAGGTATATTCTTAAGGTGATTCCTCCCGGCAAGTTAATGTTTTTAAGAGTTTATTTCTTGTAACAGAATCATTGGTAAATCCCATATAATAAAATTACATACATTTAGGAAATTGGTTTAAAACCTACGACTGCAACATACAAAAATATTCTATTTCATAAATAAGTGTGCTAAATAAAATCTGGTAGTAAAGCTGTATGTATTAGTAAATTAGATATTTCTTCAAAGCTATTTGCATCGGTTTCCTGGTTCCTTTGGGAAATCATCCGTATAATGATTATCTAAAATTTGAAAATACCTTTTTTGAATCCGACTCGTAGTTTTTATGTAATTAGCATTTATGTGCGCTTTTCGCACATTTCTGACGCGGCTACAGCGCGCGCTGATTTGAAGTATATTCTAAGGCATTACGGGCGATGGTTGAATATCTTGAAACCAACTTGCTTATCTACCGGCAGGATACGCCTTAACATACATATACATAACATACAAAAAATCTCGCCTTTATCCCTAATGGGGTAGACAGGGCGAAAACGACTTAACCAAAGGTTGTTCTGTCATGTCTGACAAGTTTTGAGGGATATTACAGATGATTTAAGTACCTACTATATTGCTATAGTGATGGTTTGTCAGCCCATCACCTAAATTGCAATGCATTAAAAGCCTTGAATGCCTTAGCTGATTTTTACAGCATTCCCGGGAGGAAATGCAGCCGGCACATTCTATGTTTTTCTATCACTCAACTAACAAAATCAACTAAACAACAAAATTCCCTGGTGAATTATTTTTACCGGTACTCATACCATAATTCATTTATTCCTGGCGCGTGCCGTTACCGAAAGGCACAGCGGTACTGGTTTTAAGACCGACTTAATATTGTGTTAAGAAAAAGTTATAAAACATTATCGCATCTCGCTCAATTCCCATCATACTTGCTGTCAGGGGTGGCAGTGTTTTTATTCTGATGATGATATGGACTGTAGAGTGAACGACGATCTGATAAACTCTCGTGTCAGAGGTAATTAGGATGATTCTATGCTTCGGACGGCACGTTAAGCCTCGATCTTTGTCTTTGATAGTAATGGTTTAGGCCTATTAGGCTTTTTATACAGCCTACTTATGTCAATTAGATGCTTTGATCTACATTATTCTATCCAAACTGGAAAAAATCTCATAAAGAGTTGAATTAAGAAAAGCTTCTTTTTGTATTGACCGTTGGGATTACCCGTACGACTTTTAGTCTTGGACGAAAGGATTATTCGTCCAAGCTTTTAGTCCTATATAAAGCCCATATATAGTTAAAGTTCAGTCTACTATGCAAACAAGTTATACAAACCAACATGCCTTTTAGGCAATATGAAGCCTCATTTGATACAATACAGAAAGAAAATCCCTTAGACGGCAGCGGCTCATGGGCCTGAAATAATATTATTGTATATTTTTTATGACGAGGCACCCCTACGGCCTGTCAGAGTGAAAGTGATAAAAACCCTATTCGTTATTCTACATCACGAGTCCCTGATGTAAGAGGCTTATAAAATTTTATATTAAAAAGATTCCCAAAAGAATCCTGACAGAATGAGGTCAGAGTCAAGGTGAAAATTGTTTTCTTTTTTAATTAAAATTTAAAATAAACATAAGGATGCGAACAAAGCAATACACGCATAACCTAAATTAAGCAAATGTTAGGATGTTTTTTGTATTAGTGACTTGTAGAAGACAGATATGCCATTTAGTTTATAATGCACAACAATAGATGTCGCTGTATATATAGTCGTAATTTATTAGACAGTGATGGTGAGATATGTTATCAATTTAAAAAAATACAAACAGGTTTTAATCAGTATAGTGACTGGTCTGATCTGATTAGGATATAAGGTGTAAATTAACTCAATATTGTCAACTTTCACTGAACCGTCAAGTAACTTCAAATACTCAGGAAGTAAAATTTAATAAAAGTATAACCAAGTGCAAAAGTGTTTCATTGATAGAAGTGCCTAGTAACCAGTGGTAGGAAGGAAGTGCTGTGCTTCGCATCAGATCAGATGAGGATCAGGGCCACGGTTTTATACATATTCAGCCAAATCGGACTAAATATATCCAAAAATCTTTCATAATGCACCCAGCCACAGTCACAGCTAAAGAGTGGAAGTGGAACTTACCCCCGGCGTCAACGTTTCCGAATGCATACAACCAAGAACAGATCAACTAGTTCAGCTGCCAGAAACATGGCAAATACTAATGTGTATCTTATATATTTTCCGATCCTATATAAAGCAACTAGACATAGATATAGAAAAAAGTAAGCACAGAATCAAGAATACAGATAAAAAGTTTAGGATACAGAGTAGCAAGTAAGAGTATTAACAGATTTTACAATAGTTAGAGACAGTACAGGCATAGATAACAAACAAAAAAGTTAAAGAAGAAGAGTGGTAGAAATCAAACCAATGTGTATCTGAGAAAAGATGATAACTCAGCATGTGCTGTGGTTAGCCCTAACTCATAACAAGTTGGAGATAGGCCATAAGCAGAAGATTTTTCCGTTGCATAAAAAACAGAAGACGAAAAATTCGTAGCACTTTCAGCTTTGATTACGTGTCTTACAATCATGTGCGTTCAGCTCTGAAATGTCATTGCAGGCCACTTTAAATATTAGCAAAACTCCGAGCAGTTCGTAAATATATACATATTTACGCCTCTATCCCTAATCGGGTACGCAGAGCGTCAACGACCTAAACAAAGGTCTTTCCGCCACGTCTGACAAAGTTTTGAGGGTTATTTAAGATAGATTTGGTATATTGCTGCAGTGACACGTTGTCAGCCCATCGCCTAAATTACAATATAATGAGACCCTCGGATCCCTTAGCTTGTTTTTACAGTATGCCCGGAAGAAATGCAGCTGGCACATTCTGGTTTTCTCTTGCTCCCAGACCAGCATGGAAGTAGAAAATAGCTGTCCGTTGCATAAAAAACAGAAGACGAAAAATTCGTATCCCTTTCAGCTTTGATTACGTGTCTTACAACCTTGTGCGTTCGGCTCTGAAATGTCATTGCAGACCACTTAAAATATTAGCGAAACTCCGGTCAGTTCGTTGACGCGCATAACTTGCGTAAGCTAAAGCCGATTAACGAAAAATTAAACCAGTTTGAGTAAAATTGTCGCACCCAGCGCTCATTTACAGAATACTAATTAAATAACTTACGGACGGAACTTGGAAGTTGCTGAGAGCTGCGGATGTGGAAAATTGTTGCGATATGGTTGTTTCCCTTAGCAAGTGCATTTCGAGGAACGACCCGACGAACCCTCTCAAACACTTCAACCACTGAACGGATCGGATTGACACTTGGCACAAATATAAGTAAGATAGGTTCCGGAATAGGGCTACTTTACACCGCGGAAACAGTTTCATACATACATACATATAATCACGCCTTTATCCCTAATGGGATAGGCAGAGCGTAAACGACCTAAACAAAAGTCGTCCCGACACGTTTGAAAAAGTTTTGAGGGTTTTTTAAGATACAATTGTCAGTAGGGTTGAAAATGACAAGTAAAATACATGTATTTTTCAATTAAATACAGAAACTTTCAATCAGTTCTTACGATATATCTTTCGTAATCTTCCGTTTATTATATGAATTTTATGTATGTTAAATTGTAAATATCACTGTTTTTTTAAGAATAAAAAAAATAGAATAACTTTATGGTTAAATCAGCATCCTCCTTTACATATAAACAAAATAATTGAACCGTTGATAACATAAAGAATGTTATGTTTTAAATTTTTCGGCAATTGCGTTTTATTGATAGCTTCTTCCATGATGTTTAACTGCAAAGTAAATAACACCCACATAAAACAACAGAAGAATGAATAGCATAAAAACATAATATTAGTAGTATATTTATTTAAATGTATTATGTACAAAAATATATTTTTTCACATTACAGTTTCAACACCATATTTTTTTGCATACTACTACAACAGCTTTGCTGTACAAAGCTGTTGGGTTGTTGTCTAGTTAAGCAATCAACTACCAACAAATTTCACATTTACGATTATCCATTATTTTTATTATTAGATATAACAATGAGTCAACCTGTCACTATAGCAATACATATTACAATCTAAAATTGCCCTCAATTTTTGTCAGACGTGGCGAAAGCGCCTTTTACGAGGCGTTAAACGCTCTGCCTACCCCGTAAGGGATAAAGGCGTGATTTATGTATGTATGTATAACAATGAGCACGACAAAATTAAACTCAATGCCAAAGATGGTATCAATTATGACAAATTTGATGAACCAGACGAAATCCAAGTTGATGATAGTAACACTGATATTGAACTGTAGAAATCTATTTTTATCATTCAAAACTCTCATTGTAATTTATGAAAAATACATTGTTTAATACACGTATTATACATGTAAATTTGTAATATTCAAATAGCCCTAAATTTGTATTTTTTCAAAGTAACTTGAATTTTACTTGTAAGATTCAAAGTGAAAAAAACAAATGTCTGTCTTTCGCCATTTTCATCCCTAATTGTCAGGCTGACAAGCCTATTGCCTTAAATGTAATAAACTGAAACCCTCGGATCCCGTACCCAGTTTTTACAGCATGCTCGAGAGAAAATGCAGCTGGCACATTCTATTGCTGCTACACAATTTATTTTAAAACGTCTTGCATTTCTGGATTTTTCCGTGTTTAAGATAATGACTACATACAGTTTTCACGTAATTAGATAAAAGTAGTGGTATTTTTATAATTGCTACGCGAGTCAACCCCGTTGAGACGTAGCTGTAGTTAATTGTAGGCTGCCTTTGGAAAAGGCACCGTAGACGTGAGAGAGACAGTAAAACATCTTCAAAGACCGTATATGTTTTAGACCACTTTGCGACATGTTTTAAGGTGACGATACTAGAGAAGTGACACCCCCATTGGTACAAAAATCATAATGCATTAAAAACGCAGTGAATCCAAAATAAACGCCAACAGAATCAAGTTATAGTAATAAAGATAATATAGAACTTTATAAATTTGCGATAGAACTATAAGTTCGTTAGTGGCCGTTTTTCGCAATTTTTCTTCCTTTTACTACAGCGAGCTATGAATCGCTAACTTATAAGGTTCTAAATTATCTTAATTACTATGATTTAATTCTGTTGGACCGGTTTTTTGATTCACTGCGTTTCTAGTGAATTATCTTTTTTTATTGATTGATTAATGTGCCATTTGGCTAGTAGCATCACCTTAAAAACTAATGTTATCTGCGAACTTGGGCTCAAAAATCCCTTTCTGGGTTGCGAAAGTCAGACGAGAATCCCTGTTTGTAAAATCCAGTATATTCGTTCAATCCCATAGATTAGGTAGCAGGTTAGTTAGTTATTCAGGAGACAGGTTATGATGTACCTACGAACTCTACTGTTCTTTACCTTTACTGTGTTGGAGTTAAAGCTTTTATGGCTCAATTTTGTATTTTTAAATAATAACAGCGTAGCGCGTTTTCCAATTTGCATAGCTAGTTGACATACTAAATGCTTTTACGGTCTAGTGATGTGATTTTTGGACTTTCAATCCGAAGATCGTGGGGTTAATTCCCAGAAACAATATTAATTTACTCACTTTATGAAATTAATATTATTTTGTTTAGAATACATACATACATACATATAATCACGCCTTTATCCCTAATGGGGTAGGCAGAGCGTAAACGAACAAAGGTCGTTCCGCCACGTTTGACAAAGATTTGAGGGCTATTTAGAATAGATTTGTAGGTATATTGCTGTAGTGACAGGTTGTCAGCCCATCGCCTAAATTGCAATATACTAAAACCCTCGGATCCCTTAGCTGGATTTTACAGCATGCCCGGGAGGAAATGCAGCTGGCACATTCTATGTTTTTCTTTCACTCCCAGTCCAGCATGGAAGAAAATAACGTAGTATAACGTAGTATCATCTGGTTATAACAAGTAAAAGTCCGTGTTTCTGAGAGCACAATAAGTAATCAATTCTGTCATGATCTAAAAACTCTTGAAAAAACTCACAAAAAGGAAAGCTTAAACGATTATACGCTACTTTTAGTCCAGTAAATATTTAAATCCTCTTATTTTGGCATGATGCCTTACAAAATACCTTCTACAAAAATCTTACCAGATTGGGCCCAGGAAGCCGTGAATTTAGGCCGAGAAAGAAACGGAATTCAATCGACATTCAATGTGTTTCAGAGGGCACGTTAATTCGTCTGTTCCGGCTGCTATAATCTGGGAAACGAAACTACGTCAGGGGTCTGTTCGACGGTGTACAAACTCCGACAATATTTTTTATGAAACATTTAATTTACATGCTCTTTATTTTGGCGTAATCTGTTTTATTCTGTCTTAAATAAGAAGCAGACGCTGAAACTCTGACACCAGAGATCATCGTCGCTTTACAATCCCACTATTTAGTCAGAGTTTTTAAACCGCAACTATATAAATATAGATTACGGTGATGGCAGCTAATCTCCCAGAGATGGGAGGACTAGGTTTTAGTGCCCAAGTGTTTGCGCTACACACAGGTGCACTCTCTGATCCTTCAATCTCTTGTTCTGATGGGACACATTGTCTGACACGACCAGAGAGAAATCAAGCGCAGGACCGACTATTGCCATGCCCATCCGACAGCATGGAGCATCTGGACAATCAGGCGATCAGCCTGCAATGTCTAACCAAACTAGAAACAATAACACAAAATCATTGTTCCTCCCCCCCGGAATCGAAACCGGGACCTCCGATTCGAGAGCCCATGGCTCATAACGCTAGACCACGGAGGCAGTTTCACGGAAGTAGCTACAACATATTGTCAGTCAGAACGTGGTTTAACTTTTTTTTTTAAGATGCCTTCTCCAACCATCTTCCCAGCCCTCAGCCCAGGAAGCCATGAATTTAGGCCGAGATAACAACGAATTATCCGTTCCGAAACTCGACTCCTAAACTCACTGTAATTAAATCTGTTACGCTAAGCATTTTGCTATTTCTTTCCTGCAGGCGCTCTGATTAAATTTCAATTTATGAGTGGAAAGTTTGAGGGCTCTGTTGTTATGATTATGACTGTGGTTTTTGACTCATTTTGAATTAATCATTTATATTATTTATTATTATTATGTAGTTTATTAAATATCTTGGTACAAAGTACTACGTGTCCAGTTAAAGGTTGTTGTTGACACGGAAACGGGTCCATAAACGGGCCGCCCCGCAATCGGAGAGTTATTTCCATACTTCACAATTGGAAAGTGGATTGCCAAACGCAGTGAGAGCTATTAATTTTTTTTATCGTTCACTGGATATTATCCGAGCACATTATTTCACAAACATTAATCTAAAGTTAAATTGATTTACGAAAAAATACCATGGATTAACCATTTTTGCATGTGTGTCCGATATTCGCTCCGTGATCATGATGGCTGATTTAGTTAGGTCTGAGCTGCAGGGGTCCGGTCATGGTTAGCTGTGAATATATCAAAAAAGCAGTCCCCGACCAAACAGCGGCAAGATCATCAGGATGTGGTGGGGAGTCCAGTGGGATGGGATTCCCTAAAAAATGCCACAATGTCCGAAAACGATCTTGTGACGTAGCGAGTCAATGCCGCCACTAAATAAGCATTCCCCTGATGTCAGGCAGCGGTGGCACCAGTACTGGATGGAGGCCGAAGAAATAAATTCTGCAAGGGCTCATGTCCAGACTATATGAAGCAGAATAGCTTAACTTTATACACTGCGGTGTGGAAGGCAAGAGAGAAACCACCACACAAAAAAACCCTAAAAAAGAGGATTATGAAGATGAAAAACAACAGAGCTGAGTGGCGTTTTCTTCATACTCCATCGACAAGAGCAGCGCTCTTAAGTTTATGATGATGATCGCATTTTACTGCATTAAAATATCGGACACTCATACAGAAATGGAAAACCACTGTTTTCCCGTTTTAAACATTCTAATGTTAACTAATGTTATTTTTTTTAAACTGGTAACCAAACATACATATTTTTTCTTAAGATGTGGTAGGTCCATAAATAAGCAAGTATATTTTGAGATTTAGAAAAATCGCACGAAATGTCATAGAAATAATGTTCATGATAGCGCGCTACGGCGATGCGCGTCGCGTGTGCGAAAATCGTAGTAAATCTATTTATTTTGATTAAAATATACATTTCACGATTCCCTAAAACACATCATGTTTTTATTACAGTTTTTTTTCTGCGTTAAAACTGTTTAATCTAGCTCTAAACCAAACAATGCGTAATAAAAATTAAGAAACGGAGGTAACGTTGGGTTTCTTTCTATCAAGCGAAAGTTATCCAATCATGTTTTCACTAGGAAATATTGCCAAGAATAATGACATAATTTTATCGTATTTAATTTATGATACGTATGTTTTCTGTAAAAAGAAAATAATCTGCTTGAGAGATTTCTGAAAGTTGCTGAACCTACGTCGCCTTAAAGGAGGGGCTGAAAAGTGCGAGTTTCTCATGCTTCTTCTTCATTGTGATATATTTTTATTGTATTTCATTAAATACAATAAAAATATATGTCATTATAGATATAATAATATTCTTCGTAATAGATTCGCTTGTGATTTTGTAAAAGTGTTCTTAGAAATATATTTGGTAATAAATGATTTTACTTTGGCTTTGAAAGGTTATCCTTACAACATCCATTTTTAAGAATACAATACATCAGATTATCTCAAGAGTATTGACAAAATCCTGAGTGTTCTTAAAAAAACAGTGTCTCGAGGGTACAGAAATGTATTTTTTTTAGCTTAAAGGTCGACAAAGGTGATTCACGTCTATATGTCGTCATTACTAGATTAAATTTACTTTACGCTGTTGACTCAATGTTTTTTTTTTTTTTTTTAAAGAGTGAGCGCATTAGTATGGCAGTTGAGTCTGGATGGAGCTGGCCAAGGCGACGGATGGTTAGGATTTTGAAGAAGTAGAATAAACACACACACACACGATCACACTCATAGCCCCCACTAGGATTCCCTGTATCGGGGTGCCATGGACATACACAGAAACAAGCACAAAGAACACCCAGACCCAGAAACAGTCATATAAACTCATCATTCAAATGTCTGCCCTGGCCGAGAATCGAACCCGGGACCCTCTGCGTAGCAGGCAGGTACACTGCCAACTAGGCTGCACGGGTCGTCAAAATGTGATTCTTTAAACTTGGTGTCTATTAGTGATTATCATCATCTGTCCAGCTATTTCTCGGGATCTGCTACCTTCTTCTTCTTCTTCTGTCGAGTGGGTATCGAGTCTACAAACCCGATGAATCCTGGTGTCAGAGTTTTTAAACCGCCTAGTAGCACAACGATCAGGCCTCTGACATGGTTTGAATAACGAACACTATCAAATACAGCGACCGGGACCGACGCCTTAACGTGCCCTCCGAAGCACGAAATCATTTTCTTTTCTGACAATCAGGTGATTCAGCCGGCAATGTCTTAACCAAACTGGGGAAAGATTCACAAAGTGATAAATTCTCAAATAACCGTCTGCTACCTAATTTAGGTGATTGAACGAGGGTACTTGTTATTACACAGAGCAACTGCCATCTGACCTCCACAAAAGGTAAACCAGATACAAAAGTGATAATAAAATAAGAAACAAATATTTTAAATTTTGACCTTATCATGTTCTTCGGGGAAAAGATATTTATTTGACACTTTGTTTAACACTAATTAGTTTTAAGAAAATATTTGACTATTAAGTGGTATCAATTATTAACCAAATTTATTACTGGTAAATCCGTAAGTAAGCTAGTTGATAGCAGGGTATCAGTAGCCACCAATAACCACGCGAATGACTTTTTCAAAAGTTGCAATTGCTTCTGGTAAAGATTTTGCTTTTGCTTTTTTACTTCCATTCTGGACTGGAAGCGAAAGAAAAACACAGAATGTGCCTGCTGCATTTCCTCCCGGGCATGCTGTAAAAACCAGCTAAGGGATCCGAGGGTTTCAGTATATTGTAATTTAGGCGATAGGCTGCCAACCTGTCACTACAGCAATATACCTACAAATCTATTATAAATAACCCTCAAAAATTTGTCAAACGAGGCGAAACGATCTTTGCCTAGGTCGTTTACGCTCTGCCTACCCCATTAGGGATAAAGGTGTGATTATATGCATGTATGTATGTAAAGTGTCTGGCAAGGAATTATGGCGGAAGAGAAAAATGATTCATTTCATTGTCATTTTGGAATTGTATGTACTTCAAAGTTCTTTTTTCTAATATGTCAAACTAATTTGGTAAGACTAAAGTATTTCCAACTCAGTTTTAGAATAAAGGTAAACAAAGTTTTATGTCTTTTAATCGAAGATCTTGTTTCTAAAATAAGTTTTAGGTAAATAAGATATAACAACATATTGAGATAGTATTTTAAGCTAATTTGCCAACACGTATCGTTTATTTTAAAATGTGTTTTTGAATAAAAATACGTTAAACTTTGTTTACTATTCTAAAATTGAATTGGAAATACTGAAGTTTTTTTTTTAAATGATAAAAAGTTATTAGAAAATTCCCATTTTATTGAAAACCTACGCAAATCATTATTACCAATAAATAATATGGTGCTAATATGAAATGACGCGGTCGATAAAACCTGTTTATAACATTAAAAAAATGTGTATTATTTTAAAACAATGCAAACATGCCTCTATAGTTTCTGTATATAGGCAATCAACGAAACTGAACAAGTTTCATTAGAAAATTCTTTCAGGAAATGAAAATAAAAATTGCCTTTTTCATACAAATTGTCTGATCGAGGTGGGTTTTTTTAGCATGGAGAAGCCTCTTTCTATTTTAATGTCCTGAATAATAAAATACTGGTGAAAGTTGATCAGTTTCATTGACTGAGTAACTCCTATCAGTTTGCGGGACGCTGTCCCTTACACCCAGTGTAATCCAAAAATAAAACAACTGCCAGCTGGGAAGTATCACAATCACTTTACTCAGTCTGCGTTACATTTTGAGAGCGACATCTTCATTTAGACGCCCGAATTAAATTTATGTGACAACCTGCCTTCGACTGACATTCCTGCGCCGTTTCAGTGCGGATGATATCTGTGGCTCAAGTTAAGGGGAACTGAGAATAAATCTATCTATCGTCAAGATCTGTTTGTTATATATACCTATAGTCATGAGAAATAACAAATCGAAAACTCAACCAGACTAGATTTCAACCTGCAACTTCGAAATACCGTCACAAGTAATCTATCGCGGCCAATGTCCTGTCCTGTATTTGTTAAATCATCATTAATAATAATAATAAATAAAATAAAATATTATTATATATCATTAGTAGACGTCTGTTTTTTTTTTCCATTTTACAAGGTCGTTAGCGGTCTGTGGACAGCGTTAGGGATACAAGCAGACGTGACTTTATGTTGTGTATAAAAATTATCTATTTTTAGAAAAGTATATTTATAATCCCCGTGTGGTGCCGGGTTAGAATAGCATCACCCCATAAGTTCCCGTGGGTGTCGTAAAAGGCGACTAAGGGATGAATCCAGGAAATGAGCAGCAGCGTTCCCTGTGAATGGAAAACTTCTACTGCGCTCACCAACCCTGCCAAGCGTGGTGAGTATTGCATATACCCCCAATTTTGAGGAGGCCCATGTCCAGCAGTGGACTGTTGTGGCTGATGTTTTGGTAATTTAATCGCAGTAGGAAGTAATATAGTACAAGAATAAAACAAATGCGAGCTGGGAAGTATCACAATCACTTTACTCAGGCTGCGTTACATTTTGAGAGCGACATCTTCATTTAGACGCCGGAATTAAATTTATGTGACAACCTGCCTTCGGCTGACATTTCTCCCCCGATTCAGTGCAGATTATATCTGTGGCACAAGTCGTAAGGAATCTGAGAATTATTCTACAGTCAACGTTTTTTTTATTATAAAGTTTAAAGATACAGAAACAAAGATAACGTAAAGACGTTACACAGGTGAAGCATTTTAATTGCGTGCTGGCCTGGGAGTGAGAGAAAAACATAGAATGTGTTAGCTGCTATTCCTCCTGGGCATGCTGTAAAACCACTTAAGGATCGGGTTTTAGTATACTGCAATTTAGACGATGGGCTGACAACCTGTCACTATAACAATATACGCACAAATCTATCTTAAATAACCCTCAAAACTTTGTCATACGTGGCGGAACGAACTTTGTTTGGGTCGTTCACGCTCTGCTGCCCCATTAGGGATATAGGCGTGATTAAACGTATGTATGTATATGTTAAAATCCAGCAACGCTTGAAAAACAAAGAATGTGCTAGCTGCATTTCCTCCCGGGTATGCTGTAAAAACCAGCTAAGGGATGTGATGGTTTCTATATATTGAAATTGCTAATAAAGCCATTGGTAAAAAAAAAAGATTTACTTTCTTTACAAATTATTATAGTTTTAAAGCTGCTCATGAAGAGGCCTATATCCGTCAATGGGTGATTACAAGCTGAAGAAGAAGATAATTTTTAAGACAAATTTCATTATTTTCTATTAAAATTTTATTAATTAGAATACATACATACATATAATCACGCCTTTATCCCTAATGGGGTAGGCAGAGAGCAAACGACCTAAGCAAAGGTCGTTCCGCCACGTCTAATAAAGTTTTGAGGGTTATTTAAGATAGATTTGTGTGATTTGAGCCCATCGCCTAAATTACAATATACTGAATCCCTCGGATCCCTCGGATCATGCTCAGGAGGAAATGCAGCTGGCACATTCTATGTTTTTCTCTCGCTCCCAGGCCAGCATGTATTTAATTAGAATAAGTTGAGACAATTCCTTTTATTTAGACCAAACGGTAACATTTGGCAGCCTTCTTGAATTTTTAACCTCCTTTACAATAAAAAGAGGCGTCCAATTCGATCTTCGTGCTCCTCAATTTGTTTCTTTGTCATTCGCAAATTAATTCCGTTTCATACAAAATACTGCCTTTGTCGAATAGAGCCTTCACATTTTTATTTTAAATTATTTTCTTTTCCTGGTTCATTATCTGTAGGTGATGAATAAATTGTTCAAACACACGAACTACCTAAGATAATTTTGCCCAGAAAAATAAAAAGATAAATTCTATAACACATTCTTTTTGCTTGTGATGTTTAATTCTGGACTGAACTAGTAGCAATAGGCAAAGCTGCTTCTTGTCTCGGGCGTCTGCCTATATTTATTATTTATTAAATTATACACTATCTGTGCCCGCGACTTCGTACGCCCGGATTGTATGGAAAACACTCAGCGTCGAACATACTGAAAACGCTTCTACGCGCGTAGGAGCGGGATCTGCAAACCGAGCGGAAGCGTGTTTCGCTTTTTCTGATCTTTGTTTTTGTATGGAAAACACGATTCCGCGGACGAGCTAGCGTTTTCAGTATGTTCGACACTGCGTGTTTTCCATTCAAACTGGGGTACTTACTCAATATTAGAATGGTTTGCGTGATTATTTATAACCTAGGCTAGGTAATTAAACAAACTCAGTCAAATAAAAAGTCTCTTTAAGATCGGTTAAGTAATGCTCAGTCAAACAAAAAAAGTTCCATCAAAATCGGTTATAACAACTAAAATTGAATTTCTTACCTACCTCATAAGTCATGAGGCGTGATTATTTGTATTGTTACTTTGATTTTAAATAATGCTCAGTCGAATAAAAAAAAGTTCCATAAAAATCGGTTAAGAAACAGCCAAATTTAAATTTCCTGCCTACCCTCTTAGTTAGGTAGCGTAGTTTTAGGTATTCTTAGTTGCAACCCGGGTAACACACAGATGAATAAAAAAAGTCCCATCAAAATCGGTTCAGTACTTTTGGCGTGATTTAGTAATGTACAGACAGACAGATAGACAGACTTTTTTTTTTTTATATATGTAGGCGAGCATTTGTCCGCCATCTCACCTGGTGGAAAGTGACGATGCGGACTATGTTGAAGCATACTCACCTATGTAGTGCCTATTCACTCTCGCCTTGAAAAGGCCCAGGTTATATTGTTCCGGAAACAGATCCGCCGGCAGGGAGTTCCACTCCTTAGCCGTTCGCATTAAGAATGTGGAAGCGAACCGCTTCGTGCGAATTTGTGGTATATCCACGACATAAGGGTGGAACCCCTGTCCACGCCTCGTGCTCCGGAGATGGAACGGGGAGGGGGGTATAAGGTCATGAAGTGCTAACGCGCACTCCCCGAAATGTATCCTGTAAAATACCGACATGCACGCCACTCTGCGACGGTGCTCAAGGTTCTGTAGTTTTGCCTCAACCAGTGCTGAGTCTCCAATGAGCTTCTTAGCACGTTTCTCGATTGAGTCTAAGGCAACCAGCTGGTATTTAGCTGAACCGTCCCAAAGGTGGCAGCAGTACTCCATACACGATCGGACTTGAGCTGTGTACAACTGCAATAGCTGTCCCGGTGTGAAGTATCGCCTCACAAACGAATAGATAAAAAAAAACGGTTTGTTCTTAATATCGTTAATAATGCCTGCTGCAATTATTTTTTTGTAACAATATTGAATGTACAGACACGCCCCTTCTATTAATTTATTAAATACTTGTGTATTTATGAGGATATGAAATTTATGTTTTTTCGCAAAAAGTTTTGTAAGGTGTTATTTATCTGATATTATTATGCACAGTAAATATGTTATTACCTAGTAAATTTTATTTGACTATTATTGCAGCATATTAAATAAAAACACAAGACAATTTAATTACATACATAATTACATTGACATACAAGATATTTTTTACAAAGCATAATCAGACATGGTGAAACCACCCTAGGTCACCCTAAACGACTGAAGTTGGCGCTCTGCGTACCTCTTAGGGAAATTGGAATGACTGTGTATTTAAATTCATGTGTTAAAGAACTTGCATACAGAAAGAGCTAAAATACAACTTTACTTTGTGTAAATTCAGTGTAACTATTTCCTGATTCAAATTCAGTGTACGTAAGAGGCTTAACTGCCTCCGTGGTCTGAGCTATGGGGTCTCGACCCGGAGGACCCGGGTTCGATGCCCGGCGGGGGACAATGACTTTGTGTTGTTGTTTCTAGTTTGGTTAAGACATTGCAGGCTGATCACCTGATTGTCCGAAAAGTAAGATGATCCATGCCGTCGGATGGGCATGTAAATAGTCGGTCCTGCGCCTGAATTCTCTCTGGTCGTGTCAGTCAGTCTGTCCCATCAGAATAAGAGATTGAGGGAACAGAGGGTGCACCTGTGTGTAGCGCAAACACTTGGGCACTAAAAACAAGTCCTGCGCAGTTGGCCCATTTCGGGGAGATTGGCCGCCATCACCGAAAATCGGTGGGAGGACTATTATTATTACTACGTAAGAGGCTTATGCAACGTATGTATAGAGGCTATAACTGTAGGGCCCGTATTTATAAAGCGATATCAAGATTGAGGGCAGTATTATTTATGGATCTGACAGGTCATAATATAATGTACTGAAATGACATTTCTGATACGAACTCAAACTCGCTGTCGGCCTATGTGCTGATTATAAATACGGGCCCATGTCACCCTAAATGACTAAAGTTGACGCTACGGTTATATTTAAATTCATGTATAAAAATACTTGCATACAGAAAGAGTTATAATATAACATCACTATGTACTGGTGTAAGGAACAGTGTCCCGCAAACTGGTAGGGGTTGCTCAGTCAACGAAACTGAACAACTATCACGAGGATTTTTTTTCAGAAGACGAATAATAAAATTTACCTCCGCATACAAAATGACCACCAGGATCAGACAATTTGTAAAAAAGCAAAAACTCACTTACTGAAAAAGAAACCAGCTGATAGTTGTTCAGTTTTGTTGACTGAGCTAAGGGACAGCAAACGGATAGGGGTTGTTCAGTTTCGTTGACTGAGCAACCCCTATCCGTTTGCAGTCCCTTACGCCACGTATAAATCAGTGTAACTATTTCCTAATTCAAATGCAGCGTATGTAAGAGGCTTATAGAGTTTAATTCTAGTGGCCGTATGGGAACTAAAATGTGAACTTTTGAGTACTGGCAGTAAATTTAATTTTACATTCCAGGCTTTGAGCGTGTTTCCACTGGACGGTATGTTCACGGCTACGGCAACGGCAACATAATAGATTACGTATCAAAAACGATTAAATTCTTCTTCTTCTTCTTCTGTCGAGTGGGTATCGAGTCTATCGACCCGATGATGAACCTTTTTGCCAGAGTTTATAAACCGCCTAGTAGCACAATTATCAGGCCTCTGACATGGTTTTAAGTAACGACCACTATCAAAGACAGCGACCGGGACCGACGGCTTAACGTGCCCTCTAACGTGAACGATATCGTCCACGATAGTCCTAGTAGAAAAACAGAGCCACGGTATTATGATTATATCGTTATGGTGCCGTTGCCGTACCGTATAGCGTATAGTGGAAACACGCCTTTTGGTACAACATTTCATTTCTGTTTGTCGAGCTCCATCTGTATTTAAAATACATTGTTCTAACTTATGAAAGGAGTTATTTGATAAGCGCACGAGTTTGTTTACCGAATGTTGAATATTGTGAAATGGAATTACATGCATAAAAAAGACTGAAATTAACATCAACATATTTTAAAAGTTATTTGTTACAAGTAGAAGTCTACCAATAATTGACTTTCCCCAAGCATTTGCCATTGACGCGAAATATGGCAAAAAAAGAGAGACAAAGGTATAGATAATTAATCAGAACGAACACAACCATTCCCAACCACATCATCATTAGGCCTTTTTCATCTTGACAGATGATTCAAGCAGCGTCTATGCGAGATGAGCATCGTCGCTCGTGGGTAAAAAGACCGATCCTTGAACGACATTTTCGTCCGCACTTACTGCACGCGAATTGAGAGTCCGTTGCGACGGAGCCCTCTCCACGAGCATGTCGTTTTTCCCGTTTCTGAGCTAGAGTTTGAAACCAGGCCTTATCGTGAGTCTCACGGCCCTCGTAGATGGTTTTTCTCCACGCATCACGATCGGTAGCGAGATCCTCCCATGTGTTGCGATCGATATTAAATGCGATCATATCGCGTTTTGCGCAATCTTTTAAACGTAGTAAGGGACGTCCGACTTTACGTTTTGAGAACGCAACTTGGCTCAACATGGTCTGTCTGGGCAAACGAGAGCTGCTCATTCGGTGCACATGCCCTAGCCACCGCAAGCGTCTCTGTTTGAGTAGAGCGGTGATACTAGGAAGCTGTGCAATCTCTAGCACTCTCGTGTGTTACCCTGTCCTTCCATATGTTGAGGATGCTCCGAAGACTGCGGATGTGCGGATCATGTGAAAGCTGTTAAGTCGTCTTTCCTGTTTAGCATACGACGTCTAGGTTTCAGCTCCGTACAAGAGTATGCTCAAGACGCAAGTTTGATATACAATCATCTTGGTCCTGACCGTTAGATGTTTATTATTCCATACTCTTGTACGCAGCCTGCCGAACGTCGTGGCCGCCTTGCCGATGCGAATATCGATCTCACCATCCAGGGAGAGATTGCTCGACACGGTCGACCCAAGGTAACAGAACTTATCAACTACCTCCAAGGGTGCACCTTCCAGCAAGATGGTCGGCTGGTAGGTATAACCCTGCGCTAGAGTTACGGTCTTCTTTGCATTTATGGACATGGAGAACAGGGTACATGCGTGATGAAATTTTTCCAGTAGGACCTGGAGCTCTTGGGGAGATTTTGCAACAAAGGCTGCATCGTCGGCAAAGAGCAGGCTGTCAACAAATAAGTCCTCGTGATTACGGCGAGACTTAAGAAGGGCGACATTGAACATTTTCCAATCTGCTCGTGTATGTAGGTGGACTCCCTGCTGTGCGTCACCGAAGGCGACTTTGAGCAGCAGTGAGAAGAATATGCCGAACAAAGTTGGTGCCAAGACGCAGCCCTGGCGAACTCCTCTACGCATCTCAAAAGCGTCAGACGTTTGTTCATTGTAGACAACGGTACCTTTCATATCCTCGTGAAAGCATTTGACCAACTTCAGCAACTTTGGGGAACATCCTATTCTCTCAAGTGCAATGTAGAGACCCGCTCTGCTGACCGTGTCGAAGGCCTTATTCAGGTCAACGAACGCGACCGTCAAAGGGGTATTCTGCTCACGACACTTCTCTTGAAGTTGTCGGATGGTTAATATCATGTCCGTAGTAGAACGCTGGGAACGGAAGCCACATTGTGCCTCCGGATACACGCGTTCAGCAAGACGTTGCAGTTTAGTCAATATGTATATATATAATCACGCCTTTATCCCTAATGGGGTAGGCAGAGCGCAAACGACCCAAACAAAGGTCGTCCCGCCACGTCTGACAAAGTTTTGAGGGTTATTTAAGATAGAATTCTAGGTATATTACTGTAGTGACAGGTTGTCAGCCCATCGCCTAAATTACAATATACTGAAACCCTCGGATCCCTTAGCTGGATTTTACAGCATGCCCGGGAGGAAATGCAGCTGGCACATTCTATGTTTTTCTCTCGCTTCCAGACCAGCATGGAAGTCTTAGTCAATATGACCCTTGCAAAAAGCTTGCCGACGATGCTAAGAAGGGAAATACCACGGTAGCAGTTACAATCGCCGCGGTCACCTTTCCCTTTGTAGAGGGTTACAATATTAGCATCACGCATATGCTGTGGAAATAGCTCCCTCTCCCAGCATTATAGGTAGGTTCGGAATTAAATCCACAGCTACAGGACTGATCACAGCTGGTTGAGAATAAAGCCCAGTGTAGTGTTCTACCCACCGATTAAGTTGACGACCGCTGTCAATGATGACAGTACCGTCGATCTCTTTTAGAGGGGCCGTCCTTTTTTGCACTAGACCAAGAGCCACCTTTATTCCCGCATATACACCGCGGAAGTTTCCTGCGGCCGCACAATCTTGAATGCTTCTGCACAGCTCTATCCAGTAGGCATTAGCGAGCTGGCGGCAAGTACGCTGTAGGGATGACTTTGCTGTGCAGAGTTTAGAGCGCCGCAGCCTCGCAGGGATCAAGGCGGTACCCTAGTGCAGCTTGGCGTTTGGAGTCGATTAGAGGCTGAAGTTGGGCTATATTTTCAGTAAACCAGTCCGGTGATTTCACATTGGCATATCCGAAAACCTCGCCGGCGGTTTTGGTAAGGAGGTCTTTAAAAGATTCCCAATCCGATTCTACGGGCGCATCCACATCCCAGGTAGCTACTATCCGTTGCACCAGCGAGCTGAAAGAATCCACTAGCTCAGGGTCCCTGGTCTTGGGAAGATTTAATATCTTCCTTCCGGGTTTCGTGGAGGAGTGAATCTTTTTGGGCAATAGGAGAACTTTACACGCTACCAAGGAGTGGTCAGTGTCGCATTGTGCACTGTGGTAGGATCTTGTGTGGGTGACTTCCTTTAAATCCTTCTTTTTGGTTAAGGCTAAGTCTAGTTGATGCCAATGACCGGACCGAGGATGTTTCCAGGAGACTTTACGCATCAGTTTGCCTTTAAAATATGAATTGGTAACACACAGCTGAAATTTGGCGCAGAACTCAAACAGGCGTTGGCCATTTTCATTCTGCTTTCCTATGCCATGCTTTCCAAGGCAATCGGGCCAGGCAGTGTTATCCTGTCCGACACGAGCGTTGAAATCTCCCAGAACGTAAAGTCAATCTCCGGTCGGTACACTGGCCACAACAGAGCACAGCTTGTCTCAGTTACTCCTCGAGGTGTTTCTATGGCACTTAAGAGAGTGTTGTGAACTGCAAAGCCCACACCGTGCTCACGATTTTCGTTAGAAGCCTTACCTTTCCAAAAAAAGGTATAATTTTGTTCGCGCAATGAGCCCTCATCTGGAAGTCTGGTTTCTTGAAGTGCGGCAATTGATATATTAAGGCGTGTCAGTTCCAGATCGATAACAGCCGTCTTACGCAGATCTTGGGCGTAATCAAAAGTCTCCGAGCTGTCCGGGAGACCTGTCTTCATAGTTCGGATATTCCAAGAACCATAACGCATGGAAGTGTAAGTTTTGGGTTTATGTTTATTAAGCTGTTTCATTGCGGGTGTACAACAGCACAGCGCCGTCTTCCGGGTTGCCCCTGTGTTCCCAACACCCCAGAGGAACAAACGACGCCGAGGCGGACCAGTACCTTATTGACTGGGGGCTGCCTAGTTTGGAGCGGGCGGTAACTGGTCAGTGGGCCTGCGATGGACCCTCCCACTGTCGAGAGCGACCCCTGGCGCCCGCGCTTACGCCCATGCGCGCGGGCTTATAACCGGTGACTGCCACTCCCCGTGTTGTTATCCACGCCGCGGAACAACGTGTGTGAAGTGTCCTCTCCACAGACGCTGCATCGCCTGGGACGCAGTTGATGACGTAGGGTTGCCCAAGACCTTCGCCACCCTCTCGGCCTCCCCAGCTTGGCTCGCAGGAATGGCATGCCAATACGTGCGAGACCACCAGGTCAGCTGCAGATGACTGCCGCTGTTCAGATTAGATCCTACTTGAACCTAACGAAGTCATCAATTCCGGGTTTTTATTTCGGAGTTTTCCTTCTCCTAGACAGGTTGCAGACCAATGCTAAGGACGCCCATCTCGCCCAACCACAACCATCTTGAATATTAGGTAAATAAAATATTCTATTAAATTCTAATTTGGATATCATAGTAAGACTTATAAAACGGTAATTTTTACATACATACACACATACATATAATCACGCCTTTATCCCTAATGGGGTAGGCAGAGCGTAAACGACCCAAACAAAATCACGCCTATTCTATTCACTAGAGCGTAAACGACCCAAACAAAGGTCGTTCCGCCACGTCTGACAAAGTTTTGAGGGTTATTTAAGATAGATTTGTAAGTATATTGCTGTAGTGACAGGTTGTCAGCCCATCGCCTAAATTACAATATACTGAAACCCTCGGATCCCTTAGCTGGTTTTTACAGCATACCCGGGAGGAAATGCAGCTGGCACAATGCAGCTGGCTGGCTTTCTTGGGTAGAACTCTTTTTAGCGTAGTAGAAATGCTACCAAGCCTACATTCAATATTATATTACGACAGGAGTAGGAAGTAGAATTAAATATTGTTCAAATTGTATTTCACTTACTCTGTTGTGTTTTTTAAATGAAAATATGTTGTATTTTTTGTATTTTGTTGTATTCATTAATGACTTTTCAGAAAAGCAGTCCAATAAAATAAAATCAGTTGAGTTGTTTTAACACAGTTAAGAAAATGTCGAAGAACAAAGAGCTTACATGTGTAACACTTTCCATGCCCAAATTACGTAAAAGAGAAATACTCACTTCATCTTTCATCGTAGCTCTTTGCTCCGAAATTCGTAGCTGATTGCTACGCCGTAGCAGATTGCGTCTACCGTGTTGAAACAAGGAAATTAACTCGTGTTTTAAATTAATTAATTAAATATCGGATTTCGATGCTACAAAGACTCGTTTTATTTTGTAAATTGATATACAAACGTTCAAGATAATTTTGTTTTCTCGTATAATTGATTGATTGATGTTTTATTAAGTCTTGTCTCTTTTTGTATTAAGTTTTACTTATTATTTCGTTTATGTCTAACAGTTTTAACGAGAATTTAAAAAAAAACGTATTTGTGCTCTGACGCGTTATCATCCATTCCAAAATGCAACTTCAGAACAAAAATATATATTTATAACAACATCTACATCTCTACTGAACCTCGTAAATCCATTTACTTATCGTATCAGCCAATACATCTAAATCTGCTGACAGCGTTATAAAAGCAGTAACAAACAGAGATAGCAGTTTATAAATAATCGTATTGTATCAGGATAGCAAACTTTAGTTTACATGTAACACATGAACTTAAAGTTATTTAATGGCAGTAAAGGCAAAAAAATACTAATTGTCACATCAAGACTCTTAAGTCTAGTTTTAGTCATGTCACAAAATTTTAAGAGGTATTAATGTGAGAGTGAGTTGTCAGTTCGTCATCTAAATTGCAATGATAAATATAAAACCTATCAGAATACAAACAAGATTCATTCATTCGTGATCAGGCAGATCTGAGATAGCTGAGTGCTGATTCCATGGATTCCGCGCAAATTTATTCATTTTCATCCTCTAACACAATCACAATTCATCTAAATCCGCTGAAAATGTGATAGAGTCAACAGTTAACAGTCTATAAATAATCGCGATTGTATCGAGATCTCTTGTTTTAGGACCATATTAATAAACAGCACTCATTGACAGCAAAGTTTGAGTTTGTATCAGAAATGACATTTCAGTACAAGCTGGCCTGTCAAATTAATACTTAATACCGTCTCAAGTATGAGATCGCATTATAATTACAAGCCTTGGTGTATTTATATTCGCATAACAAAAAAACACATACCCGCGATCGTTTTGCGCCTAAAATGATCGGTTAGAATATACTCTCCATAATTTTACGTCAATCTTCCTCTTAGCAAATGTATTCTCGAGTCGAACAACGAGCCAATGAACCCTGGTGTCAGAGTATTCAAACTGCCTAGTAGCACAGTCCTCTGACATGGTTTGAGTAATGACCACTATCAAAGACAGTGTCCGGGACTTAACGTGCCCTCCGGAAACGGAATCCTTTTACTTTTCGGACAATCGGGTGATTCAACCTGCAATGTCCTAATCAAACTGGGGAAAACCTCACAAAGTCATAAATTGACAAATATCAACTTTGCCCCCCCCTCCCCTGAGAATCGAACCCAGGACCTCCGGATCGTAATCCCATGGCTCTGACTACTAAGCCACGGAATCAGTTACGTAAATTACATTAGCGGAAGATTCCGCGCTGAACGTAGTAAAAAACTTTCAACAATTTCCCATCATATTGCATACAAAATTCTTCCTCGGAGCCAAAATGTGTAGCCAATTCATCTAAATCCGCAAACAATGTTATAGGGGCAGCAACAAATAGGAACAGCAGTCTATTAATAATCGCGATTGTATCGAGACCTCTTCTTTTAGTATATGATTGTTTTGCGCCTAAAATGATAGGTTTGAATATACTATCTATGTTTTTACGTCGATTACAATAGCGGAAAGTTCCGCGCTAATCGTTCCGCAGGTATAAAAACGTGCAAATATGTAGCAATATAATGCAATTTTTAGCAATGTTACTACTAACATTGCTAAAAATTGCATTATCTCGACAGGGATAAACGTGGGAAAGGCCCCCCTTGCGGGGTGGATCACTCTGCGGAGATCATGCTTAACGGCTGCTCTTAAAGAGGTCTCCGTTCCCATACAAATAAGCTAAGCTCACAAGAGCAAAACACTTTCAAACCAACTCTGTAATGCGGACACTTTCGCATCTGATAAGTCGAAATGAAGACGATACAGGGGCCAACAAACGACGAACCGATGCGTTTCGTTTTCCCTCACAGTCATCACAAAGGCCAAAGTGCCTTTACATTAAATATTTAGTCTGCTTATCTTATGTAGCCGTTATGTGTCCAACTGCTGGGCAAAGGCCTCTCTCCTCTCCCTCCTTAAAAAAACTTCCAAGAATTTACCATCATATTGCATATAAAAGCCTTCCTCTGAGCCAAAATGTGTAGCCAATTCATCTAAATCCGCTGACAATGTTATACCAGTAACAAATAGGGACAGCAGTCTATAAATAATCGTGATTGTATCGAAACCTCTTGTTTTAGTGTATTTATTGGCGGATGACACAAATTTATCGTCGCTCCGGGATGTTTTGGCAAGAATTCCGAAAACGGAAGTGGAATGAATATTATTGAGTAGGTATAGACAATAGATAAACGAGTAGGTATTGTATGAGTTAAACCTATATTCTTCCTTTGTTAATATAGACAATTACCAAAATTATCACACGATAGCGGGAATTACACTTAACTACTAGTTCTAAATAGTATATTCTCATATGCCTCCGTAGTCTAGTGGTCAGAGCCATGGACTTTCGATCCGGAGGTCCTGGGTTTGATACCCAGGGTGGGAAACAAAGCTGATATTTGTCAATTTATCATCTTGTGAGTCTCCCTTTTTTTGTTTCCCCAGTTTGGTTAGGACATTGCAGGCTGACTCACCTGATTGTCCGAAAAGAAAAAGGGTTCCGTGCTTCGGAGGGCACGTTAAGCCGTCGGTCCCGATCGCTGTCTTTTTTTTTTTTTGACTTGTTTGCAAAATACTACAATGCGGGGAGTTGCTACACGCAATCTGCACCCTTAATGAAATGGCAACTGCCTAAGGGCGCCCACTAGGGCTCGAACCTCGGCTTATGGCGTTGCCTTGGGGACTACTTATCGGAGAGAATTTGCCCGGTACGTGCCGGTGAACCCCGAAGTGGGGAGCAAAGGAGGCACCTCCGCGACCCCACCGGCGGGGTGCGCGGTTGCTGGAAGAGCTTGTGCAGAGTGTGGCTCGACTAATATTGGCAGCATTAAACGTAAGGGTAATTCGGTCATCGCCGTCGTTAAGGAGTCTTTGATAGTGTTCGTTACTCAAACCATGTTAGAGGCCTAATAGTGTGCTATTAGACAGTTTAAAAACTCTGACACCAGGGTTCATTAGGTCTTCCAACTCGAGAATCCACTCGCTAAGAAGAAGAATAGTCTCATAACTGTATTTTGAATTTATTTAGCAACCACTTCACTCAGTGCTTTAATTAAAAGTACTCGTGGAGATCCAACGCTTGATTACTCTTATTAAAAGTACTTGATTTTCGAAAGTACCTATCTTGCAATTAAGACAAGACTCTACTTCAGCAGTTGCCACTTTTTAAAGCCTAATCTTCATTATTTTCTTATTTTATTCATATTTACATAATGTTCTCCATAACTAACTAACTTCCATGCTGGACTGGGAGCGAGAGAAAAACAGAATGTGCTAGCTGCATTTCCTCCCGAGTATGTTGTAAAAACCAGCTAAGGGATCCGAGAGTTTCAGTATATTGCAATTTAGGCGATGGGCTGACAACCTGTCACAACAGCAAAATCTACCTTAATTTACCCTTAAAACTTTATCTGACGTGGTCAAACGACCTTTGTTTAGATCGTTTACGCTCACCGCTATGGGGATAAAGGCGTGAATATATGTCTGTATGTATGTTTAACATAACTAAGGCCCATATTTATTAATAGCACTTGAGATTGGCAGCGAGTTTGAGTTCATATCAGGAATGTCATGTTTGGTCATTCCACTCCAGAATCCACTCGCTAAGAAGAAGAATACAAAATGAACTGTCAAGTTCATACTTAATATTGAGATCGATTTATAAATACAAGCCTGAGAACAGTGCATTTGCATATTTAATCTGGTTTTTAAAGGGACTAATTGTTCATTTCCTTGCGAAAATTTCCTACTATTTTCTACAACCTTAACAAATATTGTCTTTCAGTACTTCCCCTCGTCTGCTCTTATTTCAATTCAGTCCAACCTGGAAGTTATCGAATAAAATCGAATAGTATTATCTGAAACACACTCAGGCACTCCTGGCAGGTGGTATAAGACATATTGCTGGTCCAATGATTCAAGATGAGCTTGTGCCGCGCGTGACCGGAAGCTGGAATGAGGGAGTACCCGCTATGAGGAAATATTTGTACATTACCGGATGGTAGTTCGGGTGAGAGAATAGAGGTATGTTAGGTATGGTTATTGTTTTAGGAATTTTTATTGTATTTATTTACTGTTTTACACAACTGTACTTCCATGCTGGCCTGGGAGCGAGAGAAAAACATAGAGTGAGCCAGCTGCATTTCCTCCCGGGCATGCTGTAAAAACCAGCATAGTGATACGAGGGTTTCAGTATATTGAAATTTAGGCTGACAACATGTCACTACAGCACAATCTACCTACAAATCTATCTTAAACAACCCTCAAAACGTTGTCAGACGTGGCGAAAAGACCTTTATTTAGGTCGTTTATGCTCTGCCTATCTAATTAGGGATAAAGGCGTGATTGTATGTATGTATGTTTACACAAGTAACATGAGAAGGACAATACACAAGGAATAACGGCACAATAGGTACAGCTTATTTATACTAAGAAATTTCTTCCAGCTGACTTACGGGAGTGAGACTTAAATTGAGAGGCAGAATAGGCGTGCACAAATAAAGTATAATATATAATAAACATAATATAGATAGATAAAGAGCGCAAACTATACAGACAATGGGATCGATGCTAGATTTGCCGGCTAAAAATAATATTAAATTCTTTTTGTCATTTTTAGACTAAAACATTTCAAAAGGACAGAAGATCTATTCGCTTCGCTTTTTGATTTAAAGTCTGGTTTTATGCGGCGGATAAAATGACTGATGATTGATTTCTGGAGAAACGTGCAAAAGCGCGTCAAATCTAGCGGACAAAATGTAAAACCATAGAGTATAAATCGCCTGTCCTTTTCAATTTTATTATTTTGGAAGTGACAGATATTCTTTAATTTTAGTTTTAGCCGGTGGTATCCAGCATCGAACACATTTTAAGTTTAATTTGCAAATATCAACAGTATTTTATTTGTGTAACATATAAATACATAATAGGTAATTTGTTTTCCTTACTATATTTAAAATTTTAACTGATATACTAAGGATCTACAGATTTTAGGTGAAATTCTATTAATTTATAAGTGTTTTTTTGCAAATCATACTATTTATTTATTCATTGAAAAGTATACATAAATCAACGGTATAAGTCTAGATTTGAAAGAACCTTGACTTTTGTGGAATTGAGTGAATATAGTGAAATACTAGAAATGTGCTTTCTAATTCCCAAGTGCTAATAACGAAATACCATAAGGCATACCTCAATATATAACATTGGAATCAAATGCTTGTTTGTTTGTTTATTTCTATTCGCTTATACAGGGTGTGTAAAAATGTACTACGCCCCCACCGCCCCCACTAGCTTCCCTGTGTCGGGGTGACATGGACATACACAGAAATAACCACAAAGAACACCCAGACCCAGAAACAGACAGTTAAACTCATCATTCAAAATATCTAACCTGACCGGGGGCCCTATAGCAGAGAGTATGAGAGTGAACTGCCAACTAGGCTGCGCGGGTCGTCAAGAATTTAATAAAAAAATATATTTTAATTAATGAAAGACATAAATTGTGCCAGCTGCATTTCCTCCCAGGCATGCTGTAAAAACCAGCTAAGGGATCCGAGGGTTTCTGTGTATTGCAATTTAGGCGATGGGCTGACAACCTGTCACTACAGCAATAAAGTACCTACAAATCTATCTTAAATAACCCTCAAAACTTTGTCAAACGTGCCGGAACGATCTTTGTTTAGGTCGTTTACGCTCTGCCTACCACGTAAGGGATAAAGGCGTGATTATATGTATGTTTGTTTTTTTTGTTTTATATAACTAATACAGTACGTGTTTTAAAGAAATGTAGTACTTTGTTTACACCCTGTATAAGTCGTGGGAAAATGGAAAATGTATGAAGTTTTGAATCATGATGCCTTCTTGCGAGATGGAGCGATGAACTACGATCTTATCTTATCTACATACATACATACATATAATCACGCCTATATCCCTAATGGGGTAGGCAGAGCGTAAACGACCTAAACAAACAAATCGTTCCGCCACGTCTGACAAAGTTTTGAGGGTTATTTAAGATACATTTGAAGGTATATTACTGTAGTGACAGGTTGTCAGCCCATCGCCTAAATTGCAATATACTGAAACCCTCGGATCCCTTAGCTGGTTTTTACAGCATGCTCGGCAGGAAATGCAGCTGGCACATTCTATGTTTTTCTTTTGCTCCCAGTCCAGCATGCCATCCAGTGCAGCATGTATCTTATCTAGCCTATAAATAATCCGACTACTACGAGTATGATAATGATATTATTATTATTATGTTGGTATACTTTTCAGTATCACGGGCCCACAGGGACCCTGTCCTTTGAGGCATACGTGGGGCCAAAGCCAACAGCGCAGAGGCCTTTTTATACCAAATAATGTATTGTGATGTGTACATCACGCGGATACTCGCTCTGCTTGCACTATAGAAATACAATCAGAGCCAGCACCCGCCTGATGCAAGGACTATTGCAGATAATGGTAAGATAACTAAGTCTATGGGAAGGGATTTAGCTGGACCGGTTGCTAGGATATTGATCGAGACTACGGGACGCCTGCAAAATCAAATGTCTCAATCTCGATAATCTCGGCAGACGGTGACTCGCCAACTCATTATAATGGGCCCCCCAAAACGGCCAGACGCAAGGAACGACAAGAGGGCAACATCGTGTGAGCGACTAAGGTTGTCGAGAGGTGAGACTGCGGGCGCCAGATTATTATTATTATTAACAGCTCGAGGTGTCCCACTGCAGGGCAAAGGCCTCCCTCCCCTTTTCCATTTCTCCCTCCCTGAGCAATGATAGGAAGAAAAAAAAAATTAACTCATTTAACCACAAGTGAAACGGCGAGGAGGAAGTTAGTTATAGAACACAGTACAAAACCTTAAAGTACGGATGCCAAGTCCAAAAAGCCAAAGTCACTTCCGCCCACCTTTGTAGTACCGACAAATTCAAAGTAAAAGTCATCCCGAAAAAAAGGCCGTTAATTATTGAGTCGGGAAAACCAAGGTCAGATTGTCTGTGATTGATGTACGATACCTGTTATTATGTAGCTATTATGGAAATCTGTTACACCATGTTTTACAATTTAAATTAGGTGTACCTACCATAGTACTTCCTTGCTGGCCTCTGAGCGAGAGAAAAACATAGAATGGTGCCAGCTGCATTACTTCCCGGGCATGCTGTAAAAACCAGCTAAGGGATCCGAGGGAAAAACGGATTCATCGTTATAATATACAGAGTCTTACTATATTTTGCATAGAAATTTAGAAATAACAATGAATATTAAAAAAAAAAAACATTGTTTTGGACGAGACCTGAGGCTTGGAATTCTTTTTTATGGATCAAACTTGGATCAAAAAGTCTTTGACCTAACTATGTAAACATATTTACCTATGTAGTTTTATTAAAAATCTAACCTAAGCATTTTTAAATAAAGATTTTAATATTGGACATTCGGAGTCCCGAAACATGTCGTGAAGTACGCGACTTATATTCCAAAGTGAGTGCCCGTTATAAAAAAACAAAATTAAAATGTCTCATACATACATATAATCACGCCTTTATCCCTAATGGGGTAGGCAGAGCGTAAATGACCCAAACAAAGGCCGGTCCGCCACGTCTGACAAAGTTTTGAGGGTTATTTAAGATAGATTTGAAAGTAAATTGCTGTAGTGACAGGTTGTCAGCCCATCGCCTAAATTACAATATACTGAAACCCTCGGATCCCTTAGCTGGTTTTTGCAGCATACCCGGGAGGAAATGCAGCTGGCACATTCTATGTTTTTCTCTCGCTCCCAGGCCAGCATGGAAGAAAATGTCTCACTTAAGTTTAAATAGTTTGATAAGCATTTTTAATCGTTGACCATTACTTTCTATACGGTATATACCATGTTCTGAGGCTGTACTTTAGAGTTACGATTGAAATGAAACCTAGGTCGTAAAATCTAAGAGTGGGCACTTAAATACGAGAATTGCAGGCCTGTGGAGATCTCACATGTGTAATATATTTTCTAGGAAAGCTAAACGAGAATTTTATTTTCGTATCTTACAGTGTTTTGGGTGCAATAAGAGGTCAGTGAACCAAAAATGCGTATTAGATTAAGGATAAACAGGAAAACCACAGTAATAAAGTTTATTTTTCATCATCATCTCCCTTGCCTTATCCCGTATATCACAGGGTCGGCTACCTAATCTAGGGGACTGAATGAGGGTACTGGTTTTTACACAGAGCGACTGCCATCTGACCTCCGTAACCCAGAAGGGAAACCAGACCCAATCCTAGATAAGGACAGAGTTTTCAAGCCGCCAATGCTTTGCACTGGCCTCTGATATGGCTTAACGACTAATATCTACGGTATTAAACGATATTAACCGGGTCCAACGGCTTAACGTGCCTTCCGAAGCACGGAAAAAGCGCCGAATAAACGGTCATATGAAATTCGAATACCGATAAACACATTGGTACGTGGTGGGATTCGAACCACGACCTCTAGCTCAGGAGGCAGCGGCCCTATCCAGTACACCATCGGGCTTCAATAATAAAGTTTATTTTTCTTTTTCAAATATATATGACCTACTATTAATTGGTTTTAATCTTTACATAGATACATACTATCACGCCTTTATCCCTAATGTCGTAGGCAGAGCGTAAACGATCTAAACAAATGTCTTTTCACCACGTCTGAAAGGTTTTGAGGGTTGTTTAAGACAGATATTTATATTGCTGTAGTGACAGGTTATCTGCCCATCGCCTAAATTACACCAACATACTGAAACTCTCGAATCCCTCAACTCGTTTTTACAGCATCGGCTCGGGAAGAGATGCTGCTAGCACATTCGATGTTTTACTATTGCTCCTTAACTGCCTTCGTGGTCTAGTGGCTAGTGCCATGGACTCCTGATCCGGAGGTCCCGGGTTCGATTCCTAGGGGGGAAAAACAAATTTGATATTTGAAAATTTATCACTTAGGGAATTTTTCCCCAGTTTGGTTAGGACATTGCAGGCTGAATCACCTGATTGTCCGAAAAAGAAAAAAGGTTTCGTGCTTCGGAGGGCACGTTAAGCCGTCGGTCCCGGTCGCTGTGTTTGATAGTGGTCGTTACTCAAACCATGTCAGAGGCCTGATAGTTGTGCTTAAAAACTCAGTCACCAGGGTTCATAGGGTCGATAGACTCGATACCCACTCGACAGAAGAAGACCATCGCTCCTGTCCAGCATGAAAGCATTTTATTTTTTACATTTATGTCACCGATTATATAATGTGACATATGAATTGTATTAAAATAAAAAAAAAAACATCGCATAAAGTACATGATTTGTACTTTGAATAAATAGTACATTATTGCAAAGGCAGCGAAATAAGCAATTGCAGATCGAGTATAAGTTTGAAGGCCGAGCCGCAGGCGAGGACTTCAATGATACGAGACAGGCAATTGCCATTTCGGCCAGGGCATATATAGTGATTTTCTTCTTATTTTTCTTCTTCCATCGCTAATTTAGCTTCTGATCTTAAATCTGGTGGAGTGAAGTCAATATCCATTTCATTATCACTTTCAGAATCATCGGAACTCATTTTAATCTATGTTTATTAACAAAATAATTAACAACGAACTCCGCTTTACAGCCAATTTATTTTTTTATTTTACAGTTTGGTCCGAAAGGTAAACGCATCTGTGGCTATACAGCCACGAAAACGCAATGTGTACGATAGACGAAAGAGTTCTAAATTCAAACAGCACGCCGTTTCATACAACATTGCAGGCGCGCTCTTCGTTCCAAATTCAATAAACGCGCCGGGAAGTGATTTTGATTTTTCAGTCTACGTAAATATGATACTTCGCGTGTTCTTTATTCAAAAATAAATAAATATTTTCGCGCATGTTTAAGAAAAGATAATTATAATATGATTGAGCATAACAAATTAAGAAAGTAATTAAAAGTCAAATTCAATAACTTGTTACAAATTGTTATTATAATAAGATATAATTAGTCAAATTAAAGGTATTAAATTCAAATGTTTAATATAGAATTTCAGAGTAATTTTCTTAACGGAATGTTCAATAATTTTATTAATAATTGTTCTTTCTTGTCTGAAATATATAATTAAATCAAATATTTTTCCTACCGTGCCTTCCTCATTATTTTATTATGATCAAGGGTGTTTTTATTATGTTACTAGCTTCCCGCCCCGTGGTTCCACCCGCAGTTTAATGAGTTTTCCCGTAGGAATCAGATATTTTACTGCGGTAAAAGAAAGCCAGTCATAGTCAAGCTGTATGTCAAACGTCATCCTTATCTAAATACCGTGCGATTTTTTCCCATGGATATAATATATTACTTCCATGCTGGACTGGGAGAGATAGAAAAACATAGAATGTGCCAGCTGCATTTCCTCGCGGGCATTCTATAATCCAGCTTAGGCGTTCGAGGGTTTCAGTGTATTGTAATTTAGGCGATGGTCTGACAACCTGTCACTACAGCAACAAATCTATCTTAATCTATCGTAAACGACCTAAATAAAGGTCGTTCCGCCACGTCTAACAAAGTTTTTTGGGTTATTTTAAGATAGATTTGTAGGTATATTGCTGTAGTGACAGGTTGTCAGCCCATCGCCTAAATAACAATATACTGAAACCCTCGGATCCCTTATCTGGTTTGTACAGTATGCCCGGGAGAAAATGCAGCTGGCACATTTTATGTTTTTCTCTCGCTCCCAGGCTAGCATGGAAGAAATAAATATATAGGGATAAAGGCGTGATTAAATGAATGTATATTATACCAAATAGGTATGAGTAGGCGCATTCTTACTCTTGTACAATTTATTCATTCGACAAGTAACTTTCCACTTCCACAAATGAACTACGAACTTAGTATAATAAAAAATAAACTAGTGTTTTAATTGCCAATGACTGGAGGGAAATCGTTTTAATTTGTCTAATAGAGGGGTGTGTTACAGGGAAGTGTGTTTGGACCTAATTCGTTAATAGTTTATGTTTTAGGTAAAACTGCCGATGTGGTTTGGGGATTGCTATTAGGGCAAGGCCAAGGTCAATTGGTGAACCACATTCGACGTTAATATTTCTATTTTGAAAGTGCTTTGCTCTTGCAACCTTAGCTTGCTTGAATCGGAACGGGATCTAAGTCTTCAGGAGCAGCCGCTAAGCATAATCTCCGCAGAGGGGCCCTTTCCTTGCGAAGGAGAGCGAAGCATTTTAAAACTGTAATACGGACGCTTTCGCATCTGATGAGTCGAAATGAAGACGAAACAGTGGTCAACAAATGACAGACCAATACGTTTCGTTTTATCTCACATTCATCACAAAAGCCAAAGTGCCTTCTATATTTTTTTTAGTTTTTATGTAGACACTAATATTGCTTCTTATTCTTAGCGAGTTGATTCTCTAGTTAAACGTCCCTATTAACTCTGGTGTCAGAGTTTTCAAACCGCCTAGTAGCACAGCTATTAGGTCTCTGACGTAGTTTGGTTTAGGGCTTAATAAATACAGCAACTCAGCATTGCAATGCTAATTTTGGATGAGACGCCTCGACACAAAAGTGTGTGTCTATTCCTATTATCATCAGAGTGAGTATCAACTATCTTCGTGGTCTAGTGGTCAGAGCCACGGGCTTACGATCTGGAGGTCCTGGGTTCAATTCCCAGGAGTAAACACAAAGTTGATGTTTGTCAATTTATCACTTTGTGAGGTTTTCCTCAGTGTGCTATTGCTAAATATCCAAATATTGCAGGCTGAATCACCAGATTGTCTGAAAAGAAAAAAGATTTCGTGCTTCGGAGGGCTTGTTAAGGCGTCGGTGCCAGTCTCTGTATTTGATAGTGATTGTAACTCAAACCACGTCAGAGGCCTAAATAGCTATGCTACTAGGCGGTTTTCAAACTATGACACCAGGGTTCATCGGGTCGTTTGACTCGGGAATCCACTCGCTAAGAAGAAGATCAGAGTGAGTGTCCACACGACGTTTTCCTTTACCGCAAGAGCGTTAAATAAACAAACTTACGTTAAGAAATTCAAAAACGAAATAAACAGATCAGAGTATATAGTGGGATTTGAAGGGCAACGCAAATCAACAACTTTTTATTAAATGTCCCTGTCACTTCTTTGTATGAATGTAGCAGGGTATGACGTCACTCCTTGGTAAACACTTGACTACCCAAATCAATAACTTCCATATTTTTAAAATATGTTAAATAATAATTAAATCTAATAAGTATTTTTTTGGAAAAATGATGAATGAGATCCACAATATTTTAGCCATCAGTTATAAGTATAACCGTTTTGAATTATTTTAGCTACCCAGTCAACACGCTTATTGCTACAATTTCACAATTGTAGATTTTCTTTGAAAATTTAATACTGCTGCTGCTGTTCTTCCATGCTTGCCTGGGAGCGAGAGAAAAACACAGAATGTGACAGCTGTATTTCCTCCCGGGTATACTGTAGAAACCATCTAAGAGATCCGAGGGTTTCTGTATATTGCAATTTAGGTAATGAGACAACCTGTCACTATAGCAATATACCTACAAATCTATCTTAACACTTGAATACTTTGTCAGACGTGGCGATCGACCTTTGTTTAGGTAGTTTACGCTCTGCCTACCCCATTAGAGATAAAATACTGCCATGATAATATTTTTTTATTCAATTTTAAAGTTCTATTTGAAGGGGACTAAACTTGTCGATGCGCTAAGCAAACTAAGTTCATGGCTTCAACACTTCGTACCGAAATTATCCAACACAAACAGTTAAGAGATGGTGTCGGGACCAATTTAGTTCTTGTTAGAATTCAGACTGTCTAACTTCAACTTTGTACAACTGCAACGATCCTTCTGTTGAGTTTGATTGTGAGTTTAGAGTTCGTCTTGATACTTGAGAATGGTTCTTGGTCTGGGAAAATGTATTCCGTATCTAGCGCCTAGCAGTCTATCTGTCTATATATACCGAGGGTAAGGGACGGCGTCGCGCAAACTGATAGGAGCTGCTCAGTCAATGACATTGAACAACTTTCACCAGGAAATTGTGGAAGTAATTTTTGTTTGTTTATCCATACAAATTATCTAATTGTTGGATATTTTGCATGGAAAACCCAAAATCTTTTTTCATTTCTTGATTGAAAGTTGTTCAGTGTCGTTGACTGCGCAACTCTTATCAATTTTTAAGACGCTGCTTACACCCCATATAAATAAGCCACCAAAAACTTTTACCACTGCACATGATACCCTATTTAATTAAAGATGCGCCTTCGTAGATCTTTCATAGAAATACAGATCAAAATTTTGCTAAAATAGGAAACTAATGCTAAAAAAATAATCTAAAGCTACTTAGTGCCATACTGAAATGGTAGGGTAGTCACAAGCAAAACACCTCCACCACCTTACTTTTACATTCAAATGTTGAGGCCTGATAGTTGTGCTACTAGGCGGTTTATAAACTCTGACACCAAGGTTCTTCGGGCCCATAGACTCGATACCCACTCGACAGAAGAAGAAAATTAAAATGTACTTACAATTTTATATAATACCGGATGTAAGGGACAGCGTCCCGCAAACTGATAGGGGTAGGTCAGTGAACGTAACTGAACAACTAACAGCAGGACATTCTTATAAGAAAAAAAAAAAAAAACCTTTCCATACAAATATATTTTTTCTTTTCCTGAAAAAGAAAATCCTAAAGATAGTTGTTCAGTTTCGTTGACTGAACATCCCCTATCAGTTTGCGGGACGCTGTCCCTTACACCCCGTATAATTCCTGTTGAATAAAATAATGTAGTTATAAGATAATATTAACAAAATGTAAAATAATTTTATAACCATCTCTTACTTTTATTCATCAATTTACATTTATTTGAATAGCTCTTACGAATACACGTGCAATTTGAAATTCAAATGTGGAAAACTTTTCCGCCAAAAATTATGTTAAAATTGACGTGAGAGCAAATGCCTAAGGGAACGAATATATGAGTCATATCACACTAAGAAGCGACGGGACGAGACAGGACGCGACGCGGCGCGAAGCTACTTGAAGATGCATTTCGTTGAACTGTAAGACCTTGACATCTGTATATCTGTCAGCTGCACATTACTGTTCAGGCGGCGATATTAGGAACAAAATTTTGTCTAGGTTACACTGACAGCGATTGAAGCAATGGCAGCTATAGTGTCAACTTGACAGGTGAACAAAAATCTTGGTCGATCTGTATCAATAGTTTCACTCTACCACAACATGACGTGCTTTGTCCCCATTAGGGATGATTGAAAGGCGTGATTATACCAGGCCACTCAGAAAGTATTGCGATAAATAGTTTTTATATATGGCAGACTGGCCGGTTAGAATCTTTTTTGAAAATATGATTACTTGTAAGTAAAAATATGTGTGTTCCATTTTCAAAATTTCCCTCCACATTTTTTGCGAGCCAATTCAAAGTATCGTGTCTTACTGAAAAATGGATCTGCGCCGGGAACATTTTAGAGCTACGATTTTTTACGATTTCAAGTGTCGCCTGAAACCGGATGAATCGTTCGATAGACTTCAAATGGCATTTATGGATGAAAGCCCCTCCAAGGCAACCGTGTATCGTTGGTATAACGAATTTAGGCGCGGTCGACCAACCTTGGGGGATGAAGAAAGAAGCGGTCGCCCTTTGACGGCTATTACGGAAGAAAACGTGCTAGCAGTGAAAAATTTAATCCAAGATAATAGGCGAATTACATATCAGGAGATTCAGCACATATTAAAGATTGGATCGGGAAGCGTTCACGAGATTCTACATGGGCATCTTCGCGTGAGGAGGATAGTATGGCGCTGGGTGCCGCACTACCTCACCGACGCTCAGAAGCAGGCCCGGGTGGAATGGTGCCGTGATATGCTAAACAAATTTGAAGCAGGCTCGTCTCGGCGTGTTTACGACATCGTAACAGGTGATGAGTCCTGGATTTATCAATACGATCCAGAAACCAAGCGCCAGTCGACAGTTTGGGTGTTTCAAAATGAACCAACGCCTACCAAAGTGAAGCGATCTCGAAGCGGGGGGAAGATTTTGATCGCCAGCTTTTTTAATTTGACTGGCCACTTGGCCTCAATTCCCTTACGAGATCAAAGAAGCATTAACGCCGAATGGTATACTACCAAATGTTTAACAGAAGTTTTTTTCTGTTGTGGGCAACAAGCGACCAAACACAGGGCTCCGCAGACTACTGCTCCACCACGACAATGCGCCTGCACACACCGCGCTCAAAACGAGGGACTTCCTGGACAGCACACCAGTCAAACTCCTGGGTCACCCTCCTTACAGCCCTGATCTAGCACCGTGTGACTTCTTTTTATTTCCAAAAATAAAAAATCAGCTCAAGGGGATACAATTTTCGTCGCCGGAAGATGCGCTGGCTGCGTTCGAGCAGGCTGTAAACGAGGTGTCTACGGCGGACTGGAAAAAGTGTTTTGAAAACTGGTTCAGACGCATGATCTTTGTATAGTGGCTGGTGGAGATTACTTTGAAAAGATTTAATAAAAATATATGTACCTGTAGAACAATTTTCTTTAGTGTCGCAAATCTTTCTGAGTGTCCCACGTATGTATGTATGTGTCCGTGAGGCGCAATGCGACGTCGCGAGGAGTTTTATTCTGTCAAAGAATTGCTTCCATGCTGGACTGGGAGCGAGAGCAAAACATGGAATGTGCTAACTGCATTTCCTCCTGGGCATGCTGTAAAAACCAACTATGGGATCCGAGGGGTTCAGAATATTGTAATTTAGGCAACAGGCTGACGACCTGTCACTACAGCAATATACCTACAAATCTATCTTAAATAATACTCAAAAATTTGTCAAAGGTGGCGGAATGACCTTTGTTTAGGTAGTTTACGCTCTGCCTACCCCATTAGGAATAAAGGTGTGATTATATGTATGTATTTTAATGAAATGTCTGGTGTGGTGCAGCCTGTCACTTTGTGGCACAACAAAATGAATCATTAAACTTCGCGCCGTATCGTGTCGCGTCGCTTCCCGGTGTGTATTGATCCTAAAGGAACGAGTGTATGAATGAATGGTTATAAAACAATGTTCGTTCGCAAGAGCGCTTCTGAAATGGACCTAATTTGAATATGGGTCTTTCTAGTAATTCCAATAGAAGGTTATAGTTTAAAAATCAATTTAAGTTTTGTAAAATGCCTGCTCTCTGTTTTCATCGCTCTATGTTTTCGTAGCCTTAACTGGAGTAAAAAGCAATTTATATAGAAAAATCTCCTAAATACTAGGTACACTTAAATCTAAAACCAGGATTCGAACTTAAGCTTGTTGAGCCGTGCCGCATCCCTAGACAACTGCGTGTTTCAGTGTCCTTTCTGTTATTGTTTGCTACGTGCCAAGCGTAGTATGACAAATACCTCCTAACATGTTAAGTAGTTGATAGTAGAGGCTGATAAAATAAAATCGCACATATCCACTTATAAAATAGAGTTTCTAGAACCAAGCTTTTTAGCTACTTAAGGCAGCAACACACAGGCGTCACGCACGGTTGCACTCAACACGCTGTCAATGCTTTTTGATTTGCTTACAACACACATGCGTCACTTTACGCTCTACGGGCAGGTTTTGGCAGAGCTTAAGGTGACGCCTGTGTGTTGGTGCCTTAAGTAGCTAAAAAGCTTGGTTCTAGAAATTCTATTTTATTGCAGTAAGTGACGGCTGAATGTTGCTGCACTAAGGTCCGTATTTATAATCAGCACTTGAGACTGACATCGAGTTTGAGTTCGTATCAGAAATGTCATTTCGGTACATTATGAGCTGTAAAATCTATACTTAATACTGCTCTCAATCTAGAGATCGCTTTATAAATGCGGGCTTAAGCCACGATGAATAAGCACAATACCAAACTAGTACCACGTAAGAACTTGCAGCTGACATGGTGCCGATGACTGGCATGAATTGAGGTACTCTCCAAACTTACACAAAACATGGGTATGCTGTTTAGTTGTATAGGTAGTTTCTATAATAAAGAGTCATGTTTGTAGGTGGCATAGAATAGGTAAAAGTTTCTGTAAAGTGCTTGGTGAAAATAGCGTCAACCACCCATATCTCAAAGATGTTGTATAAACCATCATCTCCCTAGCTTTATCCCGTATCGCACGGGGTCGGTTACCTTATCTAGGGGATTGAACTGAAAAGGGTACTGGTTTTTATACAGAGCGATTGTCATCTGACCTCCGCAACCCAGAAGGAAAACCAGACCCAATCGTAGATAAGATCAGAGTTTTCAAGCCGCCAACGTTTAGCACTGGCCTCTGACATGGCTTAATGACTAATATCTACGGTATTAAACGATATTAACCGGGACCAACGGCTTAACGTGCCTTCCGAAGCACGGAAAAAGCGCCGAATAAACGTACATATGAAATTCGAAAACCGAAAAACACATTGGTACGTGGTGGGATTCGAACCACGACCTCCCGCTCAGGAGGCAGCGGCCCTATCCACTACACCATCGGGCTCTCCTATATTGTATAAACCGATGCAATGTTGTATAAACCGATGTGAGGTAATTTTAAAGATAATAGTGAATAGCGTGTCCTGTAAATAATAATCATCTTGAACAGCGCAAACGTTTCCGTCTTTTCGCCTGTCAAATGTGGTGAGTATAGTAAAAAAAAAACATCAGTGTTCATCTGGTCGATCGACTGGAAAACCCATACGACAAGAAGAAAAAATGTGGTATGGCAAATACATCTCCCTAGCCTTATCCCATATCTTACGGGTCGGCTACTTAATCCAGGGGATTGAACGAGGGTACTGGTTTTTACACAGAGCTGACCTCCGCAACCCAGAAGGGAAACCAGACCCAATCCTAGATTAGGTCAGAGTTTTCAAGCCGCCAATGCTTAGCACTGGCCTCTGATATGGCTTAACGACTAATATCTACGGTATTAAACGATATTAACCGGGACCAACGGCTTAACGTGAAAAAGCGCCGAATAAACGTACATATCAAATTCGAAAACCGAAAAACACATTGGTACGTGGTGGGATTCGAACCACGACCTCCCGCTCAGGAGGCAGCGGCCCTATCCACTACACCATCGGGCTCTTAAATGTGGTATGGCAAATAATTTCTCAATAAATTTTGGGAAACCCAAAGTCCTGTCTTAGACTTTTAGTCACTGTTGTTGAGGCATAATACTTAGTCTGATATATTCTCAACCCACACCCAAATTGTAATACATCTGATTGTAGAATGATAATCATAAAATGGAAAAGCAATACGTTTTTGTGTTGGTATTTTTAACCTCCTACGCCATTCCATCCTTCCATTGTGGCCTGGGAGCCAGAGAAAAACATAGAATGTGCCAGCTGTATTTCCTCTTGGGCATGCTGTATAAACCAGCTAAGGGATCCGAAAGTTTTAATTTACCTGCAAATCTATCTTAAATAACCCTCTAAACGTCATGTCAGCCGTGGCGGAACGAAATTTGTTTAGGACGTTTACGCTCTGCCTACCCCATTAGGGATAAGGGCGTGATTATATGTATGTATGTTCGCGTTGCGTAGGTGTTTATGAGCGACAGAGCTATCACTTACCATCAGGGAAATCGTAAATACTCAACATACTCATGTCTATTAAGGTGACGATAGTAAAAAAAAACAGAATTCACTTAAAACGTAGTGAATCGAAAAACCGGTTCAACAGACTTAAGTTACAGTAATTAAGATAATTTAAACCCTTATAAAGTAGCGATTCATAGTTCGTTGTAGGAACAGGAAGAAAAATTGCCATTAGTGGCCGTTATTCGCAATTTTTCTGCCTGTAGACAACGAACTATGAATCGCAATAAGATTTTTCGATTCACTGCGTTTTTAGTGTTTTTTTTTTACTAATGGTTTTTTACTTGGCAAGAATTGTGACCTTAAACACTGATGTTCATTAATTTTCTTGTAGGTGTGCTTGATGTGATGATATTTAATAATATCAGAAAATATTATTTTCAAAAATGTTTAATGCGAAATCTCTTGTGCTCTATCACAGTCTTTTTATTCTCTTCGGTTTTTATAACATCCAAGCACTAACTAACAATCTATCATATTTTTTACTTCGCCATTATAAACCTGATATTTTCTTCCTTTCTCCACTGGGCCACGGAATTAAGCTCTATTAATTTCACAACAGTACTCTAGCTACCTACCCATTTTTTCTCTTACGTTAATTTAAAGCCGCGTGACGATAATTTGGTTAACGATAACTATAAATTCATCCACTGACCACTCCACAGTTAATTCTGGAGTTTAAAGAAATATATTCTGTGAAATATAGGTTTGATCTTAATTATTTCCTAATTAAAGTCAAATATATCTAATATCAATCATAGCTTTCAAACTATTCTCAACTATAAAAAAAAACTATAATAAGTCAATTGACATTTAATCGATGTGCTTTCCAATACGAGTATCATTAAAACATTCTGAGACAAAATCTTCGCATCTAAGATAAGACAATTTAATGGCTCATTCATTACCCAGTCTAGTTTCTCTATTGTTGAGAAAGTTTCGGGTCTATCTTCGGACTATAATAAAATTGAATAGCTGTGTAACTTGAGACCACAAAGTGCATCGTCGCGGGGACCAACTTGCGCGCCATTTTGGAAAACATTTCGATGTAATTTTAATGGAATCTTTTACGTTTTTATGTAGTATCGGTTTTGAATAGAATTTTGGGAATCATTTTAATTTTTTGATGTTTTTTCTAATTTGAGGCCTTTGAGATGTTTATTGTGAGTAAATCCTTAGAAATAATAATAATGTAGTATCATTGAACTGCCAGAGATCGGCCAACTTTGCAGGACTAGATTTAAGTACCCAAGTATTTGCGCTTCACAGAGGTGCACTTTATAATTCCTTCAATCTCTTATTCTGATAGGACAGATTGACTGATGCGACCAGAAAGAAATCGTGCGCAGGACCGAGTATATTTACATGTCCATCCGACAGCATGGGTCATCTTACTTTTTGGATAGTCAGATGATCAGCCAGCAATGTCCTAACCAAACTAGAAACAACAACACAAACAACACGCCGGAAATCGAACCCGAGACCTTCAGGTCGAGAGCCCATGGCTCAGACCGCTAGACTACAAAGGCAGTTGATCCTCAGAAATAAAATTATATCCAAAGAAATCTTATCTCATCTAGCCTGAATCATACCACTGCTAAGGCCGTCTCTCCCTCCATTTTTCCATGTTTTGGGCCTCAAATTTGCCAGTCTCTGGTAAAAGCATCGACCTCGTCGCGCCACCTGCGACGGGGTCTTCCACGGCGTCGTCTTGTGGTTGGTGGTTTCTACATAGTGCTTGTTTTGCCCACAGTTCTTCAGCCAAACGGCAGACGTGACCGGCCTAATCCTATTTCAGCTAGGCTGCAGCTAGGGCTGCGTCAGAAATTTGAGTTTCGAAGCGAGTAGGTTCTTTCTGGCCCCGATCCAGGCTACGTCTAATCTGAAGGAATAGGAAAAAGAAATTAGAAATTCTTCTTCTGTCGGGTGGGTATCGAGTCTATGGACCCGATGAACCCTGGTGTCGGAGTTTTTAAACCGCCTAGTAGCACAACTATCAGGCCTCTGACATGGTTTTGTGTAACGACCACCATTAAAGACAGCGACCGGAACCGACGGCTTAACGTGCCCTCCGAAGCACGAAATCTTTTTCTTTTCGGACAATCAGGTGATTCAGCCTGCAATGTCTTACCCAAACTGGGGAAAAATTCACAAAGTGATATTCTCAAATATCAACGTTGTGTTTTACCCCCTGGGGATCGAACCCAGGACCTCCGGATCGGGAGCCCATGGCACTAGCCACTAGACCACGGAGGCAGTTACTTTTTAAGTTTGCAATTAGAAATTAGATATTCATGTTTGTGTAACAACAAAAACTATACACGGAAACAGTATATAATATAATAGTACAACATCTTCTTCTCAGCGTGTCGATGGAACGAGAAATTACATCATAAGGCCCCGAATTCAGCGACTTGTATTGCGGATAAGCTGCCGTCCATTAAATCCGCTGGCGTGCAGGTGTTGGGGCACGCCGATCACGACGTCAATTGTGCCATGGTTTGCACTTCTTCTTATTAGCTAGTGGATTCTAGAGTCAAACGACCCGATGAACCCTGGATGGTTTTCACTGCACACATAACACTGGTTAGTACTACATAAAACGGAGTAACTTCTTAACTAGAGTGTTCTCTACACTCATCTCTTCATCAAATCGCAACCAAAATTAGCTCAAAACAACGAGATCTAGGTATATCTTTTTTAACAAAATTGTAGCCTAAGCGAAACCCAAACAAAGGATAAAATAATTTTAAAGTCTCGTGCTTCTTATATTTTACGTAATAAAATTAACTGCCTTCGTAGGAGGTCCCAGTTACACAAAGTTAGTTAGAATATGTCAATTTATCACTTTGTGAGATTTTCCCCAGTTTGGTTAGGACATTGCAGGCTGAATCACCTGATTGTCTGAAAAGAAAAATGAATTCCGTGCTTCGGAGGGCACGTGAAGCCGGCGATCCCGGTCGCTGTCTTTGATAGTGGTCGTTACTCAAAACACGTCCGAGGCCTAACAGCTGTGCTACTAGGCGGTTTAAAAAATCCGACACCAGGGTTCATCAGGTCGTTCGATTTGAGAACCCACTCGGTAAAAAGTAGAAGAGGACGTAATAAAATCTTCAATGAAATGAAACTTCAAATTGCAGAGTGCATTCGACACTGCACTTCAGATTCTCTCAGCAGGAACGAACTTATCCTCAAATTGGGGAACCATCAACTTCATTCGAGCATTGTCCTTAAATGTCGCATAATTAACTATTCCTCGGTTTTGAAATGCGAAGTCTCTTGAGTTGGCAATAAAATGTAAAATTAAGCTTTTAAGGCTCGTATTTATAAAGCGATATATCAATATTTGGATTGGATTTGACAGGTAGTTTTGTATTGAAATGACATTTCTGATACAAACTCAACCTCGCTGCCAATCTGGAGAGGTCCCTATATATAATCACCTCTTAAGAGTGACAGCGAGTCTGAGTTCGTATCAGAAATGTAATTTCAGTACAAAACAACCTGTCAAATCTATACTTAATATTGCTCTCAATTTTAAGATTTTATTTATAAATACGAGCCTATGAGTACAGAACACGGGGTTTCCCCAACACATACCTCTAGAAATAAATTTAGACCGGTGACGCATTATAAACACTTTGTAGTATAACTTCCATACTGGACTGGGAGAGAAAGGAAAACATAGAATGTTCCAGTTGCCCTTCCTCCCGAGCATGCTGTAGTAGTCAGCAAAAGGGAAAAAAAGGGATTCGAGGGTTGCAGTGTATTGTAATTTAGGCGATGGGCTGACAACCTGTCACTACAGCAATACACATTACAATCTAAAATTGCCCTCAATTTATGTCAGACGTGGCGAAAGCGCCTTTTAGGAGGCGTTTTACGTTCTGCCTACCCCGTAAGGGATAAAGGCGTTATTTTATGTATGTATGTATGTAGTATGGTGCAAATAGGACCATTAAATAAAAATCTAGAAAGAAACCTAGCAAAGTGGCAGTGCTACACAGAAATTAGAAATGGTTCATTTAGGCTTGCGTGTGGCAGATGCCGTTGAGTACCAGGTTTCACTGGTCAACAGGCTGGACCGACGATGTATGGAGATTCACTTACCCAAGAGGTATGAAAGTTGTGGTTTCTCATGTAGATTTTAAATCTATAACTCGTTTTTGAAAATATGTAAATCTTGAACCCTCTACCAGCCATAAAAAAAAATACAATTTCAAGTAAAATCGAAAAGAAGTCGATTGTTTAATTTAGATTTTTTCTTATTGTTATTTGGTGTTTTTTTGTGACCGGGCATATTATTAGTGAAACGTATTGATTATAGTAAGATTTCAGCAAATTGCTTCACAAGTCATTTTGTTCCATAGTGCATCTCAAAATTCATTTGTTTGATCTCTTAAACAGATCTGAAATGGGTTCATCGGGTCATTCGACTCGAGAATCCACTCGCTAAGAAGAAGAAGAACAGGTCTGAAATTGCTGTTATTAATTTAAGCGTAAATAAAAGGTCTGTTACAGCATATATATTTCCAAATTTTAGAAGCAAACCATATGTAACAATGTCAGGAAACGTAGTATTTTCACAAAAATAGACCGCTGGTAGAGGGCTAAAAGTAGTATCGGTGTTTTTGTGTATTTTTCCTGTAACCTATAATCGAATATAGGTCATCTCCCTAGCCTTATACTGTATCTCATGGGACGACTACCTAATCTAGGGGATTGAACGAGGGTACTGGTTTTTACACAGAGCCATCAGACCTCCGCAACCCAGAAGGGAAACCAGATCCAATCCTAGATAAAGTCAGAGTTTTCAAGCCGCCAATGCTTAGCACTGGCCTCTGATATGGCTTAATGACTAATATCTACGGTATTAAACGATATTAACCGGGACCAACTGCTTAACGTGCCTTCCGAAGCACGCTTCGAATATAGATAATAACAAGAAAGATCATTTTTCTAGATAATTTAACGTAACTTGTATTTTTTTTTTTTTTCACAAAAAAAAGGTATTTACAGAATTACATGTTACATTCTCGCCAAACTGCGAAAGCAGTTTGTTTGCAAGGTAGCACTCGTTACTTAATGGCTAACAAATACCTATCTTATATTCTAGTACCTTATAAAAAAAAAAACATTATAAAAAGAGTTTAAAAAGAGTTTAAAACTATGAAATATGGAGAATCATTGATGTGACACATTTACATAATATTATTTTGAAGATCAGTTTTAAGTGTTTTCTTTAGGGTTATCTTCGACTTTATTTTATTGTGTCTTAAAAAGTCTAATTTACTAAATATTTTTGGTATTATGAATTTATTTGTTCTTTGGCCATAATAATTTTTAGCTTTTGTACAAATATACTTCTTTTCTCTCATTCTTCTTGTATTATATCTATTATAAACAACTAATCATGACCAATCTAACCTAATCTAATGTATGATGACCAATCTAAACATGTACCCTCCTCTGTACGGAACCCTCTTGATGTACCTAACGCCCTAAAAAGTGTAACAAATAAAGTGAAAATAAAAAATACAAATAAACTAAAAATGTATTCCATGCTGGACTGGGAAGGCAAGGCAATAGAAAAACGTAGAATTTGCTAGCTGCATTTCATCCCGGGCATGCTGTAAATACCAGCTAAGGGATCCGTGGGTTTCGGTATATTGTAATTTAGGCGATGGGCCTGCCACTACAGCAATATACCTACAAATCTATCTTAAATAACTCTGAAAACTTTGCAAGACGTGGCGCCTACCCCATTAGGAAAAAAAACGTGATTATATGTAAGTATAAACTAAAAATAATTTTTAAAATTCAGTCGACTCAGTTTATCTACAGGCACTTTAAAACGTGTTATGACAGCGAAAATAAAAGAACAACGAAACCCCGGAGCCTTTAGCACGTGCTCGTCATTTATCTTGAGTTTATTTTCACAAATAGCAACGAACGTGTTAACAACCAAGTCTGAGGTTTTATTTTTTTAGACACTGCTTTTTGTAAGTCGGTTAGATGTATTTTCATATTTTGTGACAAACTAAGTACGTAAGAGAAAATGTATGATATAGTTCATAGTATAAAACAAAGTCGCTTTCTCTGTCCCTATATCGCTATGTATGTATAAATCTTTAAAACTACGCAACGGATTTTGATGTTGTTATAATGGATAGAGTGATTCAAGAGGAAGGTTTATTTGTATAATACATGCATAATATAGTAGAGAAACACTGATAATTTTCGTGCGAAGCCGGGGCGGGTCGCTAGTGTATATTATAATTAAGTTCATTGTCTCCAATATCTTTGATTTCAATGATTCATTTATATTTTTACGTAAGTATAACGAATCTTATTTTATGAAACACATTCACATATTTCTTTTCAAGAGAGAATAATTATCGCTACGTTTCTATGAGATTACGATGTCACACATCAACTTAGATTTAAAGAGAATAAGAAACAATAAATAAATTAAAACCCACACAATAAATAAGAAAACGGATTTTCGGTATTCAATAGAGATAAAATCAGGAAAGTCGTGTAAGTACATTATACAACAATCGCTTTCTTCCATGCTGGCCTGGGAGATAGAGAAAAACATTGAATGTGCATGCTGCATTTCCTTCTGGGCATTTTGTGAAAACTAGCTAAGGGATCCGAGGGTTTCAGTATAGTGCAATTTAGACAAATCTATCTTAAATATCCCTAAAACTTTGTCAGACATTGCGAAACGAACTTTGTTAGGGTCGTTTACGCTCTGCCTACCCCGTAAGGGAGAAAGGCCTGACTATGTGTATGTATGTAGATTATACAAGACTCGCATTTTCCCAAGTGGAATAATACCATATGAATCATCGCAAAGCAAAATGATGGCGGAAATTCGGAGTATTGATGTAATTTTCCAGCCCACGTTTAGTCGAATTTCTAAAGCTACTAAATGATTTCCACGAATCAGTGCTTACATGGAAATTGTAAAGAGCACAGATACAATCTCCATGCTGAAATGGGAGCGAAAGAAAAAGAAATATTCTACAAGCTGTATTTCCTCCCGGGTATGCTGTGAAAACAACTAAGGAATACGAGGGTTCCTGTATATTGCATTTTAGGCGATCGGCTGACAACTTGCCAATACAGCGATATACCTTCAAAACTTGTCAGATGTTTCGAAATGACCTTTGTTTAGGTCGTTTACGCTGTGGCGTTGTTTCTAGTTTGGTTAGGAAATTGCAGACTTACCACTTGATTGTCTGAAAAGTAAGATGATCCATGCTGTCAGATGGGCATGTAAATAGTCGATTTTGCGCCTGACTTCTCTCTAGTCTTGTCAGTCAATCTGTCCCATCAGAATAAGAGATTGAAGAAATAAGGAGTGCACCTGTGTTTAGCGCAAATACTCGGGCACTAAAATTAGTCTTCGCAGTTGGCCGATCTCTGGAAGATTGGCCGCCATCACCGGAAATCGAATCAAACATTGGCGTTGCGTTAAACATCGATTGAAAGTCGTTTAATATTATCAGGAAATAACTTGTTCCGACGATCGCTCACTGGTAAAACACAGTTATCATGAATATAGTTTTATTTTTGATCATAACAAAGTAATTCTAATTCAATTTCACTTAAAGTTAAGTCTTATTTTATAACGAAACCCTTCCTAGTATTCAAATTTCAGCGTTCAACTTTATGATCTTTAACTCGAGGAACGCAAATATCGTACATTTTTTATGCTTCCAGGAGGAGTTTTAATTTTAACTGACAGTTAAATTTTAACTATCAAGTAAATTGAAACTCTTGGCTTTTGACCCATTTAAAGTAATTAGAACTTTAAGGGAACTTTTTGGAGCAAATAAAGTGAAACCTTTGGGACCGTCGTAAACTCTTAAGGAGTCGTTTTTACATTTTTATTTACCTAATAAATTGTTACACGTTTTGGATTTTAAAGTGCTTTCTCTTCGGGGAGATTTTAAAACAAAAAGTGCACTTTTTTCTTCAACAGTTGTTATTTAAATACTGTTAAATAGTTTCGGTTATAACAGCTGTAAGGCCTTCTCCAGGAAATTCTTTCAGGAATTAAAAAAAATAGACAATTTGTATGGAAAAACTGAAAAGAATCCACTTCCTGAAAGAGTTTACATACATACATATAATCACGCCTTTATCCCTAATGGGGTAGGCAGAGCGTAAACGACCTAAGCAAAGGTCGTTCCGCCACGTCTGACAAGTTTTGAGGGTTATTACAGATGATCATGACGTATATTGCTATAGTGACAGGTTGTCAGCCCATCGCCTAAAATTGTAATATACTATTACCCTCGAATCTATTAGCTGGTTTTTACAGCATGCTCTGGAGGTGATGCAGCTGGCACATTCTATGTTTTTCTATCACTTCCAGTCCAGCATGGAAGTAAGAGTTTCTTTGTGAAAGTTGTTCAGTGTCGTTGACTTTCAGTTTATTGGATGGTGACCCTTTTACCCGGTTATTGTCAATGGATAGTTAACAATAAATAATACGGGGTCTGGCGTAAGATGTACTCGTATTTAAATTGCTAAACATAGCACTTTCATACATGGATACATATAATCTCGACTTTATCCCTAATGGGGTAAGCAGAGCGTAAACAACCTAAACATAGGTCGTTCCGCCACGTCTGAAAAAGTTTTGAGGTTTATTTACGATTGATCTGTAGGTATATTGCTGTAGTGCCAATCGCCTAAATTACAATATACTTAAAACCCTCGGATCCTTTAGCTGGTTTTTACAGCATGCCCGGGAGGAAAAGCAGTTAGCAGTTTTTCTTTCGCGTCAGGCCAGCATTGATTTCTAAGTCACTTTCATACATTAAGGAAAAATTTAAAGCTGTTTGGCGATTAAGATGGAAGTGTGGTGGCAAGACAAGCCGATCAACGCAGAGCCTATACCCTATTAAATATGTAGGATTTTTCAGTTAGACTTATCCACAGGCAACCTTGGGATGCCCAGGTAGTAAACAAGCTATAACAAACTAAAATAGATAACACAAAACCTTCAAAACTTTGACAAATGTGGCGGAACAACCTTTCTTTTGGTCGATTACGCCCTGCTTACCCCATTAGGGATAAAGGCGGGATTATAATATATATTACGTTTTAAAATAACATTGACAGTTAAAAGACCAACAAAATTACCTCGGCAGGTGCACTTGAGAATAGACTAGCCAGAAAATTACTTCAGACTAAGGGTTCAGAAATGAGCTAGCCATTTTTCCAAGGATTTCTGCCTGTCAGCCCCTCGTTTGCTGGACAACGTAAATGTAACGTGCATTAATGCGATGGGGCAAATTTAAAAAGTTTCCGGCAACGTCACTTTGTAATTTTTTTCCGGACGTAATGGGAAAATTCTGGTTGCCCACTTTGGCTGCTACATTGTGGTTAGAGGTTTTTGGAAAAACTTTGTTGAGGTAATTTTGGGGAATTGCTTGCGTTTTTTTCATTTCGTTGCCTGGAGTGAAATGATGAGGTTTTACTTTTGTAGTAATGTTAGACATTGCAATTTGTGGACGTTTTTCTACTAGACGGCACGACAACGACTCTGCAACGTCCCAATAACGTCCACCTAGTACCAATCTGAACGCACACACATGCGCGCAATGACGCGTATGTTTCGTACAAATACAAAACACATGTAGTTTGACCATCCGGCGACGGTACCGGTGGCAATCAATGCCGTGTCGGCAAGTGGAAAAGCGTTATGTACATAATTTATAATTTCATTGATTTTCATAGATTATATAGATTATTATTATTATATATTCCTTAATGGTACCGTGCCGTTGCCGTTGCCGTCGCCGTGCCGTCTAGTCGAAAAATTGCAATTGAATACAATTACAACTTTTTTTTCTTTTATAGTAAGTAACTCATTGGAATGAGTGCGTCGCCATATAGCTTACTTTAAAGACAATAAACGGTCCCTGTGCTGTGTTTTTAGGGCCTTCTAGTTGGGTAAGGTTATTAAATAGTAGACTTTGTATTTTCGATTTTCTTACTTCTAAAATTGTAATAAATTTAATAATCACCCTAAGTTGAAATATGTGATAAAAATCACTAACAAAGGTTTAACAAAGTATTACACAATAGCTAGCACTTGTTGAAACTTTATGAAAAATCACAAAAGATAAGTCAAGAGCTATATAAATCCAAACAAAAGACCTGGCAACACTGTTTCCGTTTCCGCTCTAAACATTACACAATAGAGTTCAAAAGGCTCAAATTAGAGTCACATTATGATGTAAATTTCATTTTCATTCCTGTGTAAAACAAAGATAGGACTCCAAAAACATTAAACAAGTTTGAATGTTGTTTATGGGTGGAAATAAACAACTTATTTGTTTTTATTATTGTTTTATGTTTATTGGCGAATTACAGGTTAACAGGTCGGCGTTTGATGTCTCTGTTAGTTACGTAATTTCAAAGGTTATTCCCCATTGTTTTATCTACTCATATAAAATAAACAGGTATTTTGTGAAAAAATGTACTTAATTTAAAAATACAAATAACAAACATACTTTGTTTACAATGGGCTCGATTCTAGATTTGCCGGCTAAAACTTAAATTAAAATCTATTTGTCACTTTTTGACTAAAACATTGGAAAAGGACAGGAGATCTATTCTCTCCGGTTTTTGATTTATAGTACGTTGTTTTATGCGTTATCTGTAATTTTTATCCGCCGTCATATGATATAGCGGATAAAATTGACAGAAATACTGGGGAAACGTGCAAAAGTGCGTAAAAATCTAGCGGACAATGTGTAAAACTATCGCCTGTCCTTTTTCAAATTTATTATTTTGATAGTGATAGATAATTTTATTTTTAGTTTTAGCCGGTGGTATCTAGAATTCAGCCCAATTACAAAATCTTTCCAGCGGTATTTATCTCTAGTTATTTAGAGATAAAATACGTAGGTAATAGAGTCACTATTTTTAGTCAATTTAATATGGATGGATTAGGAGTTGCTTGAATGAGCATGTAGCCGACAGATGGCGCTACACCAAGAAACACAAGTACTGAAACATGGTATCGAAGTTTTCTCAGCGATCCGCAGATATACAAGTTCCAAACTTGTCCAGTTGGACTTCGGTCCCCTGGTCACAACACCCAACCAGGCGGGTAGCTACCCGACTCCCAACCATCATCACTAAGCCAATTGGCTTCAACCTTTAACTCCTAAAACCATCTAGAGCTTTAGTCTACTTTAGGCTACTTTAGTCATGTGCACATTGTGCACTAACTACTAGGCAACATGATACGTATAGACATACATATAATCACGCCTTTATCCCTAATGGGGTAGGCAGATCGTAAACGACCTAAACAAAGGACGTTTCGCCACGGCTGACAAAGTTTCGAGGGTTATTTAAGATAGATTAGTAGGTATATTGTTGTAGTGACAGGTTGTCAGCCCATCGCCTAAATTACAATATACTTAAACCCTTGGATCTCTTAACTGGTTTTTACAGCATACCCGGGAGGAAACGCTACTGGCACATTCTTTGTTTTTGTCTCGCTCCCAGACCAGATATTATGCCTAAAATACCTTTGAATTTGACACGCAGAACTTACCTACCGTAATATGTCTACTGAATCACGAAAGGCATTTCTTTCTCCCACAAAATAAACACGTACAACTGCTTCAAATTCCCAGCAGTGTAGACTTACATGAATAAACATACATACATACATACATATATTCACGCCTGTGGCGGAACGACCTTTGTTAGGACGATTACGCTCTGCCTGCCCCATTAAAGATTAAGGCGTGATTATATGTTTGTGCGCAAACAACTAGAAAACATGACATATGCTAGCGATATTCCTAAATTACCTAGTAGGTACTTCAAAATTTGACACGAAGAACTTACCTACCGTAATATGTCTACTGAAACACAAAAGGCATTTCTCTCTCCCACCAAATAAACACGTACAACTGCTTCAAATTCCCAGCAGTGTAGACTTACATGAAGAAAGATGAGTGCAATCCGTTCACTTGAATTGACGGCGAGTCGACGACGGCGGCGGCTGAGTCGAGAGGCGCGTGACGTCATTACACACGTAATGAGAAAAAATCCAGGCTTTGTCAGGCTTGCTAGAAAGAATTTACTCCAATGATGAACTGGGAGTTAGAGAAAACATTTAATGCGCCAGCTGCATCTCCTCCCGAGCATGCTGTAAAAACCAGCAAAATGATCCAAGGGATTCAGTATATTGCAATTTTGGGCGATGGGCTGGCAACCTGTCACTACAGCAATATACGTACAAATCCATCTTAAATAAACTTTGTCAGACGGGGTGGAACGACTCTTGTTTAGGTCGTTTACGCTCTGCCTACCCCATTAGGGAAAAGGCGTGATTATATGTATATATGTTTGTAGAAAGAACATAAAGACTTCTTCCGCCAGCCAAGCGTGGCTAGTAAGTATACGGGAAAGGGACAGCGACCCGGAAACTGACAGGGGTTGCTTAGTCAACATTACTGAACAACAGTCACCAGGAAGTTCTTTAAGGAGATGAATACTAAAATTGACTTTGTCATACAAAATGACCACCCCAATGAAACAATTTGTATGGAAAAGCGTTGTTTTGTATTTCCTCATGATAGTTGTTCAGTTTCGTTGACTGAGCAATCCCTATCAGTTTGCGGGACGCTGTCCCTTACACCCGGTAGTAAATTGCTCTTCAAAAGAAATCTAGCAGTGGACTTATGCGGTTCGATTTTCTCACTTATTAGTAAATAAGGCCCGTATTGAAACAGCACTTGTGATTGACAGCTAGTTTGAGTTTGTATCAGAAATGTTATTTCAGTACAATGTCACATCCATACTTAATATCGCTCTCAATCTTGAGATCGCTTTATAAATACATGCCTAAATGTTTCAATCTCACAAATCGGTTGAAAACAATATCATGTACCCCAATTTTCATAATCGATTTAAGCAACATAGCTATCACATTAGTAGATAACGATCATTACAATTCTACATACGACCTTCCCAATGACGCCCCTGTTGGTAATACCGACCCTCTTACTTTTTATGCCTTAATACGGCCCTGGTGGAATGGCAACGGGGTAATTACTTAACCTAATTAATTTCGACGCGTGTGGACACTAATTTCGGCACTGGATTTCCTGTTGATTATATTATTGAGTGTATTTCACATCAACTTTTTTCCTACATCAACTGAACAACGTTAGATCCAAAAAAGGATTTTGCTATGATTTTGCCATTTCTATTATATCTAGAGTGTCATACATACATACATATAGTCACGCGTTTATCCCTAATGGGGTAGGCAGAGCGCAAACGACCTAACAAAGGTCGTTCCGCCACTTCTGACACAGTTCTGAGGGTTATTCAAGATAGACTTTTATGTATTTTGCTGTAGTGACGGTTGTCAGCCCATCGCCTAAATGACAATATACTGAAACCCTCGGATCCCTTAGCAAATTTTTACAGCATGCCCGGGAGGAAATGCAGCTGGCACATTCTATGTTTTTCTCTCGCTCCCAGGCCAGCATGGAAGATAGAGTGTCATCGAGTCAATAAACGATAGCCGTTGAACTCTTGTGTCAGTTTTTGAAAAACTTTTCGGTAAAACTCTTTGAACCCACAAACAGTTTGAACTAACCCAGCTGTCCGCCCGAAGCAAAGCCCGAGGTAAGCACTCACTAACACGATTATCCACATTTCCACATTCAACTGCAAACAAAAAGACAGGGTCTAATTTAATCTCATTCGCGGTAAGCTGATAAAACCACCCCGGGTAAAATTAGCCTGGAATTTGGACTCGGCGTCTTTTGTCTGCGGCTTGAAATGACCTCGTGGAGAGATCTCGCACTACGGCATAATCTAATTGAAAATTTAATTTATAGTTACTATTTTTTTAATAAGATGAAAAATTAAATCCACACAGACTTAATATAATGGATTTGCATTTTTTTATTATTCGGCTTCGCACGGAAAACATTAGTGTTTCTCTACTATACTATGCATGTTTAATACATATAAACATTCCTCTTGAATCATTCTATCCATTAAAAGAAACCGCATCAAAATCCGTTGCGTAGTTTTAAAGATCTAAGCATACATAAGGATATAGGGACAGAGAAAGCGACTTTGTTTTATAAAATGTTGTGATATTGTTATTTATTTTTATATAATCTTATTATGATATCAAATAATATTTCAGTCGACATCGAAGTTCGATTCCAAAAGCTTGCCATTTTCCGCCTTTGTGTGAAATGCTAAACCCTGCAGTCAAGACCACATATTGTCAAGACCTAACTTGAAATTAAAACAATAAGAATATTTTATGTTCCTTTAGTGATATTTGTTATCTACGTATAACCACACCAAATGATGAAGGTCACTAGCGAAAAGTCACCCCACATAAAAAAAAAATTGAGATTCTTTAGCATATCTGTCTACTTCCCCCCTAATGTCTCTCTTGGCAGATAATACCTATTATTAGAGTTGATTTATAACTTCCTAAGACCGCATTACGGTGTACGAAAAGCTGGCTTGACTGGCATCTTTTAGAATAATGGAAAATTAATTTTGTTAAAGTTCTTTATGAAAATGTCTTTTGTTGTTCTTCATTGAAGACTTGGTAATCAGCAAGATTCCAAAAATATTCTAACACAGAACCTCGACTAGTCATAACAAACCAGTTATTTTTTTTTTTTTACCTCACGGGGCATTTTAGCCTGCATTATAGTAACCATGATTACCCGGGGGCGAGAGAAAAACATAGAACATGCCAGCTGCATTTCCTCCCGGGCATGCTGTAAAAACCAGCTAAGGGATCCAATTGTTTCAGTATATTGTAATTTAGGCGATGGGCTGACAACCTTTCATTACAGCAATATATGTACAAATCTATCTTAAATAACCCTCAAAACTTTGTCAGACTTTTGTTTAGGTCGTTTAGGCTCTGCCGACCCCAAGAGAGATAAAGGCGTGATTAGATGTATAAAAACCAAATTGAGAGAATTTAATACAAAATCAACTTTTATCATAGAAATAGAACTTTTGATCTGCAGATCGAGAACTCTTAACTCATACCACAGAAGCAGTATCTAGGTATATTAATAATAGTTCTTCCACCGATCTTTGGTGATGGCGGCCAATCTCTCGGCCAACTGCGCAGGACTAGATTTTAGTGCATAAGTATTTGCGCTACACACAGATGCACACTCTATTTCTTAAATCTCTCATTTTGATGGAACAGACTGATTGACACAGAAATCAGGTGCAGGACCGTTTAACATGCCCACCCGCCAGCATGGATCATCTTACTTTCCGGTCAATCAGGTGATCAGCCTGCAATGTCCTAATCAAACTAGGAACAACAACACAAAGTCCCTGCCGGGAATCGAACCCGGGACTTCCGGGTCGAGTGCCCATGGCTCAGACCGCTAGACCACGGAGGCAGTAAGTAGGTATATTAAGGTTTGTGTTAAAAGTGTCATATCATCATGCAACCTTATAAAAGTTCACCGAATATGAAAGTAAGATTACTTTTGGATTATCACGCCTCCATAAGAGGATTAAGTTCCTTTTTTCGGTTTCTTTACTCAAGTCTCGTAAAAATACCGTATCTTTTACGCGCGTTATTATGATTTGATATATTAAAAATATACCTGTAACCTAAATGAAAAAATATATAACGAATATCCTGTCACTGATTTTCAAACCATTCTAATTTTGAACAATGCTAAAAAATAATGTTTATTACTAGAGACTTACCCGTATCAATGACATTGCAAATTTGCAAGTGGATTAGTCGACTGCTATCCTTAAGATACCATTCTAATGGTTGTAGACTCAAGAAGAAGCCACCTCGCTTTGAGAGCAGCCACTTGAGTCCGAGGTCAAAAGACTTATTGTATATAATACGCACAATCAGCGAAATCGGTCATTGGCCGGAAAAAAAATACAATTCGTGGATTGTGCATTGTAAAACTCGCAATCCTCGAAATGTCCTTTTATTTCGGCCATTGAGCGTTGTAAAACAACCATTTCGCGGGCCTGCAAACACGATAAAGCCAATTACCGAATTCGGGGTCTGGCAGGTATGTAAATCAACCAATCCGCGGAGTGGTATGGATGAAATGCCAGACCGCGAAGTGAGCAGTTTTTGGTTCAACTACATCGCAAAATGGCATAGAAGAAATGATAGATTCCAAACTAAATAAAAAACGATGCCTTGCCGTGTCGTGCTGGACTGCGCCGTGCCGTGCCGGGTCGTGTCGTATTGTGCCTACAGCATCAAGCAACTTCCCACGACTATTGGTACTTTAAGTTTCTGTGTCATCTCGTTCCATTGTCGACTCTGTCTTGGTCACTTCACCTCTAGTTTCCTTTGAGACTTTCAAAACTTGCTTACCTTTTACCTTTAAAACTATAATATTAGGTCCAATCAAATTTGTATACCTAATCTGATTTATACTCTACCACAAGCATGTAATAAGCTTTAGATTGTGGCAAAAGTGGCACTTTTCTTATCTTTATTACTCCTTACACCAAAGTAATTAGCGAGGGACAGACATTGTCATAAATATATAATAGAAGTGCCAAGTTAATGGTAGGCTAATCATTATTAATGATATTTTTACACGTTACGTAATATGATGACTTGGTGATAATGACATACACATTTTTTATTGTGTGGTATTTTCCATCTTTTCACTCTTATTTGATTTTCTTCAATGCTGACCTGGGAGCGAGAGGAAAACATGGAATGTGCCAGCTGCATTTCCTCCCGGGCATGCTGTAAAAACCAGTTAAGGATCGGAGGGTTTCAGTATTTTGTAATTTAGGCGATGGGCTGACAACCTGTCACTACAGCAATATACCTACAAATCTAACTTACATAACCCTCAAAATTTTGTCAGACGTGGCGGAACGTTATTTGATTAGGTCGTTTACGCTATGCCTATGATTATATGTTTGTATAAAATAAAACAAATGAAGTAAAATTTCGAATCGTATTTTATTTCATAATGTTACGTTCGTTCCTTCTTCAAGTCCAACTATTGGTCCGACATCCATCCTTTATACAGGGTCTTAATTTAGAAGATTTTAGTTCCAATGTAAAAATAAAAACACCAAATCAACTAAAAATATTAGCCAAGCGGCGCCCCCATTAGATAAATAAACATAATTCACTATAATTCAAAAACCGAACAAACTATGAATCGCTAATATTTAAGGTTCTAAATTATCTTTATTACTATAACTGGAGTCTGTAGGACCGGTTTTTCGATTCACTGCGTTTTTAGTGAATTATGTTTTTTTTACTTAGTAGGGCGCCACTTGACTAGTATCGTCACCTTAAGTCGTTGCACGTATCTCGAAGGAAACAATCAAAAGCATAACCGCCATTATCGAAGCAACGTCGGACCGAAGGGCAAATCATTACTTTGCACAGCGGGTTAGTTTATTTGTGCAAAGGGGAAATGCGGTCAGCCTTTTGGGGACGTTGCCTTGATATGGAGCGCAAGAAAATATTTTTTATTAGTAGTAAATTTTAATTTTATACGGTTTAATTTTATGTGATTTTGTGTTAATTTGAATAATGCAAAAGTATATCTTTCCAAATGTGAATCACTCTTATTAAAAAAAAAAAATTCCATCAAAATCATTTTTGTATTTTGTTTTTTTTTTTAGGAAGATATTTATCACTTCTAAACTAAGACCCTATTTATAACATGACCGTACGATAAATATACAATATTACTCTCATTACGAATTATCTAAATATTTACATTTATACAATTTATGAAGAAACGTACTCGTAATTAACTTTAATAAAACATTTGTTTCAACTTTTTGATTAAAATTATACACATTTTCTAACGAAATAGAACTTAAATTATCAACATTTTTATACAAAGCAATATACTTTAAGAACATAACAAAGACAGGTTATATTTTCTCATTATCTCTTAAGGAGACGAAACTAGCCAAGTTACCCCCCCTCCCATTAGTAAAAAAAAATATTACACGTAAAACGCAGTGAATCGAAAAACCGGTTTAACAGAATCAGGTTAAACTAATAAACCAATTCATACCTCATTGTAATTGAATTTTTTTACTTCTTTAAAATTTACTTCAATTTGTTTCGAACGGTGTCTCCACTGTTAATTAATGTGACGATGGTAAAAACCAGTTTCAAATTTGTTTTAACTTAACCTATAGGTTATAAACAAAATTAATATAGTTTTTCCTTGGTTAAATTAACCAAAAATAAATCATAATCATCAAAACTTAGTTACACATATATGTAGATAAATATTAAAGGTAATAACAGGATAAATTCTATTTGATTATAATCTTCAACTATTAATGAATATAAGAAAAACTGGTAGTTTATACTTTTATACAATTTAACTCTATTAGTTATCTAATATTTACAATTTATGAGTGTAAATTAAAATAGGATCATCTTTTGTAACGCATTTTTTAAAGATTGAACAGACTCCTCCATGCTGTCTCATTTAAGAACATGTATTTTTTTTTTTTATAATTACATTAAATTAACACTCTATAAAAAGAAGATCACTACATATAGTTGCATTTTATATCTTCATTGATTTAAACTGACGGATTGTGGTCTAGTGGTCAGAGCCATGGGCAATTTGGTAAGGACATTGCATGCTGAATCACCTGATTGACCGAAAAGAAAAAGGATTCCGTGCTACGGTCGTTAAGCCGTCGGTCCCGGTCGTTGTCTTTGATAGTGGTCGTTACTCAAATCACGTCAGAGGCCTAATAGATATGCTACCAGGCGGTTTTGAAAACTTTGACACAAGGGTTCAACGAGTCGTTTGACTCAAGAATCCACTCGCTAAGAAGATTACATTGTTTAATATCTGAGTTAATAAAATGTTAAATTATTGTTTTATGTTGAAATTAAATAAACAAATATTTTCCATATCCGGAGAGATGTGGGCTGTTTTAATTTACACTCAATAATAATATTTTATTGTTAAAATAAAGCATGGAAGGTAGGTAATACGCAATGTTATTATTCTCATAAGCACCAATATTATTGAATACTTTTATGAAATATTTGTTAGTAAATTTTATAAACTGTTTCTACTTTATTACAATAACTATTTTCTTGGAAGTAAATAATTATTTTACAAGTAACTAAAGAAAGTTTAGAGTAGTTAAATCTTCATTCTAAACCTAATTAATTTAGAATTGATTTTTAGATAAGGGCCGGTTCAAATAACATTAAATTAATATACAGCTTAAATTATTAAAATATTGTGTACAAACAAAATAATCCAGAATAGCATAGTGATATTTTCTTTTCGCAAATAATACATTCGAAACGGAAGGATCTAAGTGACTCTATGGGCCGTATTAATAAATATCACTTGAGACTGACAGCTAGTTTTAGTTACTATCAGGAATATAATTTCAGTAAAATATGACCTGTGAAATCCATACTCTCAATGTTGAGATAGTTATATAAATACGAGCCTTAGACGCTTAAAATATGAGATGCCCATTTATTATTTGTCATTGTACAAAGAGAAAATTAAAATGTACAAACTATAAAACTTGTGTCATATTGTATGTTATCGTAAGCTATAATATAAATTTTATAAAAGAATATTTATATTATAGCTTACGATAGCATAAAGGTAAAGAATAAATGGAATTTTCGTTGCATGTTACCATAAATTTGACCCAAATTCTTTAACCTCAACCTTTTTCTCAAATCGTGCTAGTTGCGATATTAAAACGAACAATTTAACCGTAACCTCAAACCAAATAATAATGTTATTAAAATAACTCTACCATAAACTAAATAATAGGCTAATTTGATGCATTATACAAGTTTATGAAGTGAATTTTAGTGCCTTTAACTATTTATTTTCATAATAATGTCATAAAATTTTCAGGCATAACGTAAAAGCTTAGCTTATTTATTTTTTCCCACAGATATTATAACAGGAGAAGGCTAAGTAAGGTTAAATTAGTTTACATAAAATACGCCTTCAGTACGTATTTTGTGATTTTTTTACAAATTATGATAATATTTTCCCAGGTTTTCTTACCCTTGAAATTCATTGTAGGGATTTATTGATTATGAACAAAAAAATAATCTGTAATGCTAGTCTCAATAATAATGGTCTTCTCATGTTATTATGTCTGTTCTTTGGAATTTTACTACACTTTCACATCACCAAACCGCACACTCAACCACTCAAAATTGTCATGTATTTTTCAATTACATTTACACTTGAGTAGCATTCTCACTGGTGTTCAAGAAAGGTTCTTTCATATCACAAGAGTTTCTCTTCCTCGGCTTCGGAGGAGGCCTGGGCACAGTCCTGGTTCTTCCACTGACCACGTTCACACTATACCCTAGTCTATCACGGGAGTTTCTGATGAGACTCTCATTTTCTGCCAACATGACTTTTAAAGGTCTTTGCTCGGAAGGTCTAGGGATCCTACCCTGAGCAGCGTTCATGGTCATTGCCTGAAGGGTTAGTAGCTGGTTGTGGATGTTAGGCGAGCTGATGCTGCTTCTAGGGATCGTTGCATGAGGAGTTCCTGGAGCTGGTGATGGAGCTGGTTCCAGTTCCTCTGAGTCATTGAATTGACCCATTTTGTACATCGGACCTAAGTCCATTTCACTCTTGTTGAGGCTATAGTAGTTTGCTCCATTACCGAAGAGTTTTATATTAAAGTCATAGTAAGGAATGACTCCGTTTAGAGTTGAGAATACTTGAGCACGTGTGTCTGGGACATTATTTCTTGGTCTTCTCGGTAAAGTCACGTAGCTTTTAGGACTCATCGATTGTTGGAAATTTTGGGGTTGAAATCTACTGTATGCGGATGAGTTAATGGAAGTAACTACGTATCCTGGACTTTTGATTGGGCTTTCCATTCTTATCTGTGGTCTCTCGGAAGATGTGCCACTGGCTGGTGATATTTGAGTGCTGCCTCTCAAAGGGAATGAAAGAAGATCTGGTGGATACGCTTGGTGTTCCTGGGTTAGCCGGTCTATGAGTAGGGTTTCTTGGGAGATCTTTGGGAGTTCCATTTCAAGATGGCGGCTGTTGTCTTCTGTTGAAGCTGTGGACAATATTTTTTTTTTTAAGAAAACCACACAAAAATGTGTTAAAAAAATCTTGTAAATATTGTGTGAATTTAACTTTTATTGGCAGGAGTAAAGCTATTCTACACCCCACGACATAATTTTGACATTGCAATTTTTGTTATGTAATTTTAAATTGTGAAGTGTGTAGGTACTTTAGTTGTAGAAGTAAATGGTAAAATTTCTGAAAAACTCAAATAATTGTAGCATTATAAAACCAGTCGTTAGAGATGTAACGAAATTTCAACTCTTCGGTGTTCCAGTAAAAATTTTGGCACGAGAAAATGTTTGTAACTTCAATCGAGGCTTGGCACAAAGGAGGTAGGAGCTCATTAAATTTTATGGTCTACCGGCCAAAGCACGCGACCTAAGAATGTTCACAAAATAGTTTGCTGTAATAAATTATGAGAAAATTATTCCTTTACTGCTTGGAAACCCAAAGTTGATGCGCTGTTTCTGTTTTCTAGAAAACTTTTTATTGTTATTGTTTTATTCAACTTCAATAGGGAATGATTGTGTAGTTGTAGAATCTAAATAAACAAATGTATGAACATTTTTCAGGCATATTATTTAAGTGACCTAATTCTAAACCTAGAATTTCAACTTTAGTTTGACTGATCACTTTAACTTCATGGTCTGCGCATTCTTGTAATTCTTTCTTTGAGTCTGAAATTAAGGTCTTATAATAAGCTTTTATAAAAGTATTTTCTATCGCTGGAGATATTCGAAGTACACTCGACCTTCATTTAAAATATCTCAAAATATTCCTTTTAGTAATCTTACATCAAAGACTGGAATACCTTTTGTGCGAATTTTGCGGTTTTGTTACTCAGATTTTCAATTTTGATTGTCCGTTTCGTTTGACGTAAATAAAATGTTGATGAAATTTGATACAACAAACTAGGTTGAGAAGATTCTTTGTAAAATAAATAAATTACGTAGTTTTGAGAAGAAAGAAGAGAGAGAGAGACATTTATTTTCAAAGTACCTATCCATAAGAGATTTTTCTATGTTAGAGTTTTCAACAGATTTTTTACCCGAATCTCTCGAAACTAGTGAGTCAATCTTAATTAATTTAGTGTTACGTAAAAATATCATTTAGTAATAGTTTAGATGAATTTTAAATAAAGAGTGCCTGTTCGGTGTATAACACAAAATAACAGAGTATTTTTGATGAAGAATAAATATTGGCAGTAGTACGTACTTATTTTTTCACAAAACATGTTATACACAATTTCCTTTGATACAATTTCAGTATCATACAATATGAAAAAGTGAACATTGAATATATGTCTCATATTCGTCCTAAATTTGGTAGTTACTTTCTATTTTGCAAAGGAAAACGGTATATTTACTTACTCTTGGATATAATATTATGTTCTTTGTAGTAAAACGTTTTATTTACGAGTAATCCTTTGCATATCTGGGACCGACAAAAATAATAGCAACTGCCTCATTTTTCAAGCATGATGAAAAACGGCCAGAAGATTTCAGTTTCACTTACATATTAATCACTATTGTAAATACGACCTACTACGTACTATTATATATTCTGTGCTACTAGTACCTAACAATGCAACCTTTAAAATACCTTCCTTCCATTTGACTAGTCCTATTGTAGAAAATTGATTTAAATATTAATCTAAGTGATTGAATTTTTGAAAATGTATTAAATAAATAAATAATTTGTGTGACAGAACAAACAAAAAACTCTAAAGTTTTTCAAATCAAAGCTATTGATTCAGTCATAAAACACTAGACGGGAACTATCATTCAATATAACGATGTCATTCATCGGTCCCTTTCATTCGAACACGCCAATCCTCCAATCCTACAGTACGTCATGGCTTGAAATGAATGTGGTGAAAATACAAAGTGACACCATAAACATGTCTCTACGCCTTTTTGTCAGTAACTGCCCGCGTGGTCTAGGGGTCTGAGCTATGGGCTCCCGATCTGGATGTCCAGGGTTCGATTCTTAGGGGGAAGTATACAGTTGTTTTTTTAACACTTTGTGAGATATTTCCCAGTTTAGTAAGGTTAGGCTGAATCACCTGATAATCTTGAAGAAAAAAGATTCCGTGCCTCGGAGGGAACGTTAAGCCCTCGGTCCCAGTTGCTGTCTTTGATAGTGCTCGTTACACAAACCGCGCCGAAAGCTATTAGGCGTGACACCAAGATTTAACTGGTAGAACGATTTTCCAATATTTCCATACAATGCAGTATCCCCAGTACACATTCATTTAAATCCTTGTCGTAGTGTACTAGGAAGTTTGTGAGCGGAAATTTTTGACTGCTGTTCGGCAGTGGGACTGGGAATGAGTGAATGAATTTAGACAATGGAATGAATTTCTAGCTGCTACTGCAACTGAATGCAAGGATTGTACTGGCGATACGGACGGAAATATTTACCGTTTTCACACTGTGAATTGTGTCTATGAATACATACGTATAATCTCGCCTTTATCCCTAATGGGGCAGGCAGATCGTAAACGACCTACAAACCTGACAAAGTGTTGAGGGTTATTCAAGATTGATTTGCTGTAGTGACAGATTGTCAGCCCATCGCCTAAATTACAATATACTGAAACCCTCGGATCCCTTAGCTGGTTTTTACATTTAGCATGCATACATACATACATACATAAAATCACGCCTTTATCCCTTACGGGGTAGACAGAACGTTAAACGCCTCGTAAAAGGCGCTTTCGCCGCGTCTGACAATAATTGAGGGTAATTTTAGATTGTAATGTGTATTGCCATAGTGACAGGTTGTCAGCCCATCGCCTAAATTACAATACACTGTAACCCTCGAGTCCCTTTTGCTGTCTTCTACAGCATGCCCGGGAGGAAGGGCAGCTGGAACATTCTATGTTTTTCTATCTCTCCCAGTCCAGCATGGAAGTAAATTTAGCATGCCGGGGAGGAAATGCAGTTGGCACATTCTAAGTTTTTCTCTCACTCCCAGTCCAGCATGGAATTTTGTTTATGTTTGTGTTATACGTGGGACACTCAGAAAGTTTTGCGACACTAAAAAAAATTGTTCTACAGGTACATATATTTTTATTAAATCTTTTCAAAGTACTCTCCACCAGCCTCTATACAAAGATTCATGCGTCTGAACCAGTTTTCAATACACTTTTTCCAGTCCGCCGTAGACACCTCGTTTACAGCCTGCTCGAACGCAGCCAGCGCATCTTCCGGCGACGAAAATTGTATCCCCTTGAGCTGATTTTTTATTTTTGGAATTAAAAAAAGTCACACGGTGCTAGATCAGGGCCGTAAGGAGGTTGACCCAGGAGTTTGACTGGTGTGCTGTCCAGGAAGTCCCTCGTTTTGAGCGCGGTGTGTGCAGGCGCATTGTCGTGGTGGAGCAGTAGTCCGCGGAGCCCTGTGTTTGGTCGCTTGTTGCTCACAACAGAAAAAACTTCTGGTAAACATTTGGTAGTATACCATTCGGCGTTAATGAATCTTTGATCTCGTAAGGGAATTGAGACCAAGTGGCCAGTCAAATTAAAAAAGCTGGCGATCAAAATCTTCCCCCCGCTTCAAGATCGCTTCACTTTGGGAGGCGTTGGTTCACTTTGAAACACCCAAACTGTCGACTGGCGCTTGGTTTCTGGATCGTATTGATAAATCCAGGACTCATCACCTGTTACGATGTCGTAAACACGCCGAGACGAGCCTGCTTCAAATTTGTTCAGCATATCACGGCACCATTCCACCCGGGCCTGCTTCTGAGCGTCGGTGAGGTAGTGCGGCACCCAGCGCGATACTATCCTCCTCACGCGAAGATGCCCTTGTAGAATCTCGTGAACGCTTCCCGATCCAATCTTTAATATGTGCTGAATCTCCTGATATGTAATTCGCCTATTATCTTGGATAAATTTTTCACTGCTAGCACGTTTTCTTCCGTAATAGCCGTCAAAGGGCGACCGCTTCTTTCTTCATCCCCCAAGGTTGGTCGACCGCGCCTAAATTCGTTATACCAACGATACACGGTTGCCTTGGAGGGGCTTTCATCTATAAATGCCATTTGAAGTCTATCGAACGATTCATCCGGTTTCAGGCGACACTTGAAATCGTAAAAAATCATAGCTCTAAAATGTTCCCGGCGCAGATCCATTTTTCCGTAAGACACGATACTTTGAATTAGCTCGCAAAAAATGTGGAGGGAAATTTTGAAAATGGAACACACATATTTTTACTTACAAGTAATCATATTTTCAAAAAAGATTCTAACCGGCCAGTCTGCCATATATAAAAACTATTTATCGCAATACTTTCTGAGTGGCCTGGTAAATACCCCATTAGGGATAAAGGCGTGATTATATGTATGTATGTATGTATAAATACTTACAACTTCATTCCTTCAACCATAAATATGTGCTTATTATTTCTGCCATTCCCATTTACTTATTACATTAGTTTAAAATAATAAGTTTGTAAATTGGAAATGTACTTGTTGCGGCCTATTGTAGCTTTTTATTGTTTCAATTAATATTCTAATAGTCAACCGCCCGATATAGTTTTTATATCAAATTTTATATAAAGTAAATTTGATATTCTATATTTTTCAGGCGTTCTGTTCGTCTTAGCATTGTATAGTTTCATCTCGCTTGCTCCCGACTTAGCGGTGATCAAACGCCCCAATATTTTGTAAAATCAATAATTCTATTTAAATATACCGCTCCAGTTTGCATTCCATAAAAACTGAAGTTTTCATTTATGTTCCTCGCAAACAAAATTAGTTATAGGTATACAAGTTTAGGTCTTTGTATATAGTTTGCTAATTTGAATCACTGTCAAATTAATATTAGGTAAAATTATAATAATCAAACTAGTTTTTTACCTAGTACTGAGTCGTTGTCCAACAGCGTCCTATTGAGTTCTGACATCTCAGTAGCTTCACTCGTTATTGAAGGAGGAGCTTCATATTTCCTTGGAGGTTTCGTCACTGGGTTGATTTCCGGCTTCAAACTCTTCTCAGTCTCTGAAGCTGTCGACTCCATGAGGATTTCACCGTTGGAGGAACGGGTATCAGTTTTAATCAGTCTTTTCATTTCATTGTTCTGACCGGTGTAGAAGCAGACAGCTATGACCGCTGTGAAGATTATTATTATGGCTGTGATGCAACCTATTAAGATTGCGAATGTGTCTGACTCTAAACCAGCTATATATGAGCCGCCATATTTGGACAAAACGAGGGTTAAAGTTTTCTCGTCTTTACCGCCAGGGTTTTCAGCTACGCATGTATAGTTACCTCTATCACTATATCTAGCATTAATAATAGTAAGATTCATCCATCTAATCAAATCCATAGTGTTTTCAGCTACGCTGTATCTGACCTCTCCAAAGGCTTTCAGCTCAATAGTTCTGCCGTTGTACCGCCAAACTACTTCTGGAGGGGGATTTCCCACGACTTTGCAAGTTAGCGTAATGTTTTCATCGTAACTTTTGACCGTTGCGTCTGGCAGCGGCTCGAGGATAGTAGGCCGGCAGGCGAAGTTGGACGAGTCTAATTCGTTCCAAAGTTTATCTTGAACTGATGCAGGCTCGGCACAGGCAGTTGGGGGAGTGTATAGATTATGACTGATGGCCCAATCTCTAAACGCCTGCAGGTTGCAGTCGCATCGCCACGGGTTGTTATGCAAATCTAAGCCAGACAAGTTCCTCAAACCCATCAAAGTTTCCGGTTTCATGTGGCTCAACTTGTTGCCGTCAAACCTTAATATTTTGAGCTGCGGCAAGTTTACAAACGTTTTAGTCCCAATACGGACGATCTTGTTATTGCTCACCTCAACTTTCTGAAGAAACTTCAGATTGCGGAACAGTCCGTCCTCTAACTTGTCTATGTAGTTGTTGCTTAAGTTTATTAATCTTAGTTTCTCGGTGCCTTTGAACGTGTCCGGGTGGAGATAGCGGATTCTGTTCTTGGATAAATCCAGCTCTATCATGATGGCGAGGTTCACGAATGCGCCTTTATGGACCGTCTCAATGTTGCACTCTTTGAGAAACAACTTCTTTAGATTACTTAAGCCAACTTTCTTGAACGCTTCTTGGTGCAGTTGCTGGAGATTATTATTGGACAAATCTAGTATCTGTATATCGCTGCTTAGGTTGGCTGGAATTGTTTTTAGACTTGAATTTGAGCAAATTGCAGCCTTATTTCCAGACTGCCACCGGCAATCACAAGGCCGCTGGCATTCTGTGAAGTCTGCCAGTGTCGTGGTGAGAAACCCGAGGGGTATGAATGCGATTATCACCCATATCTTCCAGGTTTTATAGGCCATTTTGCCGTGGTCATTGCTTCGGAGTGCATTCCTGGGCTGTGCTCGGCGCGCGGAACATTGGGTTCTGAAACAAAGAGAGGTACGGCGTGAATATTACTGTCACATAAATAAGGGATATCACGATATTATTGGAAGTTTAAATTGAATAATTGCTTTATTTGTAGACGGAAAATTTTGTCAATAATAATGATATCGGGTTCTAATTTTTTTGATTATTTATATAAATAAACGGACTTTATTATTTTATTCAATAGGCATGAATTGAATAAAATAATCTTGTTAAACATAAAAATCACTCAATCAAAAGAAGAAGTATTTTTTCGTTTGTATTCATAAGGATTTAATAACCCGTGAATGAATTTCAATGAATATTTTCTCTGTCGACCTGTAATTTTATACCTAAAAATACTTATTTTTCCATGCTGGACTGGGAGCGAAAGATAAACATAGATTGTGTCAGCTGTATTTCCTCCCGGGCATGCTGTAAAAACCAGCTAAGGGATTCGAGGGTTTCAGTATATTGCAATTTAGGCGATTGGCTGACAACCTGTCACTACAGCAATATACCTACAAATCTATCTTAAACAACCTTCAAAACTTTGTCAGACGTGGCGGTACGACCATTAGGGATAAAGGTGTGATTAGAATGTATGTATGTATTCAGACGAGTGGTTTAAATATAAATTATACATACATTTTAAGAAGAAAAGTACAGTACAAAAGAAAGCTCGGACAAAGTCGCGAGAAAATGTTAGTCTATCTAAAATAACACGCAAACACAACGCGTTGAAAATTGCGTCGTCCCGTAATAGGTAACAATGGTGAGGATTATCAAGCTAATACGTATCAAATAGCGTAAGCTGTACACTGAAGCTATTAACTAAACTCGGCTTGACACGGCTTACTACTGACCTGTCTGTGTTCTATATAGGGTGTAACAGAAAGGGTATATGCACCTGTCCATTAAAGATAAAGGCGTGATTATATGTATGTAACATTATCCAAAAAAAAACATGTCTTTACCCCTTAGGTACATGGTAGGCAGAGAGTAAAACGCCTCGTGAAAGACGCCTGGTCTAACATTTAGGATAAAATGTTAGTCTAACTAAAATAACACGCAAACACAACGCTTTGAACATTTCATCATCCCGTAATAGGTAACACAAGTGAGGATTATCAAGCTACATACATACATATAATCACGCCTTTATCACTAATGGGGTAGACAGAACGTAAACGACCTAAACAAAAGTCGTTCCGCCACGGCTGACAAAGTTTTGAGGGTTAATTAAGATAGATTTGTAGGTATATTGCTGTAGTTACAGGTTGTCAGCCCATCGCCTAAATTACAATATACGGAATCCCTCGGATCCTTTAGCTGCTTTTTACTGCATGCCCGGGAGGAGATGCAGCTGGCACATTCTGTATCAATGGTGAGGAGGTTCACATTTTATAGATTTATATTTATTTATATATATTAGATGTACAAAAAAAATACAAATACATTTATTATCCACATTTACAAACAGAAACTAGTTACACACATTCACAAACATTCAAAACAAAACACAAATAGATGTATTTATTTATATACCCTTTCTGTTACACGTTATATAACCTAGATTAATATTATACAGAAAAACATTGTTTGTTTCAGGTTTGTTTGATTCCATTTACCAAAAAATATGAAGAGAGTTTTAGCAATACTATTCACAATTTTCTTAACAAAATGTGATTTTTCTCACTCCAACAAGCAACGTAAAAATATCTTTTATATTTCGTCAGAAGTTAAACTAGGCTAAAAAAGAATTAACGGTAGACTAGAATAGCCTATTTTATACAATTCTTTTAAGAATAAAATAATATCAAGTTCAAATAAAAGAAGCATTTCAAAAAATAATGATATGACATTAGCCTCTGAAGCAGACTGTTTCTTCTATATTTATGTATATGATGTCCTCATTATAGTGGATTTAGCCCAGATCAAATCTTTTAGTCTAAACTTTATCAGACGTATTACGTTTACATTACTAGAACCAAAAACCTTGCTATAAAATACTTCACATTGAAACCACAACCTGCTTACCACAAATTCTCTACCGTGACAATATCCAAATTACACTCGCGTGCAAAACAAACGACCGTTAATTCGTGACCCATTAGAGCATGTGACCTTAGAGGTCAGATCCTTGGGTCCTTGGGTCACGATAATCGATACGATCTCACTGGTAAGTGTATAGTGCGGGCGTTTCCTTAAGGGTGATTAAGTAAGAGTAACTATAAGCTATTACATACATACATAAATGTAGTCACGCCTTTATCCCTAATGGGGTAAGCAGAGCGTAAATGACCAAATCAAAGGTCGTCCCGCCACGTCTGACAAAGTTTTGAGGGTTATTTAAGTTAGATTTGTAGGTATATTGCTGTAGTGACAGGTTGTCAGCCCATCGCCTAAATTACAATATACTGAAACCCTCGGATCCCTTAGCTGACTTCTACAGCATGCCTAGGAGGAAATGCAGCTGGCGCATTGTATGTTTTTGTCTCGCTCCCAGTCCAGCATGGCCTATTATGTAGTGGTAATCCGTTATATGCAGTGTACGAAAATGCAACTGTTCGGAACTTTTTTCGAGGTGTGTTTTGTCTTAGACCTGGGTTCTTTATCCAGAGGTTATGCGTACGATGGTTTTAGATGGGGACAACGGTGTTAAAGATCACTTTTCGAACTTATTTTTAATTAATTTTGTTGAGGGGTTAGTCATAAACTAGAGGATATGATTCCGAGATAAAATCATCAGTCACGGTCAAAGTCGTGCCAGAATTCGTGATAACTCAAAAAACCCTGACACCAAGGTTCATCCGGTCATCCAACCATATAACCCACATAACAGAGAACTTTTATTTGTAGTGTAATGTTTTCGCGTGAGAAAATCAAGTACATAAGCTAGCGTTTCAATGTACCTAGTAGCTATGAACTCTTAGCACTTCATGAATATTAATAGAGTAGTCCAGTCAGCAGTTTTCGTCTATTAGTTTGTTATCTGGTTGAAGTAACTTGTACCACCAGGAGCTACTAATCACATCCAGAGAAGCAAACTTGTAGTGCTAAATCGACTTTACCAGGTCCTCTTAAGCCACACGATGACCCACTGCCGCTACGTTTTGTAAGGCGCAGTTTGCATACGCTCAGAACTGTTTTTTTTTCATAGTTGGTTTTTAATTCGGCCAGATTATTTTTTAACCCGGTACGGCAACGCCAAACGGAAGGATTATTTGTCCTATCCAGGCAACGTCCGAGTTGAATAATCCAACATAAAATTTCACCGAGAGTGGCCGACTAAATTACAGTAACCTTCTAACTGACATTTGGTGCCAAATTTAATGAATATTTTAATAGAGAAGTCCAGTTATCAGTTTTCGTCCATTAGATTGTTATCTGGATCAAGTAACTTGTTACACCAGGAGCTCTTAATCACATCCAGAGGAGCAAACTTGTAGTGCTAAATTGACTTTAGCATTTCCTCTTAAGCCTCCGCCACACTATGGCACACGACCGCAATTTTTATTGGCAGTTCTATGTTTATTAACCAAATATTTTGTTTATGTTCTAACTTTTGTCTGTTTAGTGTCTCACACGTTAAGATAAGTACTCTGACATCTGGTTTAGATCTTAATCAAGTACCCAGGAATATCACAGTACCTGGACCTATACCCAGTACACATAAACAGGGAAAGGTTCAATTACCTACTACCAGTCGTAGTGGTAGGAGGCTTGCGAAAACAGTAGTGTATCAAACGCCAATCTTTTAACTAAGAAATAATGTGCCACTCAAAATACAACAGTCGAATACCGATGATACCCTAATTTCCCAATCGAAACGCTCCCGCAAAAGTTTATTTATTTATTTAACAATTTACTGTACACAAAAAAACATCATAAACACAGGACATAAAAAACAAAGACACACCAGGCACTGCTTATTTCGAAAAAGATTTTTTTTACAGCAGACCTACATAAAAGATTTAAAGATACGCGGATAAAACGTGCACAAAATTTAATAAACATCAATAAGATAAAGTTCAGTCCAATCAAAGTCTACATCATTGGTGGTTATACAAATATATATATATATATATATATAATTAGATTGGGAGCGAGTGAAACACATAGAATGTGTCAGCTGCATTTCCTCCCGGGCATGCTGTAAAAATCAGCTAAGGGAATCGAGGGTTTCTGTACATTGCAACTAAGGTGACGGACTGACAACCTGTCTCTACAGCAATATACCTACAAATGTATCTTAAATTACCCTCAAAACCTTGTCAGACGAGGCGGAATGACCTTTGTTTATGTCGTTTACGCTTTGCCTACCCCATTAACGATAAAAGCGTGATTATATGTATGTTAACTATGCCTACGCATTAACTATGCTTGCGTGCCCCATCGTGTGTGTCACAGACAGCCTTCAAACGGCGTTTATCAGCAAACTTGTCGACTGCACGACACGCCTGCGAAATCTTGTGCGTGTCCTGAATAGGGACCGTAATGCTCTTGTTAATTATGGTAATTTTGGCTAAGTTATTGGGTTGGCTGCTCTTAGATAGGGGGTTAATGTCCTTTGGTTAGGCGTGCGTAATATGTCGAAGATGAATGTTGTGTGTTTAGCCCTACAAGGTGTGAGATACGAGATAGGCCCAATGAGTATCTCGTCTAGACAAGAAAACCCCGATTTTATAAGCCCATACGAAAGCTCTTTTACGAAGATGATACATACCTACAAACAATCGTATAATATCTATGAAAGAAAGAAAATAGTAAATTCGTCTCGGGCAGCACACGAACCTGCGTCTCTAGAATGCTGATCTATTGCTGTACCAACTGAGCTACCGAAATGGTAACTGGAATTTATTATTTTCTTTTTTTCACAGTATGTTTACTGTTCATGACGTCATGATCCACAAAAAATATGAATATGCTTGTATGAATTCCATCACAATTACCAAAACATAGGGCAAATGTCAAATTTCCATTTACACAGCAAACGTGTGAAGTATTTAACATAAACCTCTTTAAATGTTAATTACAAATTGCTCAAAATTTCAGCTTTTTATAGACAGTTAGCGCGCCAGTAAAAGTTTATCTCTTCGGAACAAGCATGAACTCTAACTCTGCCCGGAAATAATTACATTTGCCCAAAAAGCTGTTTATTTCCTAAAGTAAATGGGAATAAAACACTTTAATGCGAAAAGTGGTAAGAGCGTGCTGGCATGTTATAATAACAGTCCCGTACTTTTTTAATTGATAGATTGAGTTCTATATCTATATCTATCTATATCAGCCTATATCTACCCACAGCTGAGTATAGGCCTCTTCTTTTATACGCCATCTACACCGATCCTGTGCTTCCCGCATCCACTGTCTTCCCTCAATCGCTACTATATCATCAGTCCATCTGGCTGGTGGTCTGCCTACTGGTCGTTTTGATGATAACGGCAGCCAATCCGTTACCGCCTTGGTCCACCGTCCGTCATTCCGACGAGCCAAGTGTCCCGCCCACCCCCACTTCAGTTTGAGAAAGATTGAGTTAAAACAATGTTATAGGTTAATCACAAAGTTTTTTTTAAAGTGGCAAGATGATATTATCTTCTCGAAATTTTCATATTAGCTTTAATAACGACTTGAAACTTTCATAAATATCGGTATCCCTCACTCTTATACTGCTTAAAGCACTAAAACATTTTTTTTTCTGTATGGCTATTTGAATAGCAAGTATTTCTGTTTCTTAATTGTATTTGTTTTGTGTGTTCAATCGCACTCATATGATCTTATTATAATGTTAAATAACCCTCAAAACTTCGTCAGACGTGGCGGACCGACCTTTGTTTAGGTCGTTTACGCTCTGCCTATCCCATTTGGAATAAATCAGTTTTCAAACCGCCTAGTAGCATAACTATCAGGCCTCTGACATGGTTTAAGTAACCATCACTATCAAAGACAGCGACCGGGACCGACGGCTTTACGTGCCCTCCGAAGCATGAAATCCTTTTACTTTTCAGACAATCAGATGATTCAGCCTGCAATGCCTAACCAAACTGGGGAAAACCTCACAAAGTGATAAATCGACAAAGTTGATAACTTTGTGTGTGTCCCCTGGGAATAGAACTAAAGACCTCCGGCTTGTAAGCCCATGGTTCTGAAAAGTAGACCACGGAGGCAGCATTTTTACAACATATGTATGTATTATTTTTAAATTAAAAAAAAGTAGCTCATAATAACAACAGTCTCAGAATACCCATAGGTGGAGGCCATCCCTATCAAACAAAGTCACCGATTTAGTTTCATTAGCATTTGACGGACCAAAGCTATTTCACTCTTACCGTTATCATTATCTGATCGTTTGTCCATGCGAACAAAACAATATATTTGTTTTTGAACAAAAAAAATAATAATACATTCATATGCGGGACAAGTCTAGGGAGATGATGATGATGCGGTAAAAAAAAATATTTTATTCCTAATGGGGTAGGCAGAGCGTAAACGATCTAAATGAAGATTAAAGAGAGAACAGCGAAAATATTTTTAAAAAAATCTGCTTCACATGAGGTACATTCTTAAGTAGGTACTTCTTAATTTGGGCCTGAAATTAAGTCTTTGTCCTAAAATTGGTATTTAATAATATTTTTTCTAGTAGACATCACTATTTATTATATTCCATTTCTAACAACTTTAGTTATTTTTACACAGAAAACCAGAACTTTAATTATTTTTGAGCCTACACTTAAAAGAAATTGTAGACTTTTTAAAGTCAGCCCAAACTGTGTTAGTTCACGGAACCCCAACGATAATTGTTTTTCCTTGTATCAAAGCACCAATTTTCTGCATGAAAGTACGACGGGCCGAAATGGAAATTTGATAAAATCTAATCCAAATTTGGTTTTAGCGGCCGACACTTATTACCACTTTATGTTTTAGATCTTAAGTGCTGGTAAATGTAGGAGATTGGCTGAAATTTATGTAGGTATATCATGAGTTGAATTTTTGCTTTGCTTCGCTTCCATGCTGGATTTCCCAGTCATAGATAGAAGAAAATAGAATATTTCAGCTACCCATCTGACTATCATCAGCAAATGAAGCAGATTAAGTAATTACTGCGTCCGTGGTCTAGTGGTAAGAGCCATGGGCTCACAAGGAGGTCCTGGGTTCGATTCCCAGGGGGAACACAAAGTTGATATTTGTCCATAAACTACTATACTACCCCAGTTTGGTTAGGTATGCAGGCTGATTCACCTGATTAACTGGGAGAAAAAGATTTCGTGCTTCGGAAGCACCTTAAGCCGTCCGCCGGTCCCAGTCGTTTTTGATAGTGGCCGTTACTCAAACCATGTCAGAGGCCTGATAGTTGTGCTACTAGGTGGTTTAAAAACTGTTACACCAGGGTTCATCGGGTCTATTGACTTCGACAAAAGAAGAAGTCGTTATTATTTTAAACTCGTTAATTATCATAATATTATTTATTTGCAAAGAGCATAGGTACATTGTATATCTATCTGTGTATAACAATAACAATTTATTGTTATAAATCTCATATATTTGATATTATTTATGAGAAGGACCTTAAAATAATGGAAGCTCATATTCACAAAGGTCCCAAAAATGTGTTGTAATTTATCTTATCCCTTATTGTTATTGGGTGCCAATAAAATTGTTATTTATTTAATGTTCTTCTTCTTCTTCTTCTTCTTCTGTCGAGTGGGTATCGAGTCTATGGACCCGATGAACCCTGGTGTCAGACTTTTTAAACCGCCTAGTAGCACAACTATCAGGCCTCTGACATGGTTTTTGTGTAATGACCACTATCAAAGACAGCGACCGGGACCGACGGCTTAACGTGCCCTCCGAAGCACGAAATCTTTTTCTTTTCGGACAATCAGGTGATTCAGCCTGCAATGTCCTAACCAAACTGGGGAAAAATTCACAAAGTGATAAATTCTCAAATGTCAACTTTGTGTCCCCCTGGGAATCGAACCCAGGACCTCCGGATCGGGAGTCCATGGCACTAGCCACTAGACCACGGAGGCAGTTAATGTATTTAATGTTGTTAGTAGTATTTTATTAGGTAGGTACTAGCTTTTACCCGCGACTTCGTGTGCGAAGTTTATTTTTTCTTCTTCATCCATCCGGGATTATCTGCAGCGTCACATCTGACTAAGTTATGAGTGGTATTTATGGTAGATTTGTCGGTATATTGCTGTAGTAACAGGTTGTCAGCCCATCGCCTAAATTACAATATACTGAAACCCTCGGTTCCTTAGCTGGTTTTACAGCAAGGAAATGCAGCTCGCTCCCAAGCCACCATCGAAGTTTAGGTTAATGGATTTTCAAATCTCCATTTCAAAATCCAAAGTCCTCGAGCATAGGTTTTCTTGAAGCTCAGAGCCGAAAGCGCAAGTACAAAGAATATTATGTAAATCACTTTAGAAAATTCCCAAACTCCTGTTATTATCGCTCAAGGGAGTTTTCTAAGAATCGTCCAACGTTGAATAAATTATGTTTTAACTCATAATCATAACAAAAGCTTGCATACAAAGAAGGATTTTATGTACTTGCTGTACTGTTGGCTGAGAATTATAATGTTCTACATACATATAAGCACGCCTTTATCCGTAATGGGGTAGGCAGAGCGTAAACGACCCAAAAAAAGGTCGTTCCGCCACGTCTAACAAAGTTTTGAGGGTTATTTAAAATAGATTTGTAAGTATATTACTGTAGTGACAGGTTGTCAGCCCATCGCCTAAATTACAATATACTGAAACCCTCGGATCCCTTAGCTGGTTTTATACAGCATGCTTGGGAGGAAATGCAGCTGGCAGATTCTATGTTTTTCTCTCGCTCCCAGGCCAGCATGGAAGAAATTATAATTTTCTGAAGTAGTTAATGCTTTTAAATAGAAAAACTAAAAAGCTTATTATTTAAATATATTTTGAGAAATCTCTGTTCCAGTTATGACAAAAATTACAAAAGCCTAACTCGTTTCTACACGTTTTGTGGTTGCCAAGGTATGTAATATAATGCTACTTACTGACTAATTGCAGCAACACACAGGCGTCACTTACTGCCCGCAAGTTTGCTCTACGCGTATTGGCAAAGGGATGCGCCAACGTAGAGTTCATCGCTACGCGCGCGTAGACCTTAAGGTGACGCATGTGTGATGTAGGCAATTCAAAAAGTGTTGAGCGCAACCTTGCCCGCAGTAAGTGAAGCCTGTGTGTTGCTGCCCTTACACTATGTGATTTGATAACATACATACATATAATCACGCCTTTATCCCTAATAGGATAGGCATGCGCTAACGACCTAAACAAAGGTTGTTCCACCAAGTCTGACAAAGTTTTGAGCGTTATTTTAGGTAGATTTTTAGGTATTATGCTGTAGTGTCAGTTAGCCAGATTACTGAAACCCTCGGAACCCTTAGCTGGTTTACACCATGCCCGGGAGGAAACGCAGCTGGCACATTCTTTATTTTTCTCTCGCTCCCGGGCCAGCATTTAATCACAGACCGTAAATATAAGTATACAAAACTTAATAGGTACATACTGAAGTTTGATTATTAAATAATAATAGAGTTATGATTTCGTCGCAACTGCACGCTATGAGCACTGTGGCCCATTCGAATTTTCCCCTTTAAAAATAGCTAATCTTTTCCGCCCATAGATTAGAAAAGTAAATAACACAGACGTGACACTTCATTCATTGCTTTCAGAGTAATATTTACCTATGTTCTCATGAAGTGTCGCCATAACGATTATATTTTTTGGACATCCATAGATAAATAAATAAATTAGAATTAAAAAAAAGAAATTAAAGAATATTGAAAATTGTGTAGAGAGCCCGATGGTATAGTGGATAGGGCCACTGCCTCCTGAACTTGAGGTCGTGGTTCAAATCCCACCACGTACCAATGGGTTTTTCGATTTAATAAATGTACGTTTAGTCGGCGCTTTTTCCGTACTTCGGAAAGCAAGTTAAGCCGTTGGTCCCAATAATATATAGGTAATATCGTTTAACACCGTAAATATTAGTCGTTAAGCCATGTCAGAGGTCTGTGCTAATCATTGGCAGCTTGAAAACTCTGACCTAATCTGGGATTGGGTTTGGTTTCCCTTTTGGGTTGCGGAGGTCAGATGGCAGTCGCTCTGTATAAAAACCAGTACCCTCGTTCAATCCCTAGATTAAGTAGCCGACCCCGTGAAATACGGGATAAGGCTAGGGAGATGATGATGAGAAAATACTGTATATTGAGCCTTTGAGTTTGGCTTTGAATGTATTTGATCTTTCGTTGAATTGGTCTTAATGAACACTTCTACTTCAGGCAAGAGTTAGTAAACTCATCATCATCTTCATCATTTCTGCCTACATTTACCCACTGCTGAGTATAGGCCTCTTCTTTAGTAAACTCACTCTTAAAAAAAATATCTTAGCTTTCTGTGTTCCATTGGTGCGTGGGAATGGAATTGCCTTTGTTGCCTCGGTCATCTTTGACATAAAAGACTCAAAAGACGTAAAACTTTTGTTGTGATACCTTTATTACACCTTATCGAAGTTTTTAAAGAAAGCACTAAGTCGAGTGATCTACTTTTCTAAGTCGCTATTGATAAAAACTTGTTAAAATGTCTTTGAATTCGATCGTCTAGACTTCAGTTTAAAAATAAAATACCAGTACGATCGCTACAACACGTAGAAACTGAAACAAATTAAATAAGATAGATAAAACTACGAACACACAAAAAATAAGAACAACAGGAATTGAGAACAAATAAAATAAAAAAATAAGTACAATGAAGGCGGCCTTATTGCTATGGTAGCAATTTCTACCAGGTAACCTTGGGTAGAGGAAATCAAATGTAGATAATGCGGGATAGTGCATCTTACTAAAAACTAATTAATAAAGACAAATCTACATAAAATACATATAATATGATATACATAAATCTCTCTCACTCACTTAGTATATTTGATCTTATTATATTATCGTCTTTAGATATAATAATAAATTGCTTATATATATATTTATTAATAACTACAAAATGGGTTAGTTTCCCAAACTGCGCGCACAGTTAATTTGGTACTGGCAGAATATCAGCGCTGTAGTATTACACTACAGCACAATGCTGAGTCAGCGCCAAGTTGACTGACACAATGTGGACAGTATGGTACACTAGCACTGTTGATTTTGTATGTTACATATTAAGTTTGTTTTGTATTTTTGTCATGTTATGTTTATTAATGTTATGTTCGTTATATTATTGTCCTCATTGTTCTTTATTGTAACTGTTTCTCTTGTCTGTACCATTTCCTGTATCTGTTTTGTGTCAGTCAATAAAAGCTTTAATTAATCAATCAATTATTATAATATCTAATAAACTCCTGTATACCATATATAATATACTAATACATACATTATGAAGGAAAGGAAATAAATAATTCAAATTGATATGAAAAGGAATGACAGATACACAAATTATATAGAAAGGCATAGTAAACAAGTATTCTATGGAAGTTCAATAAGGTGTTTCTTAACTCGCTCCTTAAAAAATAAATAAGCAAATATTTGAATTCGTTTTTTCTATTTATGTAAACCGATGTAGTACACAGATTGGCAGAATAAAATAATAGTCATTGCCTGCGGGATTGGGTCTTGTTCAGTCTATGTTTTTAAATGTTTCTCTTTTTATTGTACATGTGGGTACATTCGTTTAGGCCTACAAGCGGCAGGTGGAAATTCTATTGGGTTTCAATATCTGTTCAAACAATAGGTTTAGTAAAATTGTTGTATAGGGGTTTATGAATAAATAGAAAATAATGTCAGTGTTACTTGTGTTCGTATCAAAAAAGATCTTTAATTCTGGACTGGGAGGGAGAGAAAAACTTAGAATGTGTCAGCTGCATTTCCTCCCGGGCATGCTGTAAAAACCAGCTAAGGGATCTGAAGGTTTTTGTAAATTGCAATTTAGGCGATGGGCTGGCTACCTTTCACTACAGCAATAAATACCTATTGCAGTAGTGACACGTTGTCAGCCTGTCGCCTTAATTACAATATGCTGAAACCCTCGGATCCCTTAGCTGAGGAAATGCAGCTGGCACATTCTATGTTTTTATCTCGCTCCCAGGCCGGCATGGAAGAATTTGAAATATCCAAGTAACAAATCACAGTGATAGTCCACATCTTCGTTGCCTACAAAACTGCATAGGCATAATTTCTTCAGTGACTTGTCGCGTCTGTACTCAACAATTTCTTGATCTTTGCTTCCGTGACTCCTGAAGGTTTATGCCACATACAAGTCATATAGCGTGACGGCCACGCCCCGCCACGTATGGCGTGGTAGAATTTTATTGCAGTAAGGCGTTTTTCCACTATAGACGGAACGAAAACGGTGCGGTATTATGATATGGAAGAGATAATGAATGAAATTCAATGAAATTATATGCCAAGCCTTCCATGGCAATTTTTTATTGACGGCTATTGTTCCCACCGGTATTGTCGCCGACCTGTCTAACTGCATGTGTTTTATATAGGTAGGTACTTAGTATGAGCGACGATATTACCGTCTTACGTATATAAATATAATCACGCCTTTTTCCCTTAAGGGCTAAGTAAAGCGTAAAGGACCTAAACAAAGATCGTTCCGCCACGTCTGATAAAGTTTTGGGTATTATTTAAGATAGATTTGTAGGTATATTGCTGAAGTGACAGGTTGTCAGCCCATCGCCTAAATTACAATATACAGAAACCCTCGGATCCCTTAGCTGGTTCTTACAGCATACCCAGTAGGAAATGCAGCTGGCACATTCTGTGTTTCTCTCGCTCCCAGGCCAGCATGGTACCGTCTTAGTAGAAAACAAATCCACGGTATAGTGACGATATCGTAATCGTGTCGTTGCCGTGACGTGAACATGCCGTTTAGTGGATAAACGCTCATACGCTGTTTTGTTACATTGTGTATGTGTAATATTGTTACCATAAAACATAAAGTAATTGGTAGTGTAATTTTGGAAAATAGCACCAATAATAATATTTACGAGATGTAATGTTATAGGTTCCAGCGAATGATAAAATGTACTTATTGCACTTTAAAAACGTTGGTAATTTGTTGTACTGCTGAGTTTGAGGACCATAATTTTTTTGTAAATATGTATGTATATACATATGGAGTAGGCAGAGGTGGAGAGATCTAAACAAAGGTCGTTCCGCCAAGTCTGAAAAAGTTTTGAGGGTTGTTTAAGATAGATTTGTACGTATATTGCTGTTGTGACAGGTTGTCAGCCCATAGCCAAAGTTACAATATACAGAAATCCTCGGATCCCTTAGCTGGTGTTTACAGTATGCTCGGTAGGAAATACAGCTGGCTCATTCTTTGTGTTTCTCTCGCTCCCAATCCAGCATGGAAGACTTTTATGTCGTTCCCAGTCCAGCATGGAAGATTGTAAATATGTGTTGGAATAATAACTGCCAATGAGAGAGAGAGATATTGATCTAATTGTGTCATGAGAAGTTAACTTCAACCCCTCAAAACTCACAAAACTACATCGTAAATAACTAAAATATAATATAACCTGACTGACTTTTCATGATTAGTTACACAGATTCAATTCATACTGAAACACTCTCACGCTTGACCTTTTCATATCGTCAAATAGTGTTGCCGAACTGACGATAGTCGAAGTATCGATAGTTTACTGTAACAATACCTAACATGTTTATGGTATCGAGACCAAAAATTTGTTTTAATAAGGAAGAAACCCAATGCTCACGATATAGAATCAATAAAATTGATTGCAGATTCGGTTTCATCGATACTATCTATAGAATTCAACGCAGATAGCAGCTTTTTCATATTTTTTTTTCATATAATATGAAAGAAACAAAATAATAATGTTGATGGACTGGCATTCTAGAGACGCGAAACGAATTTATTATTTTCTTTTTTTCATATTATATGAAATAGTTTTCGGGTTCTTCGATTGTATCGATACGTACAATTCTATGGATTCACATAAATACTATTGACGAAGGAGGTTGTGTCTCACGCGCCGAATCATTCCTTGCGCAAATATTGTCTATCGCAATTCAACGCGAAAACGCTGCGAGTGTGATAGGCACCCTTGCGCCCGGAATGATAAGGGGCGGGCTGTTTAAGTGACTATGTATACCTACTTACGGATTTTTGACATTTAGTTTTACTGATCTACTTCTTCTTCTGTCAAGTGGGTATCGAGTCTATCGACGCGATGAACCCTGGTGTCAGAGTTTTAAAACCGCCTAGACTATCATGCCTCTGACATGGATTTGAGTAACGACCACTATCAGAGACAGCGACCGGGACCGACGGCTTAACGTGCCCTCCGAAGCACGAAATCTTTTCTTTTCGCAATTAGGTGATTAAGCCTGCAATGTCCTAACCAAACTAGGGAAAAATTCACAAAGTGATAAATTCTCAAATATCAACTTTGTGTTTCCCCCCTAGGAATGGAACTTGGGACCTCCGGATCGGGAGTCGATGGCACTAGCCACTAGACCACGGAGGCAGTTAGCAGTTTTATTGATGAAGGTATCTTACTAATTGTTTCCGACTGTCGTATTTATTAGGTCACTATGGGTCCCATCGTTAGACTACTATGTTTATTTAGTAATCAATCGATGGACTATCATGTAGCCTATTTATCGGCAACACTATCCTTAAAGTTAAAAGTCATTATAAATCCACGGCATATCCCATCCCGTACGTAATTCAAAATGGCGGCCAAGTTATTCAATTAATAAAGGGTGTTATAGAGGAATCCAATTAAAACTGTGGACCACTCGCATTAGTGACAACCGTTTACGAGGTTAAAGCTTTGAAGGATTATCCTATATGACCTTATGGTTCGGTCCAATAACTTTGTGACCCTTTATAGGAAATTCTAGAAGTGTTGGAATCAACATTTGATATTAAATTTATGGTTGGCTTGTTATGTTTTATGTCCCAAACATATTAAAGCTGTTCTTGAAATAATTATTCAATTTTGAATTCTGCTCTCCTAGTAATATTTTTATTAATGCGAATGTATGTTTCAGTGTTTATTACATAATCACACTTCAACCACTAGATGGATTGTGATGAAACTTAGCACACGTTAGGTCCTGAATTAGGACATAGCCTGAATGCAAAGTGGGAAATACTTCACATCCACGGGAAAACTTATTTAGTCACAGGTGAATCCACAGGCGGGAAACTAGTATCTTCCATACTGGACTGGGAGAGAAAGAAAAACATAGAATGTTCCAGTTGCCCTTCCTCCCGGACATGCTGTAGAAGTCACCAAAAGGGATTAGAGGGTTACAGTGTATTGTAATTTGGGCGATGGGCTGACAACCTGTCACTACAGCAATACACATTACAATCTAAAATTGCCCTCAATTTATGTCAGACGTGGCGAAAGCGTCCTTTAGGAGGCGTTTTAAGTTCTGCCTACCCCGTAAGGGATAAAGACGTGATTTTATGTATGTATGTATGGAAACTAGTTAATGATAAAAAGCTAATTCGAGGAATCAGCTCAGTGGGTGTGAAGAAAATGTAGCCTTAGAGACTTACGGCGGACGGAGACGGCTTTATACAGGGTGTAAGGGACAGCTTCCTGCTAACTTCATAGAGATTACTCATTCAACGAAACTGAACAACTATAATCAGGATATTTTATCAGGTAGTGAAAAAATAAATGGTTTTCCATACAAATTGTCCGATCAAATTGTGAACACCTACATCGGACAATTTGTATGGAAAATGTAATGTAATGGAAAAGGAAGTTCGATTTATTTTTCATCTCGTGAAATAATTTCCCAGTGAAAGTTGTTCAGTTTCGTTGATTGAGCCCTATCAGTTTGTGGGACGCTGTCTCTTACATCCGGTATATTTATAATTAGTGTTGCCTTAGAGATGACAGGTTTTGATACTTTTGGTGCTACAAAAACCTGTAAAAGCCAAATAAGCAGGGTTATTTCTATTTTCAGACCACTAATGAACTCTAATTCACAGAACGGTTAATCTTCTGTCGAGTGGGTATCGAGTCTATCGACCCGATGAACTCTGGTGTCAGAGTTTTTAAACCGCCTAGTAGCACAACTATCAGGCCTCTGACATGGTTTGAGTAACGACCACTATCAAAGACAGCGACCGGGACCGACGGCTTAACGTGCCCTCCGAAGCACGAAATCTTTTTCTTTTTCGGACAATCAGGTGATTCAGCCTGCAATTTTCTAACCAAACTGGGAAAAATTCACAAAGTGATAAATTCTCAAATATCAACTTTGTGTTATGGTGAGAAATACCCAAAAGGTATGAAAAGTTGTGGTTTCTCATGTAGATTTTGAAAATATACTTACATTATAAAAATATTTAGATTTTCGGCCCTCTACCAGCCATAAGAAAATATCAATTATAAGCAAATAAAAAAAGTAGACAACTAAATATTTTTTTTTGACTTTTGTTATTATGCAAAATGCCTATGGGAAGCAATTTGCTGACAACTTACTATAAATTAATTCTTTTTACTAAATAATATACACGGTCACAGTAAAAACACCAAATAAAATGTTATTATTATTTGGTGTTTTTACTGTGACCGTGTATATTATTCTATAGATAGTAAAAACACCAAATAAAATGTTATTATTATTTGGTGTTTTTACTGTGACCGTGTATATTATTCTATAGATAGTAAAAACACCAAATAAAATGTTATTATTATTTGGTGTTTTTACTGTGACCGTGTATATTATTTAGTAAAGAGAATTAATTTATAGTAAGTTGTCAGCAAATTGCTTCCCATAGGCATTTTGCTCCAGAAAGCATCTCATAATTCAATTTGTTTAATCTCATCAACAGGTCTAATTTTGGTAAAATTTATTTACGCGTAAATATAAAGCAACAAAAAAAACTAAATTTAGCAGAGAACAATATGTAACAATGACAGAAAAGTTGGTATTTTTGCAAAAGTACACCGTATTTTTTGTATTTATGCTGTAATCTAATTAACTTTTAGAAACTTTCAAATGGTCTTGTCAAACGAAGTTCTAAAATAAGTAACATCAGCCCAGCCTAATCGGCATGTGTCAGAGATTCGTTGTGCACGTTTTGGCGTTTGGCAGTTTGTTGAAGGCTCACTGTTGCTTAGCACGAGACTTGAAGGAAGTTTTCAAGTCGGCCAAGGGCGTGGGAGTAAACTAGGGTTATGTTATAAGTTCAATCTGTGGTGAGGTCAAAATTATTCAATACTAGGTGACCTGGCAAACTTTGTTCCGCCTCAGACGCCATAAATGAGTCGTTTTTTTTTTCATCCTCTTTGACTATATTTGCAGCTCGCATTCAGTCAATTCTATGTCAAATGTCTTAAGGTTACATTAAAAAAGTTTAATAATTTTATATGGTGGTTAAGTAATTTTAAATTTTCTAATTTTCCGCGCAATTTCCTTAATTTTTTCTTTCATAAGAACCTTTTCCTGATAATAACGAACAGAACAAAAAAAGAATAAGCGAAATCGGTCCAGCCGTTCAGGCGTGATGCCGTGACCAAGGGAAATAGGGATTCATTTATATATATATAGATTTTTGGACGACTGACTTTAGGGTATGGTAATATTTAAATGCTTGTATATATTGGTAACTAAAAACTTTGAAACAGGTGGCATTTCTAAATTATTTCCAAAATATTTAGATATCAATTTAAATAATTGGTTCCTGAGCGTAAGTAACTCATCTCCCTATCCTTATCCCGTATGTCACGGGGTCGGCTACCTAATCTAGGGGATTGAACGAGGGTACTGGTTTTTACACAGAGTGACTGCCATCTGACCTCCGCAACCCAGAAGGGAAATCAGACCCAATCCTAGATTAGGTCAGAGTTTTCAAGCCGCCAATGCTTAGCACTGGCCTCTGAAATGGCTTAATGACTAATATCTACGGTATTAAACGATATTAACCGGGACCAACGGCTTAACGTGCCTTCCGAAGCATGGAAAAAGCGCCGAATAAACGTACATATGAAATTCGAAAATCGAAAAACACATTGGTACGTGGTGGGATTCGAACCACGACCTCCCGCTCAGGAGGCAGCGGCCCTATCCACTACACCATCGGGCTCTCTGAGCGTAAGTAACTGAGTAATTTAAATTAGAATTTATTTTATAGATAACAAAACTTAATTCATAACTATTTAACCAGCAGACAGTTTAGTTTATCAGCCTAATATAATAATACATTTTATTTTCTTTTAACAAAATTAATAAAAAAATAATTCTTTTTCTAAATTATATCTATAGTAGAAGAAAGATGAAAAATTATTTTCGTTACAATCTATTTGGAGTGTGCACCATATAATTGCCTTAGTAGTTGTTCAAATGTTACATAGACGACATTCTCATTTGCTTCTTGCATAAAAAAAAACTATAAACATCCTTCACTTATAGCTCCGTAAACTACAAACTGTTAAGTTCGGTTACTACGGAAGTTCCAAAACTGGGGCACGCGAAACAAGGTTGCATGCTGTACTAATATCTGACTTTGATGGATGACCGACCAACACTTTTTATTATTTCCAGACGTATTTATTGCCTGAAAACACCTGCCGAGTTAACAACTTTATTTTAACCGACGAATAATAAAAGGGGTTGTTAAATATAGATTTCTATTCCTGTCACAACAGTCTATTTGATAGCTGGATAGACAACTTTGACGAGTGGAGTGTAAGGTATGTTTTTTACTCCGAACGCATCCTTTTGGCAACTTTTACGACGCCGCAAAATTGGTAGCGAGACGCAATTTTTAACTTGCTCCACAAAAATATTGATGAGTGAATGCAATTGTCTTAGAAACTCTGTCAATGGCACGTCTATTGTCTTGCCCCGTGAGCCCTTCATCTTGCACGCAAGAAAACCTTTACAACGCCACTAAAGTCGCAGTGCGTTTGGCGGAGTACTGGCACAGAATATATAATAGTACTACATACAGAATGGATATTTACCTCTCTTCCCCAGTCCGACATACGTCACACTCCGCGCAAGATTGGGGGCCACATTGAACGTACGCTTAGCGGGTATGGCGCGTGCATGTTACCCAGTGTAACGGAAATAATAAAGTTTTGTGTTCCAAAGATGTTTAGGTACTGTTCCGTGTACGGATGTCTTTCTACCACAAGATATGACTCCAATAGGAATTATTTTAGATTTCGCAGTGATGAGGGACGGTAACTAAATTAATATAAAATATGCAACCTAATCTATTCTAAGTATTCAATTACAGTGAAATACTTTAAAACGTAGGTTTAATCAAGAACCAAATTAATCAAGTGATGATTATGACCGGTATTACAAATTTTGTCAACCCTTATAACACGCACACAAACGCACGCCAAGTGTAACATGCCGTCCGTCGATGTGTGACCAAAATTACATGATAGTTAGGAGTATTCGAGCTGTGGTACTGGTCGAAAATAATTTAAGCAATTACAATCGATACAATAAGAAGAAGAAAATACTCAGTTGTGTAATCTTCAACGGTAAAAGATTTTGTCACTAATTAAAACCGTATTTAAAAAAGAAACTTAGGGTTAATTTGTTAATAAAACATAGCTCGATAACAAACAGAACAATTTAAAAATGCTGAGTAAATGCAGAACTGACCTTTGGACCTCTCCTTTCGACCTTTATACCTTATCTAATTTTTGTTTATCATTTGAAGTCGGTTCCTGTTTTCGTTTTTATTTGCATTACAAAATAATGATGTGAAAGAATGACGGGGGAAGAATACGATACATCATGGCCGTTTTATTGTCGTTTTTTCACTCCATTTATTTTATTGCTACGAAATTCTACGGCGTAGCAGTTTCGTAGAATACGCTACGAGTTTTAGAAATGCCAGTTTTGGAGTAAATATTTGGAGGTTTTGTGGTGATTATTGGCGTGCAAAACTTATTTTTTCTCAAATTGCATCAGAGTAGTTCTCCTGATTGACGGAAATGACATGAGTATGTTCCACTATAAAACATTAAATTAGAATAATTTCATAGCTACAAGCTTCTAAATGTGAATAATATAACACTTAATTATATTTGTAAAAAAAAAATGTCAAATTATTTCCGTCAAGGAGAACTACCCATCAAAAAGTGTGTTCAATGTAATTGAAAAGTATAATATAGATATGAATTATGTTCATTTTGGACTTAATTTTGTATACATAAGTTTTTTTTTAAGGTAACAATTTTAACTTCCAATTCCTCAAATTTATTTTATATTTCAATAAGAAACCTCTCATGATGGATGTGAAATATCCAAAGGGTAAAGAATTAAAATATGGCGCCAACTTACCACGGATCTACCAGCAAAATGTGGAAAAGCTCAATTTCATATCTGCAACAAAGAAAAAATCTATTTGAATGTCACATTACACTACATTATTAATTTAGTAATGTCTTTATTCCTTACGGGGTAGCCAAAGCGTCAAAAGCTCAATAAATGTAGTTTTTTTTCGTGTCAAATAAATATTAAATGGTAAAGATAGTGAGAAAGAAAATTTGATTCGCTATATTTTGATAGAAGCTATCAACTCTTTTTCTCTATTCGTTTTTAGAGTATTCTAGAGAAATATTTTTATATATATTTTTGGAACCCAGTTCAACACGGCGGTTTATACGTATGTTTGTAATAAAAATAACGTAATAGTACTGTAAAGGCACTTTGGTATTCGTGATGACTCTGAGAGAAAACGAAATGCGGTTCGTCATTTGTTCACCACTCTATCGTCTTCATTTCTAAATATAGCTTTATCTCGACAGGGATACACGTGGAGAGGAAAACTCAGCGGAGATCATGCTTAACGGCTGCTACTAAAGAGTTGGATTCCGTTCCGATCCAAACTAGCTAAGCTCACAAGAGCGAAGCACTTGCAAACGTAATAATACTCGTATCTGCTGTGAACCTACCTATATATACGTATATATATCTTTCATGCTGGACTAGGAGCGAGAGAAAAACAAAGAATGTGCCACCTGCATTTCCTCCCGGGCATGCTGTAAAAACCACATAATGGTTTCAGTATATTGTAATTTAGGCGATGGGCTGACAACCTGTCACTACAGCAATATACCTACAAATCTATCTTAAATAACCCTCAAAACTTTGTCAGAAGTGGCGGAACGACCTTTGTTTAGGTCGTTTACGCTCTGCCTGATCCATTAGGGATAAAGGCGTTATTATATGTATGTATATGTATTATATTATATTCCCCCATGGCGTAACTAATAGGTTATAATGGTCATGTGATTGTTATGGATCGCTTCATGCGGCCTGCGGGAGTCACGTTATGAATATTGATAGTTTAGATTTAGGGCACCAAGACGAAGGCTGTTAGTGCGCGCAAGGTTCTGCTCAACACGCTGTCAATGCTTTTAGCATTGCCTACAGCACACACTGCTTCCATGCTGGCCTGGGAGTGAGAGAAAAACATAGAGTGTGCCAGCTGCATTTCCTCCCGGGCATGCTGTAAAAACCAGCTAACGGACCAGAGGGTTTTAGTATATTGTAATTTATTTATTTACATATTTATTTATTTTACAGATTACATTAACAGTTCTTAAAACTAAACATGTAAACCATAGTCAAAAATTAGTTCTACATACAAGTAATTAAAGCGTTGGAGGCGGTCACCGCCCGGTGGAATCATTAGGTAATTTGATCAGTGAGCTCCGGGCATTGGTCGTCTTGAAGTAACAACCGGCAGATGTCAGAAATACAGTTTCGGATGCGCAGAAAATGTAAACTATCCCAGCAAGGCTGTCAATGAGCGTCAAAACTTCGTAAAATGGTGAGTGTTTAAGCGTCATTGTCTGAGGAAGGTTTGTCGCAAATATAGGATGGTTCCGTGGGCGTAGATTGTGGCTTAGCCTTATTGGGACATTAAATGGAATATGCGCCAAAAGTGCAGAGTTACTAATATTGCCTCGTAGCAGGTTGTAAAAATATTTGATAAGCGCTAGTTTTCGCCTAACCTCCAAGGACCTGTACGACACCATACCCAGGATATAAGGAGTGGGATACATGTATGGGTAGTAGCCGTAAAGTTTTTTAAAGAGGAACCTCGAAAAGGATTTCTGTATACGCTCCAACATGGAAATATACAGGTCATTATGTGGATTCCATACAATTGAGTTACTCTCGAGTTTACTGCGGACAAAAGCATTGAATAGAGTACATATTGCCTCCCGATGGCTAAAAAATTTAGATTGTCGTTTGATGAAACCAAGGCATTTACTAGCTGCACGGCATATATCAATAATATGGTCAACAAATTTAAGTTGCGGATCGAATCTTAGTCCAAGATCCCGAATGGACTGAACTCGACTCAACGGCTTACTACCCAGGTTATAAGAATGTATTAGGGGAGAGATACGGGAATATGACATCACCGAACATTTATCGACATTCAGTTTCAGGCTGTTATCATTACTCCAGGCGATAATGTTGTCGATATCTGCTTGGAGCTTGGCACAATCATCATTGGATTTCACAGGCAAAGCCAACTTGACATCATCGGCGAACAAAAGACAGACCGATGATTCCACTGTACTTGGAAGGTCGTTAATAAGCAATAGGAAAAGCAGTGGACCAAGGCTGCTTCCTTGACCTATACCTGAGCTTACCCTGTAGGGGGATGATCTGGTGTTTTCGTATTCGACAAACTGGGTTCTATCGTCAAAATACGAACAAAAGAAATCCAACAGCGGCAGTGAGAATCCTGCGAGAGCCATCTTTATCAGGAGTTGGTCGTTATTTACCCTATCGAAGGCCTTTCTAAAATCGAAATAGGCAACGTCCACTTGCGTTACCTGGTCCAAATTGTTGCCTATTAGGGTGGTTATATTAAGAAGATTTGAGGCTGTAGAGCGTTGTGGCAGAAACCCGTGTTGTTCATTACAAAAATATCCCCGCAACTGTGTGGAAATTGCAGAGTGAAGCACGGTCTCGAATACCTTCGCAAAAACTGATAATACCGCAATTGGTTTGTAATTACCAATGTGTCCCCTGGAGCCGCTTTTGTGAATTGGTATTACTTAAGAAGCCTTCCATAACTGTGGAAATGTTTTCGTTTTAATGCTGAGATTAAAAATGTAGCAAAGCGGTTGCGTAAACACGTCACAGCAGTCCTTGATGACAAATTGAGGCACTCAGTCTGGGCCTTGAGTAAATTTGGGTTCTAGGTGTTTTATTACCCGACGAACATCACCCTCGCTAATTTCCTCAATAGATATATGCCTGACAAATGAAGATTGAGTCATCCAAGAGGCTTCCTCTCTAGCATGTTCGGCATTTAGGTGAGGAAGACCGGGCAGAAAAACGCTTTGAAAAAACTGAGCAAAAGAGTCAACAATTTCCTGTGGCGTCATGGTGCCAAACGTTGCTGGTAAGTAAGATAAACGGTTACGCTTTACGAATGCCCAAAAAGCGGAAGGATTAATTTAAATAGATAATTGGATGTTCTTACAGTAGTGAACCAAATCAGAGAAGGATTCTTTGAGAACTAACTTCCTGTAATAATAGAATAGGCCATAATATAGCTGATTGCCAGTTTGCTTGTACATTTTGCGATATTGATTCTTACGTTTATTATTAGATATTGTCTCTGGAGAGAACCATTCAGGATACTGACGGGGTTTGGAAGGTCCCTTTACAGGCACGACCTCTTCGATGACCTTATTTATATGGACATAAAATTGACAGACTGCTTCATTTACGTTAGAAATAACATTAAAAAATGACCAATCTATCTGAGCCAAGGATATATACAGTCGACAAAGATCGGCTTTTCGAAAGAGCCTTTTGGAAATACATGGAGTACGAGTGGGATTTTTTGGTATAACACGTATCATTTTTGGAACCGTAAAGGATATATCCAAAGGACGATGGTGCTTTTCGTGTGACACTACTCACATTCAGGCTCGAACACTGAAATTTCTGACACCGCCTCGTTAACCAACACTAAATCCAGCGTTCGCCCCAAATCATTCGTCACATTGGAATGCTGTTGCAAGTTACATGACGACATGAATATAACAAAGTCATTTCGAGTAGCGACTGACGCCGCATACAAGTTAAAATCACCCACGATAACAATGGGCAGGTCTGTGTGATTGGTTATAATTTTATTTATACATGTAAAAATTGAGGTATATCGGAAGTTAGGTATAGCAGGTGGTAAGTATACAATGCAACGTATAAAACGTGTTGTTCCTCTCGATACTAATACACGTACAATTTCATCATAAGATTTGGCTCCACAGTCCAGTTGACGACGAACATAGGTCGAGCGTGCTGCGATAAGAGCGCCTCCACCGCCCCGATCACATCGGTCAGCGCAAAATACTCTTATTAAGCATCCCGGAGGAAATACCTCTGAATCGTATACTGAGTCGTTAAGTCGTGTTTCAGTTAAAGCAATTACGAGGGGCGGCTGATATAAAATCTACTTTGTTAAAGAAAGTTTTGAAAATCGAACTGGCCATTGCAAAATCATATTCTATATTTATTCCTTTTTCAAAATTATGACGCTCTTATTTTTTCGCTTGCTTTTGTTTTTTTGGCGCGGCTTTGATTTCACCATGTCGAAAGAAAATTGCAAAATGATGAAATTTGAGCATCGAGCAGTGATTAAATTCCTAAGTAAAGAAGGAAATACGCCTACACAGATCAGAGAGCGCATGTTAAAGGTGTTTGGTGATTCAAGTCCTTCTGAATTCGTCATAAAGATTTGGTCGAAGCAATTTAAATATGGCCGTGAGAGCCTCGAAGACGACACACGTAGTAGAAGGCTAATTTCTGCTGTTACCGAAGATAATGTTGAAAAGATGAAGAACCTGATTCTTGCAGATCGGCGAATCAAGCAGTGGGAGATAGCCAGAGATGTGGGCATTAGCACGGAATGAGTTCATGAAATTATTCACGAACATTTGGGCATGTCCAAGGTGAGCACGCGTTGGGTCCCTAGAATGTTGACCCGCTTTGACAAACAAAGGCGAGTAGAATGTTGTCAGGCATTTCTAGACCTGGTCAAAGGTAAAGAAGAAGAGACTATCTCTCGAATTGTGACCTGTGATGAAACTTGGATTCGCCAGTGGGATCCGGAAAGCAAACAAGAGTCAATGCAATGGAAATTTAAAGGAGAAAAGCCGCCAAGGAAGTTCAAGGTTCGGCCGTCGGCTGGAAAACTAATGGCCACCGTATTTTGGGATGTCGAAGGGATTTTTATGATAGATTATTTGCCTATAAATACAACAATGAATGCTGAATATTATGCAAACTTGCTTGACCAGCTTCGTGAACAAATCAAAGAAAAGCGGAGAGGCAAACTCAGCAAAGGTGTTCTGATTTTACAAGACAATGCTCCTTTACACACAGCCTTAACGGCGAGATCAGCCCTGAGCAAAAACGGCTTCACAGAAATTAACCATCCACCTTATAGTCCAGATCTGGCTCCCTGTGACTATTTCTTATTCAAAGATTTAAAGAAAAAATTGAGGGGTCGCAGATTTTCGACGGACGAAGAAATGAAAGAGGCTGTGACTGACCATTTTGACGAGCAAAATAAAAATTACTATTATAACGGCATGATGTCACTTATTTGCAAATGTCATAAGTGTATTTCACTTGCAGGAGACTATATAGAAAAATAAAAAATAAACTAGCCATCAAAGTCTTTTCTTTCATAGTTAGGTAGATTACTTATCAGCCCCTCGTATGTCCGTATGAAATGTAGATAGTATGTTTTTGATGTATTCTTTTTTGCCGTTGAGGCCTCTAACGTTTTGGTAGAAGAGTTCAACGTTACGGTGTGGTATCTTGTCGTTTTTGATGAAAAAACATTATACTGGTGTTCAGCGGAGTAAGCCTTTTCCTGTACATGAACCACTCTTGTAGTGATGCGTTTTTTGGCCAATTAGATGGTGATAAGAAGAATTGAAACTGTGTGGCAGGAACCCCGATGATAAAACACTTATGCGAGTCATGAGCTAGAGTTGGTATATATATACACCCAGGCCGATTTCGGCTACGGTGATTGCAATTAATCCGTAACAGAGGGACCATGGTGTTTTGCCCTATCATATGCCCTTATGTGGCTACAATAGCCAACTTTATTGCTAAACGTGCGCAGACACTGGCGACACGTAAGGACACCGTCTACAAAATGGTAAAGGATGGCCGCCGGTGGTCTGGCCTTAAGAGCATCTCGTTTCGCGTCAAGTTTCAGTCGCCTTTGATCTTCAAAGTCACTCACTTTCAAACGCACCAAGCGTCTCCATTCTGGACGACAACTCGCTCCGTCTTCCCACCTCTGAGGGTCAATATCGCATCGCTTCATGTGTCTTTTCTGAACGTCCTTAAAACGAAGTAACTGGCCGCCTTGTTTCCGCTTGTGTCGGGATGTAAGTTCCATACATGAATATATTTGACAGGCTCTATAGTTTTCAGTTCGACGTCTGGATCACCAGTTGCTTTTATTACTGAACGACGGGTGCGTTGCCGGCGGTCGTTTGATTGTAGTGGGTGTGCCGTTCTATTATTTTCCGATTGTTGGGACTTTGGACTGAGTTCTTCTTTAGACGGGTATTGTACAGTCTTTTCCAAGAGCTCACAAATCTGCCTCGCTGGTATGGCGGTATTTATTTTTGTAACTTCAGAATATGAAACGTGTTTCGTGGAGCTCTCGATCTCTTTTACACTATTCTTAGTGTCCAATAGATCCTGCGCCATGCGTAACTTTTCTTTTTCGAGCTCCTGCAACCGTTTGTCGAAGTGATCGGTCGCCGTTCTGAGTAAGATATTTTTTTCAGTCAAGTCGTTTACCCTCGCCGCCAGCTGGTCTACATCATCTTTTAATTTCGTAAATAATCATGGATGGTGCTGAAGTGCTTCTGAAGGTTTTTTATATCTGTCCTGATGGTGCCAAAACGCGCCTCCTGTTTTTCGAAGTGACTGTCGACATGCATACGAAATGCGCGCAACTCTGAGAGAACATTGGCATTTATATTTTCTTCAGAATGATACGAATTACCCCCCTGGCGATTGACCGAGTGAGCTTCGATACCACCCACCGACTCAATCGTCGCATTATGATGTTGCTGGTCATCGATTGACATATTGGATTCATCTAGTGTGATAAAGGGCTGCGGTCTAGCTGGTGTTAGGTCCGTTCTCAGGGTACGTTGGGTGAGAAGTTTACACTCAGGGCATATCCATGTCCTGTCGAGATCGTTTTTATGCAAGAAATATTCTGGTTGTGTTATATTTACACACTTATAATGAAACTTGCCCTTACATTTGCTGCATTCTAGTAGTTCAGCTATGTTGATATGACTTCCGCATCCAATACATTTCCTCATTTTTACATAATCAATACTGATAAAGAATTAAGAAAAAATAAATAAAATAGTATATATTATTAAAAAATAAGATAAAAATACAATTCCAATAATGGTCCCCTAGGTAAAGGTTCGATCTTGGGCCTCCCTTCACAGTATCGCAACTCGATACCACTACACCACTGGGGCCTGTGACTTTAGTGGCGAAATAGACTGCTGCTATCTAAACTTTGGTACATCTGCTCAGTCTTGCGTCATTACTGGCGATTGTTGACGATTAAAACCGACAGCTTCCGAGTCTTGTTTACGTTGTCTTGAGATGTTTGTAGTAACGGTCATTCGTTGAACTGTAGTTTTATATGGGTTTATTCCAGATCTGGTAGATTATTGTCACTTTTGAGAGTATCACTTCTCATATCTTTGTCACTGCAATGGTTAACACTGGAGTTATAAACGGGGAACTTTCTTAATATTACGAAATAGTCCGAATTCTATCACTGTATATGTTTTTTATTATATTTTCTGTGGATTTGTTCATTAGCTTTCACAAACGATATCACTTAAGTTTCTGGGTCCATTAAACAATTTAATAACACTTGTAGACTTTATCACTGATTTTAACTATTTTTGATATAAAATATTCGTAACGGGGTAAAGACTGCTTATGCACGACGCGACGTAGCGTATCTCCAATTACTCATCTATCTTAAGTAACCCTCAAAAGTTTGTCAGACGTGGCAGAACGAACTTTGTTTTATTCGTCGTTTACGCTCTACGTACACCATTAGGGAAAAAGGCGTGATTATATGTATGTACGTATGTACAACACACATTCGTCACCTTACGCGCTAAACGTGCGTAGCGATAAACTCTACGTCAACACATCTCTTTGCCAGTACGCGCGCGTAGAGTTGAAGGTGGAGCATGTACGAGTATGTTGTAGGCGATGCAAAAGCATTGACAGCGTGTTGAGCGCAACCTTACGCAAAGTAAGTGACACATGTGTGTTGTTGCACTTAGAGTAAAGCGGCGTTAATAACCTCACGGTATGGCCATGGGACAATTCTATGCAGTTAATTTTAGCGCAATATTAAGCGTGTTGGATACATACATGCATAATCACGTCTTTATCCCTAATGGGGTAGATAGAGCGTAAACTACCTAAACAAAGGTCGTTCCGCCACGTCTCACAAAGTTTTGAGGGTTATTTAAGATAAGATGTAGGTATATTGCTGTAGTAATGGGTTGTCAGCCCATCGCCTAAATTGCAAAATACAGAAACCCTCGGATCCTTTAGCTGGTTTTTACAGCATGTCCGGGAGGAAATGAAGCTGGCACATTCTATACTCCCAGACCAGTATGGATGTAATACCGTTTGGTTTAGTGCTTCTTCTTCTTCTGTCGAGTGGGTATCGAGTCTATGGACCCGATGAACCCTGGTGTCAGAGTTTTTAAACCGCTTAGTAGCACAACTATCAGGCCTCAGGTTTAGTGCTCATCTGAATACCTATGACAAAGTGACAGGCTTGGCTTAGTGCCTTAGGTAACAATTTCCTACTAACCGCGTTCCGCATTATATCTCGTAATTCCCTTGGTAGCTTGCTAGTAGTGTTGCACCAATATAATCTTACTATCGATAGTATTGTGATATTGAAAAAAATAACAAGAATAAATAAATATACTACAGCTATTATAAATAAATATACTACATCTAAAACCATTAAAACACACGAGTCCAAATATGATCACCTATTTTTAAAGAAACTTTTACGGAGTAGAAATAACTGAAGAAAAGGACAAAATAAGCTTTAGTTTGTTCCCTATGTGATTGTTAGGATAGTATTATTGATCTTCAAGGTCAACTATAGACACTTAAACTATATTTATCGATCGTCAAACTATCGATAACCACGCAACACTACTCGCAAGGCGATCCTAATTCAAAGCAATGCATTATAGTACTGACGCAAGTTTGTATGATTATTATAGATAGCTTCTTATATATTTATTATAGGTAGCTTCTTCTTCTTCGTACAGACAGACAATAATTATAAAAAAATGTCGTTTTGATCTTTATATCGTTAATAATGCCTGCTGCAATAATTTTTACATATGAAATTCGAGAACCGAAAAACACATTGGTACGTGGTTGGATTCGAACCACGACCTCCAGCTCAGGCGGAAGCGGCCCTATCCACTACACAATACGTTCTCTAACTACTAATATAAAATTAAAGATGATATCGATAGTCAAACTATCGATAATCATGCAACACTACTAGCAAGGCAAGGCGATCCTAATTCAAAGCAATGCAGTATGGTACTGACGTAAGTGAGTATAATTGTTATAGATAGTTCTACACCCCCAGCAATATAGTGTTACCATACGTTGTCTAATAACTAATATAAAATTGAAGATGATATCTTTAGTTAAATTATCATCAAATACAAAATTCTTTATTTAAGTAAATTACAGTTCACTTATAGACTATGGGATGAAGTTTCCCAGTAAGCAAACTTTTGCCTGTGTTGGAAGGCACCGTTCTTCCTAAACTAATAATATTTAAACCTGTCATTAACCTTTTTCCTAAACTTAAACTATTATTATTTTTCTTATCGTATTATTATGATGTATTATTCTTATCATCGATAACTAAACTATCGATAATCATGCAACACTACAAGCAAGGCAAGGCGATCCTAATTCAAAGCAATGCAGTATGGTACTGACGTAAGTGAGTATAATTGTTATAGATAATTCTACACAAGGCTAGCAATATAGTGTTACCATGCGTTCTCTAATAAATAATTGAAAATTGAAGAGGATAGTGGAATTAGAGGTAATAATTATTATGTAAGTTATTCAAATTAAGTTGATGGGATGATCAAAAGATTCTTGAGGTCAACTATCGATTGTAAAATCATCGACAGTCAAACTATCGATAGTCGTGCAACACTTCAAGCAAGGCGTTCCTAATTCAAAGCAATGCAGTATAGTACTGACGTAAGTGAGTATAATTGTAGTAGATAGTTCTACATCAGGTCAGCAATATAGTGTTACCATACTCGTACGTTCTCTTATTACTAATAGAAAATCGAAGAGGATATTTGGATTAGAGGTATATGCTTACGTGCATCTAAAGCAAATTAGGTTGATGGGTGACCGACCGCGTATAAAGTATTAAATTTATTTACATATATGGTAGTCGATCTGTGTAAAAACCAGTACCCTTGTTCAAACACCTGGATTAGGTCGCCGACCCCATGAGATTCGGGATAAAGGTAGGAAGATGATGACGATGATAACATTACATACATAAAGTCACGCCTTTTTGCCTTACGGGATAGGTGGTGGGTAAAACGCTTAGCAAAAGGCCTTTTCGCTACGTCTGACAAATACTTATTTAGGGTTTTAGATTGAAATGTGTATCGATATAGTGACAGATTGTCAGCCCATTACCTTAATTACAATACACTGTAATTTTCGAATCCTTTGCTCACATCTTCTGCATTTCTGGGGGAGAAGCTGTTGGTACATTCTATGTTTTTTAATCGCCTCCTCATCCAGCCTTAGACATAAAAAAAATACCCTTAAATATTCGATTTTAACATGAGTTTAATAATTATTAAAAATAGTCTCAACAGCAAGTTGTTACTGATAAATCAACGAACACTCACTTGTTTGTTGAGGAGATGTTAGAACTTTACGTCGAAGATCACACACGGCGGGCGGTGTCGTGTGATTTTCACTCTCCATGAAGGAGACTCTCGTAGAGAGTCGAAACGTTGAGGTTAAACAAACTAGTGAGTTATCGTTGATATATTACCTATTGTTAAAATAATACATTATTATTTCATGTATAAAACATAAGTCTTGTATTGTTTCATGAATAAACGTTTTACTATTCTACGTTTTTCTATTTATCACTATGTATAAAACTCGTAACTTCCATGCTGGACTGGGAGCGAGAGAAAAGCATAGAATGTGCCAGCTGCATTTCATCCCGGGCATGCTGTAAAAACCAGCTAAGGGATCCGAGGGTTTTGTATAGGTGGTAGGCTGACAACCTGTTACTGCAGCAATATACCTACAATTAAATCTTAAATAACCCTCAAAATTTTGTCATATGTGGCGGAACGAGCTCTGTGTAGGTCGTTTACGCTCTGCCTACCCCATTAGGGATAAAGGCGTGATTATATGTATGTATAAAACTTGTTCGTCGTTTAGTAATAAAACAAGCTGTTAGCTGCTTCTAAGGCTCGTATTTATAAAACTATCTCAAAATTAAAAGCAATATTAAGTATACAATTGTCAGGTCATATTGTACTTCAAAATGTCATTTCTGATTCTAACTCAAACTAGCTGTCAGTCTCAAGTGATGTTTATTAATACGGCCCTTACTCTGATCTTCCGTGAAGCTTAAGTAATATACCTAAGTGTCCTTTGTCTTTAGTACCTAACATTTTTAGCAAGATAATCCAATTTACTTGGCATTTACAAAGTAAAAGATGCTAAAAGGAAAGGATCTTACCAATTGACAACGCTTTACTGCTTTTACTCTAAATACACGTTATTTCCTACAAATGAAGAGAAAATTCTTCGTACAAACAAGTATAGCCTTTTTACAGTGTTCATTTTGTATTTATCTTACTTCTATATTGAGTTTTTTGGTTTCTTCCATGCTGGACTGGGAGCGAGAGAAAAACATAAAATGTGCCAGCTGCATTTCCTCCCGGGCATGCTGTAAAAACCAGCTAAGGGATCTGAGGGTTTCAGTATATTGCAATTTAGGCGATGGGCTGACAACCTGTCACTACAGCAATATACGTACAAAATACAAATCCATCTTGAATAACCCTCAAAACTTTGTCAGACGTGGCGGAACGACCTTTGTTTAGGTCGTTTACGCTCTGCCTACCCCATAAGGGATAAAGGCGTGATTATATGTATGTATGTTGGTTCAAATACGAATTGTACTCCTAAGTTATTGTTACCCAGCTATTTGAAAAAACGTGCTTACATAATGTGTTTTTTTTATTCTCTCGTGGTATGAACAACAACTAATACTAAAGTTAAAGTCAAAAGCATAAAAATAAATGATAAAAAACTTCCATGCTGGACAAGGAGCGAAAAAAAAAACATACTATGTGCCAGCTGCATCTCCTCCCAGACTAGCTGTAGAAATCAACTAAGGGAATCGAGGGTTTCAGTACTGTAATTTAGGTGATGGGCTGACAACCTGTCGCTACAGCAATATATAAATCTAACTTAAACAACCCTTAGAACATGTCCGACGTGGCGAAAGGAACTTTGTTTGTGTCGTTAACGCTCTGCCTTCCCCATCAGAGATACAGTATGAATGTATAAAAATAAACGAAACTGACAGTCAGCTATAAAAGAACGTATAATTGGGTAACCTTTATTAAAACAAATCCTTTTAATTCCCCGAAATGAGAATCAGAGACCTAACCTTTCCGCCAACAAAATATGTCTCCCTTGACACCAACACGCCACAAACCAAAAAAAGCTTGAATAGGCCTGAAAAATGGAGGATGTCTGCGAATGACCCCTCACCCCATTTTTAAAAGGCCAATTTCGGGGTAAAGTGAAACGGGAGGGATTCCTGTTGGTTACTCAAGTAATTGTCAGCTGATATATTTACGGCCTAGCCGGGGATCGAACCGGCTACCTCGCGACTTGATTTATAAGCGCCTGCGATCGGGGTCAGGTGACTTTTCCGTAAAAGGATGAGAGGATTAGAGATGCTAAGGTTACTGAGGTGTGGTAACAGCTACAAATTCAGCATCTCCCTAGCCTTATCCCGTATCTCACGGGGTTGGCTACCTAATCTAGGTGATTGAACGAGGGTACTGGTTTTTACACAGAGCGACTGTCATTTGACCTCGGCAACCAAGAAAGGAAACCAGACCCAATCCTAGATTAGGTCAGAGTTTTCAAGTCGCTAATGCTTAGCACTGGCCTCTGACATAGCTTAACGACTCATATCTACGGTATTGAATGAAATTAACGGGGACCAACATTTTAACGTACCTTCCGAAGCACGGAAAAAGCACCGAATAAACGTACATATGAAATGAACGGGGACCAACATCTTAACGTACTTTCGAAGCACGGAAAAAAGTACGAATAAATGTACATATGAAATTCAACAGCTAGTAACTAATAATACTTAATAAACACTTTTTTAAACATTGCTTGTCTTTAGATCTACCTCCTAGAAGTCCAGTCAGTCGCCTGTGTAAGTTTTAAACAATTCCACTTAAGTGTTGGTATGTTTTGCAAGAGACTAACTGGTTTTCAATTACTCTGGTATTTGGCGTCTAGTAGTTTGCTATGTTTTGTGAAGGAGCCCGATGGTGTAGTTGATAGAGCCGCTGCCTCCTGAGCGAGAGGGCGTGGTTCCAATCCCACCACATACCAATGTGTTTTTTTGTTTTCAAATTTCATATATACGTTTATTCGGCGCTTTTTTCGTGTTTCGGAAGGCATGTTAAGCCGTTTGTTTCGGTTTATACCGTAGATATTAGTCTTTAAGCCATGTCAGAGGCTAGTGCTAAGCATTAGCGGCTTAAAAACTCTGACCTAATCTAGGATTGGGTTTGGTTTCCCTTCTGGTTTGCGGAGTTTGACAGTTGCTCTGTGTAATAATAATATTAGTTAAGTTTAGTTGTTTTTAATGTAAGCGGATAATGACATCGAGACAAACTTCATTAAGGTTTAGAGAGGTTTAGCGATGTCATTTAACTTATTAAATTAAAATAATAATAAAAAACAGTAACCTCGTTTGTTCCACTAGATGACATACGGGATTAGGGTAGGGAGATGATGAGTTTACTATATTTTGTCGTTGTGTTGGCATCGACTATTAGACCACTTCTAAAGGTGCAAAGCCTTCGGATTCGAGCAGGACGGCGCTGCCAGGCTGCTTTGTATGGATTTGTATTACAAACCTAATTATAGAACTTATCAACAAAAAACCTCATATTTTTTTTAGTAACTTACATATTTATATATTTATTTAACAGTTTGTTGTATACATAAACATACACAGAACAATTACATAAGGAATTAAGACACAACAGGCATTGCTCATTTCTACAAAGAAATATCTTACAGCAAACCTAATAACAGTGTGATAGCATTAAACGTAATGCAGATAAGACGTGCACAATTTGAATGTTTTATCAACACAAATATATACTTATTTTCACTAAACATATACAAACCTTTAACAATGACAAGAGTATAAACATAAACTTATCCTAAATAAAATAGACCATCATCATTCGCTTGCCCTTATCCCATTTACTTGGAGTCGGCGCAGTACGTTTTCTTCTTCCATTCATCCCTGTCAGCCGTCAGTTCAACACTCACACCTGTTTTAGACATATCACCTTTAACGCAGTCCATCCATATTTTCTTTGGTCAACCTCTCTCTCTGTCTATTTTACCAATTCTTTGAATTTGTGACCCGAGGTACTTGAAGTCGGAGCAGACCGGTAATGTTGCCCTACCAAGGGTCATAGTCACAGGACCGGAGAGACCGCCGAAATCGCAGAACATGTACTCCGTTTTTGTCCTGCTGATTTTCAAGCCTACGTTCTCCAGTTTCTGTTGCCATTTCCCCAACCTGCTCTGTACCTCGAGTCCGTCTTCGCGAACGATATCATCGGCGAACAGCATACACCAGGATGCCTCTTCCTGAATATCCGACGTCAAGGCGTGCATTATTAACAGGAATAGGACTTAGAGCCGACCCTTGGTGTAAGCCTACAGCAACACCGAACTCGTCACCAGTGCCTGCAGCTGACCGGACACGAGTGCAGGATTTTTCGTACATAGCACGAATTAGCGCCACATACTTCCCAGGCACGCCCACTCTTTCATAGCCCACTACAAAATCTCTCGGGGTACACGATCGTATATGTATATGCCTTATCAAGGTCAACGAACACCATGTGCAAGTTTTTGTAAGCACGTTTGTATTTTTCGCATAGTATGCGAAGTGCAAAAATGGTGTCCGTTGTCCCTCGACCTGGCATAAACCCAAACTGATTTTGTATTATATCACTCTCTTCCCTTATCCTTCTTTCTATTATTTTCCCCCAAAGTTTCATAGTATGTGACTAGAGCTTTCTTCCTCGGTAGTTGTTACACTCTTGCACATCACCCTTGTTTTTAAAGATGGGCACCAGTAAACTGTTGCACCATTCATCAGGGATCGTCTCTTCTTGCAACAACTTACCGAAAAATAAACTCAGCCACACCCACCCATCCGCACTCAATAACTTCCACACTTCAACTGGTATTACATCTGGCCCAACCGATTTCCAATTTTTCATACTTCGCACAGCCATTTTTACTTCATCAACACTAATTTATATCACTAGTCCGATATTTATCGGAATGTCCCTTACATTTACGCTCCAATCATTCTCTTCCTAAATATAATAGATATTTATAATAAATAAATATTTACAATATATATACTATGGATTACTTAGGGATAAATAATGTACTTTAATTCTCTTTTTGAAGACAGCAATTGGCAGATTATCGCGGATGGTATGCGGAAGTGTTCCACAATCTAGCTGCATGGACCGTAAAAGAATAAGAGTAGAAGTCTGTATTGTGTGAAGGTATCGATAGAAGCGTTCTGACGCTGGAGCGACATAGTTTAACCTGTGAACGTGAAAATGTAAAACGCTCACGAAGATACGATGGTGAAGAAGGATTATAAAGAATATATAGGTATATACATACATACTATCACTCTTGTATCCCTAATGCGGAAGGCAAAGCGTCAACGACCTAAACAAAGGTCATTCCGAAATGTATGACAGGTTTTGAGGTTTGTTTAAGATATATTTGTTCATTGTTGTAAGTAGTGACAGATTGTCAGCCCATCGCTTAAACTACAATATAACCAAAACCCTCAAATTATTTGCTGGTTTTTACAGCATGCGCGGGAGGAGATGCAGCTGGCATATTCTAAGTTTTTCCATCGCTCCCAGTTCAGCAACGCCAATAGCTAAAACGAACATTTATCGATAACCTTTTAAATATTTTGTTCACAACTACGTTTTCGTCTCAACTCTACAGTACACTTTAAGGTAAATGGTGTAGTTATTTTGCTCTCCAGTCGATTGACTTAAGCACCTGTTTCTCTGTGAAAGTTTAGTTCTGTGATGTTTCCTTATTTTTATTTATCTGTGATAAATATTCATCGTAACTTTTTACAAAAACGAATGTGATTTAGTTACACATTAGGCTCGATTCTAGGTCCCACCGGCTAAAACTAAAATTAAAATCTATCTGTCATTTTTTTAAATAATAATATTGAAAAAGGACAGGCAATTTATACTTTATGGTTTTACACTTTGCTAAATTTTGACGCGCTTTTGCACGTTTCCCCAGTATTTCTGTCATTCTTTTGCGCCATATCATAAGACGGCAGATAAATATTACAGATAACATATAAAACGAAGGACTATAAATAAAAAACCGGAAAGAATAGATCTCCTGTAGTTTTCAAGGTTTTTAGTCTGAAAGTGACAAATAGATTTTATTTTAGTTTTAGCCGACAAATCTAGAATCGAGCCCAATACCTCATCTCTACACTACATTTTAAGGTAAATGGTGTAGTTTTTTGCTAGAGCAGCCCGATGGTGTAGTGGATAGGGCCGCTGCCTCCTGAGCGGGAGGTCGTGGTTCGAACCCCACCACGTACCAATGTGTTTTTCGATTTTCGAATTTCATATGTACGTTTATTCGGCGCTTTTTCCGTGCTTCGGAAGGCACGTTAAGCCGTTGGTCCCGGTTAATATCGTTTAATACCGTAGATATTAGTCGTTAAGTTATATCAGAGGCCAGTGCTAAGCTTTGGCGGCTTGAAAATTCTGACCTAATCTAGGATTGGGTCTGGTTTCCCTTCTGGGTTGCGGAGGTCAGATGGCAGTCGCTCTGTGTAAAAACCAGTCGTTTAACCACCTAGATTAGGTAGCCGACCCCGAGAAATACGGGATAAGGCTAGGATGATGATGGTGTAGTTTTTTGCTCTCCAGTCAATTTGACTTAAGCACCTGTTTCTCTATGAAAGTATAGTTCTGTGATGTTTCCTTATTTTTATTTATCTGTGATTATATATTTATCGTTACTTTGTACCTTACTTGTGGGTATCGTTCGTTCCATGCTAGACTAGGAGGCAGAGAAAAACATAAAATGTGCCAGCTGCATTTCCTTCCGGGAATGCTGTAGAACCAGCTAAAGGATCCGAGGGTTTCAGTATATTGTAACTTAGGCGATGGGCTGACAACCTGTCACTACAGCTTAAAATCTATCTTAAATTACCCTCAAATCTTTGTCAGACGTGGTGGAACGAACTTTTTTATAAATATTCTTTATTGCGTACACAAAATTTACAATAAATAAACAATTTTAAAATTAGTTCACAAAGGTGAGCTTATCTCTATAAATAGATCTCTTCCAGCCAACCTGTATAACTGAATATGAGATAACAATATATACGGGGACAAGACTGTACACGCAATAGACTTCTACATATACATATAACCTACATAAACATACATATATAATACATACATATAATAGATACAAATACAAATTTAAGGTCGTATAAGCTCTGATATTGATAGATAAAGGCGTGACTCGTATGTTTGTATGTTACATTTCGTCCCGAACATGCTGTAAAAACTTTCTAAAGGATCCGAGGAGTCAGTATCTTACAATAGGGAATACTCATGATTTTTTTAAAATTATTAGTAAGAATTATTGTCACCATACATGTATGGAAGGAATTTTCGCAAAATATTCATTAGTTTAAGAGTTATAATGCCTTAAAGTTGTTAGTTAAAAAGAGAGGTCCGAACTGTCATGTGACGTCATAAGACAGGAGCGCCATACTAATTCCATATAAATTGTCGTTTCGAAGAGAGAGATAGATGGTCTATCTGTATAATGGTATATCTCGGTGATTATTTGATCAAATTTATTTCTGTTTTCACTGTTCTTTTCATAATTTAAGATGTTTTTAGACAATGGGTTCAGGAACTGAAAATATGTTATATGCACGTTCTCTATTTTGGTGATGGGTTGAGAACCTGACGCTACAGCAATATACGTGCTTATATATTTTCGCCCAAAACATCTTACTATTTTACCTGTAGACTGCAATAAAGAATTTTGAATTTTAAAAATCTATCTTAAATAACCCTCAAAACTTAGTAAGACGTGGCGGAGCGACCTTTGTTTTGGTCGTTCGCCGCTCTGCCTACCTCATTTCGGATAAAGGCGTGATTATATGTATGTATGTAGGAAAGACATTTACCCAACCTTAGAACGCGACGGAAGTGATTTTCGGTTTTCTATTGACACCCTGCCTATCCTTTAATGGATACCGGCGTGGTTGTATGTACAACATGCACGTCTATGTAATCTAATAACCTGATGTTATTAAGGAAATAGACTGTATTGTTTAGATAATCGAATTGTTTTGGCTACGGAATATCATATTGGAATAACTGACTAGTTATACAGGGTGATTGGAAGATGGATGTTTTTTTTTGAGACTTGGATTATGTTTAATATCGTTTAATACCGTAGATATTAATTGTTATAACTGCCTCCGTGGTTTAACGGTCCGAGCCATGAGCTCTCGACCCGGAGGTCCCGGGTTCGATTCCCGGCGAGGGACAATGACTTTGCGTTGTTGTTTCTCGTTTGCTTAGGACAGGCTGATCACCTGATTGACCGAAAAGTAAGATGATCTATGCCGGCGGATGGGCATGTAAATAGTCGGTCCTGCGCTTGATTTTTCTCTGGTTGTATCAGTCAATCTGTTCGATCAGAATACGAGATGGAAGGAATAGAGGGTGCACCAGTGTGCAGCGCAAACACTTAGGCACGAAAAACTAGTCCTGCGCAGTTGGCCGATCTCTGGGAGATTGGCCGCCATCACCGAAATTTGGTGGGAAGACTATACTAATAGTAGTTAAGCCATGTCAAAGACCAGTGCTAAGCATTGGCGTGTTTAAAACTCTGGCCTGATCTTGGATTGGGTTTGGTTTTTCTCCTGGGTTGCGGAGGTCAGATGGCAGTCGATCTGTGTAAAAACCAGTACCCTCGTTCAATCACCTAGATTACGTAGCCGACCCGTGAAATACGGGATAAGGCTAGGAAGATGATAATGACCTTGGACTATGTTTCTGCATGACTTTTGTTCTATGATTCATGGAAAATATTGATTGGAATTGTTTTTACACAATGCATAAGTTGGATCTTATCTTATTCTACTCGTATATTCATGCATGTCGATGGTTTAATATTATACTGTTTAAGCTTATATTCACTTGTCTGAATATAATTTTAAAAAAAATGTATATCTTTCATGCTGGACTGGGAGCGAAAGAAAAACTTAGAATGTGCCAGCTGCATTTCCTCCCGGGCATGCTGTAAAAACCAGCTAAGCGATCCGAGGGTTTTAGTATATTCACAATTTAGGCGATGGGCTGACAACCTGTCACTACAGCAATATATCTACAAATCTATCTTAAATAACCCTCATTACTTTGTTTACGTGGCGAAACGACCTTTGATTAGATCATTTATACTTTGCCTAGCCCATTAGGGATGTAGGCGTGATTATATGTGTACAATATTTTTTTGCAGTCGTAGAGTATAAATGATCCATGTTAATTGCATCCATCTATAAAACCACCCTGTATTTGGCATGAGGAAATATTACATAGAATGCGGATATCACTACTTCCGGTAGTAGATTTCTTCGACATTAATGATACAACAAATTGCTACGAAGAAATATATTTCCTGTAGGTTAACTTGCAATAAATAATATAAATACAGAAAGCGAACTCATTTAGAGGAAGTATTTATTTATTATTATTTAACAGTTTATTGCACACATGATCATACAGAGGACACAAATATAAAAAAACAATAGCACAACAGGTACAGCTTATCTCTAAAAAGAAATCTCTTCCAGCTAACCAACGGTAGTCAGAGTGCAAAAGTGAGTGCATATTTAACTTTATGCACAAAAATGTTACATGGGCGGACTTAACGAGGGATTATTTACCAGTCTACATTAGGGCATGTGGAAATGACAAGGCAGGTGCAAAAATTTTATCGTAATAACTAACAAAGTTGGAACAAAACAATAAAAACAAAATGTAATTTAGAGTATAAATATATATAACCTACAGCGCACATGTATAAATATAGTATAGTGTAGCAGTAGTTAGGGACTACCAGTATAAATCTTCTTCTTCTTAGCGAGTGGATTCTCGAGTCGACAAATCCGATGAACCCTGGTTTCAGAGTTTTCAAACCGCCTAGTAGCACAGCTATTAGGCCTCTGACATGTTTTCAGTCCACTATCAAAGGCTTAGCGTGCCCTCCGAGGCACGGAATCTTTTATGTTTTCAGACAATCAGGTGATGCCTGCAATGTCCTGGCCAAACTGGGAAAATCCTCACAAAGTGATAAATTGACAAATGTCATTTGTGTTCCCTCCTGGGAATCGAACCCTGCACCTCCGGATCGTAAGCCCATGGCTCTGACCACTAGACAACGGACGCAGATTTTTTCTATGGGTAGGGTCACATAACAGTCTATACAAGGATACCATTTCTCCACTAAGACATTCACTTATTATACAAATTGAACTTTAATTTACATTGAGCTCAAATTCAAAACTATAGCCATATCATATCATATCTTCTAATTACTTTTTGACGAGTCTAATAAAGTTCCGTAACTCTCAAGAGTGACAGCGTTGAGTTTGTATCAGAAGTATCATTTCAGTACAAAACGGCTTGTCAAATCCAAACTTAATATTGCTCTCAATCTTGACAGAGTCACAAAATACCATATATTTTTTTTAGATTTTTCATGGCCTGGATGACAAAATACCTAGGATATTAGGGATGTCAAGACAAGAATTTCTTGATTTTGACGTTTCTTAGTGTAGTAACTCTTTTTTAACTGCAATCAGCTTTAGTAAAGTTAAAGAAATTTTACATAGCTAAATTAATGGTGTGTCACATTTTTGTACCAAAGTCCGCCTGGTGGTCATCTGGCACCGTAGTACCGTTAAATATTGAAGATTACAATTACAATTTCGCTATAAACGTCGCTCACGTACACAAAAATACACCAACTTATAGCAAACTGGAAACACATACATACATAATTATAATTACGCACTTATCCCTAATAGCGTAGGCAGAGCGTAAACGATCTAAACAAAGGCGTTCCGCCACGTCTGACACAGTTTTGAGGGTTATTTAAGATAGATTTGTATGTATATTGCTGTAGTGACAGGTTGTCAGCCCATCGCCTAAATTACGGTATCTTGAAACCCTCGGGTTCGTTAGCTAGTTTTTACAGCATGCCCAGGAGGTAATGCAGCTGGCGCATACTATGTTTTTCTCTTGCTGCCAGGCAATCATGGAAGAAGAACTAGAAACACAATCGCCTCAAAGCAAACCAATACCTCTCTGCACCAAATTTATGAACTAAAACATATGAAAAACTGACTCGCTTGCGTGACCCCTAGCTCATAAATCCAGAACTATGATTACAACTTTATTCCTGCTATGATATATGGAGCCGGTCGGAAAGGGAATTTTGCCACATTTTACTAAAACCTTTTTCCTACTGATAGATCGAGTATTACTATTGAATTATGTCGTCTAATAAATTCTTTGGATTGCGATGGAGTGACATAATAATTCTTTTTGTGTGTGTGTGTGTATCAAGTGAGAATCGAGGTAGGTGTCATAATATTATGATTGTTATAATATTGTTAAACAATTTTGTAATAAAACTAAGTATGTAAGTTTCTCAAAACTGTATAATAACGAGGCTGAGTAACATGCTTTTTTCGAAAAAAAAACGTAAGTTTATTGTTCTTTAAAAAAGGGTATCAACATTGTTCAAAGCCCTAGAAGTTTTTCAAATTCTTCTTCTTCTGTCGAGTGGGTACCGAGTCTATCAACCCGATGAACCCTGGTGTCAGAGTTTCTAAACCGCCTAAAAGCACAACTATCAGGCCTCTGACATGGTTTGAGTAATGACCACTATCAAAGACAGCGGCCGGGACCGACGACTTAACGTGCCCTCCGAATTCACAAAGTGATAAATTCTCAAATATCACATACATACATACATATAATCATGCCTTTATCCCTAATGGGGTAGGCAGAGCGTAAACGACCTAAACAAAGGTCGTTCCGCCACGTCTGACATAGTTTTGAGGATTATTTAAGATAGAATTCTAGGTATATTGCTGTAGTGACAGGTTGTCAGCCCATCGCCTAAATTACAATATACTGAAACCCTCGGATCCCTTAGCTGGATCTTACAGCATGCCCGGGAGGAAATGCAGCTGGCACATTCTATGTTTTTCTCTCGCTCCCAGGCCAGCATGGAAGTAATAAATTCTCAAATATCAACTTTGTGTTTCCCCCCTGGGAATCGAACCCAGGACCTCCGGATCGGGAGTCCATGGCACTAGCCACTAGACCACGGAGTCAGTTTCTGATTTTGATATGGCCTTTTATATTCCAACATAATAAAAATATACAAAATATAAGGTTACTATTATTTCCTTCTGAAATAAAGTATATTAAGATTTCCAATGGTTTTCCACACACTTTGCACCCAAATTCAAATTACTTTGTTTCAATAACTTGCCGACTTCAAGTCTCAACATCATCATCTTCCTAGCCTTATCCCGTATCTCTCGGGGCCGGCTACCTAATCTAGGTGATTGAACGAGGGTACTGGTTTTTACACAGAGCGACTGCCATCTGACCTCCGCCACCCAGAAGGGCAACCAGACCCCATCCTAGATAAGGTTAGAGTTTCCAAGCCGCCAATGCTTCATGCTGACTAATATCTACGGTATTAAACGATATTAACCAGGACCAACGGCCTAACGTGCCTTCCGAAGCTTGGAAAAAGCGCGGAGTAAATGTACATATGAAATTAAAAAACCGAAAAATACATTAGTACGTGGTGGGATTCGAACCACGACTTCCCGCTCAGGAATTGTTAAACCTATAGGCTTTTGATGAGTAACGACCAGTATCAACAGAAGTAACAGTGATACAATACAATACAAAATTCTTTATTGCACAAAGAAACACATACAACAGAAATAAAAAGGAACAAACGTGACAGTACAATATAGGCGGCCTTATTGCTAAAGCAGCAATTTCTACCAGGCAACCTTTGGGTATACAAATATGATAGTGCATATTACTACATATAATACTTAGACAATATTTACACACTATTAAATAAATATTTTAATAAAATATACTGATACATATCTTATGATAAACTAATACATAATATATGCTACATAAGATAGGATACTCTATGTTATATATCAGAGAAATTGGTAGATAGAATATCACTACATATACTTACTTAAATGATACTTATAAATTAGACAGCTACACATTAAATATTATTAGCTAAATAGAAATTTCTTGTTTGCTCCTTAAACGATTCGATAGACGGAGCTCGTCGAACATTCTCGATCAAGATCATTCTTAATTTACCCGATATACAGAATTAACTTGACAGTGTAGGTGATTCAGCTTGATTATCTCATAGATGCATCACCCTAACAGAAAATGATAAATTAATAAAACCGGGTATAAGAGACAGCGTCCCGCAAACTGATAGGCGTTACTCAGTCAGCGAAACTGAACGACTTTCACCGGGAAATTCTTTTATGAGATAAAAAATAAATTGACGTTCCCATACAAAATAACCAAATCGATCAGACAGTTCGTAAGCAAAATATATTTTTTTTCTGACTGAGCGACCCCTATTAGTTTGCGGGACGCTGTCCCTTACACTTCGTATAGGTATCATACATTTTCTGTGCCTCCCGTAACTTTCTTTTCTATATGTCAGTCTTCTTCTTCTTCTTCTTCTTCTTCATAATATTCGTTCCTAGTTTTGCCAAGAACATATTGGATTGAGACAGGTATCACGTTTATTATCATATTTACCCAAAGGTTGCCTGGCAGAAATTGCTATCCTAACAATAAGACCGTCTAATTGTACTCAGATTGTTTTGTAGTGTTTGTTCCTGTACAATGCGTTGTTAATGTGCAATAAAGAATATTTATATTGTATTGTATACCTACAAATCCTATTTTAAATAACCCTCCAAACTTTGTCACACGTGGCGGAACAACCTTTGTTTAGGTCGTTTACGCTCTGCCTACCCCATCAGGGATAAAGACGTGATTATGTGTATGTATTGTATTTGTATCATTTAATACGCTTTACTTCTTAATCCTCTTATAAGACTAATAAGGTCATTGTCGCCACCTAACCTACTTGAAATTTGACACCATTTTCATGCGAGGTATTGGATTTCTAATAAAGGTATTGGAATATGTCTAAAAAAATACGATAATCATAATAGCTTGACCAAAGTTCCCACAAAAAAGAGTAGATTTTACGATAAGTGTACATATATTTTGTGGCTGATATTAAATAGAGGACAAAAAAGGTTTTTTGCACGAGTTTTAAGCTTTGCTTTTCACTTCGAAAGGAAATTATTTGCTAATAGTTGCTATCCGTATCATAAAAGTATAACCAACACTGTAGTTTATTTGTAAGCTGTTGGTTGTATGAATATCAATAAATAAAAATAAATAAAATAAAATTGAGGAAATTTTACAAAAACTAAGTAAGAAAAAATAAACAATTAATTACCGCCATTTAACTTTTTAAATCTTTACACGTGAAACATTAGGCATGGGCTGAGACCTATACAGCCTACTATTAAATTAATCTGTAATGGTAAATTAAATAAACTGTCGTATTCCAATTTACATTTTAATGTAAATTTATGTCAAAGACCCAAAAACCAAACAATTTAAAGTAAATAATTGTAAAATAACAAGTTGATCTATGAACTTCTTATTATATTTGGCTGTATTGCCCATTTTTTTTTGAAGAGATGCATTTATTATTAGATACGTTTTTGACCTTGTGTACAAAATTCAATTTTGTGCAGCCTGTACAAAATAGCACTTTTAGAGCATGAAAAAGATATTTTTATAACTCGAGCGCATTAACAATTTGTTTTCTTTTACCTAGAACATTATAAAACCCTAGAGCCTTACCATAATCTTTCCAAGGAAGCTAAAACTATTCCTTTTAAACTGTTGTGAAACTTTGAATAAAAGCTTGGCTTAGAACTTGATCTGCTTTATTACCAAGTTACACATTGTGTAATAATAAACTTTAAAGTATATTTTTTATTTACAAAGGATTTCTGAGAGCCCTCAACAATGGAGAGATTTTTCCAGAATCCTAGCAGGCACTAGCTTTTCTACGTAAAGAATGAATTCAACAAAATTGTTAGCGGAGGATTCCAGTTGGAGGTTGATAGTAATCCAGTCGGCCCCACAGGAGCCTGGAAAGCTAAACTGAGATTGTCAGCCAGTGCCTAGGTATGTGTTGCTTTACCAATAAGGGGCATTTCTCTACTATATTTGGCAGGTGGATTGGTTACTGCAGTGCAAGATCGTTATTCACAGGGAACACTCCGAGGGTTTCAGTATATTTTTATTTAGGTGACGTTCAGACAAATTGTCACTGCAGCAATATACATACAAATCTATCTTCAGTAACCCTCAAAACTTTTTCAGGCGTTGCGGAACGGCCTTTGTTTAGGTCGTTTACGCTTTGCCTACCCCATTAGATATAAAGGTGTAATTTTACTTTATACGATATTATGCATTTAGTGTGTACGAGTTAGATTTTATTGTTTAGGAATGAAAGCAAAATTCGTTTGTTTGGGATGTCACTACTCCGGCAGACCCTTAAGAGCTACACTCGGTACGTTCCCAGAAGTGGTGACTATATGTGATCAAGGACAGGGAATGGACAGGAGCGTTCCCTGTGAAAAAAGATCTTGCACTGCACTCGCCAATCTACCTGCCAAATATAGTGATATACCCCCTTATTGAATGAGGCCTAAATCCAGCAGGTTCTTCTTCTTCTTCTCCTTTTTTCGTGTGGGTATCGAGTCAATCGACCTGATGAACCCTGGTGTCACAGTTTTTCAACCGCCTAGTAGCACAGCTTATAGCCTGATATGGTTTGTATAACGACCACTATCAAAGACAGTGACCGGGACCGACGGCTTAACGTGCCCTCAGGAGCACGGAATCTTTTCTCTTTCAAACAATCAGGTGATTCGGCCTGCATTGTCCTATTCAAACAGGGGAAAATTTAACAAAGTGACAAATTGACAAATATCAACTTTGTGTTACCCCTGGGAATCGAACCCAGGACCTCCGGTTCGGATAGTAAGCCTATAGCTCTGACCACTAGACCATGAAAGCAGTCATCCAGCAGGTGAACTGCTGGGGCTGGTATTTTTCTTCAGTCAACCCTAACTGAAACCTTAGTAGCACTATAGTAAGTCAAGTATTAACTGAACGGTCCTATAATCTCGTTCAAAGTTAAATGACACAAACTGACAGTTTAAACCGGTTAAGCTCTTTATAATATCAGTTAAATCCTCGAGGGGTTGAATGGTTTAGACCTTAAGTTATTTAGATCACAAGTTTGTAGTCATAACTTAGCCTGGGAATCAATGTTAAGACCTAGGATTAGCTTGATCATGTTGCTATGGCTATCTTGTAGATTATTATGGCTGTCATTATCAGAATCGTCTTTTTTCAAGTAATTTGCAGGTAGGCATTAAATCTGTAAATAAAATAGACAAAACATGACGGCTAACTTTAAGTTTGCCTGCCGAACTAAATGAGGCTATCAAGTAAGTTCCTAGAAGATATTTTAGGCAGTAGCTTAAAAAAATCTCAAGTTAGTATACTTACGTTTTTTTTCAGCTGCTGTTTTTAAACAGCTTGTCTACGATTGTGACAGGACTTAAAAAATATATTCTAGAATCATTAAATTATTTACAGCGTGTTTTCGATTCTATATAAGAAACTACTAAAAATATTGTACGTGCACAATTCGCCCAGACAAGGCAATATTATAACAATATGACTTACTTCAAGCAAAGTTATAACATGCCCAATAAGTCTCAAAAGATTGGCAAACATCAAAAGAAACAATATCGCTATTCAGTCTGTACTTTCTCTTTATTTGCTCAAATAGAGCTCAAACGCAGACTCATAATATGTTTGAATATATTAATAGTGATCTCCTGACATACCTAAGCATCAATATGGGCCTTAGGTCTACGAATCCTTAGATGTTTTGTAATAGAATATTATAATATCGCCTAAGGTAGGTACTATAATTTAAAGGTATAATATTAAATGGAATATTAGAACTGCTAATAGATAGCGTCTGTCTGCCTAAAGGTGACTATTTAATAATAATATATGTAGACAGACGCTACAAGAAGACTTTGATTATAATATGCTATTGCATATTACGCAATTATATGCAATATTTTTATTTTCATTCTAAAGAATTCCATGTAGAATAGACCAAAAAATGTGTAAAAAAAAACCATTCAAATTTATCGAAATAAATGCGGTTATAAACTCAGAGTTTAAATTTCCACGCCAAAACTGGTTCTGATGACATAATTCCTGTCCTGTCACTGGTTGCCAAATAGTGGAAAATCCCCCTTAATTTAGGGAATTTTAAACGAAATGGGGGAAATTATAGGGAGAGCATTAACGTGTGCAAAATGCGGTGAATCCAGAAACTTTCCTACATTTTGGGGAATTCCCAACTTTTTGGCAACCCTCGACTAGTGACAGGACAGAAATAGGTCCGTATTGGCGCGAAAAACATATAGGTCAATTTATTTCGATCGAACCGCATTTTTTTCGATAAATTGCAATGTTTTTTTTGTGGCCTGAATGGAATTATTTATTTTAAAATAAAAACACTGCATCTTTCCTATTGTGTAGAATTTATATCTATACAGTAGCAGATCCAACACAATGCAACAAACAGGGTGCTACCTCATATCCGGGCTCGAAAATGCGGGGTGATTTTAGAAGCGCGTCCGTCAAAGGAAAAGTTGGGGACGCGCCTGAAATTACGGCCACCAGTGAGATGACACAGCTCTATGGATTAAGTGAGCTGGAATAGACAGGTAACTTATAAAACCTAATTTGTTGCAAGTGCTTCGCTTTTGTGACCTTAGTGTTTGGATCGATCCAAACACTAAGGTCACAAGAGCAAATCACTTGCAAACCAACTGTAATGCGGACACTTGTACCGTACCCCCCTTATTTTTTTGTGATGTATATTAAGAAGAATTAAAGAAGATAAAAAACTTTGATTAAAATAAGAAACTAACGTTTCTGGCCTTTAGTGATACGTCTACATCTACGAAGTGAAAGAAAGTAACCCTGGTCCTTAAAAAGGTAAGATAATATCCAATGCATCGAACGTCAGACTAAAACATTTTGGCAATAAGCCTTCCTATTTCTACTAAGTAGAGGTTGATTACGTTCCTTCCTCTCTCTAACTATTTAACTAATTTCTCTGGAATAAATTTAAAGTTGAAACGGAACGTTATTTTTTAAGCCTTCAGATTCACATAAAACATAAAAAATATTTACCTAATTTTCAACCCTATTAATCATAAATTCCTCTAAAAATATTTCAGATTATTATAGCAGTAAAATCGTCAAATTTATTAATTGATTTACATAAGGCTAAGTTATTTCTTGCGCGACAATCAAAAATTACATCGTAACCCGTAAGTATTAATATCCTATCTTCCATGCCTAAACTCAAAACTGTCATCGACAAATTTAAAAAGTAATTTTCTAAACTCGAATTGGCGGCGTAGTTTTACAATGAAAAATACAAAATCCACTATAAAAAGGAAAAGTGTGCAGCTAAAAGCTGCGCCAAGGTTCTACCAACAAGTTCTCAACTCCACAAGTTCAATCCCTTCCCAATTTAACAGGTAAGAACACTTCTGCAATACTTTCCAAGTATCATAACTTCAGATCATAACATGAACTTTTCCTTGCTACTATTTTGCTAAACTTGTTAGAATATGTATACTTACCACCATAATTTAAATCTCTTATCTAACCTATCATTACCAATTCCAGGATAACCCCTGAAACTAGAAGATTTGCAGAAGATTCTGTCAACATAAGTTCCTCAACAAAACTATTGTTACCAACACAAGAATTGCGGTTACAACTAGGATTTCTAGGTAAGTTTTGTTTGGCTAGTAATAGGTTCCAGTCAAAATTGCTATCACTAATGTTTTAAATACCTTAATCACTCCATAACATTCAACAGTAAAGATAACAAAATCAAATGACTTTCCTTACAGTCCCAGCCGCTGCTGAGAAAGATCTTTCAGTTATGAAACCTACAAATAATGCAGTCAACGCAATAACTCTCAGACTGGTCTGCACTTAAGGACAAGCTTCTACGTCTGATCACAAGTTCACATCAGGATTCCAACGGTAAAACATGATTTAATTTAGCTCATAGTTACTGAGTTAGTTTGAATGTTTATAACATAAATTCCTTTTCTAAAGTACCACCCTAAGCTCATTCTGCTAGAATTTAAAGTATGTACCTTACCTAACTATGTGTTTTAATTTCAGTTGTTCCTGCATATTAATACAGAAAGAGGATATGAGCCTAAACACAACAACGGAAGAACACCTACTATGGAAACCAATTATTTGATAAAATTATTATCCTATGTCATTCAATTTAATATTCGGCTTGGATTAAATTCTTTCTTGGTTTTGGTTTATTATTTCTGGCTTGTTTGAATAGAAAAATGTGTACCAGGAGTTGCTATTCTATAAATATTACTTTATTTACATTCGGAGTCAGAAGTGAGTTTGTGAACATACTACCAGTTCTAATGTAATTGAATATGCTATTGAATTAGGATACCGTCCTAGATTTTTGAGATAGTGTCACATACTAATGCTAAGAAACCTTTAGACATTTTTATTGTGGTTTTTAGAGGATCAGCTCCGGCCATACGCTGCATAGGTATTGATTTAGTTTTACTATGCCCTAATCTGCCAATCAATAATGAGGATGTTTTGTATTTTATTATAACCTCTAGCCCTACAACAGATCAGGTACCCTGTCTCCTTTCAACCATTGACTTTGGATAGAAGCCCACCACATATTTCCAATACTTTGCTCCTATACTAAATTCAAATTACCACCTTTATTTTATGTAATTAAAATTTCAACATTCTTTTTGCTATTCTAATTGAGAGGACTTTATAGTATAAATAAATATATATTTTATATCAAAAGCTACATAGAGTATTGTTCCTTAATACTCAGCATTGTTTCATATAGGTTTCTATCAATAAAGGTGTTGCAAACATGATTCTAAGAATAGCCAACTGTATTGGAAATCTCTTTTTTCTGAATTTAACTTAATAGTGAATTTATTTGGAACTTCCAAAATATAGGTAAAACTTGTCAGTCTGTAGTCATGGACAAAATCCTAATCCAAAGCAACATTCTGTATTAATTTGTCACTCAGTTTGTCTTACTTTTCCAAACAATTCTTTCTCTGACTGAATTTATCAGGAAATAACAAATTTCATTATGAACATAGGTACAGTTTCCTTTCAAACAACCAGTTAAGAATATCCTTTATCCCAACATTTGATACTATTTATTTATTATCAACAATTTCCCAATCATGAAAATCAATTATACTGCCAGATAAATAATTTTATTAGATATCATTTGAACCATTAATGTAGATTCAGTTTGTCTTACTTTTCCAAACTATTCTTTCTCTGACTGAATTTATCAGAAAATAACAAATATCATTATCAACATAGGTACAGTTTCCTTTCAAACAACCAGTTAAGAATATCCTTTATCCCAACTATTGATACTATTTATTTGTTATCAACAATTTCCCAATCATGACAATCAATTATACTGCCAGATAAATATTTTTTATTAGAAATCATTTGAACCATTAATGTAGTTTCAGTTTGTCTTACTTTTCCAAACTATTCTTTCTCTGACTGAATTTATCAGAAAATAACAAATATCATTATCAACATAGGTACAGTTTCCTTTCAAACAACCAGTTAAGAATATCCTTTATCCCAACTATTGATACTATTTATTTGTTATCAACAATTTCCCAATCATGACAATCAATTATACTGCCAGATAAATATTTTTTATTAGAAATCATTTGAACCATTAATGTAGATTCAGTTTGTCTTACTTTTCCAAACTATTCTTTCTCTGACTGAATTTATCAGAAAATAACAAATATCATTATCAACATAGGTACAGTTTCCTTTCAAACAACCAGTTAAGAATATCCTTTATCCCAACTATTGATACTATTTATTTGTTATCAACAATTTCCCAATCATGACAATCAATTATACTGCCAGATAAATATTTTTTATTAGAAATCATTTGAACCATTAATGTAGTTTCAGTTTGTCTTACTTTTCCAAACTATTCTTTCTCTGACTGAATTTATCAGAAAATAACAAATATCATTATCAACATAGGTACAGTTTCCTTTCAAACAACCAGTTAAGAATATCCTTTATCCCAACTATTGATACTATTTATTTGTTATCAACAATTTCCCAATCATGACAATCAATTATACTGCCAGATAAATATTTTTTATTAGAAATCATTTGAACCATTAATGTAGTTACCCTTTTTGTTTTGAGCGTTCTACTAGAATATTATATTTTATTCAATAAATGGCCAAACAACTGTTACATCTTATCATCAGTCAGCACACCAATGTCGGATCAAAGTAATTGTTGATGTATTCCTATATATCAAAGATTTATGATTAATATTCAATACAGGATAACTTTAACCAATTGTTTTCAATAGGTAATTCTTTCTTACATAAATTTAGTTTCTTTATAAATCATTATCAACTTTAGGACCCTTCAACCAAATCTAGCCTCTATCTACTATAGGGTTCCTGAGAATTGAATTCACCAGTATCTACTCAAGGTACACTACTATGAATCACGTCTGACACGCTTCGGGAGCAGTTAGGGTAACAAAGTAGGTATTATAAACTTAATAGAACAGTTTTGAAGTTAATTTAATAGCAAATTTTACTTTAAGACTATAAATAAATATATCCCTACAATCGTAATGAATCTATTAATAAGACCTATCCCTACTTGATGCCTAAAGTCCCTCCCTAGTAGATATAAAATCGAACTAAGTAATCCTATAGTCTAACTTTGTCTAATCCTAATTGTTTCTACTGTGAAGATGCAAAGCTAGGGAGATCCCGACATTTATTATTTAATTGTGAGGTGTGTAGTGTAATGTGGATGTTCCAGAAAGCCTGAGTTCAAACTTCTAGGACCCTATTTCTGCTAATTTGTACGTGATGAGGTTGTCACGATTTAGAGTGCCTATTACATCCTATACCCGTGTGGATGATTACCAGCTTGACGAAGATAAGAGATAAGCCGATAATCGCGTGTGTTGTGTGTGGGACAGATAGGAAATCCTTAACAAACAGTCGTAAGTCGTCCGTATCGGGGCTGGAGACGGAACAGTTCGCTAGAGGTGGTTCTAGGTACTCCTTACACCGTTTTGCTAAGTATCCCATACCTGGGCGCATAAAACTTGCGTTTGGGGCAAGCCGATCGTACGCACCAATACAATCTCCTAGGTTCTTTAGCCAAAATTCCTGGTCTGAGAAGTGGGTACGGAGAACAGGTATAATGACCAAAGCATGGTTCACACGAATACTGTCAAAAGAATCTCCCATTCAATATGACCCTAGCTCCAGACATGCACTCCGAAACACGCAAATGCAAGTGCGCGCCCGAAAGCACCTCCCCGGAATTATGACCATAGAGAATCTTCAATACAAAACGTAACTGAATTTAAAGTTAATCTTTCAAAACTCAAAACAAATAAGACCCCAAATTTACCGAGTATAACGTGTGAACTGACGAACGATAAACGCGTAAAAAAGCTAAATTAACAAAGTAAAACGTATGAACACTGAACGATTAACACGTAAAAGAATTAAATTTGCGAAGTAAAACGTGTGAACTGACGCACGATTCACAATCAAAAAGCCCCCCGAGCACTCGTCCGTTCCGCTTTAATACTATTTTTTCCAAGAATCTAGTCAATTTCTATTTTCAACCTTCCAACCAACAAGACAAAGTTCACTTCCAGTCTTCCTAAACTAAAACTGTCTAAATTTTACGATTCAAATCCGTATTTTGTTCATGTGGCCTACAGTCAATCCAATTTCATCCATATTAATAGTCCATAAGATTCAAGTTTGCAGCTGTCACAAATATTTCCTTGAAAAACTAATGAAATCCACTTTTCAAAAATTCATTTTACTAAAATTCGCTTAATCAAACCATTCACAGCCTTTTCACCATAGAAATAAAGTTCGATTTAAACTATCAACAGAATTTGTCCGCTATTCTCGTTTTTATTTCTGAAATTTGCCACCTTTAGTCCAATTTGATCCTTATAACAAAGACACACGTCTTAATTTTAAACCATAATGTCCATCTGACCTCATTATTTCAAATCGGTTTTAAATTTCAAAACATTCTCATTTTTCAGCAGCATTCGACAGCTTCAATTCAATTTAGACCTTATTTCTATGACGACACGGTCAAATTTACTATTATCAGTGGCAGTTGTCATGAAAATTTCTTGAAAAATTCTTGAAAAATCTCTAACTTTTCATTTTCTGAAACCTATTCTTATGGAGATAAGGGTCAGACCTTTCTACTATGAAAATAAAGATCATTTTCAAGGAACACCCGAACCGATTTATAAAATGAATCTTTTCGACCTGTGTAATGTCAAATACAACGTCTACTCATTATGAATCATATGTCTCAAGAAATAATTCTCAGTTTTGCTTAGTTTCAATAACTATCTTCGTAATCGAACATTTTATGATCAGCTTTTGCTTGTTATTTTGACAATTGCAAAAGCAACAGTTAACCGCTATTTTCTGCTATTCATGAACACCTCCGCACAAATAAACGTCCACGCTGGCTACAAATTTAAACCACATCAAGTGCGGCTACAACCCAATTTCGCGCATTTCCAATGAAGTTTGTATTCTACCTATAAGATCGTGTGTAAAATATCTTTTCGTTTACCATTCTTACCACCAACATAACTTTCTTTTCCTTACAGCTTTTTCCTATGAAGGTCGAATGATATCTGAATAATGAATCCGATTTTATCTGAAAATGCCTTTATAATAATAAAACTTGTTTGTTTACAATATGTATTTAATTACTCTCATAATGCAAACATATTTGTGGAACAACAATAGAACGAGGCTCTGAATCGTTACATTCAACTCCCTAAACATTCGAAATGATAATAATAATGAAGAATGTTTACCTATCTACCACGAAGATATCTTATTTTCACATATATGTTTGTTATGAGATATTGCCCATCCTTTCATAGATGCTCATTTGTTATGTTTGTGTAAAATGACTAAATCGTTAACAACCATAACTCAATCATGATATTCAAAATCTTTAAAAACCTCAAATTAATAAACAACAAGGTATTGTCGCAGGATTAAATCACACCGCAGACAAGGCGCCGAGTTGTGAATTCAACGAATTAGAAGAATTGAACTTATAAGATCCACATCAAGACTCGTATTTATTCTGAATTGGAATGGTGATCTTTAGATAAGAACCCCTGTATAGCTACGGTGCAGATATCCTATAGCTAAATCAACTTGCTATATTGATCAAGGTTCTCTATTTGAATTCCACTTTCCAGCTATTTCGTTATCGCTTTAGCTGACTGTTAATCATATTATGATATGATTGTGTGGGGAACATTGGCTTTGCCTGTTAGCGGCATGTAGAGTTTCGAATCTTTATGAAACTGCTGTGTAATCACAGTTTTATGACATCTGTCCTAACCTCAAATCCAAAGTTTCATATAAATTCATGTGTCATGTGTAATGTCTGATAAAAGGACGCACAATAAATTGCATTCAATGTAAGTAGCCTTGAAGTTCTGAATGAGCCTTTCATTCAGCCATTTAAATACCTTTTAAAGACATTTATCATTCCTCTGCGCAGAATTTTTCCTCTCAACAAAATCTCAAAGCCCCATTACAAGAATGCGCACTAAAGTTCTCAAAGTAGTTGAATATTTATGTCATAAATTTCTCAAGTAGGTACCTACTCTACGGGAAATAAAACAAATAAACTTGTGGTGTAAATTTTTATGGTACATTTTTACTTTACAAATATCAACTAAATAATAGCCCTAAGTTACCATCAAGGTCTCGTTCAAATATTCCACTATAGTTCCTTATATCTAATAGTAGCATATGTATAAGATTATTTTGGTTTAAATGTAAAAGTAAACTTTACGTTTATTTTGGAGAACTTTACCATCTATTCACGGTAAAACTTGATGAACTGACATACATACAATTACATACATACATTCGCGCCCCCATCCCCAATGAGGTAGGCAGAGCGAAGATAACCTAACAAATTTGGCTTCATCTCGTCTGACAAAATGTCCAGGGCTACACAAGACAGAGTTGCAGGCAAATCACTGCAGTTACTTGCCGTCAAACCATCACCCAAATACAAAACCCTTAGGATCCCTTAGCTAGTCTTTACAGCAAGCTGAGGGTGATGTAGTTGGCACTTCTATATATAAGCTATAGGCTATAAGCTATCCATCCGTCTGTCCAGCATGGTATAATGAACACCACGTAAATTGCTTTTAGTAATGTTTTAAGTAAGTCGTGATAATAGAACTCCACCACCAGTAATGCCTGCTGCTGCCTCCGTTGTCTAGTTTTCTATTGCTCCAAATCAAGAATGAAAGTATTAGACACAGCTAGCTTTAACGAATTGATACTGACTGCCTCCTTGGTCCAGTGGCCAGTGCCATGGACTCCCGATCCGGAGGTCCAGGTTCCGATTCATAGGGGGGATATTTGAGAATCTATCACTTTGTGAATTTTTCCCTAGTTTGGTTAGGACATTAAAGGCTGAATCACCTGACTGTCCGAAAAGAAAAAGAATTTCGTGCTTCGGAGGGCACGTTATAGTGGTCGTTACTCAAACTATATCAGAGGCCTGATAGTTGTGCTACTAGGCGGTTTTAAAAACTCTGACACCAGGGTTCATCGGGTCCATTGACTCGACACCCACTCGACCGAAAAAAGACCACCAGTAACACTATTATCTTCAGCAGTATTCCATCGAACAAATTCTTGAACAGGTAACCAATGTTTTGTCTTTTAACTTTTCTTCTTATAAAACACTGTACTTCGTACTGTCTCCTGTAGTTCAGCTATTATGGATGTAGTTGTTTTGTCGTTAAGTCCTAAAATTTGCCTGAAACACATAAAAATAGTTAAATAACTTCACAATATACATTTCGGTTTCTGATTTACTGTTTTTTTTAATCCTTCCATGCTATGGGAAGGCAAAGAACAAAGCTCATACAGCCTAGTCTTTAGACTTACGATTTACCATGACGTATTTTTTTTAATTGCTCTCTATTGAATTGAACACTAAGGACTTATGGCTTAAATTTTCTTGATCTAGGCGCGGCGTCACCTTTTAAATTTCGAACACTTGATAAAATTTTCATTCTAAAACCCCTGAAACTTTGCTTAGAGTGGACGGAAAAAAGAAATATATATTTTGAAAATGGATTTTGAATCGAAATTAAGACACGCCGTCTCCTCGCGGGACTACCTTTATAATAACATAAACCCCTCGTACATGGACACGGCTATGAAAAGTGCAGCTTGGAAAGATATATCCGCGAAACTCAATACTGATGGTAAGTACTTTGCTACAACTTTTAATCCAAACTTTCCTAAGTTGAAGTCTAGACCGAAATGTTATATAAAAATTTCGTAAATCATACCAAATCACTATACAAATCAAATTCACTCTTACAAAAACCCTAATAGTATTGAAACTCTCTTCAGTACATAATATTTTCCCTTTACTTTTTCGCTAATTTTATTTTCGTTTGTTCACAGCTCATATTTGTAAGACTACATGGGACAAAATACTCGGCAAGCTGAAGTTGCAGCTGATGTACAAAAATACCTGTGACCCTTCAATAAAAATTGATTTTGCTGAGGACTTCTGCTCAATAATTAAAATCGTAGACCCTACTTTCGACTCCTTTCCACATCACAACCCTACATCCTATTTTAACCTAGATTCCCTATTCGATTTACCCCCATATTACCCTTAAACATTACAACCCCCAAAACAAAACCCTCCATAACTTTAACCATCACCCCAATTACAGTCATTGATATTCCTCCTACTACTTCTTCCGTACGACAACCATCGACCGACTCCCCTACTACGACCTGTCCTACTATTACTACATCTATTTTCTCAACATTACCTTCTATGACTCCGCACCTTCCTGTTATAACGACTACCCCTTTAACCTCCCTAACCAACTCCCCAGCTTTCCATATTCCCGAATCGTCTAATTATCTTTCTCCGTCTCCTACATATCCACAATTTATCATTGACTACATCCCTTTTCTTTCTTGCGTTGATCAATCTCTCTCCAGACTTTCACCTCACCTCCTGATACAGACAAAATTAAAAATCTTTACTTTACTGACAGAGGCAGAGGTCCAACAATTAAATGAATCGAATTGTAAATAGATATATTTTTGATTTTTATTATCTACTTCTTTTTTTCTTTATTACTATTGTACATACTAAAATATATTTTGTTTGTTTATCTTACCTTATTTGTTTGATTTCTTACCCTAGAAAGAGTTCATACTTACTTAAATTACCTTTGCACACCTTTACCTTTTACCTATTATACCAATTTTTACCATACCTAAATATGAAAATAACTTTACATAGTCTGTCCGCTTACCTTCATACCAACCCATTCATTGTACAGTAAGTATGTGAACACAGTATTGGATTATCAGATGTACCCTAAACTAAATTTATATTCATGGTGACAAATAAGGATTTTTCTATTCTATTCTATTCTAAACAACTCCCAGACTAGAAAACATACTTTACTAATTCATAAAAATCCCCATCATGAATGTTCAATGCATTAGACATATCTCACCTTCATCCAATACACGGACAACAAATTGTGACTAATAAAATAGTCACATTATTAAAATTAAATAAGGTACATAATAAAATAGAAATCAGTACATAATAAAACAAACGCCGTAGTAACCCATTAATCCCATAATCCTGGTCACGGTATAACAAATTGTACCGAACCCCCCTTTATTTTTTTGTGATGTATATTAAGAAGAATTAAAGAAGATAAAAAACTTTGATTAAAATAAGAAACTAACGTTTCTGGCCTTTAGTGATACGTCTACATCTACGAAGTGAAAGAAAGTAACCCTGGTCCTTAAAAAGGTAAGATAATATCCAATGCATCGAACGTCAGACTAAAACATTTTGGCAATAAGCCTTCCTATTTCTACTAAGTAGAGGTTGATTACGTTCCTTCCTCTCTCTAACTATTTAACTAATTTCTCTGGAATAAATTTAAAGTTGAAACGGAACGTTATTTTTTAAGCCTTCAGATTCACATAAAACATAAAAAATATTTACCTAATTTTCAACCCTATTAATCATAAATTCCTCTAAAAATATTTCAGATTATTATAGCAGTAAAATCGTCAAATTTATTAATTGATTTACATAAGGCTAAGTTATTTCTTGCGCGACAATCAAAAATTACATCGTAACCCGTAAGTATTAATATCCTATCTTCCATGCCTAAACTCAAAACTGTCATCGACAAATTTAAAAAGTAATTTTCTAAACTCGAATTGGCGGCGTAGTTTTACAATGAAAAATACAAAATCCACTATAAAAAGGAAAAGTGTGCAGCTAAAAGCTGCGCCAAGGTTCTACCAACAAGTTCTCAACTCCACAAGTTCAATCCCTTCCCAATTTAACAGGTAAGAACACTTCTGCAATACTTTCCAAGTATCATAACTTCAGATCATAACATGAACTTTTCCTTGCTACTATTTTGCTAAACTTGTTAGAATATGTATACTTACCACCATAATTTAAATCTCTTATCTAACCTATCATTACCAATTCCAGGATAACCCCTGAAACTAGAAGATTTGCAGAAGATTCTGTCAACATAAGTTCCTCAACAAAACTATTGTTACCAACACAAGAATTGCGGTTACAACTAGGATTTCTAGGTAAGTTTTGTTTGGCTAGTAATAGGTTCCAGTCAAAATTGCTATCACTAATGTTTTAAATACCTTAATCACTCCATAACATTCAACAGTAAAGATAACAAAATCAAATGACTTTCCTTACAGTCCCAGCCGCTGCTGAGAAAGATCTTTCAGTTATGAAACCTACAAATAATGCAGTCAACGCAATAACTCTCAGACTGGTCTGCACTTAAGGACAAGCTTCTACGTCTGATCACAAGTTCACATCAGGATTCCAACGGTAAAACATGATTTAATTTAGCTCATAGTTACTGAGTTAGTTTGAATGTTTATAACATAAATTCCTTTTCTAAAGTACCACCCTAAGCTCATTCTGCTAGAATTTAAAGTATGTACCTTACCTAACTATGTGTTTTAATTTCAGTTGTTCCTGCATATTAATACAGAAAGAGGATATGAGCCTAAACACAACAACGGAAGAACACCTACTATGGAAACCAATTATTTGATAAAATTATTATCCTATGTCATTCAATTTAATATTCGGCTTGGATTAAATTCTTTCTTGGTTTTGGTTTATTATTTCTGGCTTGTTTGAATAGAAAAATGTGTACCAGGAGTTGCTATTCTATAAATATTACTTTATTTACATTCGGAGTCAGAAGTGAGTTTGTGAACATACTACCAGTTCTAATGTAATTGAATATGCTATTGAATTAGGATACCGTCCTAGATTTTTGAGATAGTGTCACATACTAATGCTAAGAAACCTTTAGACATTTTTATTGTGGTTTTTAGAGGATCAGCTCCGGCCATACGCTGCATAGGTATTGATTTAGTTTTACTATGCCCTAATCTGCCAATCAATAATGAGGATGTTTTGTATTTTATTATAACCTCTAGCCCTACAACAGATCAGGTACCCTGTCTCCTTTCAACCATTGACTTTGGATAGAAGCCCACCACATATTTCCAATACTTTGCTCCTATACTAAATTCAAATTACCACCTTTATTTTATGTAATTAAAATTTCAACATTCTTTTTGCTATTCTAATTGAGAGGACTTTATAGTATAAATAAATATATATTTTATATCAAAAGCTACATAGAGTATTGTTCCTTAATACTCAGCATTGTTTCATATAGGTTTCTATCAATAAAGGTGTTGCAAACATGATTCTAAGAATAGCCAACTGTATTGGAAATCTCTTTTTTCTGAATTTAACTTAATAGTGAATTTATTTGGAACTTCCAAAATATAGGTAAAACTTGTCAGTCTGTAGTCATGGACAAAATCCTAATCCAAAGCAACATTCTGTATTAATTTGTCACTCAGTTTGTCTTACTTTTCCAAACAATTCTTTCTCTGACTGAATTTATCAGGAAATAACAAATTTCATTATGAACATAGGTACAGTTTCCTTTCAAACAACCAGTTAAGAATATCCTTTATCCCAACATTTGATACTATTTATTTATTATCAACAATTTCCCAATCATGAAAATCAATTATACTGCCAGATAAATAATTTTATTAGATATCATTTGAACCATTAATGTAGATTCAGTTTGTCTTACTTTTCCAAACTATTCTTTCTCTGACTGAATTTATCAGAAAATAACAAATATCATTATCAACATAGGTACAGTTTCCTTTCAAACAACCAGTTAAGAATATCCTTTATCCCAACTATTGATACTATTTATTTGTTATCAACAATTTCCCAATCATGACAATCAATTATACTGCCAGATAAATATTTTTTATTAGAAATCATTTGAACCATTAATGTAGTTTCAGTTTGTCTTACTTTTCCAAACTATTCTTTCTCTGACTGAATTTATCAGAAAATAACAAATATCATTATCAACATAGGTACAGTTTCCTTTCAAACAACCAGTTAAGAATATCCTTTATCCCAACTATTGATACTATTTATTTGTTATCAACAATTTCCCAATCATGACAATCAATTATACTGCCAGATAAATATTTTTTATTAGAAATCATTTGAACCATTAATGTAGATTCAGTTTGTCTTACTTTTCCAAACTATTCTTTCTCTGACTGAATTTATCAGAAAATAACAAATATCATTATCAACATAGGTACAGTTTCCTTTCAAACAACCAGTTAAGAATATCCTTTATCCCAACTATTGATACTATTTATTTGTTATCAACAATTTCCCAATCATGACAATCAATTATACTGCCAGATAAATATTTTTTATTAGAAATCATTTGAACCATTAATGTAGTTTCAGTTTGTCTTACTTTTCCAAACTATTCTTTCTCTGACTGAATTTATCAGAAAATAACAAATATCATTATCAACATAGGTACAGTTTCCTTTCAAACAACCAGTTAAGAATATCCTTTATCCCAACTATTGATACTATTTATTTGTTATCAACAATTTCCCAATCATGACAATCAATTATACTGCCAGATAAATATTTTTTATTAGAAATCATTTGAACCATTAATGTAGTTACCCTTTTTGTTTTGAGCGTTCTACTAGAATATTATATTTTATTCAATAAATGGCCAAACAACTGTTACATCTTATCATCAGTCAGCACACCAATGTCGGATCAAAGTAATTGTTGATGTATTCCTATATATCAAAGATTTATGATTAATATTCAATACAGGATAACTTTAACCAATTGTTTTCAATAGGTAATTCTTTCTTACATAAATTTAGTTTCTTTATAAATCATTATCAACTTTAGGACCCTTCAACCAAATCTAGCCTCTATCTACTATAGGGTTCCTGAGAATTGAATTCACCAGTATCTACTCAAGGTACACTACTATGAATCACGTCTGACACGCTTCGGGAGCAGTTAGGGTAACAAAGTAGGTATTATAAACTTAATAGAACAGTTTTGAAGTTAATTTAATAGCAAATTTTACTTTAAGACTATAAATAAATATATCCCTACAATCGTAATGAATCTATTAATAAGACCTATCCCTACTTGATGCCTAAAGTCCCTCCCTAGTAGATATAAAATCGAACTAAGTAATCCTATAGTCTAACTTTGTCTAATCCTAATTGTTTCTACTGTGAAGATGCAAAGCTAGGGAGATCCCGACATTTATTATTTAATTGTGAGGTGTGTAGTGTAATGTGGATGTTCCAGAAAGCCTGAGTTCAAACTTCTAGGACCCTATTTCTGCTAATTTGTACGTGATGAGGTTGTCACGATTTAGAGTGCCTATTACATCCTATACCCGTGTGGATGATTACCAGCTTGACGAAGATAAGAGATAAGCCGATAATCGCGTGTGTTGTGTGTGGGACAGATAGGAAATCCTTAACAAACAGTCGTAAGTCGTCCGTATCGGGGCTGGAGACGGAACAGTTCGCTAGAGGTGGTTCTAGGTACTCCTTACACCGTTTTGCTAAGTATCCCATACCTGGGCGCATAAAACTTGCGTTTGGGGCAAGCCGATCGTACGCACCAATACAATCTCCTAGGTTCTTTAGCCAAAATTCCTGGTCTGAGAAGTGGGTACGGAGAACAGGTATAATGACCAAAGCATGGTTCACACGAATACTGTCAAAAGAATCTCCCATTCAATATGACCCTAGCTCCAGACATGCACTCCGAAACACGCAAATGCAAGTGCGCGCCCGAAAGCACCTCCCCGGAATTATGACCATAGAGAATCTTCAATACAAAACGTAACTGAATTTAAAGTTAATCTTTCAAAACTCAAAACAAATAAGACCCCAAATTTACCGAGTATAACGTGTGAACTGACGAACGATAAACGCGTAAAAAAGCTAAATTAACAAAGTAAAACGTATGAACACTGAACGATTAACACGTAAAAGAATTAAATTTGCGAAGTAAAACGTGTGAACTGACGCACGATTCACAATCAAAAAGCCCCCCGAGCACTCGTCCGTTCCGCTTTAATACTATTTTTTCCAAGAATCTAGTCAATTTCTATTTTCAACCTTCCAACCAACAAGACAAAGTTCACTTCCAGTCTTCCTAAACTAAAACTGTCTAAATTTTACGATTCAAATCCGTATTTTGTTCATGTGGCCTACAGTCAATCCAATTTCATCCATATTAATAGTCCATAAGATTCAAGTTTGCAGCTGTCACAAATATTTCCTTGAAAAACTAATGAAATCCACTTTTCAAAAATTCATTTTACTAAAATTCGCTTAATCAAACCATTCACAGCCTTTTCACCATAGAAATAAAGTTCGATTTAAACTATCAACAGAATTTGTCCGCTATTCTCGTTTTTATTTCTGAAATTTGCCACCTTTAGTCCAATTTGATCCTTATAACAAAGACACACGTCTTAATTTTAAACCATAATGTCCATCTGACCTCATTATTTCAAATCGGTTTTAAATTTCAAAACATTCTCATTTTTCAGCAGCATTCGACAGCTTCAATTCAATTTAGACCTTATTTCTATGACGACACGGTCAAATTTACTATTATCAGTGGCAGTTGTCATGAAAATTTCTTGAAAAATTCTTGAAAAATCTCTAACTTTTCATTTTCTGAAACCTATTCTTATGGAGATAAGGGTCAGACCTTTCTACTATGAAAATAAAGATCATTTTCAAGGAACACCCGAACCGATTTATAAAATGAATCTTTTCGACCTGTGTAATGTCAAATACAACGTCTACTCATTATGAATCATATGTCTCAAGAAATAATTCTCAGTTTTGCTTAGTTTCAATAACTATCTTCGTAATCGAACATTTTATGATCAGCTTTTGCTTGTTATTTTGACAATTGCAAAAGCAACAGTTAACCGCTATTTTCTGCTATTCATGAACACCTCCGCACAAATAAACGTCCACGCTGGCTACAAATTTAAACCACATCAAGTGCGGCTACAACCCAATTTCGCGCATTTCCAATGAAGTTTGTATTCTACCTATAAGATCGTGTGTAAAATATCTTTTCGTTTACCATTCTTACCACCAACATAACTTTCTTTTCCTTACAGCTTTTTCCTATGAAGGTCGAATGATATCTGAATAATGAATCCGATTTTATCTGAAAATGCCTTTATAATAATAAAACTTGTTTGTTTACAATATGTATTTAATTACTCTCATAATGCAAACATATTTGTGGAACAACAATAGAACGAGGCTCTGAATCGTTACACACTTCCGCATCTGATGAGTCGAAATGACGACGAAACGGTGGTCAACAAAAGACGAACCAATGCGTTTCGTTTTCCCTCACAGTCATCACAAAGACGAAAGTCAGTTTACACTTCTTCTGTCAAGTGGGTATCGAGTCTATCGACCCGATGAACCCTGGTGTCAGAGTTTTTAAACCGCCTAGTAGCACAACTATCAGGACTCTGTTTGACGTTTACACTTAATTTGTTGCATTATTTTATGCCGTGTTCCGGATAGAAGTCCTTCTTATACGTTGGCGAGCACAAATCGGGCTTAATTATCTGGTCTGTCAAGAAAAAATATTACTTCTTTCAAAATGTTAGTTAGGCTATCGATACTGGTCACTGTCTCTGAAAGTGACCGTTACATAATCTATATCAAAGGCCTCATAAGTAGCTTAAAAATTCTGATACTAGGGCTCATCAGGTCTTTTTTTACTTGACAACCCATTGAATAGAAAGATAGATAGATAAAGCGTTTATTTTATTGCAACAGACGCGTAAATCAAAAATAGCTTCAGTTCAAAATTACAACTATTCCTAATGATATGCCTAAACTAGAAGAAGCCCCTTTCTAGAGCACACAGTATAACTGTACCACTAATAAAATAAACTGAATTCTGTCATTTAATTACTAAAAACAGTATACAGAAACTTTCATGTAATTCAATTGGCTACCAATTAAAATATAATCTCAATTTAATAGTTATGGCCAATAACAACAATAGGCCAATGGGAAACTTAATTGAAATAATCTAAAATAAGCCTCTACAATTACTGATAAATCCGCAAACTGGCGATATTTCATACTGAATGTTATTGGGGTACACTCAACCGCATATTGGCATATTGGTCAAACACTTTGATCTTAATTGTCTTATAGTATAACGCGTGGGATTTTAATCTGGAAGTCTTGAATTTGATCACACAAATCAGATACTATGTTTGAGTATGAATCAATCACTTACCGATTTAAGTTATTTTCTACAAAATTCATTTAAAATAATGTTGATGCGTAAGTCTGGGATCAAACATAGTGTGCCATGAATCATAATCAATAATTAATATTGTAATGAATATCGAAAACATGTCTATAATCAAATCGGTTGTGAAATTACAATTCACAACAATTTGGTTTTGATATGTCACTTCCAGTTCAGTAACATCGATGGCAAAACATGAAGTTGTAAAGTAAAAGTGAGTAACTGAGAGCGAGTGTTTTTGAAGGAAAAAAAAATTTTTGAATAAGAATTTCTGATGAAAAAGCAGACTTCAAAATTGAAGCTATGTGTAGTAAAATGTAGATACTATATACCTATCGGAGGCCAAAATCCACTTCGGGTTGCTGAACAAGCGAAGAACGTGTACCTATTATACTGTACCTCGCACACACACACACAGACATGACCACGCCTTTATCCCTAATGGGGTAGGCAGAGCGTAAACGACATAAACAAAGGTCGTTCCGACACGTCTGACAAACTTTTGAGGGTTATTTAAAATAGATTTTTAGGTATATTGCTGTAGTGACAGATTATCAGACCGTCGCCTAAATTACAATATACTGAAACCATCGGATCCCTTAGCTGGTTTTTACAGCATGCCCGGGAGGAAATACAGCTGGTTTTTCTCTCACTCCCAGGCCAACATGGAAGAATTGTACCTAATATTTCTTATTTCATTTGCACAATGAAAATTGCATAGGTTACAAAATATTAATTATATTATTCTTTAAAAATACGCATCAAACTTAAGGGAATGGTCAACTTTGTTCTTCATGTGAAGTGAAATGTCGTCTTGACACTATTATAAATTTCGAGTAGAGTTACATTTTTTAACCACTTCTTATTTCAACGTTGTAGTTTTACTTGACAAATTAAAATCTTTCAAATCCTGTATTGCACTTACATCAAAATGTTGTTTACTTTTGTTTTCACGTTGAGTTATCGTAACCAACTTATTCTGCGGCTTTCGGCCATGCTTTTTCTTTGCAAATTTGCACAGGTTAAAATTTTGGAACCGCAGACTATAACCTTGTTACACACATATATTTTGCGATTGAATTTCTGTACAATTGTAAGGAAAAAGTAGTTCGTGTGACGCAAAAGAAGTTTGTATCAATAACTCAACGTTCGATAAACGTATTATTATCAATTCATAACATCAAATCTTTGTATACCTTCTCTTTTACGTCTTATTTAATATTGATTTTGAAATTAAATATTTTTTTTATACAAATAATCAGGCTACGTTCTTTTAGCCACGGGACACGAACCTTGCTTTGTTCGTTTCAGTACAAAGCCGTCACAATATTCTATTGTCAAATTTTTAACCTTTGCATTTAAGCTTATACAGCTTTTCATAGAAACTACTTTTTACCTTTCAGTCGTCGCGACAACAATTTTATTTGAAAAGAGATAAACGCTTTTTGAGTGCGGGCTTTTGACGGATTCAAAACTTTGATAACTGCAGCTGTATTGCAAAAAAAAGTACTGATTATAATATCTTTTTTCTATACATTGTGTTTTCTCTTAAAAAAACAAATACTTCTTTCTATTTATTGTAAATTTAAGACAGAGTTTTTTTTTAATGTATTTCCGAGAAATTTTAGGGGAAGTCTGAAAAACAGCATTCTTGTTGAGACTATTCCTTTCATTCTTTTGCATATTATGTGAATGTAGTTTTGTGTGTTTTATATGGACGAATAAATTGCTATGTATCTAATTTACCTATCTATCTTAAATCTAGTCCGAAATAAAGTTCACGATGAAACGAGCTCATTCATAAGCCCGATTGTATTTTTCCATACACCAAGGACTATATCACATGAGAAGGACACTGTGGATTGAAAATTTACACTAAAAATTTTACCTCTTCTTTTAGGTATATACCATACCTACTATTTCCTTGTCCCTACCTTAACTATGTCAGAGGCCTATTAGCTATGCTCAACATCTCCCTAGCCTTATCCCGTATCTCACGGGGTCAGCTTCCTTATCTAGGGAACTGAACGAGGGTACTGGTTTTTTTTGACCTCCGCAACCCAGAAGGGGAACCAGACCCAATCCTAGATTAGGTCAAGTTTTCAAGCCGCCAATGCTTAGCACTGGCCTCTGATATGGCTTATCGACTAATATCTACGGTATTAAACGATAGTAATTGGGGTCAACGGCTGAACGTGCCTTCCGAATCACGGAAAAAGCACCGAATAAACGTACATATGTAATTCGAAAACCGAAAAACACATTGGTACGTGGTGGGGTTCGAACCATGACCTCCCGCTCAGGAGGCAGCGGCCCTATCCACTACACCATCGGGCCTATTAGCTATGCTATACTTATTTATTCTTATTTTTATAAGGTGGTTTAAAAAATCTGATACCAGGGTACATCGAGTTGATCGACTTGATACCCACACTACAGGAGAAGAAGATTTTTTCTACTTCTTTTTTACAGGAATCAATCAAACCAAAGTTTAGCTTACAAACATTAAGATTATTTTCTACTGAAAAGATAGCAAAATTAAATAGATAAATTGAATAATAAGACCTCTTATCAGCGGTCAAGTCCAATTTTGTGCCAGGAAATTGGTTCTGCCCTTAATGAGATTCCGATATACCGTCAACGATGATAAAAATTTGTAGGAACTAATTTATCTCATTTTCTTTTTAATAAAATTCCTAACATTACGCGATCTTGTTTTTTTCCTGTTGAGGGCTTGGTCTAGCTCGTTTCATAACTAAGTTTTATCTCAAAGTAGGTACTCCAGATTAATGGTCCTTTGACATTCGAATTTCGACTTTTAAATTTTATTTTAAGTGTTATTTGCCCATGTAGAAAGAGCGGTATTTATAATACTCACGCTAACAAACCGCTGACAATAAAATAAGCTGAAACACATTCGGATATCTTTTTTAAGATATATACTTTGGCTTGAAGAGCCCGATGGCCGATGCCTCCTGAGCGGGAGGGAGGTCGTGGTTCGAATCCCACCACGTGACAATGTATTTTATGGATTTCGAATTTCATATGTATGTTTATTCGGTGGTTTTTTCGTGCTTCGGAAGGCACGTTAAGCCGTTGGTCCTAGTTAATATCGTTTAATAAGTAGATATTAGTCGTTAAGCTATGTCAGAGGCCAGTGCCAAGCACTGACGGCTTGAAAACTCTGACCTAATCTAGGATTGGGTCTTGTTTCCCTTCTGCGTTGCGGAGGACAGACGGCAGTAGCTCTGTGTAAAACCAGTACCCTCGTACAATCACCAAGATTGGGTAGCTGACCCTGAGAGATACATGATAAGGCAACGGGAGATGATGATACTGTGGCTTGAACGTTTTCACGTGGTTTTTTCTATTAGGGAAAAAGTTTGGAGGCATGATTCAATAGTATTGCGAATAAAACTCTCCTTCCATGCTGGATTAGGAGCGAGAAAAAACATAAAATGTGCCAGCTCCATTTCCTCCCGGGCATGCTGTACAAATCAGCTAAGGGATTCGAGGGTATCTGTATATTGCAATTTAGGCGATAGGCTGACAACCTGTCACTACGGAAATATACCTACAAATCTATCTTAAATAACACTCAAAACTTTGTCAGACGTGGCGCAACAGTTTTGTTTATGTCGTTAACGCTCTGCCTACCCCATTAGGGATACAAGCGTGATTATATGTATGTATGTACTCTTTAATTATAAATAACCAATTACACTCTCCGTCAACTTGTTTAAACCTTGTAAAACATTCGATGTCACCAAGCCCCCCTCATTCCAATTCCATCAAACACGGATTTATTTTGCATGATGGCGGGATGGGTGCAGACCTAACATTATGCAATTGAAATCCCTCTGAAATCACATCGAATAACGCTGGAAAATTAAAAGAGCATGTTATTTTAAGCACTTCCATGCTGGTCTGGGAGCGAGAGAAAAACATAGAATGTGCCAGCTGCATTTCCTCCCGGGCATGCTGTAAAATCCAGCTAAGGGATCCGAGGGTTTCAGTATATTGTAATTTAGGCGATAGGCTGACAACCTGTTACTACAGCAATATACCTAGAATTATATCTTAAATAACCCTCAAAACTTTTTCAGACGTCGCGAGATGGCCTTTGTTTAGGTCGTTTACGCTCTGCCTACCCCATTAGGGATAAAGGTGTGATTATATGTATGTATATATATTAAGCAATGAAATTTTGTGTCATATACAATTTCATTATACGCGTGTCCTCTGTTTTTGTGTTTGTACATCCTCCCCAGCTTGTATTTGCTTCACTACGTGTCATTGGCAGAATTGTGATAACACAAAAGCCATTAATCAAGATTAATTTAAGGATGTATTTGCAATTTGATTTGCTATAACTGAACTAAGAAATATTTTGTGATACTGATTTTAGTTAAAAATGCAGGGATGAAATTTGTTACCTAAAAATAACATCTTGCTTGGGTTTTTAAAATTATTCTGAAATAGTTTTAAGGGATAGCTGAGGATTGGGTCTGGTTTTCCTTCTATGCTGCGGAGGTCAGAGTGCAGTCGCTGTGTATAAAAGCAGTATCCTTATTTAATCACCTAGATAAGGTAGCCGATCCGTGTGAAACGGGGTAAAGCTAGAAATATGTTTATGAGTTTAAAGGGATAGCTGAAATCGTTTTCTAAAAATAACGAATTGGATTTAAAATTAATGTAAAATTACGTTATTTACATTTTCTAAATGTGTTTTATTTCTTGATTCAGAATATTTATTTACTTAAGTTAAAGCTCAAAACAGGGAAAAATGGAGGGAGAAGAGGGAGGCCTTTGCCCAGCAGTGGGATGATTCAGGCTTAATAAGAAGAAGAAGAAGAAGAAGGTTAATCTTTCAACGTTCAAGATTTTAAATCTTTACAAACATACATCAATAAACTTTAATTTCATGCATGTTTGCGTTCCGTCTCGCATTTCCTTCCTTTTCCTTGCATTGACTTAAAATCTAAACCAGTAAATTGCACTCTCCTTAGCTTCGCGTGGTCGGATAATGGTTTTCCTAGTTTCCTTGTGTTTTAACGAGAAGGTAAAGTTTCTAAGTACTGTGTTATTGCGGGTTGAAGTAAAACTGAGTTTACGGCAACGAGCTAACTTCACCGTTTGTGATTCATTACTTAGCTCCCCACAATGTTAAATAATGCTTCTACTGTTTTTAAAGCAAGACCTGCTCCGAGCTTACGGTTTCACCAGCGATTAAATTAATTTTCCCGTGCCAATAAGGAAATCTTTCCCGCGGTATAAAGTATTTTCCAGCCCACAAACTATTTTCATACAAATCATACCATGATGGAGCTCTTATGAAAGAAGGATACCTACTTAAGAATGTATTAATATTTTTAAATACTCGAAGACTTGTACTTATAAAGCGATCTCAAGTGTGAAAGCAATAATAAGTGTGGATTTGACAGGCCATTATGTAGGTACTGAAATGTAGTTTTTGATACGAACTCAAACTCGCTGCATTTTCAAGTGTTGCTTATAAATACTGACGTAAAGATATCGATATTGTTTTTGTTACACACACGTTATGTAAACCTAAAAGATTTTTGTGATGTGCCCGATGGTGTAGTGGATAGGGCCGCTGCCTCCTGAGCAGAATCCCACCACGTACCAATGTGTTTTTCGGTTTTCGAATTTCATATGTACGTTTATTCGGTGCTTTTTCCGTGCTTCGGAAGGCACGTTAAGCCGTTGGTCCCGGTTAATATCGTTTAATACCATAGATATTAGTCGTTAAGCCATATCAGAGGCCAGTGCTAAGCTTTGGCGGCTTGAAAACTCTGACCTAATCTAGGATTGGGTCTGGTGTCCCTTCTAGGTTGCGGAGGTCAGATGGCAGTCGCTCTGTGTAAAAACCAGTACCCTCGTTCAATCCCCTAGATTAGGAAGCCGACCCCGTGAGATACGGGATAAGTTTAGGGAGATGATGATTTTAATTACTTAAATATTAAAGTTATTTACAAGCACATGGATAAAACTTAAGCAAAACTTTAAAAAAATGCTATACGTCTTCAGTAACAGGCTAAAGACATAGGGCGTTTCAAGTCTATTAAAGTTAGCACATATATCTTCCGAATTGCCCATTGAGGTAATTCTAAGGAAACTTTAGTCTAGCCTTGGGTCTACTTAAGATTTGGACTGGCTTGTAGGTAAATAAATGGTACTCTTACAAAGTCCTGACATTTTGTCTATAACTTATCTTTTCATACGTCTGAGTAGGATTTTTTGGCGCGTAATCTTTACGCTCTTACGCTCTTTGCCTTCTCTAATGGGAAATAAAAAAAAAAAATTAACAATAAATCTATTTTAAATGATATCTCCATTTAACAAAAACATCGCCTTAAATTACCTTTGAGAAAATAGATTAAAGAAGTAGGACCATCGAAATAAGAACCTTCTACACTGTCTATATTGTCAGCTACGTTGTAGAACTACGTCGTTACTTCCATGCTGGTCTGGGAGCGAAAGAAAAACAGAATGTGCCAGCTGCATTTCCTCCCGGGCATGCTGTAATATCCAGCTAAGGGATCCGAGGGTTACAGTGTATCGTAATTTAGGCGATGGGCTGACAACCTGTCACTAAAGCAATACATATTACAATCTAAAATTGCCCTCAATTTTTGTCAGATGTGGCGAAAGCGCCTTTTACGAGGCGTTCAACGCTCTGCCTACCCCGTAAGGGATAAAGGCGTGATTTTATGTATGTATGTATGTACGTTGTAGAAGATATTGCAGAATATTTCCACGCCGTAGCACATATCGTAGAGTACAAATATGAAAAAAAAAAACCCTGAAACAGGACTACCCCTGATCTACTGAGGCGGTAGCTGGAATGGCGAATTTATCATAGTCCTTCTTGTGTACATGTCATAGCGACGTTAGCGACATCTAACCCTGTAGTTTAAGAACTACAAAGGATCAACCAACCCACTTGATCAGTTTACTTTACAATTGGAATTCAAGTCAATAATGATATTTCCTCACTTTTTCCACATGTTTAAAGACATATTTTAGATCCGAGATCTGCCTGAGGCGATTATTTTTATTTCTTTCTTTCATATTAAGGTTAGACCGCACTAGGACGTAGCTGTAGCGGCGCGGTGCAGCATGGCGCAGAACTGCGCGACAAATGATTCTTTGTATGAAAAGGAATGAGATGTACCGCACTGAAGCGTCACGGTAACTGCAGTGGAGCGGCGCGGTGCGGCACGGCGCGACAAAGTCAGTTCATACATTTTGACAGTTTTGGGCGCGTTTGGTCTCTAGTGCGATCTAACCTTTATATGAAGTAAAACAGCATTGTAAGTGCACAAAATCCTCGAAAAAAAAATGTAGAGTACTGTTCCAAGCTTTGTGCTATGCTGTAGTAAATATAGTAGAGAGTGCTACACGCTTTGTTACGATTTATAAAGGGCATAGAAAACGTAGCATTTGTCGGGGAAGCCAGTTATAAAATAATCTTCTTAGCTCGAAGGCTTTGCCAGAGCATGTCAGGCTGGTGTCCAGTCCGGCTAAATCTATGTCAGAATTTTTAAGCTGTTTTATTTCTACTAGCTTTTTGGGCTGATGTTTTTACTGAGAACACAGTTTACGTTTTCATTTCAACTGAAAATTGCCAAGCTCGTAAAACATGATTAATGAGCTGACCTGCATTTCCTTCCGGACGTGCTGTAAAAACCAGCTAAGGGATCAGTATATTGTAATTTAGGCGATGGGCTGATAACCTGTGACTACAGCAATATACCTACAAATTAATCTTAAATAACCCTCGTTTACCAAGCGTGATACATACAGACAATCACGCCTTTATTCCTAATGGGGTAACTAAGAGTAATAGAAAGTATAAATTACTTAACCTTTTCCAAACTGCAAAACAATGATCTTAAAATTAATAAAAAATTTAAAAATTTATAGTGAAATATGAATTGATTTCTGAATTGTTTTCATAAAATGGATGGACTCCTCATTGGATCGACGGCTCCAGAATTTGAAATTTGAATTCCAGTTCTAGAACACAAATCTCTGACGTCATAGCTTCTGTTTGCCATGTATCAGGCTGTCAGAAAATACATGGACAAAAATGTCTACTGAATAAAAGACGGGTACAGGATGAATCTGAAAGATTTACTGGATCTTTTTGTGGTTTTTCGTTTGCGTCAATTCTGTATGGCACTTAAAAACCAATTTCAGCAATTTTCTGAAATGTAAAAGCAAATTAAAAATTCTTGCTCGATATTAAAAACAGCAACAGGTAAACGCTTGAAATATTCGCAGAGCATTGAGTTTTATAATTACTTTGAGAATAAATAATTAAATTAAAGTAAAATAAATATTTAATGGAGCTCATATACAAAAACGTGAACAAATAGTTAAATAATAGTGTCTAAAATATTGTATAGATAAGTAATAATAGGAAGAAAAATTGCCGTTATATACATACATATAATCACGCCTTTATCTGTCATAGGGTAGGCAGAGCGTAAACTACCTAAACATAGGTTGTTCCGCCACGTCTTACAAAGTGTTGAGGGTTATTTAAGATAGATTTGTAGGTATATTGCTGTAGTGACAGGTTGTCAGCCCATCGCCTAAATTGCAATATACTGAAACCCTCGGATCCATTAACTGATTTTTACAGCATGCCCGGATGGAAATGCAGCTGGTACATTCTATGTTTTTCTCTCGCTCCCAGTCCAGCATGGAAGAATTGCCGTTGGTGGAGGCTATTGAAAATTTTATTCACGTTACTTCAACTAACTACAAATCGCTAATTTATAAGGTTATAAATTATCTTAATTACTATTACTTGAGTCAGTTGGAACGGTTTTCCGATTCACTGCGTTTTTAATTAATATTTCTTTTCACAGATAGGGGCGCCACTTAGGCGCTATCGCCACCCTAAGATAGTTGTACTTTGCGAAAATAGCCTACAGTTTCGTTGGCTTATTAACTACTTAAAATTGAATGTAAAGTTTTAATCGCCACAAAAGACAGCTCTGCTTAAGTAAGTCCATTGTTTCTTGGCTTCCCTGTCTCTGTTTTGTTATGCAAAATAATGGATTTTGTACTCTTGGCTGCCTCTTGCATTATACGATGTGAAGAGCTGTTTGTTACTTAAGTCTGCTGAGGTATGGTGGGTAAGACTTATTATGTGAAAGACTACACTTTACTACACTTTGACTACACGTTGAATTGACGGCAGACAGGGATGAATGGAAGAAGAAAACGTACTGCGCCGACCCCAAGTAAATGGGATAAGGGCAAGCGAATGATGACTACACTTTGAAGAGTCATAGCAAGAAATCTGATTTAGATATTTTTTATCAGCTTTTACACTGCACTGCTCAAACCCTAGGCATGGAGTAATACGGCGTGTAAGGGACAGCATCCCGCAAACTCATAGGAGTGAACTGAACAACTTTCACCAGGAAATTCTTTCAGGAGATGATAATAAAATTGCCTTCCCATACCACCACTTCCCATGCCTTTCTAGACCACCTCTATCAGAGATTTTTTATGGATAATGCTGATAGTTGTTCAGTTTCGTTGACTGACCAACCCCTATCAGTTTGCGGGACGCTGTACCTTACACCCTGTATTTAAGAACTTTTTGTCCTTTTCTGTGTTTGGTAGCTATGTTACTGATAAAAGATCTGATATCCGGGTCGTTCCTCAACCCTCTTATGAAAAGCAGAGTAAGGTATTGTGTTTTGTTTTTAATGGATCTTGTACTGTTGGCTGCCTCTTGAATTATACTACGTGAAGAGGTGTTTTTACTTAAGGTTGTGTTCTTGCGTCAAGTTTGTTGAGGTATGGCGGCGTAGACTTATTAAGAGGAGGACATCGCTTTGAATCTTACCGAAAGGTACTAAAACACGTTTAATCACGCCTTTAATCCTAGGGAAGGCAGATCGTAAACGACCTAATTAATAGTCGTTCCGCCTCGTCTGACAAAGTTTTGAGGGTTATTTAAGATAGATTTGTACGTACATAGCTGTAGTGACAGGTTGTCAGTCCATCGCCTAAATAACAATATACTGAAACCCTTAGGTCCATTAGCTGGTTTTTACAGCATGCTCGGGAGGAATTGCAGCTGGCACATTCTATAAGCTGCTAAATAGTTTAATATTTTTAATTAAATCGCCTACTGCGTCAAAATATTGTACCGTTGGTTGTTTTCTTGTAGTCTTTTGTTTCAAATTTAAGAGCAGGGTTCTTATTTGTAGAGTTATTGTTATTCTATGACCCTGGATTTTATTATGCTCATTTTGTCTTTTGCATACAATTTCAAATAACAGGCATGTTCATTTATATGAATAAAGCTGTCTTCCATGCTGTACTGGGAGCGAGGGAAAAACATAAAATGTGCCAGCTGCATTTCCTCCCGGGCATGTTGTAAAAGCCAGCTAGGGGATCCGACGGTTTCAGTATATTACAATCATTCAATAAGGTTCATTTTATGTGACTTGGCCGTTGTAGAGTGGCGTTGTAGGTGACAGGGCGAATTATTCTCTACATCGCCCAAGTTACATGAAATGAACCTTATTGAAGAGCTAAGAATTACTAAAATAAACTATGGTTAGGTCGTTTACGCTTCGCCTACCCAATTAGGGATAAAGGCGTGATTATATTATGTATAAGCTAAATTAAATCTGGGGTATTTTTTTTAGTTTGCTCCATGTTTGGGCTGGATCGCAGAGATTAAAGAGTCCTACTTCGGTTATTCATTCTGTGGTTGTGTAATAAGATTCCTCATATGAATGCGTTATGCCTCTTGTAGACAGGCATACGAAAGTAATTCTTAACTTAGTTGCAGGCTTATGAATTTAGAATTTGACGATGTTAAATGAGAATACTCGCACCTCATACTGTGATTATATTCCATGATCTGATTACACATACGGGGTGTAAGGGACAGCGTCCCGCAAACTCATAGGGGTTGCTCAGTCAACGAAACTGAACCACTATCAGAAGAAAGTTTTGTCAGGAAAGGAAAAAAAAGAAATTGTATGGGAAGATCAATTTCTTTTTTCATCTCCTGCAATAATATCGTGCTGATAACTGTTCAGTTACGATGACACAGCAACCCCTATCAGTTTGCGGGACGCTGTCCCTTAAAATACAAAAAAAAATACAAAATAATTTATTTGTTTTGTGGTAGATAAGTTTAAACATAGATTTACAGTGGCCGGAGCCTCTTTAATAAAACATGTGCTAGGAGGCACCGCTCTTCCAGGATATAATAAAACGTAGAAACTAAACTAAACTAGAATTTACAAATTAAGCTTACATTTGTCTACGGGTGTGTTTGTGTATGAATGTTGTGTTGTGCGTGTACGTGTTGTGAATGTACGTACTTGCGGCGTGTGTTTGTGTTGTGCATGTATGTGTTGTGAATGTACGTACTTGCGGCGTGTGTTTGTGTTGTGCATGTATGTGTTGTGAATGTACGTACTTGCGGCGTGTGTTTGTGTTGTGCATGTATGTGTTGTGAATGTACGTACTTGCGGCGTGTGTTTGTGTTGTGCATGTATGTGTTGTGAATGTACGTACTTGCGGCGTGTGTTTGTGTTGTGCATGTATGTGTTGTGCCTGTATTTGTTGTGTGTATGATATGTTAGTTAGCCCTGATAATATTATTAAACACAAAGTTGTATATATACAGGGTGGCCCAAAGAGTGACGTCCAAAGGAAAAATTTTGATTCCTTAGGTCAAGGGGTAGCCAAATCACCCCCATGTATGTTCAGCGATTTTTAGTAGTTTAGGAGTTATGAATTTTTTTGCTAATTTTCTAAGAAAATTGACCTCAGTGGATTAATTATTTTTTATTATTTTTTATTATTTTTATGCATATTTTTTTTTATTTTTGTGACATCCTCTTAAATTATTCTTTTAACCATAAAAGTTTCAGCTTCCTAGCTGTAATGTAAGTTAGTTATTTTTTTATCGAAAGTTCGAATTTTACGATCGAGCTAGTCTGCTCTGAATTTTCAACTTGAAATTAAAAATTGAAAAAGATAATCTCATGGTCCCTTATTAATTTTAAAAACTCCGCAAGGTTTCAAAATTACATAAAAATAAAAATAAACTATTGCTTAATGGGGTATTATTTGCAGAAAACAGCCTTCAAAGGTACTTGGGTGGAATTTACAAAAGTTCATTTATTGCAGTTTGTTCGTTTTATTGGTTTACTTAAATTTATTGTTAATTAGCTGAGAAGAGGTGTGAGGGAGATAGCAACTATGTTTAAAGTTGAGTCTAAGCACGTATGGTTTTGATAGACATAACATAACATTAAGATAATAAATGCATGACCCACTCCGAGACATTACTTTGAGTTGCATGAGAGTCGCAGTCGCGAATTTACTGGAGCGGTAAGGTGAGCATGTTGAACTACCCTCATTTAAAAGTGCGAGTTGATCATGCCACCCTGTTTTTTTTCCGGTAGCAGTTTGTTTGCTTCTTGGTGATTATCTTACCACGAAAACAAACTTTGCTTTGCCCACGGACCTTGCTGCCTTCTTTTTGTAATTAGATTCCTTGTGCTTGTATTTAAGACTTTGCTTTATCAACTTGGATTTTGATGACTTGGAAAGTGTTGTGATCTTTTATGTTCAATGACGCTGGCTGGCTGAGGTGCTGGCTGGCAAACAATGACTGATGGACAGAAATACTATCTAGAAAAATAAAATTTGAAGGAAACAAAAAGACAGGCAGAATTTGTAAAATCGATAGTCGTGTCGTGGTTTTCTTTCAAGTCACAGATTATTATTATTACGAGTATGAACTACACGTTGGCCGAATATGCAGAAATGCATTATTTTTATGGAGTTGCTCAAGGCAACGGCCATGAAGCGGCAAGACTTTATCGGGAGCAACTTCAACGCCGTGGAGGACCGAAGCCTAATAGGTACCCCGACCATCGTGTGTTTATTAACACACAACACTTTGATGGCAGGCCGCATTCCTGGTCGAGAAGGCAGGCGTGAAGGTATCCCAACAGTTGATCCGGGCTGTCGAAACCTCGTATTGGACGAAGTAGCTGAGCACCCTTCAACAAGTACAAGAATAATGGCTCGCAATTTGAACATCCCCAGAACATCAATCCAAAGAATATTGAAAGTCGTAGGGTACCATGCATATCACATTCAACGGGTTCAAGCTCTAATGCCTGCTGATTACCAACATAGAGTTGATTTTTGCCAGACTATGTTAAGGATGGAGAGAGACGACCCGGGATTTTTCGAAAAAGTTTTGTGGACTGACGAGTCGCGTTTTGAGCGCACAGGAATATTTAATATTTATAACACCCACCACGACCAGAGATACTAGGTTCCAGCATCGCTTTAGCGTCAACATGTGGTCAGGCATACTGAACGGAGAAATGATCGGGCCGTTCGAATTGCTGCCGAGGCTCAATGGCGAGACATACAAATTGTTTCTCGAAAATGATCTTCCCTTGTTATTGGAGGAATTCAACCTCGATTTACGAAGACACATGGTTTTCCAAAATGACGGTGCACCATGCCACTACGCAGCACAAGTGCGTAATCATTTGAATGAAACGTATCCCAACAGGTGGATCGGACGAAACGGTCCAATCAGATGGCCTCCACGATCGCCTGACCTAAATCCGATTGATTTTTTTATTTGGGGTTATTACAAGGACATAGCTTACGCCCGAGAATCGTTAAATGAAGAGGAGCTAAGACAGCGAATTGGAGAGGCCGGAAATGTCGTTAGAGGAAACAGAGAAGCGTTTAGGCGACTTAAAGTAAATTTCTTGCGTAGATGTAGGTTGTGTATTGCTGTGGGAGGTCGCCATTTTGAAAATGTATTGTGAGTAAATGTGTAAAAGAATTATCCGAGTTTATTTACTTATTATTAATAATACAATTGTCTCATAAATCTTACAACTCACACTAAAACATTTTACTAAGAATTTTCATTCAAAAATGTAACTTAAATAACATTTGTTAGTAAATAATTTTATTTTCCCTTTAATTTGATACATTTTCTAACCTAATTAGTCCTTAGTAATGACATAACAGGAATCTTTCAACTTTCTGAAACAATTTACTAATTAGGTAATTTCCACCCAAGTACCTTTGAAGGCTGTTTTCTGCAAATAATACCCCATTAAGCAATAGTTAATTTTTATTGTTATGTAATTTTGAAACCTTGCGGAGTTTTTAAAATTAATAAGGGACCATGAGATTATCTTTTTCAATTTTTAATTTCAAGTTGAAAATTCAGAGCAGACTTGCTCGATCGTAAAATTCGAACTTTCGATAAAAAAATAACTAACTTACATTACAGCTAGGAAGGTGAAACTTTTATGGTCAAAAGAATAATTTAATAGGATGTCACAAAAATAAAAAAAAATAAAAAAAAGTTATCCATAAAAATAATAAAAAATAATTAATCCACTGAGGTCAATTTTCTTACAAAATTAGCAAAATAACTCCTAAACTACTAAAAATCGCTGAACATACATGGGGGTGATTTGGCTACCCCTTGACCTAAGGAATCAAAATTTTTCCTTTGGACGTCACTCTTTGGGCCACCCTGTATACATATATATAATAATTAAGGTGTGTATACGTTAATTATATGAATCTATTTCTATAGTACCTATATTTAAATTATTGATTATTAACTATTCCTGTATGTATAGTAACTTCTCCGTCTCGTCGTAATTTTTAGTATCTAACCATTTTGTTACAGTTTTCTTACATTCGTAGTATGATTTTTTATAGATTCCAATTCATTATTTATTAGATTATACAAATAGGCTGAACGATTGTCGTATTGCCTGCCGGCAAATGCGGTTCTGATCCTGGGTGCAAGCGCTACAGTGTAATTTCTTCTTCGGTTTAGAATACTGGGATCATAAGGTAAGGTCTTATGTTTTTTCAAAATTATCTTAGAAATATAAAGCTTCCTGACTGATAACAGTTTGGATAATTTATATAGACTATCAGTAGAATATCTTAGCTTCTTAAAATACATGACTTTAATCAAGTTACGCTGTGCTCGTTCTAGTTGCAAAAATCTCGATTTTGCAGTGCCACCCCAAATAGAAATGCAATGAGTTAAAATTGATCGCACAAGTGAGGTATACATCTCATTTAGAAGATTTCTATTCGAGTGACGTGAGTGGTTATTTTAGTCATGCGGGTCCACAGCGAACCTTGGCACCACATGTCTTAAGGTTTTAAATATCCAGGTAAGTTTTCTGATCCTGCAAATTACATTTTCAATATGTGGATACCAAGAAAGCCGCTGATCCACAATGACTCCCAAATATCTCACTTGCGCAACCTTTTGGATATTAGTGCAGCTACAGTTTTGTATATTTGCAACGGCATTATAGCAGGTATGTATTTTTGAGTTAAAATGATGATCAGGCTGCCCATCATTGTAAATGCTATAGCAGATGTAGTTGGTCTTTGCAGTGTTTAGTGTAAGAACATTATTTCGTAGCCATTCACTTATTTGCTTTAGCCCCTGTTCAGCAGATGTGTACACAGACTTCCAGGATTTGCCAGAGAAGATAACGGCGGTATCATCAGCATACGAGCTAATTTTAGCGTTTTTTATACCCATGCTACAAAGATCGTTGATGTATATGAGAAACAGCGTTGGGCCAGGAACGCTTCCTTGAGGCACGCCAAATTCTACATCTGTATTTTCACTGGTGTGGTCCCCAATTTTAACTCTCTGCCTTCTGCCCGATAGTAAATCCATGAAGAGGCTAAGAGGAGTTCCATGTATCCCTAACTTTTCCAGTTTATGTATAAGAAAAGGGAGGGAGACGGTATCAAACGTGAAGTCGTTTTTCCTAATCTGTGTATATTTTTCGAGATCATTTATACTACATTCAAAGGAACGTGCTATATCGAATTTATCTATTTCATTTATCGTTTGCATTGTGTCATTCATTTACATTGTATCGATAAATAAACGCGAATATCAAGACCGTGGGAAATGCGGTGACATAAATGGGTATAAAATGGTTTAGATTCTTATAATTTTGACTAGAAGATGGCGAGGGATAGTAATATATATGATTTAGACAAGATGACGGGTGAATAAGGCTTTTTGTACTATATATGTGTACAAGATATAGGTTAGAGTTTGAGTGTGTAATAAATAATGTAAAAGTATGCGTGTAATCTGTGTGTTTTAGTATGTGGAAGGGCGAGTATATAGAGGTTTTGTTATGGTTGTGTGTGTAGATTATGTTTATATTGTGTGACAGTAACAGTAGACTTGCAGCTTTAATTAAGTTCAAGATACAAAATGAGCAAATTATGAGAATTATGTTACGTAAAAATAGTCAAACTTCCATCATCAAGTGCTGCACCTGTTCTTTGCTCCTAATCAGTATAATCGGCGATTGATCAGATTTGCGGACGTAGACCTTGCCATATGAAGTCCAACAATATTTGTATGCTTTGGATTTCTTCAAATCCCGGGCCAAAAAGTGTAAGCGAGATCCTTTTGCCGTCAAGTGCTCTGCGAGAAAAACAGGTGTATCTTCTTGTAATTTATATCCCAGGTGTTTCGCACATAAATGAGACTTATTTTTTATGTTATACGATTTGGCCATCTTCAAGAAATCAGTTTTTAGCATGGTTGAGTTAGTGACAATGATTATTGGTGTATTTTTTTGCTCAGCTTTCTTTTCTCTTACTCTGTAAATATCATTAATATCTGATTTATTAATCTTACAATTAATCGTTTCAGATAAGTATGTTACCATGTTTATTAGATCTTGTTTGCTTTCGTTTTCTTGCTTAGGCACATTTTTTAGCTCGAAACTGAATTTTCGACTAGTACATTGCACGCCCTCAATTTATTTTCTATAGAGTCCCTTACACCCGGTATAAGTATTGCTATACTAACTAAGGCCCGTTTCATATTTATAAAGCGATCTCAATATTGAGAGCAGTATTAAGTATGGATTTGACAGGCTATTATGTACTGAAAAGAGATTTCTGATACGAACTCAAACTAGTTGTCAGTCTCAAGTGCTGTTTATTAATATGAGCCTTAGTCACACATAGTCATACCATTTCAAACAACATTCTTAATAGAAGCCGATCACAGCATATTTAATTTTTAAAGTGCATTGCAGATAGTAGTTACTGGGTGTTGTGTGTATTAATTTATTTTGCAAGTGCTTTGCTCTTGTCAGCTTAGCTTGTTTGGATCGGAACAGAATCCAACTCCTTGGGATCAGCCGTTAAGCATGATCTCCGCAGTGCGGTCCTCTCCGCAAGGGGGCCCTTTCCTACGTGTATCCCTGTCGAGATAATGCCATGTCTAGTGTAGAAGGCACTTTGGCCTTTGTGAAGACTGTGAAAGAAAACGAAACGCATCAGTTTGCGTTTGTTGAACTATTGTTTCGTCTTCGTTTTGATTCATTAGATGCGGAAGCGTCCGCATAAGGACCGATCCGAATTGTTTTCTCTCACACTCATCACAAAGGCCAAAGTCCCTTCTACACTATTAATTTAATGTTAAATTGGTCAGTCATCCCATCCCCTAAACTCTCCTTTGTCTCTATATACCAGTCTAAGTGTCAGAAAACAAGCCGGTACATTTTTTCTATTATCGATCCAATGAAAAAATAGCCAGGGTCAATGACTTAGAAAAACAACAGCCTGAAAATGACTGTTCAAGAAAATAGACAAACACTCGAAAAAGGGTTTCTTAAAGGTTTAACATAATCGGATAAGGGCGGGTTTTGTAAACGCCTCGGGTAAAGGAACTAAGGGTGCGTTTTCACAGTTTTGCCCTTTGGTTGTAGGTATCCGATAAGGTAAACAGTGGAGTGGAAAACTACGCTGTGTTGAATATTTTGGGAAAGTTGGTTTAGTAAAGAAAATCTCTGTTTAGTTTTAAAAGACGAGTGAATGTTTCTAAACGCATCTGTGGTTCCGATCTCAATGCAAGTAACCCTAAAGGTGTGACTGTACTAGGACGTAGTTGCAGGGGGGCGGCGCGGCACTGCAGCGACGCGACACAGCGCGACAAAATCTGTCAAAATGTATGAACTGACATTCCTGCACCGTAGCGCACCGCGCCACTCCACTGCAGCTGCAGTGCCGCTTCAGTGCGGAACATCTCATACATTTTCATACAAAGAATCATTTGTCGCGCAGTGACGAGTCTTGCCACGCCGCGCCGCTGCTGCTACGATCTAGTGCGCTCTGACCTTAAGTCTTCAAAGCAAATGGGTCTTATTGTCTAAGCTTGCTTCACCGTTCTGCCTTCATTACCACTGAAATAGTTTCGTAGGAATAGCAAATAAAATGTTACTTATAGAAGATCTGGCACAGACATTAGTTGACATATATTTCTGAAATCAATCATAACATTTTGGGTTTAAACTCAGCAATGAAATCAAATAAATACATACATATATACATATAATCACGCCTTTAACCCTAATGGGGTAGGCAGAGCGTAAAAAACCTAAGCAAAGGTCGTTACTTAAGATATATTTGTAGTATATTGCTGTAGTGACAGGTTGGCAGCCCATCGCCTAAATTGCAATATACTGAAACCATCGGATCCCTTAGCTGGTTTTTACAGCATACCCAATCTTGAAAAATCTTGGCGTCGTGATATTTTCCTTTCTTCTATTATTACTTTCAATTTTCACAATTTGAAATTTAAATCCGAACCGCAGGTGGAGACCATCTTAACTTAATTACATAAAACATAACCGTCATTTTAAACCGCTCCCGGGTAAAGGCTGTATAAAAAAAAGCTCTATAAGAGCTGTATAAAAATGTAAGCTTGGTTCGTTTAATTTGTAATTAAGTTTGTTTAGCTTGGGGCTTAAACTAGACGTAAAACTAGTTAAAGTTATTTTAAAAACTTATAAACTTACTAGAGATAAGTTGGAGTTACGTTGAATTATTAACGTACATTGAGAACTTTAGGCTTTGTATTAAAGGCACTAATGGAGATCAAAATGTTCAAGTAAATTCCATGTTAACGATGAAAAATTAATGACATTTGTACCTATTTTCTTTTATAATTTTATAATGATTTGTTATAACGTTTTTTTACTATGCATTTTAAGCTCTGCCTACGCCGTTAGGGATACAAGCCTGTTTTGATATATGTATGTTATAATGAGACTAGTTTCTAAAGAATAGGTTACTCTGTTAAACACATCAGAAATATCCTTAGAAACAAAATAATATTTTGCGAAAGAAATACAGTCTAACATTGTACGAAAAATCCATAAAGCAGCATAAAATTAGTTACAATAATACATACATACATACATATAATCACGCCTTTATCCCTAATGGGGTAGGCAGAGCGTTAACGACCCAAACAAAGGTCGTTCCGCCACGTCTGACAAAGCTTTGAGGGTTATTTAAGATAGATTTGTAAGTATATTGCTGTAGTGACAGGTTGTCAGCCCATCGCCTAAATTACAATATACTGAAACCCTCGGATCCCTTAGCTGGTTTTTACAGCATGCCCGGGAGGAAATGCAGCTGGCACATTCTATGTTTTTCTCTCGCTCCCAGGCCAGCATGGAAGAATAATGGCTTTGTTATTTATGACTAAAGTTAGACGTTTATTTGTTTTAATAAGGCTAACGCACTAGTAAAGTAAGTATATAGGTGGGGATACAATGTAAACAGTTTGATTGAGTTAGGTTTGCATCTCGTGTCCAGCAAAAAAAAACAACAATATTTACCAAAACTTAGAATGTGCCAGCTGCATTTCCTCCCAAGCATGCTGTAAAAACCAGCTAAGGGATCCGAGGGTTTTTGTTTATTGTAATTTAGGCGATAGCCTGACAACCTGTCACTACAGCAATATACCTACAAATCTATCTTAAATAGTCCTCAAAACTTTGCCAGACGTGGCGGAACGACCATTGTTTAGATCGCTTACGATCTGCCTACCCTATTCATAAAGGCTTAAAGGAATAAAGGCATGATTGTATGTATGTAAAATTTAGTGATTATCATACCTCTGCCCGATCACCAGCTGAAACAGTTACTTTAAAAAACAAAAATTTTGTAGATTTATGGCTTTTTTGCGGTAATTCATATCAGCCCTATTGTTCTTTTCTAATGCACAACAGGGTATCTTTACTAGATATGAGTAAAAACCAAACCCATCTACACATATAATAAATCTCTAGAAGGGTCGTGTCTGTACATTGAATATATTTACAAAAAAATAATTGCAGCAGGCATTATTAACGATATGAAGATCAAAACGTTTTTTTTAAGATTTTTTGTCTGTCTGTATGTATGTTACCATATTATGCCAAAAGTACTGAACCGATTTCGATGGGACTTTTTTATTCAACTGTGTGTTACCTGGGTTGCAACTTAGAATACCTAAAATCACGAAACCTGACTTAGGGGGTAGGCAGGAGATTGAAATTTGGCTTTTTCTTAACGGATTTTTATTGAACATTTTCAATTCGACTAAGCATTATTTAAAATGAAAGTAACGAAACAAATAATCACGCCTCATGACTTAGGAGGTAGGTAGAAAATTGAATTTAAGTCGTTTTTAACCACTAAAATTCAATTAGAAACGACTCAATTTCAATTTTCTACTTAAACTTAAAGTTACGATACAAATAATCACGCCACCAGACTGAGGGGGTAGGCAGGAAATTGAACTCTGATCGTTTTTACCCATCTTAAAGGAACTATTTATTTGACTGAGTTATTTTAATTATATGGTGTCCAGCCTAGGTTAGAAATAATCACGCAAACCATTCTAAAATTGAGTAAGTATCCCAGTTTGTATGGTACGTGTTTTCCATACAAACCGGGCGTACGAAGTCGCAGCTAGTCTCAAATAAAATATCTCAAACTTATTTTCGTAATCAAATAATGGATATATCAAAACAAAAGGTCAAAGATTTTTTTTATTTTATTAATTTTCTATCTAGGTACTAAGTATAACTTATCTTGAATTTACAAAATGGAAAACAAGCAAAATTGTTTAAGCATAAAACAAATATTGGGCTTAATTCTATATTTAACCGGCTAAACCCAAAATAAAATCTGTTTGTCACTTTCAGACTAAAACATTGAAAAAAGATTTGATTTATAGTCTGTGGCGTTATGTGTTATCTGTCATTTTTATCCGCCATATGATCATCTCATCTCCCTAGCCTTATCCCGTGTCTCAAGGGGTTGGCTTCCTATTCTAGGAGATTGAGCGAGGGTACCGGTTATTACACAGAGCGACTGTCATCTGACCTCCGCAACTCAGAAAAGAAACCATACCCAATCCTAGATTAGATCAGAGTTTTCAAGCCGCCAATGCTTAGCACTGGCCTCTGATATGGCTTGACGACTAATATTTACGGTATTAAACGATAGTAACCGGGACCAACGGCTTAACGTGCCTTCCGAAGCACGGAAAAAGCACCGAATAAAATTACGTATAAATTTGAAAACTGGTAAACACATTGGTACGTGGTGGGATTTGAACCACGACCAACCGCTCAGTAGGCAGCGGCCCTATCCACTACACCATCGGGCTCCGCCGTCATTTGATATAGCGGATAAAATTGACAGAAATACGTGCAAATGCGCGTCTAAATCTAGCAGACAAAGTGTAAAACCATAGAGTATAAATCGCCTGTCTTTTTTCAATTTTATTATTTTGAAAGTGACAGATAAATTAAAATTTTATTTTTAGCCGGTGGTATCTGGAATCGAGGTAATTAGTTTATTCTAAGAGCATTGTTTGTTAATTATGACATTTCATAAATATAGCGCACGAGTAATTCTTTCGATTGGGTATTTTAGGTTTTCCTTTCAGAAGAGAAAAATTCCTGAACTTTCTTACTTCAAAGAATTTTGGTAATCAAAATCGAACTTAAGTACTGTGGATTGGAACTAAGAAACTAGTAAATTAATATGAAATGATAACAAAATCACAATAACCGCAAATATATTAAACAATTCTCCCATGCATGCCTAGGAGTGACAGAAAAATATAGAATGTGCCAGCTGCAACTCCTCCTGCGTATGCTGTAAAAATCAGCTAAGGGATTTGAGGGTTTTGGTATTGTAATTTAGGCGATGGGCTGACAACCTGTCACTTTAGCAACATACCAAACCATCGGGAATAATCCTCAGATTTTGTCAGACGTGGCAGAATGACCTTTGTTTAGGTCGTGCACGCTCTGCCTACTCCATTAGGGATAAAGGCGAGATTTATGTATGTATGTGTATTAAATAATTATACGAAATTATTCAAATTAGTGTCATAATAAGATAAGATTAGGTTATGTAAGTATGTCTTATAACTTTTATAAATATCCTGGCAACAAGCTAAAGTCAAATATATTTCAGTCAAACATATATTATACTTACGTACAGACAGATTGTCATTTCAATACAAGTTGCTAAATATCCAAAACGTGATTCGACTACAAATTGGATGTACCTTCTTTTATGAGATTGGATCATTTGTTTTTTGCAGTCACAGAAAAGTCTAAGGACCTATTGTCATCTCAAAATTCTATTAGTCGTCAGCATCTTCAAATTTCGAAATTCGTATTCCTATATATAAGGTAATTTTAAATCAAGTGCAAGTATTAAAACGTGTACATCTACCAATGAAACTGAACAACTTTCTCTTAGGAACATAGGTCGAAAAACGAATAAAATAATTGGACCTTCCATACAAAATGTACCAGCGCACTTAGTATGAGAAGTCAATTTTAGTTTTTCATATTTCAACCTATGTTCCTTAGGAAAACTTGTTCAGTTTCATGGGTAGATTCACACGTTTCAATATATGCACTTGATTAAAAATGACCTTATATTAAGAACAATGGGCAATAGTGATCTTAGACACTGGTAACAATTGTAGAAAATGAAAGCAAAGCGGGAGACATTAGTACATTCGAGAAACACGCAATATTCATATGACCGTGTCAATATAAACACCTCAGCAAACGTAAAATCATATTTTTATAGATAGGTTGAAGTGTCCATAAAAAAAATGCCGGGACGGATTTTTGATAATACTTGTCGCGAATCGTATGACAAGTATGAACTTTCATTTCCTACAAGTCTCATTAGTGTAGTCTCTTGGACCAAGTTCCATACATTTTTGCCCATTGTTCATCCAATCTAGAAGCTTCTATTTGTTGTAGTATAATGCTGAACGCAGGCTTTTTGTTCCAAACACTATTGATTTTGAAGTGCTTGTTTGTAGTGTTGTCTTTTGGTCGAATAAACAATGTTTCTCTTCATCTTATTACCACTTTGCTGTGCACGTTAACACGTACTTTAATGATGCGATGCACCTTCTTAACTATCGATAAATAGTCTCAAAAGAAGTAGGTTCTTTACAACATTTAAACAGCGCTGCCCAGCCGCTGTCTCAGACATCAGAAAATAGTGACCCAAGACAACATGAAACTAAATTTTACCCATATTTAGTGACGGATATTAGCGTAATAGTCACTTGATTCAGTTAATGCCTTAACAAATTACGTTTTATAAAATTGAATTCAGACGAAAAATTGCGATGGCAACTAGCACTATTATGTAATTTACATTATTCATACTCATTGGCAAGTACAAAGTTTATAACCTCGTTACTAAAAACGCTCCACTTTAGTAACAGCTAAAGAACAATTTTATCGACAACTGACGCATAAAGGTACATCCCTATGTATTCTATCGACGCATCCACTCTAGCTAGCAGTTGCACAGTAAATGTATCGGAAAAATACGCGGACCGTACTCCAGTGCATTATACAAGCAGACGTGAGAGTCCAGATCTACTACTAGGTATATATAGATACAGTTCATAGTAGTCTGGTTCTTTTGTGACAGAAGTTGGGCCAGAAAACTTTAGGGAGATTGCTTAGTTCATTAAGTAGGCGAATGATAGTCTAAGACAATCAGTGTTTTATACTAGCAAACGTGAAAGTTCAGATATCTACTACTACCTAGTAGCAGATATCTAAACCTATATAGTAGGTACAATTTACAGTACACTGTTTCTTTTGTGACAGACGTCGGGCCAGAAGATGTGGGGGTATTGCTTAATCCATAAAGTAGGCGAATGGAATTGGTTAGAACAAACAATGTATTTACAAACAGACATTAGAGTCTTGATCTTTATAAAAAGATATCTACAGTTCATATAAGCATCATCTCCCTAGCCTTATCCCATATCTCACGGGGTCAGCTACCTAATCCAGGGGATTGAACGAGGTACTGGTTTTTACACAGAGCGACTGCCATCTAACCTCCGCAACCAGAGTTTTCAAGCCGCCAATGTTTAGCACTGGCCTGTGATATGGCTTAACGACTAATATCTACGGTATTAAACGATATTAACCGGGACCAACGGCTTAACGTGCCTTACGAAGCTCGGAAAAAGCACCGAATAAACGTACATATGATATTCGAAAACCGAAAAACATATTGGTACGTGGTGGGATTCGAACCACGAGCTCCCGCTCAGGAGGCAGCGGCTCTATCCACTACACCATTGGGCTCTTCTACAGTTCATATACTGACTGAATCCTTTGTGACCAGAACGTTTCGAGAAATTCTCATTCGCTTTGTACTTAGAAATAGAACAGAAACTTATGATGATTTCAATTGTAGAACATAATAGAACTGAAATAGACATAAAAGCAAATGTTTGCTTGGTATTTATTTATAGCACAATGGACTTTTGTTACGGACATTGTCCGGAAAATTAGTAATAACTTCGTTGAAATTGTAACTAGAGCCTATAAAATATTTAAAAGTATAAAGTATATATTTTTCCATGCTGGCCTAGGAGCAAGAGGAAAACATAGAATGTGCCAGCTGCATTTCCTCCCGGGCATGCTGTGAAAACCAGCTAAGGGATCTGAGGTTTTCAGTATATTGTAATTTAGGTGATGGGCTGACAACCTATCACTACAGCAATATACCAACAAATCTATCTTAAATAACCCTCAAAACTTTGCGTAAACGACCATTGTTTAGGTCGTTTACGCTCTGCCTACCCTATTAGGGATAAAGGCGTGATAATATGTATGTATGTATAAAAAATTATCAGCAGCAATCATAAAATGTTCACTACGATTTTGGCACTTATTGAAACGCCTATATAAAATGTATAGGCGCCACAATCTTTAAGCAAACTGTACCTAATGGCTACTTAAACCCGACCCTATATTATCTCACTTTGCAATTTACCTAAAAGGCTTATTGAAAAATATTGCGTATAAAACACTTCATGGCCCAACGTTATCTTCTGTCGATTTCTCAGCAGATATTCTGAAACTTATTTCGCAGACATGAAATGACTTCATATCCTCTCAACATTTTCTCATGAGCATAAATAACGTTTTTCGTTTAGATATTCAGATATCGTACCTCGTAGTTCATTTTGATTTCTATTTAGTTGTTAGATTTTCATGTCAAGCTTTTGTAATAAGTGATCTGGATAGAAAGGAACATATATCTCAATTTCTTTCTTACTTTGTGCTCAAAACACATTGGTTATTGAGTATATTTTTTAAACCAAAAATGCGGTTTAAAAAAATAAGGAGATAGGATGAGTATTTTTTTAAACCGAATTTTTGATTTGTAAATATACTTATTCTATACCTCAGAATAAATATCCTGTAATTTGATGATTTTTGACTCCATCAAACATCGTTCCAACCAAATTTACATCGCACTTTTTTTTTTTATAAAGCGTCTTTCCATTAACAAGTCATTCAGCCGAAATTATAACAGTAACCACCTTAGTTGCCACACTGCAAGGCCAAGGCCTACCTAATAATAAAACCATTTCCAAGAATATAGATCAAGTCACTTGAGTCAACTGATTCCGTGGTCTAATGGTCATGGGCTTACGATCCGGAAGTCCTGGGATCGATTCCCAAGGGGAGAACATAAAGCTGATATTTGTCAATTAATCACTTTGAGGATTTCCCTAGTTTGGTTAGGACATTGCTAGCTAAATCATCTGATTGTCCGAAAAGAATGAGAGTGGATTCTGTGCTTCGGAGAACACTTGAACCATGTCAGAGGCCTAATAGGTTTGCTAGTAGGCGGGTTGAAAACTCTGACACCTGGGTTAATCGGGTCTATCGACTCGATAATCCACTCGCTAAGAAGACTTGAGTCAACAAATTGCCTCTTCCGTGTGACAATAGAAAAACAACACAATACATTACTTGAAGCAAACGCATCAACAATACACTACGACAAGGCTTTAAATGACTGTGGCGAAAAAATGAACTAATGACGACATTTCTTCCGTCTAGTGGCTTAAGCTATACCGAGTGTAAGGGACAGCGTCCCGCAAACTGATAGGGGTTGATCAGTCAATGACACTGAACAACTTCCACTAGGATTTTATTTTCAGGAAGGGCAAAACGAAATGACTTTTCCTTAAAAATTGCCCAATCTATGTAAACATTTTGTATAGAAAAGCCATTTCGTTTTCACTTCCTGAAAAAGACCTGGTAGAAGTTGTTCAGTATCATTGGCTGAGTCACCCAGCTTGCGGGACGCTGTCCCAAACACTTGTTTTTAGGCTCACGACCTGGATGTCCCGGGTTCGATTCCCAAAGGCGAATGACTTTGTGTTATTGTTTCTAGCTTAGTTAGGATATTACAGGTTGATCAACTGTTCGTCCAAAATTTGTGTGTTGCGCAAACACTTGTACACTAAAAGAATTTTATGTTGTTAGTTGTAAGAAAATTGTCATACACAAAATATTATTATGTAATTGATTAAATAAATTAAATTGAAACTAGTCCTACGTCGTTGGTTGATTTCTGGAAGATTGAAAATCGGTTGGGAGAACTATTATTGTTATTATTACTATGACGCCATTTTTTGACAGTTTTCCATACAATGAAGCGCTCCCGTCCACATTCATATAAAGCTTTGTCACACTGTACACTGACCACGAAGTTTCCTATCGCTTTTCTATTTCCTATTTCCCGCTCTGTCGGCTACAATAACCCAGAAGTCAAGTTAGGAATTGTTTGACAATTGTCTGCCACTTGCTACGACTGTAGTTTCAGGATTCCGTGGGGTTGGGTCATAAAATGTAGAATAAAATGCTCTCTTTGTTGTTTCTAGGTGTCGATGCAGATAATTAAAACAAGTTTGTGTTTTTTTTTCTTCCATGCTCACCTGGGAGCGAGGGAAAACATAGAATGTGCCAGCTGCATCTCCTTCCGGGCATGCTGTAAAAACCAGCTAAGGTATTCGAGGGTTATAGTGTATTTCTATTTTAGGCGATAGGCTGACAACCTGTCACTATAGCAATAAACATAATACCTAATAATCTGTAATAACCCTCAAAACTTGTCAGACGTGGCGGAACGATGTTTGTTTAAGTCATTTTCGCTCTGCCTTCCCCATTAGGGATAAAGGCATGATTTTCTTTCTAGTTTCACTTTGATGTATATATTGTCTTTCTAGTTTCACTTTAAAAACACACGTTTTAATTGTATATTTCATGTATCTAAACACTATGACTTCTAGCGCTTGCCTTAATTTTCTATGGCGTGTCTTTCAAAACAAACAGAGTACAATTAGGCGGCCTTATTGCTAGGGTAGCAATTTCTGCCAGGCAACTTTTGGGTAAAAGAGTAGTCACTATCAATGACAGCAACCGGGCCCGACGGCGTAACGTACCTTCGAAGCACAGAATTCTTTTATCTTCTTGGACAAACAGGTGATTCAGCCTGCAAAGTCCTAACCAAACTGGGGCAAATCTCTTAAATCTATCAAATTAACAAATATCAACTTTGTGTTCCCCCACTAGGAATCGAACCCAGAACCCATCGCTCAGACTACTAGACCACGGAGGCAGTTGTCGTTGCCGTATGAAAGGTATCGAGCTGCCAAGGGTATACGGAACCCAATATAGATAATATTGTTTCATACTTGCTTTACTCAGCACACAGCGCCAGTTAGTCCTCGGGCCTAACAATCAACCCGTAATTTGTTGAATCTTCCATTAGACTTGTATTTTTAATTCTGTTAGCTATTCTGGAACATCAGCAGCGTTTTTTTCAATACAGTTTGTTGTGTTATTTAGGTGTGTTAAGAATCTGTTAAAATACCATATTACCGTAAGCCACTTTACCTTATAGCTCTACTAGAATAGCATCATCCCATTGCACATCAAGATTTATTAAAGGAACAGAAAAAGCGCATGTATTGTATGTTAAGCGTGGTGACAATGGCTATTAATACACCAACTATGAACTTTCCTAAATTCCCCAATATAATGTCGAATAGTGGACTGTTGCAGATGATATAATAATTTGTTCATCATCATCATCTCCCTAGCCTCATCCCGTATTTCACGAGGTTGGCTTCTTAATCTAGGGGATTGAACGAGGGTACTGGTTTTTACACAGGTTAGGTCAGAGTTTTCAAGCCGCCATAATGCTTAGCACTGGCCTCTTCTAATTAATATCTACGGTATTAAACGATATTCTTCCATGCTGGACTGGGAGAGATAGAAAAACACAGAATGTTCCAGCTGCCCTTCCATGTTCCATGGGCATGCTGTAGAAGTCAGCAAAAGGGATTCGAGAGATACAGTGTATTGTAATTTAGGCGATGGGCTGACAACCTGTCACTACAGCAATACAAATCATTACAATCTAAAATTTGCCCTCAATTTTTGTCAGACGTGGCGAAACAGGCGCTTACGAGGCGGTTTACGCTCTGCCTACCCCGTAAGGGATAAAAGCGTGATTTTATGTATGTATGTATGTATTAAACGATATAATTCAAAAACCGAAAAACACATTGGTACGTGGTGGGATTTGAACCACGACCTCCCGCTCAGGAGGCAGCGGCCCTATCCACTACACCATCGGACTCACCATTTTATACTTTGTTCATATACTTGTTATTATTATATATATTTCTAAACACATAATCTACTCATATTATACTAACTGGGACAATCTGTTATTTGCTATCCGTATCAAAAAAGTATAACTAACAACTGTAATTTATTTGTAAGCTGTTGGTTGTCTGAATATCAATAAATAAATATACAAAAACTGCTGGTAGTGGTTGAAATAAAATGTATGTTAGTAAAGGAAAATGTCATTTGCCATTCGAAAATATCAAAAACCCTTTAAAAGCAAAAGCAACACGAAGCTAAAAGCTAGTTGATATGACGTATACAGACAAAAACCAAAGCTTCCAACAGATTTCGAAAAAAATCTGACGTTTCTCGGATATCCCCCTTTCATCCGACAGTCATTTTGTCATGTACGTGGCAAAATCTAAAAGCTGTACCTTTTGTAGCTTGCAGCGGATTTCTGTCTTTTTTATTCATCAGAGTCTGACAGGTCGGTCCGCTATCAAATTTCACGTTGAAAAGGTGTGACTGCAATCATTTTGTCGTCATGCCGTTCGGCCTGAAAACTGCGTTAACTCTCGTCTTTTCACCGCTCACAATGCCGGTCAACTCGAAAACGGAAATACAAAAATTCTCGCAGAGATTAAACCGCGGCAAAACAATTCTTTGTATTTTCTATTGAAACCAAAAGAGACCAAAAGCTGCCCGTGCCCCCGGTGTTGCCAACAATGAGAAATGAGTTACGCGCAAACTTTTGGGATTATTGTTTTGGAATTTTGTTTTACGATGCTCGCTTTTATGATAAAAGTTTGACTAAACTTAGCAGGTAAGCAAACTTTGGAATTTATTAAATCAGGATGCAGGATCTAAAAATTACGACGGGGAAACATTTTTTATTCATATTTCTTTGGAACTATGCAGAAAACACGGATTATTTCTGCAAAATGCACAGGCTATTTTTCTTCTCAATGAACCAAACTCAATTTTGTTGCCATGAAGCTTGACTAGACCCATTGTTGACTTTACAAGCGTAGAAATAACAAGCTACCCTGAATCTGCGTAGTTTTTCCGGAAAATTGGGAGTCTTTCCACTAGACGGCACATCTACGGCAACGGCAACAGCACGGTATCGTCATAGAAATAATGTATGACTGAATCACCTGATTGTCCGAAAGTAAAAAGGATTCCGTGTTTTGGAAGGCACGTTAAGCCATCGATCCTGGTCGCTGTCTTTGATAGTGGTCGTTACTCAAACCACGTCAGAGGTCTAATAGCTGTGCTACTAGTTGGTTTGAAAACTCTGACACCAGGGTTCATCGGGTCTTTCGACTCAAAAATCCACTCCCTAAGAAAAAGAGGAATTAAGTTATATGAAAGAAAGATAATACATGTTTGTGTTTTGTATAGGTACGTATGCAAAATGCGCATATGAGTAGAACAATATATCTCCGATAAAGAATTCGCGTATGCACCCGGGGATGGGCAAATGTCGTCACCCAATGGGTCCCCCCTGACGGACAACGTCGACGGGGTAGACCTCGGAAAAGATGGCGCATATTGCAAGAATTGGTGGGAGATTGCCAAAGATCGAGAGAGGTGGAAGAAGGATGGGGAGGCCTTTGCCACAGATAATATAATACTATACTAGTACAGATGCCTAATGTCATACAACAAAACTGGTCCGCCATAAGTCGGGCCGAGTGGCGGGCCGCAAGATTTTAGTACAATCTGACGCAACGGTACCACGTGACAGACCACGGCGGGAAGTGTTCGGTCATAATATTTTGCCGTGATCACAGATGGCCCCACGTAGGTACAATGCACGTTCGAAGTACGTAATTTTCTACTAGACTACTAGATGGCGGTAAGAGAGAAGTGAACGCTGCGCCAGAGCACAGATATTAGCAGTTTTAATTTGTAATTTGTAAGAGATTGAATAATGAAACTTATCTTATGTACTGTCAGCAAAGGCTATTGCAGGGCAGGGCCGTTCGATACGGATGAGATTGTTTCAGGAAATTATGTATGAATTTTAATGTGGTTTAGTATATTTATTGCAGTAAGTGAATCGTGCAAATAAGCGAGATTTTATTAAAGTTTATCAATAATTTCCTGAAATGATCTCTTTCGTTTCGAGCGGGCCTGACCAGATGTCTCCTCTGCTGACTACGTACACCCTACAATCATATTAGGTGCTATGATTTATAAATTTAATAAACTGCTTTACACGATTGTTACTTTTACTTTTTGTCATCTGGCCTCCCTCTTCTCCTTCCACTTATCACTATTTTGAGCCTCTATTTTTATTTATCAAGATGGTTCTTATTAATAGAATAGTAATCGGCCTCAAATACACTTTAAAAGTAATAAATTGAACAGTAGTATGACAGTAAAATATTTACCTTAATAAGTAAAAGAAAGAAAAACTAATACTAAACAAATGTTTCTAACAAGAAGGAAATTGTATTTTCAATCAACGATCGGACTCGATCCGGATAATCACAGCGCTGAAACCCGACCAACTAACCAACGCGCCATCCCGCCGGTGAACTGAGTTGCGAATAAAAGCTACCCATGAAGTTGTTATGGTTCATCAATGAGTATATTTTTTTTAATAGTAACGTAAACAACAAGTAGAATATCGACATAATTAGCAGGAAAATATATATATGATTTCTTCATTAATTCGTTTAGGAGAAATAAGATCTAAAAAACATACATATAAGTATGTAATTTTTACAAATTTCGGAATCAACGGAGTGGATTCGCATTTACCCATTCATACGTTGACTGGCAACGTTGCGCGCGGGCCCGCACTGAATGGCAACGACGCCACTTGCGGAGCCAACGCTGCACAGTGGGTCAGAAATTGAGATTCATAGAATAAGGAATAAACCAAGTTTCGGAATTTTGCTTACAAGTTTCAGAAGACAATCTATAGGTAAACTTAATAAAATTAACGACAAGTATCTCAAAGCAACTAAAACTTAAGTATGTTTCATTAGGTTAATTTTAATTTAATAAAAATATATTTATCGCTAGGAATAAAGGCGTGACTATATGTATGTATGTATGTATATTTATCACTATTTAACATAAATATCTTTGACATTTTAGGAACACATCGAAGTAAAAGGTGTTACCAAGCAAGGTTTAAGAATCGATATGATTTGTTTTAGGCAGCAGGCAATCATGCCTTTTCATTACAGCTACAATTTACTCGAAACATGTTTTAATTAAAATATCTATTCTTTTAAAGATTCTTAAATAATTAATAATATAAAAATAGCTCTTATAGATAGTGAGAGAAAAAAAGGAAGTTAATCTAATATTTATATTCTTTATGTTATTTAAATATAGTCTACGCCGAATCGTGGCCATGTCAATGTTTTGTACATACATACATCACGCCTTTGTTCATAATGGGGTAGGCCGATCGTAAACAACCTAAACAAAGGTCGTTCCGCCACGTCGGACAAAGTTTTGAGAGTTATCTAAGACAGGTTGTCAGCCTATCGCCTAAATTGTAATATACAGAAACCCTCGGATCCCTTAGCTGGTTTTTTTCAGCATGCCCGGGAGGAAATACATCTGGCACATTCTATGTTTTTCTCTCGCTTACAGGCCAGCATGGAAGAAGATTGTGAATGATTTGTTGTTGGTAAATTAAACAAATATAGAAACAGTTTTCCTGCTGATCGTAAGAAAAATACATACTATCCATACTCTATACAAATATTATAAAATCCGAAAGTAGCTCCGTCTATCTGTTTGTTTGTTGTTCTTTCACGCCTTAAATTCTGAACGCATTTTATTGAAATGTGGTGGCATGGTGATAGATGAAACGGACAACGGCAATTTTTTACCGTAGGATAAGATCTTATTCCCTCGGGAAATATTTTCACACGGTATTTAGGGTATAGGGCAACACTTTATGTATCGATTGACTATGACCATGACATTATAACGCTATGGCTGATAACCAGTGATCGGAATTGGTAGAGTATATTTACCTAAACTTCTAAGAACAGAACCGGAAAATGGAGACTTCCTTACTACGTAAACCTTTTGCGGGACATCTTGCGGGACATCACATAAGTAAGCAAGAAATATACTTTGCACCATGGTTTTTAATTCTATGGACAAATACAAGCTAAAAATATACTTGGTGATATTTGGCTACAGTGGCACATTGCCTAGATATTTTGAATTCAAGATTTTCTTACTTTATAGCTTTAAAACTGCTGTGTGTAGGAAAAAAAATATTGAGGAAAAAATTACGCAAATTATGTGCTGTATAATTTCTTCATAGGTGTCAACATCATGGAAAATCAACAAAAAGCATGGAAAAGTTTATAATAGAGAATTATTTAAATATTACAGAGAACACGTAAAGTTCCTCATTAACAAAACATACGAATTGCATATGAAAACCACTCAAAAAAATATTATAGACGACCCGAAAAGTTTTTGGAGATACGTAGGTGACAGAAAAAGTGAACGACAAAGGTGTCATGAATACCTATATAATGGAAATATAGTTAGTGGACAAAAAGCAGTAGATGCATTTGCTTTATACTTTAGTTCCGTTTTTCACCAAAATACACCTCACCTTGATCCAAACTTGGCCCAACAGCAAAACATAAGTGTCTCTGATTCAAATCGAGTCAACATAGGATATATTACGATAGAAGAGCTAAGAAGAGTAACAAAACAACTCAAAGCCCATTCCTCTGCAGGGCCAGATGAGATTCCACCGTTTCTTGTCAAAGATTGCTTAGACACACTTGGACTTCCCCTTTTGCATCTGTATAACCTTTCAATAAATCTAGCAACATATCCTATGAAATGGAAAGTTAGTAGAGTCACTCCTATACCGAAGAGCGGTTTATCCCCCGACGTTACTACATTCAGACCTATAGCAGTTTTATCAGTCTTTGCCAAAATTTTCGAGTCCATAATAAACCAGCGCATCAGTAATCAAATAAAAAACCAGTTACATGACAGTCAACACGGATTTAGAGCAGCCCGATCTACAACAACCAGCCAAATTAACTTTGTTGATTATGTGACTACCGAGATGGATTTTGGTCGTCAGGTAGATACGGTCTACTTAGATTTTAAAAAGGCTTTTGATGTAGTGGATAATGACATTCTCCTTAACAAAATGGCTGCGTTTGGATTCACTCCTAAACTGTTACAGTTTTTTGCATCGTATATGAGAGATCGAGCACAATATGTGCGTATAGGTGCTTATGAATCTTCTAATTACTATACCAGATCCGGTGTAAGTCAGGGCAGTACTTTAGGGCCTACCCAGTTCTTAATTATGATCAATGACCTTCCAAAAGTGGTGAGGAATGCCAAGTGTTTATTGTTCGCGGATGATTTAAAACTATATCACTCAATTGCTGTATCAAATGATTGCATTGAGCTACAACGTGATATTGATGCAGTAACTGATTGGAGTGAGAGAAACCGCCTCCCTTTTAATGAGAATAAGTGTAAAATTGTTGGTTTTACTCGAAAACTAGTTCCCGTAATTACTTCTTACACTATTTCCGAAACACCTTTGGAACGAGCTGATCAGATTAAGGATTTGGGCCTCGTAGTGAGCTCGAGTCTTGATTTTAAAGAACACATAATAACAACATGCGCCAAAGCTTCCAAAATGTTAGGCTTTATTATGAGAATTACTTCTGTTTTTAAGGATGGTAGAGTTGCTCTGGCGCTGTACAATGCATACGTTCGTAGCAGACTCGAGTTTAATGCCATTGTGTGGGACCTAAAAGAAAATAAATATCAGATCATGATTGAAAGAGTGCAGCGCAAGTTTGCTAGGTACTTGTATAAGAAAAAATACGGGTATTATCCGTATTTATACCCCTCTTTTTTTGTTCTTGGTTCGGTTGGGATGGATACCTTAGAGATACGTCGCAAAATAATTCTGGTTATCCATTACTATTTGCTATTAAATAATAAAGTGGATAATCCAGAAGCTCTTGCCCGAATTAACCTGGTGGCTGTGCCACAAAGATTCTTGCACGGTGGTGCACTCGGGCAGAGAGGGCGCCGGCCGCGGCCGCTGTTGGCTGTGGGGCAGGAGTTGCACACTCAGCAAGCTGAGCAGGCTCCTACTGCAAGAGTGATAAGTCTACTTAATGACATAATTCAGTCACCCGACACAGATGTAGATTTATTTTACGATAGTTATAGTGTGATATGTAAGAAAATGTACATATATCTAAACAGGATAAGTTAGTCAGTAGTTAGTTATTAAATTAACGTATAAGCGCTTTGGAGCAATCTGTAAGCTTGTATTGTAAATAAATAAATAAATAAATAAACATCGTACGAGCTACAGAAACCAAGATATTTACGAAAAATTGTTTTATTTTTACATTTGACCTTGAATACCTTATATTCCTGGTTGGTTTTTTTAAGGCACCATTTCGTACGCCGAAATAAATCTGTGAAAAGTCCTGGGTTCGATTAAGATAAACCGATGCTTTTAATAAGTTCCCCTTAGTCAAACATTGATAACAACGCCGTAAAGAGTATGCCGTAAAGAGTTACGCAAATTATGTGCTGTATAATTTCTTCATAGGTGTCAACATCGTACGAGCTACAGAAACCAAGATATTTACGAAAAATTGTTTTATTTTTACATTTGACCTTGAATAGCTTATATTCCTGGTTGGTTTTTTTAAGGCACCATTTCGTACGCCGAAATAAATCTGTGAAAAGTCCTGGGTTCGATTAAGATAAACCGATGCTTTTAATAAGTTCCCCTTAGTCAAACATTGATAACAACGCCGTAAAGAGTATGATATAAAACACACAAAGTAATTTTAATTGTTAGAAGGCTTGCACTGATAGTAATATGCTTTTAAATAAGTGCTGTTTATTCACAAATAAACAAAAACTTCGTAAACAAAGCGATTAAATAGAACTACACAAAAAAAGCTCAATTGTCAAAAGGCTTTCACTAATTATTTTTACCTGAAAAGTGATTTCAGGTAAAAAAAAACACTGAAAAAACACGTGCTGTAAATGAATGGAATTTGTTTCCGAATTTCGAACCGTCAACTTTGCAAGATAAAATCAAATGCAAATAAAGCAAGTCATAAAATAATCGAACAATAGGAAATGAGGCTTGAATTTATGCATTTCTGTATTATACGTGACTATACGCCACATAATAGAACTAGTAGAGGAATAGTAGGCCCTTTTTGACCGGTTATCTATGGCCAAACGACCAAATTGCAATCTTTAGATCAATGTGTCTTGGTAATGTAATATTTTGTTTTATATTTATTTCATGTTCAAACGTCACACGGTTGATCGTACGCCAGCCAACTTAAACCAAATCTCAGTTAAATATCGGCAAAATATTTAGTATGCCAGATACAATCATACCTCTTTCGAAATATGAATTTTTGTTTTTTGTAGTTTTTAATGATAAAAATTAAATTTGTTTTTTGTAACTTAAGGTATAAATGAAAGAACCAATAAAAATTAAAAATAAAGTTTATTTTTATTAAAGTAGACAATTATTCATGTAATGCAGTCCAAAAAACCTGATCACGTAAGGTACATCGTAAACGCGATTAATTTTACTTAAAAAATAATATATTTTATATGTCGTCAATGTCTTCGTCTTCAGTGACAGAATCTGAAGATACTGACGAAATATTGCTTTCTTGCAGGGTATTGAAGTAGATGAGCATTATTTTTTCTATATTTTCCGGTTTAAGTCTATTCCTTTTTACACTTAAAATCCACTAATAGGTGTAAAAGGACCTTTCAACATCTACTGATGTAAGAGGAGCATATTTAAAAAATACTTCGTCATCTACTTCGATTCCCTTTACAATTTTTTCACTTATTGTTGTAATAAAATCGTAGTCCGGAATTCTGTTTAACTTTTTCAAATTTTATTTTGAATTATCTGATTTGTTGACCAGCATAAAACATAACTAACATCGTCCATAATATGAAAACAGTCAGATATCGTTAAAACGGTTTTTCGTAAATATCTTGGTTTCTATAACTCCAACTATGTTGACACCTATAAAGAAATTATAGAACACAAATTACGCGATAATTTTTTCCTTAACATTTTTTCTACACACAGCCGTTTTAAAGCTATAAAGTAAGAGAATCTTTAATTCAAAATATCTAGGCAATGTGACACTGTAGCAGAAAATCACCAAGTATATTTTTAGCTTGTATTTGTCCATAGAATTAAATGCCATGGTTCAAAGTATATTTCTAGCTTACTTATGTGATGTCCCGCAACATGTCCCGAAACAAGTTTTAGTAGTAAGGAAGTCTCCATTTTCCGGCTCTGTTCTTAGAAGTTTAGGTAAATATACTCTACCAATTCCGATCACTGGTTATCAGCTATAGCGTTATAATGTCATGGTCATAGTCAATCGATACATAAAGTGTTGCCCTATACCCTAAATACCGTGTGAAAATATTTCCCGAGGGAATAAGATCTTATCCTACGGTAAAAAATTGCCTTTGTCCGTTTCATCTATCACCATGCCACCACATTTCAATAAAATGCGTTCAGAATTTAAGGCGTGAAAGAACAACAAACAAACAGATAGACGGAGCTACTTTCGGATTTTATAATATTTGTATAGAGTATGGATAGTATGTATTTTTCTTACGATCAGCAGGAAAACTGTTTCTATATTTGTTTAATTTACCAACAACAAATCATTCACAATCTTCTTCCATGCTGGCCTGTAAGCGAGAGAAAAACATAGAATGTGCAAGTGCATGCTGGAAAAACCAGCTGAGCAATCCGAGGGTTTCAGTATATTGCAATTCAGGCGATGAGCTGGCAACCTGTCACTACATGAAACTGCCTAAAAATTAAAATCTATCTTTAAATAACCCTCAAAACTTTGTCAGACATGTCGGAACGACCTTTGTTTAGGTCGTTTACGCTTTGTATACCCCATTAGGCGTGATAAATTCGTGATTATATACGTGTATATATGTATGAGTGACATAGCAACAGGCTAACCGTTAACGCAGAGAAATACTTTATTTCCGCGAGAAAATTCATTTAATCGCGGGTGAAAACGCGGGGCGGAAAGCAAGTGAGTTTTATAAATAAGATACAATATTCATACTTTAATTTTTGTTTTATTGTTTTTTTTTCATAATTCAATGTGCGAGGGTCTCTAAAAGTAAAGTCATAACACATAAACGGCAACCGCTCGATGTAGGTATATTACATCGAGCGGTTGCTATATGTATATTAATTTCATCTGTGGATCGATAATTGTACCAGTGGCATCTATTTGTGAATGGTTGGTACTACCTGTATGTGTTTAGGGTTTGAGCGAAAGTCGAAAAACTTCATATCCTTGACACTCCTGTGTGGGTGTCGCTAGAGTAGCCGCTGAAAAGAAACTTTTAATCAATTTTTTTTTTAAATGAGCATATTATACGATTTTTAATGCTCAGGGTAATCAGAATTATTTATTAAACAATATATTTGCTGGCTTTAGAAACAAAAATCTTGCTTTATGTAAACTTTTATTTAGAATGACCTGCCCGTCTTACCCGTAGCGCCATCTGCTGATATTTTTTAAAAGCTATTTACTGTTCTTCGGTATGAGACCCCATGCCTTTGCCCAGCAGTGGGACAGCATAGGCTAATAAAAAAAAACATAAAGAATTCCCAAGGCAACACCATGAGCCGAGGTTCGAGCTCTAGAGGGCGCCCTTAGGCAGTTTTCATTTGCATATAAGGGCGTAGATTGCGTGAAGCAACTCCCCGCCTTTAGTCCGGTGACGCTTAATATACACTTAGTATAGTGAAAATAAGGTAATTAAAAAAATGTATAGTAGACGGACGATAACTACCGTCCAGTGAGAAAAACAGAGCCACGGTATCGTGACGATATCGTCATTGTGTCATTGCCGTGCCGTTTAGTAGAAAAACAACCATTCGAGTCGAGCCTCTGACGGGTTTGTACGTGCCTCCCGCCGCCGGCTGGTCTAATTAAATGGCAAAAATCGACTCGACACTGCTTGACCTACATGCGGGACAATCGAGCTCGCTCATAGGGAGTAGGCATAGTTTGTTTGTGTAGGACAAGTTATGAGCAACTGGAAATAATTATACATACATATAATCACGCCTTTATCTCTAATGGAGTAGGCAGAGCGTGAACGACCTAAACAAAGGTCGTTCCGCCACGTCTGACAAAGTTTTTGAGGGTGATTTAAGACAGATTTGTAGGTGTATTGCTGTAGTGACAGGTTGTCAGCCCATCGCCTAAATTGCATTATAATGTAATCCTCGGATATTTTAGATGTTTTATACAGCAAGCCCGGGAGATAATGCAGCTGGCACATTTTATGTTTTTCTCTCGCTCCCAGTCCAGCATGGAGGAAATAATTATAAAGGGAGAAATTACCGACTAAAAATATAATGTTTCAGTTTTGGAAGTTTGATAGTGTAATAAAGAAGATAATACGCGCTTTTTGTCAAGTTTGTCATCGAGTGACTGCTTCCGTGGACTAGTGGTCATAGACATGGGTGTACGATCCGGAGGTCCTGGGTTCGATTCCCAGTTCATGTGTTCAGGGAACACGAAAATGATATTTGTCCATTTATCACTTTGTGAGGTTTTCCCCAGTTAGGCTAGGACTTTGCAGGCTGGATCACTTAATTTTCCGAAAAGAAAAAAGGATTCCAAGGATTCCTTGCTTTGGAGGGCACATTAAGCCGTCGGTCCCGGACGCTGTCTTTGATAGTGATCGTTACCTTAACCACGTCAGAGGCCTAATAGCTGTTCTACTAGGCAGTTTGAAAACTGACACCAGGCTTCATCGGGTCGTTCGACTCGAGAATCCACTCGCTAAGAAAAAGAGAAATGTAATTATATGAAAGAAAAAAAATACATGTATGTGTTTTGTGAACAAAATCTCTCCGATAAAGAATTCCCAAGGCAACGCCATAAGCTGACGTTCGAGCTCTAGTGGGCGTTCTTAGGCAGTTTTAATTTGCATACAAGAATCCACTCGCTGATAATAATAAGATTGAGTCAAACTCCCCATTACTAACACATTATTAACACGCTGGAACTCAGACGTAAGTGCTCGCTGCTTATCCACTACTATCTGCTTTTAAATGGCAAATTAGACAACCCTGACACCCTTGCCGTGCAAGTGCGAGCCACCCGCGCGCACTTGCACGGCGCAGAATGCGCCTACTTCTCAGGCCATCAGATTACTCAATTCCATGATTACTAAGCAATCCTCTGTTGACATTTTTAATGATATTTTTTCTTTATTTTTAAATAATTTTATTAGTTTTTTAAGTTCATTGTGTGTTTGGTCTTATTTTTTTATTTATTTACCTGAGTGTCAAAGAAGTGTTATTTATTTTATGTTTTATCTTTGTTGTATTGTCTTTGTATCTTTATAATTTACTACACGCATGGGTTTTACTGTAAGTGTAGTAAATAAGTTATTATCAATAAATAAATAAATAAATTACATACAATGATGTTTGTAGAGGTTCAATTAACAAACACAATCAAAGACGAGGACGATAGACGGTTTTCCGACTTTTCATTTAGTCGAGTAAGACGACTCAATCAACATAGAATCAATTTGAAAAGGGAAATTCATGATCCGTCTCATAACTTCCACCAAACATTAAAGCAAAATGTGCAGCGCTAGGCAATTTGTAACACAGTAATTAGCTAGATTTTAATACTTTTACCTCAACTCTGCGGTTTTACTCTAACAATGTCGTCGTCCTGCCAAGCCAGTAACTTTTAAAATTGCCTGTAATTTCGCAGTATGTCGTAAAAGTATAGTTTCTGCAATTAAAATGTCAAAGTTGTTCAAAGTTTTTTATGCTTCCAGGAAATTGAGTAAATTATAGTCAGCGACATTTTTTAAAATTTTATGTTTTAAATTTTAATTCCTGCAAAGGAATGCAACGTTTTCTTTTTGTCATTAGAAGATTATTCAAAGCTGAGTAAATATTGCCACTACATATAGAATCATATATGTAGTCATAACTTTAAAAGCAGTATTGCTGTAGTATTTTTATGTGCTGATCTTTAAATTGAAAAAAAAAAAATGTTATGTTTTTGTTTTTTGTTACGAGCACATATTTAACCTTCTTTCTTACGTTAATTTTGTTACATAAATAATAGTTGTGTATATGTTTTATTAAAATTTTGTTATGATAGCTTGTCTGCTAGTGCAGAAAAGACAAATATTATTCTTCAAAAGGAAAAATCCCATTTCTCAAGGAAATCCCATAAAGTCAAAGACCGAAGAGTATTCTTAATAACGGTGAAAACTTAAAAGTTTGATAAAATATAAGACCAGCTATACTAAGTAAATAAAGTATAAATTTCTCAGTTTTATCATAACTTTAATAAAATTTCATAACTTTGAGTGTGGTACTCATTAGAGGAAATTTTACTGAAGATAGTTCTTGCTGCGCTTAATTCAGGACTTTCGACTCGTGATTTTATTTACATATAAGTATTAATAACACTTATTTTATGTACATATAAGTATTAAGTATTATTAATACTTATATGTACAAAAAATCACAAGTTTATCCCTAATGGGGTAGGCAGAGCGTAAAAGACCTAAAGAAATGGTCGTTTTCGCAAAGTCTGACAAAGTTTTGAGGATTATTTAAGATAGATTTGTAGGTATGTTGCTGTAGTGACAGGTTGTCAGCACTTCGCCTAAATTGCAATATACTGAAACCCTCTGATCCCTTAGCGATATTTTTAATACTTTCATGTTGCATATCAGATATTATTTTTAATTAGTCGCCGATTCTATGGTGATAATGCAAGTAACTTGGTCGTGGATATACTGAATAACTGTGGCTCGATATTCTTACTTAATGAAACTAAAGTTCGTATTTATATTCGGCACTTGAGACTGGCAACGAGTTAGAAATTGTATCAGAAATGTCATTTCAGTACAAATGACTTGTCAAATCTATACCTACTTGATACTGCTCTCAATCTTGAGATCGATTTGTAAATAAGAATATACTTTATTGCACAGAAAAGACACAAGAACAAATAAAATAAAATGAAACAAATAGTAGTACAAATAGGCGGTCCTATTGCTAAGCAGTAATTTCTTCCAGGCAACCTTAGGGCACAGGAAAATGAACTAGTAGTGGGCTGGTATACATTTCAGGCAATATATTGTATACGAAAATAAGCTACTTAAGTGTATTTATATAATTAATAACAATAAATAGTACATACATACATACATAACGTCACGCCTCTTTCCCGGAGGGGTAGGCAGAGATCACATCCTTCCATTTGCTACGATCCTTGCAAACTTCTTTCGCTTCATCTACATTCATCAATCTTTTCATGCATGCTCGTCGGTTTAGGGTACTCCTGACCTGACCTTTCCCTAGAACGTCCCCGATTTGATCGCGGTACGTTCGTCGAGGTCTTCCCCTTCCAACATTCCCACAGACACTCGCCATGTATATCTGTTTGGTTAATCTCTTTTCATCCATCCTCTCAATATGACCAAACCATCTCAGCATTCCTTTTTCTATACCTGTCACTATATCCTCTTTCACACCACAACGTTCCCTTATCACGCTATTTCTTATTCTGTCACTCAGTTTCACACCAATCATACTTCTTAATGCTCTCATTTCTACCGCATTTATTCTACTTTCATGTCTTTTCTGCCATACCCAACTTTCACTGCCATACATAAGTGTTGGGACTAACACTCCTCTATGCACAGCCAGACGAGCCTTTTTGGACACCCTCTGGCTGTTCATAAAGGTGTGCAACGCCCCATTCACCATGTTACCAGCATTCACTCTTCTTTCAATATCACTATCACACTTTCCATCTGCTGTAAACAATAAACCCAAATAAACAAACTCTTTCACTTGCTCCACCTTTTCATCTCCTATCAGAATGTTACACTCTGTCATTCTATCCTCTTTCTCAAAAACCAGTGATTTGGTTTTACTAACATTCACTTTCATTCCTTTCTTTTTCAAAGCTTCATGCATACAATTTACCATCTCCTGTAACTCCTCAGCCGTGGACGCAAGTATAACTTGGTCGTCAGCGTAGAGAAGACATTTGACGAGTAACTCGTTCATTCTTAGACCACATTCATTATCTTTCAAATCTGTCAAACAGCTATCCATGAATAAGTTAAACAGCCATGGAGACGCTACACATCCTTGTCTAACACCTTTCTCGATGTTAAACAATTCAGTGTACGCCCCGTTGATCCTGACACAAGCACTGGAATCCTTATATAAGGATTTCAGTGCTCGTATCAAAATACCGCTCACCCCATGCATGGACAGCGCCGACCACAATTCATTCCTCACAACTCTATCATAGGCCTTTTCTAAGTCCACGAACGCGCAATAAACTTTTTGGCTTTTAGCCAAATATTTTTCGGTTATGCACCGCAACGAAAAGACCTGATCCGTACATCCCATCCCCTTACGAAAACCTGCCTGAGCATCCCATATTTTCTCATCAGTTTCTTTCATCACTCTTTCAATCAATACCTTTGCATACAGTTTGCCGACGACGCTGAGAAGGCTTATACCGCGGTAATTTTTGCAGTCAAGCTGTGACTCTTTACCCTTGTATAGTGGTACGATAACAGCCTTACACCAATCTTTTGGCACTTGGCCGCTTCTCCAACACAGGTTGAAAAGGCAGCTGACTAGCAACAACTCCTTCGCCAGCCTTCAGCATTTCGACAGACACTCTATCATACCCTGCAGCCTTACCCAACTTCATTCTTTTCAGTGCTTTCACAATCTCATCCATTTCAATTTCACTTTCATTCTCACTTTCATTTACCTCTGGAATGGTAAAACCTTGTGCTTCTTCCTCTTTTTCAAATAAACTTTCAAAATATTCCTTCCATCTATTCAGCACGTGTTCTTCACCTTTTACAATACTACCATCCTGGCTTCGAATCCTACTCAGCTCGGATGTTGCAGTTTTACCGCGAGCTGTCCTTATGGATTTCCAGAAAACTTTTAAGTTGGACCGAAAGTTTTCTGAAAGCCTCCTGTCAAATTCGTCTTTATATTCGTCTTTCTTTTTATTCACTGCTTTCTTTACTTCATCTTTCAATAGTTTATATTCCTTTCGTGCTTCGTCTACATCCTCATCTGTCGCTTTTTGCATTCTTTGATTAGCTTTGGTAGCTAACCAATCCAACCATGCTTTCTTCTTTCTTTGTACCACTTCTTGCACATCTTTACTCATCCATGCACTCCTCTGTTTATTCCCTTTCGAACGTCTAGAAACTCCACATACTTCTATAGCAACTTTCAGCACTCTTTCCTTAAATTCCTTCCAACCTACTTCACTATCAGACATTTCATTCACACTACTAAATTCATCCTTCAATCTTCTAACATATTCCTTTCTTACATCATTTTCTTGCAAATTTTCTACTTTCACTCTTTCCAGATCACTAGTTGGCTGATTCACCCTGTGCCTCCATCGATTAAAGAGACCACTTATACGTGATATCACCAGAAAGTGGTCTGAGTCGATTCCGGCACCCCGATATGCCCGAGTGTCCAGAACTTTCATTTTCAATCGTTCATCCACAATCACAAAATCTATCATGCTTCTTAAAGATCTTTCTGCTCTAGTATAAGTATGGATCTTTTTGTGTTGAAACATGGTATTCGACACAAAAAGATCCCACTCCAAGCAGATCCCTAACAAACTCCTTCCATTCTCATTTATCCTTTCATCACCAAACGCTCCAAGGATCTTATCATACCCATCACGCTTAATACCCACCCATCCATTAAAATCGCCTAACATTATAATCTTTTCATTTGCCTTGCAGTTTTTCAAAACATCTCTAACACTCTCCCAGAACTCCTCATTTTCCTTTTTAGCTTTTGTGGACCCACTCCTACCCACATCCGTCGGTGCATAAACACCTAGGATGAAGATACGAGTGATTCCGACCTTCAGCCTAAGCCAGAGAAGTCGAGGGCTCACACATTCATACTCAGTCACACATTCAGCCATTCGTGCGGAGAGGAATACACCGACTCCCTTAGAGCCTCTGTCGGTACTGGGAACCCCAGACCAATACGCTACGTAGGGTCCATGTTGCGTCTGGTCGCATCCCTTCCGCTTAGTCTCATTCACACACAGTACATCTATACGCCTATCGTCCATCAACTGGCATACCTCGTCTATTTTCTCAGCCATACTTCCTCTAACATTCATACATACATACATATAATCACGCCTTTATCCCTAATGGGGTAGGCAGAGCGTAAATGACCCGTTTCGCCACGTCTGACAAAGTTTTGAGGGTTTTTTAAGATAGATTTGTAGGTATATTGCTGTAGAGACAGGTTGTCAGCCTATCGCCTAAATTACAATATACTGAAACCCTCGGATCCCTTAGCTGGTTTTTACAGCATACTCGGGAGGAAATGCAGCTGGAACATTCTATGTTTTTTTCTTGCTCCCAGGCTAGCAGGGAAGAACAAATAGTTATGTTCATATCAATGAACCCCCGAATGCCCTTCAAACTGAAAGGCTGAAAGGGAAAATCTATAAGAGCGTCATAAGACCTGTCTTGTATGGATCAGAGTGTTGGGCTATGAAAGTGATGGATGAAAGAAAACTTCATGCTGCGGAAATGCGAATGCTGAGATGGATGTGTGGAGTAACAAGAATGGATAAGATAAGGAATGAGTATATAAGAGGAAGTCTGAAAGTTGCGCCAATTACCAACAAAGTAAGAGGAAATCGCCTTGCGTGGTATGGCCATGTTATGCGGAGGGATGAAAGTCATATAGGCAAAAGGGTAATGAATTTGAATGTGGATGGATATGTTGGGAGAGGACGACCAAAGAAAAGATGGATGGACTGCGTGAAAGATGATATGTCTAAAATAGGTGTGAGTGTTGAACTGACGGCTGACAGGGATGAATGGAAGAAGAAAACGTACTGCGCCGACCCCAAGTAAATGGGATAAGGGCAAGCGAATGATGATGACCTAGATAGATATGTATATACGTGCCGTCTTTTTCTTATTTTGAAGGATCACAACCTGATATTATGATATCGTGGAAACAAACTTATTGTTTTTTGTATTCTACACCGAACTTGAAACATATTACTGTCACTAAAAATCATGCTAGAACTTACCATAAAAATGGAACTTTTGACGATTGAAAATCTGAAACAAAAAGAATTAAAGGTAAACATAAATTCTTTTCATCATTTATTAATTATTAAATTATCGTAAAAAACGTTCTGGTACATTATTTTTCTTTAGGGAGGTGGTAAATAAAATAAATGTGCTTTAAACTTTTACATGAAAGTTTTAGACAGCGGAAAAGCTGCATAACTTATTCAAAGCCTCCAAAGATAGCCTCAGCTGAACGACCCAGTGGTTCCAGTGGCTTGGACGCTTTCTATCTAGAAATATAGCTATCTATATACCCTGCTACAGGTTAGAAAATAACATAATGATGTAAATCATCTAAACAAAGCATAGCAATTACAATATTATGGGAATCAATTGAAATACTGTTAAAAAGATAACCAAAAACAAAATATTCAGATTTAATATAAAATTTTACATACATACATACATGTTATCACGCCTTTATCCCTAATGGGGTAGGCAGAGCGTAAACGACCCAAACAAACGTCGTTCCGCCACGTCTGACAAAGTTTTAAGATATATTTGTATATTGCTGTTGTGATTTTAAAATTGCCCTCAATTTTTGTGAGACGTGGCGAAAGCGCCTTCTACGACTTCTGCCTACCCCGTAAGGGATAAAAACGTGATTTTATGTATGTATGTATGTATGCTGTTGTGTCAGGTGGTAAGCCAATCGCCTAAATTGCAATATGCTGAAACCCTCTGATCCCTTAGCTGATTTTTACAGCATGCCCGGAACTAAATGCAGCTGGCACATTCTATGTTTTTCTCTCGCTCCCGGGCCAGCATGGATATAAAATTTTGGACCCTAATTATAGTACTTACCTCTGCCCGTGATCGCACGCACGTAGCGTTGCCAGGTCCTCATACCGAAAAGCCGGACAGAGCTGTGAGTTTGGCCTAACATTTTGTCAAAAAGCCGGACATCCTGCATTTTCAACAATTTTAAATATTCGTGTAAAAAATCATTTTTTTTTGGCCTAACATTTTGGTAAAAAAGCCGGACACTTTGCATTTTAGGGGATTTTTTGGTATTAATGTAGAAAATTAATGAAAACCAAGCTTTTTTAATAATTTACAATAAAACTAATGCCAAATTAGTCTCGATGCGCGCGAATTTTGAAATCTAAAAAGCCTAACAAGGACAGGCCGGACGACGCTTATTTTGGCCGGACAGGCAATCAAAAAGCCTGACTATGACCGGCTAAAGCCGGACGCCTGGCAACGCTACACGCACGGTTTGCATGGAAATCACGCAGTGTCGAGCTAGCCCGTGCGCGAAAATGTATTTTCCATACAAAGACAAAGATCAGATATTGATATTTGTACCGTAACTTTGAGTTTATGTAACGCTCAGTCGAATAAAAAAGTTCTATCAAAATCATTTAAAAACAACCAAAATACAATTTCCTGAATTTCTTGCACCCAAGTAAGGTGGCGTGAGTACTTGTATCTTAAGTTTAAACACAGAGTAAAAAAAAAGTCCCGTCATAATCGGTCTAGTAGTTTTGGCGTAATGTGGTAACATACAGACAAACAGACAAAAATTCTAAAAATGATTGATGATTTTGTCTTGGTATCGCTAATAATGCCTGCTGCAATTATTGTTTTAACCCGAGGGTTTCAGTATATTGTAATTTTATGCGATGGGCTGACAACCTGTCACTACAGTAATATAACTACAAATCCATCTGAAATAACCCTCAAAACTTTATCAGATGTGGCGGAACGACCTTTGTTTAGGTCGTTTACACTTTGCCTACCCCATTAGGGATAAAGGCGTGATCATATGTATGTATAGATTTTTGTGTTGGAGATAGCACTTTAATGATTTTCAATGCAGCAGGTAGGAATTGTTGAACCCGAAATTGCGATATATTCTTTTTGATAAAGATTATCGTTGTAATTAAATAATGTTTACAATTTGATTACAAAATTGCCTGTAATTTGAGTTTCAAGGATTAAAAAAGGAGTCTCGTACAGATAACATTGTTTGAATTATAATCCTGCCTCCAGGCTGCCGTATCACCCTTTTGAAGAGGCAATGTTATTTGTTATTTTAAAGTTTTGAACACAAAAACAAAACCAGTCATTAAACATTCATAGTTTTTGACCTAACGACCAAATAATCTTGATGTAAAAAAATGTAAACATCTTTATACCGGGTGTAAGGGACAGCGTCCCGCAAACTGATAGGGGTTGCTCAGTCTACGGTACTGAACAACATTAAGTACAGGAAATAAAAAAGACTTTCCCATACAAAATGACTACCCCGATCAGACAATTTGTACGGAAAAACATCGTTTTTTTTAAATTCTGAAAGAATTAACTGGTGACAGTTGTTTAGTTTTGTTGACTGAGCAACCCCTATAAGTTTGCGGGACGCTGTCCCTTACACCCGGTATAGGCTTATGACGTGGTTCAAGTGTCAACGACTACATACATCATCATCTTCAGCCCACATCCAGCCACTGCAGGGTTTAGGCCTCTTCTCTACTGAGGCCTACTCCACTCCTCACGGTCATGTGCCAGTCTCATCCAGTTTGCGCCTATGAATTTGTTGATGACGTCGGACATACATACCCTATAAGTAATTCAAGACGATTAACTTTAAAATGTCGTAACACCCACAACAGTTGGTCAATTGCACGAAAAAAAATCACTTCAAATACAGAAATAAATCTATTAGTTTCCCCACTTAATACCAAACTTAAATGATTCTCAATAACTCCAATTGGAAAATCGACCGAACAATTAGTATCGCTTTTAAAATAAAAGCCTGTTATTCTCAGAGCTGAATAAAATGCTTTTATTGACGCTCGAACACAAGTCGTCTACTAGCCAAATAATTGGTTCGGGTATTTCCGCTATATCGGGTATTCGAGCGCTTACCTCATTGGGGAATGGGGACTATTGACTGCAGCTCTCTTGTGGCGACAAATAATAGACTTTTCACAAATTTTTCGATCTAAAATTTTATAAGTTTGATTTTTGCTTCGGAGGACACGTTGAAACGAAGGATAAGGTGGCTGTTTCTGGTCATGGTCGTTATGCAAACTTTACGTTAATGACACTGGGGTAACTGGTTATTGTGAACCTTAGAAATAAGAGTTCATCAGATCGTTTGATAATGCGAGAATTTTCATAATTGAACACATTATAGAATGTGATCTACTATATTATACTTTATACTACAATCCCATTTTAGTTTGCTCTTGACTCAAGTCTAGGTCTGGGACGACAGAGACGGTGTCGACAATGGAGTGAGCTTACCCAGTTGACTGCCTCCGTAGTCTAGCGGTCATGGCTCTGACCTCACGATCCGGAAGTCCTGGGTTCGATTCCCAGGGGGGGTAGTAAAAAGTTGATATTTGTCAGTTTGGTTAAGACAATGCAGGCCGAATCACCTGATTGTCTGGCATAAAAACACTCCGTGTTTCGGAAGGCACGTTAAACCGTCGGTCCCGGACGCTGTCTTTGATAGTAGTCGTTACACAAACCATTAAAAACTTTGACACCAGGGTTCATCAGATCGATTGACTCGATACCCACACGACAGAAAAAAAAGAACCAGGTTGGACCTTATGGACTTGGACCAATACTAATCACATGTGCTAGTAATTTTAAAAGTGATATTCTTATCTAATCAAGCTTTGCACAAAGCTCTATTACCTATTAAACTTATCAAAGCAGAATCGCAATGGACTCGAAAGCCCGTATAGCTGTCGTTGATAGGGTAATCGGGTCTATTGAGATCCACAGGGATCTCTTGTCAATTCCAGGGCGTCGGGCCCAGAGATAGTCACGCAGTCAACGTTAAAATTGAAATCATGTACTATGAAAATACGTATATATAATCACGCCTTCATCCCTAATGGAGTAGGCAGAACGTAAATAACCTAAATATTGGTCATTCCACCACGTCTAACAAAGGTTTGTGGGTTATTAATGATGGATTTGTAGGTATTTTGCTGAAGTGACAGGTTGTCAGCCCATCGCTTTAATTGCAATATACTGTAACCCTCGGATCCCGTAGCTGATTTTTACACATTTCACATTCTGTTTTTCTTTCGCTCCCAGTCCAGCATGGAAGAATGTCTCACATGCTAGTTATTTTGCAGGTGGTATATACTTCCCAAAGGGGGCTATGCACAAAGCTTTACCACCTATAAAACTTATCAAAGCAGAATTGCAATGGACTCGAAAGCCCGTATAGCTGTCGTTGATAGGGTAATCGGGTCTATTGAGATCCACAGGGATCTCTTGTCAATTCCAGGGCGTCGGGCCCAGAGATAGTCACGCAGTCAACGTTAAAATTGAAATCATGTACTATGAAAATACATGCCAGGTATACTTTATGCTTAGAGCTAAATTTATACAATGGTAATTCGCGAATATTCTGAAAGGAATAATTTGATAGAGAGAAAGAGTGTGGAAAAAAGAGTAAAAATGTTACTTAAATCTTAATCTTTATCTGTTTTTTTGCACTAACAGAAGAACCATTAAGAGTAATGGTTTTGCCTCATAAATTATTGTTTTTTTTTAGATACAAATATATTATTGTAAGATGTACAAATCTACAAAATGCTCAACTTTTTGTCTAAGACTTTTTAAGTTACGAATAGAAATTTGATCTCAGTAAATACCAAAATTCAATCGCTATAATGTAATATTGTATGATGTATGTGTATGATATATAAACATACATATGTCACAGAACAGGGGTGTAAGGGATAACTTTCCACAAACTGATAGGGGTTGCTCAGTCAAGGACACTGAACAACTTCCACCAGGAAAAACTATTGATGTGAAAAAAAATATATTAAATTTTCCTGACAGATTGTCTGATCGAGGAGAAGATTTTGTATGGAAAAGCCAATTTTAATTTTCACTTTCTAAAATAATTTCTTGGTGGAAGTTATTGTCACTTACACCCGGTATGGCTAATACATGGATTCTACCTAAAGCACACTAACCCCGTTCCTATTATCTGAGTGGCATTGCTTGGTTCAATAGAAGCAGATGAACTGTTATTATTCGCGATGTGGGTCAGTCAGTCAGTCAGTCAGCAATCAAAGTTGGCTAATTTACTGCATTCTGATTGGATATCATACGATGCAAGTTGCAATGCAAACACAGGTTTTTTTGTAGGTATTTCATATTTTACAGTAAGACAGAATTATTGTTAAATTCTGTTTTGAAATATTTTTATTTATTTAAAGACATTTTGAAAATTTATTCGACCGCATTATACCTAATTATATTATCCTTTTCATCTGTCTTACCTGAGGTGCATTGCGTTTGAAAACTCTGATACCAGGGTTCATCGGGTTGTTCGACTCGAGAAGCCACTCGCTAAGAAAAAGATTGCATTTGAGATGAGAGACAAATCAAATTCAAATACAATGAAAGTAAGTAGGTAAAATTCATGGTGTCTTCTCTAAATAATTTATTCAAGTAATCCATACTTCGATGACTGGTTTATTATTATATTGCAAAAATATTAAATATTAACTGTTATTTCTCCTATAGGATTTAAGTAGTTGAAAATATCTAATCAGTAAAATAAACGAATCGAAAGTGCGTTAACCTCATTTTCATTGCAAAGTTCAATACTGTTATTGGGCTCGATTCTAGATACCACCGGCTAAAACTAAAATTAAAATCTATCTGTCACTTTCAAAATAATAAAATTTAATAGGGACAGGAGTTTTATACTCTATGGTTTTAAACTTTGTCCGCTAGATTTTAACGCGCTTTTGCACGTTTCTCCTGTATTTCTGTTAATTTTCCACCACATCATATGAAGGCGGAAGAAAATGACAGATAACTCATTAAACTACCGACCGGAGAGAATAGATCTCCTGTCTTTTTCCAATGTTTTTAGTCTGAAAGTGACAAATAGATTTTAAATTTAGTTTTAGCCGGAAAATCTAGAATCGAGCCCATTATTCGTATGTAGGTCAGTCAGCCAGCCAGCAATCCAACTTGGCTAATTTACTGGTTGCTGATGTTGCTCATCGGACACGCAAATGAAGCGATGCGGGTAGTAATCACGTTCTGAATTTGAATTCTAGTCGATAGTGCGAAAAGTAAATGAATCAAATAGGGAAAACTAATAGAGTAATCGAATAGATTTAAGTCGAAAACGTACCATGTGGCTCATTTATTGGGAGCAATTTTGAATTGTTATCTAGGTACATTTGAGGCTGTGCTGTCTAAAATTTAATAGCAACTAGCTGATCCGGCAGACTTCGTCTAGCCCAGAAAAGCAACGATTAGCCCAAACTTCCTTCTTTAACGAAAACAACTTAAATTTCTCGTAATAAATCTGAATCACATATTTTTTTCCGTGGGCATATCATATTTTACCGTGGTAAAAGTACCATCAATCAAATCATTTTATTTCAGGCAATTTTTACATTAGTAGATGTTAAATAATGTTAACAGAGACCCGTAGATAAATACCTTAAAGACTAACATACATACGTATTATAAAGACTTAACCATTTAACTTATACTATTTCGACGTATGGACGACGGCAGGAGGTCTGTAGCGTCGAAATACGACCCCCATCAGCCAGAATGCAGAGTTCAGGCGCACGCTCTCTTGGAACTTGGAGACACGGATCACCAACGACCTGAACGTTGTCGGCCGCATCGACTCCAGCTGTCTCACAAGCACTCGGTCGTTTGGCTCCTGGCTCTAGACTATGCCTGCTATACGAATTTGAGATGCGATAAACTGGTAAAGCGCAACCGCGTGAAAAAAAAAAACACCGGATATGACATATTTTCCCGTGGTAAAAAATCAGTTAAAACCTTCCTCTTGAATTACTCTCTCTATTAAAAAAAAACAGTATCAAATTCCGTAGCGTAGTTTTAAATATCTAAGGACACTGAGATCTAAGGATACACAATCTGAAACAGTTCTAAGACAGGAAGCCTAACAAAAAAGCCTACCATCGCATAAATATAATCATTTAACCGAACTTATCTAAACACAAGCGTATGATGACATTCTCAGAGTTGGCTGTATGAAGTTAGATCTCGTGCCACTTCTAATTTTCTAATATCATAACAAAAGATTCTCAATTCTATGAAACAAGAAACAAAATGTATCTGTAATTTAAAAACTGTCTCCAGCATTTGACTTAAAAAGCTCTCTAGCGAGAGAATTGAATTCGTGTTAAAGTAAGCGAAAAGGGAAGTAGTATTTTTCGTCTCATATTAACAGAGAAACGTCGACGTTTAAGCCAATTCCAGTCGCCATCTTTAGAACAGTCCTCTTATTCTTAAGTGCACTGAAGTGAAGACGTCAAGTTTTTATGTCAGTTGTACTTTTAAACTCGATCCCACCAAATCAAATTAATGAATTCTTTTGACCCCATGTTTCTACAGACAAATTGCGTAGTTTTATGACTTAGTTATGATTTTCCTGATACATGCATATAAATCAATCTTTATTTCTTATGGGGTAGAGCGTCAATGGGTTGATAAAACCCGTTTCTTTCTCCACTGTCCTACAAATCACGTTACCATAGATAGAGAAATATAATCATATTCGTTACTACGTTACGAAGTGGTCGTAACTAGTTCTTTGCATTTTATAGATTCAAATAATGTTCAACAGGTACTTACATACATAAATACATACGTATAATCACGCCTTTACCCCTAATGCGGTAGGCAGAGCGTAAACGACCTAAAAAAAAAGGTCGTTCCGCCACGTCTAACAAAGTTTTGAGGATTATTTAAGATCGATTTGTAGGTATATTGCTTTAGTGACAGGTTGTCGGCCTTTCGCCTAAATTGCAATATACAGACACCCTTTGATACCCTAGCTGGTTTTAACAGCATGTCCGGGAGGAAATGCAACCGGCACATATTATGTTTTTCACTCGCTCCCAATCTGAGATGGATGTGTGGAGTAACAAGAATGGATAAGGTAAGGAATGAGTATATAAGAGGAACTCTGAAAGTTGCGCCAATTACCGACAAAGTAAGAGGAAATCGTCTTGCGTGGTATGGCCATGTTATGCGGAGGGATGAAAGTCATATAGGCAAAAGGGTAATGAATTTGAATGTGGATGGATATGTTGGGAGAGGACGACCAAAGAAAAGATGGATGGACTGCGTGAAAGATGATATGTCTAAAACAGGTGTGAGTGTTGAATTGACGGCTGACAGGGATGAATGGAAGAAGAAAACGTACTGCGCCGACCCCAAGTAAATGGGATAAGGGCAAGCGAATGATGATGCTGACTCGCTCCCAATCCAACATGGAAGATGACGTACTTTGTGAAAGATACATCAAACAACAGATAATTCATTCTCCTTTACTATAAACTTGAAAACTTTTAAAAGATATTTACTTATTTTCATAAAAATCTAATACAATAGGTCAACTTAAAAACTAAACGAAAAGCCCGCCCTGGGTCATACCCGGTGCAAAGGTGCCCATTACGCTCCTTTACCGACTTCATTCTACAGATAGATAATGTAATAAAATACCTGATAGCTTCATGCCATGATTGCCGGGTTTTGCCCTTGTGATGGCTAATTTGGAATTGCCATCGCATGATCATACAAATATTAATATAAATTACAGTATGACAGCGTGCATAATATTGTCGTTAACTTTGGACCGTTTGTAAAATGAACGATTTATATATACCCTTGTTAATCAGTCCTAATAATTAACAATAATCTTCCCGTCAATTTTCGTGGTAGTGGCCAATCTCCCATAGATTAACTAACTGCGCAGGTCTAGTTTCAGTGCCCAAGTGTTTGCGCTATACACAGCTGCACTCTTTATTCCTTCAATCTCTTATTCTGATAGGACAGATTGATTGACACGACCATCGAGAAATTAGGCGCAAGGCCGGTTATTTACATGCCCATCCGATAGCATATGAATCATTTTACTTTTCGGACTATCTGGTGATCAGCCTGCAGTGTCCTAACCAAACTAGGAACAACAATACAAAGTCATTGTCCCCCGCCGTAAATCGAACCCAGGACCTCCGTGTTGACAACCCATGACTCAGACCGTTAGACCATGGAGGCAGTTGAGTCCGAATAATTATATAACCTTTAAACAAGTTCTTCTGTTAAACTGATTACAATTGTTTTCTGGATACGATAACCACTTTAAATCGGGCTGAATTTAGGCACTTCCATGCTGGCCTAGGAACGAGAGAAAAGCATTGTATGTGCCAGCTGCATTTCGTCCCGGGTATGCTGTAGAAACCGGTTTCAGTATATTGTAATTTAAGCGATGGTCTGACAACCTGTCACTACAGCAATATACCCATAGTTATATCTTAAATAACCCTCAAAACTTTGTCAGACGTGGCGAAACGACGTTTGTTTACGCTCTGCCTACCCCATTAGGGATAAAGGCGTGATTATATGTATGTATGAATTTAGGCATCTATTACTTTTTGTATTATTTCATAATGTGCCAGCCACTCTTCTTCCGAACAAACAAAAACATCCTTTTATAACATGCTGTAGAAGTCAGCAAAAGGGATTCAAGGGTTACAGTATATTGTAATTTAGGCGATGGGCTGACAACCTGTCACTACAGCAATACACATTACAATCTAAAATTTTCCTCAATTTTTGTCAGACGTGGCGATAGCGCCTTTCCTGAGGCGTTTTATGCTCTGCCTACCCCGTAAGGGATAAAGGCGTGATTTTATGTATGTTATATGTATAACATGTTTAAACTTCCGGCGTGACTTGACCTACCCTTGAACAACAATTAAAGTTTGATAATACAATGAAGTCAGTGTCAAAAGCCGCCTCTCTTCCACTTCCTCTCTCGCCGTAGCATACTTCTAGGTCATAATATTGGATAAGTAACTGCCTCCGTGGTCTAGTGGCTAGTGCCATGGACTCCTGATTCGGAGGTCCTGGGTTCGATTCCCAGGGGGTAAACACAAAGTCGATATTTGAGAATTAATCACGTTGTGAATTTTTCCACTGTTTGGTTAGGACATTGCAGGCTGAATCACCTGATTGTCCGAAAAGAAAAGGATTTCGTGCTTCGGAGGGCACGTTAAGCCGTCGGTCCCGGTCGCTGTCTTTGATAGTGGTCGTTACTCAAACCATGTCAGAGGCCTGATAGTTGTGCTACTAGACGGTTTAAAAACTCTGACACCAGGGTTCATCGGGTCGATAGACTCTATACCCACTCGACAGAAAAAGTAACTCAAAAGACACGACAATTACCGACTTGGCTTACTTTATCAGTCTAGAATAATAAAGTTAATGTCCAGGAAAGGCTTTGTAAGCTCTGAATAACTCGCAAATGTCTACTAGGAATTTGTTTTTCTTGTAAATAGATTGAAATTTACTTCGGACTTGGTGTTTGCTGCCTGCAAAGTAAGGATTCGCAGTCTTTATGGAAATAAGGTGTTATTCTACTAAATTTATGATTATTATGTGTTTTAGGGATTGCTGGGGGATATAATGTAACGGAATAGGGAGGATAAGCATAAATAAGGCTTTGGTTGTAAGTAATAAGCTCATTATTATGGCGTTAGTAGGTAATAATGTTTCATTGTTATATTAATAATATTTGTATGAGAATCTTTCTCTAGAAAATACCGCTTCTGGTTATAATAAAGTAATAATTATACCTTTGATTTTTTTTTCTCTTAATCTTCCATGCTGGCCTGGGAGCGAGAGAAAAACTTAGAATGTGCCAGCTGCATTTCCTCCCGGGCATGCTGTAAAAACCAGCTAAGGGATCTGAGGGTTACAGTGTATTGCAATTTAGGCGATGGGCTGACAACCTGTCACTACAGCAATATACCAACAAATCTATCTTGAATAACCCTCAAAACTTTGTCAGACGTGGCGGAGCGACCTTTGTTTGGGTCGTTTTCGCTCTGCCTACCCCATCAGGGATACACGCGTGACTATATGTATGTTGATTTTTTTTCCAAAAATAATTTGCCAGTTTTTTATATTATTTTCTTTCATGTTGAACTGGGAGCGAAAGAAATACATAGAAATGGATAGCTGCATTTCCTCAAAACTTTGTCAGACGTTTTGGAATGACCTTTGTGTAGGTCATTTAGGCTTTTCCTAACGCATTAGGGATACAGACGTGGCTATATGTTATGTTATGATGTTTTTAATAAGTTCAGAAATGCCGTTTTGTTAACCCAGTCTTTGGAAATCAAAATATAAATATAATAGATAAAACAGCATCTGAGCAATAGTTCAAAAAGGCCACGACACGCCATTGTATTTTTCTTGACGATATCACATAGAACAAGCATTTCGCCGAGGAAAATGTGTATTCGCTCGCCTCACTCGCGTTTACCATGAAAATACCGAAGCCATGGTATCGGAAGTGGAAATATCGGGAACCTTTTATTAAGTTACATAATGGGGTCACTGATAGGGCTGGCCTTTGTGAGTCTTCTTAGTTTATTATTATGTGGCTGATACAGGGACATACCACATACCACAGGGATGTCTGGATGGATATGTCGTAGTGAATTTATTCTTTTATGATGCTGATTGCAAGTTGTTTTTCTCTAATGAATGATAATAGGATACAATGACTAGTAATAAATAAAAAATCCTGTTGGATGTCCCTATTTCTTGTAAAGTTTGCCATATTTATTAAGGACTAGCTGACCCGGCGAACTTTGTTCCGCCTTAGACGCCATAAATGAGCAGATTTTTGATTTTATTAAGTTAACCCGTTTTGAACGTCATTTTTTTTTTTCATCCTCTTTGACTTTTTTTTTTTCATACTCTTTGACTATATTTGCAGCTTGCATGCAGTCAATTCTATGTCAAATGTCTTAAGGTTACATTAAAAAAGTTTAATAATTTTATATGGTGGTTAAGTAATTTTAAATTTTCTAATTTTCTGCGCAATTTCCTTAATTTTTTCTCTCATAAGAACCTTCTCCTGATAATAACAAACAGAACAAAAAAAAGAATTAGCGAAATCGGTCCAGCCGCAAACTGATAGGGGCTGCTCAGATAACAACACTGAACAAGTATCAGCAGGAGTTTTTTTTTTTCGGAAAGTTAAAAAAAATGGCTTTTCCTTACAAATTGTGTGATCAAGGTAAACATTATGTATGGAAAAGCCAATATTTTTTTCTCTTCCTGAAAGAATGTCCTTGGAGAAGTTGTATCAGTATCGTTGACTGATCAACCCCTATCAGTTTACGGAACGCTGTCCCTTACACATGGTATAGTAATTTACTACTACGACCTCTAGCTAGATAGTTATTCCAAGTTTCACACTACATCGAAATCATGTGTGTAAGACAATTTATTACTTATGCTTTTCTCAAACTGGCAACCCTACGTTTATGGAGACGACAGTACGCAACTTGTTTGTCAAATAAAGTATTATTAACGTTCTCATTGATCCGCCCACACTAAATCACTAACGATATGATCGTATGAAAAAAGATGAAAATATTTAGAAGATCCAAAGGATTTGCGAAGTTTTTGTTTTGCAGTCTTGCTGGAATGATGATATATCCTTTGATTAACAATATAATTGCGATGATTATAATTTTTCCATGCTGGACTGGGAGAGATAGAAAAACATAGAATGTTCCAGCTGCCCTTCCTCCCGGGCATGCTGTTGAAGTCAGCAAAAGGGACTCGAGGGTTACAGTGTATTGAAATTTAGGCGATGGGTTGACAACCTGTCACTAAAGCAATACATATTACAATCTAAAATTGCTCTCAATTTTTGTCAGACGTGGCGAAAGCGCCTTTTACGAGGCGTTAAACGCTCTGCCTACCCCGTAAGGGATAAAGGCGTGATTTATGTATGTATGTATGTATAATAATTATTGTATGTCCTTTCATCATAAAATGTAGTCATAATCCTCATATGGCGTGACTATATGTATAATGATGATGATAAAATATAGTACGCATGAATGAATCAATATTCATACATAAATTCATATAATCACGCCTTTATCCTTAATGGGGTAGGCAGAGCGTAAACGACCTAAAGAAAGGTTGTTCCGCCACGTCTGACAAGGTTTTGAGGGTTATTCATGATAGATTTGTAGGTGTACTGCCATAGTGACAGGTTGTCAGCCTATCGCCTAAATTGCAACATTCTGAAACCCTCGGATCCCTTAGCTGATTTTTTTAGCATGCCCGGGAGGAAATGCAGCTGGCACATTCTATGTTTTTCTCTCGCTTTTAGGTCAATATGAAAGTAAGCCAATAATCGCACTGGAAAAAAGGAACAAATTTCTGACCTAAATAGAAGGTACTGACATAACAAAAACAGAGCACAGAACAATTAAAATAAAACAATCATTACTCATACAGTAATGATAACAAATCAAATGAATTAGATTTGTAATTACGAATTCGAAATGAAGATTAATTAATTAGGATTGGCGATCATTATTTCATCATTACTCGAGGATTTGTTATTTATTATTTATCCACTATACATACATACATATAATCACGCCTTTATCCCTAATGGGGTAGGCAGAGCGTAAACGACCAAAACAAAGGTCGTTCCGCCACGTCTGACAAAGTTTTGAGGGTTATTTAAGATATATTCGTAGGTATATTGCTGTAGTGACAGGTTGTCAGCCCATCGCCTAAATTGCAATACACTGAATCCCTCGGATCCCTTAGCTGGTTTTTACAGCATACCCGGGAGGTAATGCAGCTGGCACATTCTATGTTTTTCTCTCGCTCCCAGGCCAGCATGGAAGTTCGTATCCATTATTGTATTATAAATCATTACTCGTACAATTTTCTTCCATTTCTTTCATGCTGGACTGGGAGCGAGAGAAAATATAGAATGTGCCAGCTGCATTTCCTCCCGGGGATGCCGTAAAAACCAGCTAAAGGATTCGAGGGTTCCGTTTATTGCAATTTAGGCGATGAGCTTACAACCTTTCACTTTAGCAATATAACTTAAACAAATCTATCTTAAATAACCTTAACATCTTTTACAGACGTGGCGGAACGACCTGTTGTGGGTTTTTACGCTCTTCCTTCCCCATTAGGGAAAAAAGGCGTGATTTAATGTATGTATGTATTAATATTTATTGCTACGGCATAGCAACAAGGCATAGAACGAGGCCCACGTCATAACAATATTGTAGCAAGGTTATCATTAGTGAATGTTTTATTCCTCTTCTCTTCATTTGTTTTCGAAAGTTATCCGATTTCATATGTACCTAAAGCCTCCTGCTATGAAAAATTACACGAAACATATCCACGCGGTGCAGAGAGGGAAAGGGTTTTTGCACTTAAGCAATGACTCCAGCTCATTGGTTAAGTGTTCTCTTGTGAAGTTATGTGGAAACAAACTAAAAAAACTTTAAGTTTATATTGTTATACGAAGAAAGGTTAAGTGGAGAGCCCGATGGTGTAGTGGATAGGGCCGCTGCCTCCTGAGCGGGAGGTCGTGGTTCGAATCCCACCACGTACCAATGTGTTTTTCGGTTTTCGAATTTCACATGTATGTGTATTCGGCGCTTTTTCCGTGCTTCGGAAGGCACGTTAAGCCGTTGGTCCCGGTTAATATCGTTTAATACCGTAGATATTAGTCGTTAAGCCATATCAGAGGCCAGTGCTAAGCATTGGCGGCTTGAAACTCTGATCTAATCAAGGATTGGGTATAGTTTCTTTTCTAAGTTGCGGAGGTCAGATGGCAGTCGCTCTGTGTAAAAACCGGTACCCTCGTTCAATCTCCTAGAATAGGAAGCAAACCCCTTGAGATACGGGATAAGGCTAGGGAGATGAGATGATCATATGACGGCGGATAAAAATGACAAATAACGCATAACAAGACAGACTATAAATAAAATATTTTTTTCAATGTTTTAGTCTGAAAGTGACAAATAAATTTTATTTTGGGTTTAGCCGGTTAAATATAGAATTAATCCTAATATTTGATTTATGCTTAAACAATTTTGCTTGTTATTCATTTTGTAAATTCAATTGTAGTACCTAGATAGAAGTTTAATAAAATAAAATAAAATCTTTGAGCTTTTGTTTTGATATATCTATTATTTGATAAGCATTGGCGGCTTGAAAATGGGGCTGACCTAATCCAGTATTGGGTCTGGTTTCCTTTTTGGGTTCCGGAGGTCAGATGGCAGTCGCTCTGTGTAAAAACCAGTACCTTCGTGCAATCACCTAGATTAGGAAGCCGACCCCGTGAAATACGGGATAAGGCTAGGGTGATGATGACAAAGAAAGGGTAACAAAGATAATCATTGGATCAAACACCTTTCTTGTGACTCCGAAGTCAACCTAAAGCTTTTAAAGTTTAGGTAGATTCTTTTTCTATTACCACTAAGTTCGCAACACAAAAAAATCCTCGCAATAAAAATACTTCAGACTAAAAATAGTCGTATGTGCCAATTTTCAAAGCGTCTCATGCACAATGTGCGAGTTTTGAAATTGAATTATCTTGATTGCTGTAAACGAGTGGTATTACTAGCCAAGACGATATAGCTAAGTTGCGCCCCATTAGCAAAAAAACATACATACATACATACATATAATCACGCCTTTATCCCTAATGGGGTAGGCAGAGCGCAAACGACCCAAACAAAGGTCGTCCCGCCACGTCTGACAAAGTTTTGAGGGTTATTTAAGATAGAATTCTAGGTATATTGCTGTAGTGACAGGTTGTCAGCCCATCGCCTAAATTACAATATACTGAAACCCTCGGATCCCTTAGCTGGATTTTACAGCATGCCCGGGAGGAAATGCAGCTGGCACATTCTATGTTTTTCTCTCGCTCCCAGACCAGCATGGAAGAAAAAACATAATTCAACAATAATGCTGTGAATAAAAAAATCGGTCCAACAGAATCAATTAATAGTAATTAAGATAATTTAGAACCTTATATTTTAGCAATTCATAGATCGTTGTAGTAGCAGGAAGAAAATTTACGAATAACGGCCACCAATGGAAATTATTCTTCCTGTTACTACAACAAAATATGAATCGCTAATTTATAAGGTTTTAAATTATCATAATTACTCTTACTTGAGTCTGTTTGTTCGGTTTTTTGATTCACTGCGTTTTTATTGAATTATGTTTCTGTTTTACACATGCCTAGTATCATTGCCATAATAAATATTTATAAAACTGTTTTGTTCAATTTCTAAGAACACATTCCTTGTTACAAAATTATTATGGTACCTTCAAATAAGTACACACTCAACCATGACTACCATCTTGTAATTCCTATTACTAGAACCTACATTTCTAGTTCCAAAGGAACAATTAGTATGTTATGTATTGTATATTATTCACGACTCTAACTACTAACCGTGATTTTAACACAGACTCTGGGAATTAAAACGTTTCAATTTGGAGAAGATGTGGGGCGTTAAGGGGCGAACTATGGCGCGACGGTGGCGACATAAATTTTTAAATATTTGTGTCCAAGGTACTAACATTGTTATAAATATTTGAGGTTTCGCGGAAATCGCAAGTAATTCTCCATTTTATAACACATACATACATACATATATTCACGCCTGTATCCCTAATGGGGTAGGCAGAGCGTAAACGACCTAAACAAAGGTGTCCCGCCACGTCTGACAAAGTATGGAGGGTTATGTAAGACAGAATTCTAGATATATTCTAGATATATTGCTGTAGTGACAGGTTGTCAGCCCATCGCCTAAATTACAATATACTGACCCTCGGATCCCTTTGCTGGATTTTACAGCATGCCCGGGAGGAAATGCAGCTGGCACATTCTATGTTTTTCTCTCGCTCCCAGACCAGCATGGAAGTAACACACAATATTATAATTCATAATTAATATAATATGCTTTGTAACACATTTGTCGTTTGACTCGAGAATGCAGAAGAATCAAGAAGAAGAATAACACATTTGTAACACAAAGTCTACATTCTTAGTTTGATATTAGATTATAATGGGTTGTAATTTGGAGAATTACTTGCCATTTTCGCTAAATGTAAAATAATCATGAAATGTTTGTATTTTGGACACGATTAACTTATTACTACTGAGGGCACCATCTATGCTCCGCTTCCACCTTAAGAGTTATATTTAATTGAAAAATGACCTAGAACTAATTTATTTTCTTTTTTTATTAATCTATTTCTTCCATGCTGGACTGGGAGAGATAGAAAAACATAGAATGTTCCAGCTGCCCTTCCTCCCGGGCATGCTGTTGAAGTCAGCAAAAGGGACTCGAGGGTTACAGTCTATTGTAATTTAGGCGATGGGCTGACAACCTGTCACTAAAGCAATACATATTACAATCTAAAATTGCCCTCAATTTTTGTCAGACGTGGCGAAAGCGCCTTTTACGAGGCGTTAAACGCTCTGCCTACCCCGTTAGGGATAAAGGCGTGATTTATGTATGTATGTACTAATTTATTGAAGTTCATTAGAGCGATACAAGACTGAGAATAATTTGACAGTTACATTTGTTTTATAACTAGTATGCTTCACCATCATCATCAATAAAGCCACGACTTCTAATTTTGAACAAAGATAAGCAATGTCTTTATATTTATGCCTACATACATATAGTCTCGCCTTTATACCTTGTGGGGAAGGCAGAGCGTAATCGACCTAAGCATACGTCGTTCCGTCACTTCTGACAAAATTTTGAGGGTTATTTATGATAGATTTGATGCAGTGACAGGTTATCAGCCCTTCGCCTAAATTGCAATATACGGGAACCCTTAGATCCCTTAGCTGATTTTACAGCATGCTTGGGAGGAAATGCAGGTGGCACATTCTATGTTTTTCTCTTCTTTACTTTCTGCAATGTATGATAATAAACTTAAAATTCTTTTAGAAGATTCGTTGAATCGTTCATCATAACAAAAGGATAAGTCCCAGATTCTTGTTCACAATTTATTGTTAATCCAACATATTGAACCCAATAAATTGTATTGGTGACTTCTCAACAACCGCGTTTATAAAATGGGCAACTTAACTAAATCGAAGTTGGAGTTAGATTTGATGAAACAATAGGGAAAACCTTTTCTGACAATAGGTGACATTGAACTAGCGCCATTTATAACGTTCTGAATTTCCACAGAAAGATGAGTTATCTCAAAATCAACCAGTTTATGTTCTTCTATTTTATTGTCACGAGATTTGTGAAAAAATATATTTTGAGAAACAAATAAGTGCTTAAAAAGACATCCAACATAATAATAATTTGCTCCAAGATTAAATCAAAAATAAGAAAATCTACGACTGTTAAAATGTTAATTATATTGTGCACTTCTGATCCGCGTTACGTTCTTAAGCAATATCGCTTACTAGGTCTGCTGTAAGAAATTTATTTTTAGGAATAAGCAGTGCCTGTTGTGTTGTAATTATCTATGTACTCGTACTTGTTCTGAAAATGGTTTTGTGTACAATAAACAGTTAAATAATAAAATAAATAATAGTATTACTAAAACTATACCTATAAAATAATTATTATGATTTAAATATACCAAATGTTTATGAATTATATTTTAATTAAAATTTAAATAATTAACAAATAATATAGTCAAATTTATTTACTTTTGTAAAACTATTTCTTAGTGGTTTTTCTTATTTTAAAATAATTTGGGACTAAAATATTGTAACTTTGTTAAATCAAATTAAAATCCCTTATGTTCTCCATTTCACAAGAAGTTCTCGTTAGCACACGAGATCGTAATTTGCTAATGTAACATTAGTTTAGCTTCAACGTAATTTCTCAAGTAAATTATGAATTTCTTGAAGTACTAACATGAAACTGTGTGTTTCGAGGTGGACAGTCAGCAGTTGCCCAAAAATGCAAATAAAAATCTAAATCATATGCTGCTCTTTAAGTATAATAGTCCTCAAAACTTTAAGATAATAAGGAATTGTGATTACCAAAGCAGGCATCATAGAAAAAAAAACTTAACCATACAGCGCATTATGGCACCATATCTGGCCAATAAAAGTAACAAGCAAGTTCTACACAAAGCGATGAACATGAGTAGGTCATTTATATCTTATCATCATACTAGCGACCCGCCCCGGCTTCGTTTGGAAATTATCAGTGTTTCTCTGCTATATTATGCATGTTTTATACATATAAACCTTCCTCTTGAATCACTCTATCTATTAAAAGAAACCGCATTAAAATCCGTTGCGTAGTTTAAAAGATTTATGCATATATAGAAATATAGGGACAGAGAAAGCTATTTTGTTTTATACTATGTAGTGAAACTTTGTATAAAATATACTGTCAAATATTTCAAATTAAACTCTACAGAAGTCCAGTTAATAAGTGTCTCGACATACTGGCCAAAGTAAAAAACCTTGCAACTATATACAAACATACATACATATAGTCACACCTTTATCCCAAATGGGATAGGCAGAGCGTAAACGACCTAGACAAAGGTCGTTCCGCCATATCTGACATAGGTTTGAGGGTTATTTAAGATAGATTTGTAGGTTTACTGCTATAGTGAAAGGTTGTCAGCCCATCGCCTAAATTGCAATATACTGAAACTCTCGTATCCATTAGCTTTTTTTTACAGTATTCCCACGAGGAAATGAAGCTGGCACATTCTATGTTTTTCTCTTGCTCCCAGTACAGCATGAAATCAACTATGTAGTATTAATAAAATTAAATCTATGGTTGCACCGCACAGTTGGGCTCCAGTCTGCCTTTATAGACATTAGGAAGTTCCGACATAGTCTAATTTACATTCAACCAAATTAATTACAGAGTAAGTTCACACGTGAGAGAGATATCAAGAAGCTCTATGTTTGCTTTTCGTGTGGCTTTACAGTGAAGCCATATTATCTTAGAAACGAAAACGCCGAGCTTTATTTTTACCGTGCCATCCAAAGTCCCTAGCTAGTCCTCATGATTATCCGTGTTCAAATTTATTTGACAATCAAAACATATTAAATTCACTTCATTCATTATATGACAGAATATATGTATTTGAAATTAACAAATAAAAAAATGTTCTAGGACGACGCATTGAGTGATATAGCGATATCTTAGCGGCAAAATCAAAATGGTAGGTAAAAATAGGTCATCATCTCCCTAGCCTTATCCCGTATCTCACGGGGTCAGCTTCCTAATCTAGGAGATTGAACGAGGGTGCTGGTTTTTACACAGAGCGACTGCCATCTGACCTCCGCAACCCAGAAGGGAAACCAGACCCAATCCTAGATTAGGTCAGAGTTTTCAAGCCGCCAATGCTTAGCACTGGCCTCTGATATGGCTTAACGACTAATATCTACGGTATTAACCGGGACCAACGGCTTAACGTGCCTTCCGAAGCACGGAAAAAGCGCCGAATAAACGTACATATGAAATTCGAAAACCGAAAAACACATTGGTACGTGGTGGGGTTCGAACCACGACCTCCCGCTCAGGAGGCAGCGGCCCTATCCACTACACCATCGGGCTCTTAGGTAAAAATAGGTAAATATGTTAATAAATCTCCTAAGCAAAATGCAATTCACTTTACTATGCACACCCGGTTATTCACACTATACCTAGAAAGAGAAATAGCTGGTACCTATATTTTAGATTTTTACTGCTTCTAATCTAGAAAAAGATGATATCTATGAAAGTTGATTAGGACAATTTAGTTTTCCCAATTTGCTTAGGACAATGCGGGCACCTGATTGTCAGTGTTACACAAACCATGTCAAAGGCCTATTAGCTGTGCTATGAGGCGGCTTAAAAACTCTGTCACCAGGGTTTCATCGGGTCGATCGTCTCGAAACACACACTACAGAAGAAGGACGACTGAATAAAAACATACATACATACATAAAATCACGCCTTTATCCCTTTCGGGGTAGGCAGAGCGTAAAACGCCTCGTAACAGGCGCTTTCGCCACGTCTGACAAAAATTGAGGGCAAATTTTAGATTGTAATGATTTGCATTGCTGTAGTGACAGGTTGTCAGCCCATCGCCTAAATTACAATACACTGTAACCCTCGAATCCCTTTTGCTGACTTCTACAGCATGCCCGGGAGGAAGGGCAGCTGGAACATTCTCTGTTTTTTCTATCTTTCCCAGTCCAGCATGGAAGAAAAAAATTATGGCGTTATAAATATGAGTAGGAAATACTTCTACAAAACAAGCTTACCTAACTTTTGAGTTGGAAATTATCGCACTTTGAGGTAAATTAATTTCCAGCTAAGTAAGTTTAAATGTGAGTTTAGTTTTGCGAAGCACGTACAGAACTTCCCATACGAATTTCGGTTTGTTTAATGCTTTAAATGCGAAATTTGCCGTTTTAATCTGCTCTTCACACGCAAAACGAAATTTATTATACAGATTCAAATATATTTCAGAATAGTTTGTTTGCATACGCTGAGTTTCTGATTTTATTATTTCAGTGTGTGTGGGAGTTGAATAACATATTAACAAAATTTAAAATACTGACTGTGGTAGATTTTGGTGGCTGTTACAGTTTATTTTTGTTTTTGTTGGAGGGCTTTGGTACAACGTGTACATATGAGCCCTATTGTTCCCTTAAATTACACTTGATCTCTCTTTATTAAAGTTTAGAGTAGGATTGCCTGCTCAGAGTGAATTTGTTTAAAGGCTCAGAATAAGTAGTAAATTTCAACGATATCTATTAAAGTTAAAAACATAGAATGTGCATGCTGTAAAATCCAGCTAAGGGATCCGAGGGTTTCAGTGTATTGTAATTTAGGCAATGGGCTGACAACCTGTCACTACAGCAATATACCTACAATTTTCTCTTAAATAACCCTCAAAACTTTGTCATACGTGGCGGAACGACCTTTGTTTGGGTCGTTTACGCTCTATCTACCCCATTTGCGATAAAGTCGTGATTATATGTATGTACCTATGTCTATTAAAGTTGGGCAAGAAAGTATTTTCTGGACCAAAATCGAAGTCGCTGTTCTACAATAAGATTATTATTATGAACGGGATTACCTCCACGATTATATTTATTGTTACCTCGATATTTAATCGCCATTGTCACGAGCAGACATCGTGATAGTAATTTCGTTCAAAATAATAATCTTACTGTAGTGAATAACCGTGAAAGTCTCAAAATTTGTCACTGTTGTAGTTAGTTTCCCGCGTAGCGCTGAAACAAAATAGCATCACCCCCGCTTCTCACATCATTGTAACAAGAATCTGTCCTTAACCGAACGAGGGATTTTTTCGCTATAGCCGTAAAAATAGGTATACCTAGTAAGGAAAAAACCCTAAGAATGGGCAGTATAAACAAATAATATAAGATTTTTCTAAAAATCAACATATATATATAGACATACAATCACGCCTCCATCCCTAATGTGGTAGGCAGAGCGTATACGACCAAAACAAAGGTCGTTCCGCCACGTTTGACAAAGTTTTAAGGATTGTTTAAGATAGATTTGTAGGTATATTGCTGTAGTGACAGGTTGTCAGCCTATCGCCTAAATTGCAATATACACAAACCCTTGGATGCCTTAGCTGGTTTTTACAGCATGCCCGGGAGGAAATGCAGCTGGCACATTCTATGTTTTTCTCTCGCTCCCAGACCAGCATGGAAGAAAAACAAAGTTTAAAAAATACCGTAGATATTCCTGCAGACTAACCCTATTAGGTAACTAACTTGAAAATTCAATATTCTTTGCTAAGGAAGCCTGGATATTCTGTAACTTACTTGGTTGAGCTTATTCCAAGTAAATATTGAAGAGAAATTAACAAGCAAATTCATAAGAAAATATTTCTGTCAGTTGTCGTAATATTTTAATTAATTTCAAAAGGAAAATGGAGCATTTTCGTACTTATTGATTTAGTGGCGATAAAGCCTAAATGGCGCCTCCATCAGCCAAAAAATCATATCTGACTAAAAACACAATGATTGGAATATCAACTCGAACAAACTCAAGTACTAGTAGGTAACAGGTAGAAAAAATGCGATAAACGGCCCCAATGGCAATTTTTCTAACTGTTACTACATACATAAATCACGCCTTTATCCCTTATGGGGTAGGCAGAGCGTTTAACGCCTCGTAAAAGGCGCTTTCGCCACGTCTGACAAAAATTGAGAGCAATTTTAGATTGTAATATGTATTGCTTTAGTGACAGGTTGTCAACCCATCGCCTAAATTACAATACACTGTAACCCTCGAGTCCCTTTTGCTGACTTCAACAGCATGCCCGGGAGGAAGGGCAGCTGGAACATTCTATGTTTTTCTATCTCTCCCAGTCCAGCATGGAAGAAACTGTTACTACAACGAACTAAGAATCGCAAATTTATAAAGTCAAGTCAAAGTCAAATCATTTATTTCCAAATAGATTCCTAAGAACACTTTTAGAAAGTCACAAGCGAGTCTATTACAAAGAAAATTAAATTATATTTGTGTCATAAAATAAAATTAAACAGCAATAATAAATAATTTTATTACAAAAAAATATAAAAATAAACATTTCACAAATAAAATATATCTTCTAAGGCACCGCATCGAGGCAACGTTCCCAGAAGGCTAGCAGCGTTTCCACGTTGCACAGCCAAACTAAGACGCTGTGCAAAATAACTGCCTGCTCTTTGGTCTGACGTTGCTTCGAAATACTTTTTAGAAAAGAACGGGCGCTAGGACCCCATGAACCCATCGTCTCCAAAGCAATTGGAAGGAAAATGTAACTGTCACCTAGGTCCAGGTACTTTCTCCGTTTACCCTGTTCAGCTGACACCGCTGCAGCACCTGGGGAATTCGCAGTCGTATGGACGTGAGACGGCGCCAGCGTGTCAACGCATGTGGCGTCCCACACCAAACACTTCCCCTGACTCCAGGGGACTAGAGTCATGCCATCGGGTCTCTTTCCATCCGATCTCACAATGCCGTTTGGTTCTAGGACCGATGGAACACCGACAGATCCGAGGGCTCTCTTAATGATATCATTCATGGAGGAATGGCGTGATATCCGGCCCGCACTCCTCTGACAGGATAAGCCATGATGTCCCAGTTCGGTTACAGATTGGCCACAGTTACAGAAATGGGGCTGATTTGTTTTAACTCCTAAACGTAGGCTGACTGATAAAGAGAGCGTAGTGTTGTCCAAAAGAGTGCCTAAAGATGGGGATGGTAGAGCTTGAAGCCAATAACCTGACTCTTTTTCGGATACAGCTAGCAAACGTGCTCGGTCCGTTAAATCCTGGCAGTCATTCAGCAAAACGTCTTTAGATCGTTTGCAGAGTGGTTCGTCCCATCCTTTTTGTGTGTCGACAGATTTTGGGAGGTCATCGGGACAGGATTGTTGCCATTCAAATTAAACTATATCACAATAAAGAAGCATGAGAAACACGCATTCTTACTTTTGTCCTTCATTTTGTTCAAAATAAGGTTTTAACTTCTTGACTCGATTAGATTTTCGAATCGTGTTTTAAGTGGGTTATGTTTTTTTAACTGATGGCCACAGGACTGTTACATTTTGTATTGACAAAATGGGTACCATAAAAAACAGTAGTTTAATGTATAATCATTTACTGATTCTCCATTGACTGACTAGAAAAGGTAGTTAGTCACAGTGAATAAGGCCTTTAATGGAATTTAAGTACCAATATCGTTTAATATCGTAGATGTTAGTCGTTAAGCCATGTCAGAGGTCAGTGCTAAGCATAGGCGGCTTGAAAACTCTGACCTTATCTAGGATTGGACCTGGTTTCCCTTCTGGTTTACGGAGGTAATATGCCAGTCGTTCTGTGTAAAAACCAATACCCTCGTTCAATCCCGTAGCCAACCCCGTGAAATACGGGATAAGGCTAGGGAAATGATGACTACCAACATACTTTGTTTTGCTTTTTGAGCGTATCTCGTATGAAATACAAAGAAGATTCTCACAAGTGGTATGAAACATGAAACAAAGGAACAATTTCGTCATTCGGGAGTATTTTGTCAGAAAATCACTTACGTGCCTTCCCAAAAGGAAACAAGATCATTTTTGAGTTGTTATCTGAATACAGTAAAATAAATTGGTTACGAGCTCTTCTCCTCATGGTTTTTGCATCTCAATATATTTTTCCTCAAATATGAGGTCCTTTTTGCAATCTTGCATAATTTTGGAAATGTTTTTTTTATTATTATTTTTGCGGTCTATTACAGGATTAACTCGAAAAACACACTTTTTAATTTATTTTCAATATCCAAATCGAAGCTTAGCGTAAAATTGTCATTCACTCAAATTCGTCTGCAATAGTGTACAGTATTTTTATTTGTTTTCGTTTCGATTATATTCAATGAACGAACCAAATAATTATATAAGCAATCACAATGGGCGTGCTAGATAATGCCTCTTTCAGCAGTTTCATGAATACCTTATCGTATCTAATTTAATATGAAAATTGTTCGCGTGTTTCAGTGAAATAATTGGATTATATTTTCTGAAAAATAATTTACAAAATAAGTTTATATCACCAACTCATTATTTAGCAACACTATAAAATGCAAACTTAATGAATCATCATCATCAGCCTGTATCAGTCCACTGCTGGGCATAGGCCTCTCCCATGGCGCCACTTATCTCGGTGTTCAGCCGTTCTCATCCAATTTCTGCCCGCTTTTTTACGAATATCATATCTCCATTTGGCTTCAGGACGTCCTTCACTAAGTTTGCCTTGTGGTATCCACTCTAGAACTCGTCTGCCCCAACTGCTATCAATTTAATAATTATTAATACCTACTCAATGTAAGCACTTTTAATAAACTGAAAACTAATTCCTTTGTTAGAAGACAAAATATCTAAAAAAGTACTTATGTGATTTAATTAAACAATCATTGTTTAAGCAGGTACTTTAAAATGTACACTCTTCCTACCTCGCATAGGATTAAGGCTTGTTTTTATGTAGGTATGTACGACGCTGGACTGGGAGCGAGAGAAAAACATAGAATGTGCCACTGCATTACCACCCGGGTATGCTGTAAAAACCAGCTAAGGGATCCGAGGGTTCAGTATATTGCAATTTAGGCGATGGGCTGACAACCTGTCACTAGAGCAATATACCTACAAATCTATCTTAAACCCTCAAAACTTTGTCAGACGTAGTGAACGACCTTTGTTTAGGTCGTTTACGCTCTGCCTACCCCATAAGGGATAAAGGTGATTATATGTATGAATGTATGTATTGTGGTATCATTTTATGTGGTAGGCATTTAAGAATGTGTAACAAAAAGGATAAAACGAAATGAAAGTGTAAGGTAAGGAGTAGTGTTCCGCCAGGAACGTTTCCGTAGGAATACGCGGCGCACAGCTCCTGAGTCAGCAAAGTTTTAATAGTGCTATGTTAGTTTATTTTTAGGTCTAATTTATTTGTAGTGTATTAATAGTATTGTTTATTAGATTTAAGTTTATAATGTATGTATTTTATGTATTCATATGGGCCTCAGTTACATACATACATACACATTATCACGCGTTCATCCCTAATGGGATAAATAAAGGTCGTTTCGCCACGTCTGACAAAGTTTTGAGGGTTATTTAAGATATAGGTATATTGCTGTAGGTAAAGGTTGTCAGCCTATTGCCTAAATTGCAATATACTGCCCTCGGATCCCTTAGCTGGTTTTTACAACATGCCCGGGTGGAAATGCAGCTGGCACATTCTATGTTTTTCTTTCGCTCCCAGTCCAGCATGGAAATGAGCCTCAGTTGCCTGAAATAAACCAATAAATAAGTAAATAAAACACCCTGACTTACAATCACCATCGGGGAAACACGGGTGCACGGCACAGGCCGCACATCTCACAGCGCCATCTGCATAATAGATAAGATAACTTCACCGCTAACCTTTCTTCCATGCTGGCCTGGGAGCGAGAGAAAAACATAGAATGTGCCAGCTGCATTTCCTCCCGCATGCTGTAAAAATCAGCTTAGAGACAAAGGGTTTTAGTATAAAGTAATTTAGGCGATGAGCTGACAACCTGTAACAACAGCAATATACTTACAAATCTATCTTAAATATCCCTCAAAACTTTGTCAGACGTGGCCAAACGATCTTTGTTTAGGTCGTTACGCTCTGCCTACCCCGTTAGGGATAAAAGTGTGATTATATGTATATATGCACTGCTAACCGAATCCCACTGCGATTGTTAATTTCACAGGTTCGTTTTGCAACGGGCGAGGTGTGGGACTGAGGGCGATAAAAATACATAGAATCTACCATCAGCTTCCTTTCCCGGGTATACTGTAAAACTTTATAGAAAGAATCGGTTTTTAGTGTATTCAGTTTAGGTGATAGGCTGACAACCCGTCACACCACAGCAATACCCCTGAAAATCCCCTAAAATATTATACGCTTGGTATATCTGCTATTAATAGCCTTTGATGCTCTACCTACCCCGTAAAGAATAAAGATGTGTTTTTTGTATGAGAACGTAGCGCCATCTGCATAATAGATAAGATAATTCCGGCGCTAACCGAATCTCGCTGCGTTTGTTATTATTTCACGGGTTCGTTTTTGCAGCGCGAGAATTGGGGCCTGAATAGGGTGAGGTTAACGACTTAACAAGGTTTCGCCACTTTTGACCACAGATTAAATAGAAGTTTAACTAGCAGATTAAATAGTTTCGGAAACGTGTGTTGAATTAATTAATTTGCTTGTGATATCACTGACTGAAGTCGCACATTTAATGTATGAAATAACATACATACATACATATAATCATAGTTTACCTGTATTTTTAATTTTTAAAACAATAAAGAATATAATAATAATCACGCCATATATCCCTAATGGGACAGGCAAAACGTAAACGTCCGAAAACAACGGTCGTTCCACCACGTCTGACAAAGTTTTGAGAGTTACTTAAGACTAGCTTTGCCCGCGACTCCGTACGCGTGGTGGTTATGATTTTAAACAGCAGCGATGTGTTTTTTTCTTTCATGCTGGCCTGGGAGCGAGGAAACGCAGTTTGCACATTTTATGTTTTTGTCTCGCTTCCGGGGCAGCATGGGAAATAAAATCTATGAAATAAAATTAAAGTAAACCAGTTTTAAACAACGTGTCGAATACAGAATCTAAAATCCCGAAGACCCAAGACAGCAAAATTTCCCCAGACTTTTAGATACAAGACTTTCCGGACCCCAAATCATTGCTGAGGTTTGTCCTGCCAGCAGATGAGCAGGTAGATTTTAAGATATGCAACCATCGCCCGTAATGCCTTAGAATATCGTGCAAATCAGCGCGCGTTACGGCGTGGTGGTTACGGCCGTGGCCGCGCCAAAAATGTGCGGGAAAGGTACAAATAAGCTAATTCCATAAAAACTAAGAGTCAGATAAAAAAACACATGAGCAACAAAAAAAATCAAAAACCTATGTTGCGATTTTAGATAATCGTGATACGGATATTTTTCCGAAGGAACTGTGAAAGCGTTGCTTATAGTTTAGAAGAAATATCAAATTTTCTGATAAAAATAGCTTTACTTCCAGATTTTTGTAAGAATACTTGTTGATGAACTAGAATATTTTTAAATGTTACAATTGCAGGCCATGGTCAATTTCTTAGATGCATTTTTTTTTAATTGTCCAGTTACTTAAGCTCTTAAAAACAACCAGTTGCCGGCAGGAAACCCCTTTAATTATTATTATTATTATAAAATTCTTTATTGTTTTAAAAAATTAAACATAAAAGTAAACTTAAAAATTTAAATAAAAGGCGAGCTTATCTCTATGAGAGATCTCTTCCAGCCAACCTAATGAGGATGAAAGATTAAAGCACGTAGTTAAAGCCTATCGTTTTAAAATATACCTAAAATCGGTAACCAGGTAACTGTTTATCCTATCTAGGCAACCATTTATTATCAGGATCTATAACTTTAAATGGGACATGGAAGTACCAACTAAACTAATTTGTTACTGCTATCTGTCTTGCTGGGCAGATAAGTGAGGCCAGGCCTAATAGTCTGCTAGATAGGTACTTACAGAATTTTCAATTCAGTATCTCTGGGTACCGAAGTTCATTCAACTGGGAATTTCCCCGAAAAGTTTTTAATATCATAAAATCATAGTCAGTTTTGGGTTCGATTTCCAGAGGGTATTTGTCAATTTACCACTTTGTGAGATTTTCCCCAGTTTGGTTAGGACAATGCAGGCTGAATCACCTGATTGTTTAGAAGAAAAAATATTCAGTACTTTAGAGGCTACGTTAAGCTGTCGGTCCCTGTAGCTGTCTTTATTTTATGTTATTTTATTTTTATTCAAATAGGTACAGTAACAGGAAAAAGACTAATACTACTTAAATATAATAAAACACAATAAGAATCTGATTCCCAATAACTACTATACACAGCTTACAATAATTTAGAAACACAATATATAATTTACTACTAAATTTTAAAATGGGAATGATGATAAATTAATTTATAAATGAATAAGTAATTATTTATGATGTTATAATTTTATAAGAAATTATGATTTTATTTGAAGTTTAGGTAAACATTTTTTAAATACATCAGTGTTACAGTTAAATATATCGCATTGTGAGCAAACCTCATTATAATACCTACACATTCTGCTCATAGGGCTAGCTTTTATAGTGATCGTTACATAAAACCACGTCAGGGGCCTATTAGCTGCGCTATTAGGCGGTTTCAATACTCTGACACCAGGGTCGTTCGAGTGTCGAGTCCATCGTGTTGATCGACGGACTACGACAGAAAGTTTTGGCTTAGCAAATCGTCTTGCGTGGTATGGCCATGTTATGCGGAAGGATGAAAGTCATATAGGCAAAAGGGTAATGAATTTCAATGTGGATGGATATGTTGGGAGAGGACGACCAAAGAAAAGATGGATGGACTGCGTGAAAGATGATATGTCTAAAACAGGTGTGAGTGTTGAATTGACGGCTGACAGGGATGAATGGAAGAAGAAAACGTACTGCGCCGACCCCAAGTAAATGGGATAAGGGCAAGCGAATGATGATGATGATGAATAGGCAATTAAAATGTACCACTTTCTGTATCTGTCACATTCGCAATAATAAAATTATAAAAGGACAGGAGATTTATACTCTATTATTTTACACTGTGTCCACTAGATTTTGACGTGCATTTGCACGTTTCCCCAGTATTGCTGTAAATTTTATCCGCCATATCATATGACGGCGGATAAAAATTACAGATAACGCAAAAAACCACCGACTAAAATTCAATAACCAAAGAGAATAGATCTCCTGTCTTTTTCCCATGTTAAATCAAGAATTAAGCCCATTGACAGACTAATCTATCCCACTAAGGTAATAGGAAAAAAAAACAGAGCCACGAAATATCAAATACCCCCCCATCTGCAGCATAAGCCCCAACTACACACAGCCTAAATAAAAGACAGGAGGCGTTGAAACGAAGCCTGCGAGGCGCATTGCAGTCACCTGCTGACCTCGGTCATAGGTCAGGATAGATAAAAATATTACACACTTCTACATTATGTTTATGCCTCAATAGAAGTCATACCTATCAATCGGTTATGACTAAGGCTCGTATTTATAAAGCGATCACTAGATTAAGAGCAATCTTTACTGTAGATTTGACAGTTCGTTTTATACTGAAATGACATTTCTGATACGAACTCAAACTTGCTGTCAGTCTCAAGAGCTGATCCTAAGGCTCGTATTTATGAAACGATCTCAAGTTTGAGAGCAATATTAAGTATGGATTTGACAGGCCAATCTGTACTGAAATGATATTTCTGATACGAACTCGCTGTCACTCATGAGAGCTGATTTTAAATACGGCCCTATGAATAGGAAACGTTTTTTTTTTGGGTGATATTGCATGTGGATTTCTCCAATTTCAACTGATTTCCGACAGTTTCACAACTTACCGCAATTTTGTTTTTAAATAATGTGCGCTCATATACATCATAGCTGAAGGAATTAAAAAATATATATAAGTAATTACACTTAACGCAAGAAAAACTCCCATTCCATTGAAGAAAAACACCTGTTTTAATTTGCGAATGAAATGCCTCTTCCATGCTGGACTGGGAGCGAGAGAAAAACATAGAATGTGCCAGTTGCATTTCCTCCCGGGCATGCTGTAAAAATCAGCTAAGGGATCCGAGGGTTTCTGTATATTGCAATTTAGGCGACAGGCTGACAACCTGTTACTATAGCAATATACCTACAAATCTATCTTAAACAACCCTCAAAACTTTGTCAGACGTGGCGGAACGACCTTTGTTTAGGACGTGTACGCTCTGCCTACCCCATTACGGATAAATGCGTGATTATACGTATGTATGTATGTAATGAAATGCCAGTAAAACAATAAAATAAAATTGACATGATATTTAAAACAACAATAACCTTTGATATTTTACCCATTCCATCAATTTTTTAATCTATAAATTTTAAAACAGGTTTTAACTATTAAAAACAGTTTGGAGTGTATTTTGTTTGCCATTTCAGAGCGATAGCCGTGTCTGCATTATTCAGAGGGCTATTTCGATGTCAGTCGATGACTCAGACCGATTTTTTAACTGGTGAGAAGGGTTGCTAAGCACAAAATTCGATAAACTTCGAAAAAAAAATACACTTTACAAATTGCCTCCGCGGTATGCGTCTGAACCGTGTAATCCCAATTCGTAGATCGTAGGTTTGACTCCATGGTTCCCCCACAAAGTTGATATTAATTTGTTAATGTATTCCCATTCTTTCATGCTGGACTGGGAGAGATAGAAAAACATAGAATGTTCCAGCTGCCCTTCCTCCCAGGCATGCTGTTGAAGTCAGCAAATGGGACTCGAAGGTTACAGTGTATTGCAATTTAGGCGATGGGCTGACAACCTGTCACTATAGCAATACATATTACAATCTAAAATTGCCCTAAATTTTTGTCAGACGTGGCGAAAGCGCTTTTTACGAGCATTAAACGCTCTGCCTACCCCGTAAGGGATAAAAAAAATATGTATGTATGTATTCCCAGTCTGATTAGGACAATGCTTGCGGAATTGTCTTTTGCCTCTAAGTATTTCTATGTAAATTTTCAATGGCCGTAGAATCCCTCAGGCCAGCGAAATACCTGAGAATTTCTCCAGGTTCAGACCACTACGTATTGATGGCTATACACGTAATTGGGCAATCGATATTATCGACAGATGAATTTACCGCTAGATGTGAAAGGAATACAATAACGAATTTCCTGGATTTAGTCTGTTTAGTATTTGTTGTAGATAGATAGATAGATAGATAGATATATTCTTTATTGCACATAAAACAAAAACAACAGGAATTAGAACAAATTAAATAAAAATTAAAGTACAATGAAGGCGGCCTTATTGCTATGGTAGCAATTTCTACCAGGCAACCTTGGGTAGAGGAAATCAAATGTAGATAATGCGGGATAGTGCATCTTACTAAAAACTAATTAATATAGACAAATCTACATAAAATACATATATGATTTACATAAATTACGTAAATTATAATAGATAATAAACTACTATATACCATATATAATATACTAATACATACATTATGGAGGAAAGGAAATAAATAATTCAGATTGATATGAAAAGGAATGACAGATACACAAATAATATAGAAAGGAATAGTGAACATGTATTCTATGTGAGTAACCTTCCATGCTGACCTGGAAGAGAGAGAAAAAGAGATGTGCCATGGGTATGTTGTAAAAACCAGCGAAGGGATCTGAGGGTTTTTGTATATTGCAATTTAGGCGATGGCTGAAAACCTTTTTTCAATAACTATCAAAACTTTGTCAGACGTGGCGGAACGACAATTGTTTAGGTCGATTACGCTCTGCCAACCCCATTACAAATAAAGGCGTGATTATATGTATGTATGAATATACCAGTAGATATGCGAGGTATACAATATCGAATTTCCTGGATTTAGTCTGTTTAGTCTTTGTCTGCAAGTCAGATCTTGACCTTGAGAGTCAGCTTTAACTTTTTCAAGTAATGTACTTAATACAATGCAATATCTTCATGCTGGCCTGGGAGCAAGAGAAAAAGTGTGCCAGCTGCATTTCGTTCCGGGCATGCTGTAAACACCAGCTAAGAGATCCGAGGGTTTCAGTATATTGTAATTTCCTGTCAATACAGCAATATACATACAAATCTATCTTAAATAACCCTCAAAACTTTGTCAGACTAGGTGGAACGTCCTTTGTTTAGGTCGATTACGCTCTGCCTACCCCATTAGGGATAAAGGCGTGATTATACGTATGTAAAATACAATAACGAACAATAAAAAAGCAATACAATACAACTTCCCGTTTTCTATAATGACTTTGTCTCTCTCAGGATAGTTTAGTCAGCTGCTATTCTTAGTCGCAACGGTATCCATCAGTTCCAAGAAAGTGATAAATGATGCCTCGACTCCGGATGAATTATCTAGTGTTCCGGAAGTACCTACCAGTGGCGAGGGGTGCAATTTTGTCTAAGTGTAAGCCATCATCATCTCCCTCACTAGCCTTATCCCATATCTCACAGGGTCGGCTACCTAATCCAGGGGATTGAACTAGGGTACTGGTTTTTACACAGAGCGACTGCCATCTGACCTCCGCAACCCAGAAGGGAAACCAGACCCAATCCTAGATTAGGTCAGAGTATTCAAGCCGCCAATGCCTAGCACTGGCCTCTGATATGGCTTAAAGACTAATATCTATCTTAACGTGCCTTCCGAAGCACGAAACCGAAAAAAAACAAGTACTTTATAGTTTCGACGTATAATTCCGGATATAGTGGAGGTGGAATTCTTCCATGCTGGCCTGGGAGCAAGAGAAAAACGTAGAATGTGTCAGCTGCATTTCCTCCCGCGCATACTGTATAAACCAGCTAAGGGATCCGAGGGTTTCGGTATATTGTAATTTAGGCGTTGGGCTGACAACCTGTCACTACAGCAATATACCTAGGTACAAATATATCTTAAATAACCATCAAAACTTGGTCAGACGTGGCGAAACGACCTTTGTTTAGGTCTTTTACGCTCTGCCTACCCCGTTAGGGATAAAGGCGTGATGTTATGTATGTATGTAATTCTTGAAAGAGAAACTGACAGGTTTCGACTTGTTTGGACCCTTCGCCACTGGTACATACGTAGTTAGCAGTGTTCATCGGGTCGTTGTTCGACTTGAGAGTCCACTCACTAAGAAGAAAAAGAAGGGTTCTCACATCAGATACGGAAATGGTTGTGCAGTGCATCCCTAATAGAGGGGCTAGAGTGTCGAATTTGATTTGAAATCCCTTGTAAAAGTCTAATTCAAAGTCAGATCATTTATTTTCAAATAGATTTCTAAGAACACTCTTAGCTTAGAAAGTTACAAGCGAGCACAAAGACAATTATATCTATGTCACAAAATAAAATAAAAATATATCACTTAAAATTGTCTAACCACAATCGCAGCCGATATCACAAGTCAAAAATATTGCAAGCTTTATGTAAAGCACAAAATAAAGCACAGAATTTGAATGTTTCTGACTTTGTGGGCACCATACTGAAACAATTTAATCTCATTTACCTCAAAACATAGGTTGTATCGAAACATTAAGGCTCTACTTAACAACAACATGGTGAAGGGTAATACATACAGTGAAACACAAGTTTCTTCCATGCTGGCCTGGGAGCGAGAGAAAAACATAGAATTTGCCAGCTGCATTTCCTCCTGGACATGCTGTTAAAACCAAGAAAGGGATCCGAGGGTTTCAGTATATTGTAGTTTAGGCGATGGGCTGAAAACCTGTCACTACAGCAATATACCTATAAATCTTAAATAACCCTCAAAACTTTGTCAGACGTGACGGAATGACCATTGCTTAGGTCATTGACGCTCTGCCTACCTTACTAGGGATAAAGGCGTTATTATATGTATGTATGTAGGAACTAAAGTGTTACGTGTTGTGTGTTGAGGGAAGCAATATCACACACAATTTCTCGGAATACAGCTTGTTTTACAAGCGGTAGATTTGAATTCGGATTGAATTAACCCATTTTCAGGATTTACTCCTTAAGTCGCTTTTCACACACAACGTGTAAAAAGATATACGGAATGTAAGGAAATAAAATGCTTATCCATACAAATTGTCTGGTTGGGGTGATCATTTTGTGTGGGAAAGACATTTTTTGTTTTCATCTCCTCAAATAATTTCCTAGTTAAAGTTGTTCAGTTTCATTGACTGAGCAACCCCTATCAGTTTGCGGGACGCTGTCCATTACACCCGGTATAGATACTGTGTTGCTATTTTAACTTCACATGGTCTGTGGCATTCCTCAGTTGTAAGGAAGTGATAGATCGCGTCTGAACTCTAGATAAATTCTCGGTTTTAGAGCTGCACTCTGACTAAGAGGTGGTAGCTCGAGATACAATTTTCTTGTGCAGGTATTATATCTTTGTTTCTATATCTATCAAAAGCTATGTAGATACATAAGGTAATTTTAAATCAACTGCAAATATTTTGAGGGTATGAATATTTATGTGAAAGAAATAGAATTTACGCATTTTAAATTTAAAAAGTGCAGTAGTTTTTATTTTAAATTTCATATTTTTTGTGAATACGCTTTTAATAAACCCCACCACGTCACTAGAATGCTGATTTTTTCGCGTAAATTTTTAACAGCAAAGGAGCATGTTAGTGTGCGTGTTTTGTTTTGTTTTGATATTCGGTATGTCCAATTTTTGTTTAGTTTTTAATTGAAGAATCTATGTTATCTAGAAAACTAGCGAATATTTTGTTTTTTAACTTATTGAAACAAGTTGATCGATTGTCACCAAAGCTCTTTACATCCACACTGGAGGAGGTATTTCGGAATATAAATCCAAAATGGGAAGGCAAGGGCATTGACATCGGCGCAGCGAAGCTGACAAACCTTCGCTTCGCGGATGACATTGTCTTGTTTTCATCAACAGCTTCTGGCCTACAAGAAATGCTTCAAGATCTTAGCAAGGCAAGCCTTGAGGTTGGATTGAAGATGAATATGACAAAGACCAAGATTATGGCAAACAGAGCTGAGCATAGGGTAGAAGTGGATGGACAGAGAATTGCATATGTCAATGAGTACATATACTTGGGCCAAATAGTCTCTTTCCAGACACGACAAGAAGTCGAAAGTCGGGTCGAAAACGCCTGGAAAAGCTATTGGTCCATGAAAGAGCTCATGAAGGGCAATCTGCCAATCACATTAAAGCGAAAACTCATGGACATGTGCATTCTTCCCATCCTTACCTACGGAGCTCAAACTTGGTCTTTGACTGACATACAAAAATCCAAACTCAAGGTTTGTCAAAGAAGTATAGAACGCAGCATACTCGGGGTCAGATTGATCGACCGAGTAAGGAATACGACGCTGAGATCCCGCACAAAGATCGTAGACGTGGGTCAGAAGGCAGCTTTCCTTAAGTGGGATTGGGCTGGACATATCGCTAGGATGCTGGACGCACTTTGAGCAAAAAGAACTACACATTGGGTCCCTCTTAACGCAAGACGGGCACGAGGCCGTCCCAGAAAAAGATGGCGAGACGAGCTAGACGCACACGCCCGAAACTGGTTAAAAAAGGCTCAAGAAAGGGATAAATGGAAGAAGGGGAGGGAGGCCTTTGCCCTGCAGTGGGACACCTCAGGCTGTTAATAATAATAGTTTAAAGCCGTCTCTCTTTGCGTTTTCCTCTTACCTCCACTCTCTCTCTCTCTTACTAAATAGTTTCTTGGAATTTATTTGATCATCGCCTTAAATATCTGCAGTTGATTTAAAATGGCTTTATATAGAAACTGTGTAAAATAATAATTATAAAATAATATAACTGCTTTAAATAACCCTCAAATTTTTGTCAGACGTTGCGGAACAACCTTTGTTTAGGCGTGATTATATGTATGTATGTAGAAACTGTGTTGATATTTTTACATCACTTGGTCTGTGGCATTCCTCAGTTGTAAGGAAAAGACAGATCGCGTCTGAACTCTAGATAAATTCTCGGTTTTAGAGCTGCACTCTGTCTTAGAGGTAGTAGCTCGAGATACAATTTTCTTGTTCAGGTTATATCTTTATTTTTTTATGTATTCAAAGCTTTATCTAGTTAACAGTTTAACGGTTTTAATGCAAGTTTATTGACTGTCTTTGTCTGCCAGATGGATAGGAGATATTATTGAGTAGTGTTCAAAGTACCTATGTGACAACTAGTTTGTAAGAACTTAATAAACTTCCATGCTGGCCTGGTAGCGAGAGAAAAACATAGAATGTGCTAGTAGCATTTCCTCCCGAGCATGCTGTAAAAGTCAGCTTAGGGATCCGAGGGTATCAGTATATTGTAACTTAGGCGATGGGCTGACAACCTGTCACTACAGCAATGTACCTACAAATCTATCTTAAATAACCCTGAAAATTTTGTCAGACGTGGTGCAACGACCTTTGCATAGATCGTTTACGCTCTGCCTACCCCATTAGGGATAAAGGCGTGATAATATGTATGTATATGTATGTATGTATTTAGTAGTTTTCAAAGTACCTACTGACCTATGTGACAACTTGTATGTAAGAACTTAAGAAACTTCTATGCTGGCCTGGAAGCGAGAGAAAAACATATAATTTGCAAGCTGCAGACATGCTGTAAGCACCAGCGAAAGGATGCGATTGTTCAAGTATATTGCAAATTTAGGCAATGGGCTGAAAACCTGTCACTACAGCAATATACCTACAAATCTGTCTAAAACAACCATCAAAACTTTGTCAGACGTAGCGGAACGACCTTTGTTTAGGTCTAATTAGGGATTAAGGCGTAATTCTCTGTATGTATGTTTGTAAGAAGCTGCTCAATCGTAAATCGCGCATTACCTAGATAAGACAGATTTAATAATCACTGTTGATAGATTGAAACCTTCTATAGAGTTATACCTCAGTATAGGCTATGTTGAATCCGCCTTCGTAAGCTAGATACTAAGCTTAGGCACTAGGCAGTCAAAACAAAAGTCTCCTAGATATTTAGCTGACTTTACAACATACATACGCATACATCGCCTAAATTGCAACATACTGAAACCCTCGAATCCCTTAGCTGCTTTTTACAGTATGCCTGGGAGGAAATTCAACTGGCACATTCTATGTTTTTCAGTCGCTCCCAGTCCAGCATGGAAGAAAGATTTACAAACCTGCATTAAAATAGCTCTGACCTGGATAAATTCTTAACCTAAAACTGAGATTAAATACTTAGGTAAAGTACCCAAACAAGAACTTCTTACAAATCAAATTGATTTGGCTTCGAAGAGTCCAAACTTAGTCAAGGCTGTCGTTCAAAAAATTTCAATAAAATAAATAATATACCTGAAGTTAAAAAGGAGTTCTAAAAGCAAAGTTTTTGATTTCCTGATAAGTCGTCCTAATAAGTCCTATAAAGAATCTACTTATACTTAGGTAAGACTTTCAGACATATTTATTTTGAGTACATTGGATTATTGATTTTAGATTTTTCTAATTTCGACTTTGCCGTTCATTTCCAGGATGCTCTATCTTTGAACAATTTTTTTTATTGCTATTTATTGTAATTAAGTACTTACCGATCGGGTGTCTTGAAATATTTTGTTACAGAAGCTAATAAGCATTTGATCCTACCTACCAAGTATTATAAATGGTCTTTAAATACATTACATATATGAGAAAAACAAGTCAACACATACAAAACAACTACACCAAAAAATATGGCCCAGAACCACGTTTTCCATACATTTCCTACAAAGAAAGGCTTTTCCGAAAAGCAATAACATGGAGCTGGAATTTATGCACTAATGCCAGGTGATGTGAACTGTGCCGGCCAAGAACATTCAGCCTTTGTTGTGAGCTTCGACCGAATGTACTTTATCCTTTAGCGAAATTTTTGTCTTGCCCAAGTTATGAGTGTAAGCGCTTGAATAGACGAGTTTTCCTGTCTTAACCTTCGTCATGGTTAAGCAGAGAGATTTATGTCCAGAAGTAGACTACTGCAACGGTTCATGATGATTAAAGGTAAACCGGCGGCCTGATGTTTAATTTTTCTTATTGTATTTTCAGCTCTCAACATTTATATTTGTATTTTTTTAGTATGGGAGTTTTTAGCTTCTTACTTGCTTAAATATTTTGTTATAACTATGAATATATAAGCTGTTGCTATCCTAAATAAACAGTAAAATTGCGGTATTTAATTAAAAGTGTATGAAAGAACAAGATTTTCATAGCAATACAATACCCCGCGTATTAGGCGAATGGTGGTAAAAAAAAACGGTAAAATCAAATTATTTGCCTAGTAATCCTCTGCCTAGCCCGCAAGATACGTGTGACTTATACCACTAATCGCCTCAGGAAACGCTACATTGCGGTATGAAATTGAAAATTTATGAAACAACAAGATTTGCTCGGCGCCCGCGTTTATCTTGGCTCGGTTGCGGAAGCTGCGGAAGCCATTTCGGTACCAAGTGAACAGTACAGCCGCCTACAGGGGTGTTTTATATAATTTCTAAATGGCATTGCGGGAACGTGACTGTGTAAAAATTCTGAAGCCCATAAAGTTTTGGTGTTTTTATAAATAGTTGAAGGACAGACGCAATTCAACCGAAACTTTTTAAGTTTATTCGTAAAATATGTTATAATAATAATTTTATTGGTCTAAAACGAGGTGAAATTTCCAATAGGAAAATGGCAAAAACCTCTTTAGGTCGCTGTGTCAGCGTAGTAAGTAACTAAGGTAAGATGCTCTAAATTTGCAAGAATATACGATGGGTTTCAATATAAAGTAATCATTAAACAACTTTTTTATTTAAATATAATGAAAAAGGTTAGCCTATTTTCTTCAAACACACTTCACAATGTTCAATTTATTCAACCACTCAAATTGTATAAAAGCTGATCCTTGTTTCTGTACATTGACACGCGCTTACATTACAACGTTTGTACGTCTATAACACTTTACGATGGATATCATTCTGCGAACAAGCTATAACATTTAGCCGTGTAGAGCATCGCTTTTGAATAACTGGATTTGGTGTTTGTCACAATACAAACAAGAGATGTCGCTGTAAGTTTAACATCTTTTAATCGAGTAGTTTTTTGTCAGATTTTTAAAACCGCCTATTAATAACAGCTAATAGGCTTCTGACATGGTTTGTGTTACGACCACCATTATAGTCTCAGTATTGTACGCAGCCGATATCGGCCATCCTCAGCGTCTCTCTGGTCCCTCGCATCCCTCACGTCAGTTCCTTACGTCTCTCTTCTCCCGCTCGTGTCCCTTGCGTCCCCTAGTCGCTTTTGTTTTGCACGTTCCTCTTTTCTCCCGGAATTCCACTCCCCTGATCGTCATCAAAACTTTCGAAGTTCTTTATTATTTTAACGTATACTTCTGTTTCTAGCACATCAATAGGCCGACAAAAAAACTCCTTTACGCAAGGCAGTTTATTTAACTAGCACACTTCACCTTTTGTGCTTTTGTGGCAGCTATTTGAGTCCCGCCAGATTTCGCACAAAACTTTATTTTCGCGCCAAAAGCCTGTCTAAAAAACGCGGGAAAATTCCACCGAACCACAACTTGATTCCGGGCGCTAGTACTTTTATACAGGGTGTAAGGGACAACTTCCTGTAAACTTATCGGATCGGGTTTGCTCTGTCAACAAAATTGTACAATAATTTGTACAATAAATAAATAAATAAACATTCATATATATTTTTTTCAGCAATGAAATATACGTATAACTTTGAGTTCTATATAAAATGACTACCTTAATTAAGATGACTTGTACGAAAGGATGTAATTAAGAAATATATTATATTTTTTGTGAGGAAATTGTTTAGTTTCGTTGACTGAGCAATCTCTATAACTTTGTTCGAAGCTGTTTCTCTCATCCTTTATTTTCTGTGGTGTACCCACAATGCCCTTCGTCTATTTTTTTGGTAAAACGAAATGTTTTTTGTACGATTCCATTACTTCCTTCAAAAAGGTTACCTAGATTTTTGTACCTTTTTGAAATGCATGAATTTTGTTTCGCTTGTATCTATAGATGTACCTAAATAAACCAGGACTTTATCCAAAATTATGTGGACAGAGCCACAAAGCGCTCTTAGTTTTTCGAGGTACAACAAGCCAAAGAAAATTAAGCTTTGCTGGATACTTAGAATAAATGAACTTTGAACAAGTAAAAGTATTGTTCCATTTTAGCCCTTCAGAAGCGCCATAATCTTATTACATACATACATATTATCACGCCTTTATCCCTAATGGTGTATGCAGAGCGTTAACGACCTAAATAAAGGTCTTTCGATTTGTACGTATATTGCTGTTAAGACAGGTTGTCCATCGCCTAAGTTGCAATATACTGAAACCCTCGGATCCCTTAGCTCGTTTTTACAGCATGCTTGGGAGAAAATTCAGCTGGCACATTCTATATTTTTCTCCCACTCCCAGTCCAGCACCTATTACAGTAATCAGATAAATACTTTATCTTTAGTTCATTCTCACAATAAGTAGGTCTCGTAATTGTGATTGATAGTAGCATGTCATCCACGTAGACAGTTCATTTACTTAAGTAACAAGTAATTTTCTGTATCACATGAAAGCTTTTGTATTACTAAGCGGTAGGTACTCTACCGGAGTATTAAACTATCAGCTTGCTATGTTCTTTCGGTGAGTGTATGCCAGTAATTTAAAATATTCTGGCTGATAGGTCTGTCACTACGTTAAGAGCTTTGGCTGATATCTTATAAATTATTAAACATGTTTCCATAGACGTTCTTACTACATACATACATAAATACGTTATAAGCACGATTTTATCCCTAATGGGGTAGGAAAAGCACAAACGACCTAAACAAAGGTCGTTCCGCCACGTCTGACAAGTTTTGAGGTTTGTTCCAGATATATATGCATACTGCTATAGTTACATGTCAGCCGATCGCCTAAATTACAATTCTGAAACCCTCAAATCATTAGCTGATTTTTACAGCATGCCCGGGAGGAGATGCAGCAGGCACATTCTATGTTTTTTCTAATATTGTATTATTTAGATATTCTGACTATTGAATTATTTTCAATTATACAGTGTCAATTCATTGTGTGTTAGAACATCAGTATTTTTAAAACTTCTAAATAAGTTCGCTACCTTATCGTCTTAGTATTTACCTTTGACCTAAATTAGAGTCCAGAGCCATGAAGTCGAAATTAAATCATTACGTAGTATAAAATAAAGTCACTTCTTCGTCTGTGAGTCCCTATGTATGCTTAGATCTTTAAAACAACGCGACGGATTTTGAAGTACGATGATCTAAAAATATGTCAATATTAACATAACATTACATAACATAAAAATACTTTTTGAACTTAATAATACAACATACAACACAAAAGATAACAAAAAACAAGTACAACATAGGCGGCCTTATTGCTAAGGTAGCAATTTCTTCCAGGCAACCTTTGGGTGAAAGAAAAAAGTGTAGCGGTAAGCGGGATAGTGCAAACCTAGTCAAATAGGTATCCTAAATACATTATATAACATATAATACATAAATTAAGTACAAGCTACTACATAGATATTTGTAAAATAAACTAATACATAATATATAATAAACTAATGGAAGATAGGATAATGCAAACTACAATCAGAACTAGTCGAAGGAAATGACAGCAACAGTATCTACAGCACAGGATAAAAGTGAAGGAAACTAAAGATCAGACAGTAATTATAATTACTGTCTGATCTTTAGTTTCCTTCACTTTTTCTTTCCTTCACTTCTTGGAACAAATAATTATTTGTTCCAAGAAACGTTTTTTAATTCGGCTCTTAAAAGTCTCAAGAGACGGTGCACGTCGAATATCTTCTAGCTTGATAGCTCGCACTGTGAAAGACTAATTAACGATGTAAGACATTTAAAATTTCAGACAATATTTCGAAGCAGACCCACGAATATAAATAATAATAATTGGTTATTTGAAAAAAAATACAAAATTAAAACAGTTAACAGTGGCTCCTACACTAAGCACAAAACTTGTATGGTAGGAACCAAAAATACATTAATAAAAATTAAAAAGGAAAGGAAAGCCACGCGGGATAACTTTAAAAATATTAGCCAGAACAAGTCACTGAGGTAATAAACAGACAACTAAATACTACTCGTACAATGTATATCTGGAATATCACGATGTTTTTGAGACATGGTTAACCTTCCCTGTAAGGAGAATGTCGTGACCTGTATCATCATCATCTCCTTAGCCTAATTCCGTATCTCACGGAGTCTGTTACCCAATCTAGGTGATTGAACGAAGGAACTGATTTTTTCACAGACAGAGCGACTGCCATCTGACCTCCGCAACCCAGAAGGGCAACCTAGATTTAGCTTTTGCCAGGTTAGTGACCAAACCAGCTCTCAAGAGTTTTCAAGTTGCCAATGCTTAGCACTTTAGCGTGAACTGTATATGATAAATATATATATATATATATTCCTGAAATTCTTCTCCAAACCTGCTGCGGTAAAACTTTATAGGGTGAAATACAGTCGAGTGGTTGTAAGACGCAGGATAAAGTTTTAGCTATTAGTACTATCTTCATTAGAAGCAAAGTTTCACTTACCACGAAGACAGGGATAGGTAATGTATGATGGGATAATCTTTTTATTCAATGCGTTTTCGAGTGTGACCCGATGAACTCGTTAAAGTTTTAAAACCGTCTATAGCACTGTTAATGGGCCTCTGACATGGTTTATGTAACGACCACTATCAATAGTGACAAGATATTTTTTTACACACAGGCCATGACATGGCATATGCCATAAACAAACTAGAGAAAACCTCACAAATCGACATATTTGGTACAATTAGCAGTTACTGTGCTATCATAATTAGAAAAGTAAAGGTTTACTTACCACAAAAGCAGGGATAGGTAATATACGACGGGATAATGAATGCAGAGGTTTTCCGGTTCTAATGATGGCTGGGATTTGTGGGCGATATCATTTGTTTTATTATACGGCTAAAAGCGTGGCGGCTCCCGAAATACAAAAGATTTTGAAGAATATATTTTTCCGTTAAACACATATTCTGTGGTTTTATTAGTTTCATTTTAGTAAACAAACTGTGTTTAAATAATTAACAGAGTTAAAGTTGAATTAAAAGATAAATTATCTTTTCTTAAGCCCGAAATAATACGCTTCTAATTTAAAATGTCCTAATTTGTACCAATTATTCTCTATTATAAATATTCTCCCTTAGCAAATAATTAAACTATATACATACATACATTTAATCACGCCCTTATCCCTAATGGGTTAGGCAGGGCGGAAACAACCTAAACTAAGGTCGTCTCGCCACGTCTGACAAAAATTTGAAGGTTATTTAAGATAGATTTGTAGGTATATTGGTGTAGTGACAAATTGACAGCCAATCGCCTCAATTGCAATGCACAGAAACCCTCGGATCCCTTAGCTGGTTTTTACAGTCACCTAATGCCATACGGTAAATAAATAAACAGCATGCCCGGCAAGAAATTCAGCTGGCACATTACAAGTTTTTCTTTTGCTCCTAGTCCAGCATGGAAGAACAGTAATAATTGAACTTCCCCTTGTAAATAACTCTTATGTCACAAAGTGACGTTATACATGTACCACCCATCTGAAATTATTCCTTATTAAGCCGAACATGTTATTCTACTTTAGGGGAATAATTAAATACACACAAATACAGATATCCTTATGGGTGTGTGTGTAAAATAAATAGAAGAGTTGTGTATGTGTAACCCAGTTTTGGGAGTTTGTTATTTGAGTAAATAAATCAGTAGTACAGCTATTTAGAATTATTGAGTAAACATTATTAAAGTAATTGCTAACCTCTAATTTATGATAGGATTACTTCCATGCTGGCCTGGGAGCTAGAGAAAAACATAGAATGTGCCAGCTGCTTTTCCTCCCAAGCATGCTGTAAAAACCAGCTAAGGGATCCGAGGGTTTCAGTATATTGTAATATAGGCAATGGGTTGACATACTGTCACTACAGCCATATATCTACAAATTTATCTTAAATAACACTCAAATCTTTGTCAGACGTGGCAGAACGACAAAACAAAGGTCGTCCCGCGACGTCTGAAAAAAATTAAATATACAGAAATCCTCGGATCCCTTAGCCGGTTTTTACAGCATGCACGAGAGGAAATGCAGCTGGCACATTCTATGTTTTTACCTCACTCCCAGTCCAGCATGGAAGACATAGAATCTTTATCAAATTTAACAAATGTTTTTTCAGTCAATCAGAGATCAATCAGGCACAAGACCGACTTTTTAGATGCATTTCTGACTGCAAAATCATCTTACTATTCATTTCAGCTTAACAACAAAACTAGAAACAACCCACAATCCTTGGATCGAGAGACAAAGGTTTAGACCACTGTTTCACTGAAAGATAACCGTTTACTTGATCACGCATATATACAACGTGTAACATAAAAGGTATAAGCACCTGAAAGCATATGAACCAGTTCATGAAACTGAACAACTTTCCCAAAGGAACATAGGTCGAAAATAGTTGTATTCCAAACCAAACAAGCTAAGCTCACAAGTGGAAAGCACTTGCAAACCAACTGCTATGCGGACACTTCCGCATCTGATAAGTCGAAATGCAGACGAAACAGTGGTCAAAAGAACCGATGCATTTCGTGTTCTTCGATATTCATCCCTGAAAATCCAAAAGGCCTTTCACGCTAATTATACGTTGAAATAGGGAAAAAAATACTTGACATACTACACTCACTATCAGCTGATGCATATTGTATGGAATTTCTGTTACTTGTCTGTGATTTGTAATCTTTGTTACCCGATAGATACAGCAAAATGTTAGTCTTTTTCAATCTCTCCAATTTCCTTCATAACTATTATTCAATATTCCCCCGTCTCTACCCCGAAGGGAACCGATCCCGGAGGCTTCACCTGAAAGGGTTTAATCTGATCTTGTTAGGTTGATGTCATACGGTATGATTGCGGTGAATTGGCGAAGTCTTCGATTTGACAGCTGTCAAAAACAAACTATATGTCACTGGATTTATTTAGTGAATGTGGGTAGATACGAAAGATATTCAAACAAAAATGGAAAATCACCAGCTAAGTACTTAAAACATGAAAATAAACATACTAAAAGTTACACTTATTATTTAGATACATTTATTTGTTTTCATATTTTAAGTAACATTAACATTTTAAGTGCCAAATTTTCCATAATATATTGAATTTAAGTACTTTTTTAATATTCTGCTGACTTCAAAAATAATTTTATAGTTCAGAAATAAAAATATTTAAGTAGATACCTAATACAAATCTTCTCTCATTGTTTTATTAGGATAGATTATAAATATTTTAGTATTCAATTTGTATTTCAAAATTATTTTCAGGTTCAAATAACAAAATTAATTTTAAGCGAAACTTAAAGAATTTCCAAGAATATCAATACTTACTTAGACTTACTTTCAAAACTAAATTTCGTAAGTTTATCATTTAAATTCCGTAACTTAATATAACTGTAATTAATTCCATTGAAATATACCTACCTTTAAATTAGTAAATAAGCTACAAAACAGAAAATGCACAATATATACGAATTAACACAACAAGGTGAAAAGATAACTGTTACTATTTCTTCCATGCTGGATTGATTGAAAAATATAGAATGTGCCAGTTGCATTTCCTCCCGAGCATGCATCAGTATATTGTAATTTAGGCGATGCGATTGACTGACAACTTGTCACTATAGCAATATACCAAATCTATCTTAAATAACCCTCTTTATCAGACATGGCCGAACGACCTTTGTTTAGGTCGTATAACCTACACCGCTAGGGATATATGTATGAATGTAATTTTTATAAGAATAATCTCAAAAATACCAAAGAAATTTTCGATATCCGCGACGTCCACATAATATTTTCCCTTCCATTACGCGCATAATATTATTATTTTCTCTACCGAATAAAGGCCGGCGCACACTAAACAACAATTGAGTTGTTTATACCTGGCCTGCCGATTTCCCCACGGCCCCTATAACGGAATGAGATCAAGACTCCGCCGAACGTGGCAGGAATAGAAGTGGACTTTGATTCTGCCACTGACAGGTTACCACAGGACTCCTCTTGAGATGGACTGATTCTTCTAGACTCAGCCCGGTTATCTGCCTACATGGTCTAGTGGTCTGAGCCATGGGATCCTGATCTAGAGGACCTGGGTTCGATTGCTACGGGGGGAACACAAAGTTGATATTTGTTAATTTATCACTTTTGTTTTTTGCAGTTTCAGGCATTGCAGGCTGAGTTACTTTTTGCCCGAAAATTAAAATGATTCCGTGCTCCAGAGGGCACGTTAAGGCGTCGGTCCCGGCCGCTGTCTTTGAGAGTGGTAGTTCCTCAAATCATTTAAGAGGCCTAATAGCGGTGCTACTAGGCGGTTTCAAAACTCTGCCACCAGGGTTCACACTGACATCAGTTCGTTGTTCGACCCGAAAATCCACTCACTAAGAAGAAGAGGACCCTTTTTACCCCGTGAATGGACCACTGCTGACCGTTATGATATTGTGAATAGTCTCGTGATTAGCAATTACTCACCTACCAAATGAAAATGTTTTCCCATAAACAGCTAGCACTATTACACAAATCATTGTGTAGGAGTATAATATGCCTTCTAAGCCTATGCCTGCTAATTAGGACTCGTATTTATGAAGCGATATCAAACTTGAGAGCGATATTAAGTACGGATTTGACAGGCCAGTTTGTACTGAAATGATATTTCTGATACGAACTCAAACTCGCTGTCACTCATGAGAGCTGATTACAAATACGGCCGGTGATCTTGCTTCATCGTAATAAACGTTCCATACTAATGGTGTTAGTTTATCAAATCATTAGGTATGAGGGTTTTTTTAAATATATTATTTTAGACTATTCTATGAGTGAACATTCATCAGTTTTATTCTGCTTTGGAACTCCCATGAAATTGTACTGAAAGTATTTATTTTCTTGCAATGCAAACAGTGTCTTGTCCTGCTTTGTGGTCTGTTGGTTCGATTTCTTAGAATCTCTTCGCTAATTTCTCACAAAATATACGATTGTTCTAACAAAGGTTTACGAAGTTTCTCGAGATTAACCAGATAAAAGGTGGCTTACAGAATTTTAGAGCGAGAAATGGTTGTATAATATTTAAGGCATTTCAGGTATGGAAGTTTTTCTTGTATTCTTTTGTTTTCCGTACCGTGTTATCATCTTCTTAGTCTTATCTCGTATCTCACGGGCTCGGCTACCTAATCAATGGGATTGATCAAGGGTACTGGTTTTTACACAGACCAACTGACATCTGAACTTCGCAACCTAGAAGGAAAACCAGACCAAATACTACATTAGGGCAGAGTTTTCACACCGCTTATGCTTAGCACTGGCCTCTGACATGGCTTAGCGACTAATATCTACGGTATTAAACGATAATAACCGGGAACAGTTGCTTAACGTGCTTTCTGTAGGACGGAAAAAGCGCCGAATAAACGTGAAATTCTAAAACCGAAAAACACATTGGTATGTGGTGGGATTCGAACCACAATGTTTTCCATATCATGATTCTACGTTTGTTTTCCATTATTTTTTATAAGTACCCATTGCAATTTAGAAGTTAACCGAATTAGACCATTTACTTTACTTCAATCCATCTTTAACTTAAAGAAGGAACCTAGGCTACATAAAGAGTTAAAATGTTTACTATTTGTGTTTTGTATTTATTTATTTAATAGTTTATTGTACACAATAAAATACAAAGGACATATACATACATATAAGACAAAACAGGCACAGCTTATTTCTAAAAAGAAATCTCTTCTTTTTTGAGAGTCAGATGCGACGGGCACAATTCGTAATTTTATCAAAAATATATTTTCCTACTTAATTTGCATTTTCATGGTATCATGATGTCATCTAACTACCTGCCAGGTTCTCTCTTGAATGCTGTAAGCATCTAGGTCACCATTCTCTCACGCTTTTGTCTAACGTTATCATTTCATCTCTTCTAGAGCTAACTATTATACGACCGTAGTGTTATACTGACAGAGAAACTGAAATATTTACTTCTTCTTCTTCAGTCGAGTGGGTATCAAGTCTATCGACCCGATGAATCCTGGTGTCAGAGTTTTAAAACTGCCTATTAGTACAACTATCAGGCCTCTGACATGGATTGAGTAACGACCACTATCAAAGACAGCGACCGGGACCGACGGCTTAACGTGGCCTCCGAAGCACGAAATTCGGACAATCAAGTGATTCAGCCTGCAATGTCCTAACCAAGCTGGGGAAAAATTCACAAAGTGACAATTTCTCAAATATCAACTTTGTGTTTCCCCCCTGGGAATTGAACCCAGGACCTTCGGATCGGGTCCATGGCCACGAAGGCAGTTAATAATATATACTAGACCACGGAGGCAGTTAAAAATTAAATTTAATATTTACTAAAAGCCTGGTTCAATGTCATAAATAAAAAAAAATATATGTTAAGACTCGTGCCCTTGATTTATTAAGTTTTATTTATTTATAAGTATGTACAATGCACAGTGACAGGGTTACCTTTAATACCGTACAAGAAACATGACATAAATACAATTCAGAAAAATAACAATTAATACAAAATCTTACATTAAAACATACATAAATTATACATACAAATATACATATAATCACGTCTTTATCCCTAATGGGGTAACCTAACCTAACCTAAACAAAGGTCGTTCCGCCACGTCTAACAAAGTTTTGAGGGTTATTTAAGAAAGATTTTTTGGTATATTGCTATAGTGACAGGTTGTCAGCCCATCGCCTACATTGCAATACATATAAACCCTCGGATTACTTTGCTGGTGTTTACAGCATGCCCGGGAGGAAATGCAGCTGGCACATTCTATGTTTTTCTCTTGCTCCTAGTCCAGTGTGGAAGAAATTACTAATTAAAACACTTAAATTAATTAAGATCATTGTTCTTCATTTACATATTTTGCAGAGAATCTGTTCCCGTGAATTTCGCATCTTTTATCCCCATTAGGTTGGTTGGAAGAGATCTCTTATAGAGATAAGCTCGCCTGTTGTTTAATTTTTTAAGTTGAACTGTATTTTTAATTTTTAAAACAATAAAGAATATAATAGAGTATACTAGGCACCTCTTTTTTTTTTTTTTTAAATGGCTTCCCATCTCATGATTTGATACGTATTTTGCCAATGACAACGTAAACTCGATCTCGACACAAAAAGAGTATGATCGGTAAAAAAATTTGAAAGTGTGAGGAAGAGACAGGAATTTATAAATTAGTAAATTATTACAAAGTAAATATAAACAAATATTTTAAATAATTAATACAAGATAAAACATTACAATTTAATGTTGTGGTGAAGAATATATTTGATCAATAAATTAGCAATGCTGGGAGAATCCACGTACGAAAGAAAGGAATGGAAATTAATGGGCCGCGGGAACCCATCATCTTACTGATTTGTTTACTGCCTCCGTGGTCTAGTGGCTAGTGCCATGGACTCCCGATCCGGAGGTCCTGGGTTCGATTCCCAGGGGGGAAACACATAGTAGATATTTGAGAATTTATCACTTTGTGAATTTTTTCCCAGTTTGGTTAGGACATTGCAGGCTGAATCACCTGATTGTCTGAAAAGAAAAAAAAATCGTTCTTCGGAGGGCACGTTAAGCCGTCGGTCCCGGTCGCTGTCTTTGATAGTGGTCGTTACACAAAACCATGTCAGAGGCCTGATAGTTGTGCTACTAGGCGGTTTAAGAAAAAAACTCTGACACCAGGGGTCATCGGGTCCAGACTCGATACCCACTCGACAGAAGACGAAGAAGACTGATTTGTGATAAATTATCAGCAAATATGTCAACTTCTAGGGTAGTGTTTACAAGCTGTCTAACGAGATATGTGATGTTGTGGCGAAAATAGTAATAGTGTGAAGAATACATACATACATACATACAATCACGCTTTTATTCCTAATGGGGTGTGAAGAATAGTAGTGGTATTTATTTTATTTATTGAACAATTTATTGTACACAATAAACACACATAAACACAGTACATAAAAAACAAAGACACAACAGGCACTGCTTATTTCTAAAAAGAAATACATAATAATAATACAGAAGTGATAATTTTAACGATACGCTGATAAAACGTGCACAAAATTTAATACTAATTATATTATGTAAATCTTTTACATAAATATAAACAAGAAATAAATAAATACTTCCAATTATATACATAATCAAAAATAAATAAATACTTAGTAGTAGTGTGAACCGCATCTCACCTCTGAGAACGGTTACGCACTTCCGATTGAAATATCGCTGCAACAATCATGGAGATAAAAACCCGACGCATAAAATATTATCAAGCAAAAATACTACAAAAAAAAAATATTACCTTCCACGCTGGACTGGGAGAGATAGAAAAACATAGCATGTTCCAGCTGCCCTTCCTCCCGGGCATGCTGTAGAAGTCAGCAAAAGGGACTCGAGGGTTACAGTGTATTGTAAATTACAACCTGTCACTATAGCAATAAATTTTTCAATCTAAAATTGCCCTCTATTTTTGTTAGACGTGGCGAAAGCGCCATTTACGAGGTGTTTAACGCACTGCCTACTCCGTAAAGGATAAAGTCGTGATTTTATGTATGTATGTATGTAAAAATACTGCAACCAAAATTTCACCCAGAAAATAAAACTAACAGAGCTAAAGCAATTTACTTCAATTTAAATTACCCAAACTAAATTCAACTGCAGAATTCGCTCCCGCTCATAACACTTTGCGTATAGTTTGACTATCTTTGCGTTAAGCAAGCAGGAGTCTGAGTCTGGAGTTTCAACTGAAATATGGAGTGTAGAAACACGTATAAAAGTTTGAGTAACTCTGGCTTTCAAAATGCTCGGTGTTCACACCTCATTCGTTATTCTTAAGTTTACTTTAGGACACACTGGTAACACGTTTGCAGAGATGTATTGCACAAGGACTAGATTAATATATAACCTCACAAAAGTAATTAAAAGATTACTTTGATTATTTGAGAATCTTTATAATTTTATAAAGGAACTACGATTATTTAATACCCATATTTTTGAAATGGGTGGATTGTGTCCTATTGAAGGTTGAAATGTTATTCTCGACTTCCTAGACATCATATTGTATTAAAATACGTATTTGTTTACTGTATTTTATGGATTTGTAGGAATTCCAGTGCTTTTTAAGAATTATTATCTTACTCAATCATCAACTTTTTCCCAATATAGTCTAAACCAAAGTCAAGACAAAAAACATACAAACATACATAACATACATAAAATCACGCCTTTATTCCTTACGCGGTAGGCAGAACGTAAAACGCCTCCTAAAAGGCGCTTTCGCCACGTCTGACATAAATTGAGGGCCATTTTAGATTGTAATGTGTATTGCTGTAGTGACAGGTTGTCAGCCCATCGCCTAAATGACTATACACTGTAACCCTCGAATCCCTTTTTTTCCCTTTTGCTGACTTCTACAGCATGCCCGGGAGGAAAGGCAACTGGAACATTCTATATTTTTCTTTCTCTCCCAGTCCAGTATGGAAGTTACAAAAAACATCGTAAATAAAAAACAACTCTACTCTCTGTCTGTGTGTATTATACAAATGGCAAAAAGTTACAACCTCGCTACATACATCAGCAGAACATATTTCGGTGCAGCTAAAGTTACGAGGGAGTTTTGGCGGCAAAATTATGTTTGTTTAAAAGATTTTCGGATAATACTGCAGTCGTCAGCGGGATGGTGCGAAAATCTGAAATGGATGAGTTTACTTAGTAAAGAGCTGCGGTTTAGCAGTATTTTTATACATTTTTACACAGACACATAAAGACATACATACATACATACATATAATCACGACTTTATCCCTAATGTGGTAGGCAGAGCGTAAACCACCTAAACAAAGGTCGTTCCGCCACGTCTGACAAAATTTTGAGGGTTATTTAAAATTGAATTGAATGTATATTGCTATAGTGACGGGTTGTCAGCCCATCGCCTAAATTGCAATATATAGAAACCCTTAGCTGGTTTTTACAGCATGCCCGGGAGGAAATGCAGCTGACACATTCTATGTTTTTCTCTCGCTCCCGTCCAGCTTGGAAGTAACATAAAGACACTCATGCTTATTAGTTTAGGGGTTACGCAGAACATCAACGGCTTGGTAAAAGTTAACAAAATATTGAGGAGCTTCTTCTTCTTTGCGTGTCGATGAAAATAAAAATAATATATATTAAACCATTTTGGACCAGTGCGAAGCCACGAGCACGGCTTCATCGGTGGGTTTCCACAGGTCCTCCAACGAGCAGGTGTTAGGGCACGCCGGACACGTCATCAGGTGGGCCATGGTTTGCGAGTTTGCACCACATGCACAGTTGCGAGTACTACTATAACCCCACCGAAAGAGATTTTCCTTACAGCGGCCGACCTGTGACCGGAGACGGTTGAGGGATCTCCACACCGGCCACCGCAAGTTCTTCCCTGGGGGAAGACGCTCTATTGAGGAGCAATTGAGAAGGAAATACATATAATTACGCCTGTATCCATAATGGGCCTAAACAAAAGTCGTTCCGCCACGTCTGACAAATTTTTGAGGGTTAATTAAGATAGATTTGTAGGTATATTGCTGTAGTGACAAGTTGTCATCCCATCGCCTAAATTACAATATCCTGAAATCCTAGTATCCCTTAGCTGGTTTTTACAGCATGCCCGGGAGGAAATGCAGCTGGCACATTCTTTGTTTTTCTCTCGCTCCCAGGCCAGCACGGAGGAAGGAAATATCATGCATGAACAGACAGTTTGACGCGCCTTAGCCCATTCTCCGGATATTTCCCTCACTCGCTTTTTAGGGTACGCAATTTAAATATAAGGTGACAACAATCTAGAACCTGGTACCACATGGGTAATTTTGCGTGTGGCTTTCATGATACGGTTACAATAATAGTCCTCTCACTAGTTTTTCTTGATGGTGGCCAATCTCCCAGAGATCGGCCAACTGCGCAGGACTCGTTTTTAGTGCTCAAGTGAAATGTTTGCGCTACACACAGGCGCACTATCTCTATTCCTTTAATCTTTCTCTCTTCGATCAGAGAGAAATAGGGCGCAGGATCGACTATTTGTATGACCATCCGACAGCATGGATAATCTTACTTTTCAGTCAATCAGGTGATCAGCCTGCAGTGTCCTAACCAAACTAGAAACAACATCACAAAGTAATTGTCCTCCGCCGGGGATCGGATCCGGGACCACCAGATCGAGAGCTTTTGGCTCAGACTGTTTAACAGTCAAGGTTAAAATAATACAGACACGATCCAAGAATAACCACCAATCCATCATAAAACAGATCCGTCAGGTGTCGTATTTCATGCGATCAACTGAAACCCTGCGGCCGACCGCACCGACCTTGCCGGCTTACGTTACCAAATGGATCATACCAGGTGTATTTATGAATGTTTAGTGTGGTTGGTACACTTATATGATACGAATAGCAAATAACAGGATGTCCTGGTTAGTACATTATGAGCAGATTATGTGTTTAGAGATATTATTACAACAAGTGTATAAACTATTTATTAGGTTGTAAAGTGACTAATTAATTTTATTTTTTCTTTTTATAAACAAAACAAAAAAAATACTAGACCTAAAATTAATACTGTGCTGCCGTATTCAGTTAATTGTAATTATCACTACATAGTATAAAACAAAGTCGCTTTCTCTGTCCCTATATCCCTATGTATGCTTAGATCTTTAAACTACGCAACAGATTTTGATGCGGTTTCTTTTCATGGATAGAGTGATTCAAGAGGAAGGTTTATATGTATTAAAATGCATAATATAGTAGAGAAACACTGATGATTTCTGTGCGAAGCCGGGGCGGGTCGCTAGTAGTTTATAAGTATACATTGTAAACGCTTAGATGTTATTATTAATTACAATATGGTGCCTTGCTTCACATTGGTGGGTGAGATCAAAATTGGTATTGGACTTGGTAGTGACTTGCCTTTTGCACTGGGAGTACTTTGTCTGGTTGATTTGTGAGCCGAATCGGTACTTACCTGAAACAAAGAATTGTATAGTGGAAGTACAAAATTGAAAGAAAACTGACATTTATTGCGGACTATTTACGTTGAATAGGTTTATTACATCCCACCAGTGGGACATATAACGGCTATATAAGATATAAGATGATAAGGTTTATTATAAAAAATAAGCAGAACAAAAAATGATAGCAAAGAATTAATACTATCCCCGCGCGCGGATGCGTGTTTACCGTGCAAAGACAAAGACCAGACAATGAGAAACACGCATCCGCGCGCGTGCTAGCAGATTCCGCTTCTACGCGCGGAAAACCGTTTTCAGTATGTTCGACGTTTTCCATACAAAGCGGATGTACGAAGTCGCGGGCACAGCTGGTATTATATTAACTCAGAATACAGCGTAATAATAATTTATTCGTTCTGTATACACGATGAACATGATCCCAGTAAAGATAAAAAGATCAGAAAACGTTTCAGTATACAAACGTGCTTGGAAGATAAAAGATTCTGTGTTTCGGAAAGCACGTTAAGCTAAAAGTGCTTGGAAGATAAAAGATTCTGTGTTTCGGAAAGCACGTTAAGCTAAAAGGGTGTCCCAGGGTCGCTGTCTTTCATAGTAGTAGTAACACAAACCAAGACGGTATAAAAAATCTGACACCAGCGTTCATCGGGTCGTTCAGCCACAAGAAGAAGAAGAACGTGTGTAAAAGAGTAAGTGCAGCAACACACAGGCGTCACTTTTATTTTTATTGTTTATTTATTACAAACATTCTCATAAATCTCAAAAACTAATGTATAGTCCTTCAAAACTGTATGAACAGTTTGTCTGAGAGATCAATGAGACTGGCTTGCGATTATTAAACAAGGTAGAGAGAGAGACATTGATCTTTTCAATTGCTCTTTGCGGAAGTTCACAGAAACGGCACTGAATTGTTTTTTCAATTGAATAATATTTAATAACTAATGTAAGTAATATATATATATATGTAAAAAATTGGGTTAAGGTCATGTAAATAAATATAATAAATAAATAAAAATTAGTCTGAATAACCTTACTAATTAATAAAAACTAAATGAATTATTTAACTTATTGAGCTAACTATGCAAATTACAGATTACAGCATAAGATTTTTATCACATAGGTAGTGAGACCTAACTGCGCGAAAGGTTGCGCGCAAGGTCGCGTTCAACACGCTGTCAATGCTTTTTGCATTGCCTACAACACACATGCGTTACTTTACTTGTTGTCATAAATATATAACTTTATTTGCTCGTATATAAAAAAAAACAGTGTACTTAAAATAGTAAAAAAGTAAAATTAAATTTCCATCCGGGAAAGATTATACATTTCAAAAGGGCAATATTAGCTTAGATCCGGGTCAAAGTTTACATTATTTAGTACCTTTGTAAGCCTTCAGATTAACTTAGAATCCAGCAAGTTTCGAATAAATTAAATTAGCTTAAATAATTCTGTAACATTATTATATCAAAACAGGTAGGGTAGGGTCTTAATATTTTGACGTTGAAGAAGATCAGAAATTTTGTACAGGTTATCTGAATAGAGCTCAGTTAGCTACGTATGGCGCAAATTACCAGAGTCTTAGGTTCGATGTCCTGTGATATTAAATTTATTTTTTCCTGTTTTCAAATTTCACTGTAGTATAAAATAAAAACAATAAATTGGTTGCCTGGAAGATATTGCTACCTTAGGTACAAGGTTGAGAAAGCCCGATGGTGTAGTGGATAGAGCCGCTGCCTCCTGAACGGGAGGTCGTGGTTCGAGTCCCACCGTGTACCAATGTGTTTTCCGATTTTCGAATTTCATGTGTACGTTTATTTGGCGCTTTTTTTTGTTTGTTTCGGAATGCACAAGCCGTTGGTCCCGGTTAATATCATCTTATACCGTAGATATTAGTCGTTAAACCATGTCAGAGGCCAGTGCTAAGCATTGCCGGCTTGAAAACTCGAACCTCATCTAAGATTAGGTCTGGTTTCCCTTCTGGGTTGCGGAGGTGAGATGGCAGTCGTTCTGTGTAAAACACTGACCCCATGAGATACGGAATAGGGCTAGGTAGATGAGGTAACAAGTTTTTCATAAACTTTGTAATTCTCTACTGACTAAGAATAAAATATGAATTCCTTTGACGTTCCATTTACCACAAAGAAGACCACAAGCTTGTCTGACTTAAACAATAAATTTTACCATTTCTTACTTACTCCATTTTCCCACAAAAACGCCAACATCCTATCTAGGCTTTCCCTTTTCCTCTATTCCCCTAGAAATTCCTTTTTGTACAACAAACATTTGCGTACATAAAATAAAGCCTTTATCCCTAACGGGGAAAGCAGAGCGTAAACGACCTAAACAAAGGTCGTTCCGCCACGTCTGATAAAGTTTTGAGGAACTTTTTAATATAGTTTTGTATGTATATTGCTGTAGTAACAGGTTGTCAGCCCATCGCCTATCTATACATATAATAAATCACTAGAAGGGTCGTTTCTGTACATTGATTATTTTTACAAAAAAATAATTGCAGCAGGCATTATTAACGATATTAATATCAAAACGACGTTTTTTTATTTTTTGTCTGTTGGTCTGTATGTTACCACATCACGCCAAAACTACTAAACCGATTTCAATGGGACTTTTTATTTAACTGTGTTACCCGGGTTGCAATTGCAAGGATACCTAAAATCAAGCTACCTGAATTAGGAGGTGGGCAGGAAATTAAAATTTGGTTGTTTCTTAAACGATTTTTATGGAACTTTTTTTATTCGACTGAGCATTATTTAAAATCAAAGTTACGATACAAATAATCCCGCCACCTGACTTAGGGGGTAGGCATTATATTGAACTCTGATCGTTTTTAACCGATTTTAAAGGGACTTTTTATTTGACAGAGTTTTTATTTACCTGGTGTCCAGCCGAGGTTACATATAATCACGTAACCTATTCTAATATTGAGTAAGTACCCCAGTTTGTATGGAAATCGCATTGTCTGATCTTTGTTTTTGTATGGTAAACACGATTCCGCGCGCGAGTTAAGTCCGATGCACCCCCAAATATATCATTCGTCAGCACTACATCTGCTGACTAGGTATTGCACCTTCGATCTTAACACCTCAGCATTTAACTTAGGATGTGCGTCATTACTAATTAGTATATAAACTAGCTAATAAGAAGATTTGTGGAATATTATAAGCCGAAACTCTGTCACGTTGACTTAATAAATTATATTTTTAAACTCTTCTCCGGCCTATCTCTTGTCTGGCGCAGCACGGCAGGTCTTTACTAAGCTGTCGCTTTTTTTGGGCTACGATACAACTTGTTCCTGATTTTGGCGGCACGCTTCGACGTTTCAACGTTTTAAGTAAAGAAGAACCTACAAAACAAATAAATTCGGCAAGGAAACCCTGGGAGAAGCAGCTGGCACGAGTTCGAGCAATATTCCACCACGAGAGGACATGGGAGTAGCTGCAGGACTGTGAGTAAATCTTTTCACCTTCCTTTCAGTTTTCCTTTATAATCCTCTTGTATATCTACGTACATTTGTATTATTTCGTATCAACCTTTACGTTATAATATTTTATTTGTATTATTACACATTAACTTCTGTGTTTAATACTTGTCTATATTGTATTTTTATTTATTTTTTTATTGTGAGGTGATTAAGTAGGTCAAGTGAATAGATTCTATTACGCGTACATTGATTTTTTAGAGTACATTACTTGTTTATTAAAATGGAGGGAATTAATAGAGTACCTATGGAGTTAGTTAAGATTATTCCAGTTTTCGAAGGGGATGCTAGGCAGTTACCCCTATTTGTTAAAAAATGCGAGTATATTTTAACTACTTACGCTGGGAACCAAGCTCAAAACGAGTACTTGTTCCATGTTGTCACTAGTAGACTAGCTGGGGAAGCTGCAAAATTAGTCGGGGAAAGGGAACAGATTGACACTTGGGTTGAGCTAAAGACGTTATTGTCTCAACATTTTGGGGATCCTAGGACCGAAGAATGTCTTTCTTTGGAATTAGAATCAACTAAAATTAATAGGGGAGAAAGTTATATCGACTTTTGCCATAGAATTCAGCATTTAAGAAGTGTATTATTTGCAAAGTTGACGGAGACTATTGATGATGCCAACTTACGCCAAGCAAAACGAACGATTTATGAGAATTCTTCATTCAATGTATTTTTGTACAATTTACCAGCTTATTTGGTTAGATTGGTGCGTTTGCGAGATGTAAGGACCTTGGAAGATGCCTTAAAGGTAGTTTTAGAGGAACAAAATTTTCAAACTTTGTACGATTTCAAAAACAATTCTAGGACCAATAATATTAGAAATCAAAGACCGAATTTGTCTATTAATAATACCCCAAATCTCTCAAGGCAAAACAATTCGCAAAGGCAACCGATACCATCAACTTCTAATAATTCTTTTTCAGACAATCCGCATTTCAATGCACGTAATTTTGATTATAATAATGATAACCGAAACTTTGGCTCTCGTAATAATTCTTTTCAGATGAGAAATTTCCCTAGACAACAAAATAAATCATTTAATTTTCGTAATAACAATCAGTGGCAACAGACAAGTAGGGCGAATTTTCCGCAGTTTCCGCACGGTCAGCAAAGAACGGACAGTGAACCGCGTCATATGTCGGCGTCGGGTTCGAACACTGACGTAACGATGCGTACAGCTAGTTCGAGGCGCATAAACTATACTGATAATAATAACTTTGATAACGTACCGATGCCAGGGCCGTACTCAGACTGTTCTCAGTCAGGGCCGTACTCAGGCTGTTCTCAGTCAGGGCCGTACTCAGGCTGTTCTCAGCCAAAGTTGTACTCAGGCGAATCTGTTCACGAACAAAATCGAGATGATGAACAGAGAGTAAATTTTTGTATAGCGGCCTCGAACCACAGGGGGTGGAGAGAATAAGAATAAACTGTTTTAGATGCGATAAATGCCGTGTAACTTACCTCATATAGAAATACCAGAATTGCAGTCCATATTTATGCTGGACACTGGGAGTACCCGGTCATTTATTAGCCCGCGATTAGCCGACCGTTTTTTCAAAGAATTCAAGCGTCGTGAACTATTTGAAGTTGTTAGCACTCACGCTTCAAGTAGGCACAGCGAGGTTATTTTTATCAAACTGCCTCCCATTTTCAAGAGCAATCAAATGTATAAATTTTATGTTTATAGCGTGGATGATAGGTATGACGGATTAATTGGAAGAGATTTAATAAAATATTTAAGGGGACGTATTGACTTTGATATAGATATGTTTTTTACGAAGGACACACAAATACCATTTATTTTCAAACCAGCTATGAGAGAGACATTTTATTTGCCTCCACGAAGCGAGTTACGGGTTAAACTTCCCGTTAGTTTGATAAATGGCGAAGGAATTTTGGACTATGTATAATTTCAGGAGGGTGTTAGGATGCCATCAGCATTGGTAACTTGTAGAAACGGTTACGCTAGCACGGTAATACAGAATTGTACGGAGGAAGAGCAGGTATTAATGATTACTGCACCCTTCAAGGTAGAGCCTTATATTCAGAACCCGGATGTTCGTGTAAACTTTATGGAGAATCAGGATAGTCCGGACGTAGATAAACTTCTAACAGATAATTTAGATAAATTACGATATGACCACATGAATCCCGAGGAAAGAAAGGCCATAGAAAATATTTGTAGGGAGTATAAGGACGTGTTCTACTGCGAAAATATTCCTTTATCCTTCACCAATCACGTAAAACACAAAATTCGCACTAGACACGAGGATCCTATACATATCAAGGCTTATAGGTTGCCTCCTTCACAAACTGAAGAAATTAAGAGGCAGGTAGAGAAGATGTTAAATGATGACGTTATTAGAGAGTCCCACTCTCCCTGGAGTGCTCCGGTTCATTTAGTACCGAAGAATATGGATGCTTCAGGCAAGCAAAAATGGCGAATGGTGGTGGATTATAGACGTCTGAACGATATTACAATCGACGATAAATATCCCTTGCCAAACATTAATGATTTATTCGATATGTTGGGAAATAGCATGTATTTCACAACTTTGGATTTGGCAAGCGGATACCACCAAATCGAAGTGGACCCAGCAGATAGATCTAAAACTGCATTCGGTACACCTTTCGGTATCTACGAATTTAATCGCATGCCATTCGGGCTCAAGACGGCTCCAGCCACATTCCAGAGAACGATGGATAACGTCCTGAGAGGACTCCAGGGGTTGCACTGCCTTGTGTACTTAGACGATGTCATCATTTTCTCAAAAAGTCTTCAAGAACACATTCAAAAACTAAGAGCCGTTTTCGATAGATTTCGCGAGAGTAACCTCAAGGTTCAGCTCGATAAGTCCCACTTTTTGCGTAAAGAGGTTTTGTACCTTGGGCATACCATAACAAGTGAAGGTTTAAAACCAAACACTGATAAAATCGACGCAATACTCAAATATCCAACACCCAAAACCGTTACAGAAATAAAATGTTTTTTGGGCCTAGCTGGATATTACAGGAAATTTATTAGGGATTTCGCTAAGATAGCTAGACCACTCACAAAATGTTTAAAGAAAGGGCAAAAAATTATACTTGATGATGATTATAGGAACAGCTTTCAAACACTAAAAAAGCTCTTAACTAATGCTCCCATTCTTCAGTATCCAGACTTTAAGAAACCCTTCGTGCTGACAACTGATGCATCAAACTATGCATTAGGGGCAGTTTTATCGCAAGGACCAATAGGTTCTGATAAACCTGTAGCATATGCCAGTCGCACCTTGTCCGATACTGAAGCCAAGTATAGCACAATAGAGAAGGAACTCCTAGCCGTGGTTTGGGCCGTAAAGTACTTCAGACCGTATCTTTATGGCAATAAGTTTACCATATTCACAGACCATCAACCTTTGGCCTGGCTGGATTCACTTAAAGAACCTAACACAAAATTAAGTAGGTGGAGATTACGTTTACAGGAGTTCGATTATGAGACCCGCTATAAAAAAAGGCTCACAAAACACCAATGCTGACGCGTTATCACGTATTCGAGTTAATGCATTTGATGATGATATAGAGTCAATGATAGTTAATTTAGACGATAGTGACGAACGAGTTAAGGAAGTAGTAAGGGAATTAGAAAATGATACTAAACAGGATAGCGATCAGGAAATGGAAGTTATAGAACTTTCAGACTCAGATGATGGTGCTACAGCACATTCCATCTCCAATAGGGAACATGAAGGTATTCCTATTTTAAATGAGGCCATAGATACCAAACCAAAACAAATACTCGTACATACATGATCTAGGCCGAACTTATCTGTTAAAGACTTATCCAACAATAAACAAAGAATTTTGGAGGTACATATGCCGTTGATTAACAACAAGAAGCTTGTAAAGGATCTTTTGAAGGAGTATGTAGACTTCAAACACAAGTATTTTATTTATTTTGAGGACCCTTCCTTTCGCAAAATTTTTTCAATGGTCGTTACTCAGTTATATAAAAAAGGAAGTGTTAATTTAATTGAATGTACGGAACGAGTAGTTAATTTAGTAGAATCAGAACAGGATCAAAGGGATGTTATTTTGAAGTATCATGAGGGGAAGACCTGTCATAGAGGGATTAGGGAAACATTGACAAAACTCAAAAGGCACTATTGGTGGCCAAACATGAAAGAAACCATATCAGCTATCATAAATAGTTGTGAAAAATGTAGGAAAATGAAATATGAGCGTAAACCTATTAAACCTCATATTCAGTTAACGCAAACGCAAAATTCACCTTTTCAGGAAGTTTATATGGACTTGCTTTTTATGGAAGGTAAATACTACCTTACAATAGTTGATGCTTTCAGCAAGTTAGGGCAAGCTATTGACATTCCTAATAGAAGCAGCCCGGAAGTCGTACGAGCGTTGATCAAATATTTCAGCATGTACGGTCTTCCGAAAAAAATAAATTGTGATTCAGGGGCTGAATTTAATAATCAACTATTGAAAGAATTCTTGGCCATGCATAAAATAGAGGTTCATATTGGTACACCCAATAATCCTAGTTCAATGGGTGTTGTAGAACGTTTCCATAGTACGATCAATGAAATGTATAGGTTAGCAAGATACCCGAAAACTGATCAGGATGCAGCTTCCGTTATGACATATGTCGTTATGGGTTATAACAATACTATACACTCTGCAACTGATTTCACTCCATTCGAAATTGCTTTTGGGCAAACGGAATTAGGTAACGTATTCGATACAGATAGGGAACGTAATCTTATGCAGAAGTTAGTACAGGATCACAGAAAACGTCTAAAAGTTCTTTACGATTATGTAACAGATAAGCTGAAAGATGATAAAGTTAAGGTAAGAGAGAAAAGGGGAGGTGAAGAACCACCAGAAATTAAGCCTGGTGATGACGTTTATATGAAAACTACTCGGACTAGGAAGGCTAAAGAGCTACCTAGATATGAAAAAGCTAAGGTGACAGGCAAACCAAATAGAAATATTGTACCAGTACAACTAAAAAATAAAAATACCCGAGTACCACTCAGAAATGTAAAACGACCTCCACAGGTGGTGGACGTGAACGATGCTGTTGCTGGTCCTAGTGGATCAGGGGCTCAGTCTGAACGTTCAGAATCTCGAGCGGAATCCAGGAATAGCTCCAATGAGGATGGGTTCAGCAGTGGTGAGGAATAGTGAGTGGAGAGTGTTTAAAACTTTAGATTTACAGAATTTAAGTATTCAGTTAAGTAATAATATAAATGAATATTCTAGATTAAAAGGTATTATAAGTAAGTATTCGGAAGCACGACGTGAACTAGTGGGATTAGAAGTACAAATAGAATCTTTTCTAGAACTAACTAAAGACAGATTATATCAAATTTTACCTTCTGTAAGAGTTAAAAGAGGTATTCTAAACCCATTAGGTTCCTTAGTTAAGATAATATCAGGTAATTTAGATAATGAGGATGCAATTAAGTTTGATAAGGAAATAAGTAGTTTAGGATTAAAGGAACATTCAATTGAACGAAGAATATCTCTAATGCAAAAAGCTTTCGATAAACTTGTAAACATTTCAGATGATATAAATTTTAACGTTTTGCATCTGCGTCATAAAACCACGCAAATTGATACTCTTTTTAAAGAAGAGTATAATATTTCGAACATTCTAGCTATAACAAATAGTTTAAATCAAATCTTAAATAACTTTCGAACCATTTACAGTATGATTCAAGAAGTTGAGACAGCAATGGCTTTTAGTAAAATAGATACTTTACATCAGTCAGTAATTAATTCAACGGAACTTTTTAACATCTTAAAAACTGTAGAAAAACATGCTCGATTAATGTATCCTGTAACTTTAAATAACTTAGTGAGGCTAGAAAGAAATATTATTTTAAAATCTTATATGAATAATAGTACTTTAGTTTTTATATTAGAAATACCTCTAGTAGAAGAATATACATATATTTACTATAAAATTATTCCTATTCCTATACATTACCCTATCCAAAATAAAACCTATATTATAGTCCCTAAATTTCCTTACCTTTTGGTGAATCGATTGAAATACAGGTCCGTAGCAAACTCCTGTCAGGAGATTGAAGACAAAAAGTTTTTATGTACAGAAGACTCCATCATACAGTACCACAGCGAGTCCTGCATCGAATAGCTTATGTTATTGAAGAATAACCTAACATTATGTCATCAGAATCCTGTTGTAATCGAGAAGACTATGGTTATTAAGGTTACAGATCACCATTGGCTACTTTACTCGCAAGACGACATCACTGTGACAGAAAACTGCAATGATGAAATCAGAAAGCAGATGCTACGTGGAACTTACGTCTTATCGCCAGCACCAAACTGCGAAACAGTCATGGGAAACATTACTGTCGGAGCATCAACCAATGGGTCATCAATGAAGACATTTCTACCACCAGTCCAGATGCCACAACTGATGCGTGAAGTTCACAAGGACAATAAGCAGCTTGATCTTCGTGGAATAGACTTTAGTAACGTCAAAGACATCTTGAATTGCGTAAAGTACAGTGTCAGTGATAGTGATTTAAAAGACAGTTCTATTATTTTATGCAGCGATATTAATTTATGGACTTTATTTTTATATGTAGGTGTTATAATTTCAGGATTTTTTTTTTTGTATAGGTATCTCCGTAAGATTTATATTGTAAAACGAAATTCTCCGAAGTCTTCTTCGTTTCCTTCGGATAATTTCGCTCTTGGGGAGGGAGGAGTTAAGTCCGATGCACCCCCAAATATATCATTCGTCAGCACTACATCTGCTGACTAGGTATTGCACCTTCGATCTTAACACCTCAGCATTTAACTTAGGATGTGCGTCATTACTAATTAGTATATAAACTAGCTAATAAGAAGATTTGTGGAATATTATAAGCCGAAACTCTGTCGCGTTGACTTAATAAATTATATTTTTAAACTCTTCTCCGGCCTATCTCTTGTCTCGCGCGCTAGCAGATCCCGCTCCTACCCGCGGAGAAGCGTTTTCAGTATGTTCGTAACTGCGTGTTTTTCATACAAACCGGGCGTACGAAGTCGCTGGAATAGCTAGTGTTATAATAAATTGAAATCCCTCGGATCCCTTAGCTGGTTTTTACAGCATGCCTGGGAGGAAATGCAGCAGGCATATTCTATTCTCTCGCTCCCAGTCCAGCATAGAAGTACTACAGTCCTTCCATTTACCATAAAGCAGACCACAAGCTTGTCTGCCTCAAACAAACCACTATACTATGTACTCCCTACTCCATTTCCCAACAAAAAGGCCAACATCCTATCCAGACCATCTACTTTCCCATATCCTCTAGAAATTGCTTTGTACAGCAAACCTATCCTGACACCGTATTATTTATTCATATTACTCCTTTTGTCTCGAAGAAAACTCATAGACATATACCAAAGAGCATAAAAGAAGAAACACGATAGAATCTAAAATAAAGGCAAAATAATGTCGTAAAGTAAAATTGCTCGTAAAATCTTATCTCACTTGTTTTACAACGTGTTGCATGAATACGTTGTCACGAGAGTGAATAAGTTTTAAAACATATCATATACTATGTGTGACATATTTAAAAACTGTCATACAGTATGAATTACGGCATACATACAAGTGTTTTACAACTCCACTTTAAAAGTGAGTAAACGCTTTAAGAATGGATAAAATAAAGTAGGTACATACATACATATAATCACGCCTCCATCCCTAATGGGGTAGGCAGAGCGTAAACGACCTAAACAAAGGTCGTTTCACCACGTCTGACAAAGTTTTAAGGGCTTTTTAAGATAGATTTGTACGTATATTGCTGTAGTGATAGGTTGTCAGTCCATCGCCTAAATTACAATATACTAAAACCCTCAGATCCCGTAGCTGGTTTTTACAGCATGCTCGGGAGGAAATGCAGCTGGCACATTCTATGTTTTTCTCTCACTCCCAGGCCACCATGGAAGCTAAAGTAGGTACAGTGGATGAAATATGTTATTTATAATAATTTCTTGTTCATTATGTTAATAATTTTAAATTATGTATGCACAATAAACAATATATGTTATATTATATATCTTTAACAAATAAAGAGAATCCTTAATTTTCAACTCGAGTTAGTCATTTAACATTTAGGAGTATGTCTTTGAAGCTAGAAAATAAAGCTACATTATTCTTGTTAGCCATAGCCATTTGTAACAGTAAAATATAAAAATATTACAGAATAGCACTCAATAGAAACAATTTCCGACTTGATAGTAAGTGGGTATTCACAGACCGTTAGTTTTCTTGAGGTTCAAAAACACTAACAAACATTTCATCCATCACAGTTTTCAAATTTACATGTTCTAAAGCTGCACTACGCTAACCACACCATTCCTTCGAATCCCATATACAAGGTATGAAATTTTCAAAACACTATCTAGCCTGGACGTCCATTAACAACCCAGTCAAAAGGCGGCTGCGGTGAAAAAAAGTTGAACGTTTCTAGCCTCTATAAAACACTGGGTATTTGGATATTACGCAGCTTGGGCCGGGAATTACTTTTCTGGATGTGAAAAGCAAAATCTAGCGTTGAATTACTTGCTGATTTTTGTTTACGCTCTGCCTACCCCATTAGGGATAAAGGCGAGATTATATGTATTTTAGGTGCTAGTTGGTTGAAGGCATGCTTGCTGATGTGTGAAAATTTAATTAAGTTTAAAGCTTATATGCTCAGTTCATTGTCGACTGTCCTTTGATTACCATTAGATTAGATAACAGTCAAGAGATTACCTGTCGCAGAAAAATACCTTAGTCACTCTTTACAATAACCAAGTTATTTCTGACTCGTTACCAAACGTTGATAAAGATTTAGATAGCTGAAATCACATATACACTGAACGTTCAGCAGGGTTATGATGCGCACTGCAAGCTTTGAGATGTCTACACGCATTTCATACTTCTATGATTAATGCCTGTTTTTTCCGATGTGAAGTTCGCAACAAAAGAGATAATGTGTAGACAAAACGAAGTCTACAGTACGCGTTATGATACAGGAAAACCAAAGCAACAAAATCTGAAAGCACATGATAGAAATTGAGTTGTCTGCTTAAAAGTCGATCAATTGACAATCAACAAGAGTTCTACTCCAAATTTTTCTTTTTTAATATCTAACTGAAGTCCCTTCCAGAAACTGCAACTCCTTGTCCTAAAACACAGCATATTTTTCCCTCGCAAATCCCCAACGTGTGCATGCAACACATTGTAACTCACGTCGAGTACAGTCGGCAGCACAGCAAACATTTACTATCTACTGCAGCTCCCAGCTGCTGACGGTACTTTGGTCCGTGGCTGTTTGGAGACCGTTTATTCGCACCTTTTGTGGGGCCCGAGTGTCCCGAAACCGTAATTCCGTGTTTGCTAATTTGCAGTTTCTGGGGAATTGTTTTGCAATGGGAATCCTGCCTGGTACCGCTGTTGGCTCTCGTGACGGTTTTGAAGGTTGGTAGGATTCGACTACGACGGACCAATAATTGTGTTTGACTTTCATTGGTGGTATTCAGATTACTTCTTCCATGCTGGCCTGGGAGCGAGAGAATAAAATAGAGTGTGCCAGCTGCATTTCCTCCCGGGCATGCTGTAAAAACCAGCTAAGGCATCCGAGGGTTTCAGTATTTTGCAATTAAGGCGATTGGCTGACAACCTGTCACTACAGCAATATTCCTACAAATCTATCTTAAATAACAAAGCTTTGTCAGATGTGGTTGAACGACCTTTGATTGGGTCGTTTACGCTCTGCCTACCCCATTAGGGATAAAGGCGTGATTATATGTATGTATGTTCAAATAATTGCATTATTTAAAAAGAAAAATATTTTCTTTTCCATTCATAACAGTAAAAATAAATTTATTTTGATGATAGTGCAAAGCATCAAGAAAAAATGCCCCAATATTGAAGCAACACGTAAAAGTATTTTTTCTGTTCCTCCAATAGCTATTTCTATTGGGACAGTATTACTGATACAACCAGAGGGATAAGGATGTTTATATTTTTTTTATATTTATAATCACAGCGATCTTGAATTTAAATTCAAGATCTTGACTTTGTGTTTACCAGTGTTTCACAAATAAATTATTATTTTGAATTGATTTGAAAGCAGATCATTTTACTTATCTTATCAAACAAATAAGTGATCGAAATTCGGCATAATATTTTAAATTAAAACAAAAACAGTAACTGAAAGTCATTACTCGATAGGAAATGAACTTATAAGTTTCGGATCAAGAGCCTGAGCCATGGCCACTAAACCACACGGACAGTTAACATTTAAAGAGAGAAGAAGTTTTAATCGATTTTATCTGATTTATACAGCTTTTGTTGTCTACTAAAAGTGATTTAAATTTAAATGAGATGGTTTCTGAGTATTTCAACGGAAACTAATATTTAATTTAAACCGAACTTTTGACATTCAAGTTCGCAGACAGACATCTATAATTAATAAAAGCTAATAGATATAATTGAAAGTAAACGAAGATTTGTTATTAGATATAATATTAAATGAACTGATGGAAGACAATTTTAGTCCTTCTATTAATATTATTTAGATTTCGACAATCAAGAAGAAAATTGATTTTGCAGGCACTCTCTGTAGTAAATAAATAATAACAAACGCAATCTGGTATTAATGAACAAAATGGCCAAGAGCGTATCAGACACGCCCATATAAACGGTTTCATAGCCTTATATGTTTACTTAAAACAACATAATTGTCTTCAAAATTTGATTTCAACCTTATACGAAAACTATAAGGATCAATTCAGATTATATTCGTTTTTTCGGCCGATAGACATCGTGACGAGCGGACGTGTGTTAGTTGAGCTGTCGATTTTGAGCAATTTATATTCATGCATTTTTGTGATTGGCTGGGATTGCTAAGTTTCAATTCCTTGTTACTCATCGGGGACTCTTACCTGCTGACTCCACCCACCGAGTGAGATACACTTATTTTTCGAAGTGTCTTCCTTGTACCTGGTGAAGATAAGACGTCGTGATTCGATCCTGAGCCGTCTGCGCATGAATCCAGCGACTCTCCACTGCGCCACCTAGTAAGCTGCTCTGCGCATCGAAATAGCGGCCCATACGGATCATCGCCAGCGATAGAAAACCAGCGACGTGACCCCTCAGCAACGGAACTTAGCGCAGGCATCGGTGTCTTGCACGACTGGCTTCTAAACTGTACCTTTCACTTGCCACCACGCGCGACCTTGACTGCGCTACGAGCTACGCGCTACGCCTGTGTGACCGCCACTGCTACGGATCAGCTACAAAACAAGACTGCTTGCTACGCATGGACTTGACTTGCTCATGTGAGTACAAAAGTTGTAAACAAACCTGTTTCTAAGTGCTACGTGCGACAATACGAAATTACTAAATACTATTGCGCAAACAAATGTCTGTTCAACGTACTCCGCCACCTACACCTCTCCAACAGTCAAGTTTAAGTAAATCGGATACGGATATCACTGACGCTATTCAAAACAGTGAGTACGTTAATTATATCACCAGAACTAAACGCTCGAGACTTGAACTCTCTCCAGACGATATGCCGTCAGAACATCAGCAGCAAGGACTTAACCAAAGTATTACCAATCTCCTGGAGCACCAGTCGACTATGATTGGACAACTTGTTAAAGATGTATCAGAGATTAAAATGCAAAACACTGATATACAAAAGACAAATCAAGAAATCCAGAAATCTATGAGCTTTCTAGAAGCGCAATATGAAACATTGAAAAATCAATTAGAATCGCTGCAGAAAGAGCGTCAAGGTCAATTCGAGTACATTAAAAAGTTGGAAAATAAAATTCAAGATCTTGAATATAAATCGCGTTCGTCTGGAATCGAGATAAGGAACATTCCTATGACCGATGGTGAAAACTTTGAAACTGAAGAATACAGTCAACCCTATTGGCCAAGCTGTAGGACTACCTGTCCCGGAATCAAATATACGTGATATTTACCGGCTCCCAGGCAAGTCTAGCAGCGCACGTCCCATCATAGCGGAATTCGTGACCGTAAACACTAAACAAGAGTTGCTAAATGCTGTTCGTAAACACAATCAAAATGCAGGGTCTAAAGATAAAAAACTCAGCACACAACTCTTAGGAATAACTGGCAAACCACAGGCTGTTTACATCTCTGAACAAATACCCGGATCATCTAAGAAACTTTTCCACTCTGCTCGCGAATTCGCCAGTAATCATAACTTCAAGTTCTGCTGGATCAAAAACGGAAATATTTTTCTACGAAAAAATGAAGGAGAAAAACACATACTCGTAACATCGGAACAATGTCTGCGTGAGCTACGTAATACCAAATGACTATGTACTTATATCATATCTGTTAAAAGAGTTGTAATTTTAAGTTCTACGCTCCTACCTTTTTATACTTTTATATTTTTTCTTTACCTAATGTTCACACATACACATATATACAAAACCTACATATTTAATATTCAAACAAATTATTACACATATTACACTATTTTACTGTTCCACTCGCACAATTATACACCACACCAAATAACTTTAAAAAAAACTGGGTTACTTTTTCCATTCAACCATAGAGTCACACTAATTGCATCCGCCAAACAACAAAATAAATATGGCTGATTTAATCAACATATCCAATGAACTAGACACCCTTAACACTGAAAACTCATTTTTATGCTCTCCGGAGAATTGCACGGATTATATAATTACCTCTCACAATAATATGTCAATACTGCATGCAAACATAAGAAGCATTAATAAACATTTTGATGAACTGCAAGTATTAATTAAAAATACCAAAATAAATATTGACATCATAGTGCTCACCGAGTGCTGGCTGAGTTTGGTTACAAATTTACCGTACCTAAATGGGTATAATTCTCATTTTACAAAAAACCTCATTAATCAGAATGACGGCATAGTAATCTATACTAAAGTAGGTTTAAAATGTAAAGTTACACAGCCATCTTTTAGGAATGGTTGTTGTCTAGTTTGTAAAATTCAGAATAAGTTAGCACTTGTGAGCGTCTATCGATCACCGTCTTTCAACACTAAAGAGCAACATGAAAGTTTTCGAGATAGTCTAAATACCATTTACCGCCAATTATCATCCTTTAAAAATATTGCCCTCATCGGAGATATTAATATAAACATAAAACCAGACAATAAAGATGATTATAGTATGGACTATCTTATTTTAAACGCTTCACACGGGCTTTTACCAACGCATGTTCTAAATACTAGACAAGAGAGATGTATTGATCATGTTATGTTAAAAACGAATTTGAAAAATTGTACACTAGTGCTGGAGACCCAAATGATCGATCATAAACCACTGCTTCTAACACTCAAAAATACAAGACACTCAAAGAGAATACTCCAAACAGTTACTCGTGTAGACAACCAAACCATAAAAACTGAATTAGAACAAACAGATTTATCGGAAATACTCAGAAATGATGATGTAAATAAAGCTACAAATAAGTTTATTGAAATCCTAAGGTCAGCTATATCAAAACATACCATCACAGTGAAAATACCTCGAAGACAAAGAAACATTAAACCCTGGATTACACCAGGATTGCTGAAATGTATCAGGGTAAGAGATCGATTACATATTAAGTCTAAAAAACAGCCGGACAATGAAATCATTAAAATAACGTACAAACGCTACCGTAATTTCTGCACCCGACTTCTCCGGAATCTGAAAAAAATATGTGAGCAAAATGAATTCCTAAAAGCAGGCAAAAACCAGAAAAAACTTTGGAACACTATTAAAAGCTTAACCTTTTCTCAGAAAGCTCGAACATCATCCTCAGAATTACTTTACATCCATAACGACCCAAAAACATCCATAAATACTGTCTGCAATTTCTATAGCTCTATAGGCAAAGACTTAGCCAATAACATAATGGCCAACAACCCTCATCTTTTTTCATCAAATCCTAGGCATATAAAAGACAATAAAACCCGAGTCTCTACATCACCTACCAATTCTTTTGCTTTGCTGGATACAGATGACGCTGAAATTGAAACTGTAATCCTCAATCTTAGACATGACAGCGCAACTGGATGGTATGGTATTTCCTCGTCTATTCTAAAAGACTGCCGCCAAACGCTTTTGCCTTGTATTACTCACATTTGTAACTGTGCTATTAACACTGGGATTTTTCCGGATGCTCTCAAGTTGGCTATTGTCCATCCAATATTTAAAGGAGGTAACGGAGACTGTGTCAACGACTATCGCCCAATTTCGGTTTTAACAGCATTGTCTAAGATACTGGAAACTATTCTTAATAAAAGGCTGAAAGTATTCTTGGACAAACATAATCTCATTGGCAAAAACCAATACGGCTTCCGCACAGGTATCTCAACCGAGGACGCAGTGATGGATCTAACCAGCGATGTAGCCAGAAGTCTGGATTCACAAACTAAATGTTTAGGCATATTTTTAGATCTATCAAAGGCATTTGACACAGTCTCCGTTCCTATTCTCACTAATAAACTTGAACAAATGGGTATTCGTGGCATAGCTCTCAGTATTTTTAAGGATTATTTAAATAATCGAACGCAAAAAGTAAAAATTGATTCACTATACAGCGAGGAATACATGGTGTCTTATGGTGTTCCACAAGGCAGTATTCTTGGACCCACTCTGTTCACAATTTATATAAATGAATTATGCAGTATGAACCTCCCACAATGCAATATATACACCTATGCAGACGATACTGCCGTTATTGTCAAAGGAAAAAACTGGGACCATGTTAAAATAAGCGCAGAAGCTGCACTTAGAAAAATTATGAAATGGCTCGCAGTAAATTTGCTTTCTTTAAACTTGGACAAAACGAACTACATTTCATTTTCAATACTTAAAAATACTAAACCGGCAGATACCTTCATAATAAAGGCTCATACTTGTCCGAATACCAATAACGACTGTGACTGCTATAACATTCGAAAAACAGACACAGTAAAATATCTCGGGGTTCAGATAGATGATCGCCTAACCTGGGAAAAACAAATTGAATCTCTTTCAGCTAGAGTTGTGCGACTTATTTATATATTTAAGTTATTAAGGAATTCCGCGACATAGGAGATCCTCAAAATGACTTATGTTGCCTTGTGCCAATCAGTCATTACTTATTGTATTCCGGTTTGGGGTGGGGCATATAAGACCCACATGCTTGAACTAGAGCGAGCACAAAGAGCTGTACTAAAAGTGACTTTTAAAAAACCTTTTAAGTACCCAACATCTAAATTATACTTAGAATGTAAGTTACTTACCGTGAGAAAGCTCTTTGTGCTCAATGCTATCGTAAGAAAGCATCGAAATGTGCCACCTCCAGACCCTAATAGGCGTAGAAATAACCCTAATAGTGTTAGACATAATACTACGTTTGCTAAACACCAATACTACGTCCTAAGTAATTATGTATATACAAAATTAAATAATAAGCATAGCATATCAGCATTAAATAAACATGAAATGAAAAATAAACTCTCAAATTGGTTATTGACTCAGGAATACGATAAAGTAGAAAAAATACTCACATTTATCTCATAATAAATAAATTTAAGTATCTATATATGCAGTTCTAAATTAAACCTACGTAAACCCAATATACGCTTAAACTCGAACACACACATATACACTTACACACACACACACATACACACACACACACACACACACACACACATATTCTGTGTATTTTTGTAACTATTAATCCCATATCTGTAGTTACACTTTAGATCCGCTTGTCACTGATTGTATCTAAAGCATAACATTCATACGGAAGAAACACTGTCCCCCAAGACACAGGTTTCATCCTAGTTTGGGGAACAGGGTTCATTAATAAGGTACACTCTCTTAGACTACGTTGTATTAGTTTATAAGTCCTACTCGTACAAATTTAATGGGAATTAAATAAAATTTATTATTATTATTATTATATTATATATAAGGTAGTTTGTTGAAACGGTTTTTCCTAAATATTTCACAAACTTTAAATGCTACACTTTTCGTTACAGTTTTCATTGCAACTACAACTATATAGCCACATTCCATATGTTTTTCCTAATTACCGCATTTATACTTTTGAAGATAAGACCAGAACAAATTTGTGACAAATACTACATCTTTGAATGCAAATATCTTGAGACAGAACCATTTCCGACACTTCTTTTTTAATTTAAAAGACATGTCTGATATTACCCCACTCAATATATTACAGAATAAAAAAAATGTCCGCCTTTCACTTGTATGGAAGGGGGTCCAAAAATTAATATATTTACATAGTTTTTTTTATTTCCTAATTTGCGTCATCATAATCTATCTTCGTACCAAATTTCATGTTAATACTTAGGTGTAAAACTGAGTTTATAACAGGGGCGCGGCATATAGACGGACAGACAGACAAACAGACATGGCGAAATAATAAGGGTTCCTTACTTGACTACGGGACCCTAAAAACACTTTGAAAACGAATTTGGGTCAAATCTGTGATCTATTTTATGGCTTAGTAAGTGAACATTTAAAAAAGTAACTTCAACTCTTTTTTTATTATTTATTTAAGTTTATTTTCCATGGAATTATTTTTATTTACACACCTTGCCTAAATCACAGAATTATACAGAGTAGCCTGTTGAAATTCACCATTGAAGTTCACCAAACCCATAAAGGCCATTCAACAAAAACCCTTACAATACTTACCTTAGCTGTGACATTAAGAAGGCCCATTTAGTTTTGAATGGCCAATGAGATTTTCTGCAAAAGGCTTAAGTGTGTCCTTAATCGGTCTTCAATAAAGGCCTGGCCTGACTTACTTCAGTGTGAATGTGACTTGACCTTAATTAAGTTCTAAGCCTTAGGATTTAGCTGAGCTATTTGGCTAGAGCTTTTTGACAAAATACGTGACGTCTGTTACTTTTACCTTTCTTTTTCTTCTTCTGTTGAGTGGGTTTCGAGTATTTTACCTTTCTGTATCTTGGACTATCTTGTTCTTCAATGGTATTGAGGGTAAAAAGGACGGTGTTCAAAAAATTTAAACGGGTTGGTCAATCAATGAAACTGATTAATTTTCACTTATACATTCTAATTCTACTGGTAAATTTTAAATATTCACACATTCACATAATCACGCCTTTATCCCTAATGGGGTAGGCAGAGCGTAAACGATCTAAACAAAGGTCGTTCCGCCACGGGTGACAAAGTTTTGATGGTTATTTAAGAAAGATTCGTATATTGCTGTAGTGGCAGGATGTCAGCCCATCGCCTAAATTACTATAGTTCAGTTCAGTTCATTTATTTCACAATTACAGGTTTCAAAATTAAATTAAAATATAATAAATACAATTATGTCATCCGTAATGTGATCGTCAAAAGTATACAATATAAAATAATATAACATGTCAAATAATAATAAAGGAAAAAAGAATAATAATTAATATTAATTAAAAATCGAATCCATGTCACTATAATGAATAAATAATTAAACAAATTAAAAATTACAATTCATATACTCTTTAACAGAGTAAAATGATTTTTCCAATAAAAGGTTCTTTAGTCGGCGTCTAAATGTTTCGTCACATGACTCATTTTGCATGGCAATAGGCAGTTTGTCGTACAGCGACGGGCCAATCACGCGCGAGTTTCGCTCAGCTAGCGCCAAACGGTGCGGGATGGTAACTAACCGACCGGTTCGCCGTAGCGTTCTAGATCCCGCGCTTACACGTTTAAATTGAGTCAAGTTTTGACGGACATAATTAATAGTCTCAAAAATTTATTGGGCATAATGTGTCATGATTTTATATTCCGGAAACAACTTGCGGCAGGAACGCCTCGGTTTTACACCGGCTAATACGCGTAATGCTCGCTTCTGCATAATAAGGACAGAGTATGCAGTTGAGCTGTCCCCCCATAGTGTCGTTCCATAAACCATCAGCGAGTGGAAGTAGGCAAAATAGCAATGTTTCAGAGCGTGAGGTGTTATAAGCGGTTTTAACTGACGGAGCGCAAAGACTGCGCTGCTCAACCTGGCGCAAAGTGCTTTCACGTGGTGTTTCCAGTTCAGATTTGAGTCTAGTGTGAACCCGAGAAATTTGCATTGATCACACAACGGCATAGGACTACGGGTGATAGATCGAGGTAAGTCTACTGGTTTTCCCGAAAATATCATTATATTCGACTTATCAACATTTAATATTAGACCATTGGCAGTGAACCAGGTTTTAAGTTCGTCACTGGCTTTGCAGATTTTGTCAGCGAGCTGCTCATACGTCGGGGCACTCACTACCACCGTGGTATCGTCAGCGAAGAGAGCCACGAGACCCTCGGACACTGCCGATGGGAGGTCGTTGACGATAATCGAAAATAAAGTATTTCCTATTGCTGACTCTTGAGGAATTCCTATTGTGATATTGCATGGTTTCGATTTCATTTGTTTACCGTTTATCTTTACTTGCACTGTTTGTTTCCTGTCAGTTAGGAAATATTTAATAAGTTGGTGAGCGTCATGTTTAATCCCATAGCTGGAGAGTTTGTTGAGTAATATATTATGATTAATTACGTCAAATGCTTTTGACAAATCGCAAAATATAGCAGATACTTTGTTCTTATCATCAAGACTGGTTGTAACGTAATCAAAAATTGACTGAGCGGCAGATGTGGTGGACATACGCTTTCTGTATGCAAACTGCTTACCTGTGAGCAAATCATTTGACTCAAGGTAGGTGACTAAACTAGACGATATAATTGATTAAATTATCTTTGAAATATTTGACACTATTGTGATAGGTCTGTAATTATCTACCTTATGTTTTTCACCCTTTCCTTTATACACAGGGCAAACCCGGGTACATTTGAGAACCGCTGGATACTCACCACTTGAAAACAATTCATTAATTAATACGACAAGATTATTAATTGCTATTACCAGAATGTAAGAGGACTAAGATCAAAAACACTAACTTTTAGACGTAATATTGAAATGCGTAAATTGGATATAATAGCTATAACTGAAACTTTTTTAACAAGTTCAGTGTACGACGGCGAACTCTTTCCGTCAGATTACACGGTGATCCGCAGAGACAGACCTGATGACACTGGCTGGGGAGGAGTAATGCTAGCAGTGCATAACAAATATTCCGTACGCACTGTGACTGACATCCCAGAGCTCACTAATGATAAGGAACTTTTAGTATCTGTTGTTACCTGGAAAAATATAAAAATTTTATGTGCCGTAGTATACTTACCACCAAGCTATAAATACCAGCAATACCTCGATGTTCTTAGCTGTTTAGAAAATACAATATGTAAATATGCTACTTTAGATTGTATTGTGTTCGGGGACTTTAATTTAAACTGAAGGAAAATGTTAGGAATCAATTTAATTTTTTTTTGGAGTTCTGTAAAGTTAAGCAATATAGTAATGTATTCAACAACTATGGAGGACAATTAGATTTAGTGTTAAGTAATAGAAAACAGGTTAAAGTAGTAGTAGAACATTGTATAGAGCCTTTAGTTCCTATAGATACCCCTCACCCAGCGTTGAAAGTCACAATGCAACTGCCGCGCCGCAAACCGCCACCGCTGCCTGCGCCACCTCATATCGATCCCCCTTCTTATAATCCCTTAGCTGCCCCGCGTTGGAACTTTCGAAAAGCCCAATACCAACTTTTATACACAGAGATTCTAGAATCAGATTGGTCGGATGTTTTAGGTGTTAAACACATCGATGAGGCTATTGATTTATTTTACTCTAAATTAAATAAAATTGTAAGTAAACACGTACCTGAGAAAAATATTTCTAGTACCAAAGTCACTCGTTATTCCTATCCAGTATGGTACACGAAAGAAATTATAACTAATATAGAACATAAATATCACCACCTAGAAGCATTTAAAAAAAATGGAAAAGTTTACAATAGAGAATTGTATAAATATTACAGAGAACACGTAAAGCTTCTTATTAGTAACACATACAATTTGTATCTAATACATACATACATAAAATCACGCCTTTATCCCTTACGGGGTAGGCAGAGCGTAAAACGCCTCCTAAAAGGCGCTTTCGCCACGTCTGACATAACTTGAGGGCAATTTTAGATTGTAATGTGTATTGCTGTAGTGACAGGTTGTCAGCCCCTCGCCTAAATTACAATACACTGTAACCCTCGAATCCCTTTTGCTGACTTTTACAGCATGCCCGGGAGGAAGGGCAACTGGAACATTCTATGTTTTTCTTTCTCTCCCAGTCCAGTATGGAAGAAAACTATCTAAAAACAACACAAAATAATATCGTCAACGACCCAAAACATTTCTGGAGATAGGAAAAGCGAAAGACAAAGGTGTAACGAATACCTATATAATGGAATCACAGTTTGTGGCCAAAATGCAGCAGATGCATTTGCTTCATATTTTAGTTCTGTTTTTCACCCAAATACACCTAAGCTTAATTCAAACTTAGCCCAACAGCAATCAATAGGTGTTTGTGATTCCAATCGAGTTGATATAAAATATATTACACTAGAAGAGCTCCAGAGAGTAACAAAACAACTCAAACCTCATTCCTCAGCAGGCCCGGATGAGATTCCACCTTTTCTTCTGAAAGATTGTTTGAACACACTTGGACTTCCCCTTTTACACCTATACAACCTCTCAATAGATCTAGCAACATACCCTATGAAGTGGAAAGTTAGTAGAGTCACTCCTATACCGAAAAGTGGTTTATCTCCCGATGTTACTACATTTAGACCTATAGCAGCTTTATCAGTCTTTGCCAAGCTCTTCGAGTCAATTATAAACCACCGAATTAGTAACCAAATTAAAAATCATTTACATGACAGCCAACATGGATTTCGACAAACCCGATCTACAACAACCAATCAGATTAACTTCGTTGATTATGTCACAGCTGAAATGGATCAGGGTCATTAAGTAGATACGGCCTACTTAGATTTTAAAAAGGCTTTCGATGTAGTTGATAACGACATTCTTCTTAGCAAAATGGCTGCATTTGCATTCACTCCTAAATTATTACAGTTTTTCGCATCATATATGAGAGATCGAGTACAATATGTCCGTATAGGTGCTTATGAGTCATCCCAGTATTATACCAGATCCGGAGTAAGTCAGGGCAGTACTTTGGGGCCAACCCAGTTCCTTATTATGATCAATGATCTTCCAAAGGTGGTGAGGACTTCTAAGTGTCTATGGTTCGCGGATGATTTAAAGTTATACCATTCAATTACTGAATCAAATGATTGTATTCTGTGACAACTTGACATTGATGCAGTAACTGAATGGAGTGAAAGAAACCGCCTCTCTTTTAATGAACATAACTGTAAAATAGTCACTTTTACTCGGAAGCTTACTCCCGTAATTACTAATTACACTATATCCGAAACACTTTTGGAACGTGTTGATCATATTAGGGACCTGGGTCTGGTGATGAGCTCGAGTCTTGATTTTAAAGAACATATTGTAGCAACATGCGCCAAAGCTTCCAAAATGTTAGGATTTATAATGAGAGTTACTTCTGCTTTCAATGATGGTAGAGTTGCCCTGGCGCTGTACAATGCATACGTCCGTAGTAGACTCGAGTTCAATGCCATTGTTTGGGACCCAAAAGAGAGTAAATATGTAGTAATGCTTGAAAGAGTGCAGCGTAAGTTTGCTAGGTACTTGTACAAAAAGAAATACGGGTATTATCCATACTTATACCCCTCACTATTTGTCCTCGGGTCGGTTGGGATAGATTCCTTGGAGATCCGTCGCAAAATGCTTCTTGTATTTCATTATTATTTATTAATAAATAATAAAATTGATAACCCAGAAACTCTTGCTCGAATCAACCTTGTGGCTGTGCCACTAAGATTCTTGCACAGTGGAGCGCTCGGGCAGAGAGGACGCCGGCCGCGGCCGCTGTTCGCTGTGGGGCAGGAGTTGCACACTCAGCAAGCTGAGCAGGCTCCTACAGCTAGGGTCATAAGTCTCCTCAACTGTATAATACAGTTACCAGAATCAGATTTAGATCTATTTTATGATAGTTATAGTGTTATTAATAAGAAAATGTACATATATTTAAATAAGATGTAGTTTACCTTGTAATTCGTTTTAGTTTTTAAATTAACATTTAAGCGCTTTGGTACTAACTGTAAGCTTATGTTGTGATTGAATAAATAGATAAATAAACAAGTATTTCAGACACAATTGGCCATATACACAGTAAAATATGATGATATGTCGTAAATGTCAAGGGTCGTGCGTGATTTTAATAGTGATTTGAGGACTTTATTGATAACGTCTATTGTGACAACCGGTAGTATGTAATGAGGTACATTAGTGTCGTTTAGGTATTTTTGAACATATTGGCTAGATATTGTCTCATTGTAATTTAATGAGAACTTGGAAGAAATACCTACAAACTGCGTGTTAAAGGCATCTGGAACATACGAGCTAGGAATATCCGGACATTTATATACTTAAACCCTCGGATCCCTTAGCTGGTTTTTACAGCATGCCCGGGAGGAAATGCAGCTGGCACATTCTATGTTTTTCTCTCGCTCCCAGGCCAGCATGGGAGGAAAATCAAGCAAAAAAAAATTATAGTAGCCATTTTAAAAGTGGAAGTATTTTTTTTTAGTTGCTAGAAGAATTTCTGTGTTAAAGTTGTTTAGTTTCATTGGCTGAGCGTGATCGACCACTGAGTAACCTCTTAAGGATTTCTGGCACCGTCTCTTACACATGTATGTATTATATCCAAAATAAATTGCATCGTTATTACCTACTTATGAATACTGTAAATGTTTATTGGTTGACAGTTCTGTTATATTATTATACCCACTACATATTCCTTCCATGCTGGCCTGGGAGCGAGAGAATAACATAGACTGTGCCAGCTGCATTTTCTCCCGGGCATGCTGTAAAAATCAGCTAAGGAATCCGAGGGTTGCAGTATATTGTTATATGGGCGATGGGCTGACAACCGATTATTACAGCAATGCACCTAATCTCACAACTCTCACAAATCTATCCATACTAGTCTATACTAACATTATAAATGCGAAAGTAACTCTGTCTGCCTGTCTGTTTGTTTGTTGCTCTTTCACGGCTAAACGGATTTCGATGAAATTTGGTATGGTGATAGATGGTAATCCAGAGACGGACATAGGCTATTTATAATCACGCCAACGTAGTAAGGGGGTATGTAGTAGGCAGAAAAATGAATTTATGTGATTTCTTTCACGCCTAAACGGCTGAACGGCCTAAAGGCAGCCATAATTAAGAGGGTTATGAAGTGGATAACGCAATGTTGTTAAATTGTTGACACCAATTCACTTCATAAAGCAAGAAGAAAGGGAACAGAAGCGACTGGAGCGAGTCATGGACGGTAGGAATGGATGGGAGGACAGAACAGACATAATGCCTGTTTAGGGACGCGTGTGACGGGTAGGACAGGGGGTACGTGAGGAATGATGAAGGGAGAAGGGGTTTGACCCTACTTTCATCGCCACCTTGTTCACGTTATCGGACAAAACCCACAAGATGCTGCAGATAATCACGGGTGGACTAAGGAGAAAACAAAACTTCGCACACGAAGTCGCGGGTAAAAGCTAGTCTTAAATAACCCTCAAAACTTTGTCCGACGTGACGGAACGATCTTTATTTTGGTCGTCTACTCTCTGCCTACCTCATTAAGGATAAAGGCGTGACTATATGTATGTATGTATGTACAACATATTCCGAGATTGAGCCCCTACCAAAATGAACAGGAATAAGAGTATCTTACGAAACTTACTAATATAAACTTTTATGTTATGCAGTGCTGTAGCAGTTAGGTTCATTATGTATAGGATTTTTTTACGTGCGGGTGGTAACTTACTTTTGCGAAGTACAATCGAAAGCAAACAATTTTGGGCCAAATACGGAAAACTCAGAAATTGCATTATTTAATTATATTATACATACATACATATAATCACGCCTTTATCCCTAATGGGGTAGGCAGAGAGTAAACGACCTAAACGAAGACCGTTGCGCCACGTCTGACAAAGTTTTGAGGGTTATTTAAGATAGATTTGTAGGTATATTGCTGTAGTGACAGGTTGTCAGCCTATCGCCTAAATTGCAATATACAGAAACCCTCGGATCCCTTAGCTGGTTTTTACAGCATGCCCGGGAGGAAATGCAGCTGGCACATTCTATGTTTTTCTCTCGCTCCCAGTCCAGCATGGAAGTGAAATTATATTATACCTACTACATATTTCGTGAGTAAGCCCCTACCAAAATGAACGGGAATAATAGTATCTTACGAAACTTCCTAATATAAACTTTAATGTTGTGCAGCGCTGTACGTACACGCGCAGATAGCAGTAAGCGTTCATTATGTATAGGAAATACATGCGGGTGCTAACTTTATTACACTTACAGTCTTTGCGTTTGCGAAGTATAATGGAGAGCAAACGATTTTGGGTATTATTATTCATCGGGTCGATAGACTCGATACCCAGTCGACAGAAGACAGAAGAAGAAAAATAACAAAATTCTCAACATGAGGGAACACAAAGTTGATATTTGTCAATTTATCACTTTGTGAAGTTTTTACCCCAGTTTCGTTTGGCAATTGCAGACTGATTCACCTGATTGTCCGAAAAAGAAAAAGATTTCGTGCTTCGGAGGGCACGTTAAGCCGTCGGTCCCGGTCGCTGTCTTTGATAGTGGTCGTTACTCAAACCATGTCAGAGGCCTGATAGTTGTGCTACTAGGCGGTTTAAAAACTCTGACACCAGGGCTCATCGGGTCGATAGACTCGATACCCACTCGAAAGAAGAAGAAGCATACGATTTTGGGTATTATTATTCATCGGGTCGATAGACTCGATACCCAGTCGACAGAAGACAGAAGAAGAAGAATAACAAAATTCTCAATATGAGGGAACACAAAGTTGATATTTGTCAATTTATCACTTTGTGAAGTTTTTACCCCAGTTTCGTTTGGCAATTGCAGACTGATTCACCTGATTGTCCGAAAAAGAAAAAGATTTCGTGCTTCGGAGGGCACGTTAAGCCTTCGGTCCCGGTCGCTGTCTTTGATAGTGGTCGTTACTCAAACCATGTCAGAGGCCTGATAGTTGTGCTACTAGGCGGTTTAAAAACTCTGACACCAGGGTTCATCGGGTCGATAGACTCGATACCCACTCAAAAGAAGAAGAAGCATACGATTTTGGGTATTATTATTCATCGGGTCGATAGACTCGATACCCAGTCGACAGAAAACAGAAGAAGAAGAATAACAAAATTCTCAACATGAGGGAACACAAAGTTGATATTTGTCAATTTATCACTTTGTGAAGTATTTACCCCAGTTTCGTTTGGCAATTGCAGACTGATTCACCTGATTGTCCGAAAAGAAAAAGGGTTCCGTTTCGGAGGGTACGTTAAGCCGTCGGTCCCGGTCGTTGTCTTTGATAGTGATCGTTACTCAAAACCATGTCAGAGGCCTAATGGCTGTGCTACTAAGCGGTTTGAAAACTCTAACACCAGGGTTCATCGGGTAGATCACAAAATTTTGCAATAGCTTAACTTTTCCTCCTGCTTTAGTAGGCTTTGAAGTTACTAGGAAAATATATCAATTCGCAGTTTTGAATCCACCGGTTGCAATCAAAAAAGGTCATTGAGGGTTAATTAAGATAGATTTGTAGGTATATTGCTGTAGTGACGGATTGTCAGCCTATTACCTAAATTTCAATGTACAGAAACCCTCGGATCCCTTAGCTGGGCTTACAGCATGCCCGAGAGGAAATGCAGCTGGCATATTCTATGTTTTTCTCTAGCTCTCAGTCCAGCATGTAAGAAATAATTTCAGCAGTTCGAATCATAATAATATCCTAAAAATCCCTTATTTTCCCCACTAAAAGTGTTGTTCGTTCTGAGTGTCCGTGTGTGTATTTAATAGTTAAATAATTCTGCGTTTCTACGCAATCCGGGCGGAAGTTGGGCAACTAACAACTTCTCTGCTGATGGTACCCACCCCAAGAACCGTTAGTACATACATACATACAGTCACGCCTTTATCCCTGATGGGTAGGCAGAGCGTAAACGACCTAAACAAAAGTCGTTCCGCCACGTCTGACAGAATTATAAGGGTTAATTAAGATATATTTGTAGGTATATTGCTGTAAACAAGACAAACATATCCTAAACAACCCTCAAAACTTTGTCAGACGTGGCGAAACGACCTTTGTTTAGGTCGTTTACGCTCTGCCTACCCCATTAGGGATAAAGGCGTGATTATATGTATGTACGTATGTATATTGCTGTAGTGATAGGTTGTCATCAGATCGGCTAAATTTCAATATACTGAAACCCTCGGATCCCTCAGCTTATTTTTACAGCATGCTCATAGGAGGAAATGCAGCTGGCACATTCTATGTTTTTCTCTCTCTAGTCCAGCTTGGAAGTAAGTACTGTTAGCTATAGTTGTAATTAGCGTGATATTACATACATAATAGTCACACCTGCATCCCTTACGGGGTAGGAGAAGCGTCAACGGTCTCGTTTATCGAGAGACCGGTTTCACCACGTCTGACAAGTTTCGAGGCTTATTTTAGAAAAATATACATATTGCTACAGTGATTATTATCTGTACTCATGCCATCGTTTAAATTTGTAATGCACCAAATCCTTTGTCTTCTTCTAATAACTCTTCTACAATACAACCATGAAGAGAAGCAGCTGGCACATTCTATATTTTTCTTTTGCTCCTGGAAGTTTGGCAACTAACAAGTTGTCTTCTGATGGTACCCATTGCAGGTACCGTTAGTTATAGTTGTAATTAGCGTGATCATATGCACGGGAACATTCTGTGATAATATTGCGTATATAAAAGTCACGCCTGTATACATCAAATGGTAGGCAGAGCGTTAACGTCCTCTTAATAGAGCGATTTCGCCAAGTCAGTCAAGTTTCAAGGGACTTTTAAGAAACAACTTTTCTGTACATATATTGCTACTCGTGTTCATATAGGTTAAAGGATATTGATTTAGATGTGGACGGATATGTTCTTCTTCTTCTGTCTAGTGGGTATCGAGTCTATCGACCCTATGAACCCTGGTGTCAGAGTTTTTAAACCGCCTAGTAGCACAACTATGAGGCCTATGACATGGTTTGAGTAACGACTACTGTCAAAGACAGCGACCGGGCTTAACGTGCCCTCCGAAGCAAAAATCTTTTGAGGATACGGGTTGACGGATATGTTAAGAGAGGACGACCAATGTAAAGATGGATGGACTGTGTGAAAGAAAGGTTGCCTGGTGGAAATTGCTGCTTTAGCAATAAGGCCGCCTATATTGTACTGTTTTGTTCCTTACTTTTCTGCTGTATGTATTTGTGTTTCTTTGTGCAATAAAGTATCTTGTATTGTATTGTAAAGATATTATGTTGAAAACAGGTGTTAGTGTCGAACTGACGGCTGACAGGGATGAATGGAAAATGAAAACATACTGCGCCGACCCCAAATAATGGAATAAGGGCAAGGGAATGATGATATTGCTACTTGTGGTCTTTCACTTGATGACCATACATACATACATAACGTCACGCCTCTTTCCCGGAGGGGTAGGCAGAGATCACATCCTTCCATTTGCTACGATCCTTGATGACCAATACATCGAAATCCTCTTATCCTTCTACTGATTTCTACAGTATGCCTGAGAGGAGAATCAGCTGGCACATTCTATATTTTCTTTCGCTCCCGTAGGTTTCGGAACTAACAAGTTCTCTGCTGATTGTACCCGCTCAAGGTACAGTTACTACATACATATAATCACGACTTTATCCCTAATGGGGTAGGCAGAGCGGAAACGACCTAAACAAAGGTCGTTCCGCCACGTCTGACAAAGTATTGAGGATTGTTAAAGATAGATTTGTAAGTATATTGCTGTAGTGACAGGTTGTCAGCCTGTCGCCTAAATTGCAATATACAGAAACCCTCGGATCCCTTAGCTGGTTTTTACAGCTTGCCCGGGAGGGAATGCAGCTGGCACATTCTATGTTTTTCTCTCGCTACCAGTCCAGCATGGGAGTAATTACCGTTAGTTATAGTTGTAATTAGCGTGATCATATGCACGGGAACATTCTATGATAATATTAAACTTTTTTTTGTACTTTCGCGGTTATTTTCACTATTACTATGAGACATTTTACGGGTTGCAGTATGTTCTAATTTAGGCGATGGGCTGACAACCTGTCACTACAGCAATAAACCTACAAATATATCTTTAATTACCCTCAAAAATTTGTCAGACGTGGCGGAACGACCGTTGTTTAGATCGTTTACGCTCTGCCTACCCCATTAAGGATAAAGGCGTGATTATATGTATGTATGTTCTTACCGTGTTTTTTTTAATGAATTCCCAATATCGGTGCTGAAACATAATTATCATGGGTAGACTGGAGAGAACTGCGGGTAGATTTAGAGACCGACATATCTGTCTATCTTTACCTCCTGTTAGTTACAAGATCTGTCTTGCTTTGTTTTTCTTTATATTGTGTAAATTTATTACTAGGGTAGCATTGGAGCACAGCACTACAACCGTCATCTCCCTAGCCTTATCCCGTATCCAACAGGGTCGGCTACCTAATCTAGGGGATTGAACGCGGTTTTTACACAGAGCGACTGCCATCTAACCTCCGCAACCCAGAAGGGAAACCAGACCCAATCCTAGATTAGGTCAGAGTTTTCAAGCCGCCAATGCTTAGAACTGGCCTCTGATATAGCTTAACGACTAATATTTACGGTATTAAACGATATTAACCGGGACCAACGGCTTAACGTGCCTTCCGAAGCACGGAAAAAGCGCCGAATAAACGTACATATGAAATTCGAAAACGGAAAAACACATTGGTACGTGGTGGGATTCGAACCACGACCTCCCGCTCAGGAGGCAGCGGCCCTATCCACTACACCATCGGGCTCTTCAGCACAGCACTACAACCATGGCAAATTAAAAAGTCACAACCCTCTATTACCCACTCTCCTGCATAAGACCTTAAGGAGAAGGGGATGACTGAAAATCAGCGCTACGTAGAGTCGTGCAGCGAAGAGATCTCTTCCAGCCAACCCAATGGTAGTCAGAGAAAGTTAATAATTTTGAGGGGACAAGAAAATGCAACATTAACAGAGACTAATAAATAAAAATTTCTTCCATGCTGGACTGGGAGAGATAGAAAAACATAGAATGTTCCAGCTGCCCTTCCTCCCATGCATGCTGTAGAAGTCAGCAAAAGGGACTCGAGGGTTACAGTGTATGTAATTTAGGCGATGGGCTGACAACCTGTCACTATAGCAATACATACATATTATAATCTAAAATTGCCCTCAATTTTTGTCAGACGTGGCGAAAGCGCCTTTTACGAGGCGTTTGACGCTCTGCTTACTCCGTAAGGAATAAAGGCGTGATTTTATGTATGTACTTACATACCTATACATAGAATAAATACCTACCGTATATTACTATTTTAAATAAACATACATATATACTAAACAATATATTGATACATACATATACGAATAAACTACATCAATATATACATCAAAATTGTCATTTGATGTTGTTTCTTTATTGACACTGCTGGCATCGTGACTAACGAAACTCGCGGATCTCTCCAGTCTACTCATGATCATGATGTTTATACATACATACATATAATCACGCCTTTATCACTAATGGGGTAGGCAGAGCGTAAACGACCTAAACAAAGGCTGTTCCGCCACGTCTGACAAAGTCTTGAGGGCTATCAAGATATATTTGTACGTATATTGCTGTAGTGATAGGTTGTCAGCCCATCACCTAAATTACAATATACTGAAACCCTCAGATCCCTTAGCAGGTTTTTACAGCATGCCCGGGAGGAAATTCAGCTGGCACATTCTATGTTTTTCTCTCACTCCCAGTCCAGCATGGAAGATCTTAAGATGATTATAACAGCATCAAAATATCTAGAACTCATCAAATAATTTAAATCGCGGTAAGAAACCCATAAAATTTATCATTGCTATGGTTATTTCACGGAACTTTATTGAACAACTGATTACTGCACGCAATTAACTAAAAAAATACTATGTTAATTGAAACATTACTAAAAATAACTAATAATATTAACTAATTTAAATTTTACGATTTTTGCGGTTGTTCGTTACGTTTTAATATTATTCTGAACATTTAAATAAGTTTATCGAAGCAGTTTAAAGAAATTTAAAGTGACCGTGAAAGAAATTTAAGGTGAAAATCGTTGTTTCTTTGCTGACTTGTCTCGTCTACGAAGTAACATCGTAACACATTCTATCCGCTACGAAATGCGTAGCACGTAGCTGCTACGCTGTAAATTCGTAGACCCGTAGACCGCTGCTACGCCACAGCATTTACTAGACTGACGGCCATTATAGTAGATCTTTTCCTAAGACTTGTAAATAATAGACTCTGTATTAAAGCGGCAATGTGGCCCAAAAAGTAAAAAAATGTCAGTAAAAAAAAACATTACTCACTTAAAACGAAGTGAATCGCTAAAACCGGTCCAACAGACTACAGTAATATTAGTAATCAAGATAATTTACAACCCCATAAATTAGCGGTTCGTAGTTCGTTGTAGTAACAAGTAGAAAATTTTAAAATAACGGCCACTAAGGGCAATTTTTCTTCCTGTTACTACAACTAAATAAGAATCGCTAATTTATATGGTTCTAAATTATCTTTATAACTATTACTTGAGTCTGTTGGCCTGGATTTTCGATTCAGTGTGTTTTATTGACTTATGATTTTATTTTACTGATGGGGGCGCCACTTAGCTTTTATATTCACCTCTGGCTATTCGTGAGATGAAAATAATGTTTCATTCAAGATTCAAATTACTTTTAAGAAGGTATTTATTTTTGCTCTCACTTACAGAGCTAATGTTATTATAATATTGTTTCAAATTTTTACTTGTATACATAATACTAAAATATCCAATATTTTTTTTGATAATTAATTTTCTTCATAATAACGAGGCCACTAATACTATTTAGATATTTTCACTTGAACTTTTACAGCACGCTGATGAAAAACATAGAATGGGCCAGCTGAATTTCCTCCCGGGCATGCCTTAAAAATAAGCTAAGAGATCCGAGGGTGTCACTAAATTGTAATTTAGGAGATGGGCTGACAACCTGTTACTACAGCAATATACCTACAAATATATCTTAAATAACCATCAAAACTTTGTCAGACGTGACTTCCGTCACGTGACCTTTGTTTAGATCGTTTACGCTCAGCCTACCCCATAAAACATAAAAGTGTGATTATAAAAATGTATGTATGTAAGTTTTACAGTACATACTTATTTAAATGAACACTTTTGCAACTTCCAAAGCACTAAAGCAGAATATGTAAATCAAAACAACAGCTCGTTAGAAATAAGCTGTTATGTACAGAAATGCAAATTGGTTTTGTCTGAATTTTAACAGCTGTTCCTGTTTCTATCTAGATCTAGACTAGAAATACCTTCGACTAGAGAAACTACAGACATCCGAATAATAGAGTGATAGAATAATGGTAGAACGTACCTACAATAAAAGCCGTCAACGGAATACCTAATCCAGGCTGGAGAAATTGCTTAACGTTTTCTAATAAAAGAACAAAAAGTATTCCATTCAATTAAACCACAAGAAACACAAATACATACAGCAGAAAAGTAAGGAATAGTACAATATAAGCGGCCTTATTGCTAAAGCAGCAATTTCTACCAGGCAACCTTCTGGTATTAGGATAGTACTTAGCAGAAAGCAAAATTTATTTGACAATAGGAAAATTTGGATGGTAATAGGATAAAGCTTCTTGTAATTTAACTCAAGCAACATCATCGCAGGTTTGTCTTTGTATTTACCTATAAATCATCTTAAAATTTTTGGTATATTGGTATTATTACATACATACATGTAATCACGCCTTTATCTCTAATGGGGTAGGCATAGCGAACGACCTGAACTAAAGTTTCGCCACGTCTGACAAAGTTTTGAGGGTTATTTAAGATATATTTGTAGGTATATTGCTGCAGTTGTCAGCCCATCGCCTAAATTACAATATACTGAAACCCTCGGATCCTTTAGCTGGTTTTCATAGCATGCTTGGAAGGAAATTCAGCTGGCACATTCTTTGTTTATCTCTAGCTCCCAGTCTAGCATGGAAGTTTGGTATAACGAATGGTATAATATCCTGAAAATGCATGACTTTTCCTATTAGATTTCTTTAACAGTCCGATGTATCTGCTGCTTGTTTACATCCATGCTGGACTGGAAGCGAGAGAAAAAACATAGAATGTGCCAGCTGCATTTTCTCCCGGGCATGCTGTAAAAACCAGCCAAGGGTTTTTGTATATTGCAATTTAGGCTAAGGGCTGACAACCTGTCACTTCAGCAATATACCTTCAAAATCTAAATAACCCTCAAAACTTTGTCAAACGTAGTGGAACGACCTTTGTTAAGGTCGTTTACGCTCTGCCTACCCCATTAGGGATAAAGGCGTGATTATATGTATGCATTTATTTTTCTTTACCAGTCCGATGTATCTGCTGCAGTAGTAGCTGTAATTGTTTTTTTTCATTTCAATCTTCACGCTTCATCTGCAAATTGCCTATAATCCAATCTCTCAGGCGTCTTCAACTGTAGGAAATAGTATGTTAATGTAAATTGAATCGTTTGCTTAGCAGTTTGTTTGTTTGTGCAAGCTGCCGTAAGGACGTTTGTTTAACTACTGATACGAGCCTGATTTGGATATCGATGTAGAGGAGGGAGGAATTATTGATTAATATGTTTACCGGTTGAAGTTTGTCATTTCTGGGCTAAAGCCCAAGGCTAAAGCACACTAAAGTTAGTTGTTTGTACTTAATTGCTGCTTTAGAGCCCGATGGTGTAGTGGATAGGGCCGCTGCCTCCTGAGCGGGAGGTCGTGGTTCGAATCCCACCACGTACCAATGTGTTTTTCGGTTTTCGAATTTCATATGTACGTTTATTCGGTGCTTTTTCCGTGCTTCGGAAGGCACGTTAAGCCGTTGGTCCCGGTTAATATCGTTTAATACCGTAGATATTAGTCTTTAAGCAATGTCAGAGGCCAGTGCTAAGCATTGGCGGCTTGAAAACTCTGACCTAATCTAGGATTGGGTCTGGTTTCCCTTCTAGGTTGCGGAGGTCAGATGGCAGTCGCTCTGTGTAAAAACCAGTACCCTCGTTCAATCCCCTAGACTAGGAAGCCGACCCCGTGAGATACGGGATAAGGCTAGGGAGATGATGACTTAGTTGCTGCTTTACAATATGTGAATATTATAGCTCATATTTATGAAGCGATCTCAAACTTGAGAGCAATATTAAGTATGGATTTGACAGGTCGCATTGTACTGAAATTACATTTCTGATACGAACTCATACTAGCTGTCAATCTCAAGTGCTGTTTACAAATACGGGCCTATGTGTTCCAAGAGTAGGTATTCTACGTAAATGTGAGGTGGCTGTATTGACATCTCTCACAAAGGTGGAAGTGTCTTACATATAAACTAGTCTTGCTGTGTCATTCTACATGTCAAATCGTCTCTAGTAATTATAAGCTTACCTCAGGCGGATCCGTCAGGCACTAAATGTTCGTTTCCCGGAATGTCCATTCCCTGGATGTCCATTTCCCTGAACGTCCGTTTCCTCGAACGTATTTTATGTTTTTCTGCCAGAAGGTATGTGATGTAAAGAACAGTAAAGAGTAAAGCCATTATGATTCTCTTATTTCACCGTAAAGTGTTCTAATACTGGCTTAAGGGCTCTCTCTGCTCCTTCCATAACCTGTACTTATCAGACCATGAGTTCATTTAGCAAACCCATAGAAAAAAAATACTTTTGTTACCCAAATATTATATCCCTTTCTTTTATTATTCTTGTTCAAGTGTTACACGAGTTAAGGTGGGTAATAATTTCCCCTCTTTTATTCGAAGGCTATAAATGCGTCATTTTTACAAAAGAAAAGGGTATTTCCCTTAAAAAGTTCGAGAAGTGGTGAAGGGTTGATTTCAGGTAACTTTTTTTTATATAATGATGTCTTTAGAGCGTAAAGGAATTTGTGCCTTAGAAAATTACACAATATATTCGAAGAAAATAAATTGGGAAGTTCATTATGGTGTTATTTTTTATTAACCGATATGTTCTCTGCTAGTTTTGACAACTGATCCCTAGGAACATAGGTCAATTAAAAAAAAAACAAATTAAAGTCTTTGCATTTCCTCACTAGTACATAAATTGAGCAAGTTACTGGCAGTCCCACACTCTAAACAAATACCGGGTGTAAGGGACAGCGTTCCACAAACTGATAATAGTTGCTAAGTCAACAATACTGAACAACTTCTATCAAGAAATTCTTTCAACAGGTAAAAAAAAAATGCTTTAACAATGCAAAGTGTCCTCCTCGGTCAGACAATTTGTATGGAAAAGCCATTGTCTTTTTCACTTCCTGAAAGAAGATCCTGGTGATAGTTGTTCAGTGTCATTGACTGAGCAACTACGATCAGTTTGCGGGACACTGTCTCTTACAAACCGTCTCACATGTGACAACAGACTCCAGTTGCAGAGCAGGATCACTTTGTGTGGGTTCATTCAGCTGTAGGTATTTCACTTTCATTCACAGGGAAGCATAATACAAAGTGTAAGCGACAGCGTCCTGCAAAATGATATGGGCTGCTCAGTCAACGAAACTGAACAACTGTTCTGAACCAGGAAAATATTTCACGAAATTAAATTAAATATTGGCTTATCCATACAAATTGTTCGATCAAGGTGGTCATCTTGTATGGGAAAGTAAATTTTTATCGTTTCCTTAAATAACTTCCTAATTTTCTTCTTTCGTGTCTTCAAGAAACGGGCTTTAGCCTGATTTAAGCAAGATTTATCTTGCTTGCCCAGAAAGCAGTTACCGTAATAGCTCTCTGGTTGCTATCGAGCAAATCCTCGCGTGAACAAGTGTTCGGACACGCAGGACAGTTGGTAAGGTGCGCCATGGTTTGCAATTGTTCTCCACATTCACAGCTGGCGTCTGCACATTCCTTATGATAGTTGTTCAGTTTCGTTGACTCAGCAACCCCTATCAGTTTGCGTGACGCTGTCCCTTACAACCCGTATGATGCCCTCATGTGAACAATGCTGGGAAGTAGATCCCTTCTACCCGTAAAAGGTCAGTAACCTCTGAATTAATAAATAGTCCAAACTCACGAACCCCATAATTAATCCCATAGAGTAGTTAATCCAATAAATCTCCGTGTGCCAAGTAATACAAATCTCGGTGCAAAATGCAATTAATAATTGGAGCAAAACACGAGCAGCAATTTGTAAGCGAAAACTGGTTGAAACCAGTTGGAGAAGGGTAACTCCGGTTTAGGCAAAGTATAATAAAGCAGTAAAACGTCTTCATACTAGCAAATTTTGACACTAAGCTATTGCTTATTTGCACAGCTACAGCACACATTGCGTTAAGTTTACATGTACATGTTATCTGTTGTTTCTTTTTGTCTGTTATAATTTAATTTTAGAACTTTCTTTTGTGTAAAATTTGTGTGTCTGTTTTACCAAATAAACGTTTTATCTATATCTATGATGAGCCGGAAATTCGTCACTAGGTACAGAAATAGCAAAACAAGTACACAATATTCTTCTTCTATCGTGTGGGTACGAGTCGATAGACTCTGGTGTCAGAGATTTTAAACCGCCTAATAGCATAGCTTTGTAGCAGTTTTGTATAACGACAAGTCAAAGACCGGGATCGACGGCTTATCGTGCCCTCCGAAGCATGGAATCCATTTTTTTGATGAACTCTGGTGTCAGAATTTTTAAACTGCCTAATAGCATAGCTTATGGGCCTCTAACATTGTCATAGACATAGACGGCGACTGGGACCGACGGCTTAATGTGCCCTCTGAAGCACGGAATCTATTTTCTTTTTGGACAATTAGATTATCAACCTGCAATATCGTAACCAAACGGAGTATAATCTGACTTAATGTTTTGCATACACTTTTAGGGTAATAGACATGGCCATTATGAATGGCAGTATCGTGTTCAAAGCTAATCCTTTATAGCAGCTACGAGGCATGTATTTACAATTGCTGACAAAGCGTTTTGAATGCGAGTGGCAAATGTAATAACCCTGTCACTATTATACTATAACATAAAGGCGTTGTGAAAATAATAGATAGCTAATGGGATAGGTACTTCCGTATTGGACTTAAAACGAAAGAAAAATATACAATTTTCTAGCCGCTTCTTTTCCCGTTTATGCTATAGAAAACAGTAAAAGTAGACAAGGATTTCGGTGAATGATGAGCGGACAATTTATCGCTAGCTACAGAAATAGCTAAGTACACAATATTATCTGACCGTTATTAAATAACGACCTAAAGCTTTGTCTACACTTTATAGACATGGCTATTATAAATGGTAGTATCATGTTCAAAGCCAGTCCTTTAGCAGCTACGAGGCATGCATTTACAATTGCCGACAAAGCGTTTTGAATGCAAGTGGCAAATGTAATAACCCGGGCACTATTGTACTGCAATACGTAAACCGGTTGTAAGGGACAGCGTCCCGCTAAGTGATAGGGGTTGCTCAGTCAACGACATTGAACAATTATCAGCAGGATTTTTTCTCAGGAAGTGAAAAAAAATGGCTTTTCCAAACAAAGTGTCCGATTGAGGTAAACATTTTGTATGTAAAAGTATTTTTTTTATTTCACTTCCTGAAAAAAAAAAACCTTGCTGATAGTAGTTATTGTCGTTGTTTGAGTAACCCCTATCAGTTTACGCTGTCCCTTACACCACGTATAACTGAGTTGCAGTTCGGCTGTGAAGATAAAGGATTGAGTACAGCCGTTTGAAATATTGGCTGAGTGTAGTGTAAAATATAAATAGAAGCGTGAGAAAACCAGTACGCTCGTTCAATCATCTAGATTAGATAGCCGACCCGCAAGATACGGGATAAGGTTAGGGAGATGATGGCGTCCCCTATATAAAAAAAGCATATTTGCATGAAGGTGAAATGCTGAATAACAACATCATAGGATTAGTTAAAATCCCACATTCCTGTATAATAATAGTCCTACCGACCGATTTTCTGTGATGGCGGCCAATCTCCCAGATAGTTTTTAGGGCCCAATTCTATGTGCTACACACAGGTGCACTGTCTAGTCTTTCAATCTCTTATTCTGATGGGACAGACTGACTGACACGACCAAGACCAGAGAGAAATCAGGCGCAGGACCGACTATTTACATGCCCATCCGACAGCGTGGATCATCTCAGCCTGCAATGTCCTAACTAAACTAGAAACAAAACAAGAATCGAACCCGGGACCTCCGGGTCGAGAGCCTATGGCTCAGACCGCTATACAAAGGAGGCAGTTCATTATTCCTGTATAACAAAACCAAGCCACAAAGTCTCTTGTCACTCGCACCCTTTTGTAAAATATCCACAGCCAGCCAGACTTTGACTGCTGCTGAAATTAATTCATTGTTGTTGCTCTGTGTTTCAGAAAGTGCTCCTATAGCGCAGTTTATCCTCTTTACACAATGAGTTGATAATATTTTAAGACCCAGCTAAACGAAACATAGGCTCGTATTTATAAAGCGTTCTCAAGATTGAGATCAATATTAAGCATACATTTGACAGACCAAAATGTACTGAAATGACATTTCTGATACGACCTCAAACTAGCTGTCAGTCGCAAGTGTTATTTATCAATACGAGCCGAAGTAGGTACCTACAGAATAAGCAAATAAACTATGCGCTTTTTTCTTTTGATTTTATGCAAAATGTATAATTATCTCTCTTGACTGAAAATAAACCTTAAGTAGACTATTGATCACGTTTTTATTTAAGGTGCATCCTGCCGGCAGATGAGCAGGTAGCAGTGGCGAAGGGTCTATACAAGCCGATTCCCGTCGGCTTCCCTTTCAAAAATTCCACCTTCACCAAATCCGGAATTACGTCAAAACTATAAAGTACTTCTTCTGCTTCTTCTTCTTCTAGATAGATAGTAGATTTCAAAATATGCAACAATCGCCCGTAGTGCCTTAGAATATTGTTCAAATCAGCGCACGCTACGGCTTAGCAGTAACGACCGAGGCCGCGACAAAAATAAGCGCAAAACGAACAAAAATACTAATTCCATAAAAACTACCCGTCGGAATAAAAATAAGACTATGTTGCGATTTTAGACAATCATAATACGGTTAATTTACCAAAGTAACCGTGAAAGCGCAACTAATAGTTTAGAAGAAATATCTATTGATAAAAACAGCTTTACTTCTAGATTTTTGTAACATACATACGTACATAAGTATGAAATAAAATATTTTTAAATGTTGCAATTGCAGGCCATAAAATAATTTCCTAGGTGTATTTTTTTTTCCAATGTTTTGTATTGGAGAAATAAGCTCTTGAAAATAACCATTTCCTCCCGGAATCACCTTAAGTAAGTGGGCGACAAGAGAAAAACTCTTAAGAATATCTTTAAGTGGGCGTAACTGTGTAAAGAGCTTTACATTACGTAGTAATGATATAATTTTCTACTGTAATCTGGCTGAGGACCACCATCATTTCTATCGTCCTGCATTTAACGCAAAACTATAAAAAGATGTAAAACTCAGACCCAGAAAGCTACCAGGTGTAAGGGGAGTCAACGAAACTAAACAACTATCACCAGGAAATTCATTCAGGTGACTAAAAAAATTACTTTACCATTGAAATGACTACCTCGATCAGACTATTTGTATGGAAATGCCTTTTTTTTACTTCCTGTAAGAATTTCCTGGTGCAAGTTGTTCAGTGTCGTTGACTGAACAACCCCTATCAGTTTGCACACTGTCCCTTACACCGCGTATGCAAAATAACCACCTCCACTTCACAAGTGCTAAAGATTATGATACCTCAAGTCGAGACATCAGCACGCTACTGGCTGGAATGATTACTAAACTTTATAAATTGAGCAAGATTCTACTTTGGCTCGTATTTATGAAGCGATCTCAAACTTGACAGCAATATTAAATTAAGTATGGATTTGACATGCCAGTTTGTACTGAAATGACATTTCTGATACGAACTCTACCTCGCTGTTACTCATGAGAGCTGATTATAAATACGGCCCTTTGATAGTTTGATGCTGTCAGCTCTAGTAGTTGGATCCTCATGAACTGGTCTATGTTATGGAAACATCTAGACTACTTCCATACTGGACTGGGAGAGTTAAAAAAACATAGAAAGTGCTAGCTGCATCTCCTCCCAGGCATGCTGTAAAAAACCGCTAAGCGATCCGAGCGTTTCTGTATATTACAATTTAAGAAATGGGATGACAACCTGTCACTACATCAATATACAGATCTATTTTCAACAACCCTCAAAATTGGTCAGATGTGGAGTGACCTTTGTTTGGGACGTTTACGCTTAGCCTTCCCCATTAGGGATACAGGCGACCAAAGATATATGCAGCATTGCCACCTCTCCTTCACAAGTGCTAAAGATTATGATACGTCAAGTCGAGACATCAGCACGCTACTGGGTGGAATTATTACTAAACTTTATAAATTGAGCAAGATTGTACTTCGATAGTTTGATGCTGTCAGCCCCAGTAGTTGGAACCTCGTGAACTGGTTTATGTTCTGGAAACTTCTAGAAGCTTCATATTACAGGTCGAGAAGATCAACAATGTACATACATACATATAATCACGCCTTTATCTATAATGGGGTAGGCAGAGCGTAAACGACCTAAACAAAGATTGCTGTAGTGACATCCCATCCCATCCCAGCCCATCGCCTAAATTGCAATATTCTGAAGCCCTCGGATCCTTTAGCTGGTTTTTACAGCATGCTCGAGAGGAAATGCAGCTGGCGTATTCTATGTTCTTTTCTCGCTCCCAGGCTGGCATGGAAAAAATCAACAATGTATGTACAAACTAGTCGATCGAATTATTGACTTCAATCGTGAATTGATTAGAACCATTCTTGATTTAGTATGTTTGAGTTCATAATAATTTGGTCTTATCAAGGTGACCTGAATAGTTTCAAAAGCTCCATCAGATGGCTCTAGCTGTACATGAATTGTCAAAGTTTTGGGTATGTTCACACGATCGCCATGCATAAATATTTTTTACGTGAAATTAAGATTTTTATGGCAGAACTAGCTCAGGCTACCAAAAAAAAGAACAGTTTATTGTTTTGTTTTACGGTTATTCCCATAAACATTTAAGAAATCATGCGTTATACCTTTTATACTGAGGCCTCTGAACGCAGCCTCAATTAAATAGACATAAGCATGACACTGCTAGCTTGGCTTTTGAAAAGCCACCTATCGGCAATATAGTGAATCTTAACAATGTCATTCTTAAAAGCCCTAATTAAATAGGAGACAGAATAAGTACGATACGAATTGATTCTTCATAATTCAGGTCGTACTCGTACGTAGATGTGACGAATCCTCGTGTCAGGAAAGTCCAAGCCGCTAATAATATAGAGAGGTAGAAAAATATTAATCAAATAAAATAGGCATCTTTTAATCACATAAAAAAAATACAAAAATACCCAACCGTGTATTTTTTACCCCACTGCGAAACGCAAAGGAGGATTATGTCAGCCTATCTATGTATGTATGTTTGATTCTCTGTGGCGCTCTAGAGAACAATCGTGTAGGTCGATATTAATTACTCGAACGTCAATCGATTCGTTTTAACCATGCGAGTATCACTGAAGACATAAGTTTGTCAAAAAAACTATATGGAGATAATCAGACGCCATTTTGTGAAAATGGAAAAAAATAAAGTCGACAAACTATGCCGAGTGGGGTATCATTGAATAGGTATTTGAAAATCAATGAGAGTATTTTTACGTATTTTTTAAAACGTGATTTAAAGTTATGAAGCTCCCTTTGTATTCTACGCAGTTTGGTATTTGAAGTTTCAAATTACATGTTAAAACTAGGAATTAAAGAAAGTGCTTACAAGTTTTGCATTGCCTACTCCTGTCAAAGCTTGTAAAAACAGCAAGCGAATATAATAAAAAAAAAACACAAACTACGGAAGCGGAATGGAGCACTTTACAAAATATGACTTTCCTGTCGTGACTTGTTCCATTTTAACACGTAAATAAAAATAAACAAAAACTATAATATATAATAATAATCTTTATTTGTAACAATTTAGGTACATTATTTCTTGAATGCCCTGCAGCATGTCATAGTTAGAGAACTGTACTACAAGCTGCAGTGCCTTCCTCTTATTGATAAGGTAAACTGTAAAGGTAAAGGTAACTGTTACCATTTTTATTATATTTCTAGTCTGCTAAAATTTCCGGTTTTTCTAAAAGATAATTTATGTTCTCGTTGAAGCTCTTAACATCTTTTGTAAAGAGAAAAGTCATATCTTGTTTCAAGGATGTTTTTTGCATAATATGTATTTCAAGTCTTGAAAAATGCGTAATTAACAAGATCCGACGAAAATAAGAAATTATGTTGCTAAGCAAGCTTTGCTTGTTTAGATCGGAACTGAATCCAACTCTTTAGGAGCAGCCGTTAGGCATCACCTTCGTAGCGTGGTCCGTCCCGCAAGGAGGCGCCCTTTCCCACTTCTTGTTCCCACACATATATCTCTGCAATTGTGAAATTCTTAAAAATATGTTATGTTACGTGGCTCTTAAATTGATTTTTGAAGTCTAGGAACTGATATTTATACTAATATACTCAAAGCAACAAATCTATCTTAAATACCCCATAAAACTTTGTCAGACGTGGCGGAACAACCTTTGTTTACGTCGTTTACGTTCTGTCTACCCTATTAGGGATAGCGGCGTGATTATATGTTTGTATACTCAAAGCCTGACTAGCCCGTCGATCTATAGCTAAACGTCTAACTAAATCCCTTAAGCAACTCCGCAGGCCAAGCGTATAGACTTTGCAAGACAATAAATTGTCCCCAACCACTGCAGTGCAATAGATTTGTTTCTGCACCACCGATTTTGCCTGAGCTTGCTTAATTGGCTTACAAACTGACCCCAGGTATAGTACAAGAAAACGCTGCAGTAAAACATCTTCATGTATTATTTAGACCAACTTTTTCTTTTGAAAGGTCCGAGACAATAAATTGACCCCAACCACTACAGTGCAATAGATTTGTTTCTGCACCACCGATTTTGCCTGAGCTTGCTTAATTGGCTTACAAACTGACTCCAGGTATAGTACAAGAAAACGGTGCAGTAAAACATCTTCATGTATTATTTAGACCAACTTTTCTTTTGAAAGGTCCGAGGTAATAAATTGTTACCAACCACTACAGTGCAATAGATTTGTTTCTGCACCACCGATCTCGCCTGAGCTTGCTTAATTGGCTTACAAACTGACCCCAGGTATAGTACAAGAAAACGGTGCAGTAAAACATCTTCATGTATTATTTAGACCAGCTTTTCTTTTGAAAGGTCCGAGACAATAAATTGTCCCCAACCACTACAGTGCAATAGATTTGTTTCTGCACCACCGATCTCGCCTGAGCTTGCTTAATTGGCTTACAAACTGACCTCAGGTATAGTACAAGAAAACGGTGCAGTAAAACATCTTTATGTATTATTTAGACCAACTATTCTTTTGAAAGGTCCGAGACAATAAATTGACCCCAACCACTACAGTGCAATAGATTTGTTTCTGCACCACCGATTTTGCCTGAGCTTGCTTAATTGGCTTACAAACTGACTCCAGGTATAGTACAAGAAAACGGTGCAGTAAAACATCTTCATGTATTATTTAGACCAACTTTTCTTTTGAAAGGTCCGTGGTAATAAATTGTTACCAACCACTACAGTGCAATAGATTTGTTTCTGCACCACCGATCTAGCCTGAGCTTACTTAATTGGCTTACAAACTGACCCCAGGTATAGTACAAGAAAACGGTGCAGTAAAACATCTTCATACATTATTAAGACCATTACAAACAGACCCCAGGTACAAGCAAATGTCGCAATGTAACGTCTCTATTTAAGTAAACCAATGTATCTGCCTGAAGATGACTTGATAACTAGTTGAAATATAACTAAACTTACAGAAATACGGGTGAAGTATAATAGTTTTCTTTTGTATAACAAAAGATATGAAAGAAACTCCGGGTAAGGTTTGAATTACAAAGGCTACGATAGTTGATGAAAGCTACATGCGATTCCTAATTTTAAGAGCGTTTTGTGTGAGTACGCATCACACGTGGGTTTGATATTGTCAGAACAAATATACACTTACCGTAAGTGTGGTAAAAAAATAAATACACACAATCCACGACTTTAGGACGTGGCGTGACTCAGACGTTTTACTGTTTCTTTACCTCTACTGTTCCTCAGGTGCACTGGACAAAACTAGAATATAGTAAATTAAACTTTAAACCGTTTAATCTAAAGTTTGAAATGCAGATCGGAATATTCTTAAGTAATTAGTTCTGGAAAATCTCCTTTCCAAGTTTCTTGAGTAGTATTAAACTGAGTAAAATCGGTGGTGGTTTTTAAATAGTTGGAAAATATTTCCGCACTAAGTACTTTGTTTGCATAAAGTTGAACTGCATCTTGATATATTTATTTTGCATTCACCAAAGAAATTTCAAAGGCTTGTTTAGTTAAGACCATGAAATTGAAAAACTTTTCCTATGAACCATACATACATACATATAGTCATATAGCCTTTATATATTATCCCTAATGGGGTTGGCAAAGCGTACACGACCTAAACAAAGGTCGTTTCGTCACGTCTGATAGAGTTTATGAATCATAAAGGTTTTAATATGATTTAATGATAATTTTGTGCTCCCATACAATTATTGGAATAGCTTTTGTATGGGAAGTACAAAGGAAATAGTCGTTGTGTGTAATTTTTTTTAATGTGTTCTACCTATTTTCTACACCTTTTAAGTGTTTTTTTTGTAAATTCAGCTGATTTATCGTAAACATAATGAAACAGCAATAAACATATAATTTACGTTGTTTTATTTTATTATACCTACTAATAAATACAATTTCTAAAACAAATCATATTTTTTTATGAAATTTTAAAAGCAATTTTTAAACAAGGCAATCCAGCAAAAATTTCCTCCGCAATATAAACCTCGAACTATCTAAAACTATCACCGTAGTGATCGCGTATACTTCGAACTTAAGCAATAAACTATCTCATAGGAAGGTTTATGCCTCGATAGAGACCAAACTCCATATTCATGTTCTAGTGGTTCATATTTACTGGATACTATAGTTTATGAGTTTGGGAAAATCTAGCGGTAAAGTGGCAAAAGATTAAAGCAAGTAGTTTTGCAGGTATTATGAATCCCATTTTACTATTTTACTTCAACTGCTGACAAAATGGCTCCCATTTTTCCAGTGAATTTAAAATCTACAAACTATTGCATAAAATTTCAATTCGCTACCTCTCATAGAATTTACAACATGCAAGGGTATAAAACTCACAGTACCTGCTTAGGTCGCAGGTAATAAATAAAGACGAAACTTTAAGGTTAGACCACACTAGGACGTGGCTGCAGCGGTGTGGCGCGGCGAGGCGCGACACAGCTCGACAAATGATTCTTTGTATGAAAATGTTTGAGACGTACCGCACTGAAGCAGCACTTGAGCTGCAGCGGAGCAGCGTCAAAGTCAAAATCGAAGTCAGGTTCATACGTTTTGACAGATTTTCTCGCGCAGTGTTGCGCTGCTGCAGTGTCGCTCCGCTCCGCTGTAGCTATGCCATAGTGCGGTCAAATTCCAATATTTATTGCAGTATCACAATTAGTAGTACATTCTTACGAGTAATTGTGACGTCCCGTCAGGACATAGCAATGTTAGACAGAGAGATTTACTGTTTACAATTATTTAAAATAAGAATCGAATTATATGTATAACAATTAATTACATTATTTATTGAATTTTAACGGTCCTAAGATAAATTCTAGAATTACAATCATAAACTATAAACTTATACTCATAACATGTTTATAACTAATATTATAATAATTAATACTATTTAGAGATCAGACGAAATACAGATTTTATTCAAATTCTTTTCAAAAATTCTTTTATATTATACAAACATTTCTGAATTAAATGTTTTTATAATTTTTCTATAAATATTTTATGCTTCTCTATATTTTTCATTGATTTTGAATACTATTGTAATTTTTTATGACCATTGAATGGGAGCTTGAAGTGAAAATTTCTAAATTCGAGAAGGCTTTTTAAGTTTTTGTAAGTTTCGGTTATTTCTTTTAATGTTTTTTTTAGGGGAATACAGGCACATATAGGATCTAACAAATTTACATGATTCTAATATATAAATTAAAGTCAAAGGTCTAACCTTACATATTTGAGAACAATTGTTTTTGGAGCTCAATGTAATTTTACCATATGTACCCACGGTCGTACAATGAAGTCGTATTGCCGCACGGGTCGCACCTACTTCATAACTTGAAGTACCGTCGGTGCAAGATTTATAGTGATGTCAACACGTTTTATCGATGCTTCGTGGTAGTTTAAAATAACTGCATAGTTACGAGTTTACTCTAGCAAACAAGAATAACAAAGAGAAATATAACTTTTAACTGTTTTTTAGCTAGGTACTTGTTTTGAGATTAAACTGGGTTCGTATTGCACAAATGCACACATTCATATATTTTTTTACATTTATAGTAACTGCTAACTTACCACCCCAATTTTACCCATGTTAATGAGTTTTCTTGGCGACATTAGGTTTTTGCTGCAGTGAAAAGTAGCATATGTCCTATTCTAGAATCCAACCCATAGTGAGCTAAGTTTTATCTCGATCCGTCCAGTGGTTGAAGAGTGATTAAGTTACAGAAATGAAAACATAAAAACTTGCCAACATCCAAACTTCATATTTTTTCTTTCTTTCTTTCTTTCTTTATATTTATAATATTAGCAGGATTTTATTGTCATTTCAGATACTTAAGACCAGAGACAGCACGTGGGAATCGAACCCTAGACTGCTAGATCCAAAGTTAACGCTATCAAACCATCCTGGAGGCAGTTCCATTGGCCATTGGAGGGCATTCAGACCGAATAATCAATTGGTTCTGGCAATGCGACCGGCGGCCTCGCTTGGATGATTTCGCAGTGTTGATCTTCAATACAGTTGGCTTAATATGGGTAATACATATACACACATACATATAATCACTCCTTTATCCATAAAGGGGTAGGCAGAGCGTACACTACCTAAATAAAGGTCGTTTCGCCACTTCTGACAAAGTTTTGAGGGTCATTTAAGATAGATTTATTGGTATATTGCCGTAGTGACAGGTTGTCAGCCTATTACCTAAATTGTAATAGAGAGAAACCCTTGGATCCCTTAGCTATTTTTACAGCGTGCCCGGGAGGAAATGCAGCTGGCACATTCTATGTTTTTCTATCGCTTCCAGTCCAGCATGGACTGGAAGCGATAGAAAATGGACATTCAGTCATTCAGTCATGGACAGAAACTTGGTAATCTGTCAATATAGCAATCCTGCATTTCTGTAGGTTGTTAACGACCCGATAAACACAGATGTCGTAGTTTTTAAGCTGCCAAATACGCCTTCGGTGACTTCAGTTGTTTCAAAGACAAAACTTGTATCGACGACTTAATATACTCAAGCACGCACGGAGCTTTTATTGACTGACAATAAAAGTGTTTCAACTCAAATTGACCTGATAATCTTAATCTCAAGACATGTAAAGTGATAATAATAACTTTTTGGGAATTGAATCGACAACCTCCGGAACAAGAGCCCATGGTTCAGACCACTATACCACAGAGGTAGCTTTCAGCTTCAATGATTCCTCATAGTTGATACAGTCGGCTTAATGTTGGTAATACAATCAATTCAGCCTGCATTATTATTTCAGTCGATTTATTATTATGGCTTAATTATGGTTTGGTTTGATTTATAGATTTAACTGTACTAATATTATAAATGGCCAAATGTATTAGTTTATCGGAGCGAAAGATTGATGTGTTTAGATTAAATACAGTTAAAGGGGTAAAGAAATTATTTATAAATTATATATTTCAAACTTTTCTTATTCATAAACAAACACAGTAGTTATTTTATTTCTTCAATAGTCGTTGATGGAAAACTGTTAGGTATGTGACAATTTTTTGCTATGTTTTTACCAAATTTGCTATATTGTGATAATTAAGGTTTTTTTTCTTTGCATAAACACAATTTACAATGCATAAATACGACAACATTACAGTTATTGAAGCATGGCAAAACAACAACATTGAAGTTTATTTTTAAATTGGATAAATTTAATCAGTTTTATTCAAGGTCTTAATCGAGTTTTACTAAACCATGTACAGGATCAAAATAATGTTACAAAATTATCTCTAGGCACGGATTTATAAGTAATCTAAAGAAACTGCAACTTAAATTGAATTTTGTTTAAATTCTAATCAAATTAATAACGAACTTGTTTTCTGTCCACGACTGGTTGAGCTTTTCTACTCCCTACTAAATTAAAAAATTACATATATAAGAAAGTATTTATTTTGCTAAAAGCTTATAATAAAAAAGGTTTAAACTTTATCAAATTAAATTCATCAACTAAATTGCATTTTACATATAATTTTATAGAAGTAAAAAGGTAAGTAACAAATTAGCAGACAGACTGTCTTTTGCATTTATATTGTGAGCAGAAAGTGCTGGCCTGGGAGCGAGAGTAAAACATAGAATTTGCCAGCTGCATTTCCTCTCGGGCATGCTGTAACAAACCAACTAAGGGATCTGAGGGTTCCAGTATATTGTAATTTAGGCGATGGGTTGACAACCTGTCACTACAGCAATAGACCTACAAATCTATCTTAAATAACCCTCAAAACTTTGTCAGTCGTGGCGGAACGGCTTTTGGTTAGGTGATTTACGCTCTGCCTACCCCATTAGGGATAAAGGCGTGATTATATGTATGTATGAAATAGTAAATCAACAATAACAGTCGTATTGCCTAGATCCAATCGGTTATTCAATTCCGATTATTCAGAATCACTGAGCATAGCGTTTATTGCAGGTAAAGCTATAAATCGCACGATAGAGTGAGGAATATTAATAGAATTAGACACGGTAAAATATCAAAGAACTTTCCTATTGTATATATTATCATCAAAAACAGCTTTTACTAAAACTGCCTCCGTGGTAGCAATGGGCTTTCGATCACTAAGGGAGGAACACAAAGTTGATATTTGTCAATTTATCTCTTTAAGAGGTTTTCACCAGTTTGGTTAGGAAAATGCAGGCTGAATTACCTGGTTGTCCGATAAGAAAAACGATTCAATACTTTGGAGAGCACGTTTTAGCTGTCGGTCCCGGTCGCTATCTTTTAAAGTGGTCGTTACTCATAACCATGTCAGAGGCCTAAGCTGTGCTACTACGCGGTTTAAATACTCTGACACCAGGATTCATCGGGTCGTTTGACTCGAGAATCCACTAGCTCAGAAGAAGACTAAAACTGTATGATAGTTCATGATTCGAAGGTAGCAAATTATCTACAAAATAACTAATTTCGGTACGTAAATAAATATAATCTTAAAATTATCAATTTTTATTACTAGTGCAAATCTAAAACTACTTGTAAATAATACCAGAAATTCTGTGTTCCTATTTTAAATTTAGATGTAGAATGTGGCATAACTGTTTAGAGCAGCCTTAGATCAAAAGTGCATCTCTACTTGAGCCTATCCTTGTCTCTTGAGCAGTATTTGCTCACTTGCCATCGATTGCATCTGCGGTCTGTGTCCGGAATGAATGCTCAATCAGTTCGAATAATCCAATCAATTCTAGGCTATGAGACAGTTCATAATTTTCTATTATTTACATACATATAATCACGCCTTTATCCCTAATGGGGTAGGCAGAGCGTAAGCGACATAAACAAAGGTCGTTTTGCCACGACTCACAAAGTTTTTAGGGTTATTTAAGATAGATTTATAGGTATATTGCTGTAGTGACAGGTTGTCAACACATCGCCTAAATTGCAATATACTGAAACCATCGGATCCCATAGCTGGTTTTTACAGCATGCTTGGGAGGAAATACAGCTGGCACATTCTATGTTTTTCTATCACTCCCAATCCATCATGGAAGAAACTATTATTTAACAGGTAATAAAATACACTTTGCTGTTTACAAAAGGGCGTAAAGGGCTGATCGATCATATTACTTATATTTTGAAGATGCAACCTTCGGATGCCACTTTATCTGATGTGGTCTAGTGGTGTGTGATTCTTAGCCTCTAGAGTCGTAGGACTTGGGTACAATTCTAACCGAGAATACAGAGGGGATATGAATACAGCTCCAGGATATTTCTTTTGGTAAGCTAATATAAAATTTTACGATAGTTTACAAAAGACAGCTCATTTATCGATACAAAAAAGCACGTCACTAGAAGCCCCTAATCGTCCCTTATAATTATAGGATATCGTCGTGCACGATTGCACAGGCTTCTTCACACTTCTTTCAGCGATAATTAGTCCCCACTGCTACCGAACTTCACACCCTGAACCAAGAGCAAAGAGTCTATTTTCCAACAAAGCGAAACATCCACTTTTCAATGACACTTCGGTATTCAAGAACCATTCATATGGCGGCAGATTTTTCGCTGATATTCCGTACGGCGCTTTTTTTTCTTTTTTGAAAATGTTCGTGTTCTTTTTTCGCGTTGCGGTTTTCTGAAACGGCTTTTTGGCAGTGTTTTCCTTTTTGGCAGTGTTTTTTGGTGTCGGGTTTATGTTCTGTCAAAAGACTTTGTGTTCGGTTTTGTGGCGTCAAGCATGATTAATCTTGTTGAGTAAAAGTTTTGCAAATGGTGGCTGTGTGTTTCGTTTTTACTTACTTTTTGGTTGATTTAAGCCGGCATATTTCTGAAACAAGGCAGACATTTATTAGAGGTTTGATTTCACAGTTTAAACACAGGAATTGACTTTATTTGAACGCAGAGTAAATACGATTAACTGTAAAAAAGTCCTCATCATTCTATAGTTGGTAGATTCAATTTACTTATTTAACGGTTTATTGTACACAAAACAATTACATAGGGAATAAAGACACAACAGGTAATGCTTATTTCTAAAATGAAATGTCTTACAGCAGTCCACAAGTTTTGACAAATTCCTCTTGACATGACTGATACCAGACCAGGGATCGTGCTGAATCGAAAAACCCTCATGATAAGACTGCATAGCTGAGAGATCTACAGTATATATAGGGTATTTTTTTGTTCCATGCTGGACTGGAAGCGAAAGAAAAACATAGAATGTGCCAGCTGCATTTCCTCCCAGGCATGCTGTAAAAACCAGCTAAGGGATCCGAGGGTTTCAGTATATTGCAATTTAGCCGATGGGCTGACATATCATATCATATCATTTTTATTGGTAAATATTATTTACACGTAATTTTACAATATTATCATTTATTCAACCTGTCACTACAGCAATATACCTTCAAATCTATTTTAAACAACCCTCTAAACATTGTCAGTCGTGGCGGAACGACTATTGTTAAGGTCGTTTACGCTCTGCCTGCCCTATTAGGGATACAGGCGTGATTAAATGTATGTGACCTTCCATGCTGGACTGGGAGAGATAGAAAAACATAGCATGTTCCAGCTGCCCTTCCTCCCGGGCATGCTGTAGAAGTCAGCAAAAGGGACTCGAGGGTTACAGTGTATTGTAATTTAGGCGATGGCCTGACAATCTGTCACTATAGCAATATACTTTTCAATCTAAAATTGCCCTCAATTTTTGTCAGACGTGGCGAAAGCGCCTTTTACGAGTCGTTTAACGCTCTGCCTACCCCGTAAGGGATAAAGGCGTGATTTTATGTATGTATGTATGTCATTTTCGGAAAATGATACAATGTACTACTGAGAAAAGTGCTAGCCCTACGAAATCTTCCAAGGTGCTTTATCACCCGTAGTGTATTAACAAAGCGACTTGTCAGTAGGTACTCGGCGAGAAGTGCAAGTCACGACCGAAATCTAATAAAGTGAACACCTTTTTAGGAAAGTGTTGTTACTCGTTACTATGGTTAGGGTTGCTAATACAATGTAGGTAACGTATAACGAAATTAAACAACTTTCATGTAGTGTTTTTAAAACAAATGAAAGTGAAACGAACGATTTGGCCATACAAAATGTCCACCACTTTGTTCAGATAATTTCATAAATGCAAAGAAATTATTCAATTTTGTTGACAGGGTAACTGTTATAAATACCCTCAATTTTTGTCAGACGTGGCGAAAGCGCCTTTTACGAGTCGTTTAACGCTCTGCCTACCCCGTAAAGGATAAATGCGTGATTTTATGTATGTATGTATGTAACTGTTATCAGTTTGCAGGAAGATGTCCCTTACACCCTGTATTTAACTTGTTACAACAAGTTCTCTAAATAAAGAGCAATAATAAAGGAACGCTTCGTCTTTGTTCCTGGAACTACTTACAATAATTGTGTCTGTTTCGACGAAGCGGTTCGCTTCCACATTCTTAATGCGAACGGCTAAGGAGTGGAACTCCCTGCCGGCGGATCTGTTTCCGGAACAATATAACCTGGGCCTTTTCAAGGCGAGAGTGAATCGGCACTACATAGGTGAGTATGCTTCAACATAGTCCGCATCGTCACTTTCCACCAAGTGAGATGGCGGACAAATGCTCGCCTATATATATTAAAAAAAAAAAAAAAAAGTACTCAAAAGTAGATTCCCAGGTTGCTTTTATGAAATAATATTTGGTCACTGAACTGAGCTAAGGCCCGTATTTAATAAACAGCACTTGAGACTGACAGCTAGTTTGAGTTCGTGTCAAAAATTTTATTTCAGTACAATATGACTTGTGAAATCCATACTTAATATTGCTTTCAATCTTAAGATCGCTTTTTGAATACGAGCTTTAGGGCCGTATTTGTAATTACCTCTGACAGTAACAGCGAATTTGAGTTCGTATCGGAAATATCATTTCAGATCAAATTGGCCTGTAAAATTTATACTTAATATTGGTCTCAAGTTTGAGATCGCTTCATAAATACGAGCCTTAGTGTCAATCATTTACCGGCAGCGAGTCGAAAGTAATATTATATTATTTTGAATCTCTGACAGTTCTAAAGTTAAGTCAACCAATAACTCCTTCTATTCCTTATTTAAGGAACTGACGGACGGTAACTTGAAATAAGTTCTGAAGTCTGTCAATTTAAATTCGTAGAGATACGATTAAATAATTTTATTAAAGGGTCTGCCAGAGTAGCAAAATATCATAAGATAAGATTATTTATTCGTAACAATTGTTGCACGTTATTTTGCTTACCAAAAATAATTACATTTCTGAAAATATTAGTAATAACAAATCATAAATTTGACTGCCGACAGGATTTGAACCCGGTTTTCCAAAGAAATAAAATAAAATAGCACTGTGAGTGCAAAAATTAATTGGAAAAAAACATTACATTTATTACGATCCACTTAACAATTAATGTTATAACCATGTTATAAGAATAACATGGTTTAACTGCCTCCGTGGTCTAGTGGCTAGTGCCATGGACTCCCGATCTGGAGGTCCTGGGTTCGATTCCCGGGGGGGAAACACAAAGTTGATATTTGAGAATTTTTTCACGCCATTGCAGGCTGAATCACCTGATTGTCCGAAAAGAAAACGATTTCGTGCTTCAGAGGGCACGTTTAAGCCGTCGGTCCCGGTCGCTGTCTTTGATAGTGGTCGTTACTCAAACCATTTCAGAGGCCTGATAGTTGTGCTACTAGGCGGTTTCAAAACTCTGACACCATGGTTCATCGGGTCCATAGACTCGATACCCACTCGACAGAAGAAGATAAGAATAACACATACAAATTTCTAAACGGTAAAATCAAACGTAACCAAACACTGTACACCAATGATATTTTAAGAAAGATACGTTACGTTCATACTGCACGCACATTTTAATTGTTCCGCGACACATATACTACATACATATTTATAACATTGCATATCTAAACAAACGCTGAGTGTGACACAAAATAGGCAAAGCGTAAGAGTGAAACAGATAGCTATTTGTAATCAGTGCAGCCTTAAATATAATTTAACTTTTTTTCTCAATTTGCAGCTCGCAGCTCGACTGCCTAAAATAGTCACAATTAGGACCATTTGACGGCACAAGCTTCGCGCGTTGGTAACGTATCTACCTACATATAATATCATTGCTGTACACGTAATCAAATGCAACATAGCGACGCTTCTATTTAGGTTTGGTTTGAAAATATTAACCAAGTACAAATTTAATTCGATGGAAATGATGGGAATGGGATTCGAGAGTTATAGTTTATTGTAATTTAGGCGATGGGCTGACAACATGTCACTTCAGCAATACACATTACAATCTAAAATTGCTCTCAATTTTGTCAGACGTGGCGAAAACGCCTTTTACGAGGCGTTCTACGCTCTGCCTACCCCGTAAGGGATAAAGGCGTGATTTTATGTATGTATGTACAAATTTAATTTTAGGCAATTTTTACACAAAATCTTTTTTGCCGTCTTATTTTGTTTATGTGTGTTATATATCTACACTTATATTATAAAGCAGAAAGATTTGTATTTTTGAGTGATGTGGGTATGTATGACGTATGTTTGTAACGAATAAACTCAAAAACTACTAGGATTATTTCAAAAAATCTTTCTTTATTGGAAAGTTACTTTCATCATGAGTAACATAGGCTACTTTTTACCGCAAGAAATGTAAATGATTCCTACGGGAAATCTCATCAAATAAGCTGCTGGAGAAACTGCGGCGTAAAAGGCAAGTGCTTAGCATTCTCAAACCAAACCTAATTAGAAGCATAGATATGATGCATTTTGTCATGTGTACGGAGTTTGGTTTAACTGTTTAGGAATAAAAGCAAAACTACGTTTGTATGGAATTTCACTACTCCGGCAGATCCTTAACACCAAAATATACAAAAATAGTTAAACCTCTCCAAAAATCATCACATTCAAATAATGAAAATTCAAAAATTCTTGTGCGCAACATTGTTTTGTAGACGTATTCTATCATTGATCATCTATCTAACTCTAAAAAGGCACATGATATCGCTTCTGTTTGTTCAAAACATTTTGATAAATGAGATATATTTTAAATTATTTGAATAATACTGTGCGTATATTTTTGCGAATTTCCTAACCACAACCCTATGCGAGCGTCTTGTTTCCGCCATTTTAGGTATTGTTGCATGACTCAGCAGGGAGTAGGGACTCCAGATGTGATCAACGACCATCACTGTTGCCTCATTAGGAGACCTTATTTTGTAAGTGCGATCTGTGTAAAATAATGTTCATCTCCCCTTACAACATCGCTATCTAAACATCTGCCTAACATGTCAGGTATTATTGAGGATTTAAAGCACTCACTCACAAAGCTATTTTATTTCATATAATGTGAAAGAAAGAAAATAATAAATTAATCTCGGGCAGGACTCAAACTTTAGAATGCCAGTACATTACTCTACCAACTGAGCTACCGAAATGGTAGTGGATGTGACAAATTTATCATAGTCTTTCATGTACACGTGACATGCACGGTTTTTTTTCTAAAAAATAAATTCATCTGCATTTTCATCAACTATAATTCGAACAGTGTGCTTTGAGTTATTTTGTCAGAGCTGAATTTTTAGCTCAAAATCACTGTAACAAGGGTGTATTGGGTCGTATCCGTACATACTTCCATGCTGGACTGGGAGACAAAAACATAGAATGTGCCAGCTGCTTTTCCTTCCGGGCTTGCTGTAAAAACCAGCTGAGGGATCTGAGGGTTTCTGTATATTGCAATTTAGGCGATGGGCTGACAACCTGTCATTACAGAAATTATATCTACCTACAAATCTACCTTTGTTTAGGTCGTTTACGCTCTGCCTACCTTATTAGGGATAAAAGCGTGATTATATGTACTCGTACATGCGTCTAAAAACTCCCCATAACAAAATTGCTTAGAAACACAAACATCTTAAGCTTGCAAAAAATATAACTACGTCATTAAACCATTACACGCGAAAATATAATAGTCCCCAAAACCCTTTACAGTCGTAGTCCTACTAAAGGCCGCGATCAAAAACACATTTTCCAAGCAAAAGTTCCGTTTACAAAATAAATAAAAAAAAGCGTTCAAACAACCGACCCAGTTCTGCTAGTTATAAATACTCGAGCCTCCGTGGTACAGTGGTCCGAGTCATGGGTTCTCGATTCGAAGATCGTGGGTTCGACTACCACGGGGGGAACACAAAATTGTCTCTGGCAGGACTCGAACCTGTGTGTCTGGAATGCCGGTATTTAACAATTTTTCACTTTGTTATGTTTTCCCCAGTTTGATAATAACATTGCAGGCTGAATCACCAGATTATATGTAATCTAAGATAAGGTATTCCGAGCTTCTGAGAGCATGTTAAGGCGTCGGCACCGATCTCTGTCTACGATATCTAGTGGTTGTTTAACAAATCATATCAGAGGCCTATTAGCTCTAGTACTAGTGGTTTGACAGCTCTGATACCATGGTTAATCAAGGGGTTCTTCGACTATAAAAACCCATTCAAAGTTAAGAGTAAACAAGCATCTCTGTCATCTCTGGTCTTGTCTAGAGTCAAGAGAAAACCCATGTCAAATAAAAAGAAGTTGCTAAATAAAAAACAGCGTTCAAACAACGACCCAGTTCTGCTAGTTATAAATACCAGAGCGGCAGCGGGTGCGAGGTGGCTGCATAATTAACTTATATTACTACGCTAACGTACACGATTAACATAAATAATGACGTAGCTCGCAGAGTTTTTTTTTTACTTCAGGCTTTGGGGATTAGACCCTGTTAGTCTCGCCTTTAGTAGAGAACTAAGTTGGTTAAGTCTAGACAAAGTGCCTTAGTAGTGTGTTCTGGGATTAAAATAAATATTAGGTCGAGTATTGAGCCTTGAGCTACTCCAAGATTTTGTATTGTTATTACATAGTAACTTTTGTTGTTTATTCGTAACGTAACGAGTATTAAGTTGGTTAAAACTAGACAAAGTAGCTGGGTAGTGTGTTATGGAATATAAATAAAAATTGGGTCGAGTATTGAGCCTTGAGATATTCCAGGTAACCTACGTCTTTAAAACATTAAGACTATGTATCGATATGAAAAGTACCTTTTATTTTTATTCGAAATGTACCCAAATGACCTCATGCTTATGAGGACTCAGTTCTTTAAGTCTAGACAAAGTACCCTGTTGTGTGTTATGGGATTAAAATAAATATGGGTTGAGTTTTGAACCTAGAGGTACTCCACTATATAAAACCATAAAGATTGTATCTCATGTATTAAACTGTTAATTTTGATTCTTATTCAAAATGTTGTTGAAAAATATAGTTTCTTGACTGTTATCAAAATCAAATCAAAATCATTTATTTGCCAGAATACACGTCATATTGTTACAGATGTAGATGTAAATTATTAATTATTATGGTCCCAGTATATTCTACCAGCAATAGCGGCATGCAAAATTTAAAAAAAAAATACTATATCATTATTATTCGTTTACAATTAAAAAGCGTTATATAAGTCACACTAGAAACCGGTCAAGAGTATTCAAATTTGTCATCAAAGAATTCATTAATATTGTAATATCAATATTAAAATTCTACTCATTTAAAACCACAGAGAACTTTGATAGGTAATTTATCGAACGCCTAATATAGATCAAAAGGTTTACATATTTCATCAAAAAAAGAATAATTCTTGCATTACTTGCAAGTTAAATATTCGAATGTATTCACGCCTTTCATAAAGGATCTCATATCATAACTTTGGAATACCACACAATCTGGAAGCGAATACCACAAATAACCTCCAAATATAATTACGTTTGACGTATTTACAATAATATGAATCAGTGACTAAGTTAAATTGAGGCGGGAGCCTATTGAGCATAAATTAATGTCTTTTGAATGTGATACTGGTAATCATAAAATAGGGTATTGGCGGAAATTACGTGTTAGAATTGGAAGTCATAGTTTATAGATTTGCCGACACATATAGTTGTGAACATTTTGTCATAATCTGATTATCTTAGACCAAGGACTAAGTAAGCGCAGTAAATATATACAATGTTTTCTAATGCAAATAAACCCTAGGCACATTACAAAGTTCTATAATTCTCAAAAAGCAGAAATTATTCTGGTTTCTATTAATTTTATGTTTTTTAATAGAATATTTCGTGTAGGTATTAATGTGTGTACTCGTATTATGTGTTGGTTAGCCTATGAGCGCATAGTTGATGTAATTTTACGATTCTCAGGTTTTTGATAATTTTATCGCTGCATTATTTTCATTCAATATATCTTTAAACTTTTAAAATTTTATTTCCCTACCTATATTTGAAAAAAGTATTTTTTTATTGATAATCACTTCATAATACAATTTTTCTTCTTAGCGAGTGGATTCTCGAGTCGAACAACGACCCGAAGAACCCTGATGTCAGAGTTCTCAAACCGCCTAGTAGCACAGCTATTTAGGCCTCTGACATGGTTTGAGTAACGATCACTATCAAAGACAGTGATCGGTACCGAGAGCATAACGTGCCCAACACAATTTAATCACTGCTTTGCTGAAGGCTACATTAAGGACTTTATTATGAAGTATTCTTCCATGCTGGTCTGGGAGCGAGAGAAAAACATAGAATGTGCCAGCTGCATATCCTCCCGAGCATGCTGTAAAAACCAGCTAAGGGATCCGAGGGTTTCAGTATATTGTAATTTAGGCGATGGGTTGACAACCTGTCACTACAGCAATATACCTAAAAATCAATCTTAAATAACCCTCAAAACATTGTCAGACGTGGCGAAACGACCTTTGTTTAGGTTGTTCACGCTCTGCCTACCCCATTAGGGATAAAGGCGTGATTATATGTATGTATGTATGTATTATGAAGTAGGCTGTTAGTCAAGACTTCCTGTTTTCCCCATCTCTCTCTCGTTTCATCAATCTTCATCATTCCCCCCACATGCACAGCACACACCCATTCATTATATTCCTAAGTAAGCACTATTCATCTATTTCCATCACATCAATAGCTGAAAGTCATTTCATAACATAGTTCAGATATAATAGTGTATATGTGGACTAAGCATAAATTATGTTGTGTGACATTCAAAGTAATTCAATATTCAGCCTATTGAAATATACCTGAGATATTGAACAATGGTAATAATTCTTAAAATATTTTTGTGAAAAAAGAACTCTTTACATAGTAATTTAAAAATATTTTCTCTAACTATATCTTTATCGGCGGTGGTTAGATGAACTCGATGCCTTCTTAGAGAACTGATCGGAACAGGCACAGAACAGAGAATCGTGGAAAGACCGGAGAGAGACCCGCCTTTGCCCAGCAGTGGGACACTACTGGATAGATAAGATAAGTATTTTTCTATCGATGCAAGTCAAAGCCCTATCTTTTCAAATTTCTTTGGCCCAGTACTCAGCAACACCACTGCGTTGCATTTTGAAGATATTTTAAACACAATTATAAAATACAATGAGCAAATTGTTTCAAAAAGTTTTGAGTTTTTCAATTTGATATCATGCGATGTTAGCCGAAGTTAGTATCAACCACACGACCTATAACATATATTTTCGACCATTCGATTCATTCTATTCGCATGATATGAAAGGCAATATCTTCGGGTGGATTTCAATATGGCGGACGGTCGTATTAGCAAGCCGTATATAGCTATATATAGCTGAATGGCTAGCTAGTCTAGATATAAGTAGGCTAGTTAATCGCCAATAAGATATTATGGAATAAGAATATGGGGTCATTGAATGTGTAGGTATTTGCAGTGAACGCATTTTTGAAGTAGTGTAGGAACAAAGCACGCCTGCCGAAATCAAACCCAAGACCATGATAGTTCGGGCCGCAGCTCTAACTAACAGAATCAATCAAGTTATCGTATGTATAAAGGTTTATACCCTACATTTTAAAGTGTGACGTCAACGTTTTTATGGTAGGTAGTTATACATAATACCGGATGTAAGGGACAGCGTCCCGCAAGCTCAATAGGGGTTGCTCAGTGAACGAAACTGAACAACTTTTACCAGGAAATACTTACAGGATATTAAAAAAAAATACAATGCTTTTATTAAATAATATAATTTTATCCAACCGGTCTCGGTAACTTATACTTATATTATATACTTACATCATAACAAGTTAAAGTGTTTTTATTAACAACATTATAAATATTAAGTTTCACCAAGTGCCGACAATCGCAAGTATAAATTGTAAAAATAAATACCTTTCCATATAAAATGACCACCTCTATCAGACAATTTGTATGTAAAAGCAAATATTTTATTTTAATTTTCCTGAAATAAAAAACTTGGTGATAGTTGTTCAGTTTCGTTGACTGAGCAACCTCTATCAGTTTGCGGGACGCTGTCCCTTACACCTCGTATGTAGGTACATCATGAAATTGATAAAATAAAATAGTGTCACTGTGAAATTCTAATTAATTTAGCTACAGCTATCAATAAAATTTCGATAAGACTTCTTGTTGCATTATTTATTAATCATACATACATACATATAATCACGCCTTTATCATTAATGGGGTAGGCAGAGCGTAAACGACCTAAACAAAGGTCGTTCTGCTACGTGTGACAAATTTTTGAGGGTTATTTAAGATATATTTGTAGGTATATTGCTGTAGTGACAGGTTGTCAGCCCATCGCCTAAATGGCAATATACTGAAACCCTCAGATCCCTTAGCTGGTTTTTACAGCATGCCCGAGAGGAAATGCAGCTGGCACATTCTATGTTTTTCTCTCGCTCCCAATCCTGCATGAGAGAAAAACTACATAAAGGACATTATTGGTTGCTGATGCTCAAAGCCATCATGGTTAAACCGTTAAACCCTCTGTCTCATACGCCCGACCGGAAACGTGACAAAAAGGCAATATCCGGTGGTGGCAAATGAATACAAAAGAACGAGAGCTTTTTTTGTACGTTTTAGGTTAAATGTTTCAAGTTCCGTATTTTCATACAGACAAAGAAATCACGACATGATATACATATAGAATAGAAATGTACTTATTCATAGAAAGTAAGCAAACTCTAGTAAACTTAACAGTTACATAACATAACATAAAAATACTTTATTGCACGTAAGAATACAAATCACACAACCCAACAGATAACAACAAAAAACAAGTACAACATAGGCGGCCTTATTGCTAAGGTAGCAATTTCTTCCAGGCAACCTTTGGGTCAAAGAAAAATGCGTAGCCTACTATCTAAGAAATAATGTTGCAATAAACCAAAAGGCTCATTGCAATGCTGTTTTTTAGCCAACGTCAGTTTACAGATGGCCTGCTTTATATATTATAAGAATATAGGTATGTACAGTTATTTAACAAATTAGTAATCAAAGCAGTGGGACATTAACGGTTAGACAAGACAAGACAAGTAATCACAACCATACAAAGATAATACCTTTCAAAAATTTAAATTTAAATTATAAAAAGAATCGTGCAAAAAAGGGGGTATACAATACGGGGTAGACAAAGCATCATCGTTCATTTACGTAATTTAAATTGCAATAAAAATGCACATTGACCAGTAGGCTTCGCAATCTTCCCGGTATACAAACCATGTCAGAAGTATTTTACTAATAGACGGTTGAAAACCTCTGACATCATGGTTCATCAGGTCGTTTGTCAACACGAAAAACAACTCGATAAGAAGAAGAAGAAGAATGTCAGTCTACAGTTGTATTGTAATTTAGGCCATCGGCTGACAACCTAGCAATTTTAGACTCTTGTTTTTTACCCTTTTATTTTCACGCCATTCAGAGCCCTACTGTAGAAAAATCAAGCTGACCTTTAGGATCCCCATATGCCTTTTTAATATACAACGAATAAATGTCATGGCATTTGCAAAAGTATGTCCGAAACTTTTTGCTCGTCCCTCTTTTGGTTGTAAAAATATATCTGAGCAGGTACTTATAAATTTAATAGAATTTGCTATACATAATAAATCATGAAACGCTTCTATAATAAAACTTTTGATTAAAACATATTCTCAAATTATGGATTTCCAATACTTTAATTGTTATCGTAAGTTTTATATGATAGACTGTAAATTTGGTACCTATAGGTATAATATTTTCTTTTTTATTAATATAGGAAGAAGTCGAAAGACGTGTCCAAAATGCCTGGAAGAGCTTCTGGTCCATGAACGAATTAATGAAGGGAAACCTTCCAATTTCACTGAAGAGAAAACTCGTTGACATGTGTATCCTGCCTATCCTAATCTACGGTGCACAGATATGGTCAGTGATACAAGCACAGAAGTCCAAACTCAAAGTTTGCCAACGCGCCATGGAGCGCAGCATTCTATGCGTGAACAGAACTGACCGCATAAGAAATATAGCTCTTCGCGAAAAAACTGGCATTGCAGACGTAGGCAGAAAAACCGCCAGACTAAAGTGGGATTGGGCTGGACATGTCGTCCGCATGAACCCTGAAAAATCGTCTAACGCTGTCACTGAGTGGATCCCGGAGGATGGTCGCCGACGACGGGGAAGACCCCGACGAGGGTGGCGAGACGACCTGGATGGTTTTTGCGAACAGTGGCCGACAGAAGCTATAAACAGAGACGCTTGGAGAGATGAAGGGGAGGCTTTTGCCCAGCAGTGGGACAATTTATAGGCTATAAAAAAATAAAATAAAATTAATATAGGAGTATTTCAACACCTCAATCAAACAGGAAGTAATAATAAGAAATAACTCTTCTACTAATTATATCTTAGCGGCAGTAGCCATAAAATGTTACTTCCCCTTCATAATAAATCTTAGCTAACCATACCACTAGTGTAATAAACCTAGCAAGTGGTACAGTCCAACTAGTAAAGTAAGTATGTAGGTGGGGATACAATGTAATCAGTTTGATTCTGTTGGGTTTGCATCTCGTGTCCAGAAAAAAAACCCACAATATTTACCCACAATACTTTGGTTTTATTTCTTCCATGCTGGACTGGGAGTGAGAGAAAAACAAAGAATGTGCCAGCTGCATTTCCTCCCGAGCCTGCTTTAAAAACCAGCTAAGGGATCCAAGGGTTTCTGTATATTGCAATTGAGGCGATGGGCTGACAACCTGTCACTACAGTAATATACCTACAAATCTATCTTAAATAACCTTCAAAACTTTGTCAGACGTAGCGGAACGACCTTTGTTTAGGTCGTTTACGCTCTGCCTACCCCATTAGGGATAAGGCGTGATTATATGTATGTATGTCTTCTTCTTTTCTTGTCACTGGTGATAAGCTAATACTGACTATCTCCAATAATTAGCTACGCTAACCGCCCGTTGGTTTGCCTCGAGTAGGTCTTCTGCGGTGCAGGAAATGGGGAGGCTGGGACATGACAGCAAGTGGCTCATAGTTGGAGTAGCCCGCAGCCAGATTAGAAGAGAGTAGAAGTCAGTTTACCCATTAATCTACATACATATAGTCACGCCTTTATCTCTAACGGGATAGGCAGAGCGTAAACGACCTAAACAAAGGTCGTTCCGCCACGTCTGACAAAGTTTTGAGGGTTATTTAAGATAGATTTGTATGTATATTGCTGTAGTGACAGGTTGTCAGCCCATCGCCTAAATTGCAATAGACAGAAACCAAAAAAGAAAGATCAGAAGAAGGAAAGATCCCTTAGCTAGTTTTAACAGCATGCCCGGGAGGAAATGCAGCTAGCACATTCTATGTTTTTCTGTTAGTTTTTTAGTCCAGCATGGAAGATCACTAATCTGCCTACTTATTAACTTCTTATTGTAAAACCATCTTTGTGCAGTGATTAGGTATTTCTCCAAAAGATGAGTACTCCTGTCACCTACCTAGTATATTTCAAATACACAGCTGTAGATGATGTAGACTTTAAGTTAATACCAATAGTCACTGTTAAAATCATTGTATATAACGTGAAAGTGTATTTTTTGCCCATAATATTCTTGTACATACATATAACCACGCCTTTGTCCCTAATGGGGTAGGCAGAACGTAAACGATCTAATCAAAGGTCGTTCCGCCACGTCTGATACAGTTTTGGGGGTAATTTAAGATTTATAGATATATTACTGTAGTGACAGGTTGTCAGCCCATCGCCTAAATTAAATTATGCAGAAAACCTCGGACCCCTTTGTTGGTTTGCACAATGCAGCAGGCACATTATATGTTTTTCTCTCGCTCCCAGTCCAGCATGGAAGAATAATAATTTTCGTAGAATGCTCTAGTTTAATTAAATGCATGAAAATCCGGTGCCAACGACTGTATTAAGCGCAAATGCGGCACAAAATACGGTACGTAACTACGTAGTACGTACGCAAGTAACGAACGTAGCACGTAATGCAAACGTTTTGAGTGTAAGCCAAAAGTGCACTTAAGGGACACTAGTGCAAGCCTATAAACAAACGAGTGGCCCGGTGCAAAACGCGTATCTCATATTTTGTGTCAAAATGAGTATACATGCATACATATAATCACGCCTTATTCCATTATTTATCCCTAATGGGGTAGGCAGAGCGTAAACGACCTAAACAAAGGTCGTTCCGCTACGTCTGACAAAGTTTGAGGTTGATTTAAGACAGATTTATACGTATATTGCTGTAGTGACATGTTGACAGCCTAGCTAAATTGCAATATACAGAAACCCTCGGTTCCTTTAGCTAGTTTTTACAGCATGCCCGGGAGGCAATGCTGGCTTATTCTATGTTTTTCTCTCACTCCCAGTCCAGCATGGAAGAAATAAGTATATCTGTAACTAAAATGTTACACTTTACGTCGGTCACGTGTAAAAAAGTGCCTCTTTTAAAATTGTGTATTTTTTGTTAGAAGTTGTTAGTTGGCGGAGTATTGTAATAATAATAATTAGTGCGAGTGCAGTAATAAAGATAACAATTTACGAGCGAAAATGACCTTAATCATAGCTTAGTTGGCAGTGTATCTGGTTGATGATGTGAGGGCCCTTAGTTCGTTTCAGGGTTCATTTAAGATCGTATTTAATGAACTATTCAATTCAGAAATTAAAAAGAATATATAGGTAAAACAACAACATAAAAACATTACTTTCATGAAGCTATCTGAAATCATCGGTGAAGTACTTACACTAATGAGGGTCCATTGTTTCGTTGAATTCGAAAAACACGATCATTTTGACTAGAAGTCTTTTATTATCATATAACTCACGCTCATCGCACTAAGTGCCCACTATTTATCTACTTTCACGCCTGAATTACTAAAACCTTTTTACTTTTAGCAAATCTCTCTTTGTAGAATTTATCTTTATGTAAGAGGTCATAATACAAAGTTATTCTATATTAATTTTCACCTAGATAATCCCAAAAAGAAACTTATTAACGAATATTGTTGGAAGCAGAAAATACACAAGCGTTCTTATTTTCATTTTACTTATTTTGCCACACAATTTCTGTGCAAGAGAAAAAGTTGTAAAAGAAAAGCCTTGTTATGAGCGTTTTATGAGTTACGCCACTTTGGCTCGGGTGTCTAAGATTAATTTGTCGGTTCGCTCGACCAGATAAATTGCGGTTTTGACTGAGGGTAGCCCTTTTCTTCGTATTTTCTCATGAACACAAGTTACGACGTTTTAGCTCAGTGGCCGTGTTAATGGAGTTAGTTTCAGGTTTTTGGAAATTGAGAGGTTTCGTTAGAAAATCTCTAAACTGATGATAAAATTAAATAGACTAAAAGGTTTCAATAGGTTTATGTTAATGCGCCACGGTTGATTTAGTTTAGATTGAAATATTTTTACGAAAATAGAGATCTGTTTTTAACAGTTTTTATGGTATGTCTGAGAGATGAGGGGTATTTTTGATAAAATAATGAGGACGAGAATCAAGTGGCACATTCTATCACCTCCAACTTAGTATAGACGTATTTCTACAAAATAGAGTTTTCTAATCAGGCTCTTAAACTTTTAGAGATTCCCAAATAGGTGGCCAAATTTAAACTAACAGTTATACCAGCCCGAATAGACTTGGTAGAGTCGCCAAGCCGCCTTCACTTGCCAAAAACGCAGCCCAACTGTTCCAATTAATTACAATTCATTCCACTCCGACTTAATTCAATTTCCATTCTTAGTGCCATTTCAGTCTCTGACACTTTTAGACTGGGACATAGACTATGTAGATAGGAGAGATTATGATAGAACAATATTACTCAAAACTATAAAGGTGTCGTAGGCTCCGCAAGGGGCCGCCTGGATCGCGACCACTCTCTACCGGAGTCCGGCGCAAAACAGCTTGCTGTGTTCCGTCGGTGCATGAGAATGCCTCCGTGGTCTAGTGGCTAGTGCCATGGACTCCTGATCCGGAGGTCCTGGGTTCGATTCCCAGGACACAAAGTTGATTTGAGAATTTATCAATTTGTGATTTTTTCCCCAGTTTGGTTAGGACATTGCAGGCTGAATCACATGATTGTCTGAAAAAGAAAAATATTTCGTGCTTCGGAGAGCACGTTAAGCCGTCGGGCCCGGTCGCTGTCTTTGATAGTGGTCGTTACTCAAACCATGTCAGAGGCCTGATAGTTGTGCTAATAGGCGGTTTAAAAACTCTGACACCAGGGTTTATCGGGTCGATAGACTCGATACCCACTCGACAGAAGATGAGAATGCCAGTGAAGTGAGGTCACTCCATCGTCGACTCTATCATCCCTGACCTTATGTCTAGAGTCAAGCCCATTTCTAATAAAAAAATAACTGTCTTGATGGCCACTCCTGTTTCTGTCGCCAAGCAGAAAGTGTTCGCATTTCTGTTTCGGTCTGATTGGGGATGCAAAATAACGTAATTTTACCGAATACGCCGGTAAAATACGGGAATTTTACGGTCATATACGGTAATATTACGGGCGACTCATGACGTCTTAAGAGGAACTTTTATGAAGTGAAAACTCGATTATTAAGAGAAGAATTGTTCAGTGTTTAGAAATGTTGCTCAGTTTGAGAAAAGTTCTTAGTTCTTAGAAGAAGTCTTTAAGATAAGGTATTCAGAATTGATAAAAAATATTCAGTTCTGAGAAAAGTTGTTCAGTTATGCGAAAAGTTGTTTAGTTTGAGAAAAGTTGTTCGGTTTTAAATTAGGTTCTTTAATTTTTAAAAAACGTGTTCAGTTTAAGAAAATTTGTTCATACCATATCATATTTTTCAAGTAGTCCTGTAATACTTTTTTATAGAAACTTACCGTATTTTAGTATAGTACGTTGCTCACTGTAAGATCTAAGATGTAATTATTCTCATGTTTCAGTAATTTATTCCCCTACGCTCATCATAGCTGAGCTGTGAAGCGGTAAAGTTACCCCGGTAAAATACGGTGAAAAACGTAAATTACTTATTTTACAGTAATTTTCGTTTTTTAACGTATTTTACCGTAAAATCACACACACATCTCACATCTCTATGATGAGAGTAGGGGAAGAAATTACTGAAACATGAGAATAATTACGTCTTAGATCTCACGGTGAGCAACGTACTTTACTTCTTCTGTCGAGTGGGTATCGAGTCTATGGACCCGATGAACCCTGGTGTCAGAGTTTTTAAACCGCCTAGTAGCACAACTATCAGGCCTCTGACATGGTTTTGTGTAACGACCACTATCAAAGACAGCGATTGGGACCGACGGCTTAACGTGCCCTCCGAAGCACGAAATCTTTTTCTTTTCGGACAATCAGGAGATTCAGCCTGCAATGTCCTACCCAAACTAGGGAAAAATTCACAAAGTGATAAATTCTCAAATATCAACTTTGTGTTTTACCCCCTGGGAATCGAACCCAGGACCTCCGGATCGGAAGCCCATGGCACTAGCCACTAGACCACGGAGGCAGTTACTTTACTGTCCCAACTAGAGGCAAATTGTGATTCGTGTGGGATATTTCGTAAGCATTATAAGTTAAGCTGCCCGTTTACCATCAGGTTGACCATATGATTGTTTGCCATTAATAGGTATTTAAACAACTAAATAGGATTTTTTTTACCATCGACAACAATTACGAGTACAAAGGGTCAATACAATTCCCGTTTTAAATTAGATTTTCGTCTGCATAGCATAAAACGATGTACAGTTTTTATTCAAAAAGAACATACCGGCTGTAAGGGACAATGTCCCGCAAATTGATAGGGGTTGCTCAGTAAACGACACTGAACAACTTCCATCAGGAAATTCTTTCAGGAAGAGGAAAAAAATCTTCGATCAGATAATTTGTATGGAAAAGCCATTTTTTTTTTACTTCCTGAAAAAAAAGCCTGCTGATAGTAAGTTTCGTTGGCTGAGCAACCCCTATCAGTTTGTGGGACGCTGTCCCTTACACCTGGTGTGAGGCGATAATGATAATGATAGCGCACAGTGATAAATCAACTTTTTAATTAATTAAATGGCTTTTCCATAATGATATCGCCAATATTGAGTTTTAAATTGGTATTTATTTTGCCTTGCTGCACAATGAAGGTTAACAAAACATAAAACATATAGATACAATTATTGAATAAAAAATACTGAAATAGGAATAATTGCGGTAAACTTGCTTTTTTGTATGTTGTTTGGGTCTGCTTAGATAGAATTTATCCAGATTTACAGCAGTCTGAAATTCTCCCGGGTTGGGACTTTTTTTTTAACAATTCGGCATTGGAAGGCGTGTGTGATATCATTGTTAGTTTTATTTAGAATTAATGACGAAATCTTTCCATGCTGGACTGGGAGAGATAGAAAAACATAGCATGTTCCAGCTACCCATCCTCCCGGACATGCTGTGAAAGTCAGCAAAAGGGACTCGAGGGTTACAGTGTATTGTAATTTAGGCGATAGGCTGACAACCTGTCACTATAGCAATACACATTTCAATCCAAAATTGCCCTCAATTTTTGTCAGATTTGGCGAAAGCGCCTTCTACGAGGCGTTAAACGCTCTGCCTACCCCGTAAGGGATAAAGGCGTGATTTTATGTATGTATGTATGTTACTTCTTTTTACTTTTAGCGATAGTTAGGAGCACCTGTCGGCAATCGAAATTGTCTTTTTGGATTTAATATATCAATATTATAATTGACTGTGTCGGCCACTATCCTGGCAAAAGCCTAATCTAGGTTTGGGTCTGGTTTCCCTTCTGGGTTGCGGAGGTCAGATGGCAGTCGCTCTGTGTAAAAACTAGAACCCTCGTTTAATCACCTAGATTAGGTAGCCGACCCCGTGAGATACGGGATAAGGCTAGGGAGATGATGATGTATGTTAATGACGAAATCTACCCCGTATAGCATAATGGTGTGACTTTATATACTATCTATAAGTGTATGTTAACAAAGTAAAGTAGTCTTATCTTAATAAACAGTCAGTGGCCTCATTTGATCAGTAGACAGACCCAGACGCCCGCGCTTCCTTTTCGAATACTGTTACGAAAAAGAATTTAATTTTATTCTTCGAATCCAGACAAGTTTAATCCCCAGAATTTCGGCTAATTAAAATAAACGATGGAACGCAGTGTCTAGAGGACCCTTAGTCCCGGCATACCGCAATTTGTGAACGTCCCCTAGTATTAATCTGGTAACTTACAAAACATAATGTTTTGGGCGGTCATCCCATTATTAATACGCTAGGCATTCGCTTGCCGAGGTATTATTAATCTGGTTTTATCAGCTGAAATATTTATTATTCTTTTTTTAGACTTTTGATTTCAAGCTGGTCTAGAAGCTATAGAAAAACATTGTACCAGCCGCTTCTCCTCCTGCGCCTGCTATTAAAACCAGCTAAGGGATCCGAGGGTTTCAGTATATTGCAATTTAGGCGATATGGGCTAACAATCTGTCACTACAGTAATATGCCTACAAATCTATCTTCTAAATGACCCTCAAGACTTTGTCAGACGTGGCGGAACGACCTTTGTTTAGGTCTTTAATGCTCTGACTACCCCATTAGGGATAAAGGCGTGATTATATGTATGTATGATTTCAAGCTGAACTAGAAGCTTAAGAAAAACAATGTACCAGCCGCTTCTTCTCCTGCGCGTGCTATAAAAACCAGCTAAGGAATTCGAGAGAGTATATTTTAATTCAAAGGATGGACTGGCAACCTGTCACTACAGCAATGACTATTTTGGTCCAGTTATCTGAAGTAACCCTCAAAACTTGTCAGATGTGCCAGAACGATAAAGATAAAGATAATTTATTTGTAAAACATGAGTAAATTTGAAATACAGATGTCAGTGTTAATTACAGAGTCCTCCATGTTTGGTCTTGCGACATACAAATTATAAATTGTAAAAATTATAAATAATTACAAAAATGTCAAGGTTAAAATAATTCAATTAAAATTAAAAAAAACAAACAGAATAATCGTAAAAACTTATGTCAAGGGATTATATAATATTAGTAATAGATATTTAGTTGCAATCACCTATCGTGTCATTCAAATAATCATTTACATTGTAATAGCATTTTTTTGTCAAAATTTCAGTCATTTTTCTTTTAAATACATTCAAAGTACATTTTCTTATATCTAAGGGAATCTTATTATATATTTTTGGAGCCATACCAAAAACGCTTTTAGCTAGCAATGCAGTGTTGGACGTGTTGGTCTGTTGATTGCAAATTTGAGTTAAGTCACGAGGACGAAGGTTATGGCGAGTTTTAACTTCTACATTTTTAAACAAAGCAGGATTTTGTTTAACAAATACAGCTATTTCCAAAATATAGAGACAGGGAAATGACAATATATTATAATTAAGAAAGTAAGGCTTACAACTATCTATCTGTTTGAGACCGAACATTGAGCGGATGCATCTTTTTTGACATTTAAAAATAGTTTCTCTGTCAGTGCAATTTCCCCAAAAAATTACTCCGTATCTTAAAATTGAGGCAACAAGAGCATGGTATGCTGTTAATACCGTACAATTGTCCACTATCTGGGAGAGTTTATACAGAGCGTAGGACGATCCCGACAATCTAGAACATAATTGCGCAGCATGTTCTTTCCAGGTAAGAGACCTATCTATGTGTACTCCCAAAAATTTTATAACTTCCACTTCCTCTACCTTTACACCGTTGTATCTTATATCTAGGGTAGGAGCCTGTATAAGTTGTCTAAACTGCATAAGATTTGTTTTGCTTAAATTAACTAATAGATTATTACTTTTCATCCATGATATTATGTTTCCCAATGTACTATTTATTTCATCTTGATAAGTTTCGTCACTGCATTCAATCACTACTGTACTGTCATCAGCAAAAAGTGTCATAGGGTATTTTATATGCCTTGGCAAGTCATTAATGTAAATTAGGAATAAAAGTGGTCCCAACACGCTCCCCTGTGGCACACCGTAACTAACTACCTGATGATTTGATTGATATTTTACTTCTCTTTTTTTGAGAATATTGATTTGAGATAGTTCAACATATTGCTTCCTGTCCAAAAGATATGACTCTATCAACTTTAGTATATTGCCCCTAATCCCATAGCAATCAAGTTTTTTTAGAAGAATTGAGTGATCTACATAGTCGAAAGCTGAAAAACGACCTTTGATTAGGTAATTTTTTTTTCTTCCAGACAATCAGGTGATTCAGAATTGTTCTAACCAAACTGGGAAAAATATCACAAAGTGATAAATTGACAGGTCATTTTGATACCCGTCATTTTAGTACATACATACATATAATCACGCCTTTATCCCTAATGGGGTAGGCAGAGCGTAAACGACCGAAACAAAGGTCGTTCCGCCACGTCTGACAAAGTTTTGAGAGTTATTTCAGATATATTTGTATATTGCTGTAGTGACAGGTTGTCAGCCCATCGCCTAAATTACAATTAATGAAACCCTCAGATCCCTTAGCTGGTTTTTACAGCATGCTCGGGATGAAATTCAGCTGGCACATTCTATGTTTCTCTCTCACTCCCAGTCCAGCATGGAAGGAATCATTTTAGTACCCTGGTCATTTTACCACTTTAGTCATTTCGCTCCAGAAGGGTTGACAGCCTATGTGGTTGTATTGTATTTGTATGTTATACTTATAAGTCACATATTAAACTTCATTTTCTTTTCTTTTTTTATGAACATGTTTGCACTATATTACAGAGTGTATATAATGCGCTACCGGACTAAAGGCGGGAAGTTGCTACACGCAATTTACACCCTTGTATGCAAGTGGCAACTGCCTAAGGGCGCCCACTAGGCTCGAACCTTGGCTTATGGCGTTGCCTTGGGAATTCCTTAACGGAATCTACTCGGTACGTGCCGGTATCGCCCAAAGTGGGGAGCAAAGAAGGGACCTCCGCGGGTGCGCAGTTGCTGGAAGAGCTGTATCTTGGAGTTTTGTGTCATAACTCTTCTTTTATTTGTTGATATACCTACGCTTGGTTCACGTTTTCAACGTTATGTTATATACGGTGTTCAGCAGACATGAACCTACGGTCAATTACACATGCTTTTACATGCTTCATGCTTCAGTTGCATTGCTCTGAACAATCATTTACTGGGAATCTAACAAGTAACTTTGTTGTTTATATTCCATACAGTAGGACGTATGTAAGTATTATTAGTTACTCTGTGTTAGGACGTAGATAATGATGGATTCAATAATAGAGTTTAAACAAAGAGTTAGAGTGTAAATTAATTTTTCCTGAAAAATGCATTTTCTGTGCTTTGGAAGGTACGCTAAGCCGTTGGTCACGGTTAGTATCGTAAAATACCGTAGGTATTAGTCGTTAACCCATGTCAGATTCCAGTGCTAAGCCTTGGCGGCTTGAAAACTCTGACCTAATCTAGGATTGAGTCTGGTTTCTGGGTTGCGGAGGCCAGATGGCAGTTGCTCTGCTAAAAACCAGTACGTGTCGTTCAAGCTCCTAGATTAGGTAACCGACTACGTGAGATTCGGGATAAGGCCAGGTAAATGAATGAGTCATTCTAATAAAATGGTATCGAATTATATCAAGCCAACGGATTTATCACACTATAAACAATTTTAAGAATAATATTGACCTCAGTTTTCTTCTTTTTTAATTACAACTACAAATGTAGTAAATTTATATTGAGAGAGATAAATAAACAGTACTTTTCCGAATAATAACTGCTGCGAAAGATCTAGTAAAATAATAAAAACTTAGTAAAAATTTTAGTAAACTATTTATTATCAATTTTTACGGAGCTCAACAAAATACGTAATATTTTTTTTATGATTTAGATCGACGATGAAATTTTCATTAATTTTTTTTATTATTTTACTAGATCTTTCACAGCAGTTACTTCCATGCTGGACTGGGAGCGAGAGAAAAACATAGAATATGCCAGCTGCATTTCTTCCCGGGCATGCTGTAAAAATCAGCTCAGGGATCCGAGGGTTTTTCTTTATTGCAATTTAGGCGATAGGCTGACAACCTGTCACTATAGCAATATACCTACAAATTTATCTTAAATAAAACTTTGTCGGACGTGGCGGAGTGACCTTTGTTTAGGTCGTTTACGCTCTGCCTACCCCATTAGGGATAAAGGCGTGATTATGTATATGTTTCGCAGCAGTTATTATTCGGAAAAGTACTGTTTATTTACTTTGACCCCAATGTTTCAGTTCGGCTATTTCTTATATTCTGTCAGTAGCAGTCTATGATAATAAACTGTGTTCAGATAGCCCAACAAATACACAGAGAATATTAGAGATAATAATATTAAATATGTTATTATTTCTTATCTCATAATCATAATCTCTAGAAGAATTGTGTCTGTACATTGAATATTTTTACGAAAATAAATTCCAGGCATTATAGCGATTACAAGACCAAATCAACAATATTTAGAATTTTTGTCTGTCTGTCTGTCTTCCACATCACGCCAAAAGTACTGGACCGATTTTCATGAGACTTTTATATTTAACTTAAAATACAATTAATCACGCCATCTTCATTAGGAGGTAGGCAGAAAAATACATTTTGATTCCTTTTTAACCGATTTGAAAGGTAATTTTATATTCGACTGAGTGTTTTTTTATTTACTTGAGTCGAACGAAGGATAGAAATAATCACCCTACCTGGTCGAAAAAATCGAGTTGTTACCCAATGTCATTTAATAGGTTCTGACATTGAGTAAATACCTCAGTATCTATACAAAACACGCAGTGTGGAACACACTGAAAACGAATTTCCGCGCGTAGGAGCGGGATCTGCGGATAGCGCGGATGCGTGTTTTCCATACATAGACGAAGAACAGACAGTGAAAAATACGCTTCCGCGCGCGGGCTAGTAGATTCCGCTCCTATGCGCGGAGGAGCGCTTGCAGTATGTGCGTGTTTTCCATACAAACCAGGCGTATGAAGTCGCGCACACAGCTAGTACATATATACATACCATAACGCCTGTATCCGTAACGGGGTAAGCAGAGCATCAATGACCCAAACTAAGGTCGTTCCGCCACGTCTGACAAATTTTGAGAGTTCTTTATAATAGAACTGTATACTGCTGTAGTGACAATAAACTGAAACCCTCGGATTTCATAGCTAGTTTTTACAGCATTCCCGGGAAAAGATGCAGCTGGCACATTCTATGTTTTTCTATCGCTCCCAGTCCAGCATGGAAGCAAGTTATCTCATCTATTACGAATATTAAAGACTGTGTTGTTGTCGTGACCTACATAAAATTTTTTTTTTTTTTTATTAGGCACACACTCATGTTCTGTATGTATATCAACTAAAACAAACCTTATTCTCACGGGAAAACTGATTACCCGCGTATAAAACCACGGGATGATAAGCTAGTCTTATTATAATTCGCGTTGGCATCAACTTCGATATTAATTTTCTAGACCGCTGGCTCTGATACTATTGCTAGAATAAGAAGCTTAAAAACTGTAGGATCAGAGGTTTTGTATTGTCTTTAGATGGCGTCTCCTGGAGATATTTTTTTTTATAAAATAATTTGCAAGCTTGCACACGAAATCGCATAGTTTGATTCTATTAGTTTAATTAGTTATGTATTTATTTAGTAGTACGCATATTGTTTAAGTATTAAGATGACCTTAGTATGCACTATCCCAGTTTCTACCGTCTCTTGTCCTAATACCAAAAGTTTTCCTAATAAGGGGGTAGAAATTTGTATGAAAGTACGTAATGAAGTGAGAATCTTACAATATTGAATTAAGACTAATAATACAAATATAATTCTAAGCATTACTGCAATTTTTCAGCACTAAAACTTAATCCCTGAAATTTGGAAAGGATAGAGAAAGGATTTTTGGATTTGCTACTCATAAAGGGTAAACAAGAGATTTGAAATTTTTATAAAAGTCCGTCAATTTAAAAGTTAGGATCTTACAATTTTGTATTTTGACTAATAGTTAAAAATAATGGACACGTGTTTCAGCGTTTTTGAATTTTCAATTTGGGCGATGGAAATTTCTGTGGAATTCGGACAATTTCGAGGCTTTCTGTTTATTTTATTCTATTAATTTAAATAATAATAGACGCGTGTTTCAGCGTTTTTGAATTGTCTACCGGGTAGACTCTACCTCTAGGGGGTTAAATAGGCGACGGAAGGTTATATGAAATTCCGCCAATTTTGAAATTAGGATCTTCCGATTTTGTGTTTATTAGGGTAATCAAAACAAATAATTCTCACGGGAAAACTCTCAATCGTGTGTGAAACCGCGAGGCGGAAAGCTATTTAATTTAAAAAGAAAATAAGAACGAAAATACGATTTTGTGTGAAAATTGCCTAAAATTAAATTGATATGATGCATTTGGTCATGTGTTCGGAATTTTGTTAAGATTGTTATTCTTAAAATCTTTATAAACCTAATTTGTCCATAGAATTTACTTATAATAAATATATACATAAATAGAATCACGCCCTTATCCCCAATGGGGTACGCAGAGCGTAAACGACCTAAAAAAAAGGTAATTCCGCCACGTCTGACATAGTTTTGAGGATTATTCAAGATAGAATTGTAGGTATATTGCTGTAGTGACAGGTTGTCATCCCATCGCCTAATTTTCAATATACTGAAACCCTCGGATCCCATAGCTGGTTTTTACAGCATGCACGGGAGGAAATGCAGCTGGCACATTCTATGTTTTTCTCTCGCTCCCAGTCCAGCAAAATAATAAATATCACTTACTTTATAATTTTATATTGTAGCTCGCTCTACGTAGAGTGTAGAATATGCGGTGTATCTAGTCCGGAATGTGTTTGTGTTGCGTCCTCACTGAAACTTGCTTATAAACTACTACACTAGCCTTTGTGGAACGCCTGTGATACAGCTGTACCTATGTTAGGTACGGTACAGGTCTGTACCTAAATTAGGAATAGTTTGTTCACATTTTGTTTCGAGATTTTATCCAATATTGTCATCTTTTACATGGTAGAGTTAGGGGAGTGTGCTAAAATGCATTTTTCGCAACGTTTGCCAAATATAATATCTAAATGTTATTCTTCCATGCTGGACTGTGAGCGAGAGAAAAACATAGAATGTGCCAGCTGCATTTCCTCCCGGACGTGCTGTAAAAACCAGCTAAGAGATCCAAGGGTTTCAGTATATTTTAATTTAAGCGATGGGTTGACAACCTGTCACTACAGTAGTATACCTACAAATCTATCTTAAATAATCCTCAAATCTTTGTCAGACGTGGCAGAACGTCCTTTTTTTGGATTGTTTACGCTCTGCCTGCAATAAGGATCAAAGCGTGATTATATGTATGTATGTAATGTTAATCTAATCTTTCTCAATCATATTTAAGATAATAGTAAATTTCAATATCATTGAGATGGTAATTCATATCAGCTGGAAACGTGTCTCACTCAATAATACACAACTAGATGGGTAGACATTTACAACAATTTAAGTCAGACAACCTTTCCTCTAGTCTACGCATTAAAAAAACATTTACTTATGAGATAGTCCCGTTAGCACACAGAACTGGTGTTCAATGCTCATCAATGGATTTGCAGCGCACAAAGATGGCGTCACACAAGATACAACAGTCCTAAAACGCGGTATCGAAGTTTGCTCGGCGATTTGCATATATACAACTTCCGAAATAATCCAGTCGGACTCCGGTCCCCTGGTCACAACACCCGACCAGGCTGGTAATTACTCTTTTCCAATCCGTCATCACTCGGCCAACTGGCCTTAAGGATTTCCTTAGCATTTGCTCCTAAAGATTCTTGACTCGTAATCGCCCTATTCGTGAACTGAAAAGTTCAGAAGAGGCAGCTAACCTTATTTCTTTGTCCGCATGAGAATTTCCAATGAGAGATTGATCCCTTGTCTACCCTATGCAGAATACAGGCGTGACTCACCTTTTATATCGCATGGGTTTTTCAAGTAGAACCATTCGATAAACCCTGACATCAGGGTTTTTAAGACTCTTATTAGTAACAGTTAATAAACCTCTGGCATGCTTTGTGCATCGACCACTATCAAAGACAGCCACCGGGACCAACCGATGGCACAACGTCAATCAGGTCAGTCTGCATTGTCCTAACTAAACTAAGGAAAATTTCACAAAGTGCTAAATTGACATATTATTAACTGTGATCTAAAACAAAACAGTCATATCCGTACTTCAGCCGTGAGTCACTATTACTACTCTAAACAAACCTTAGTATTAAAAAAACATTAACTTATCAGATAGTCCCGTTAGCACACAGAACTGGTGTTCAATGCTCATCAACGGATTCTCGACTCCTAATCGCCCTCTTCGCGAACTGAAAGGTTCAGAAGAGGCAGTTAACCTTATTTCTTTGTCCGCATGTGGATTTAATTTCGCTCTTACAACTGGTGGAAGCTTAATACAGATTGTAAAAATCTCATTCTTCCATGCTGGAGAAAAATAAAGAATGTGCCAGGTGCCTTTCCTCCCGGGCGTGCTACAAATACCAGCTAAGGGATCCGAGGGTTTCTGAATATTGCTATTTAGGCGATGGGCTAACAACCTGTCACTACAACAATATACCTACAAATCTCTTTTAAATAAACTTTGTCAGACGTGGCGGAACTACCTTTGTGTAGGTTATTTACGCTCTGCTTACTCCATTAAGGATAAAGTCGTAATTATATATGTATGTATGTAAAAATCTCACCATTTATCTCAAAAATCTCAGCATGCTTTTTAGTTTTGGTTTCAGGACGTCACTTTGTCCGTCAAAATGCGATATTTATTAACTCTTAAACATTTTTACTTTCACCAAGTGACAAGGCAATTGTTTATACTTGAACCAATTGACAACATTGCCATTGATACCTTTAGGCCCGTAGTGATAAACAGTACTTGAGACTGATAGTTAGTTTGAATTAGTTTCAGAAATGTCATTTCAGTACAATGTGGCCTCAAATCGCTTTATAAATACGGGCCGTAGTCACTTGTTGTCTAATACACCAAAATTTCAACTGTGTTAGAATTTCGCTGTAAAATTTCACTACCTACCGGGTGTGGGATAGCGTCTCGCAAATTAATAGGGGTTGCTTAGTCAATGAAACTGAACAACTGCCACCATAAAATTATTTCAGGAGACGAAAAATAATTTACCTTCCCATACAAAATTACCACCTCGATCAGACAATCTGTATGAAAAAGTAGTTTTTTTTACTTCCTGAAGAAAAATCCTGCTGATAGTTGTTCAGTTTCGTGGACTGAGCTTACACCCCGTGTATATAAAGGCAATCGTGGACTTCATAAATTAAGATTTTCGCCAGTTTCCTACTTTCTGTTGGTACCAATGAAAACGCGCGGGCTACCTATTTTTTCCTTTACTTGTATTGTATTTATGTAGATGAAGCGAAAGAAGTTTGCAAGGATCGTAGCAAATGGAAGGATGTGATCTCTGCCTACCCCTCCGGGAAAGAGGCGTGACGTTATGTATGTATGTATTTATGGTTTTTCCCCTCGCTACGTACCAATACTTTCTTTTGTATTGTCTAAGGATTACAATATTACATCTTTTAGCAAACATGCTTTTCTTTGTTTCGGGTTCACAAATATCGAAATAGAAATCAAGAAGAGATTAATATTAATTGAATAATGTTATAAACTTTTCTTCTGTATTTTATTGGGTTCCGAAAATATAGATATTTATTTTTAACTCTTAAACATTTTTACTTTCACCAAGTGACAAGGCAATTGTTTATACTTGAACCAATTGACAACATTGCCATTGATACCTTTAGGCCCGTAGTGATAAACAGTACTTGAGACTGACAGTTAGTTTGAATTTGTATTCCTCCTATTTCTTCCGATCCCTTTATTCCTTTACGCCTCGTCACTTGTTGTCTAATACACCAAAATTTCAACTGTGTTAGAATGTCACTGTAAAATTTCACTACCTACCGGGTGTAATAGCGTGGGATAGCGTCTCGCATATTAATAACGGTTGCTTAGTCAACGAAACTAAACAACCGTCACCAGAAAAATTCTTTCAGGAGACGAAAAATAATTTACCTTCCCATACAAAATTACCACCTCGATCAGACAATCTGTATGAAAAAGTAGTTTTTTTTTTTACTTCCTGAAGAAAAATCCTGCTGATAGTTGTTCAGTTTCGTTGACTAAGCAATCACTATCAGTTTGCGGGACGCTGTCTTTTACACCCTGTATATATAAAGTCAGCTGGCAGTGTTGGTAACAATGCAAACGCGCGGGCTACCCATTTTTTCCTTTATTTGTATTGTATTTATGGTTTTCCCTCTCTCTACGTACCAATACCTTTTATTGTTTTGTCTAAGGATTAAAATTTTACATTTTTTAGGCTCGTATTTATAAAGCGATTGAGAGATTAAGAGCAATATTAAGTATGGATTTGACAGGTCATATTGTACTGAAATGACATTTGTGATACTTACCCAAAATCGCTGTCACTCTTGCGAGCTAACTATAAATATGGACCTTAGCAAACATGTTTTAATTTGTTTCGGGGTTTTCAAACATCGAAATAGAATTCAAGAAGAGATTAATATTATTTGAATAATGCTATAAACTTTTCTTCTGTATTTTGTGGGTTCCGAAAACATACCTCAAAGTCAAAAGTAAATCTAAATTAAGAATTGTAAGTGACACTGAGAAATACACACAAAAGATATTTTATTTCGTTTTCTTTTCTTAAGAAAATACTTATTCAGACCACACCGAGTGGAAATATTGATAGCAACAATGTATTTAACGTTGAATAATGAATACATTTAGGACAGGATGTATTCCAAAAGACAAGAAAAATAATATAAAAATTTAGGTAATAATTTACAAGCTGTAGCGAACAACCACTAAAAACATAATAATAAGGACTGGGAGCGACAGAAAACATAGAACGTACCAGCTGCATTTCCTTCCGGGAATGCTGTGAAAACCAGCTAAGGGATCCGAGGGTTTCTGTACATTGCAATTAAGGCAATGGGCTGGCAACCTGTCACTACAGCAATATACCTACAAATCTATGTAAAATAACCCTCAATACTTTGTCAAACTTGGCGGCACGACTTTTGTTTAGGTCGTTTACGCTCTGCTTACCCCATTAGGGATAAAAGCGTGATTATATATATTTATGTATATGTTTTTAAGTTTTTGTTACTTAATCTTTATATTACATACAAAATAATCACACTTTTTAAATACCTACTTGACCAAGTCTCGCTAAAAGCGGTCGGAATTTCCACTTAATTGTATCAACTGAACGAACCTCGAAATGGGTGTTTTTACGTTCCACTGACCAATCGCCCTTAATTGACTCGGAACAACGTGCGGACTCCATAAAAGACCCTAATTGTGGATTTCGTTATTGCTGGGCTGTCTTATCTAGACCATGATACTACCATACTGGACTGAGACCGGGAGTGAGTGATATAAAGACTAATTTAGCTTCTGGTTTTTTCCCGGACCTACTGTAAAAGTTTTAAATTTTTCTCATCATCTCTCTAGCCTTAAACTGTATCTCACAAGCCGGCTACCTAATCTAAGGGATTGGACGAGGGTACTGGTTTTTACATAGAGCGACTACCATCTGACCTCCGCAACCCAAAAGGGAAACCAGACCCAATCCTAGATTAGGTCAGAGTTTTGAATCCGCCAATGCGTAGCACTGGCTTAGCGATTAATATCTATGGTATTAAAAGATATAAATAAACCGATATAAATAAACCGAATAAACTTACATATGAAATTCGAAAACCGAAAAACATATTGGTGGTGGGGTTTGAACCACAACCTCCCGCTCAGGAGGCAGCGGTCCTATCCACTACACTATCTGGCTCTCTATATCTATAAGTCTTAACATTTTCTAAAGTGTTAATACATACATACATATAATCTCGCCTTCATTCCTAATGGGGTTGGCAGAGCGTAAAAGATCGTTTTGCCACGTCTGACAAAGTTGTGAGGGTTATTTAAGATGGATTTGTAGGTTTATTGCTGTAGTGACAGGTTGTCAGCCTATGGCCTAAATTGCAATATAACGAAACCCTCGGATCCTTTAACTGGTTTTTACAGCATGCCCGACAGGAATTGCACCTGGCACATTCTATGTTTTTCTCTCACTCCCAGTCCAGCATTGAAGTAGCTGGCATGGCAACAAAACTGCAGCAACAAATGTTAGCCAAAAAAACCTACCTAGAAACAACGTTTTTTTTGTATTCTATTCTCTCAAAAGTTTCTGCTGAAAGCGAATAACATTTAAAATTTTGTAATAAAAATTTATCCCGCTTTTAATCCATTATTAAAAAACAGTTGCAAACTTCTCGTAATCTAACTTTTTACAAATTGCTTTTGGAAACTTTGCCTCTTTAACAACTTAACAAAAGTATAAAATTAATGTAACACAAGTCATAATCAAAATAATCTCATTTAACGATTCTTACCTTTTGACCAATTTTAGAAAACGTTCGGTACTTTGACGAACTTTTTTACGGCAGTTCCAAAATACCAAGTACCACGTACGTACAAACGCGGATTAAGAGGTATTTTTTTTACTGGCCAGATGTTTTTTTGAGAAAGTTTTTCAGTGACTTCGTTAGACCAAATCCATTTCGTTTGCGCACTGATCCAATAAACCAGTATCAGTTAAGAAGGAACGGTGTCTGGAAAATTGAAAGGAGTTGCACAGGTAATTAAATTCAACAACTGTCATACAGTTAGATCACTACATAGTATAAAACAAAGTCGCTTTCTCTGTCCCTATATCCATATGTATGCATAAATCTTTAAAACTACGCAACGGATTTTGATGCGGTTTCTTTCAATGTACGGAGTGATTCAAGAGGAAGGTTTATATGTATAATACATGCATATTATAGTAGAGAAACACTGATAATTTCCGTGCGAAGCCGGGGCGGGTCGCTAGTTTCTTATGAATGGAAAAACAAAAATGTTACCCCTACATAAATTGTAGTATTGAAGTATTAATATTGTATGATAGAGTAATTTTCTTTTATTACTTACCAGATAAATATATTTATGAAGCTTGTTTAGTTTCGACTACAGAACGACCCTTTTCAGTTTTTGAAACACCGTCTGTTACACCCTGTATTTATTTTTAAAAAAACCAAAGTGCATATTAACCGAACTTTTTACATTTGGCTGGGTAAGTAGGAATGTAAATTTTCTAGTACGCTGGTAACACTTAATTTTTTTATGAATAATGTTTTAATTTTAACTTGCCCCGGAATAGAGTTAGCCTTTTTGATAACTGCTAGTTAAGTTGGTGATATGATTCATTGAGTCAGGATTACGATTAGTGATCGCTAATAGGTAGAATGGGTTCGATTCTAGATTTGCCGGCTAAAACAAAAATAAAATTTATTTTGTTCTCTATTTGTTATCTATTTTCTATTTAAAATATATTTGTCACTTTCAGACTAAAAACATTGGAACAGGACAGGATAAATAATTCACTCCGGTTTTTTTATTTACAGTCGGTGATTTTATGCCTTATACATACATACATACATAAAATCACGCCTTTATGCCTTATCTGTTATTTTTATCCGCCGTCATATGATATGGCGGATACTATTGACAGAAATACTGGGGAAACGTGCAAAATCTAGCGGAGATAGTATAAAACCATAGAGCATAAATCGCCTGTCCTCTTTCAATTTTATTATTATGAAAGTGCTATCTAGAATCAAGCCTATTATATTTACCTAAAGTCTATGATGAGAAATAACGTAGAGTTGGTACAATCATTATATCTCCCAATATTTTTTGTTTACGGGATAAAATGTTTCAACACATTTTTTTTTTAAAACGTCACTGATTACCTAAGCTGAACAAGAGTTCACGACTAAGTTGCCTACTAACCTAAGGTGCCCAGCGCAAATTTCGGGTCTCAGCTTTAAAAGAGGAGAAACATACCCGTAATTTTACCTGAATGAAAACAAGTGAGTCAACTCTATCACTAGTTCAAATAAGTGAAAATTTGTTCCATCTCTATTGCACGTATGCTAATTTTCTTTTTGGTTGCCATAATGGATTGTAGGTAGAGCGGCTGAAAGTTAAAGCGGTTGGAAATTTTCTTTTGTAACCGCTTTCCACGTAATATACGCGCGGTTTCATACCGCGGGGGGTAATGACCTTTAATACAGGGTCATAATAACTACGTTCTTCATTTTCTATTGTTTTCTTCTTCTTCTTCTGCGTAGCGTTTTCCCGGCCTGATGCTGGGGTCCGCATTCCGGCGTTTTCTGCTCCACATTGCCCGGTCTTCGGCATCCGCTGGTGTGAGATTGTTCTCTTCCATATCCGCTTTTAAGCCAAGACAGCTATTCTTTGGTCTGCCGCGTGATCATTTTCTATTATGTTATAAAAAAAAATCTTTCATAATCGATAAAAAAAAACATGCTTGTAGAAACCTGACACATATCTGTGGCACAATTAAATCTTAAAGATGATTTGAGGTGTTATGGAAACTGCATTTTAAGTAAGTTTCAGCTGAAAGATTGTCTATTGTCATGCCCCGTGTGCCCTTCATCTTGCACGCAAGAAGACCTCTGACCACTGACGTGGCGGTGCGTTTGGCAGAGTACTGGTCGAAATTAATATAAAACGCCTAAACGATGGACACGACAAAAAGAAGAAGCTGAAAGATTCAACATTAAGTAAAGATAGACTCCACAAGGCGTAATCAAGGGCCAAAATTTGGGAATGCCAGAGCTTATACATTTTCTGCGTAGAAAAAAAAATAAAAAACTTTACTCTGTATCACAATAAATTCATAGCACTAGCAAATAGGGAGTAAATTTTTCATATAACCGTCCAGAAGTGTGTTAAACGTTGATAAACTGCGGAAAATGCACGAGTTAATGTTGCACGTTAATTTCAGAGAATAATGTCGGCAGCGAATTCTCACACTGCAATAGTTCCGTTAAAATATTGCTTTGAATATTATTATGATAATATGGTAAGGTTTCTTTTTTAATGGGTTTGCTCTTGACTCCAGACACAAGGTCAGGAATGACCGCGACAGAGTCGACGATGGAGCGAGCTCACCCAGAAGATACAGCAAGCTGTTTGGCGCCGGATCTTGGTGAGATCTTAATATTACTTGTTTGCTAATAGTTTTTTTACGCACTCACAGAGCTATTTTGTTCGTGAAAATATTAGAAATATCTTTTTCTTTAATTTGAATTCCTTCCGCAAAGAGAACTAGTCAAAATAGTATAGCTGTAATATCACTATTTCGTCGCTCGGGACATGGCTGCTGTAGCTTAGTTGGTTAAGAGCGTTGGGCTGGGTATCCTAAGACGCGGGTTCAAATCCAGTTTAGTGGTTGAATTTTTGATTTGTTATTTCTAATATTTCTCAAAGAAATAACTTATTTCAGACAATGAAAAAATAAATGGCTTCTCAATACAAATTGCCTGATCGAGGTGATAATGTTGTATAGAGCATTTTTTTTAAACCATGTATAATCTTGCCGGTATTCCTAACGGGGTAGGCAGAGCATCTACGGTTTACTAGAAACCGTTTCCGAGGTGTCTGAATTTTCAAGGGTCATGTTGTGGAACAACACACAGGTGTCACTGCGCGCAAGGTTGCGCTCAACACGCTATCAATGCTTTTTGCATTGCCTTCAGCACAGATGCGTCACCTTACGTTCTACGCGCGCGTAGTGATGAACTATACATCGGCGCATCCCTCTGCTAGTACGCGCGTAATTATATGTTGTTATATTTAATATGTCATCAACTGCCGGCACAGCCTAGTTGGCAGTGTATCTGCCTGCTACGCAGTGGGTCCCAGGTTCGATTCCCGGCCGGAGGGCAGACATTTGAATAATGAATTCAAATGTCTGTTTCTGAGTCTGGGTGTCCTTTGTGGTTGTTTCTGTGTATGTCCATGGCACCCTAATACTGCTAGTGGGGGCTATGAGTGATCATGCATTTTTTTTATCTTCATCGTGATCATCAGCGTATCAGTCTACTGCTAGGACTTATGTATCTCACATGGTACTTCACTGAGTCCAGTTTGCATTCAGTTCCCGCCAAATACTTACTAATCGTGTAGTATGTCATTGTTCCTACATCTAGTTCGGATTACATACATACATACATAAATCACGCCTTTATCCCTAACGGGGTAGGCAGAGCGTTTAACGCCTCGTAAAAGGCGCTTTCGCCACATACATACATACATACATATAATCAAGCCTTTATCCCTAATGGGGTAGGCGGTTTCGCCACGTCTGACAAAAATTGAGGGCAATTTTAGATTGTCATATATATTGCTTTAGTGACAGGTTGTCAGCCCATCGCCTAAATTACAATACACTGTAACCCTCGAGTCCCTTTTGCTGACATGCAAGCATGCCTGGGAGGAAGGGCAGCTGGAACATTCTATGTTTTTCTATCTCTCCCAGTCCAGCATGGAAGAAGATAGTTCTGATTGTAGTTAGTATTATCCTATCTTCTATTAGTTTATTACATATTATATACTAGTTTATCTTATAAATATCCATGAAGTAGCTTGTACTTAGTTTATGTATTATATGAAATATAATGTATTTTGGATACTTATTTGACTAGGTTTGCACTATCCCGCTTACCGCTACGCATTTTTCTTTCACCCTAAGGTTGCATAGAAGCAATTAATACCTTAGCAATAAGGCCGCCTATGTTGTACTTGTCTTTTGTTGTTGTCTGATGTTTTGTTTGATTTGTTTTCTTATGTGCAATAAAGTACTTTTATGTTATGCTATATTATGTTGTATCTGACAGGCATTAACCTAAGCGCTCATTCAAGTGCTTGCCTACTCCATTGACCGTCGGCTCTGTGACCATCTTTTGTGCGTCTCTATATACGTCACTCATCATCTCTCTAGCCTTATCACGGATCTCACGGGGTCGGCAACCTAATCCTGGGGATTGAATGAGGGCACTGGTTTTTACACAGAGTGACTGCCATCTGACCTCCGCAACCCAGAAGGGAAAGCAGACCCAATCCTAAATTAGGTTAGAGCCGATGCTTAGCACTGGCCTCTGACATGGCCTTAACGACTAATATCCACGGTATGAAACTATATTAAGCAGGACCAACGGCTGAACGTGCTTTCCGAAGGACGGAAAAACACCGAATAAAAGTACATATGAAATTCGAAAACCGAAAAACACATTGGTACGTGGTGGATTACGAACCATGACTTCCCGCTCAGGATGCAGCGGCCCTATCCACTACACCATCGGGCTTTATCTAGGTCACTATGCCTGGATTATAATTTGAGACTAAACCGAACGAAAATAAAATAAATGTAGGTTCAACGATAACTCTAAAAGGTCAAAACTATGACGTCCTTTCGGACGCATATTTTTTAAAACCCTCTATTTCAGAGAATATCACGTTTTAGAGTTTGCGTCAATCAATTTATAAGAGTATTTTTAGGGTTCCCTTCCCGTATCCAAAGGGTGCAAATAGGACCCTATTTCTATGCCTTCACGCTGTCCTGTCCGTATATCTACCAGCTCCCATACTAAATAAGTAAAATAAAACACAGTTTAAAATCTTGTACAATGTGCGATGGAAGATATGGAACCTTCAATACTTCGATGCTGGCCTGGGAGCGAGAGAAAAACATAGAAAGTGCCAGTTGCATTTCCTCCCGGGTATGCTGTAAAAACCAGCGAAAGGATCCGAGGGTTTCAGTATATTGTAAGTTAGGTGATGGACTCAAAACCTGTCACTACAGCAATATACCTACAAATCTATCTTAATTAACCCTCAAAACTTTTTTAGACGTGGGGGAACGACTTTTATTTAGGTCTTTAACCTTTTCACCGCTACAGTCGGGTATAGCCGGCAACCCGCTACTTGCTGTAACTGCCACGGTCGGCTACAGCCGACAAAATGTAGTTAAAAAGTTTTATGTTAATAAACCAGTATTTTGAAACTGTATCTTTTTATTTTTCGCATATTGCATTTTTAGTACATTCTACGTTGATTTATAAACTTTTGCACTTAGATATTTATTCGTTTTATAGTATAAAATAAGAAAAATACTGATTACGTTTTGAACCTGCAGAAGTACAATTCGCACACGCCACAGTTGGCCCTACACGACTGGAAATGTTGTTCCTTGCTAGTTCAAATATGAAACATCGATACGTCTACATTCTATCTATATCTATTCGGATTATACTATGTGTATATTTGTCAAGTTTGTCATAACAATAAAGTTTTCTTATTATTCTAATGTATAATGAAAATATTTCGGACATCGATTTGCAGAAATATGCTAAGATGTAGTAATTTTTTTCTTTGTTTGATTGAGTATCGACAAACCGGTTCCGCCGAATCGTGCAAAGCGATAATTGCTTGACCATTGATAGTTCGTCGTTTTTATTGAATATTCAACATAAGTAAAATAATAAAAATTAAGGGAAATGAATGAATAAAAAAGTCGCAATGAAATATTAAAATAGGTACCAGAATAAATCCTTTGATGTTCTAAAGTTGAAGATTTTTTTTTCATATTTTTTATCGATGTTCTATATTACATCCTTATTTGTCCTAACGGTTTGACAAAAATTGAAATGCCACCGACGCCACAGTCGTCTATAGCCGACAACACGATGTATAGAGACGCGTAATAGAGATGCGCCAGTGCTAATTCGAAAACTGAACTAAAGATAAACTTATTGAATATTCCAAGTGTTGTTTACTATACCACCACTACTACCACTATGATTTATTATTGTTTTGACATATATGAAAGAATCTCTGAAAATTAGGAAGCAAAATACTGGTTTTAGATCGATATGAACTGTTGGACATCTCCATTTTATTGAGTATTTTTTTACCTAGAAATTGGTGTGGCGCTAGTTGCAATTTTTTACCTGTATTGCTTGCCGGCGAATAGGTTAACGCTCTGCCTACCCCATTAGGGATAAAGGCGTGATTATATGTATGTACGTAATACTTGACTCTGACTCGCACTTGGCCGGTTTTTCACTCTCTTTTATTTTATCACTTAACGTAATCCATTATGATTCTCTGTGGATTTCTATTAATTTGTATGGAGTAATAATTTAACTATAGTGCAGGGTAGTTGTAATGTTTATTGCGATGGTTGGTTATTATTCCCTAGATGGATCACAATTCATAGAGTTGATAATAATAATGGTGTTTTGAGGTCATATTGTAACAAAGAACATATTTTTATGCACCGTGCAACTTTTCCTGTGTTCTGGACGAAACTGCTTATTCACAATAACACCGCCTTTATATCTCATACAAAATTCTTTTATAATGTTTTGTCCTTTTGCGTTTTGTTGTGCAAGAATATGCATAGTAGCTAATAACTTTTGGTTTACTGTATTTTTTGACCTAGTAACTTGACTCACCAACACTCATTTATTTTTGTCCCTATTTCATAAATTTTAATAAACAATGGTAATTATTGTTGTAAAGCGATAATAAGTTTAGCTGGAAGATCAAGGCATCTCCATTACAAGTGTCTTCGACTACTTACTGGGGAGCCTTATCCTATGTAAATGTAAGATTTATGCAATAAACGATTTTTCATTTTCATTTCATTTCAATTTTGCGTTTAAAATGTAACAGTAAACGTTTGAAAAATAATTTCGCAAAAAAGCTCGCGTGTCGCAATGCAAACCATTCCCATGACAGATAGAAGGTTGTGGCGCAGTATAATGAAAATTGACCATTAAGTAACCACAGTGAACACATAAAGATACGCCAATAGGCGGGTACTAAGCCAAAACAAGCCCTTGCGTGTGTACTAAAAGGTATTTGGTCATACAAAGTAGCTATTATGTGTTTTTTTTTTCACTTATGTTGTCAATGGGCCAATGCTCAAGGTCACCCAAAGGGAAATGGAAAGGGCATGATCGTAGTGTCCCTTCATGGGGCCGTATCCGAATACGAAAAATCTTTCGTATACGGATTCGTTTAGAGTGATTCATTCGAATGGTATATTGTATGGAAATTGCATGCGAAAGTTACTCTTTCGTATGCGCATTATGATTCGAGCGATTCAAAAATACGGTTCATGATCTGAAGCGAATCAAGGCTATTGTCATAGCTTGAAGAATGCGCTTTTATACTCGTACCTACTTCTGGGTGGGAGATAAGGGGTGCAAGGGCATCCCGTAAACTAATAGGGGTTGCTCAGTAAACGAAACTAAACAACGTTCACCAGGAACATCTTTCAGGAGATGTAAAAAATTACCTTCCCATACAAAATGACCACCTCGATCAGACAATGATAGTTGTTCAGTTTCGTTGACTGAGCAACCCATCAGTTTGCGGAACGCTGTCCCTTACACCGCGTATATATATTTTTTATTTTTTATTAGAAATGGGTATGCTACAAAGATACAATGTCAGGGATGACCGTGACAGAGTCGACCACGGAGCGAGCTCACCCAGAAGATGCCTGTTATGGCACTGGCAATCTCACGTACCGACGAAACACAGCAAGCTGTTTGGCGCCGGACTCCGGTGAAAGGGTGGTTGCGAGCCAGTCGGCTCCTTGCGGAGCCTACCACCGCTTTGTTGGGATCGATCAGCCGGACTTATTTACAGGCAAGCCTGTATTGCCGTTGCCGGGGGTGGACCACTTGGAGGTGGATCCGATCCCACTCCAAAGAACGCTGTTGTAGGTATTGCTCATAAGACTGAAATCGATTGCAGCAGGATTTTTTTCTACTGGTGACCATGAACAGGAAGATATAAAGTTGGACTGACGATTGAGGCTATGGGAGATTGATGTATGTAAGACACTTGTACTCGTTTCACAATTATTTTACCGGTTTCGCTAATACATATAGCATCTTCAGGGTGGGTTATTTACACTGGTCCATAATATATTTAAACTTTAGAAGGCTACGTGCAATTAAATCAATGTAAACATTATGTTTACAATCAAAAACCAGGGTTCATCGGGTCAACAGACGCGATACCAACTCGACAGAAGAAGAAGAACAATCAAAAATCAATGTAAACATTATGTTTAGATTGTTTTTTTTGCACGTTGCCTTTGTAAGATAAAATATATTATGTACGCCAGACCAGTGTAAATAACGCATCCTGAAGATGCTGTAGTAGCGAAACCGTAACAGACATCAATCCACCAAAGTTATTATGGCGTTTCACCAAGTGACAATCGCTAGTATAAATAACAATTGAGGGTTGATGGATGCAAAATGGTAATGAAATTTGTTAGCGCTTAGGCAGGCTTTCTCAAATTTATCTATCTAAGGTCAGGAGCTCTTCAATGATGTAGATTTATTTATAATTTCGATAATACTTTATTTAAAAAGAAATATAGAAGATGTACAAAAATGTATGCGCTCGCGCGTATTGACAGTCGTAGAATGGCGGTGTCGCAATCATTCGTATACCGATCCCCCCCTGCGTCTTCCTTACCCCGCGGTGGCCCTAGCAGTCGTCTATGGATGCGTAGACAGAATTTATTCTTCTAGCTATTTTCATACATCCCGAGCATCGGAGAAACCTACTGCCAATATTTTTTTTACCCCGATCTATCAAACATTTCCTAAATCAATTTGACAACCATCAATGCGTCAGATAAAATCGGAATGCGTCCAATTCCATTCTATAAAAAAACACCTTAATCCCATAAGCCAGGGTGGACAATATCAACCATTGTCCCGTATGGAGGTTTCGTGGCTACTCATGACAATGGCTCATATTGTCAGAGTGGGTTTTTGAGTTCGGATTTCCGGATTACTCATCATTTTCATTTTATTTTTTGGCGGTTTTCTACCACACAGGACTGAGAGCGAAAGAAAAACATAGAATGTGCTGCATTTCTTCCCGGGCATGCTGTAAAAACCAGCTAGAGATTCAGTATGCAATTTAGGCGATGGGCTGACAACCTGTTACTACAGCAATATACCTAAAAATCTGTCCAAAACTTTGTCAGACGTGGCGAAATGACCTTTGTTTAGGTCGTTCACGCTCTGCCTACCCCATTAGCGATAAAGGCGTGATTATATGTATGCATTGTGTAATAATAATAAACGTTGCACGGCGAGTTGGATTCGGTAATCATTCTATTATTTGAAGTTGTTCTTACCCGTATACGTTCTACTCGTTGACAAATTCCTATATTATTTTTCTTACGTTCCTCTAACTCCCAGAAATGTGGGTGTAAATATAATGTGTCATATATTTTTAAGGGTCTGCCAAAGTAGTGAAATCTCAAACAAACATAGTTTCGTTTTTTTTTCTAAACGGTAAAACCATACTTAAAAATAAATCGTACACATGACCAAATGCATCATATATATGCTTCTAATTAGGTTTTGTTTGAAAATAGTAAGCAACATCACTTTCACTGTTGTTTTCATATTTGAGTTATCAGATGTAAGGGGTACAGCAGCGTTCTTTGCAAATTGAATACCTATCTTGAACCGTTTTCACCAGTCCTCCTTTATATTATTAAAAAATAATAAAATAAGTATAACAAGTACCGTATGCAAGTGTCTGAACCGCACATTTAAGAAATATTTTTCACTTCGGTTTTCACGAATACTTAAAACATTCCTTTTTTTATATTCTCAATAAGGTAACTATAAAATCTAAGTGACGCCCCCATCAGTAAAAAAATCATAACTCACTTAAAACACAATGAATCGAAAATCCGGTCCAACAGACTCAAGTAATAGTTATAAAGATAATTTAGAACCGTATAAATTAGCGATTCATAGTTCGTTGTAGTAACAGAAACAAAATTTGCCGTCGCGTCGGTAGCCGTTATTAGCTATTTTTCTTTCTGTTACTACAACGAACTATGAATCGCTAATGTATACGGTTCTAAATTATCATAACTACTATTACTACTACTGCGAATTATGTTTTTAGTGAATTATGTTTTTTTTACTGATGGGGGCGTCACTTAGGGCCGTATTTGTAAACAGCTCTCAAGTGTGACAGCAAGTTTGAGTTCGTATCAGATATATAATTTCAGTACACACTGGCCTGTCCAATCCATACATAATATTGCTCTAAAGTTTAAGATCGCTTTATAAATACGAACCTTTGGCGCTATCGCCACCTTAACAAAGAATAATGACACACAATATAACCCGAAGTTTCATTTAACAAATCCCCTTCTTTCCGGATATAACTAGTTATACGGAGTGCTAATAGGTTTTGTTCCGAAATAAACCCTCATAGGATTAGGCTAAGATAAGATTAATACCCTGAGAAAGACAGTGGTGGTGAACCTTTTGTATCTTGCAATGTAATGAAATGCGTTCTTCTTCTAAGCGTGCGTTTATTTACTAGAATATAGTGCAAAGGATAGGTGTTACAAAGTATGTTTAAGTCGCATATAGTCCATAAATTACGATATGCAATTTTTTTTTTGTCTTTGTCACTAAGGATTCGTTCACCGAATAAAAACATTTTGATAGATGCCAATCAGTAATATTTTGAAACATGTGAAGGAACTGCAATCTTTAATGTATTTAGGCAAAGGATCGTAAACTCGGAGAGCCATACAAAATATATTCAGTTTAACTCTTAATAATAAGAAAATGCAACCTAGTTATTACAGAATATTAATTTTCACAAATTTATTGTAGAAATATTTTTTATCGTTTTATATTCTTGAAGGAGTACCTATTAAGCACTATTAATACATAAATATAGTCACTCCTTTATCCCTAATGGGGCAGGCAGAGCGTAAACGACCTAAACAAAGATCGTTCCGCCACGTCTGACAAACTTTTGAGGGTAATTTAAGATAGATATGTAGGTATATTGCTGTAGTGACAGGTTGTCAGTCCATCGCCAAAATTGCAGTATACTGAAACCCTCGGATCCCTTAGTTATTTTTTACAGCATACATAGATACATAAAATCACGCCTTTATCCCTTACGGGGTAGGCAGAGCGTTAAACGCCTCGTAAAAGGCGCTTTCGCCGCGTCTGACAAAAATTTAAGGGGAATTTTAGATTGTAATGTGTATTGCTAATGTGACAGGTTGTCAGCCCATCGCCTAAATTACAATACACTGTAACCCTCGAGTCCCTTTTGCTGTCTTCTACAGCATGCCCGGGAGGAAGGGCAGCTAGAACATTCTATGTTTTTCTATCTCTCCCAGTCCAGCATGGAAGAACGGCAGTACGTACGTTGGAAGTACTATAATGAAAATTTAAGTATGTTTTTTAGGATTTAAATATAAAATACAGAATAGAAGCTTCAAGTTACACACACACCCACAATACCGTTTACCATGCCGACGGTCTAACCAAATGAGCAAATATTTAGTTAATCCTTAAATGTGTGATTATGAAGATTTTTTTATCAGTACGTAATCAATAAAAACAGAATTACTGTAAAGCATTTTTATTATGATTTTTCAGCTTTTCATTAAAACCGAAAAATAAAATGGTTATTATAAACTATTTAAATTCTTGTGGCTCAAACTATTTCATTAAACCAAAGAAGTGCTGCAAAAGTGATTGCTTCGCAGTATTCTTTTTTGTCCAGTTCTGGTTTTGAACTTTCCCATTACAGTTTACAAAAGGTTAAATGCAAAAGTCCGATATCGCAAAATCAAATCAAGTTTGAAAAATGTATTTAAAATCGCAGATTGTCCAGCTACGTTTAATGGAATGGAAACGTTTCAAACAAGTTTAACCATTACCTATATACGTTTAATGTACATACATATAATCACGCTTGTATCCCTAATGGCGTAGGCAGAGCGTAAATGACCTAACTAAAAGTTGTTTCGCCACGTCTGATAAAGTGTTGAGGGTTTTTTAATATAGATTTGTAGGTATATTGCTGTGGTGACAGGTTGTCAGCCCATCTCCTTAAGTGCAATATACTGAAATCTTCGGATTCCTTAATAAGAAAAAAAGAATAAATTAGGTTCTACATCCCTGTAGAGTTATTTCGATACTCAAAAGGCCTAGCTTTATTACGTACCTAGGTCGTAGTTGGCACATTATTAGCCCAGTAACAAGGTTTCGTTCCAGCTACGTGTCCTGAGATGGGATGATTAGGGGATATAATAGTCATCAACTCCCAAGCCTTATCCCGTATCTCACGGGGGTCGGCTATTTAATATAGGGGATTGAACGAAGGTACTGGTTCTTACACAGAGTGACTGCCATCTGACCCAATCCTATATTAGGTCAGAGTTTTCAAGCCGCCAATGCTTAGCACTGGCCTCTAACATGGCTTAACGTCTAATATCTACGGTACTTAATGATATTAACTAGGAGCAACGGCTTAGTGTGCCTTTCGAAAAACGGAAAAAGCGCCAAATAAATGTACTTATGAAATTCGAAAACCGAAAAAGTCATTGGTACGTGGTGGGATTCAAACCACGAACTCCCACTCAGGAGGCAGCGGCCCTATCAACAACACCATCGGGATTCCTGCATTATGTGATATAATAGTAAATTGAATAATAGAATTATTACGCTCATCTAGGCTAATGAAACTTGATATGCCACTTGTTATGGAGACGCCATCGTACCAATAATTTGATTGTTACAACAGTAAAATCACTCCTTACAGAGTATGAATCCCCCTAAAACACCAAAAATCCCTTTCCACGGTTAATGCTCTACGTACATACATACGGGGTGTAAGGGACAGCGTCCCGCACACTGATAGGGGGTCAGTCAAAGAAACTGAACCACTATCAACAGGACTTTTTACAGGAAGTGAAAAAAAATGCTTTTTCTTACAAATTGTCTAATTTTTGTAATTTTGTATAGGAAGGCCATTTTTTTTGTCTTCTGAAAGAATTTCCTCGTGATAATTGTTTAGTTTCGTTGACTGAGCAATCTCTATTAATTTGCGGAACACTGTCCCTTACACCCGGTTTTGTCTTCATCCTAACCCTACGAATCGCTCCTACCCTTATTATTATTATTATATCAGCCTAAACTGTCCCACTGCTGGGCAAAGGCCTCCCCATGCTCTTTCCAGAGTACACGGTCCATGGCTGTTACCGACCAGTTCGGGTCGTAGTCGACCAGGTCACTCCGCCACCGCTTCCTCGGTCTCCCTCTGCGCCGACGCTGTTGTGGGACAAATTCAGTTGTTAGTTTATCCCACCTCTCCGGGTGCATTCGGCATACATGGCCAGCCCAGTCCCATTTGAGCCTAGCTGCTTTCTTGCCCACGTCAGTTATCTGAGTTTTGGAGCGGAGAGCCGTGTTTCTGACGCGATCTATCCTTTTTACACCTAGAATGCTCCGCTCCATTGCTATTTGCTCAAAGAGCAATGGAGCTCCTACCCTAAATACACAAAAATTCCTACAACCCTACTACTCTAAAAACTACGGATCTCTCATTCTACGAAGGATACTTTCTAGGAAGGATGGGATTCCACCCCAAAAGCGGTTATCATTACCCCAAAATACGGGTAACAGGCTATTGACGTCCTTTTCCGGATCGAGGCCTTTTTCCGCTCCCGAAAATTAATTCAATTCATAAAATCGATCGACGCGCCGTTTTTTAGTAATGGAAATGCCATAGAAAGTTTTTTTGAACTTTACATGTATTTTTATTGAATCAACCCAATTTTTGCTCCGCTAGGGAACTATTTATTATGCCTGACATGCATTTTAAAAACATGCCATGCAATGGAGTGCAACAAAAAGTTGCCTTATCTGAAAAGTCTTAAGAAGGTGACATTAATATAAAACGTTACATATCATTAGAATTAATTAAAAAATATCTTTTATTTGGTACCACACAAAACTAAGAGAGTCATATTGGGCAATAAATGAAGCCATTAATGCAATAAAATCTATTTTAGTAATTTTTCGGGATTTACTAAGGGGGTCTGAGTGATTTCAACTAGCCTTTGTATAGGTGGTATAATTTTAAATCTATGAATGTTTCAAAAGTCTGTCTATCACAGTTCATAAAAGACTACCCTTTGACAGGCAGACAGCGGTGAACGCTCAGAAATAGGATCCCATTATTGGTAATATTTTGGGGACGGAAATAGATTTCTTATTTTACTGTTGAATCATCTTTTGTAATAATAAATCATATAAATTCTGCAGTTTGGTTAGTTAAAACCCAGTACAATTCCTACATGATCTCAGTTTAGGTTTCGCAATATGCCTCTGTATATTGGTCGACGGTCGGCCACAAATGAAATTTAGCGGCTGACCTCAATGTGTATCGATTTGGCGCCAAAAACTGTGTTAGCATTATTAACACAGTAAAACAACACCCTTTTAAATCAACGAGAACAGTCAGCAACTGTATAAACATAACCTTTTCAAGGCTAGAGTGAATAGTCATAATCTAGGTAAGCATTTTGTTGCTACATAACAACAGAAATTATTTAATTTGTTAAACTTTTGACCGTCGGATACATACATGAAATCGCGTCTGATATTAAACTAAATATTATTAAACTCATATAAAAAATACTTATAAATTACTTTTGTAATTGTTCCTTAGAAACTGTAATAAAAAAATGTGACCTTCCAGCCAAACACAATAAAGAATAGTAATAATTTTTATTCGTACGAAAATTCACAGAAAATACTTCTAACTTATGATTACTATTTGTAATATATTTTTCTCCCACTTGCTTGGTAATAGCTTCATTTAAAAAAAAAACAAACATTTATTCTTTTCGGTGTTCTCGACTGAGTCTCGGCTTTCCAAATTTACTCGACCATATATTGTTTTCTTTTTCGACTTCTAAAGTAATTTACTATTAATAATTAGTTGGGTAAACCACATATATCTACAATATGGTGTAAACAACAACGACTGAATCGGAGTTTATTTTTTTATTTAAATATCTAAGTAGGCTGTAAATCTCCAAATATGCATACATAAAAAAACTAAATAAGTGCCTACATTTATGAATCTTAAGATCACGATACTAGCTAAGTGGCGCCCCCATTAGTAATAATATCATATTTATATAAAAACGCAGTGAATCGAAAAACCGATCCAACTGAATCAAGTACCTAATAGTTATAAAGATTATTCAGAACCTTATAAATTTGCGTTTATTAGTTCGTTATACAAACAAGAAAAAATTGCGGCCGTAAATCGCAATTTTCCTACCTATTATAAGATTCTAAATTATCGTAATTACAATAACTTGAGTCTGTTGGACCGGTTTTTCGATTCACTGCGTTTTTAGTAAGTTGGTTTTAGTTTGTTTCACTTAGGCCATATCCCAACATTAAATAATATATCAAGCTCATGCGACAACAACATGCCAACTGACAAAATGTCACATTTCCTCCAAGAACGCACGAACCGAGAATGTAGCAGAAATATTTTAAAAATGGCATTTCGTTCCATCTCCCCCTAACTTATTTCCTGTCTAAGCTTAAAATGTCTGGCTTGTAGACACGCCGCCATCCGGTTTGAGCGACAGTTTCTACCAATTTGGATGTTGGGGAATTCAAATGTTAAAGTTTGAGATTTTCCTCGAAAATACGAGTTTTAGGAATTTATTGTATTTATTTTTGGTAGGTATTTAATGTTGACCGCCCAATGAGAATGAATGAATAGGTTAGTAGAATAATAAACATAATGAAAAAAGTAAAAATATTACACGTTTCGTTGGTTTCGTTATAAAAGTGAATGAAGAAAGAAGTTATAAAAGTGAAATAAGTGAAACATTTGACTTTGTCTCTGTCACCTTTAATTTAGACAAAGATCAAGACTAAATCCATTGTTTCTTAAAAATATAACATTTATTATTTAATAGTTCCAGACATTAAACGAAACTTTGCTCATTAGTGCTAAATTACGATACTATCAAGTTTTATTGCAATTATTTTCTAAACAAATATAATTTATTATCATTAATTACCTAGTTCAGCTCATTATTTTTAACTATCGATTTGTCTGTACCAGATTATACATACATACAAACATATAATCACGCTTTTATCCCCAGTGGGGTAGCGTAAGCGACCCAAATAAAGGTCGTTCTGTCACGTCGGACAAAGATTTGAGGGTTATTTAAGATAGAATCGTTACTTATTTTTTCTCACTTTTTGTATTGTAAAATTCTAGGTTTTCTGTAATGTGATTACGCTGCTGATGGCACGTATAGGGTTGCAGTGTCCTCCAGCTCGGTAAAAGTAACTAAGCCAGATGATCTCCTCTCATAGTCTCCTAGATGATGGACACAGTACCCCTGTATCTTCCCCAACGAAGACATTTTCAAGACATCTGTACTAGATGTTGTTTGTGTCATGATTTTTCCGTGCTGCATTAGTCTGCCTATCATTTTGTTAGCCACTATTGATTGACAGACATACCGACCAACAAAAAGATATAACCAGACTTAGTGCGAAGACTTTTGGGCTGAAAATCAGTCAAGAAATCGCACAACGCAATTGGAAAAAACACACTCGTAGGTGGCTTATTCTCGAGAAAGAAAAAAGAAGATGGTCAAAGCTTGTTAGGGTTTAGCGTTCCCTTTCGAAAGAAGAAAGAAGAACTAGTTTTCTCGTGGCTTATCTTTGGATAAGATACGAAAAAACTATTTTGCTTTGAAACTAAACAACGCTTGTAGTAGTTGGATAGCGAAGGAAAATTTTGCAACAGTTACTTCTGAATGGCAACAAACTACTCAGAAAAATCATCGCTGCCCTAAAGATATACCAGAAAAAGATTAAAGGATCAAACAAATACGAAGAAATATTCTTTCCATAGCTTATTTTTCGTTCCAACTTAATAATAAACTATGAGACTACTACTTCTTCTTTACATACAATAGCAATACACAGATATATCTGAAATGTCCCTCAATACATGTCAGACGTGGCGCAATAACCTTTGTTTGGGTCGTTGACGCTCTGCCTACCCCATTAGAGATAAAGGCGTGATTAGATGTATGTATGTATATTTATTGTGTGCATTTCAAATTGACGATTATTCATGTATAATTATTGTTGCTCTAGTAAAAGAACATCACAATAGTCAGAGGCACCAGTTACTATGGTACTCTAATTATCGTAATACTCTGCACCAAATTCTCCCATGCTAGACTGGGAGCAAGAGGAAAACATAGAATGTGCCAGCTGCATTTCCTCCCGGGCATGCTGTAAAACCCTGCTAAGAGATCCGAGGGTTTTTGTTTATTTCAATTTAGGCGATAGGCTGACAACCTATCACTTCAGCAGTCAACCTACAAATCTATCATAAATAACACTCAAAACTTGGACAGACGTGGTGGAACGACCTATGTTTAGGTCGGTAACGCTCTACCTACCCCATTAGGGATAAAGTCGTGATTGTATGTGTGTATGTAAAGATTTAAGCACTGAAGAAGAGGAAGATCAGATAACATTAAACAAGAAAATCAATATCTCCTAATGTGAATAAAAATGATTTCAGGCTGTTTGTAATTATAATTATACACTTCTCAGATCCTCAGGTTATGACACCCAGATTGCGGTCAGACCCGCGTCACTTCGCCAAGGGATTAATCAGGTTGTGGTCTGTATAAACTCTGGAGTCTGAGAATACGGGTCGGGTAATCACATTTTCAAATTTGTATTTGTTTCTTGTCCTTTCTGAGTTTGTTTGATGGTCAACGTTTATTGGTTCTTTAAACAAAAGTATGTGTGCAATTTTAATACGTTTTTATTTTCAGAAAGCTTCGTCATGGGCACAGCTAATATTATCTAAAACTATTCAGACATCTGTTGGATTTTATTTCTAAAATTGTTTTTTTTTTATATATGTTTTGTTTTATTTTATTGCATAATTCATATTTTGTTGACGATCATATTCTATGCTCTGACATTTTAATATTAATGCAATTAAATTGATAATGTGGAATAAATGAACCTAATTTAATCAAATCTAATCTAATAATGCAGGAGTATGGTAAGCTACTTTTAACCACAGGAAAATACCTCAGCCCCAAAAAAAATCTCATTAAGACTCTGCAGTCAGTTTCGGAGTGTAGTGTCCTCAATGTTAAACTAAGTTCAATTTATTTTGATTAGAAACAGCCCATATAAAATGTAATTTTTTGCATACAATGATCTGTCAGTCAGTAATCATCTTATTGTGAATGGGGTAAAGTATAAGGTCATCAAATTAAACAACTTTAATTGTGTAACTTCTATGAATTTAATCTGTTTGATAAAACACATTTTATAAATTATAATAGCCTCTTTCATATTAAAAAGGCTAATTAAGTTAGTATACATTTTTGAAACATAAAATGTTATTCTACTTTAGCAAATATTTTTAATTTTACTATTTCAACCGATGATATTTTAATGATAGTAATATTTGATACTTATTTTATTATTATGATTGCAAAACATAGTTACGTACTCTGAACTCATAAGTGGTAGGAAAATCCTTAAAAAAATCATAGTTAATTGGTAAGTATTAATTCTGCAACTTATTTTCAGTAACACAACAAAGTTAAATTACATGTAATAATGGGATAACTCAAAAATAACAAAAGTAATTTAGAACTCGTTCGTAACAAATCTCTCCACTTAAACTTTTAAATGGATTTGCAGAATGAAAATGAGTTAATAGTTTTGATAAATTTAACAAACATTCGTTCATACATAAGTTTTAGGTAATTAAATATCAAATAAAAAGTACATAACAATATTGCTGCACAATTAAAAATATTCTTTATTATCAACCTTTTCTGATGCATCTATGGTATAGATGTATTTTAATTCGATATTCAGTATATACATGACTGCAGTTTCAATGTATTTTAGAAAAGTCAAGAGCACGAAAAAAGTCCTTGAACCAAGCTGTTTAATCGAATCTCTTAATTAAAATATTAGTTAATTCACGATTTATAGGTATTAAAGATCCAACATTCTGCCTTCACAGGCATCAGATAATAACTGAATATTTTAACTATAAAAACGTACCTATATGATTACATAGACTTGCATCGCATATAAAATCAAAAATATTGTGCACGCACGTCTAATCGCTCAATCATTACATAATTCAAGTGCACTCCATTAACTAGAATTATAGTTTCACGCTTCACCTGTTATGACATTCGATTTCCTTTACAGTGTATATGATCTGTATATTCTTAATACTTTAAGAATTACTCGTATTGCGTGATGTTTCGGCATAAAAAGGGCAGACGATTTATCACAAATGCCCTTGAAATATCTGCAGTTAATACTTAAATATCTATGATAAAAATTTAGAACGAATTGAGTAGGCGCAAGTTGCGTCGACTGCACGTTTTGGTTAAAAATAATAATAGTTTATTATAAATTTGGTGTTAAATCTTGATTCTCATTAAGTAAGCCTTTAAAAATGTTTGACCCAGGTCCAATAGTCTTTCAACCTATAAATTTAACAGCAAACTGTCCCCCTAACTCCATACTTACGGTGTGTGGTCCTTTTGGGTACTTATTCTTAAAAGTTGTTACTGACATCTATGGTGGTTCTGAAGATCTAAGAATCCAAGCAAAACTTAAAGAGTTTGATGACATTAATGAGAATATAAACAAATTCGAAAAGAAACTCCATAAAGAAGACGATGAAATTGAAGAATATGATTTTGTCATTGTTGGAGCAGGATCAGCTGGTTGTGTTTTGGCTAATAGACTGACTGAAGAACTAAATTGGAAGGTTAGTAGACGGCATATGTCTATACTAGAAGGCAGAATGTTGGAAGAATTCTAGAAGTTGTAGTGTTGTTTGACTTGTTATTATTTTATTAGACTGTATATATTGTTTTTTATGAATTGTCATTTTTTTTGTGAATTTATTATTTGGTAATTTTATTGTAATTATTAATTTTATTTTTTAATATTTTATAATGTTATTCAATTTCACATACAGTAATACTGTTTTAAGAAATAAACATATGATGATATGATGATGATACTGCACAAAAATGTATCATGTCTCAGAATATTTGAATTAATAAAATACTATAATAGTTCTACAATGTTATTTGCTGTCATTAACTTTTAAGGACATCAACATTTTAGTTGATGTCCCAAAAATATCAAAAATATATTATTTCTGTAGTTTGCAAACTTACTTAGGGCTAACTTTGTATGAAACGTAAATAAATCTCTTTGACAGTAAAAATCAACCAGATTTATTTTACAATTGTATGAAATGAATAACAAAGTCCTGTCCTTCTGCAGGTACTACTCCTAGAAGCAGGACCAGAACAACCAGATGTTTCCTTGGTTCCAGGACTGAGTCAAACCCTACTCGGATCCAATGTGGACTGGGATTACACAACACAACCAAATCCAAGAGCTTGTCTCTCATTAGCCAATGGTGTATGCAGTTGGCCCAGGTAAAACCACAAATTTTACAGAATAGAGTAGATAGTAAAGAGATATTTTATTAAAAGTTTAAAAAGTTATGAACTTTACAATGGTGAAGTTACTATAAAAAATAATCCCATCAATTTTTTTGGGAGAGGATGACGAAACAAAATCAAAATTGCATCAAAGATTATAATAATACGAGTATGTTAGAACAAGTGTGTTGTAAACGTTATGGAAGTAGAAAGAGATAACATTCTAGATGTTTATGCTACTAATCATACTGCTTCGGATAATCATACTGCAGCTCTTTAACATGACTTTTCTATATTTTGTCAGAGGTAAGATGATGGGAGGAAGCAGTTCTATCAATACCATGGTTGTTGCAAGAGGTAACCGAGTTGATTATGATGGGTGGGCAGACTTGGGAGATGTCGGCTGGAGCTATAAAGACGTAAGACTGTGTTTTTCTTATGTCAATTTTTTTGTTTTTTATTTTGAACCATTTAACTAGGTTTTTTTTTTATTAGGTCTTGCCGTACTTTAAAAAATCTGAAAAGAATTTAAATATCGAAGCCCTGGACAGAAAATATCACGGAGTGTTTGGACCTCAAACGGTATCAAGATTCCCATACATCGACATGCCGTCTATTCTTCTGACAACGGCATTCAATAACATCGGTCTAAAAATTATGGATTTAGATGCAGAATCACAGATTGGAGTCAATCAGGCACAAGCGTTTTCTGACCTTGGAAAAAGAGTTTCTACTAATACTGCATACCTTCAACCAGTTAGATACAAGCGAAAAAATCTAACAGTCAGACCAAACTCAGAAGTTTACCAGATTCTTTTTGATAAACATAAAAATGCTTATGGTGTGAAATATTTCAGAAATGGAAAATCATATACTGTCCATGTTACAAAAGATGTAGTTGTAAGTGCAGGAACCATTGGTTCGCCTAAACTACTTCTGCAGTCTGGTATAGGTCCAAGAAAGGATTTAGAAGATATGCATATTCCTGTTGTTGCGGATTTGCATGTTGGAGATAATTTACAGGATCATCTGTCATTTGCTGGACTTATCATTGCATTGAATAATGAGACTTCAACTTTTCTTAATAATAAAGGAATCCTTGATGAAACCGTAGAGTATGCAAAAATGAAGGTAAAAAATGGACCACTCTCTTCTACCGGTACTTTCAACTCTGTTGCATTCTATACAACAGACCCGGGCAAGTCTTACCCAAATATTCAAATTCAAACTGGAGCTAGATACAATTGGAGACAGTTTTACGAGGAGACAGCATTGTATCAGGTATTGGAAATATTACCAACGAATTTCTATGATTCTATCCAGCCCCGAATTCAAAACCTAGTTATCTATAGCCGTGGAAGATTGACCCTTAACGCAAGTGATCCAAATGGACCTCCTGTTATTTATAACGGTTATTTATCTGATCCAAGAGATCTTATAAATTTGAGAGAAGGCATCAAAAGGTTTGTTCAAGTTGAGAACACAGAGCAATTTAAATCTGGTCAACTGAAATTCATCAAAGTTCCTTTGGAAGCTTGTAGACATACTGTTTGGGGTAGTAGTGAGTACGTAGATTGTATGACAAGACATTATACTTATGCACTGAATCATTTAGTTGGAACTTGTAAGATGGGTCCTGAATGGGACAAAACAGCTGTTGTAGACCCACGATTGAGGGTTTATGGGGTTTCAGGATTAAGAGTCATTGATGCTTCTATTATTCCTATAATTCCTAAAGGGAATTTAAACGCTCCTGCTATTATGATTGGCGAAAAAGGAGCAGATATGATAAAGGAAGATTGGTTGCATAATTATATACCCGATTATGTGCATGGTGCTTATAAGGATTACAAAGATTAATCATAGGTATTTTTCTTGCTTTTTAGAATAAAAGAAATGTTATATTAATTTTAATAAAATCTCCAATTTATTGTTTCAAAGTCATACCAAATATACAATTTCATTTTAAACTTGACTTTATTATTAATTTAATTTTGCAATTTATCTGTAAAGGGAATCAGGTTTCTTATTTTTTGCATGTTTGTATTTCCCTTCACTTTTTTATATTTTTTTTTTAAATGTTATTCATTTTATAACGGTGCATGAAAAGGGTGAACGTCCTTTCTTTTATATGTCATCAATCATCATCTCTTCCATACTGGACTGGGAGCGATAGAAAAATATAGTATGTGCCAGCTGCATTTCCTCCCGGGCATGCTGTAAAAAACAGTTAAGGGATCCGAGGGTTTCAGTATATTGCAATTTAGGCGATAGGCTGACAACCTGTCACTACAGCAATATACCTACTAATCTACCTTAAATAACCCTCAAAACTTTGTCAAACGTAGCGAAACGACCTTTATTTAGGTCGTTTACGCTCTGCCTACCCCATTAAGGATAAAGGCGTGACGATATGTATGTATGTCATCATCTAAAACGTCTGTCATCTCATCTCTGTTCCGACTCATTTCTCGCGCCGACGGCTCCTTTGATTCTCTTCATTACCCGGCGGGGCTCAATTCTCAATGTCACTTGCAAAAACTAAATCTAAAAATAATCCTGTCACTTATTTTAATTCGTCCTGTCACTTTCAGACTAATATAATTCAAAATCTATTTGAGAAGACAATCGTTTTATTTATTGACGATGTTTATATTCTTTAAGTCTACGTATGTTTATCGTATTGTGTAGGTACTTATATTATTTAAGATCTTACTTACATATAATCACGCCTTTATCCCTAATGGGGCAGGCAGAGCGTAAATGACCTAAACAAAGGTCGTTTCGCCACGTCTGGTAAAGTTATGAGGGTTCTTTAAGATAGATTTGTAGGTATATTGCTGTAGTGGCAGGTTGTCAGCCCATCGCCTGACTTACAGCATACTGAAACCCTCGGATCCCTTAGCTGATTTTAACAGCATGCCTGAGAGGAAATGCATCTGGCACATTCTATGTTTTTCTCTCGCTTTCAGTAAAGCATGGAAGAAATCATATATCATATTGTGTAGATACTTATATTATGAGAGATCACACGTTATCACGTTCTCAAGATAGTGGGTAGGTACAGGATCTATGGTCAAGGACCTTGTAGGTACATGCTGTGTAAATTAAACTCATGGTGTCAAAAATTACAAATAAAGCTTACACTCATTGACTAAAATAAAGCTACAGGTGATGTGTTCCTCTTTTTTATTAAGTGACAGAACACTAACAGAACAGAACAGTAGTAACTTAAACAAGTGACATAAAGAATTGAACCCTCTGTAGGCTTTTCTCATCGCCAACATCCATTTCTTTAACGAACATTCCCTTGACGAACTTCCTTTACGGAGCTGTTGCAAATTGGATTAGGAATTTCGCTATTTGATGTGCTTTTTGTTTGTATGATAATTTGTAATCTTATGATCTTACTTTATTCCATGCTGGACTAGGAGCGAAAGAAAAGCATAGAATGTGCCAGCTGCATTACCTTCCGGGCATGCTGTAAAAACCAGCTGAGGGATCCGAGGGTAAGTATATTGCAATTTAGGCGATGGGCTGACAACGTGTCACTACAGCAATATACCTACAAATCTATCTTAAATAACCCTCAAAAAATTGTGAGACGTGGCGGAACGACCTTTGTTTTGGGTCGTTTACGCTCTTCCTACCCCATTAGGGATAAAGGCGTGATTATATGTTTTTATGTATGGATGATGATCTTACTGCCATTTATTGTGTGATGATTATCGACGAAAGTACACAACTTTACAATATTTTTTTATATCATTATCATCTTCAACAAGTGTCAGAACACTACTTATGTCTTAAAGCGCGTCGATTTTCGACTCTTCTAATCAAACTTTCTGCCAACAACCAATGTTAGGTCATATCCTTTATATTTATTTTAATAACAAAAAAGGTGAAGACAAAAAAATATTTTGAAAATGCCTTGCTTCTGTTTTTAACCGTATAAATTTAAAAGCCCATGGCAGGCGTATTTTCACCCAAAACACATCGCTTCCAGCCTGTAATACGAGATGTAAGGGACCGCAAACTAATAGGAGTTGCTTAGTAAATGACACTAAACAACTTCTACCAGGATATTATTTCAGAAAAAAAAATGGTTTCCCATACAAAATGTTCGCCTCGATCGGACATTTTGTATGGGAAACTTGTTTTTCACTTCCTAAAAAAAATCCTGGCGAAAGTTGTTTAGTGTGTGTTGAGTGAGAGACATTGACTTAGTAACCCCTATCAGTTTGCGGGACGCTGTCCCTTACACTCGGTATATTTTGTGTACTGTGTGTTCAATAAACCTCGCTGCGTGACTCCGCGGCATAAATACAGGGTGTGCCAACGCAGACAAGCGATAAATAGATGAGGTGGCCCCATGATACTAGTTGTTTATATGCCCAGCACTAACTAGGGGTTTTGAATGTACAAATATTGCGTAGAAATTGTTAGTCCAGAAAGGATTTTTTTTACAGCGGAGATACTTTACCAAACAGAATTTGCCTAGGTTGTTTCGGAAATTGTGAAATTCTAGACGAATGGTTAAACCTAAACGATAAACAAGTGTTATTTATTCATAATGAAAACTGAATTATATTGAAAGGAGTGTTTCTCCTCTCCGAATAGTTTTCATTATGGATGGTTAACCCATAAAACTCAACAAGGTTTTAATAAAGAACAAAATATAAATTATTGGTCCTACCTAAACCACTTGCTTAAGTCTATTTAAAAATGTGGTCTTTTTTTCTAAAGAAAGTTTTTAGTTTAATGATAGAATCCACCCCCGAAATATCACAATTTACATTTATTATTCATACTATAGAAAACATAAAAGATATGCGAGTTAGCCTTCTTGAATTTAAGGCCCAATTTATTATTAATAGTCTAGTTCTATTAGTACTATTATTACTTCCATGCTGGACTGGGAGCGAGAGAAAAACATGGAATTTGCCAGCTACATTTCCTCCCGGGCATGCTGTAAAAACCAGCTAAGGGATCATCGCTTCGATTGCAATATTTTAGTACATTGCAATCTAAGCGGTGGGCTGACAACCTGTCACTACAGCAATATACGTACAGATCTATCTTAAATAACCCTTAAAACTCAGACGTGGCGAAACGACCTTTATTTCGGTCGTTTACGCTCTGCCTACTCCATTAGGGATAAAGGCGTAGGTATATGTTCTATAAGTCAATTTTCGCACTCAGACTTCAGTCCTTTAATTAGATTTCCAACTAACTCGTATTTGAATCCATTTTCAGAGCTCTTACTAAGTAACTAGCAGAAAGACATTTCTATCAGAAAGTAATGTAGTGAACTGTTCATTTAATGGAGTCCTGCTACTGCCAAAGAAATAGAACTAAATACATCCTACCTACCTTCCTGGGAGCGGAAGAAAAACATAGAATGTGCCAGCTACATTTCCCCCCGGGCATGCTGTAAAAACCAGCTAAGGGATCCGAGGGTTTCAATATATTGCAATTTAGGCGATGGGCTGACAAACTTTCACTAGAGCAATATACCTACAAATCTATTTTAAATAACCCTCAAAACTTTATCAGACGTGGCGGAACGACCTTTGTTTAGGTCGTTTAGTCTCTGCCTACCCCATTAGGGATAAAGGCGTGATTATATAAGTATGTACGTATCCTACCTACTGTATTGTAGAAAAACAAGGAAACATACATTACAAAACAGACATAAAAATATGTAGGGCATAAAATTGGCGGCATACATTTCAAAGTAGCAGTATCTTCCAGTCAACTAATCAGTAATGAAACAGCCAATTATATAATTTAATACAGGTCATAGAAATAATATTAAATACTTATTATAACCAGAACCAACTGATTAACGTTCTTCTGAATCTTGCAGTCACTTTACTTGCAATAAGGTCATTCAGTCTGGATTTTCCAAAACAAACTGCTAATAATCCCACAAAGTGACAAATTACCAATATTAATTTTGTGTGTCCCCCCCACCCCACGAGAATCAACCCACGTGCTCCGAATCGAGAACCCAAAGAACTACACTACACTACAGAGGCAGCTATTTCATATAGTTTCATTAACCTTCAACGTTACAGTATGAACTCAGGACTCGACATTAGAGTAGCAAAGGAAATTACACTCGATATATTTCACAAGAGAATGCACCGTGAAATAAGAAACTCAGGATATAATATACTGAAATAAATTGCTACATAGCTGCACCAAGAATGATTTAATTTAGAAATTATTTATAAGTTTCTTGCAACAAAATAGTTCTTGGTCGGAGGAAACAAGGAAATATGTCGAAAGAATTGTGGCTGGGAAATTGTCTAAGGAATCTTTGCAGTGCTCTTGAGATTTTTCTTTTAAGATTTGTGGGTTTCTTTTTTTACTGATGTAATAAGATTGTACATTTTCATAAAATTTTAGAAAAATTGCATCTTTGTCGCAAAAGGTAGTTGTACATATTAATTATCACAGAGTAACTATAATACTACGTACAAATATACATACATACATACATATAATCACCCCTTTATCCCTAATGGGGTAGGCAGAGCGTAAACGACCGAAACAAAGGTCATTCCGCTACATCTGACAGTTTTGAGGGTTATTTAAGAAAGATTTGTAGGTATATTGCTGTAGTGACAGGTTGTCAGCCCATCGCCTAAATTACAATATACTGAAACCCTCGGATCCCTTAGCTGGTTTTTACAGCATGCCCGGTAGGAAATGCAGCTGGCACATTCTATGTTTTTCTTTCGCTCCCAGTCCAGCATGGAAGAACCCAGTCCCAGTCCAGCAGGTTCGAGTCCTGCCAGAAACGAATGTTGCCTGAGTGCTAATATTATATTTTTTAAATTTCACTAAAGTAATACGAAATCTGATGACCCTCAATCTTCAAGATCTAGACAAACGAAATATGTACTATTAACATCTTGTTTTAGGCCCGTATTTATAATCTGTACTTGAGACTGACAGCGACTTTGAGTTCATATCAGAAATGTCACTTCAGTACATAATGGCCTGTCAAATTCATACTTAATATTGCTTTTAATTGTAAGATAGCTTTATAAATACCTTAGAGACTTTAGAATTGCTGACACTGGTTAAGACCTAGAATTTACAAAGTTTATTCTTTTTTGTCCCACGTTCTTTATTTCTTCCATGCTGGACTGGGAGCGAAAGAAAAACATAGAATGTGCCAGCTGCAATTCCTCCCGGGCATGCTGCAGAAAACCAGCTAAGGGATCTGAGGGTTTTAGTATATTGCAAGTTAGGCGATGAGCTGACAACCTGTCTCTACAGCATTATACGTACAAATTCATCTTATATAACCCTCAAAACTTTGTCAGACGTGGCGGAACGACCTTTCTTTAGGTCGTTTACGCTCTGCCTACCCCATTAGGGATAAACGCGTGATTGTATGTATGTATGTATGTTCTTTATTTTTTATCACAATTTTTTTTCCTAACTTTCTGCGTAATGGATGGTATTGATTCCGGTCTTTCCGGTATAAATTTGAATAAATTTCACTGAACAAGACCCGAGTTGGAATTTTCCTTTCAATTTACCGATTTTCATAATAATGACAAAGTCAAATATCGTTTGATCCACGAAATGGGTCAGATATCCTAAAAGTAACTTTTATTTACAGATTAGAGTTGGATAGAGGATTCAAACCCACGACCACGGCGATCCGTACCGCAAAGCCTTCTTCTTCTTAGCGAGTGGATTCTCGAGTCGAATGACCCGATGAGTACTGGTGTCCGAGTTTTCAAACCGCCTAGTAGCACAGCTAATAGGCCTGACATGGTTTGAGTAACGACCACTATCAAAGACAGCGACCGGGACCGACGGCTTAACGTGCCCTCCGAAGCACGGAATCTTTTTCTTTACAATTAGGCGATTCAGCCTGCAATGTCCTAACCAAACTTGGAAAAACCTCAGAAAGTGATAAATTAACAAAAATTAAGTTTGTGTTTCCCCCTGGGAATCGAACCAAGAACCTCCGGATCGTAATCCCATGGCTCTAACTACTAGACCACGGAGGCAGTTAATAATTATTATTTTATTATAATTATTAATTATCACACATAATATAGTTTTGCCGAGTAATTCTGTTGTAAATGATGCAAGGCACAAAGAATGAAGTAGACGACCAGCTGGTACTCAATGAAAAGATGTACGTAAGGTTGCCTTTTAAGTTGTGTCGTTTGCCAACCTCCTGCAATAATTAAAAAAAAAATCTTATGGCATTTTCATCTTTTTGAATTTAAAATTCGAAAACAAAAGAATGTTTTCAAAGTAATCGAATAGTTTTATTGCAGCGTCTATTCAAAGGTGATAAGTCGCTTGTTAAAATGAAATTATCTAAGGAAAATTTGCGTGCGATAATTTTCTACAACTTTCAAAGGGGATTATCGCGACTTCAGTGCTTTGAGGAGATAACTTCTGTGTTTAATGATGCAGCACCATGTCTTAGGACTGTCGAACGCTGGTATGTAGAATTTCAACGTGGGCACTCTAGCCTTAGTGACAAGCCACGTGAAGGTCGTCCAAGAACCGCCATGACGCGAGAGAATATCGAAGCTGGGCAGCTTATCCTCGAAGATCGGCATGTGACATACCGTGAAATAGAGGCATCCGTGGGCATTTCAGGGACCATTGTCCAAAAAATCCTACACGAAGAACTTGGCCTAAGAAAGTTGATCTCTCGTTGGATACCACATTTGCTTAGCGACGACCAAAAAGCAGCCCGTGTTAGTTGGTGTCGCAAAACTTTGCAGCGATTCAGCCGAGGAGAGTCAAAGCATGTTTACAATGTGGTTAGTGGTGACGAGTCTTGGATATATGCTTATGATCCAGATTCTAAGCAGCAGTCAACTGTCTGGGTCTTCCAGGAAGAGCCAAAACCGACCAAAGTCATGCGCTCACGAAGCACTTCAAAAAAAATGGTTGCCTCGTTTGTGGCAAAGGGTGGTCGCGATGCCACTATTGTACTAGAAGATCGCAAGACGGTTACCGCTGACTGGTATACCACTGTTTGTTTACCACAAGACATCACCGAATTTCGAAAAAACAATCCAAGACGTCGTATGATACTGCACCATGACAATGCAAGTTCGCACACCGCCTCCCAAACAAAGACGTTTTTGAGCACCCAAAATGTCGAAATTTTAGATCATCCGCCTTACAGCCCTGATTTAAGCCCTAACGATTTCTTTACGTTCCCCAAAATTAAGCAAGGTCTTCGTGGTCAACGTTTCAGCTCACCCGAACAAGCTGTTGAAGCATACATATCGGTCATTTTGACTATCCCCACTTCGGAGTGGAATAAGTGTTTTAGAAACTGGTTTGAACGCATGCTAAAGTGTATTAAATATCGCGAAGAGTTCTTTGAAAAACAATAAATGGTAATAATCTATTCGATTGTGTGTACTTATTTCAAACGACACAACTTAAAACGTAAATCTTCACTAACAAGCGTTTTTTTTAGTTAAAACACACGTCGTACAATATGACGGGGTTATACGAGCAGTGACAGATAAATAGGTATAGAGATCTCATCTTCCAAGCCTTATCCCGTACCTCACGGGGTCGGCTACCTAATCTTGAACGAGGGTACTGGTTTTTACCATCTAACCTCCGCAACTCAAAAGGGAAACCAGACCCAATCCTATTTTAGGTCAGAGTTTTTCAAGCCGCCAATGTCTAGCACTGGCCTCTGACATGGCTTAGCGACTAATATCTACGGTATTAAACGATATTAACCGGGACCAACGGCTTAACGTGCCTTCCGAAGCACGGAAAAAGCGCCGAATAAACGTACATATGAAATTCGAAAACCGAAAAACACATTGGTACGTGGTGGGATTTGAACCACGACCTCCCTGCTTAGGAGGCAGCGGCCCTACCCACTACACCATCTAGGCTCTCAAAAAGGTATAGAGATCTGAAACTAAATAATTCCCATAGACTCAAACCGATAGATAACCGATGACTTATTGTTATTGCAATACATACACAATTTGCTGTTTTTAATGACTAGCAAAATAGCGATCTTCTGAGGTTGTTCACGCCCTGCCTTCCCCGTAAGAAATACTTCCCCGTAAGGCGTGTTCTATGTTGCAGTGCATTACGAGAACTTCATTAATACTACTAGATAATGTAGAAATACATAAAACTATACTTGGCAGTAACGAAAAACACAGAAGTGGTAAAAAAGCTTCTGTTTCCTGTAGAAATGGAGTTCAACATGCAATGGCGTAGCTGTAAATTATTTATTATTCACCGGCTTCAAGTGTAGAATGTATGGTTGTGCGGACATTATCACGTTCTACTTTTTAACTTCCTCTTTGCTCTAGGAGTCTCAGTTCTATCTAGGTTCAGGATTCGGAAGACGTGAGTTCGATTCCCTTGGTGGACGCACAGAATTAAAGTAGCTGCAATTAGCATAGTCCAGACTGATTGATACGTTAAACTGTTTTTGTTAACTATTTTTACATTTGTGTGGTAGCATTTTAGTTCTCAAATTAAATTAAACACACTCAAAATCCTCATTCACTTGCAAACAGGACATAAATGCCTACGACACTTTTAATCTTCAACAAAGATTGTAATCTAAAACCAAATTGTGTGGTTACGTTACATCTTAAAGTGCCTCGGGTATGTTTCACGCCTATATTATTTCAAACACAATAATATGAATTCTTCTTAGCGTGACGATGGAACACAGTTCATATGTACGTTTATTCGGTGCTTTTTCCGTGCTTCAGAAGGCACGTTAAGCCGTTAGTCCTGGTTAATATAATTTAATACCGTACATATTAGTCGTTAAGCCATGTTAGAGGCCAGTGCTAAGCATTGGTGGCTTGAAAACTCTTGACCTAATCTACGTACAAATCCATCTTGAATAACCCTCAAAACTTTGTCAGACGTGGCGGAACGACCTTTGTTTAGGTCGTTTAGGCTCTGCCTACCCCATTAGGCATAAAGGCGAGATTATATGTATGTATCTAGCCGACCCCGTGAGATACGGAATAAGGCTAGGGAGATAATGATGGAACACAGGACAGATATTTAGCCTTTGCCACTTGTATTGCGGATCGATTGGCAATACAACAATATAACCTGGGCCTTTTCAAGGCGAGAGTGAATAGGCACTACATAGGTGAGTATGTTTCAACATAGTCCGCATCGTCACTTTCCACCAGGTGAGATGGCGGACAAATGCTCGCCTATATATATTAAAAAAAAAAAAAAAAAAACATTAGATCTGCTCGCGTGCAGGTATTAGGGCACGCAGGGCACGATGTTAAATATGTCATTGTTTGAACTGCACCGCAAACACAATATGAATTGATCGTGGTATTGTGTCTCCATCTTTTCCGAGATTTTTTTCTAAACTGATACATTTCCATAGATCAGTTATTTCTACTATAAGAAAAAACCACGAAAACTGTAATATAAATACGTAGAGAGAAAGAGAGAGATATTCTGCATCTCTAAAAGCCATACTTACTTTACACGTATACACATAAGCTCACGCTTTTATTCCTATTGGGGTAGGCAGAGCGTAAACGACCTATAAAAGGTCGTTCTACCTCGTCTGACAAGGTTTTGAGAGTTATTTAATATACATTTGTAGCTTTATTGCCGTAGCCACACCAACGTACGGTTTATTTTAGTAACCAACACTAATATATACTAATGCCCATAAAGTCACGTCACGTATTTCCATCAGAAGTTTGTTTGTCAGATGTTATTGTAACAGGAAACTAGCAAAGCACGTATTTCTTTTGACACTCCACTTCCGGTTCTACAACTGATTTCTTTCACATCTTATATCTAGCAAGTTTCAGTCTTTCAGGATGAATATCTTGAAAGTTTTCGCTTTAAACCCTTCTTCTTAAACTTAAGTGCTGGGTTTATCGATGGAGTAATCGCCATTTTTTTCTGTCTTCTGCCAACGATTTCACTTCCTGATACGACTTGACATTCACTTTCTCTGTAATTTGGTCAAATTAACTGCGCCGAGACGCACTTACCCTTCCTCTCTAGCCTCCTAATGACGCTTCTGTGATGTTTTTTCATAATTTGTCAAATTCGAATTTAAACCCTAACCTAATCTTCCAAGAATTAAAAGTCGATAAAGTTAAGAGAAGGATATAGTCTAATATACATTGTGTTAATTTAATTGCGTGCCATAGCCGTTTAATAGGTGTTTCAAAAAAATAATTAAAAAGATCCAACTCAAAAAATTAAATATTCGGTTTTAATGATGACTCCACGAGCTGCGTTTGATCGCCGCGCTATAACCGAGCCCGCGCGAATCGCTGGCATTGGAGGCATATTTTTGAACCGCTTGTATCCGAATTCGCATACGAAAAAGCAACATTCGCGTAAGAAATCTTATTTTTGAATACTCATACGTATGCGAATCTGCAACGAGTGGTCCAAGCCAATCGTTTTCTTTTCTTCAGTAGAAAAGAACGTTAATTTCAAAAAATTACACTTTGACTTTTTAATTGACTTGAATTTACGTTCCGTTTCTCTGCGATTCATTACCCACCTAAACGTATATCCAAAACCTTAAGACAGTTTCGAAATAGTTTTAGAGATATTTTATTAAAAATTCAATTACAATTCGAAAATATCCGGTGCCCCACAAAGAGTAGGTTTCTGTACACCACTGTGTTATACAAATATTTCTATGTGTGTTAATTGTCATACTATTTTATTTTTAATTTACAATTAAAAAAGTATGTTGTTATTTTTGTTACTACCTTCAAAAATACATATGGAACAAAACATTTGAATGTATAATTTTTCAGATTTTCTTTAAACAAAATTAATTAAAACTATAATTTTTTTTTTATACTTTTCTTCCTAAGACTTCTGACGCAGGGAGGGCTTTAAATCAGCCATGCTGTGCCCTCACCTTTTTCCGCTAAGATACTTAATTAATGTTTAGTTATTAATTACACTTAACCACTAAAAATTATAATGCATTTTAGTTTTAAGTGAAATTTTGAATGATTCTTTTTTTTAATGTTGTTTGTGTTAATGTGGAAATAAATGTCTTTTATCTTTGTATCTTTATCCGGTTTTTCAAATCAACGATTTTTGCTAGCGGTAGTGGTGGTATAGTAGGTTTATTTGTGCGTGGAACGAAAACAATTTATGGGATTAGACTTTATTGGCAACACAGATTTCTACTGCTTCAAAAATACGTAAAATCCTGTGTGATAGAATTTGATTTCGTACACAAATGATTTTCGTATGCGTTTTCAGTTTTCATACGAGCGGTTCAGAAATACGACTCATGGTCGACAGCAACTCGCGCGTTGCGCAGGATTGGTTATAGCGCAGCGGCTAGACGCAGCTCTGGGAATCATTATAAATACCTACCGACTATTTCTTTTAATTGTTGAGTGGTTCTTTTTTAATTCTTTGACGTTACTGAAACACCCCTCAAGGTATGGCATGCAAATAAATTAACCCAGTATTTGCCTTATTTAGCTAACCTCGTGAGACATGGCGTAAGGCTAGAGAGAAGATATTGATCTTCCTTATTTCTGTCACAAATTGATAAATAAATTCTTTGCTTTGAAGTTTGAATGTAAATGCCACAGATTTAGAAAGTTTAAAAGGCTTGTCTATCTAGTAAATCAACCAATGAAGTCTAACAACGAACTTAACAAAAGTAACCATCAAAATGTAGCGCAAAAAGGCAGCGTTTAGCGCTTAAAACTCGATATACCCGTTGATTTGTATGTAATGAGGAGTCGCTGATTTTAAGAAAATCTGTTTAAAAAATTTTTTTTTATACAATTTCCATGCTGGACTGGGAGCGAGAGAAAAACATAGAATGTGCCAGCTGCATTTCCTCCCGGGAATGCTGTATAAACCAGCTAAGGGAATCGAGGGTTTCAGTATATTGCAATTTAGGCGATGGGCTGACAACCTGTCACTACAGCAATATACCTAAAAATCTTTCTTAAATAACCCTCAAAACTGTCAGATGTGACGGAATGACCTCTGTTTCGGTCGTTTACGCTCTGCCTACCCCATTAGGGATAAAGGCGTGATTATATGTATGTATGTATGTAGAATTACATTTAAATCGGTTTGGTCAAGCAAGAAAGTTACTTATAGCTTATTAATATGTCTACGTCAAAAATCAACAAAATAAATTACGTATATAAAAAAATCTAAACTCAAAACCAATGTACGAATACCTACGATAACATACGTAAATATGAGAAGTAAGAAATTGAAAATTCGCCGCGGGCAGGGTTTGAACCTGCGACATTCGGAATGCCGTTCCATCGCTCTGACAACTGAGCTCCTGGGGTGGTAGACAGAATGGCTAATTTAATCTTTACTTCTTTTCACCACTTCATAGTGGGTGGGCAGCGAATTTTTAATTTCTTCCTTCTCATATTACATACATACATATAATCACGCTTTGATCCCTAGTAGGGTAGGTAGATCGTAAACGACGTAAACAAAGGTTGTTCTGCCACGTCTGACAATGTTTTGAGGGTTATTTAAGATAGATTTGTAGGTATATTGCTGAAGTGACAGGTTGTCAGCCTATCGCCTAAATTATAATATACAGAAACCCTCGGATCCCTTAACTGGTTTTTACAGCATGCCCGGGAGAAAATGCAACTGGCACATTCTATGTTTTTCTCTCGCTCCCAGGCCAGCTTCTCGTTTTAAGAAATAAAATAGAACTGTGAGTGCAAAAATCTTAAAAATACGATAACATTCGTCTCGACAAGCTCAGCAGTGAACGTGTTAAAGGTTCCTGTAACGTTGACGAAACCAAAACGGAATTCACATACATCCGTTTTTACTTAGCAGTTCTTTTACGAGCCCTTTCAAGGGGTCTTACTCCCGAGACATTGATCCTGAGAGAAATACATCGGATAAAGAAATCTTACATTAATGGAAAATGTTCTTTATGTCGCGTCGCTGTTTTGCCTTGGAAATGAGCTGGATGAAGAAAATACCTAATCTATCTTTTCATATATTTAAACGTGCAATGGATTTACTGTCCAACTCTATAACATATATTTTTTATCTACTTTATCAGACCAGTATTAAAGATTCTGGTAAAGCTAGCTCACCCAAAGCCCTTGATATCACTAGACTGTCCACACAACGAAAGAACATTGCAAACTATTTGGTACCGAAACCCAAAGACTTCTATATAAACTGAGGTACACTCGCGCGGCGTATGCGCCGAAAGTTGAAGCGCTTCAATGAAGGAAAATTGGCACCCTTTCCTTTAGCAATCCTTCAGTGTTCAATAGCGCGTTAATGAATTGTTGTAGTTTAGGGGTCGCTTTTTGAGTGACGATTTGCCTATTAATCCGCGTCTACTTCAGTTTATACATACATACATACATATAATCACGCCTTTATCCCTAATGGGGTAGGCAGCGCGTAAACGAAGTAAACAAAGGTCATTCCGCCACGTGTGACAAAGTTTTGAGGGTAATTTAAGATAGATTTGTAGGTATATTGCTGTAGTGACGGGTTGTCAGCCCATCGCCTAAATTGCAATATACTGAAACCCTAGGATCCTTTAGCTGGTTTATACAGCATGCCCGGGAGGAAATGCAGCTGGCACAGTCTATGCTTTTCTTTTGCTCCCAGTCCAGCATGGAAGATTCAGTTTATATAGAAGTCTTTTTCGAAACCCACCTTCTTCATTTCAAATCTTAGCAGTCAGTAAAACTGCCAATCAGAACCTATCACCACTTCCAAAGATTCGTTTAGCATACCACATGCGAGTGATGTCATTGACATGAATAGATTGCTAGAAGGTAGATTACATTGGGCTTAATTCTAGATTCACCGGCTAAACCTAAAATTAAAATCTATTTGTCACTTTCAGAATGTAAAAATTGGAAAAGGACTGGAGATCTATTCTCTCCAATTTTTAATTTATGGTTTTATGCGTTTTCTGTTATTTCTATTCGCCGCCATATTATATGGCGGTTAAAATTGACAGAAATACTGGGAAACGTGGAAATGCACGTCAGAATCTAGCGGACTAAGTGTAAAACCATAGAGTTTAAGTAGCCCGTCTTTTTCTATTTTATTATTTTGTCACTTCTTCTTCTGTCGAGTGGGTATCGAGTCTACGGACCCGATGAACCCTGGTGTCAGAGTTTTGAAACCGCCTAGTAGCATAACTATCAGGCCTCTGACATGGTTTGAGTAACGACCACTATCAAAGACAGCGACCGGGACCGACGGCTTAAACGTGCCCTCCGAAGCACGAAATCTTTTTCTTTTCGGACAATCAGGTGATTCAGCCTGCAATGTCCTAACCAAACTGGGGAAAAATTCACAAAGTGATAAATTCTCAAATATCAACTTTGTGTTTCCCCCCCGGGAATCGAACCCAGGACCTCCGGATCGGGAATCCATGGCACTAGCCACTAGACCACGGAGGCAGTTATTTTGTCACTATCGGCTTAATAAGAAAAAGATAGATTTTAATTTTAGTTTTAGCCGGTGGTATCTAGAATCGAGGCCATTACCATACTATTTTTATTTTATTTTATTATGTTAGAAGTGGGTTTGCACTTGACTCTAGACACTAGGTCAGGGATGACCGTGACAGAGTCGACGATTTAGCGAGCTCACCCAGAAGATGCCTGTTATGGCACTGGCAATCTCACGCACCAAACTAAATGAACCAAAACCTTAGATTACTTACTTACATACATACATATAATCACGCCTTTATCCCTAATGGGGTAGGCAGAGCGTAAACGACCCAAACAAAGGTCGTTCCGCCACGTCTGACAAAGTTTTGAGGGTTATTTAAGATAGATTTGTAAGTATATTGCTGTAGTGACAGGTTGTCAGCCCATCGCCTAAATTACAATATACTGAAACCTTTGGATCCCTTAGCTGGTTTTTACAGCATGCCCAGGAGGAAATGCAGCTGGCACGTTCTATGTTTTTCTCTCGCTCCCAGGCCAGCATAGAAGAATTACTTACTTGCATCCTATTAATGTAACATCTACTATGTATTATGACGTATTTAATTTTTTCACTTACCTGTAAACAAAACATTTTTTTAATACATGTTACTTACAATAGATAAAAGAAAATGTCACTAAGTTACAGTTTAATTCTCATCCAACATTCATATGTAGCGCAATATTAACCATCTTCTTCCATGCTGGACTGGGAGTGAGAAAAAAACATAGAATGTGCCAGCTGCATCCTCCCGGGTACTTATGCTGTTAAAATCAGCTAATGGATCCGAGGGTTTCAGTATATTCCAATTTAGGCGATGGGCTGACAACCTATCACTACAGCAATATACCTACAAATCTATCTTAAATAACCCTCAAAACTTTTTCAGACGTGGCGGAACAAACTTTGTTTAGGTCATTTACGCTCTGCCTACCCCATAAGGGATAAAGGCGTAACTATATGTATGTATTTAAGTGTGTCTTAACCATTTTAATAAATTTTAATAAAGGTTATATTTACGTATATTTCTAGGTCACTGTTTTCGAGTATAGATAATGTTTTAGTATTGCTTATCAAATAAAAGTCTTAAAATAAAAAGTAATAGCACTTTGCTTCAGATTTTTTATCTTTAGACCCTTAATGGTAGTTAGTTAGCTACTAGAACAGTAATTTTGTCTATAAACTAATAAACTGGTCATAAACATTGCCTATTAATTCTCATATTATGGCTATTATTAGGCCACAGTCACGACCCAAGCGTAAGCGGGTTTTAATATGTTTCATTTTAATATTTATAGGTAACTAGCGACCCGCCCCGGCTTCGCACGGAAATTATCAGTTTTCTCTACTATATTCTGCATGTATTATACATATAAACCTTCTTCTTGAATCACTCTATCCAATAAAAGAAACCGCATTAAAATCCGTTCCGTAGTTTTAAAGATTTATGCATACATAGGGTCAGAGAAAACGACTTTGTTTTATACTATGTAGTGATATCTTTTTTTTTAAATGGGAAGACAGTGACAGAGTCGACGATGGAGTGAGCTCACCCAAGAGATGCCTGTTGTGAGCATACCACCACTTTGTAGGGATCGTTCACCTGGACTTATTCACAGGCAAGCCTGCGTTGCCGTTGCCCAGGTGGACCAGTAGGATGTAGATCCCATCTCACCCTGTACGTATAGAGGAGTTAGTCGTTTAGCAATAAATAGGTACAATACATAGTAACATTACGTATATTTTGGCCAAAGTGTAAACCAATTGAAGTTGTAGTTTGCCTTCGTCTTTCAAATTTTGTCACGCCATTGTTATCGCCTGCCCAACCCCACGTGGTAGAGTTCACAAATCGATTGTGTAATTGCTTTCTTCCATTCTGGCCTGGGAGCGAGAAAAAAACATAGAATGTGCCAGTTGTATTTCTTCCCGGGCATGCTATAAAAACCAACTAAGGTATCCGAGGGTTTCAGTATATTGTAATTTAGGGTTGGTTGACAACCTATCACTACAGCAATATACCTAAAAATCTATATTAAATAACCCTCAAAACTTAGTCAGACGTGGCGGAACGACCATTGTTTAGGTCGTTTACGCTGTGACTACCCCATTAAGGATGAAGGCGTGATAATATTTTTGTATGTATGTAATACTATTTTAATTCAATTATATTCATTACTACCACCCGTGCCTTCCTTTTGCTTTTTGATGTACGTAATGAGAGAGAATTTTATATCAAACCCCTGTCGCTCCCGCTCCCGCTTATAGCATGACCATAGCCATAGTCCCTGGTGGATCATCAAAACCACTAATTAATTATTGAAACACTACACTTAGACAATATTTGTGTCTTGGCTAGACAACCCACTCACAAGTCCAGTTAGAAGTATCTAGGTCACCTGTGTTGTTTGACTTAGAGCTGGGTTTCCACCGAACTTTTTTAACAGAAAAAATATAAGCGTTATGAAAAATCTTCACGGTTTATTCAAACAATGGACTCGATTCTAGAATTAAAATTCAAATCATTCTGTCACATTTAAAATAATAAAATTGCAATAGGACTCCATAGTTTTTCACTTTGTCTGCTAGATTTTGTCGCGCTTTCACGCCCACGTTTCCCCAGTATTTCTATCAATTTTATTTGCCATATTATGAGGGTAGATAGAAATGACAGATAACGCATAAAACCACTAACTATGAATCAAAAACCGAAGAGAATAGATCTCCTGTCCTTTTTTCAATGTTTTTAGTCTAAAAGTGACAAGGAGATTTTATTTTAAATCTAGAAACCTAGAATTGAGCTCAATAAGTCATTATATTCAAAATTTAAATAGTTTCAATGCTGGCTACAAAAAGTCAATCTAAAGTGTAAAACCTCGGTAAAATGCACGCAACATACAAAGAATTTTAAAACTACTACAACTTTCATGTCGTCCCATCAAGGGAATCGAACCTATGACCTCTTAATCGATAGCCCAATGCCCTGGAGCTAATACTTTGTATTCATTGGCTTTGGTGGTCATTACACATACATACATACATATAATCACGCTTTTATCCCTAATGGGGTAGGCAGAGCGTAAAAGACCAAAACAAAGGTCGTTCCGCCACGTCTGACAAAGTTTTGAGGGTTATTTAAGATATATTCGTAGGTATATTGCTGCAGTGACAGGTTGTCAGCCCATCGCCTAAATTGCAATACACTGAATCCCCCGGATCCCTTAGCTGGTTTTTACAGCATACCCGGGAGGAAATGCAGCTGGCACATTCTATGTTTTTCTCTCGCTCCCAGGCCAGCATGGAAGATTAAGTCATTATACAGAGGTATAAATTTCACTCACAGGTGGACAACCAACTTTAAAGTACCAGCTGATATAACAGGATTAATTAAGAAAATTGATTCAATTAATGAGTGCTACTCATAGTTGATTTAGGCCCGTATTGATATAAACAGCACTTGAGACTGATAGCTTGTTTGTGGTTTTATCAAAAATGTCATTTCAGTGTAATAAGGCCTGTCATATTCATACTTAAAATTGCTCTCTATCTTAAGATCGCTTAATAAATAAGAGCCAATGAGGTCTGTTAATGAAAATAAATTGATATCAATTATTATAAGCTGGATGCTATTTAGATTTCAATACTTACCAAATTAAATTAAGTTTTTTTTTTTTTAATAGATTCAAAAGTACCAGCAGAAGTGGGGGGGGGAAGGGAGCTTTAACTGATTGCTGGAATGTGGCTCAAATATTTTGTATTCGAGCCTCATACTGGTAAACGGTTGGAGTTCTAATCTCGAGTCCACACCTCCTAGTTGGTCCCCCCCGGTAACTGCAGTACATTGAGAGTGAACAATATTGTTCGGTATCAATGTACTGCAGGCTAACGTGGCAGAGAGCAGTCGCCCCGAAATCTTGGCCAGAAAGGCGACTTAGGCTAAAACCCTTCTTTAAATTATGAATTGCGCTAAAAAGACCCGGCCCTCAGTCCCCGGCAGCCCCACTATCCCTGGCTCCGGCAGCGGCTTAGGTTCCGGTGGGGTAGAGGGTGCTAAGAATCCCCGGCAGAGATCCGGCTGCCAAAAACTAAAACTGACCCTGGCTACGTTTAATGCAAGGACCCTAAGTGAAGATCACCGGTTATGCGAACTTCTAGAAGAAACGAATAAAATAAAATGGGACGTCCTAGGGCTATCTGAGGTGAGGCGTAAAGGAGAAGATCTGACCAAACTGTCTTCTGGAGATCTTTTCTATCACAGAGGTCATGAAGATACGAAATATGGAGGTGTGGGATTTTTAATAAGTAAGAAGTTGGTTCCTGATGTTCAAAACGTAGCAAGTGTGTCAACACGGGTTTGTTACGCAATAATAAAGTTGAACAGCATGTGTCAATTGAAACTCATACAAGTTTACGCCCCTACCTCAGACCATCCCGATGAAGAAGTGGAAAGTTTCTATGAGGACATAGAAAGCGCTTATAATGAAAATTCCTGTAGATATACCATCATTTTAGGGGATTTCAATGCTAAAATCGGCCCTAACTTACATAATGAAAAATCCGTAGGACAATACGGCTTAGGGGTGAGAAATCAGCGCGGTCAAAACCTTGTGAACTTTCTGGAGTACCACCGTTTATTTGCCATGAATACCTTTTTCAAAAAAAGGTCCGCAAGAAAATGGACATGGGTAAGCCCAGACGGACGAACCAAAAACGAAATAGACTTTATAGTCAGTAAAGAGAGATCAATAATTACGGATGTCAATGTATTATCCTGTTTCAAGACTTCCAGTGATCATCGCTTGGTGCAAGCCACACTAGTTTTAAACCTGAACAGAGAGAGAAAGAGAATGGTCACTCCTCGGCAGGCGAAATACGATAAAATCGACTACCAATACCTGCAAAAAGAATACCGAATAGAGTTAAAAAACCAGTTTGAAGAACTACAAGAGAATAATCTAGATGTGGAAGCATTGAGTGAAAATATTCGCAAAATTATTGTTGATACTACAAAGAAGCATATAGGAAAGAAAAGTCAAAAGGAAACAAAGCTCTCACCTAATACTATAACTTTAATGGAGAAGAGAAGAGAAATGAAGCAAAAAACTTTAATAGAACAGCAAGAGTTACGTGACATTAATAAAATTATAACAAAAGCAATCAGAACAGACTTAAGAACATACAATACTAAAGTCATAACAGAAACCATTAAACAGAATAAAGGACCAAAAGTATTTCGAAGGAAATTGAGCAGAAACAGTCAAGAAATAAATAAATTGATGGATAACACTGGACATCTGGTGACTGATCGTACACTTTTATTGAACATAGTTCAGGAGTTCTATCAATGCCTTTACACATCAAAAGCAGCTGAGCCAGATTCGTCGCACTTAGAAGATTCAAGAGCAAATCCTACAGAACAATGCTGGGAAAAAGACCTTCCACCTATCATACAACGTGAGATAGATTTTGCTTTGAAGCAAATGAAAAAGGAAAAAGCGTGTGGCGAAGATGGCATAAGTATAGAAATGCTTCAAGCTGGAGGTACCCCTGTGTCAAGGATTCTGTTAGAGCTCTTTAATAAAGTTTTAAATAACAATGTAACACCTGCTACCTGGAAAAGAGCTATAGTTACCATTCTCTTTAAAAAAGGTGATAAGTCAAAATTAGAAAATTATAGACCCATTAGCTTACTCTCACAAATATACAAATTGTTTGCAAAGGTCCTGTGCAATCGTATGACCAGAACTTTCGATGAGTATCAGCCAGTAGAACAGGCAGGCTTTCGAAGAGGGTATTCTACAATGGATCACATACATACCGTTAAACAATTGATGGAGAGAGGTAGAGAGTACAACCAGCCCATGTGCTTCGCTTTCGTAGACTATGAAAAAGCGTTTGATAGTGTCGAACACTGGGCTGTGTTTCAATCTCTCCATCGTTGTGGGATAGATAAGAGGTATGTGGACACTCTTCGGGAGTTATATAGCTCAGCCACTATGCAAGTACGAATGCACGAACTCACAAATCCTGTGACCTTAGGTAGGGGTGTACGTCAAGGCGATACCCTTTCTCCCAAGCTCTTCACCAACGTACTTGAAGATGTAACGAAGACTCTCGACTGGGAAGAAAGAGGTATTAATATAAACGGAGTCCAATTATCACATCTAAGGTTCGCGGATGATTTAATCCTCCTTGCTGAAAATACTATCGATCTTCAACAAATGCTCGAAGAGCTATACAATGCTTCTCTGCGGGCTGGCCTCAGGATGAATATGTCCAAGACAAAAATCATGACTAGTTACTCTCCTGTACCAAACATAATTGTTGGTAACTCCCCTGTTGAGGTGGTAAGCAAATATGTCTATCTTGGACATAGTTTATCCTTTGGCCCAAAATCGCAGATGAAGGAAATAGCAAGGAGGATTCAGCTGGGATGGGCTGCATTCGGAAAACTAGAAGACGTCCTTAAATCAAAAATATTTCCGCAATGCCTTAAGACCAAGGTATTCAACCAATGTGTGCTGCCCACGCTTACGTACGGTGCTGAGACATGGACGCTCACAAAGGAAGCTATGCACAAAATTAAAGTCGCACAGAGAGCCATGGAGCGCGCCGTGCTCGGAATAAAACTTCAAGACCGTATCCGAAATACTGATATCCGACACCGTACTAAGGTGGAGGACGTAGGTAAAAGGATTACCAAGCTGAAGTGGGCGTGGGCAGGACACTTGGCAAGGCGGAAAGACGGCAGATGGACAAAGGCAGTAACAGAGTGGCAGCCATGGGGCAGAATACGCCCAGTAGGCAGACCACCAGCCCGATGGTCAGACGATATAGTCTCTGTGGTGGGAAAAAGCTGGATGCGGATAGCACAGAATCGGAAAGAATGGCGTATTAAAGAAGAGGCCTATGCTCAGCAGTGGGCTAATATAGGCTAAATAGATAGATAGATTCAAAAGAAAAGTTTCAAATCTCATTTACAGTATACTGACCAGGCAGCACTACAAAATAAGAATAATTTGTTAGGTCAAAAGTATTAATCAATCAATTTATCCTATAGCCAGTACATTAGGTATTGTGCACGTTACGCCACGCTCTCGGACATCAAATCTCACTTCTGTAGGTCAGCTGCAATTTTTTTTTTCATTAAAATATGCAGTGCCTTTTGTGTCTTTTTGCTTTGTGTTTGTCTTTATTCATGTCTAGTTGCAATATAGAACTCATCATCATCTCCCTAGCCTTATCTCGTATCTCACAGGGTTGGCTACCTAATCTAGGAGATTGAACGAGGGTACTGGTTTTTACACAGAGCGACTACCATCTGACCTGCGCAACCCAGAAGGCAAACCAGACCCAATCCTAGATTAGGTTAGAGTTTTCAAGCCACCAATGCTTAGCACTCGCTTCTGATATGGCCTAATGACTAATATCTACGGTATTAAACGAAATAAACGGGGACCAACGGGTTAACGTGCCTTCCGAAGCACGGAAAAAGCGCCGAATAAACGTACATATTAAATTTGTAAATCGAAAAACACATTGGTACGTGGTGGGATTCGAACCACGACCTCCCTGCTCAGAAGGCAGCGGCCTTATCCACTACACCATCAGGCACTATATAAAACTAATATTAAAAATAAAATGCATGTTCATAGCAGACTATCGGTTGAAGAACCGGCTACACGTTAATAAGGGCTTCATCACACGTTCGCCGAAACAAACCCTCTAAATAGTTAATTTCTTCTTCTTAGCAAGTGGATTCTCTAGTCGAACAGCGACCAAATGAACCCTGGTGTCAGAGTTTTCAAACCGCCTAGTAGCACAGCTATTAGGCCTCTGACATGGTTTGAGTAACGATCACTATCAACGACAGCGCCCGACGGCTAAACGTGCCCTCCGAAGCACGGAATCCTTTTTTTTATTTTTTTCGGTAAATCTGGTGATTCAGCCTGCAATGTCCTAACCAAACTGGGGAAAAATAGTCAACTGGAAGACATGATCTAGCAAGGTTCTGCGGTATTGCATATTCATATTTTTTGATTCCATGCTAGACTGGGAGCGAAAGAAAAACAGATTGTGCCAGCTGCATTTCCTCCCGGGCATGCTGTAAAAACCAGCTAAGGGACCGAGGGTTTCAGTATATTATTGTAATTTGATGGGCTGACAACCTGTCACTTCAGCAATATACCTACAAATCTCTCTTAAATAACCCTCAAAACTTTGTACGACGTGGAGGAACGTCCTTTGTTTAAGTTATTTACGCTCTGCCTACCCCATTAGGGATAAAGGCGTGATTATGTGTATATTTATTTATTGCATTCACATACTTCATTTCATTAACATGTCAAATGTTTAAGTTAGTAGGTAGCACGTGACCCTGGTAGGGTATCGCAATGTTTAAATAAAATTTACATGTTTATAATATTTACTCATGCATTTACCATTAAATATGTTAATTGCCACAAAAAAAAAACAATTGAACCTACAAATTAAGATAATACAGACTCGGAGAATACGGATGTCCTATCCTACTAAATTGATATTACGATGTCATACCTTTATAATAATTGCCTATTATAAATGATAACGTCAATTTAAAAAAACGAAAAATAATTACAATACAAAAATGAGTCAACAAAATAATAATGAAAAATCATGCTGCCATACAAATCACGCTTTTACACGAAGAAAATGCATGGTCACAGTGTTAGATGATCGATTCTTCAATATCCAGTCTACTGGCTACACGTTAATAAGGCCTTCATCACACGTTCACCGAACGGAAATTCAGCCGGAAGCGAGCAGCGTCAGTCGCACGGCGCGCTCTCTAGCGCGTATTGACATTAACACAATAAGAGGGTATTCCGATTCAATTTTAAAATACGAGCTGATCTTATCAGCTGATTTAATTTTTTTATCATCTGACTTTTAGCTGGAAGCCAACTGCAAGACAAAATAGACGGTATTTGCCCAAATCACACTTTTACACGAACAAAATGCATGATCACAGTATTAGATCGATTCTTCGATGTCCAGTCTACTGGCTACACGTTAATAAGGCCTTCATCACACGTTCACCGAACGTAAATTCAGCCGGAAGCGAGCAGCGTCAGTCGCACGGCGCGCTCTCTAGCGTGTATTGACATTAACACAATATGAGGGTATTCCGATTCTATTTTAAAATACGAGCTGATTTTATCAGCTGACTTTCTTTATTTCTCGATTGACTTTCAAGAAAAAATAGACGGTATTTGCCCAAATCACGCTTTTACACGAACAAAATTCATGATGAAATGAGTTCTTCCATGCTGGACTGGGAGAGATAGAAAAACATAGAATATTCCAGCTGCCCTTCCTCCCGGGCATGCTGTTGAAGTCAGCAAAAGGGACTCGAGGGTTACAGTGTATTGTAATTTAGGCGATGGGCTGACAACCTGTCACTAAAGCAATACATATTACAATCTAAAATTGCCCTCAATTTTTGTCAGACGTGGCGAAAGCGCCTTTTAAGAGGCGTTAAACGCTCTGCCTACCCCATAAGGGATAAAGGCGTGATTTATGTATGTATGTATGTAAATGCATGATCACAGTATTAGATGATCGATTCTTCAATATCCAGTCTACTGGCTACACGTTAATAAGGCCTCCATCACACGTACGCCGAACGGAAATTCAGCCGGAAGCGAGCAGCGTCAGTCGCACGGCGCGCTCTCTAGCGCGTATTGACATTAACACAATATGAGGGTATTCCGATTCTTTTTTAAAATACCAGCTGATATTGTCAGCTGACTTTCTTTATTTATCGATTGACTTTCAGCTAGAAGCGAGCGGGCGTCAGTCGCACGGCGCGTTCTCTAGCGCGTATTGACATTAACACAATATGAGGGTATTCCGATTCTTTTTTAAATACGAGCTGATCTTGTCAGCTGACTTTTTATATTTATCGATTGACTTTCAGCTAGAAGCGAGTGGGCGTCAGTCGCACGACGCGCTCTTTAGCGCGTATTGACATTAACACAATATGAGGGTATTCCGATTCTCTTTTAAAACACGAGCTGATCTTGTCAGCTGATTTTATTTTTTTATCATCTGACTTTTAGCTGGAAGCCAACTGCAAGACAAAATAGATGGTATTTGCCCAAATCACAACTTTACACGAACAAAATGCATGATCACAGTACTAGACCGATTCTTCGATGTCCAGTCTACTGGCTACACGTTAATAAGGCCTTCATCACACGTAGGCCGAACGAAAATTCAGCCGGAAGCAAGCGGGCGTCAGTCGCACTGCGCGCTTTCTAGCGCGTATTAAAATTAACACAATATGAGGGTATTCCGATTCGATTTTAAAACACGAGATGATCTTGTCAGGTGACTCTATTAATTAATTTCAGCCGTAAACCAACTGGCTTCAGTCCCACGGCGCGCCCCTAGCGGTATTGGCATTAACACACTTTAACGGTATTCCGATTCTACTGTTATGCATAAATAGATTTTGTCAGCTGATTGATAGCTACGAAAGATGAAAAGCATGTAACACGGACGCAAAGCACAATGATAATGCTTGGTTTGTTAGTCTGACTGTAAAAATACTTAAAAGACGGCAGACATCTTCACATGCGTCATCCAGTCAGTAAATTTAGTAGCCATCTTTAAATGTAGAGCGTACGAAAAATCTTGCCACTCCTGTATCTAAAATAAATAAAATAAAATCTGCAATAGTAAATTTTTGTTTCGGAAAGTTTCGACACTGTTTAAATCATCTATAAATGTTGTGGCAGTCGAATATGCCCGTGTTAAAAGGGCCGTGTAAATAACGCTGGTTGAAGTTATACTACAGTCATATGACAAAATCAGTCCCTATGTAAACTTCACAGTTCAATGTTGGTAATCTATGCAATGCCAGAGTTCGAAATCGAAATCAACTTGATGAATTTTGTTGATGTTTGCTCATCTGTGGCGAGGCCATTGAAATAATTGCAATGAAAATGTTTAATTTGTTCGCGTTCATTGAAAGAGATTATTTTATTTTGTACATTACATACAGGAAGAGGCACACTGGTGTATGTTGTTCGCCGATGACATCGTGTCGGCGAAGATGGACTCGAGGTGCAGAGCAGATTGGGGAAATGGCAACAGAAACTGGAGAATGTAGGCTTGAAAATCAACAGAACCAAGACTGAGTACATGTTCTGCGATTTCGGCGGTCTCTCCAGTTCTGTAGCTTTGACTCTGGATGGGGTAGCATTACCGGTCTGCTCCGACTTCAAGTACCTCGGGTCACAAATCCAAGGTGATGGCGACATTGACCGAGCAGTTACGCACAGAATTAACACAGGGTGGATGAAATGGCGGCAGGTCACGGGAACAACTTGCGACTCCCGAATTCCCCTTAGGCTAAAGGGGAAAATATATAAGAGCAAAATAAGACCTGTCGTTATGTATGGATCAGAGTGTTGGGCGATGAAAGTGATGGATGAAAGAAAGCTTCATGCTGCTGAGATGCGAATACTGAGATGGATGTGTGGAATAACATGAATGGACAAGATTAGGAATGAGTACATAAGGGGAAGCTTGAAAGTTACGCCCATAACAGATAAAATGAGAGGAAATCGGTTTGCGTGGTATGGACATGTAATGCGGAGGGATGAAAGTCATATAGGGTATTAAATTAATAAAAGGGTATTGAATTTGAATGTGGACGGATATGTTGGGAGAGGACGACCAAAGAAAAGATGGATGGACTGTGTGAAAGATGATATGTTGAAAACAGGTGTTCATGTCGAACGGCTGACAGGGATGAATGGAAGAAGAAAACATACTGCGCCGACCCCAAATAATGGGATAAGGGCAAGGGAATGATGATGATTCTGGTTCCACATGTAAATAAGTAAGTCCGTAATTTCATTAGTCGTTTTTGTTTTATAAATGGGTTTGCTATAAACTTAGGGCGTTTTTGCACTGCACATCCGATTTGGCCTTCCTATTAATGAATGACAGCTTGTTCATCCATCTGTATCTGTTTTATATGTAATTTTATTTTATATGGATACGAACCGATACGGAGCACTGCAAAACCAAACTTAGGCCCGTATTGATAAACTGCACTTGAGACTGACAGCTACTTTGAGTTTCTGACAGAAATGGCACTTCAGTTTAATATGACCTGTAAAATCCAAACTTAATATTGCACTCAATCTTCACTACATAGTATAAAACAAAGTCGCTTTCTCTGTCCCTATATCCCTATGTATGCATAAATCTTTAAAACTACGCAACGGATTTTGATGCGGTTTCTTTTAATGGATAGAGTGATTCAAGAGGAAGGTTTGTATGTATAATACATGCATAATATAGTAGAGAAACACTGATCATTTCCGTGCGAAGCCGGGGCGGGTCGCTAGTGCTTTATAAATACGAGCCTTAGACAGCTGTTGATTTACTAAGAATGTGGTATCCCAAATTGACACCTATCATTCAGCTAGTGGATATTTTATTTTTGTTTTGTTTCGCCATCCATGTGTTTTCCATGTATCATCCATTAGGTATGTCTTCCAGGCTGAACTGGGAGAGATAGAAAAACATAGAAAGTTCCAGCTGCCCTTCCTCTCGCGCATACTGTAGAAGTTAGCAAAAGGGATTCGAGGGATACAGTGTAAGACTGACAACCTGTCACTACTGCTTATACATATTACAATCCAAATTGCCCTCAAGTTTTGTCAGATGACGTGTCGAAAGCGCCTTTTACGAGGCGTTTTACGTTCTGCCTACCCTGTAAGAAATAAAAGCGTGTTATCAATGTATGTATGTTTTGTCAACGCTGACTTCTAGATCGAAAGAATATTGTTATATTTGTATTATTCAAATTCTTTTTCAAACATTCGTATGCGATTCTTCCTCTAAATCCAGTTTTATTGGTCCTTTACTTTGAATTGAAATGCAATATGTGGCACTACAGTACATAACCCGACTCATATATAGCTTTGTAATATACCAGGTTTTAAAGAATTTCGCTCTAACTTTTAGCTCAAAGAAATATGTCAAAAATATTTTTTTTATTTAATAAAGACAATAATCGAGATATGGAATTTGGTTAAGGCGTATCCTGCCGGTAGATAGGCAAGTTGAATTCAAGATTTACTATCGCTTCTAGTGCCCCAGCAATATCGTTTGCGTGCGCTACGGCGTGGCGGTTACGCACAAAAAAGGTATTCCATAAAAACTACAAGTCGGATTTAAAAAAACTATATTGTGATTGTAGGTAAATATAATACGGATATTTTCCCGAAGAAACCGTGAAAGCGCTGCTAATATTTTAGGAGGAATAAGAAATTACCGACAAAAACAGCCTTACTTCAAGATTTTATTAGCATACTAATATATGAACTAAAATATTTTCATATAATCACGCCTTTATCCCTAATGGGGTAGGCAGAGCGTAAACATAGGTCGTTCGACAAAGTACGTCTGACAAAGTTTTGAGGGTTATTTAATATAGATTTGTATGTATATTGCTGTAGTGACAGGTTGTCAGCCCATCGCCTAAATTGCAATATACTGAAACCCTCAAATCAATTAGCTGGTTTTACAGCATGCCCGGGAAGAAATGCAGCTAGCACTATCTATGTTTTTCTTTCGCTCCCAGTCCAGCATGGAAGAATCTTTCGCTCCCAGACTATGAAGTAATTTCTTAGATGTATTTTTTTTTGTATTTTTTCATTGATTCGTTTAGGAGGAATATGATCTCAATAACTACCATTTGGCGTGTGGAATCGCTTTAATACAAGGTAAGGTAGGCTCTACGAGGGCCCGCCTGGCTTGTGTACGAACACCCACCCACTGAAGTCTAGCGCAAATAAACTTCCTGTTTTAGATCAGTATGTTAGAATGGCAGTCGGTCCTGCGAGTTCAGTAATTCCATACATACATACATATAATCACTCCTTTATCCCTAATGGGGTAGGCAGAGCGTAAACGACCTAAATAAAGGTCGTTCTGCCACATCTTACTTTTACAGCATGGCCGGGAGGAAATGCAGCTGGCACATTCTATGTTTTTCTTTCGCTCCCAAGCCAGCATGGAAGTAATTCCTTCGTAAGTTAAGGTGAAATCCTCTACGTCTTAAGGTTATCCCGCATTATGACGTAGCTGCAGCGGAGCGGAGTGGAGCGGCGCGGCGCGACACTGCGCTACAAAATCTGTCAAAATGTATGAACTGACATTGCCACGCCGCTCCGCTGCAGCTTCAGTGCCGCTTTAGTGCGGTACATGTCATACATTTTCATACACACACACACACACATAATCACGCCTTTATCCCTAATGGGGTAGGCAGAGCGCAAACGACCCAAATAAAGGTCGTTCCGCCACGTCTGACAAAGTTTTGAAGGTTATTTAAAATGGATTTGTACGTATATTTCTGTAGTGACAGGTTGTCAGCCCATCGCCTAAATTACAATATACTAAAACCCTCGGATCCCGTAGCTGGTTTTTACAGCATGCTCGGGAGGAAATGCAGCTGGCACATTCTATGTTTTTCTCTCACTCCCAGGCCAGCATGGAAGCTATTGTCATATTGCGGTCTAACCTTTATTTACAACTTCTTTTTCAGTTTCAATTTATTATAGAACCACCCAGTATGGAAACGTCTTTATCCAAGAAGCACCCTGCATTGCCTATGCATCGGTAGCGTCGAATGCAATTTCAGCTCTGAATATCAGAGTTTATATCCGACCGTTTCCTGCCATTATTGCCTGATGCTGGTTTACTATCATTGCTTTGAAATCCTGAAGTAATATGTTATTTATATTACAAACGGACATGTGAAAATGTGTTGCTAAGCAAGCATAATGCGGTTTTTAAAAGAATTGAATTAAAGAATAACTTTTACTTACCTTGACCTAAGGGTAAGTAGGACAGTTCAAGGAAAACTGAGTTAATCGTAATGTACATAATTATGTCAAACTTGGCAGGTAAAGACATAAGGCAGTTGTCAAAAAAACACAAGTAATTTGATGCTTTATATTCTTGTCTTAGAACTTCCACAGTGTATCTGTGGAAGTAAGTTCTAAGGCAAGAATATAAAGCGTCCTTTTTAACCCAGCTAAATTTTTGGCATATCTTAACTTCCTTTCTATAAATGATAAATACCTGTCACTACAGCAATTTACCTACAAATCTACCTTAAATAATCCTCAAAACTTTGTCAGACGTAGCGGAACGACTCTTTTACGACTCTTTAACGACTCGTTTATGCTCTGCCTATCCGATTAGGGATGAAGGCGTGATTATATGTATGTATGGAACAGCGTTCCTCAGACTGATAGGGGTTGCTCACTCAGTCAAACAACTTTTACTAAGAAAGAAGTCTTTTAGTAAGTGAATATTTTTTTTGGCTTTTCCATACGTATTTTCTGATTAAGGTGGTCAATTCGTAAGGGAAAGTATTTATTTATCCATTTCTTGAAAGAATTTCCTAGTGAAAGTTGTCGTTGGACGCTATCTCTTACACCACGTATAATTAACTCTTTGTGTTCCTTCCTTTGAAATTCGAACATTTCGACCCTATTTCATGAAAAGCAGTCCCCAATACCGTTCTTTGCTTAGCTTCTATAGCAGAGCCAACACAGTTACAACCACCATTAGTTTCTAGGTCAAACTACGTGTGTTCCGAAGTCACGTCGGAGCTAGCACGTACCACAACACGCAATGCGATTTTGTGGGAAAGGAAACTCACTTAAAGAAATTTCGTACCGTAAAGAAAGGTGAGAAGTACTACCTTACATGGATGATATAATGCCTGCATCACTGATAGGAAAGGTAGAATGTCAACAGCTAATATAATAGCCGTTTTTGCCAAGCTTGAAATTTTTTTTAGAGGAATGATTTGCATAGTACTTACATGATAAACTAGGGCCAGACACAAGATATAAGGTTAGGCTACTTGTCACGACTCGTAATAAAACTTTGTACCCCCCTTTAGGAATTCATAACTCACGGCCTCTGGATGACGAGCCCGGGTTTAAACCACTGGACCACCAAATATTGAAAACAGGATTTTAAACATTTGACATGAATGGCTGACAAATGACCAAACATTTTATCAGCGATCAAAGAAACTTTACCAACAATAATTATTTTCCTAATGAAAGTTTTGCAACTTTACAACGTTTATTCCAGTGAGTTTCATTTTGCATGATAATTAAAGAATAACTTTTACTTACCTTCAACTAAGGGGAAGTATGAAAGTTCAAGGAAAACTGAGCTTCTTCTTCTTTCGAGTGGGTATCGAGTCTATCGACCCGATGAACCCTGGTGTCAGAGTTTTTAAACCGCCTAGTAGCACAACCATCTAACATGGTTTGAGTAACAACCACTATCAAAGACAGCGACCGGGACCGACGGCTTAACGTGCCCTCCGAAGCACGAAATCTTTTTTTCTTTTCGGACAATCAGGTGATTCAGCCTGCAATGTCCTAACCAAACTGGGGAAAAATACACAAAGTGATAAATTCTCAAATATCAACTTTGTGTTTCCCCCCTGGGAATCGAACCCAGGACCTCCGGATCGGGAGTCCATGGCACTAGCCACTAGACCACGGAGGCAGTTAAACTGAGCTAATCGTAATGTACATAATTATGTCAAACTTGAAGTGTAAAAAGTAAGGCCGTTGTCAAAGAAATACAAGTCATTTGTTCCTTCATATTCTTGTCTTAGGAATTCCATTTAATCTGAGCTACACCGCGTCCTTATAAACCCAGCAAAATTTTTGGTCTTCCTTAACTCCTTTTCTATGAACAATAAATATCTTCCATGCTGGACTGGGAGCGAGAGAAAAACTTAGAATGTGCCAGCTGCATTTCCTCCCGGGCATGCTGTAAAAACCAGCTAAGGGATCTGAGGGTTACAGTGTATTGCAATTTAGGCGATGGGCTGACAACCTGTCACTACAGCAGTATACCTACAAATCTATCTTGAATAACCCTCAAAACTTTGTCACACGTGTCGCAGCGACCTTTGTTTGGGTCGTTTGCGCTCTGCCTACCCCATCAGGGATACAGGCGTGACTATATGTATGTATGTATGTATAAATATCGTTTAAGTTTTATTAACGTGTACCTACACAATTTTTATACTATTATTATACGGAGTATAATCCCTTATACAGACAGACAGCGTCCTGCAAACTGATAAGGGCTGCTCAGTCAACGGAACTGAACAACTATCAGCAATTTTTTTTTCAGTAAGTGAAAATAAAATTGGCTGTCCATACAAATTATCTGATCAAGGTGGTCATTTTGTATAGGCAGTATTATTTTTTTTATCAACCCCTGAAATAAATTCCCCGTGATAATTGTACAGTTTCGTTGACAGTGCAACCCATTTCAGTTTGCGGGGCGCTGTCCCTCACACCCGGTATGCAGATAAAATCCAATTCTGAACTTCATACCAAAACAATTTAGGTATATATATATTATTATTTAGGTATATATATATATTATTATGAGAGCCCGATGGTGTAGTGGATAGGGCCGCTGCCTCCTGAGCGGGATTGTCGTAGTTCGAACCCCACCACGTACCAATGTGTTTTTCGATTTACGAATTTCATATGTACGTTTATTCGGTCCTTTTACCGTGCTTCGGAAGGCACTTTAAGCCGTTGGTCCCGGTTAATATCGTTTAATATCGTAGATATTAGTCGTTAAGCCAAATCAGAGGCCTGTGCTAAGCATTGGCGGCTTGAAAACTCTGACCTAATCTAGAATTGGGTCTGGTTTCCCATCTGGGTTGCGGAGGTCAGATGGCAGTCGCTCTGTGTAAAAACCAGTACCCTCGTTCAGTCACCTAGATTAGGTAGCCGACCCCGAGAAATATGGGCTAAGGCTAGGAAGATGATGATGATGATATATTATTATTAGAATTTTATTACAATAAATGACCCTTATACAATCTTTAAGAAATCGCCGAACCCGTGATAGGTTTGTCTCGATTACTATCCGCATAACAATATTACAGATTATCCTAGTTAGTATAAGTAATAACATAAGTAGTATCTTATTATTAATAAATCTAGACTTAATACTGTCAATTATTTAAATGATAAATGACAATATTAATACGAACACGCCCTACCTTACCCTTTCGGGACAGGCGACCGCGGTCTACTGCCGACCCACACTTTTTTACTGCTATATAGTAGAGGTATTAAAATATCTAAGTTCAATAACCTCCAAAAACATTCATGTCTGTGAAATGTATGTTTTATGACGCCATTTTAACTATAGCAAACACCCCGACGCCGATATCACGCTTCACATTTTATGGGGTGAAAAATCAGCATCGCGTGGCAGCTATCGGATTTATTACATATACATACATACAAACACACAATCTGAAACGTTTTTTATAGTTATAGGGTATTGATAAGCAAACTTGCGTGAAACTGGGAAATAAATAAATGATTTTGGGTAGAGACGAACTCACCCAAGTCTTTATTTGTGGGATTCCTGATCTATTATTTATATGCATGCTTATCGTTATCACCTCCCTCCCTAAACTTATCCCGTATCCTACAGACTCGGCTATCTCATCTAGGTGGTACTGGTTTATACACAGAGCGACTGCCATTGACCTCCGTGACCCAGAAGGGAAACCAGACCCAATCCTATATTAGGTCAGAGCTTTCAAGCCGACAATGCTTAGCACTGGCCTCTGACATGGCTTAACGACTAAAATCTACAGTATTAAACGATATTATCCGGGAGCAGGGCTTAACGTGACTTCTAAAGCACAAAAAGCGTCAAATAAACGTATACATGAAATTCGAAAACTGAAAAACACATTGGTACGTAGTGGGATTCGAACCACGACCTCGAAGGCAGTGGCGGCCCTATCCACTAAACCATCGGGCTCTCCGTATGTTGTAATTATTTTACCATTGAAAGTAAATCCTGGAATTTTGCGCCATAAATGTATTTCCCTTATAAACAATCTCACTCTCATGGGATAATCCGGTATGTAAAGTAAATAACTGTGGGTATTAAGATAATGAAAAATAAATAAACCAATTTAGAATTTAGATCATTATAATAATTGGCTCGATTCTAGATACCACCGGCTAAAACTAAAATTGAAATCTATCTGTCACTTTCAAAATAATAAAATTGAAAAAGGACGGAAAATTTATACTCTATGGTTTAACAGTTTGTCCGCTAGATTTTTACGCGCATTTGTAGGTTTCACCAGCATTTCTGTCAATTTTATCCGCCATATCATATGACGGCGGATTAAAATTACAGATAACGCATAAAACCGCTAACTACAAATCAAAATTACTATCAAAAATTACTTTCATGCTGGACTGGGAGCGAGAGAAAAACATAGAATGTGCCAGCTGCATTTCCTCCCGGGCATGCTGTAAAAACCAGCTAAAGGATCCAAGGGTTTCAGTATATTGCAATTTAGGCGATCGGCTGACAACCTGTCACTGCAGCAATATACATACATACATACATATAATCACGCCTTTATCCCTAATGGGGTAGGCAGAGCGTAAACGACCTAAACAAAGGTCGTTCCGCCACGTCTGACAAAGTTTTGAAGGTTATTTATGATAGATTTGTATGTATATTGCTGTAGTGACTAATAGTAATTAATAATAATAATTATAAGTAGAGTAATTGCTGTCACTATGTATGTATATTGCTGCAGTGACAGGTTGTCAGCCGATTGCCTAAATTGCTTAGGTCGGTGTTTGTTTAGGTCGTTTACGCTCTGCCAACCCCATTAGGGATAAAGGCGTGATCATATGTATGTATATGTACAGATCATAAAAAGGAGAGAATTGATGTCCTTTCCATTTCCTCTGAAAGTGACAGATAGATTTTAATTTTAGGTTTAGCAGGTTGAATCTAGAATTTAGCCTAATATCTGACTACATGTAGTCAAAATAAAGGTTTTCAAACTCATCATCTCCCTAGCCTTATCCCGTATCTCACGGGGTCGGCTTCCTAATCTAGGGGAATGACCGAGGGTACTGGTTTTTACACAGAGCGACTGCCATCTGACATACGCAACCCAGAAGGGAAACCAGACCCAATCCTAGATTAGGTCAGAGTTTTTCAAGCCGCCAATGCTTAGCACTGGCCTCTGATATGGCTTAACGACTAATATCTACGGTATTAAACGATATTAACCGGGACCAACGGCTTAACGTGCCTTCCGAAGCACGGAAAAAGCGCCGAATAAACGTACATATGAAATTCGAAAACCGAAAAACACATTGGTACGTGGTGGGATTCGAACCACAACCTCCCGCTCAGGAGGCAGCGGCCCTATCCACTAAACCATCGGGCTCAAAGGTTTTCAAACTAAACCTAGTAAATAGGTTAGTAACTTGGTAACTTGTTACTACGTAGTTAAAACAGAATATTCTAGTGATACCCAAAAAGCAGAGAGCTAGAGAGCCCGATGGTGTAGTGGATAGGGCCGCTGCCTCCTAAGCGGGAGGTCGTGGTTCGAATCCCACCACGTACCAATGTGTTTTTCGGTTTTCGAATTTCATATGTACGTTTATTCGGTGCTTTTTCCGTGCTTCGGAAGGCACGTTAAGCCGTTGGTCCCGGTTAATATCGTTTAATACCGTAGATATTAGTCGTCAGGCCATATCAGAGGTCAGTGCTAAGCATTGGCGGCTTGAAAACTCTGACCTAATTTAGGATTGGGTCTGGTTTCCCTTCTGGGTTGCGGAGGTCAGATGGCAGTCGCTCTGTGTAAAAACCAGTTCCCTCGTTCAATCCCCTACATCAGGAAGCCGACCCCGTGAGATACGGGATATGGCTAGGGAGATTGTAATGAACTTAGCATCTGCTATTCAAAACTAAACTAACGCCATCTATCAGATTGGTAGGAAAATCACTATAAACTAGAAACTAATGCCAATCTAGTGTTGATTGAGTAGAGAACTAATATTGTAGCCAGATCGAACTGAAATTACTTCAATTTGAAGTAAATTATAGGTGTTATGCCAGATTGAAAAATATAAAGATTATATTTTATGAGGTAAGTTAATTGTTTTATTGTGTGGTATTGGTATATCTACACATATTATATACGATAAGCATTTTATAATTACTTAATAAAAATCAAATGTCGAGTATTTGGATTGTGTGCAGATATTGTGAAGAAAGGTTTCGACATCACAGAGAACGAGAAGGACACGCGGTGCCATCTGGAGGAGGAGGGGAGAACTATCAAGAGAAATAGGAATGAAGGCTCTCGAAAAACTCGAAAAAAATGGTCTAGAAGAGGGAAGATAAAACAGTCGGGGGGCTCGAGAAGGGGGGATTCTGCGGGAACTTGAGGAAGACGAGGGCGACAGGGGATGGAGAAGGACGCCGGGGGAAGAGGAATGGCGTCTGGGACCGAGCAGGGAGAAGTTTAGTCGACCTGGAGTTTTAGTTTGAGTGGAAGTTTAGTTTTACTTGAAGTTTAGTTGACTTTTACCAGTGAAAGTGTACACATTAAAGAGGAGAGGAGAGTATGCAGCCGGGAGGCAACCAAAAGACCTACTTTGGTGGGATGTTGGTGCCATCAGTTGTTCCTGTGGAGGACGGAGGGCGGTGACCTGACGATCAGCTGTTCTTTTACATGGTGAAGTGGAGGATGCTGACAGTGGAGTCTTGCAGAGCTGGTGGAGTGCCAACTACAAGGATTCTAAAGGATGGGTAAACCTACACACAAGGTATTCCTGCATCAAATTATGATTCTTTTATTTATTTACTTATTCTTGAATAAATTTACATCGTGTTTTATTTACTTTACCATTTCTACATATATTTAATTATCTTATCCACTTCAGACTTTGTTTATTGACAAGGTTTTTCCCTGTTCAATTAACAATCCTTTTTTATGATATTTCATACTTGCCAAAGGCCGTTCTATTCATTTTATATATATAATTTACAATATTTCTTATATGATAGGTACGGTTAATGAGATATATGTAGGATTGTAGGTCGGTTTAGCATGCAATTACATAATTCATACACAGCTATGCGGTTAGGTAAATAGGCAGTTTAGGTCCATTGTAGTTGTAGGTTAGGTAGGGGTAGGTTTAGATGGATAGGTATCCTAAGTAATATTAATTAGGACGGTATCTGGGAAAGTAGGTGGGGGTAGCTATTTGGGATTCTAGTTTGTGTTTAGGTAGGTAGTTCTCTCCCTTCCCTTTACCAAAATTCCTGCCTTACCTTCCCTTTAAGCAGAGAAGCATCATCCTAATGTTTCATAAAATGCCCAGCAGTGGAATGTATAAATTATTTTAATACATTCTATGTTTTATAACTATATCTATGTATGAATTGTTCATACCTACCTATCCTGGCAGAGGAGACAAAATACTTACCTATTCTTCTCAAATAAACTACTGAACTGATTTATATTCACTTAACTGTGGATTTAATACCTATGTATGAGTCATTCATACCTACATGCTTATCCTGGCAGTGGATACTGAATTGATTTTATATTCACTTTATTGTGAAATATATTCAACGGACAATGTTTTGAAACATTTATTGGATTCATGATCCTATATGTATGTATGTTCTAGACTCTAGAACACCAGCTACAAACTTGGTGGGAACGTTCACCTCTGATACCTACTATGTAGGTTTTATACAATTTATGATCCTGTTCTACAGACTGACAAAGTTTATCTTTGATAATATACCTACTAATGTGTGGGTTTTATACTTACAACTGATTGGGACTATGGTCCAACTACCTAATGGGAGTATTCATTATACTTACCAAACCAATACAGCATGGAATGTGGGATGATGTTATCTGTATCCTACCTACAACCTCAAATTACCCTGGAACGGGTCTGGAATTAAAATTATATTTATATTCACTTTATGTGAATTTTATATGACTGATTTATGGTCGGTTGGCTTTGACAAGCCATTATACTCCTGAAATACTACTTGACTTGATGTCAATTGAGCGACATGGTATCAGCCATGGTCAAACCTTCATCACATACTACATCTTAGCATTCGATATGTCTGTAACGGCGTTTAGATCATAGAAGCTTATTTTGCACTAAAGAAGATTGACAATCAGTCACTACTTGCTCTTGCCTATCACTCCTATATCTACAACGAATCTATGGCTTGCGGTGTGAATGATTGTTATATTATCTGGGACTGGCTTCGGCATCCCTATCTATTCTACTGACTCCTGGATGTGCATATCATAAGTGGAGATCGATGACTGGTGCAGTTTCATAGTCGGTGCTTCCAGCATAGCTGGACAACAATTTATAAAACCTTTGTTGAGACAATGTTTCTCAATTGGACATCAGAACTTACTACAAATTACATCAGACATGACTTGCTCTGTCTTGGTTGGCTGACCAATAAATCGGCTCAAATTCATTATATTTTGTATGATGTTGTACATCAATCTGGACTCGTTCCAAAATTCCTAAGTGCGCTGTCACTTATCTCTGGCCTGAGGCTTGGCCAGAACAAAAACCAATTGGAGGGCACAGAAGTGCCTCCTCTTTCCTTTTCTGGGGCTCGTATGATGGGTTTTGCATCAAGGACAAGTTCCTAGACTATTTACTGTCTTTATTAGTGTCTCGGAATTGGTAATTGAAGTAAATCTCATTCGTTGATGGTTGGCGAGCACATAAATCCTCTACCAGCGAATGGTTGGAGCTGGAATCGGAGGTTTCGTTATCCCGCTGCGCACTGTCCCAATGTTGTCCCAAGAACCTAAAGAGAGCTAAGTTATGACATCCCACTACCACTTTAAAGGATTTGGGTTACTTTTATAAATACTATCACACAACGTACGGTCCTAACTTTAACTAGACGATCACAATCACGAGCCAATATTGTAACCTTATTACTAGACATTCATGAGCCACTATTCCCATCCACTATTCCTCTTTTCTATTCCCTTCCTCTCCTCTAATCCTCTCCACATTCCTACCTCTCTCACACATCAAACTATATTAGGGTTTTTTGTTTAATAGGGGGGGGGGGTTGTTACAAGATGATGACCCAAAAAGCAATGAACAGATTTAACATACCGGGTGTAAGGGACAGCGTGTTATTTTTGTTTTCATCTCCTGAAAGAATTTTCTTGTGAAAGTTGTTCAGTTCCGTTGACTGAGTAACCCTTATCAGTTTGCAGGACGTTGTCTTGTACACTCCGTATTAAAGTAGGTTTTTTCCTACATAGGGTTAAAGTCGTCTCACTTCCGTAGGTGAGCTGGTAGAAATTTCTTAACAGAAATAAGCTGTGCTGTTGTGTTGGTATTCCTTGTGTATAGTCTTTCTCTTGTTACTTGTATACAATAAACAAATTAACTTCCTCAGTGCTAGACAGAGAGTGATAGAAAAACTCATAGTGTTCTAGACTTACCGGGTAGGCAGAGCGCCAAATCAGTCAAAAAAATAGAAGCGTGATCATGGATGTAAGCGCGTGACTATGTATCTATGAAATGTATGACAAGTGATTAGCGTAAATTTCCTTTAAACTACAGCTATTAGGCCTCTGACGTGGTTTGAGAAACGACCACTATCAAAGACAGCGACCGGGACTGACGGCGTAGCGTGCCCTCCGAAGTACGGAAACCTCGGGTGATTCAGCCTGCAATGTCCTAACCAAACTGGGGAAAACCTCATAAAGTCATAAATTAAAAATATCAACTTTATATTCCCGCCTGGGAATCGAACCAAAGACCTCCGGATCGTAAGTACATGGCTCTGACCACTAGAACGCGGGAGCAGTTGTAAATCGTTAGCTTTGTCAATGCTTGCGGCTTGAATGCTATGCTTGAATCGCTTCCAACGCAACGTCTCCATTTCCACCTGCTTATCCTCTACGAAAATCAGGGATAATATCTATCTATACATATAATAAATCTCTAGAAGGGTCGTGTCTGTATATTGAATATTTTTCCAAAAAGTAATTGCAGCATTATTAACGATATAAAGATCAAAACATTTTTTTTTTTATCATTTTTGTCTGTCTGTCTGTATGTTACCACATCACGTCAAAACTACTTAACCGATTTCGATGGGACTTTTTTTTTCAACTGTGTGTTATCTGGGTTGCATTTAGGACACGTAAAATCACGCTACCTGACTTAGCGGGTAGGCAGGAAATAGAAATTTGGCTGTTTCTTAACCGATTTTTATGGAGCATTATTTAAAATTTAAAGTAACGATACAAATGATCACGCTTCATGACTTAGAAGGTAGGTAGGAAATTTAATTTCGGTCGTTTTTAACTGATTTTGACGGAACTTTTTTTGTTTGACTGAGCATTACTTAAATTCATAGTAACAATACAAATAATCACGCCACCAGACTTAGGGGGTAGGCAGGAAAATGAACTTTGATCGTTTAACCGATCTTAAAGGGACTTTTTATTAAAGAGAGTTTTTATGTGAGAGTGTTTGTGAGTTACCTGGTGTCCAGCCTAAGTTAGAAATAATCACGCAACATTGAGTAAGCACCCCAGTTTGTATGGAAAACACGCAGTGTCGAACATACTGAAAACGCTCCTACGCGCTGAGAAACGTTTTCAGTATGTGCGACACTGCGTGACTGCGTACGAAGTCGCGGGCACAGCTAGTATCTAAATATATCTACAAATCTATCTTAAATAACCCTCAAAACTTTTTCAGACGTAGTGGAACAACCTTTGTTTACGTCGTTTACGCTCTGCCTTCCCCACTATGGATAAAGGCGTGATTATACGTATGTAAAATCAGCGAACATCTCTCGATTTCCACCAAGTTACTGCGTAGAGAGTAAGGGTGTTCTTAAAGTAAGTCAACATTGTTCGAGCATACTCATTAACCACATGGCTTTAAGAAATCCGAGCTCTCTCGAAATAATTCACTAGTGAAACCCGCTCTGCCACCAAGTCAACAGCCAAACAAATCCGCGTCGGTTCTGGGTGATGGTGTTTACTATGCAATATTGGGTCTTACATACATACATATAATAACGCCTTTATTCCTAATGGGGTTGGCAGAGCGTAAGCGACCTAAACAAAGGTCGTTCCGCCACGTCTGGCAAAGTATTGAGGGTTATTTAAGATAGATTTGTAAGTATACCGGGTCTTATATAGAAATAATAGGCTTAATTATAGATTTAACCTGCTAAACCTTAAATTAAAGTCTATATGTCACTTTCATACTAAAAACATTTAAAAAAAAGACAGGAGATCTATTCTCTCCGGTTTTTGATTTATAGTCGGTGGTAGACGGCGGATAAAATTGACAGAAATACTGGGGAAACGTCCAAATGCGTGTCAAAATCAAGCAGACAAAGTATACCTGCATAGAGTATAATTCGCTTGTCCTTTTCCAATTTTATAATTTTGAAAGTGACAGATAGATTTTCATTGTAGTTTTAGCCGGCGGTATCTAGAATCGGGATGATAGGTAGGCTCGCTCATTCTTAGGTATTTCAATATGTATTTGTTTCAGCAGTAGGTTTCAGGACAGAACATAAATCTACAGTGTGAGTCTTTATAAAGTGCACATATGAAAAAGGGTGAAAATATAAGCAATTTCACCACCAAAAAAAATTTCAAAAAAAATCGTATTTTTTTTTAAATTTTTTAATGAATATTTTTTTTTTTTACTCTGGTCTTGGCGCCCCATGCGAACAAACTGTTACTACTTTAAAACTAAACGAGATATTAAAACAAAACAAAATTAATAATGATCTTTAATAATAGGCCGAGCTAATAAAGCAAATTTTTTTTGAAAAGTAAACCTCATTAATTAATTATTAATGATCTTTTTGAAGAAATTTACCATTTTTCTACCATATTTTGCAATAAATGTAAAATTTATCAAAAAAATAGCCCATTCACCCTACTTTTTTCTTATTTTATGTTATTCTGCATCGTATTAGCTTTTATATACATTATAATTAGAATACATAAAAACAATAAGTACCAGGCGACTAATTAGGAGAAAATGTCTGGGTCCCGATCCTACTCACATCCGTTTCTTTGTCACACAAAATTAACTCACTCGAAAGAATTCGCTCCAAGGAATTGAATTTGAATGAAAAAAAAACAGCTTTGTGTCTATCGTGTTCTAAATTATGGACAATGATTTTCCTTTTATAGTAAAAACGTTTTTCTCCTTAACCTTATCTTGGATCTAAGTAGGCATATATAGGTAATGGAAAATGTATTAAATGAGAAAGGATGTTTTGGGAATCAGTCTTCTTCTGTCGAGTGGGTATCGAGTCTTTGGACCCGATGAACCCTGGTGTCAGAGTTTTTAAACCGCCTAGCAGCACAACTATCAGGCCTCTGACATGGTTTTGTGTAACGACCACTATCAAAGACAGCGACCGGGACCGACGGCTTAACGTGCCCTCCGAAGCACGAAATCTTTTTCTTTTCGGACAATTAGGTGATTCAGCCTGCAATGTCCTACCCAAACTGGGGAAAAATTCACAAAGTGATAAATTCTCAAATATCAACTTTGTGTTTTACCCCCTGGGAATCGAACCCAGGACTAGACTAGACCACGGAGGCAGTTAATCAGTGTTATGGGAAACGGATGTCCTGTGCCGAAAGGGATATAGCCAATTTATCCATCCTGAAAAAGCCTGTTCATATCTTGAAAATACTTCATGCTTGCTTTACGCCGATAGAAATGGTTGCCACCACTATGACATGCTGGCCTGGGAGCACGAGAAAAACAAAGAATGTGCCAGCTGCATTTCCTCCCGGGCATGTTGTAAAAACCAGCTAAGTGATCTAAGGGTTTCAGTAAATTCTAAAACAAAGATTGATCCACCACGTCGAACAAAGTTTTGAGGGTTGTTTAAGATAGATTTGTAGGTATATTGCTGTAGTGACAGGTTGTCAGCCCATCGCCTAAATTGCAATATACTGAAACCCTTAGCTGGTTTTTACAGCATGCCCGGGAGGAAATGCAGCTGGCACATTCTATGTTTTTCTCTCGCTGGAAGCCCAGCATATAAGTTAATAATAACTGAAAATGAGTTGTAGTGAAAAAAAAATACTGGACTTCAATAAAATATTAGCACACACACCAGCTACGAATATAGCCCCATCAGCAATTTGCTGCTCGACTATTAATAAATAATAAAAATAATATTTATTGAAGAATCACATCTACCAATAGAGCCTTAAAAGATGCCTAGTATAAATTCACATTGACTCTTACCGGCAGTACAGATGTAATTAATTAGTTCGTACATTGAAATAGCAGCAGGCACTAGCAGGCAATGCAACACATTCCTGTTTCAAAGAGTATCTGTTTTTCAAAGTGCATCCTGTTGCATTCAAAGCTTGGACGAATTTAAAGAGATGTTTTCTTTAGCTACTGGTGTTTATTTAGCAACGAACACATTTTAACTACACATAAATACATAAAAACACGCCTTTATCCCTTACGGGGTAGGCAGAGGGTAAAACGCCTCGAAAAAGCTTATTACACAGAAACTAAACAGAGACTCGTAGAGCAATATTAAGTATGGATTTGACAGGCCAGTTTGTACTAAAATGAAATTTCTTTCTGATACGAACTCAAACTTGCTGTCACTCATGTAAGCTGATTATAAATACGGACCTTAGACCATGTCTGTCGTTTCCTATCTTGTTTCTTTGAATGAACAGAAAAGGATGGCAGTAAAAACGCAATTTCTTATAGCATGCAGTAAAAAACAGCTAAGGGATCCGAGGGTTTCTATATATTGCATTTTAGGCGATGGACTGACAACCCGTCATTACAGCAATATTAAACTAACTACTAAATCTATCTTATATAACCTTCAAAACTTTGTCAGACGTGGCGGAAAGACGTTTTAGTCGTTTACGCTCTGCCTACCCAAGGCGTGATTATATGTATGTATGTACTTATATAAATCCTGTCTTTCATGAAACTTTTGAAATATTTATTTATTTATTTATTCAAAAACATGCGGTTTACAGCATCGCCAAAACACCAGCACTTTTAAACTACAACGCTTATAAAAAACAATAAAAATATTTAAAAAAAAAACTGTAAATGTCTTCAAATCATATAAATAACAATCTTAAAATTAATCTTAATGTAATTTAGATGACACTTTTAGTCAGGACCCGTTTACATCACTACTGAATTGTCCTTAGATTTTTAAACTGACCGGATTATAAAAAATCTGTCTATACTCCCGTTTCTGTTCGCTCGAATGAGAAAATGACAGGAGTTCGCTTTTTTTTTGGATCGTTTTTTTCCGAATCGGGACCTCTGTTGAACCTTGTGTCCCGGATGAACATGAACACTCTGTCGATGTTCTTTTCTGTTGTTGTTGTTCGCTTTGATTAAGGCTAGGCTATCTACAATTTACTTTTTCCATCAAAGGGAAAAAATTGCCTTTTGGTAGTTTGAATGGAGCATATTTGATTAGACACTAAACAGGTCACAATTTGTAACATGATAAAAAACAAGTTTTTTTTACTTAGCCTGAAATGTCCCACCAGTCCCAAAACAAGTAATAACATCATATTTTTGTGACTGAAATATCATGCTAATATTTTTGTTGTTATTTTCGACCGACTCTGTGAGATACGGGATAAGGCGACGGGAGTTTTTTGTTATTATTATCTTAATTTAGTGAATTATTATTTACTCGGATAAACTGAAAACTCAAACATCTGTTTTGTGAAACGATCGAACTCACGACTTTAATTTCAGCATAAATTCTTCTTCTTCTTAGCGAGTAGATTCTCAAGTCAAACGACCCGATTAACTCTGGTGTTAGACTTTTCAAACCGCCTAGTAGCACAGCTATTAGGCCTCCGAAATGGTTTGGTAACATACTATCAAAGACAGAGACCGGGACCGACGGCTTAACGTGCCCTCCGAACTGATTCAGCCTGCAAAGTCCTAACCACATACTTACATCCATACATAAAGTCACGCCTTTATCCCAAATGGGGTAGGCAGAGCATAAACGACCTAAACAAAGGTCGTTCCGCCACGTCTGACAAAGTTTTGAGGGTCATTTAAGTTAGATTTGTAGGATTTGTGGGTAACCAAACTGGACAAAACCTCATAAAGTTATAAATTGACAAATATAAACTTTTGTGTTTTCCCCCTGGGAATCGAACCTAGGACATTTGGATCGTAAGCCCATGGCTCTGACCGCTAGACCACGGAGGCAGCATAAATGATATCTAGTGTATCGAACCTCTCAATGCTTATGCCTAGCATATTTTAAGAGACAGGTACTGGCTTTGATCTGAGCTTTAGTCAGAATAATCTCTACGGAATATCTCAAGATTTATCTCCACTTTACGCATCGCTAAGCTAGTAAGAGCAGACAGGTCTTAATACCTTCGGCAAAGGACAGTTATGCCACAGTGTAAGTAAGAAACAGTAAGGCAATTCTCTCAGACCAGCGCACAAACCAGTTTATTTATTTTATTTATTATCAATTTAATATACACAAAAACATCATAAAAACAGGACATGAAAAACACAATAGGCACGGCTTATTTCTAAAAAGAAATTTCTTACAGCAGAACCAAAGAACTGTTAATGTTAGTTTAGCGCAAACTGACGTACCATAGTACATACGAGCAAATAAAAAACACTTGTGCGTGATTTTTTTAGCTTCGCCCTGCATACCAAAGCGTGGAAGTATGTGAGACTCGCCTAATAATGTCTTTAATCGGCCTATTACATACCACGCATGTTTCCCGCCCTGAACATAAGTATTAATTCACTCATAGTAGGCTTGCTCATTATTTCTTTTACTGTGGTCATAATCTTGAGCAGTCTTCTATCGCCAGCTTACCGTAGTAAATGTCTAGAAATATTTTAGGTTTTCCAGGAATTAGGCTTTCAGTAAATAGAACTAAAAATAAATCAACAAATTGTACGACTAACTAAACAAACCCTATTTATAAAACAACAAGTAATTTAAAAAGTTCAAAGAATCCAACTGCGTAAAACTTTATAACTTTAAATCACTCTAGATTTTTTGAAAATTTTATTAAATAAAAAAACTGACTAAATTTCAAATTTCTATTAAATGATACCCCTCGGCATAGTTTTACAAAATGGCGTCTGATTCTCGCTATATTGATTAACTGTCAAAATCATGCCTTTAGTGACACTCGCATGGTTAAGATGAATCGATTGACGTAAGAATCATTTTAATCGACCTACGCATTTGGTCTCCAGAGCGCCACAGAGGATCAAACATACATAAACACATAGGCTGATAAACACATTACCCTCTTTGCGTTGCGCAGTCGGGTTAAAAGTATGAAATAAGTAGGTGGCAATAGAAAAAGTACCAAGGACCAAGGCGGTAACGGAGTGGCTGCCGTTATCATCAAAACGATCAGTAGGCAGACCACCAGCCAGATGGACTGATGATATAGTAGCGATTGAGGGAAGACAGTGGATGCGGGAAGCACAGGATCGGTGTAGATGGCGTATAAAAGAAGAGGCCTGTACTCAGCAGTGGGTAGATATAGGCTGATATAGATATAGAATAGAAAAAGTAGGCCATGCTGCAAACTACTCATTTCGTTTAAGTAATGATAGAGGAGCGTCAATTGATTTGCAATCAAGCCATCACCATTTAATAACTCCAATCATTTAGCTTTGTAGTATAGTCGTCAATTTGAATCGATTAAGAGTCACTTACTTTAGAGTGATTTACGACTTGAAAATGGTGCAGTCTCATATGAGACACGCAAAAAAAAAATAACAACAGAGACATAAGTACCCGGTGTAAGAGACAGCATTCCACAAACTGATAGAGGTTAAACGAAAGTGAACAACTTTCACCGGGATTTGTTTTCAGGAAACGAAAATGTTTTCACTTTCGCATACATATTTTATCACCTGGATCAGTCAATTTGTATGGGAAAGCCAATTGTTTTTTTTATATCCTGAAAGAATTTTCCGGTTACAGTTGTTCAGTTTTGATGGCTGAGCAGTCAATATCAGTTTGCGGGAATCTGTCCCTTACACCTCATATATGTGACTTTGTTATTTGTTTTTTTGCATGTTTCATAATAAATATATCTTCCATGCTGGACTGGGAGTGGGAGAAAAACACAGAATGTGCCAGCTGCATTTCCTCCCAAACATGCTGCAAAAACCAGGTAAGGGATCTGAAGGTTTCAGTATGTTGTAATTTAGGCGATGGGCTGACAACCTGTCTCTACAGCAATATACGTACAATTTTTTCTTAAATGGCCCTCAAGACTTTGTCAGACGTGGCGGAACGGCCTTTGTTTAGGTCGTTTACGCTCTGCCTACCCCATTAGGGACAAAGGCGTGATTATATGTATGTATGTATTCATAATAAACCTATAAGCATACTGAATTGCGCTTTTAGCAACAACACCACGCAAAAACCTCTAATGGCGTCGATTCGCGTAATATAATTCCTTATTCTAATTTTTAGCTAGTGCTGTCACTTTCTTAACATTGACATAAGAACAGGATGGCAAATAAACAAATAACTTTGACATTCCTAATTTGACGTAAGACGTTTTAAATAAGAACTGAGCTATATGCTCTCTTATTTTCGTCAAATAAGTAGTCTTTCGTCAGACTGGTAATGTCAAAGTCATGTGTTTATTATATAACCTGTTCCTATGTCAAACTTAAGAGAGTGACAGCGCTACTAAAAATTTGAATTATGTCGCGAGAATCGACGCCAATATCTCTATTTCAGTGGCGTGTCATGGCATCCCCACATCGACTAATAAAAGGGGAAACCGGGGCAAACCGTGACCTGATACGGAATTGAGTAGATCGGGGCTCGTAGAATCACACGAACGAATACCTCCTCCGTGGTCTAGTGGTTTGAGCCATGGGTTCCCGATCCGGAGATAAGGTTTCGATTCCGAGGGAAGGAATACAAAGTTGATATTTGTCAATTTATCACTGTGTGAGATTGTCCCCGGTTTGGTTAGGACAATGTGGGCTGAACCACTTAATTGTCTGGAAGAAAAATTATTCCGTGCTTAGGAGGGCATGTTAAACTGCCGTGTTGATCCCAGTCGCTGTCTGTTATATTGAGGTCGTTACAAAAATCAGGTCAGAGGCCAATTAGCTAGTTTAAAATCTCTTACACCAGGGTTTATTGGGTCTATCGTCTCGAAACCCACACGATAAAGGGAAACCGGGGCAAACTGTAACCCAGTACTGCATTGAGTAGATCAGGGCTCGTTAAGTCACACGAGCGAATACCTCCTCTGTAGTCTAATGGTCTGATCCATGGGTTCCCGGTCCGGAAGTTCTGAGTTCGATTCCCATGGGTGGAACACAACATTGATATTTTTCAATTTATCAATATATCTTTGTGAGATTTTCCCCTGTTTGCATGCAGGCTGAACTGAATCCTGGTTGTCTGGAAGAAAAATTATTGCGTGCTTCGTTAGGCGCTAAGCCGTCAGTCCCGGTCGCTGTCTTTTATAGTTGTCGTCAGACAAAACCATGTCGGAAGCCTATTAGCTGTTCTATTAGAATTTTCTAATAGATATTTGCACTCACAGTGCTATTTAATGTCTAATAGTTCTATTAGAAGGTTTATAATTGTGGCATGAGGGTTCATCAAGTCGATCGATTTGAAACCCACACGACATGGCGAAAGGGAAACCGGGGCAAACTGTGACCCACACGAGCGAAGAGTTTGTTTTGTTAGCTGTTTCATTAACAGGTTTTGTGTGATGTTCACGCCCTTATTTTCACGCTTCAATGTTGGTCTACTTATGTTACAGATACAAAACGCCCTCGCTTGTTTTTTCAATAAAAGGCATTGAGAAAGAAAATAGAATAAAAACATGTGTAATTAATTAAACATGTCGTAGGATGTTTTATAATTCGAATCGTTGCGAAAATCCTAGGGATTTTGCGAAATGACAGATACTTAGACAATGGTGAAAACGTCGTCAAATTTTACTGGCAAAAGTCAGGATTTTTGCGAAAAATCTCGTCGCTCTAGTAACATTTGATATTCTCATGATATCCTTAACACGTTCCCAGCGGCACAGATATATCTGTACTTTTCATTACTGCGTTACAGGTCGTTTTAAACCTTGTCCTATACCAGAGATTGTGGCGGCACGAGGCATATTAAACCCCACCGTCCGTAGGAGACCAAAATCCTTTTTTTTGGCGCCAAATAAGACAAAATGTACGGCCTTTGTCGTGATTATTATTAACAATGAGTTCATTAACCTAAATCTACCGCCGCCCGTGGTTAGATTAGTTAGTTTAGATTCTATGGCTAAAATAAAATGTGGGGTCTGATGTACCCCGTACCGCACTGAACAATAGCAGATTTTCATATAATTTAGTGATGGGAAAAGAAATATCGATTTTATTTAATTGTTTTTATTTATCAAACTTATGGATGTTTTTCATTAAAACAGGCCAAACAATAATATTTTTTGCACCCAGTGCATTCTGTGAGAATTTTCTTCACTTTTTTGTCGGCCTCACGACTTGTTAAGAAGTAGTAAGACTTAGTAACGCAGACTGGCCGTTCCTTCCACCACGACCCAATGGCGAACAAGTCGAAAAAGATTACAATAATAAGGCTCGCAAATAAAAAAAACTTGCTTTATATTTTTATATTGGCACACAAGAAAGTTAATGCCAGGCCACTCAGAAAGTATTGCGATAAATAGTTTTTATATATGGCAGACTGGCCGGTTAGAATCTTTTTTGAAAATATGATTACTTTTAAGTAAAAATATGTGTGTTCCATTTTCAAAATTTCCCTCCACATTTTTTGCGAGCCAATTCAAAGTATCGTGTCTTACTGAAAAATGGATCTGCGCCGGGAACATTTTAGAGCTATGATTTTTTACGATTTCAAGTGTCGCCTGAAACCGGATGAATCGTCCGATAGACTTCAAATGGCATTTATGGATGAAAGCCCCTCCAAGGCAACCGTGTATCGTTGGTATAACGAATTTAGGCGCGGTCGACTAAAGAGAGAATTTCATCCAAGATAATAGGCGAATTACATATCAGGAGATTCAGCACATATTAAAGATTGGATCGGGAAGCGTTCACGACATTCTACACGGGCATCTTCGCGTGAGGAGGATAGTATCGCGCTGGGTGCCGCACTACCTCACCGACGCTCAGAAGCAGGCCCGGGTGGAATGGCAGAAACCAAGCGCCAGTCGACAGTTTGAGTGTTTCAAAATGAACCAACGCCTACCAAAGTGAAGCGATCTCGAAGCGGGGGGAAGATTTTGATCGCCAGCTTTTTTAATTTGACTGGCCACTTGGCCTCAATTCCCTTACGAGATCAAAGAAGCATTAACGCCGAATGGTATACTACCAAATGTTTACCAGAAGTTTTTTCTGTTGTGAGCAACAAGCGACCAAACACAGGGCTCCGCGGACTACTGCTCCACCACGACAATGCGCCTGCACACACCGCGCTCAAAACGAGGGACTTCCTGGACAGCACACCAGTCAAACTCCTGGGTCACCCTCCTTACAGCCCTGATCTAGCACCGTGTGACTTCTTTTTATTTCCAAAAATAAAAAATCAGCTCAAGGGGATACAATTTTCGTCGCCGGAAGATGCGCTGGCTGCGTTCGAGCAGGCTGTAAACGAGGTGTCTACGGCGGACTGGAAAAAGTGTTTTGAAAACTGGTTCAGACGCATGAATCTTTGTATAGAGGCTGGTGGAGAGTACTTTGAAAAGATTTAATAAAAATATATGTACCTGTAGAACAATTTTTTTTAGTGTCGCAAATCTTTCTGAGTGTCCCACGTATTTAAGAAAAATTGAAAAGAGCAACAAAATTCCCACGTAATGAATGTGACGTGTGTGCTTGGTGATCTGAACAGATTTTGTCAAAGCGTGAGAAGAGTTGAAAATAAGAGCGCTTTGCAGCACCCCTGAGTACCCACGCAGTTTGGCAACCCCTGACCTAGCTGCTTAATATTTTGAACAAGGACAGAAAGCGTGATTATAATGTAATTCCTTAATATAGGTACATACAGCTAGCCTGTCGAGTCCCACTGCTGGGCAAAGAAGTAGGGAGAGCTATACATACATACAATACTATACACATTTTAAAAATAACGTACTTTGCTGATATTTATTTATTTTATTTAAAAAAAGACATAATTAATTATAACATACTTGATAATTATTTCACCTAGACGGAGTATATTTGTGACTGACCTGTTTTTGAAATATCTTCCTATATCCTGATTTGACATTTACGCTCTGCCTACCCCATTAGGGACAAAGGCGTGATTATATGTATGTATGTATGTATCCTGATTTTGACTCAGATTTACCAGTTTCACCATCCGGTTTTTCTTCATCTTCCTCCTTGATTAACTTTTTTCGGCAACGTTTCGACATAATCGGCAGCAGTCGTACTTCGTCGCGTGCTCAATCTCGAATGCGCAGTGCGCTGCACAACACTAACCACGTGAAGCTAGCGTAGGGAGCGGTACGAGGTGCGCGGGGGTACGAGGTGTTCGCAACCTCGTTCCGCACTGTGTTAGAATTTTTATTTGTTCAGTGCGGCACGAGGTCTAAGAAACCCGGTATTAAGGTCGGTATACCATTGAACTAGGAATCATTAGCACATCACAAATATATAGTTATCTCTTGCCTACACTGAACCAGATGGAAGTTATGCCTCCCGCACGACAGAGAAGTTTAAGTTTTTTCCTACCGCTATAAAGACGAGACACGGACAGGGTGTTTCAAACCCTGTTTCGCACCTAACGTGTTAACTCTGATTGGCTAAATTTTTACTCACTGATTTAATTTTATTATGATTGGTTGAAAACTATGAGTTCATGCTTGACATTTCAAAAGTCAACCAATCAGAGAAGATCTCGTGTTGATTGCGCTAACCGACCAATTAGTGTTCTTATTTCAGTTAAGGATAAGAAATGTAACCAGGACAATGAGTTTTTTCGCAAAATATTTGACTTTTTACAGTAAGATTTGACATTGGTTTCACCATTGTCTTATTATCCGTGTTTTCGCAAAATCCAAATGATTTTCGAAAAGATTCGAATTATCAAATCATCCCACGACATACACAAAGCCAAATTGGATCATGTAATGCAAAATAGCAGAAGAACAGAAGAATCACTCTGCAAAAACAACTAAAGGAAGATAGATCTAGCCACGTGGGAATGAAGAACAAATTCACATCTGCATGGAATACCTTAATGTTACCCAGACATGACGCGTGTATGTCATTTGTCAGCGAAAATCCGTATTACAATGCATTAAGATTCAATTCTGCGCTCCATGTTAGCCGGTTGCTCTCCCAGCGTGAGAGTTAGTTTTCTACAAAATGCGTACATACTTACATAAAATCACGCCTTTATCCCTAATGGAGTAGGCAAAGCGAAAACGACATAAACAAAGGTCGTTCCGCCACGTCTGACAAGTTTTGAGGGTTATTACAGTTGATTATGATGTGGGTATATTGCTATAGTGACAGGTTGTCAGACAATCGCCTAAAAAACAATGAACTGAAACCTTCAGATCCCTTAGCTGGTTTTACAGCATGCCCGGGAGAAAATGCAGCTGGTACAGTCTATGTTTTTCTCTCACTCCCAGTCCAGCATGGAAGAAATGGTTTATTTATTTTCGTCAAAACACACGCGCGATAAAATAAAGTTTTACACACGAAACGCTAAATGTTCCGCTCTAAATAACATACCCGGTATGAACAGTAATTAGTGCCCGGTGGAAAATTTAGTATAAATTAAGATGGACGTTTCAGGGCAGCGAATAAAAAGGTGATAAATTATGTAAATATTCTTGTCTAATGTTGAGGATTAGTCGTCGGTTTGTACAAATTCCAATTTACCCAGACAGTTCATACATACATATTATCACGCCTTTATCCCTAATGGGGTAGGCAGAGGGTAATCAACCTAAAAAAAGGTAGCAGAATATTGATGCAAAGTTTTGAGGGTTATTTAAGATAGATTTGTAGGTATATTGCTGTAATAACAGGTTGTCAGCTCATCGCCTCAATTGCAATACAATTAAACCCTCGGATCCCTTAGCTGGTTTTTACAGCATGCCCGGGTGGAAATGCAGCTGGTGCAGTGTATGTTTTTCTCTCGCTCCCAGGCCAGCATGGTAGAAATAATTGTTTTTCTATTTTTGATTAACTTGAAAATGAAAATGAAAATGAAAATTTATTTGCTTAAAATATGGTCATTACATACAATGCAGGTCTTAAGGTTAATATATGTCCTCATATTTTACCATAATAGGCATGCAAATTTTACAAAGTAAACGGTAAGCTACAAATTATAAACACATGATATTTATAAAATTTACTATAAACATTTAAAACTTGTCACAATATAAATATACCTAAGTTAAATCAAAATTTTCAATTTCAAATAAATTAAGTCAAGTATAACAATGAATAATATTATAAAACTAATATAAAACTTAATTAATTTTTTTTATATTGTAAATGTCCTGAATCTTATAAACTTTATTTAGTTTTAACCATGTCACTAATTTACGTTTGAACAATTCATTGGGCAATATTTTAATATCTTTTGGCACAGCATTGTATATTTTAACACACATTGAACAGCATTGCCTTTGGATCATTGTCAATCGTGGAGTACTATTATAAACTAGTTTATTTGGATCTCGTACATTTCGATTATGCCTATTCGCTGTTCGTCTAAAGAGGCCCATATTATATTTTACAAAGGTTGCTACTTCAAGAATATACAAACAGGGTAGTGGGAGAATACCAAGGTTATTAAATAACGGTACACACGAATCACGAGGACCTTTACCGCAGATGGCGCGTACACACTTCTTCTGGGCTACAAATAATCTTTGTATATGAGTAGAGTTTCCCCATATTAAAAGTCCATATTTGAGTAAGGAAGCCACATATCCATGATATGCTGCAAGTGTTGTCTGTATTGCAGATGAGTTACGTAACCTTTTAAGGTCATAAACATATCGATGTAACTTGCCTCTTGTATTTTCAATATGATGCTCCCATCCGAGATTTCTATCTATTGTAACACCTAAAAACTTGGTTTTGTCAACTTCTTGTATCTGATTACCATTATATGCAATATTTAGTGTTATTTTTTTCTTGTCTATTAGTCCCAAATTGAATATAATTAGTTTTACTTAAATTTACAGTCAAATTATTTTTGTCAAGCCACTCAATTATTTTATTTATTGTGTCATTTATGTCAAATTCATAAGAAGGGATGTCAGTTTTGCATGGTATAATAACAGAGACATCGTCTGCAAACAGAATGCACTTATGGTTTGTCACTTCAGGGAGGTCGTTTATGTAGAGTAAAAACAGCAACGGACCAAGAACACTCCCTTGTGGCACTCCACATGCAGTTACTCTGTATGTCGACTTATTTGGAACTATACTACCTCTATTATCTAGGCTTTTTACTTCTACTGCTTGTGTTCGATCACATAGATAAGACGATAACCACTTCAGAGCTAAACCTCTAATGCCTAGATTTTCTAGTTTTAAGAGTAGAATATTGTGTGATACGAAATCAAATGCACGCGTCATATCAAAAAATACTGTAGTTATTCTCTTGTTATTATTAATATGTTCTATTATTTCACGGACAAGATGAAATATTGCTAGAGTTGTTGATTTCTGGGGTTAGAATCCAAACTGTTCTTGTTTAATTATCTTGTATTTTGCTATAAAGTTCATTAATCTTAATTTCATTGCCTTCTCGAATATTTTCGATAAAACTGGAACTAACGTAATGGGACGATAATTTTCGATAGAAGTTATTGGTCCTTTCTTATGTAAAGGTATAACAATGGATTTCTTTAGTAGATCTGGAAATAAGCCATTTTCAAATGACAAATTTACCAGACGCGTGAGTGGCTCAATTAACTGATCTGCGCAAAATTTTATCACTTTAGTGGGTACGTTGTCATACCCTGTAGCGTTAGTAGCCCTTAACAATCTAACTATCGTACCTGTTTCTTTTGGAATGAGGGGATCAATATAAATACTATTTGGCATTATAGTTTTGTTAGTATTTATGCAAGTTTTAGCATGAGTTACCCTTGTTGAATTTATTAAAAAATCATTGAAGGAATTTGCTATTTGCGTTGGATCATTTATTTTTTTACCATCTAATACTATTTCTTTTATAAAATTATCTTTGCAAATATTATTAGTGTTATCTTTAATAATATTCCAGGATGCCTTACCCTTATTTCTTGAATTTGTAATTACTTTATTATTATGTATTTTCCTGGACAAGCAAAGACAGCTACGCAGGAGCTTAGAATACTCTCTATATTTCCATTTCCTTCCTGCTTTACCATCAGTTTTCTCACTATAGTATTGATACCGTAGGAGTCTTTTAGTTTTACAGCTTTTAGTGAGACCTTTTGTCACCCATTTTGGTTTTCTATACCTGTTTGAAAATTTGCATTTTTTAAGCGGAAAGCAGAGATTAAAAAGTGTCGTTAGTACGTTATGGAATTCTTGCATCGCCAAATTGACATTAGTCATATTAAGTATATCTGAAAAGGATAATTGTTTCAGACAGTTACGAAATTTAATCATGTTCTCTTGACTGTAGTCTCGAACGTATTTAAAGTATTCCATAAGTGGGGCCTCTTCCTCAAATACGGGTATGAGCAACATTTGAGCTGTATTATGATCTGATAGTTGTAAATGAAGTAGTTCCCCACTGGCATTGTCAAAATTACTAATTATGTGGTCAATACATTTTCTTTGTCTAGTGGGTTCAGTAATATGTAAAATTAAATTATGATTTTTTTGTTACATCTATTAGGTATTTTGAGGTCTTGTCTAGTATTAAAGTATTAATATTAATGTCTCCTGCTAATATTATGCGTGTATTTTTATTTTTTGTATACTTATGTAACAGTTCTTCTAATCTCGATAGAAATAGTAGTTTATTGGCATCTGGAGTACAATATAGGCAAAATATATAACAATTATAAGATTAAAGTCGTATGCCACAACATTCAAAAGTGTAATCCAAAGTTAAGGTATCTAAATCAATTCTTTTGAAATTCTAATTCCTTGCTGGTTAATATACAAATTCCGCCTCGACCTTGTCTCGTATATTTTTTTCTGCAATATGTGGTTGCCGTAAAGTATCCTGACATGTTTAGACAACATTCACTGCCCAATTTAATGAAGGTTTCCGAGAAACATATGACATCAGGTTTATTATTATTAGATTTTAATTCAGAAATAGTAACATCCAAAATGTCTTGTTTTGAGATAAAGCCCTGTATATTTTGATGTAACAACCTTAAGTAATTTTTACTTTCTTTAGTGACGGAAGGTTTATTAAATAAAGGATTAGGTATATTATTCTGATGCAGAAAATAGCTATCGTTAGCCACGAAAAAAAACCGATGTTTCTTCCTCTAAAAAGTCTGTGTTCCTCAATATGTTAGACATTAAGTTTTCGAGGCTTTTAAAAATGGTCCTCATACCAAAGTTATTTATGTTGCCTCTTTTCATGAACATTTTCCTATCGTATGTCAGACATAAGTTTGAGTCAAGAAGAAATGCGTACTCATGGGAAAGGTTATCTTGGTATAAAAGTTTATTAAACATTTCAACTCTCTGATTGTATATATTTGAATAATTGTTGCACTTAAACGTTGGTACACATATAATAACGTTTGTGTGTTGAACCTTTAATAGCTTATTTCTTATGTTATCAATAGTTTGCCCATAGTATTTAGATGTTAAAAAGTCTTGTTCTCCTATCATAATTATATAAAAGTCTTTGTTACCGAAGTCTTGTAGTTTTTTCTCCAGGTCTATCAGCAATTCTTCAACGCCGACTCTCGGGGTGATGAAGTGGCAAATGTTAGAACAGCAGACAAGTTCCTGGGAAGCAATATTTGTAACATTGTTTGTTTTGTTGGTGCTTATGATGTAGACCCTGCTCACTGGCTCAAAAGAGGGTTGTTTATTTGAGTTTTCATCTTCTCGTATCTGTCTTTGAGCGTTCGGATGCTCTGCCGGTTCTGTTGTGTGGATTAAAGTTTCCTTTGTCATTGACTGTTCTTTTGACTGTTGCTCTTCTTCAATTGAAGAACTTTCCTCCGTCATATTTAAATCCATGAAGCTCTTATTTTGATCAGTATTGTTTTCTGTTAATCTATATTTTTTGCTGGAGTTTTTGGTGGATTTTTTCCTGCTTGATGTTATGTTTCTTTGAAAGCTATGCGTTTCGTTAGAGCTGCATAATTTTTTAAGCGTTTTTATCTGTAGATTACTTTTATCTAGTCGGGTTTTCAATGAGCTATTCTCTAGTAGAAGGAACTCTATTTGTTGGTCAGCTATATTCAAATCCCTTTGAAGGTCAGAGAGCTTTTGTTTCATGCTATATATGTTTTCAGTAGTCTCTATATCTGGACAGCTTCTGTTCTGCTCAATGTGAGACTGAGACAAATCTTCGTCGTCAGTGTCTTCTGATAATGTACTGAATGAGTTTTCAGTAGATATATTGACGATATATTTTTTTCTAGTCATATTAACATTGTTCGTTGGAGAACCAGAGTTGGGATCCTGCGATGGCAAGGATGGCGATGTAGTTTTTACTGACGAGTCTGACGATGTAGTTGGTATATCTTGCGTAATTTCAGTTTTTTGGTCGGTCTCTGTTTCTATCGGTGTTTGAATTTTCTGTAATTTCTTATTTTCACTAGATTTTATCTTTCTATCTTGAAGAGTACTTGAGGGAGTAGTTTTTAAAGATTTGAGGGGGTTTTTATTTTGTTTACATAGCCTACACAACCATGCAGCCTTTCTTTCTCGACTCATCATCTCAAATATTTTATCGGTTTTTTGTGCGCATTTCAAAGTACCGCAAAAATATCCTTTACATGCGGAACAGTTAAGCGAAGCCCTGACGTTTATTTTGCTTGCGCATTTTGTGCAGATAACACTCTGAATCTTTGCGTCAGACATTTTTTGATTTTTATTTGACGAACCAGCACGTTTCTCGGTTACTTATAGGATTCAGAAGACAGTTCCTTGGTTATTGATTAACCATATGTAGTACGAGTATTATATAAATAGTTCAGCTACTCACATCTAGATGGCGTAATCAGTATTTTACTACGCTCGTTGTCATATCCCCACTTACTGTTCGTCTGCTGCGTGAAATGGATTACAGGCATAGATTTGACAACTGAACGCATCCATTAACGTCCGTAATGTTGGTAGCAGTGTGTCTTTGAGACTTTAAGTCAACTCCTTCAAAGTGACATAATCCAATCAGCTGTTTTTTAATTTGTAGATTTAAAGTGATTCGTCAATGTTTAAATGGATTATATTCAAATTTATATCTCAACTGTGAATTCTCCACTTACTTCCATTCAGGAAAAGACGTTCCCAAAGATATTGTGCAGATAAAACACTCCCACCGATAGTTACAATGACAAGCTTCTAGGTTAAATCAAAATTGTAAGTATTCAAGCACTTTTTCACAACAAAATCGAAAATTATTGAGCAGCAGGTTGTTTACAACTAAAAGTTCCGTTCCGTTGAACCGCGTAGGAACGCTTTAGCATAAAATAATATCACAATTTGATGACAAATACCCTTATAGCAACACGGCCTTACATCCATAAGCGAAGACCAAACAAATTAAAGTGTGTTTTTTAATAAATATTAATTTAAGTTTTTTTTATAGAATAGTGTACCTTCCTTTAAAACTAGATGAGCCTAAAACTGATATCAAATTTAATAAACTCAAATCCAGGCATATCACAGTTTGTCCCAAATAACATTCGAACGACGACATAGATTCTCTACTCTGTAATAATAATTATGACACAAGGGAGCGGGTTGACTATGTTAATGAAAATGGACGTGAAATATTTTCAGAAGAACTAAATTATTACTACTTTTTCTTTAGGTTTTTAGGTCGACAATCGATACGATGAAATCTAGAGTCAAAGTTTTGAACGGTCTATTAGATATGAGTTTTTAGACTTTCGCGGTTGTTCATTACAATAAGATTATTGTATGGGTCTTGATCGCCGATACAGCTAAAGTTGATGATGATTTGATGTTGTTCTTGATGAAAACACTGATTTACTGATTTGATGTTTATTTATTGATAAACTGATTAAACTAAGGTATACATAACTATAAGACATTTTACGGGTTTCTTACCGCGATTTAAATTACCGCGGGTTTTTTACCCGTGATCAGGGCGTTTGGAACAGCGTCGAAATATCGGGTGCTCATCAAATAATTTAAATTGCGGTAAGAAACCCGTAAAATGTCTTATAATATTTGGATCTGTTTCCGGAACAATATAACCTGGGCCTTTTCAAGGCGAGAGTGAATAGGCACTACATAGGTGAGTATGTTTCAACATAGTCCGCATCGTCACTTTCCACCAGGTGAGATGGCGGACAAATGCTCGCCTATATATATATAAAAAAAAAAAAAAAAAAAAATAGAACAACCGTGAAAGTTTAAAATTAAGTGTTAAGGTATACATGTTTGATGGTGGGCACGCTTACGCGTAGACTGACTAAAGTAAGGCAAAAATATAAAATGCTAAGTAAACAAATTTGAAGTAAATGTATCGCGAAATGCGCGATGCTTGTATCGTACAATTATTTATTTTGTACGGCATTACTACCACGATTATATTTATTGTTAACTCGATTCAGTCTGTTCGTGACGATGTCGCATGAAACTGCGATGAAATATCGAGGTAACAATAAATATAATTGTGGTAGTAATCCCGTTCAAATAAAAAAAATGGTCTATTAGATCTCTGATATGATTTGTGTAGCAACCACTGTATACAGATACATGATTCGAATCATCGGGATAACATGCCTTTCTATGCACTGATCATCAATCAATCAATCCGAATCATGTTACTTGTCAAACACATAGGCTTACTGGGAATAATCGTAATATAAGAGATAATAAGAATGGCTTTAAGATAAGAATAATGAACTTACCACGGCATTTTATTTACAGCTTAATACACCTGAAACAAAATAAATAAGTATTAAAAATTACGGATCCGAGGGTTTCAGAATATTGCAATTTAGGCGATGGGCTGACAACCTGTCACTACAGCAATATACTTACAAATCTATCTTAAATAACCCTCAAAACTTTGTCAGATGTGGCGGAACGACCTTTGTTTGGGTCGTTTACGCTCTGCCTACTCCATTAGGGATATAGGCGTGATTATATGTATGTATTAAAAATTACACTATATTCTTCCTCTGAAATTTTCAATTCCCTAAACAAGCATTCTTTCTGGCCCCTGAGCAGTTGAAAACGAGTGTATTATTTATTTTTTCTTCCAATTTTTCGGAAATAGCTTCATTATTTAAAACAAATAAAGCATACATTCACTCTTTTCAACAATTTCCGCAAACGACAATGATGGTTATTACCGACCGCTACGCGAAGTCTTTAAGTTCTACACTAGTATGGATTAGGTGTTTTAAAAGTTCAAATTATTATTTATTTAAAGGCAGAATGCAAACATAAAATAATTAGAAGAATGAATGAATAACTTTAACTTCCATACTGGCCTGGGAGCGAGAGAAAAACATAGAATGTGCCAGCTGCATTTCCTCCCGGGCATGCTGTAAAAACCAGCTAAGGGATCTGAGGGATTCAGTATATTGCAATTTAGGCGTTGGGCTGACAACCTGTCACTACAGCAATATACCTACAAATATATCCTTAATAACCCTCAAATAACTTTGTCAGACGTGGCGGAACGACCTTTGTTTTGGTCGTTACGCACTGCCTACCCCATTAGGGATAAAGGCGTGATTATATCTATGTATGTATGTATGAATGAATGGAATGTGCGCAATTTAAAATGTCATAATATTATGGAGGAATCGCAATTTTGATATTTATTTTTAAGTGTATTGTTTTTTAAGTGTTTTGTTGTTGTTTCCTAGCAAAATCAGAGAAAAGTACTATACTAGTCTCAGCCAAGAACGCGATATATGGTCTCGTTTACATTGAAAGGTTCCAAATTTACTCGTACATACATTGTCTTTTTCGACCTTTTGAGTAATACACCATTCACTGAAACTTTCATGTCCCTAAACAAGCAAATTTTCTAGTCCCTGAGCAGTTGAAAGCGAATGCATTCATTTTTTATCGCTACCAAAGTGCTTACAATTTATTAAGAAACATCAGAATATGAGAAGTGATAAATCTTTGAGGGAGAAACCCTTCTAAGAAATAAGATATTTGCCATTGGATACAAATTGCATTTATACGAAGTTATGATCCATCATAATCGTGACTCCCTAAAGTCATTGACCTGTTCACTCTGAAAGGAAACAATTTGGAAGACGAATGGCTTGCAATTTGAAGGGAATATTATAATAAATCAAAACAGAATATATTGATGAAATATTCCCTTATTGCAATAATTCTAAAGTAAAGGTAGTTTTGGTGTAAATGTATTGTTAGTAAGTATGTTAAGAGATGGACTGAAAATTCGTCACTACAGCTAATCATCATAGTTAGGGTTATTCATCATGACAGATGATTCAAGCACCGCCTATGCGAGAAGAGCATCGTCCCTCGTGGCTAAAAACAACCAAAACATTTCCTACTTCTTAGCGATTAGGTGAGAATCTTTTTGAGGATAACGTATCGTTTTTGCAGAAAATAATTAACTATGCAAAGATAATACTATACAATGCAAGATACTTTATTGCACAAAGAAAAACAAATACATACAGCAGAAGAGTAAGCAAATCATCATCAAAAAATTAAATAGGAAAATAATCATCTTTAACATGAAAGTTATATCTAAAATAATGCAAAAATAGACAGATTATTTACCGGTATTTATTAAGCAAAAACTTTTAATCGTTTTCTCTAAGAAAAGAACATAATATTCTCAATTTAATAAATATTATGAAACTGTTTAATGTTGGTTGAATGGAAAATCATTATTACATACATACATACATATAATCACGCCTTTATCCTTAATGGGGCAGGCAGAGCGTAAACGACCAATACAAAGGTCGTTTCGCCACGTCTGACAAAGCATTGAGGGTTATTTAAGATAGATTTGAGGGTATATTGCTTACAGGTTGTCAGCCCATCGCCTAAATTACAATATACTGAAACCCTCAGATCTCTTAGCTGGTTTTACAGCATGCCCGGGAGTAAATGCAGCTGGCACATTCTACGTTTTTCTCTCGCTCCCAGGCCAACATGAAAGAAATCATTATTTATCTCGATATTTAAAACTAAAATTATAAAGGCAAAAACCTCAGGCAAAAATAGCACTTAAATATTAGTCTAGGATTCCGGTAGGTACCTAAGTAAAGCGTGATCTCATCGTGTAGGTAGTTGTTTGATCCAAATGGATACCTAGTGGAAATCCTAAGTCAGGGGTAAACAAACGGTCTATCTCTCTTATGGCCTAAAATGTGTGGGAGTGAGTGAGAGATAACAATACTCGTACTCTCAGCATTGTATTATTTTCGTAAAGTTTAACGACACACGCCTACACTCCGAACAAGAATAGCCTCTGCCTGTTTCAGAGTTGAATGTACTGCCGAAATTACAAAACTTGAGCAAGAATAAAATATTATGCCTCAGTACATACATACATATAATCACGCCTTTATCCCTAATGGGGTAAGCAAAGCGTAAACGGAGGTCGTTCCGCCATATCTGACAAAGTATTGAGGGTTATTTAAGATAGATTTGTACAATTTATACAAATTTTAACTAGTCCTTCTTTCCAGAAGAAATTACAAACATACATACATATTATCAAGCCCCTATCCCTAATGGGGTAGGCAAAGCGTAAAGGACCTAAACAAAGGTCGCTCCGCCAAGTCTGACAGAGTTCGAGGGTTATTTTTGAGATATATTTGTAGGTATATTAAACAAGTAAATTTTTTTATTTGTATGCAATATACTGAAACCCTCGGTTCCTTTAGAAGAAAGTCAAGCAAACAAATGCCCGTAATAGCCGTACGCAGGTTCAAATCCTGTCTGCGGTTGTAATTTTTGATTTGCTGTTTCTCATATTTAAAAAAAAACTGCAAAGTGCCCGTCACTAACACATTTCACTCAGAATGCTCACCCAGCCAATCGGAAACAATTTTTAGTGCGCCATTTATATTTATTCCCACATTCAGCTAGTTTTAAGGCCATTACTTTCCAATTTTCACCACCGAAAAGCTATCAGAGTTCCGTCATCGGGGTAACACTACGACAACTTTTTAAATGAACGCGTCAAGAATAGGAGCTCACGGTGCCAACGCCATTTTGACAGTTCTTTACATCCCGTACGGAACAACGTTATACCAGGAATAACGTACGCTACCTCTGAGCCATCCCGGCCAGAAACTGATAATGTTGCTTAGTCAACGAAACTGAACAACTTTTAACAGGAAATTCTTTCAGATAATGAAAACGCAATTTGACGATCTCAAACAAAATGAAAACTTCAATCAGACAATTTGTATGAAAAAAATCTTTTAATTTCGTTGACTAAGCATCCCCTACCAGTTTCTGGGACGATGTCCCTTACACTCGGTGTACAATGCAGCACCCTCTACCACGTTCTTTTAAAGTCTTGTCGCACTGTACTGTCGTAAATGTTGATAACTTCGCCGTTCTGATCGTTTTCATTCCGAGCCGTTACGTTCATTCGGCCTTTCGTTCGTTCTCTGTTTCGGTCAATTCAATCGTTTTTGGCCTTTTTTGTAAACCTTTTGGTTGGCAATTTTTTTTGTCAATGGCGACAATTTTTCAACTAATTGTTAGCTAGCACTATCACTTTCTTAACTTTGACATAAGAACAGGATAGCAAATAAACACATGACTTTGACATTCCGAAAATGACGTAAGACGCTTTAAATAAGAACTGAGCATAGAGCATGCGCTCTTATTTTACGTCAAACCAGCAAAGTTATTTCAGATTAGGAATATCAAAGTCATGTGTTTCTTTGCTATCCTGATCTTATGTCAAAGTTAAGAAAGTGACAGTGCTAGCTAAGACTTAGAATTAGGATTATGTCGGGAGAATCAATGCCGTGTAATATCTTCATTTACGTGATGTTGGCGGAATTGTGACAACACAAAAGCCATATAACCTAAGAAATGAATTGAATTGAGAATCAATGCCACTGTATCTACACATAAGATAATTAAAATTGTACTCTGACAGCAGAAGAAATTTAGAAGTAATCAGCTGATTAGATCAGTTAAACGTTTGACAGATCACGCAATCGCTATCTTGTTCGTATTCGTAGTAGTTTGTTTTCAGTTTAAAGGTAAGACCGCACCAGCACGTAGCTGCAGTAGAGCGGCGCGGCGCGACGGGACGCGACACTGCGCGACAAATGAATATTTGTATGAAAATGTATGTTTGGTATCGCACTGAATCAGCGCTAGAGCTGGGCAATGTCAGGTTCATACATTTTGTCAGATTTTGTCGCGCAGTGTCGCGCTGCTGCAGTGCCATGCCGCGCCGCGCCACTCTGCTCCGCAGCAGCTACGCCTTAGTGAGGTCTTACATTAATAGTGATTTGTTTGGGAACATTATAAATAGATAAAAGGTTTATTGCTATAAATTCTGTTGCATGTGTGCTGAAGCGATGCAGACGGTGTATTATCGCCCACAGAAAGCAACACTGCTTTTCTGCTCCGTAATTAACTATATGAGTTTGTTTTAGTATTTCATATTATATGGAAGAAAGGAAATAATAAATTCGTTTCTGGCAGGACTCGAACCTGCATCTCTGGAATGCCGGTCCATCACTCTACCAACTGAGCTACAGAAACGGTAGCGAGAGTGACGAATTTATCATAGTCTTTCTTATGCACACGTCATACATACGTCACACATTCTAGAGACTCAAGTTTAAGTCCTGCCAGAATTTTTATTTTTTTATTTTCTTTCTTTCGTATTATAAGAAATAAAATTAGTATTGTGGGTGCTAAAAAATACTAAAATCATTTTAGTATTATTGTGTGAAATTAATGTTCATGTATAATAAATAGTACAACTGTTCTAGAGCACATAACAAACTCACAACTGTTCTTCTTCTGTACTGGACAAGGAGCAAGAGAAAATCATAGAATGTGCCAGCTGCATTTCCCGGGCATTCTATAAAAACCAGCTAAAGGAAGAGAGTTTCAGTATATTGCAATTTAGGTAATGGGCTGGCAACCTGTCACTTCAACAATATACCCACAAATCTATCTTAAATAACTCTCAAAACTTTGTCAGACGTGGCGGAGCGACCTTTGATTAGATCGTTTACGCTCTGCTTTCACCCTTAGGGATAACGGCGTGATTATATGTATGTATCTATGTTCTTGCGCTAGTACACTGTAACAACCCCCCCCCTCTACTAACAAATAACCCTAATATAAATTTGATGTGAAAGGATGTTTGAGAGGAATGTGTTGAGGTGAGGTAGGAATGTGGAGAGGATTAGAGGAGAGGAAGAGAATAGGAAAGAGGAATAGTGGATGGGAAGAGTGGCTCATGAATGTCTAATATTATAGTTACAGATATGGCTCGTGATCGTGATCGTCTAGTATTATAGTTAGGACCGTACGTTGTGTGATAGTATTTATAAAAGTAACCCAAATCCTTTAAAGTGGTAGTGGGATGTCATAACTTAGCTCTCTTTAGGTTCTTGGGACAACATGGGGACAGTGCGCAGCGGGATAACGGAACCTCCGATTCCAGCTCCAACCATTCGCTGGTAGAGGATTTATGTGCTCGCCAACCATCAACGAATGAGATTTACTTCAATTACCAATTTCCAGACACTAATAAAGACAGTAAATAGCCTAGGAATTTGTCCTTGATGCAAAACCCATCATGCGAGCCCCAGAAAAGGAAAGAGGAGGCACTTCTGTGCCCTCCAATTAGTTTTTGTTTTGGCCAAGCCTCAGGCCAGAGATAAGTGACAGCGCACTTAGGAGTTGTGGAACGAGTCCAGATTGATGAACAGCATCATGTAAAATATAATTAATTTGAGCTGATTTATTGGTCAGCCAACCAAGACAGAGCAAGTCATGTCTGATGTAATTTGTAGTAAGTTGTGATGTCCAATTGAGAAACATTGCCTCAACAAAGGTTTTATAAATTGTTGTCCAGCTATGCTGGAAGCACCGACTATGAAACTGCACCAGTCATCGATCTCCACTTATGATATGCACATCCAGGAGTCAGTAGAATAGATAGGGATGCCGAAGCTAGTCCCAGATAATATAACAATCATTCACACCGCAAGCCATAGATTCGTTGTAGATATAGGAGTGATAGGCAAGAGCAAGTAGTGACTGATTGTTAGACTTCTTTAGTGCAAAATAAGCTTCTGTGATCTAAATGCTGTTACAGACATATCGAATGCTAAGATGTAGTATGTGATGGAGGTTTGACCATGGCTGATACCATGTCGCTCAATTGACATCAAGTCAAGTAGTATTTCAGTAGTATAATGGCTTGTCAAAGCCAACCGACCATAAATCAGTCATATAAAATTCACATAAAGTGAATAAATATATAATTTTAATTCCAGACCCGTTCCAGGGTAATTTGAGGTTGTAGGTAGGATACAGATAACATCATCCCACATTCCATGCTGTATTGGTTTGGTAAGTATAATGAATACTCCCATTAGGTAATTGGACCATAGTCCCAATCAGCTGCAAGTACAAAACCCACACATCAGTAGGTATATTATCAAAGATAAATTTTGTCAGTCTGTAGAACAGGATCATCAATTGTATAAAACCTACATAGTAGGTATCAGAGGTGAACGTTCCCACCAAGTTTGTAGCTGGTGTTCTAGAGTATAGAACATACATACATATAGGATCATGAATCCGATAAATGTTTCAAAACATTGTCCGTTGGACATATTTCACAATAAAGTGAATATAAAATCAATTCAGTATCCACTGCCAGGATAAGCAAGTAGGTATGAATGACTCATACATAGGTATTGAATCCACAGTTAAGTGAATATAAATCAGTTCAGTAGTTTATTTGAGAAGAATAGGTAAGTATTTTGTCTCCTCTGCCAGGATAGGTAGGTATGAACAATTCATACATAGATATAGTTATAAAACATAGAATGTATTAAAATAATTTATACATTCCACTGCTGGGCACATTTTATGAAACATTAGGATGATGCTTCTCTGCTTAAAGGAAAGGTAAGGCAAGAATTTTGGTAAAGGGAAGGGAGAGAACTACCTACCTAAACACAAACTAGGATCCCAAATAGCTACCCCCACCTACTTTCCTAGATATTGTTCTAATTCTTATTTATTATTACCTAGGTTAACCTATCCATCTAAACCTACCCCTACCTAACCTACTCCTACAATGTACCTAAACTGCCTATTTACCTAACCGCTTAGCTGTGTATAAATTATGTAGTTGCATGCTAAACCGACCTACAATCCTACATATATCTCATTAACCGTACCTATCATATGAGAAATATTGGAAATTATATATATATATATAAATGAATAGAACGGCCTTTGGCAAGTATGAAATATCATAAAAAAGGATTGTTAATTGAACAGGGAAAAACCTTGTCAATAAACAAAGTCTGAAGTGGACAAGATAATTAAATAAATGTAGAAATGGTAAAGTAAATAAAACACGATGTAAATTCCTTTAGAATCCTTGTAGGTGGCACTCCACCAGCTCTGCAAGACTCCACTGTCAGCATCCTCCACTCCACCATGTAAAAGCACAGCTGATCGTCAGGTCACCGCCCTCCGTCCACAACAGGAACAACTGATGGCACCAACATCCCACCAAAGTGGGTCTCTTGGTTGCCTCCCGGCTGCATACTCTCCTTTCCTCTTTGATGTGTACACTTTCACTGGTAAAAAGTCAACTAAACTTCAAGTAAAACTAAACTTCCACTCAAACTAAAACTCCAGGCCAACTAAACTTCTCCCTGCTCCGTCCCCGACGCCATTTTTCTTCCCCGGCGTCCTTCTCCATCTCCCGTCGCCCCCGTCCTCCATCTTCCAGCCCAATCCCCCCTCTCCAGCCCCCGACTGTTTTATCTTCCCTCTTCTCGACCATTTTCGAGTTTTCGAGAGCCTTCCTTCCTACTTCTCTTCATAGTTCTCCCATTCTCCTCCAGATGGCACCGCGTGTCCTTACTTCAAATTGAAGTAATTTCAGGTCGATCTGGCTATAATATTAGTTCTCCACTCAATCAACACTAGATTGGCATTAGTTTCTCGTTTATAGTGATTCTCCTACCAATCTGATAGATGGCGTTATTTGTATTTTAAAACAATGATTAAGTTTTGAATAGCAGAAGCTAAGTTTATTACAACACATCTAGTATTATTATAAACTACGTATAAAACTTCTTAATAAACATCTGATTTCTCTGGTACCATTAAGCCTACTCTAATATTTATTTATTTACGTTTGTTTTATTATTCACTTTAACATAATTTGATTTGACAGCTGTACCTAAAGTGTTTCTCTTTGAAATATCAGATAGTAATGCAACCTATTGAGACTTAAGAGCTTTGGTGTTTTAAGTAGTAAAATAAATACTAAATATTTTAATGAGCTCGCTGAACTACAAACAAATTATCAGATAATTATTTATGCCTAGCGTAAATTTAGATAACAGACTTTGTTTAAAACTCAAAGTTGTTGTTATCGAACAAAAGAGCAAAAATTCGACGTTATTATAAAAATAAACTTTTCTCATGAAAAAAAAAATGTTTGTCATATTTGTTAACTTTGAATACACGTGTAACAGGGTCTACGACTTTCTTAATAATGTAAGAAAAGCCCCTTAAGAGCATTGACCTAAAAGCGTGTCTCATACATTTATCAAAGAATTCCTTCACCCACGTTATTATAATAAGCATGAAAAATGTACCTTTCTACGCGAGGACTGGAATGGTCAATTTATTACGAGCTCTTAAAATAAAGCTTCGTTTTGACTCAAACGAACCAAGTGGGCACTTACTTAAGGATTGACGTCCACTTATTTTAATGTAAACAGCTTTGATATCAAAAAGATAGGTCAAAGTATTTTGAAAATATTTAATTTGAAGCAGATAAGTCAATTGCTTTGATTATACAATTATTTTAATAATAGTAGTTTGGTAACAAGGATTTTGAACCGCAAAAGACTCAATGTACAAACAAAAAACACAGTAGGGTCGATGGCTTAACTTGCCTTACTAAATGATTGCCTTACTGAATGACAAACTGACAATGTGGTTATGAAAGAGCGAAGCCTCCTGGCACATGTATTCCTATACTTAAAAGGAGGTTTCAGCCTTTGGTATAATTTATGTGAAATGTTAAGTTGAAATAAACGATTTATTATTATGCAGTAATATCAGCTATGTGTCCTCCTTTTGGGAATAGAACCCACGACCTTCAAATCAAGAGCCAGAAGCTCAGACAATTAAACCACTGCGGCAGTCCTCCACTTTGTATAGTGGACGACTGTCTTTACCTTCTTTTACCTGCCGCGTTCTTAACGAAGGATTCCGTGTGCCAAGTTTTAAGAGTCTGTTTGTTTAAAGTCCTAAACAAGCTGTTTTATACACTGAACCTAAACTAACAACTCATTAGGGATATTTACTAGTTTTGTTTTAATTCTTCCATGCTGGCCTGGGAGCGAGAGAAAAACATAGAATGTGCCAGCTGCATATCCTCCCGAGCGTGCTGTAAAAACCAGCTAAGGGACCCGATGGTTTCAGTATATTGTAATTTAGGCGACAGGCTGACAACCTGTCACTACAGCAATATACCTACAAATATATATTAAATAACCCTCAGGACATTGTCAGACGTGGCGAAACGACCTTTGTTTTGGTTGTTTACGCTCTGCCTACCCCATTAGGGATAAAGGCGTGATTGTTTGTTTGTTGTTTGTTTGTTTTGTTTTAATTCTGTTTGCTTTTGATCCCTAGGGTAAATGTTATTTTCACGTACACTGCGCCTTAGAAACACTTTCTGCATGCAGGCCTTGAAACACCGCTATTTTTTATAACGTTGTAGACCTAGACAGGGCTATGACGTTTAAACATTAATTTTTTTTATTAACGTTATTTATGAAGTCCCGTTAACGATATATGGAATAGCGTTGTGCAAAGTTATAACGATATAAATAAACATATGAATAACAATTACAAAAAAATTACAGCATTTTAGTGTTTAAGTTCGTACCCATGTTTCAGTACAATGACTTCACAACAATCACAAGAAACAACAAGCATAACGTTTATGATAACGTTATGTTTTCGTTATTATTTCGATACTGATATTTGATATCGTTATTGTTTTTTGATACATATTTTTATTGTTATCGCTAAACATAACATAACATAAAATCACGCCTTTATCTCTTACGGGGTAGGCAGAGCATTAAACGCCTCGTAAAAAGCGCTTTCGCCGCGCCTGACAAAAATTGAGGGTAACTTTAGATTGTAAACGAAATGCAAATAACGTTATGTAAAACTTTCGTTTCGTTATTTTTCATAACGTTACAAAAAAATCGTTAAGCGCGGCGGAACGATCTTTGTTTAGGTCGTTTATTAAATGTATGTATGTATGTTATAAAACTTTATGTTGTCTTAGATGCCCAACATAATGAAATTATGCCATTTTAGGGGTAGGCAGAGCGTAAGTTACCTAAACAAAGGTTGTTCCGCCACGTCTGATAAAGTTTTGAGGGTTAATTAAAATAGATTTGTAGGTATATTGCTGTAGTGACAGGTTGTCAACCCTAAATTACAATATACTGAAACCCTCAGATCCCTAAGCTGGTTTTTACAGCATGCCCGGGAGAAAATGCAGCTGGCACATTATACGTTCTTTTCTCGCTCCCAGTCCAGCATGGAAGAAGCTATTAAAGGTGTGATAAACTAAGAGCTCTCTGCAAAGAAATAGCTACACGATTGACGAACATAGACTTCTTGCTTCGGAGAGCACGTTAAGCCGTCGATCGTAGTAGCTGTGTTTAATAGTGAACATCACAAAAACCATGTCAGAGGCCTATACTATAACTGTCCTATTAGGCGGTTTAAAAACTCTGACAATAGGGTTCGTCGGGTCAATCGACTCGAAACCCACACGACAGAAGAAAATGAATACTTACAGCTGGGGGTTAGGGGTAGTAAAATATTTATATTCTAAGATAACTTTCTTTTGTGCGTTATTTTTAACATTTAAAAGTTTTTATTTAATTAATATTGCAATTTAGGCTATGGGCTGACAACCTGTCACTTCGGCAATACCTACACCCTCAAACTTTTGACCTTTGTTTAGATCGTTTACGTTCTGCCTACCCTATTAGGGATAAAGGCGTGATTATATGTTGTCCAGCCACGTCTGACAAAGTTTTGCGGGTTATTTAAGATAGATTTGTAGGTAGGTAAGTATATTGCGTTTCAGATAGCAGACAGATATTTGCATTTCTAGCAGTATCTGACATACAATCTAACATTAATCACCCACTGAACCCGTATCTAACTTGAACCACGCGTCAAAGCGTTTCTACAGGCTGATGTCAAATTTGCCGTATAATGAAAACTTGCTTAAAAACACCCTGTTTCGGGCTTCACTCATTTTCTTCTGTTTCCTCACTTAACATTTTAAATGAGTTCTCACTTACAAAAATGGCGGTGATATACTTTTGTCACATCTGTTTGTAGTTTTATGCGAAATATTAAAATAAACGTATTTGTCTTAGTGTTTGGGAAGAAATTGATACCTACTCGCCTGTTTACTTTTTAAACATGTCAAAAAAACAAAGGATCCCAATTCGTCGCGGGTTTTTTTTTAATTCTGTTTAATATCAGCTGATTTGTGTCTGTCTAGGTCGTTAATATCAGATCTAAATTATAATAATAAAAAGCTTTATTTAAGCAAAACATATAAAAACCTAATGCACTTATATTTAGTTACATAGTTTTTATATATATATACATAGTTGTATTGGAAACCCAATTGAGATTTATGATCTAAAAACTTTGGTCTGTACAGTAAATAAAAGCCACCTTACTACTAGCTCTAGAATTATTATTTTTTAAGTTTTGGTTATATTACATACTTACATACATATAATCACGCGTTTATCCCTAATGGTATAGGCAGAGCGTACACGACCTAAACAAATGTCGTTCCGCCACGTCTGGCAAAGATTTTAGAGTTATTTAAGATAGATTTGTAGGTATATTGCTGTAGTAACAAGTTGTCAGCCCATCGCCTAAACTGCAATATACTGAAACCCTTAGATCCCTTAGCTTGTTTTTACATCATGCCCGGGAGGAAATGCAGCTGGCACATTCTATGTTTTTCTCTCGCTCCCAGGCCAGCATGGAAGCAATTTGGTTACATTAATGGGTATATTTTGACTTATGCAGTTCAGTTTTATCTTCATGATAGTTATTTGTTAGTATCGTTATTTATTTCCATGCTGGACTGGAAGCGAGAGAAAAACATAGAATGTGCCAGCTCCATTTCCTCCCGGGCATGCTGTAAAAACCACCTAAGGGATCCGAGGGTACCAGTATATTGTAATTTAGGCGATGGGCTGACAACCTGTCACTACAGCAATATACTTACAAATCTATCTTAAATAACCCTCAAAACTTTGTCAGACGTGGCGGAACGACTTTGTTGGGTCGTATGCGCTCTGCCTACCCCATTAGGGATAAATGCGTGATTATATGTATGTATGTATGTATGTTAATTATTTTAAACTAAGATTATTATAAATATTCCTTTTCTATCGTAATTTCACGTAACGTCACTTACTTAAGTTAGCCGTAGTCTTGCATGCATGGTAAAGTTGGCATCTTTTAGATTTTTTTTTTACTGATTAGTTTAATTCTTCCATGCTGGACTGGGAGTGATAGAAAAACATAGAATGTGCCAGCTGCATCACCTCCAGAGCATGCTGTAAAAACCAGCTAATGGATTCGAGGGTTATAGTATATTACAATTTTAGGCGATGGGCTGACAACCTGTCACTATAGCAATATACGTCATGATCATCTGTAATAATCCTCAAAACTTGTCAGACGTGGCGGAACGACCTTTGTTTAGGTCGTTTACGCTCTGCCTATCCCATTAGGGATAAAGGCGTGATTATATGTATGAATGTATGATTAGTTTAATATTTTTTATTTAATTATTTTTTTGTGTTATTATTTTTGATATTCTTAAGCTCAGTTTAGTTTTACCATTACTAGGTTTTACTCATTTACTACACTTAATCAGAGACCTGTCACTTCCATTGAGTGAGAACTGAAAAGCAGTGTTGTTCTTTATGAGCAACCATACACTGAGTTTGTTTGGGTCGTTTACACTCTGCCTAACCCATTAGGGATAAAGGCGTGATTATATGTATGTATGTATGTATACACTGAGTTCTGACCCTCCGCATCGCTTCAGCACACATGCAACAAAATGTAGGTACATATTTAAAGTATATCCATTTTTCATGCATTTTTCCCATGCTGGACTGAGAGCGAGAGTAAAACATAGAATGTGCCATCTGAATTTCCTCCCGGGCATGCTGTAAAAATCAGCTAAGGGATCCGAGAGTTCCATCTTAAATAACCCACAAAACTTTATTAGACGTGGCGGACCGACCTTTGTTTAGGTCGTTTACGCTCTGCCTACCCCATTAGGGAGAAAGGCGTGATTATATGTATGTATCCTTTTTTATGTTCATACCTGTTCCTTGTTTTTTCTTAATTTATTACACGTGTCTTGTTTTTATGCAATAAACGTTTATCTATCTATCCATCTATTTATGCTGGGTCAAATATTTATTTCTCATATTTAAGAAATAAGAAAAAAAAATATGAAAAATTACGATTGACTAATTTGGGTGTAAATTTATAAAACTCAATCGATGTTAGTCACGACCTATTAGGGCTTTTCATGATTAGGGTCTAAAAGCCTTTTAATAACAAAGTTCTATTACCTTCAAGCGTTGAGCGAGAAAATATTCCCTCACTTAAAAAAAGGGTTGGAAAAGGGCAATGACTCGTTTGAAATATTGGATGTTTATCTATTGTGGGATCAAAGTGGTACTCTAGTTAAATATTAACTGAAAGAGATGGTTGACTCGTATACTAGTAGGTGTAGGACCGGAAGTTCATAATATACATACATACATATAGTCACGCCTTTATACCTAATGGGGTAGGCAGACCGTAACCGACTTAATCAAAGGTCGTTCCACCACGTCTGACAAAGTTTTGAGGGTTATTTAAAATAGATTTGTAGGTATGTACATTACATTACATATGATACATAAACTAAGTACAAGCTACTACATAGATATTTGTACAATAAACTACGTACGTATAATCATGCCTTCATCTCTAATGGGGTAGGCAGAGCGTAAACGACCTAAACAATGGTTGTGCCGCCACGTCTGGCAAAGTTTTGAGGGTTATTTAAAATAGATTTGTAGGTATGTTGCTGCAGTGACAGATTGTCAGCCCATCGCCTAAATTGCAATATGCTGAAACCCTCGGATCCCGTAGTTGATTTTTACAGCATGCCCGAGAGGGAATGCAGCTGCCACATTCTATGTTTTTCTCTCGCTCCCAGTCCAGCATGTCAGAAATTAACAACAACATGTAAATTATAATGTTGTTATTAAAACACTTGTACTTGTTTCACTTAATATAATTTAATCCTACCTGTTTCGTGGTGATAACTTATAGCATCATCAGGGATTTTATACAAAGCATACTCAACACATAAAACATTTAAAAAATCCGTTCATATTTAGCGAACGAAGTGCAACAATTGCACCAAGCGCCGATAATCGCAAGTATAAATTGTACATGTAAATTACCTTCTACAGTGATATGAGTTTTAAATCCGTTGAACCCTTTTACTTATTATAAGCTTTCCGGTCGCGGTTCAACCCGCGTTAAATTAATTCTCCTCCGAAAATTATGGTTTTCCCGCAATAAAAAGTAGACTATGTTCTATTTATGGACCTAACCGTTATCTTTGCCAAGTTTCTTTGCTGTAGATACTCGTCCCGATCCGCCCAGTGATTTAAACGTGGTTGAGTACAAACATCCAAAATTTCAAATTTGTAATATTAGTCATCATCATAAATTTAAGAGCTTTGCTCTTGTTGGTACAGTAATCGCCAGCTTTCTCGGAATTCAGCCTTCTCTTTAACTTGTCTATACGACTTGACCTCAATCTTTTCTTTGATTTGGTCCTTATAAGCTCTTCTAGATCTACCTCTCCCTTTTCTCCGCTTAATAATTTCTTCCAATACAGTTTTTAGTAGTAGATCATGTCATAAAAGGTGTCTTAGCATCTTCCCCCTTCTATTTTCAATAACATTCAATTATTACAATATATTCCTATTTTCTTTAACTAGTTGTAATACTTCGTCATTTGTTTTTTTCGCTGTACAGCTTATTCGTTCCATCCTACGCAAACACCACATCTCGAATGATTGGAGTCTTTTCCTGTCCCTCTGTGTCATTGTCCATGTTTCACAGTCGTATAACGCCACGCTCCAGACGTTCACCTTTATACGTTTTTTGCGGACGCAAGTTGATATTCAAATAGATTTCCAGTAAAATTGACCATTGAAATTCGCTAAAGCGAATTTGGTAGGTTAGGTTTCTTTATGTTAGTTGCTGAAAGAAGGCAGCACTTGAGTCATTTGTTCATTTCCTTCTTAATTTCCCCAAATAGACATCCACGAACATAACTCCGCTAATCCTTCCTGCAGATCCGCTCGTTTCCTACCCCGGGGCACAAGAGTAAAAGGGGGTGACTGAGTAAGAAACCGCATAGAGAGAAAGCTTCATACAATTGACCTGAAAAAATTGTCCTCCTCAATATCAGTCGCAATAATCCAATGTTGATCAAGGGCCTGCCCCAAAATTAGCAACACTTATTTGCCGGACTCAAACGACTAAAATAAATGATTATGATTTGCCATATTAATCACGCTTCACAAAAATTATTATTAGAAGATGTTATATTTACAAGAATGCCTCTGAATTTAATCCTTTAGGCAAAGAATATATAATAGTACTACATACAGAATGGACATTCACCTCCCTTCCCCAGTCCGACATACATCACACTCCTCGACGGATTGTGGGCCACATTGAGCGTAAACTTAGCGGGTATGTCGCGCGCATGTTTCCCAGTGTAACGGAAATAATAAAGTTTAGTCTTCCAAAGATGGTTAGGTACTGTTCCGTGTACGGATGTCTTTCTAACACAAGATATGATTCCAATAGGAACTTTTTTAGGTTCCACAGTAATGAGAGACGGTAAGTAAATTTATACAAAATATGCAACCTAACCTATTCTAGCTATTCAGTTACAGTGAACTACTTTAAAACGTTGGTTTATTTAAGAATCAGATTAATCTACTGATGATTATGACCGGTATAACAAATTTTTACAACCCTTATAACACGCACAAACACAAACACACGCCAAGTGCAACAATCCGTCTGTCGATGTGTGACCAAAATGACATTATAGTTAGGAGTGCCCGAGCTGTGCTTTAGGTGACTTTTACGTTTCGCGTAGGCAAATATGGAATGATGATATTTTTAAGCTGACACTACACAATTTAACATAGTCATTACCACAGTCTAGTAGATGGAGGAGGACGTTTACGCTCACATGCAAAACTGAGGTGACTTAATAGATGACGTGGCAGAAAACACGCACACTTAGCTGCAAGTCTATATAGTGCAAAAGTTTAGAGTTTCATGTCTGTACGTTTTCTTACTCTTGTGCCCAAGGGCTCAATAATGAAAGAGGTCTTTTCTCGAGGATTTTCCTGTATTTTTTGCGGCTTAGTGGTCAGTTCGGGTGTCACTCACGATCCCAAATGGACAAGAACAACTTATTTTATCTTTAATCGACTTTGACCTCTTTTAGACTGAATTTTGCTTAATAATTTGGTAGCTAATTAACTTTTTATAGGTCGTTTACGCTCTGCGTACCCCATTAAGCATAAAGGCGTAATTATATGTATGTTTGTATGTAATTTGTACATACATACATATAATCAAGCCTTTATCCGTAATGGGGTAGGCAGAGCGTAAACGACCTAAACAAAGGCCGTTCCGCTACGACTGACAAAGTTTTGAGGGTTATTTAAGATAACTTGTAGGTACATTGCTGTACTGATAGGTTGTCAGTCCATCGCCTAAATTACAATGTACTGAAACCCTCGGATCTTCTAGCTGGTTTTTACAGCATGCCCGAGAGGAAAAGCAGCTGGCAAATTCTATATTTCTCTTGCTCCCAGGCCAGCATGGCAGTATGTAATTTGTAATGAAAGTAATATTATTGTTAATAAAAAATGAGATGACAAAATATAATTTGATCCGAATTTACATAAATATGTCCTTTGTTCTAAAATCAAACGTTTGGCGATTTTATGTTAAATCGGATGGAATAATATTTTGTGGATGTTTTTGTAAGCAACAACTAATTATTATGTTTAACATAAACAAACTATCAAAGCAAATATTTGGATTAAACTATTAGTGTGTTGTTGTTAACAAATATGAATATTAGCTTTTCTGAAATCTATTTATTCTTCCATGCTGGACTGGGAGCGACAGAAAAACATATAATGTACCAGCTGTATTTCCTCCGGGGCAAGCTGTAAAAACTAACTAAGGTATCCGAGAGTTTCAATATATTGAAATTTTGTCAATGGACTGACAACCTGTCACTAGAGCAATATACCTACAAATCTATCTTAAATAACCATCAAAACTTTGTCAAACGGCCTTTGTTTAAGTAGTTTAATAATAATATAATAATAATAATAATCTTTATTTGTAACAATTTAGGTACATTATTTCTTGAATGCCCTGCAGCATGTCATAGTTAGAGAACTGTACTACAAGCTGCAGTGCCTTCCTCTTATTGATAAGGTTACAATTATAAAAGACAGAGTACAAAGAAAATAAAATTAAAAATTAAAATAGGAACTATTTGTACTGTATATGGCCAACATAGTGTGATTGTTTATGCGTTTACGCTCTGCCTACCCCATTAAGGATAAAGTCGTGACTATATGTATGTATGTATAAGAAATATAAATCGAGCTTTTGAATAAAATCGCTCTGCACATTCAAACCCAACCTAAACTTTAATATAGAGCGAACTAGCGTTTATAGGAAACAATAGGGATGACCGGCATGTACTCAAGCCCTTTAAAACCATTGAAAAAAAACTATTTACCTACGACATAGTAATAATAGACCTCTCATCGATTTTCGGTGATGGCGACCAATCACAGAAAAATCGGCCAACTGTGTAGGACTAGTTTATAATGCACACAGGTGCGCTACACACAGGTGCACTCTCTATTCAATCTCTTTTTCTGATGGAACATATTAACTGACACGACCAGAGAGAAATCAGACGCAAGACCGACTATTTACATGCCCATCCGACAGCATGGATCATCTTACTTTTCGGACAGTCAGGTGATCAGCCTGCGATGTCGTAACCAATATATACTATTTATAACTGGAGGCAGTGGACGTAGGTATATCGGGTGTTAGGACAAGCGTGCCAGATACTGGGTTTCATTAATTGAACAAATTTCGGGTACGCTGTCCCTTACACCCCGTATAACCCCCGAAAACATTAAAAACTTTTATATGATAGAACAGTTCAGCACAGATATAATTTTATCGTAAACCTACAAGCAAATCATAAAAAAACTAATAAAGGTTAAAAACCTGGAAAACTTCCCGAGTTACCAACTTCTATTACAACGCTTATTAAAGTCACGAAACAAGACAGTTATTTACTTCAAAATTAAGTATTTTCTAGAAAAAATCCTGCAACCCACTTTTTTTGTAATAGCGCTTTCACATAAACCTGAAGCGAAATCAGCAAAGGCACGCTATAGGACAAAAATGAATACAAAAATCCAACTGCGTAAAAGTAAAAAAGGAATTGTTATTGTTCCTTAATAAACTAAGGAATTTTAAAACTATTTTTCAAATACCTACCAATGTAATGATACCACACTCATTGTCGTTTTTTTTTTGTATTTTCATAGTATTGGCGTCAGTCTTTATAAATATAAATTATTAAAATCATGTCTTTAGAGACGTTCACAATTACTAATAATAAAAAAGATGGAGTTGGCTTGTCATCGACACAAGAAGCAGAAAAAGTGACGTACACCAGACCTTTCTGGAGCGAAATGACCAAAGTGTCAAAATGACCAAAGTGTTAAAATGACCAAGGTATTAAAATGACCAGAGTCAAAATGTCCAAAGTGTCAACGAATCGATTCACGTAGGAAGCATCAAATCGGGCCTACCTATGCGTTTGGTATCACACAAAGGCACGAACATACTTACATGCATACATAGCCTGACGATCACATTATCCTCATTCGCTTTGCGCAGTTGGATAAAAATATTATATTTTCTTTCAGGAAACCGACTTGTCTTCGATAGAAAATGTAAAATAGGTTGTAACACGGCAAGTTGAATGCAAAATAAGCCCTATTCCAAACCAATAAGACACACCGTTTCCAGTAGAAATGAAATTTCGTTGGACGTAAGTTAAATTTGATTTCGAAGTCGTTTCTGCAGTCGAAGAAACGAAGTCATACTGTTTTGTTCAGCCGTTCCATTGTGCAGTTTCGCCTCGAGGTTTATGTTTACCTGGTACTGTACTTGTGGTTATTCTTTCGTGTTTGTATAGACGTACGAACGATTGGTTCCGTGGTCTACTAACCTTTTACGTCGCAGTTTAAGCTGCGGCTTATTTAATGAGTTTTCCCGTGGGAATCAAATATTTTCCCCTAGTAAAAATTTGCCTATGTTACTCGCTTTAACTATATTGCTGTAGTAACAGGTTAGCAGTCCATCGCCTAAATTGCAATATACAGGAGCCTCGGATGCCTTAGCTGATTTTTACAGCATGCACGAGACGAAATGCAGCTGGCACATTCAATGTTTTTCTCTTGCTCCCAGACCAGCATGGAAGAAATCATTATAAACATGTGTACAATTTCCTCCATGATCAGGTTGTCTGATTTATAATTCTTCTTTAGTCTGTGTCCTGTGATTTTACTGTGGTATCGTATGGGAGTGCCCAGTTGCTATCAGAAGAACATAGCATAAGCTTGTTTGCTACTCCAAAACAAGAAACAATGGTTCCCCGCCCAATCTATGAAAAAGAGGAACTGCTAAGCTGTCAAAGCTAAATAAGTAAGCCCCTTTTCCGGCGCCGAAGCGGATTATAGATCTCCTTCGACATAAGCAGTAACTTAGCTCCTCCTCTGATATATAAAAATATTTTTAGCAACAATGTGGTTTTACTGTCAGAGGTAGAAACAAGTTTTCTTTAAACAATACTGGGTGTAAGGGACAGCATCCTTAAAACTGATATGGGTTCCTCAGTCAACAAAATTTTATCACTTTCACCACGAAATTATTTCAGGAGATGAAAAATTAAAAAATCCTATCCATACAGAATGACCACATCGATCAGACAATTTGTTTGGAAAAGTTTTCTTTTTTACTTCCTGTAAAATTATCCTGCTGATATTTGTACAGTTTCGTTGGCTAAACAACCCCTATCAGTTTGCGGGATGCTATCCCTTACACCTCGTATAAACAACTTCCAAGTTAAGATACTTTACAATAATAGACATAAACATGCCTTTAGACTAATAGATGTTTAAGTGGCTTGTTAGTGACTGGCAGGTTAATAAGATAAATTATTTATATCATCAATTTCGACTAAGTTTGTGTGCGTTGTCTGTGATCAAGTAGTCCGAACTTTAGGACTTTGATCTTTTTAAAGTATCCCTAATGGGGTAGGCAGAGCGTAAACGACGTAAAAAAAAAACAGGTCGTTCCACCTTGCCCGACATAGTTTTGAAAGTTAATAGAGATAGATTTGAAGGTATATTGCTGTAGTGACAGGTTGTCAGCCTATCGCTTAAATTGCAATAAACAGAGTCCCGCGGATCAAATAGCAGGTTTTTACAGCATGCCCGGTAGGAAATACAGCTGGCACATTCTATGCTTTTTTCTTGCTCCCAGTCCAGCTCCCAAACCATAAAACCATGTACTGTACAAATAAATATTTCAAGTTTGGTAGTACCTATAATAAATTTATTATTTAACTGCAAATATGATTATTTAATAAAATTGTGAGTAGGTGTATTTGTGTGTTTTCCATGCTGGACTGGGAGCGAGAGAAAAATATAGAATGTACCAGCTGCACTTCCTCCTGCTGCAGCTAGGGTATCCGAGGGATTCAGTATATTGTAGTTTTTAGGCGATGGGCTGACAACCTGTCCCTACAGCAATATACCTGCAAATCTATCTTAAGTAGCTCTCAAAACTTTGTCAGACGTAGCGAAACGACCTTTGCTTGGGTCGTTCATGCTCTGCCTACCCCATTAGGGATATAGGCGTGATAATATGTATGTGTTTGTGTTATTGTACACGTCTTATCAGCGTATCGTTTCTTGCTGTTTCCACGTCTGAAAGGCTGCTGTAAGAAAATTATTTTTAGAGTTAAGCAGTAGCTGCTTTGTCTTTGTTCGTTATGCATTTTGTAAAATAAAATAATATATGAATACAAATATTATAAGATTAATAACAAGTTTCTTCTAGAAAATGTATAAACACTTTAATATTTCTAGAAACTTTACCACGCGAAACAATCTATGTAAATGTTCCACGTCTGACCTTTCCATACATTTCGCAGCGTCATGGCACTTTGTTTCAGCTTTTTCAGGACAAGCAAAGCAGACACAAAGTCCAAAGTCCCGTGTAAGTATTGTCCAAAAGTCCTTGGCTGTACCGCATTGCGGGCTCACGTTAATATTTTACTTATGTACGGGACATACGGACGGAACGTTCTGCCAACTCTTTTGCATTGGACGCGTGATAGGAATCGAATAGGCTGGTAAGTGGAAACCTAAGCTGTTCTGGGCCAAGACATTGTGATGTAAACTGAATATGTATGATTTTAATAGTGTTATGTTTCTATGCTGGACTGGGAGCGATACGAAAACAGCATGTACCAGCTGCATCTCTTCCCGGGCATGCTGTAAAAACCAGCTAAGGGATTCGAGGGCTTCAGTGTATTGTAATTTAGGCGATGGGCTGACCACCTGTCACTACAACAATATACAAATCAGTCTGAATTAACCCTCAAAACTTTGTCGGACGTGGCGGAACGACCTTTGTTTAGGTCGTTTACGCTCTTCCTACCCAATTATGGACAAAAGCGTGATTATATGTATGTATGTGTGATGTAAGGTAAAAAAAACAACTTTAGATGGCGAGCATTTTATTGCAGTTATAATTAATTACCAATAGAGATAGAAGCATATTTGCTCCACGAAAAGTTCATTTTACTGCAAATGTTCAGTGTAAAATTATTTCCAGTGATGAGATTGTTATACGAAAATGGCTTTTGTACTACAAAGTACAAATACACTTTATTTCCACAAAACACATTACAAAAAATAATAACTCACAATCAAGAATAACATAACAAACAAGACAGGTAGGCATTTATTATTTCTACTAATGCTTTACCTACCCCGAAAGAAAATTTAAAGGTGTAATTTAATATTTATGCTTGCTACTAGTAATGTGTTTATGGATTAAGTCCTATCAGTGTCTCATTATTTTTTTAATTTCAGGCCTATTTCTTAATTCCAAAAATATTTCAGTTATTTCCAAATAAGTATGGTAAACATCTCTTTCATAAATTGAACTTCAATCTACAAACCCATGTGTGTAAATCACTTACTAAGCACCATTTTAATCGTTGTAAGGAAGTGGATATAATAGTTGCCAATAAATTTAACCGCTTACTTGTTAGTTATGCTCTAGTTAGAAGGCCGAACACGTTTTGGAAAGGGTTTTATACCACTGCTTCTTCTAAACGAGTGGGTTTTTGAGTCGATGAACGACCCGACGAATTTTGGTGTGAAAATTTTTAAACAGCCTATTGGCAATAGCTAATATCGGACATGATTTGTGTAACGGCCACCATCAAAGGCAGCAACCAGGACCAGCGGATTAAAGTGCCCTCCAGAGCACAAAATTTTCTTACAGTCAATTAGGTGACTCAGCCTGCGTTGTCCTAACCAAACTAGAGAATTTCTTATTAAGTGATAAATTCATAAATATCATCTTATTTTTCCCGCCTTGGGAATCGAACCCATGATCTCCGGATCGGGAACCCATGGCTCAAACAACTAGAACATGGAGTAAGGATGTGGATTAAATAGTTGCCGATTAATTTAACCGTTAGTTATGCCCTAGTTAGAAGGCCGAACACGTGGTGAAAAAGGTTCTATACCAATGCTGATATGGCGGAAATAACCAACCATTTTGTGAGGCTCAGCGGAAAGAGTTAATAGATATTTATTGAGGCTTTCTGATTTTACATACATATAGTCACGCCGGCGATTTTGTAATACATATAGTCACGGGTAGGCTAAGCGTAACCGACCTAAACAAAGGTCGTTTCGTCACGTCTGACAAAGTTTTGTTAAGATATATTTGTAGGTATATTGCTGTAGCGACAGGTTGTCAGCCCATCGCCTAAATTGCAATATACTTCAGTTTTAACCCTCGGATCCCATATCTGATTTTTACAGCATGCCCGGGCGGAAATGCTGCTTCCACATTCTATGTTTTTCTCTCGGTCCCAGTCCAGCATGGAATACATTAGGTACTATTTTACAAATGTAACTAGGGCTTGTATTTTGTAAAGCGATCTCAAGATTGAGGGCAATATTAAGTATGCATTTGACAGGTTCTTTTGTACTGAAATTACATATCTGATACGTACTCAAACTAGCTGTCAGTCTCAAGTGCTGTTTATAAATACGGGCCTATGTGTATGGTAAATTAACCAACGAATTTATGTTATTAACTATGGGTTTGGTCCAGATTCTAATCTATGGGATCGAAACCGACTGAGCGATGGAGCGAGCTGAATTAAAAGCATGTAAGTAGGTATTAGAATTTACACACAACAAAAAAGCACAACAAACAAAAAGGAAATGTTGTAATAATAATATGTTCTGCACTTTAATGTCAAATTTAAATCTATTTTTTTTACAAATATTTTATTAATTATTATGATATGGGTTTGTAAGATAGAGATAGAGATAAATTTATTAATAATTGTAAATTACAAGTAAATAATTACAAGCACTTAAGTCATCATCATCTCCCTAGCCTTATCCCGTATCTCACGGGGTCGGCTACCTAATCTAGGTGATTGAACGAGGGTACTGGTTTTTACACAGAGCGACTGCCATCTGACCTCCGCAACCCATTAGGGAAACCAGACCCAATCCTAGATCAGGTCAGAGTTTTCAAGCCGCCAATGCTTAGCACTGGCCTCTGTCATGGCTTAACGACTAATATCTACAGTATTAAACGATATTAACCGGGACCAACGGCTTAACGTGCCTTCCGAAGCACGGAAAAAGCGCCGAATAAACGTACATATGAAATTCGAAAACCGAAAAACACATTGGTACGTGGTGGGATTCGAACCACGGCCCCCCGCTCAGGAGGCAGCGGCACTATCCACTACACCATCGGGCTCTCAAGCACTTAAGTAAATCACATTATTAATCATTTAAATTTTATGACTTTCATTATCATTAAATTTAATAAAATCATTATAACTATAGAATGCCTATTCGACAAGCCAACGCTTAAGCCATGATTTAAAAAGAATTTGAATTTGTAGTTATGTAATTTTGAATCCATAGTTGTGGCGTGTCGCTCGTTAAACTTTCATGATTTTTTATGGAGAAAAGAGTTGATTTTGCTCATGTATTCAAAACCTGATGAAATAACACCATATCAGTTATACGATAGAAACATTTTATATAATGTTTTAGTGGGCACTAAAAACGAATCATGCGCAGTCGATTGGTCTCAATGTCTTTGGCCAAAAGCCCAAAGTCAATTGCAGGGACATTATTGGTCTTTAAAGAAGAGAAATGGTTCACAAATATTACATCTGCGGCAATATATTTAACTGTCAGCAGGATTGAAGTTATAACCTTTTTAAATTGAATTTCTCTGTATGATATGCGTTCATACGCTTGAATATTATTTCTATATCTTCAATTTTTACCTATTTATTGTCTTAAAAATGGCCACACACGGTGCTATTTATTTCTAATATTAAAAATAAACTAACAAATTTAAAGCGTACACTTATGACGAATAATGGATATCAGATCACTAATTCTCAATATATCAATGCTTGCATGCTGGTCTGGGAGCGAGAGAAAAACATAGAATGTGCCAGCTGCATTTCTTCCCAGGCATGCTGTAAAAAACACCTAAGGGATCCGAGGGTTTCAGTATATTGTAATTTAGGCGATAGGCTGATAACCTGTCACTACAGCAATATACCTACAATTCTATCTTAAATAACCCTCAAAACTTTGTCAAACGTGGCGGGACGACCTTTGTTTAGGTCGTTTACGCTCTGCCTACCCCATTAGGGATAAAGGCGTGATTCTCAATATAGAAAAAAATGTTTCATACCACGTTTCACAAAACTACAATTCAATAAATACAATGATGATAGCTGAATTGATTTATTTAGTGGTAGTATCAGATCAATGAAAAATGCACTTGTTAAGGATTACTTCACAGAATCTTAAAGTATTAGTTGTTCTATTCCTATGTGTTACTTTACTTATTAATTAGTTTTATGTTAGACTAAGCAATTTTCTTTCTATATGTGGAAGCTTGTAATTAGCATTTTTTTAATATGTATACTTGAATAATTTGTTAATGTTGCTGTAAGCTCCCCAAATAAAAATAAAATTCTTCGCTCGGGATTTGGCCGTTATAGCTTAGTTAGTTAAAGCGTTGGGCCCGTTTTCACAAGACGCAGGTTTAAATCCTGTCAGCGGTTCAGTTTAACTGCCTCCGTGGTCTAGTGGCTAGTGCCATGGACTCCCGATCTGGAGGTCCTGGGTTCGATTCCTAGGGGGGAAAACACAAAGTTGATATTTGAGAATTTATCACTTTGTGAATTTTTCCCCAGTTTGGGTAGGACATTGCAGGCTGAATCACCGTATTGTCCGAAAAGAAAAAGATTTGGAGGGCACGTTAAGCCGTCGGTCCCGGTCGCTGTCTTTGATAGTGGTCGTTACACAAAACCATGTCAGAGGCCTGATAGTTGTGCTACTAGGCGGTTTAAAAACTCTGATACCAGGGTTCATCAGGTCCATAGACTCGATACCCACTCGACAGAAGAAAAAGAGCGGTTGAATTTTTGATTAGTCATTTCTCATATTTTCATAATAAAAAAACGCAAATACGGCAGCCAAGCGTTAACTTATTCTTCCCACATTAACCCCCACATACGATAAAGTACACCATAAAAGCGATAATGCAAATAGAAGTGGAAATAGGTAATAATAACTTGGAGGATGAATGTGTATGGAAAATGTATGGAAACGGCCTCAGGTCACGCCACCAGAACTATCATTAGGCAGCTAGTTTGTATGTAAATCTTCTTTATTGCCATTCTTTTGTTCGCTTTACTTTTATATTCAATTTTCGTGTATTTATGGTGATGAGAATGTAAACTCGCCCTCGTAGCAGTTGCTACGGCGTAGCGTTTTGCTACGAGTTTTGAACACGCCAAATGAAGTTTATGATTTTGACATGTTTGATCTTTGTATTAGGTTTATTTCTACATAAATACATACGTACGTGGTTACGCCTTTATCTGATATGGGGTAGGCAAAGCGTACCAGCTTAGTAAAAGCCAAGTATGACAAAATTAAGTGTAAGTTGAATAGGGCTTGACTAGGTTGTCAGCCTATTGTCCAAATTGTAACTGAAACCCTCGTTTTCTTCTATTGATTTCTACACCAATAGCGATTGGAACGCTGTATGCTTTTCTAGCGCTCTATCTAATTGAATTGCCATGTAATAATAGTTTTAGCTTAGAACGCTAGCCGTTTACTAATGCAACATAAGAAAGCGATGCAAGCAATCTACTCAAGGATTCTCGTATTGTATCGATTTCTTGTATCAACCCTTTACACCTGCGCTTCTCACATAAAATGCTCTTCCTTAGCACTTCACTTTATAGAAAAAGCTTGGCTTTCACTCTACGTACATACATCACGACTATATCCCTAATGGGGTAGGCAGTGCGTCAACGACCCAATCAAAGGTCGTTCCGGCACGTCTGACAAGTTTTGAGAGTTGTGTAAGTAAGATGTGTATATTGCTGTAGTGACAGGTTGTCGCATCGCCTTAATTAAAATATACTGAAACCCTCGGCTTTCACTATTATGGTGATTAAACTGGGTGTAAGGGACAGCCGCAAACTGGTAAAGGATTCTTTGGTCACGAATTTGATCAATTTTCACAAACAAATTCTTTCAGGAAGCGACAAAAATTACTTTCTCATACAAAATATAGTATCTTCCATCAATTAAATTACCTATATTGGGTAGATATATTTTTTTTATATATTCCTTAAGAAAAAATTTCCGTTCTTCGGAAGGCACGTTAAGCCGTTGGTCCCGGTTAATATCGTTTAATACCGTAGATATTAGTCGTTAAGCCATATCAGAGGCCAGTGCTAAGCATTGGCGGCTTGAAAACTGACCTAATCTAGGATTGGGTCTGGTTTCCCTTCTGGGTTGCAGAGGTCAGATGGCAGTCGCTCTGTGTAAAAACCAGTACCCTCGTTCAATCCCCTATATAAGGTAGCCGACCCCGTGATATACGGGATAAGGCTAGGGAGATGATGATTCCTTAAGAAAATAATTGTTCAGATTCGTTGACTGAGCAACCCTTATCAGTTTTCTGAAAGCTGACCTTTACACCCCTTTGCTTGTATTGTGATGCTTAACTATTTTCAGTCTGTGGATAAACATACATACATAAATCACGACTTAGGGATAAAGGCAGAACGTCAACGACCTGTGACGACAAAGGCCATTCCTCTTTTGAGGAACTCCAGTTTTGAGGATTATTTCAGATAGATCTGAATACTATCTAAACACTACAGCAATATACCTACAAATCTTACTTAAATAACCCTCAAAACTTTGTCAGACGTGGCAGGACGAGTTTTGTTTCGATCGTTTACGCTCTGCCGACTCCATTAGGGATAAAAGCGTGACTATATGTATGTATGTGATCTGTATAAATCAAGAATAAAATAGCAAGATCTTTGAGTCTTCAGATCATAAATCCTTTCAGTTTCCTAAATAACCCTCAAAACTTTGTCAGACGTAGCAGAACGACCTTTGTTTGGGTCGTTTACGCTCTGCCTACCCCATTAGGGATAAAGGCGTGATTATATGTATGTTTGTATGTTTCCTAAAATTTTGCTCAGTTACCGCCATCTACTTATATTTTTTTTAGTTAGGCAAATAGAAGCCTAAGATTAGACCACACTAGGACGTAGCTGCAGCAAAGCGGCGCGGCACTGCGCGACAAAATATTATTTTGTATGAAAATGTATGATATATACCGCACTGCAGCGGCGCGACACGGCGCGGCAAAAACTGCCAAAATGTATTAACTGACATTGCCGCGCCGCTGCAGCAACGTTCTAATGCGGTTAAACCTTTAATCAGATATACATACATACAAATACATATTATCACGCCTTCATCCCTAATAGGGTAGACAGAGCGTAAACGACCTAAACAAAGGTCGTTCTGCTACGTCTGACAAAGTTTTGAGGGTTATTTAGGATAGATACATACATACATAACGTCACGTCTCTTTCCCGGAGGGGTAGGCAGAGATCACATCCCTTCACTTGCTACGGTCCTTGCAAACTTCTTTCGCTTCATCTACATTCATCAATCTTTTCATGCACGCTCGTTGGTTTAGGGTACTCCTGACCTGACCTTTCTCTATAACGTCCCTGATTTGGTCGCGGTACGTTCGTCTATTAAGGATAGATTTGTAGGTATATTGCTGTAGTGACAGGTTGTCAGCCCATTGCCTAAATTGCAATATACTGAAACCCTCGGATCCCTTAGCTGATTTTTTCAGGATGCCCAGGAGGAAACGCAGATGGTACATTCTATGTTTTTCTTTCGCTCACAGTCCAGCATGGAATAAATTAATCAGTAATATCGATGTCAATTTAGAAATTTAGGTCAACTCATAAATTTCCCATTTCTTTATTTACTCGTAACATTGACCGACCTCATTTACTGGAGAAAAGAAAGCAATTAATATCCACAAAGGTCAATCTTTCCCCTTGACTGTAACATAGAAAAACCCATAGACCTAGAAAAGAGCAGAAACCGCATATCGATTTATGATGCGCTACTTTTTTTCTGCTGCTTACATTTTGTAAAGCGATTGCGTTGTGCTATTTTATATAATATGAAGTTCTTTGGAATGTATTTTGGCTGTAAAATAAAATATTTTGTACTTTATTTCTTGCATGTGCACAAAGGAAACATCTTTTATCGAAGTTTTTATTTCGGCTACAGCCGTTCTGTTTGGTCTGCTTACACTGTGTGAAATAAATTGACTTTAAAAAAGATCTGACCCCGCGCCGAGTCGTATCTGGTACAGCACATCTCGTTGGCTATCCAACGACGGAATGCTCCCAGCGTGATGGATACCTTCCCACCAGGTACGATTCTGGGCGGTCCTATTGACTAAGTAGGTTTTAGTTTTAAGTTTTGACATTGTGGTTTAGATTTATTGTGACATTTTGTTATTGACTTATTAATATATTTTATTAATGTAACTGAAAAGATGGGGCGGTAGGGCGTCCAAGATATCGCTGGAAGGATGAAGTAGCCACGACCTTAAAAAGAGCTGCGAGTGTCCAACTGGTCAGATTACAATACAATACAATACAATACAAGATTCTTTATTGCACAAAGAAACACAAATACATACAGCAGAAAAGTAAGGAACAAAACAGTACAATATAGGCAAAGAATAGAGAAAAACGGCGCACGTTAATGTCGGAGGCCAAGATCCACTTCGGGTTGCTGAGCCAGCGAAGTAAGTAAGGTAACTGAAAAAAAAACTTTAAAAAATACTCAAATCAGTTGAATTAATTAGTGATGTTATCATTAATTATCCTGTAAAAACACGGTATGAAAAAGTTACACGTTTGCATTCACACAGTTTGAACTGGTTGCGTGATCTATTCTAATATAGGTCTATGGTAAAACCCTTCGCGAGTGTACGCTTCGCCTCATTTAACATGAGAAAACAAAAGAATGTTGCGCCCTTTGCTAACACTCTTATTCACTGGCTAGACCTTATTCATGTGGAATAGAAGCTTTATTTGTTTGAATGGTCAAAAATTACCTGTGTTTTAGAAAGTAGTTTACATGAAAAGGTACTTTTTGAATGGTCAGGAGTGACCTGTGTTTTAGAAAGTATTTTACATGAAAAGTTACTTTAAGTATGAAATATTTTGAATACTTGTTGGTACTTTTTAAATAAATAGGTTCTACAATTGAATTTTTGACGATTGAAATAAAAATATCATAAACAATATTTGAAAAATATTGAGGGACAATCTAATTGAGAATAATCAATCTTGCAGAGACGGGTTGTCAGTCTATCATATAAATTGCAATACATCGAAATAATGCTGATCTTCACTAGTTTATACAGTATGCCTGAACAGAGAAATAGCTAGTTAATTTTTTGTCAGTCCAGCATAGAAAACCAAGAACTCTTATTTTTATATGTGTTTTTTGAATTTAAATGTCATTTTATTTCTTAAATACGAGAAATAACAAATCATAAATTCCAACCACAGACAGGATTTGAACCTGCGTTTTTGGAATATTGTTCTAACGCATTAGCCTTTATGCTACTGTGGCTCTTGTCTTGAGCGATGAAATTTGTGACAGGGTTCTTTTTATCTGCGGTTTCTCATTACATACATATAATCACGCCTTTATCCCTAATGGGGTAGGCAGAGCGAAAACGACCTAAATAAAGGTCGCTCCGCCACGTCTGACAGAGTTTTGAGGGTTATTTAAGATAGACTTGAAGGTATATTGCTGTAGTGACAGGTTGTCAGCCCATCGCCTAAATTGCAATATACTGAAACTCTGATCCCCTAGCTGGTTTTGACAGCATGCCCGGGAGGAAACGCAGCTGGCACATTCTACGTTTTTCTTTTGCTCCTAGGCCGGCATGGAAGCATGGAAGCGAGTTTCTCATATTCAACTCTTCATTTGTTGTGCAATGGTAAATCGCAAATATAAGTTTTGCTGAATATTTTTACAACAACCAAATGTCCTTAATATTTAGTGTTACATATTATAGCGAATTCAAATTCCAGAAAAGCTTGCAAATACGAAAACCAGCTAATCCTGTTAGCATCCAAACTCCTGGCCCGTCAAAATGTCAATTCTACTTTTCTCCTCTCTCGTATTTCGAAATAGGATTGACCGTTGGTCCGTTTCTCTGCACTAGTAAGGACTTTAGGGTTCATACACACAAACTGCAAATTTATTCCTTTCGTAATACAATACAATGCAGAAGACTTTATTCAACAATGCAAGGGATCTGATTGCTATAGCACCAATTTCTGTCAGCCAATGTATGTATTTAAGCTCTTTATTGTACCCTAAAAATCTTAAGACTAAAATTCAAGAAGAATAAAACAATAGTGGCACAAAAGCGGACTTATCCCGTTAAGGGATCTCTTACAGTCAATCTTTGATAAACCGTTGTTAAGTAGTATATTTTTTTGTCTATGTCACGTTATATAACCGTTTTAAGTACCTATTTTAGTTTACCTGCAAGCATAATTGTCTCATCTGGGTTTATCAAAGGTTGACTGTAAGAGATCCCTTAACGGGATAAGTCCGCTTTTGTGCCATATTGTCTTATTCTTCTTGAATTTTAGTCTTAACATTTTTAGGGTACAATATAGAGCTTAAATACATTTTCATTCTTAATATTATATTTATACCATATTAAAAATTAAATTATATATATCTATATCTAGTATTTATGCGTTCAAATTTGAGTTGTTTAGTATATTTTTTTGTCTTTGTCACGTTTCAAGTAAACAGGTTTTAGTTTGTTTATTTATTTAGGATATAAATAGGTAAATATTATATTTATAAAATATAATAGAACAAACTAAAACCTATTTGTATCCTAAAAAAAAGAAACATAAAATTATAAATAAATATCCTACGTATTGTCCGATTTTTCTAACCCCAGAGTTTCTTAATTTCACTCTTAAAGGAAGTGATATTTTTACTTTTCCGAATGTTTGAAGGAAGTTCATTCCATAAACAGGCAGCATGAATAGTGAAAGACTGTGCGTACGATTGAGAAGAGCATGTAGGTACCCTGAGTGAGAGATCCCCACTAGATCGCAAATTTGCCCTCTCCACATTGTGTTGTTCAAATCTTTCTTTCAGGTAGCAGGGTGGCAGGATTATTGAGAACATTGTAAAGAAGCGATAAGATGTCCCGGCGAAGGTCCAATGTTTATCAGTCAATAGGAACCCAGCTATTTTGTAAAAAATTGTGACTGCGTACACATTTCTCATACATAGCCGTAATATATGATATGCTGTGACGATAAACTGACAGGCTATCACTCAAATTAAAACAATTGGCACCTCCTTTTAGTCACCTATTTTACTATGGATGTCAATCATCAATCATCAAAAATATGTGACAAAAAGTTCTATGCTAATACTATCAGAAACCGACAATGTGATTGCAATGCAGTTGAAAAGCAGTCAGTCTGTACGCGATTATAGCCATGATTTTGTTAGCAAGTATTCGTATGTACAGGAAATTTGAAATGGCTGTTTGGCACCCTTTGAAAGATTCGTTTGTTTTACTTGGATAATGTTACTCGCTTCGGTCTACGTAGACCTCTGTTTTCATCATTGAAATGCGCTTTGTTTGTTCCGACTGTTGTATCATCAAAATCAATTACACCCTTCGAAAACAAGATCATTTTATCAATACAGTGGTTCAACGACTCGAGGGTTGATCAATGTTTTTATGTTTTTCAAAAATAAAAAAATAATTAAAAAAGAAAAGTTTAAAATAAATAATTTTGTCTTCACAAATAATAATGAGTATATAATTTAACTAAATAACTCTTTTATCTCACAAACCAAATTGTTCTCTTATATAATAATATGTATTCAAATATTACGACCAACTGTTACAATCAACACGCATAATACCAATTCCTCTTTTTAATTGGCAAAAAGTGGAAGATTAAAAAAGATCGCAGAGAAAAATGCCAGTCACGAAAAATTAAATTGAATCGCTCGTTTTTTTGCATATTTATTGTTTAAGCCTTTCGGAACCATTATAAGCCAGTATATTATGGAACTGCTGGCTACATAGTATAGTAATGAGGTATTTGTTATCTATTGGTTTTCCAATTTCGTGTACTAAGACCCGTAATTATAATCAGCACTTGAAACTGACAGCGAGTTTGAATTCGTATCAGAAATATCATTTCAATACATAATGACCTGTCAAATACATACTTAATATTGGTCGCAATGATGTGATCGCTTTATAAATACGAGACTAACAGATTTTCATATTTTTTTTACCTATTGATCTAAAAGTGATAATCTTACTATATTTTATTTAACTTCACCAGTACCCTCGTTCGATCCCCTATATTAGGTAGCTAGGGAGATGATGATTTTATTTAACTTCACCAAGTGATATTGTGAATCGAGTCAACTACTTTTTCCAGAAATCAAGTTTTTTTTTATTTACGACAGAACTCATTTTGCTTCAACGCATGTTAATAAAACGTTTTATTGGAAGTTTTATTAAATATTCCAGACTCAATATTGAGAGGGAATAAATAAGATCGTAATTTTTGATATACGGACAGGCATTTTGAAGTGGGTGTCAATATAATATTAGTTTCATTTTATTTATAAATATGATTTACATACATACATACATATAATCACGCCTTTATCCCTAATGGGTAGGCAGAGCGTAAACGACCTAAACGAAGTTTTAAGGGTTTTTTAAGACACATTTGTACGTATATTGCTGTAGTGATAGGTTGTTAGCCCATCGCCTAAATTACAATATACTAAAACCCTCAGATCATGTAGCTGGCTTTTACAGCATGCTCGGGAGGAAATGCAGCTGGCACATTCTATGTTTTTCTCTCACTCCCAGGCCAGCATGGAAGCTTATATAATCATATTAATATATTATTAATATGATTTATGATATGAAATAGGCAAAAGTAGCAGAAAGTATTTAATATTGTTACGAGTACCTGTTATTTCTTCCATGCTGGACTGAGAGAGATAGAAAAACATATAATGTTCCAGCTGCCCTTCCTCCCGGGCATGCTGTAGAAATCAGCAAAAGGGACTCGAGGGTTACAGTGTATTGTAATTTAGGCGATGGGCTGACATCCTGTCACTATAGCAATACAAATTACAATCTAAATTTTCCTTAATTTTTGTCAGACGAGGCGGAAGTGCCTTTTACGAGGCGTTAAATGCTCTGCCTACCCCGTAAGGGATAAAGACGTGATTTATGTATGTATGTTCTTGTTATTATAAATAAAAGAATATTCCTTCTTTAAGCAATGTGTGATAGTATTTTTTTAATGAAACAGAGTAAAGGCTTTTATCAGCCCCTGAAATTTCGTTTTTTTTTATTACGGCTTTTGGGATTGAACAAAAAAAATATCTTAGTTTCTCTATATTTATTACTAGTACTCGTATCATATATTTGACATGATTTGATTTGTCATTTATTTGAATTTCAATAAAATGTATCCAAATTGTACATACATACATATAATCACGCCTTTATCCCTAATGGGGTAGGCAGAGCGTACACGACCTAAACAAAGGTCGTTCCGCCACGTCTCACAACAAAGTTTTGACGGTTATTTAGGATAGATTTGTAGGTATATTGCTGTAGTGACAGGTTGTCAGCCCATCGCCTAAATTGCAATATACAGAAACCCTCCGATCCCTTAGCTGTTTTTTACAGCTTGCCTGGGAGAAAATGCAGCTTGCACATTCTATGTTTTTCTCTCGCTCCCAGTCCAGCATGGAAGTATTAATACAATAAGCATATTTTTATTTTATTTTTATTCTCCAATAAGTAAAAAATGCGCATTCCACCTGTTATTATTCAAAAACTATTCGCAGTAAACAAACCTTGAATAAATTTTATCATAAATAGCAATTTCACGAAATCGAAACGAGGTAGAACTTATTTCGTATTCATTCAGTATTTTTTCTATTAGTATTCAAATTACGGAGTATTGTATACGATAAGTTCCAACAGGGAATTTGCTGTTTTACAAAATAAACATGTCAATCGCATGTATTTTCTTCAATTACATTGGATTGTTGAAAATGTACTTAGGCTTTATTTTAATGGAATTTGATTCCCAGTAAGTATTTACAGGAACAGAATTGATCATTGAGATGAGCTAAATGAAAACCATGTGATAAATTCTGTTAAGTCTTAACTCACGATTTCATAAATACATACATACATATAATATAATCACGCCTTTATCCCTAATGGGGTAGGCAGAGCGTAAGCGACCTATACAAAGGTCGTTCCGCCACGTCAGACAAAGTTTTGAGGGATATTTAAGATGGATTTGAACGTATATTTCTGTAGTGACAGGTTGTCAGCCCATCGCCTAAATTGCAATATACTGAAACCCTCTGATCCCTTAGCTGGTTTTTACAGTATGCTCGGGAGGATATTCAGCTGGCACATTCTTTGTTTTTCTCTCACTCCCAGTCCAGCATGGAAGCATTATATATATTTAATTAATGAAACTGTAACCTCATCTAATATTATGATGTTATTTTTGGCTGACCACATAAATAAAATCCTCATTTCGTGCCACCATTATTAGGGTCTGTTGACGTGGCGACAAACAAAATGTGCCGACCCATCAGTCACCCTGATAGCAGCAAACATCAGAGTAACATGACACTGTGGAAGCCATTCTGGATACATAATAGGGTAGTAGACTAATAGTCAAATCAGCGACTTTTTATGATACGCCAAACAAGCTCCTTTACTGTGTTAAATTATGACGAAAATGCATGGAAAATTCAGGGACGTGTTGTGGTTGTTGAATTAGTTATACTACGTAGGCTATAAACCTATTTGAAAAATACAGCACTATGCCTAAAAATAATGAAAATTGATATATAACAAAGTTACTGAAAGTCGATATTGTTTTTACTATAATTCATGTTCGTAATTATTACAAAAGTTCATCAATTTATTCATAACATAAAACTTTTAACAACGTCCATAACTTTCATCAAAAGAAACTGAAAACCTGTAAACTAAACTAATAGTTTCACGAATACACCCTTATTATAGTTGTTGAGCTAAAGTACCTAATGTGCACATTGCAGTAACATTTTCTCCAGGCACTTGAAACTTGTACCGTTATTTACCCACCGCTGACAAGGGAAGTGTGCCGCGCTATTCGTCAACTCGACAAACGGTTACATGACACCTAGCTGACTTTGTCATATTTTACTCTAGATATAGTTCTTACTACAATATTATATTTAAATAGTGTGTCAGACGTGGCTAACGACCATTTCTTAGGTCGTTTACGCTATGCCTACCCTATATAGAAGTTATTATATGTATATATGTGTGTAAATAGTTTATTTTTATTTTTTTAGGAGCGTTGAGAGTGAAATTTCAGGGTCTTAGCACGGCAATACATACCGTCACCATGTAATAATCTAATAATAGCATAGCGTCATGATGAGGCTGGGACGATTTTGAATTTTAACAGATAAAGAGCTACCGGATAGGCGCCAGAGAGAAAGAGACAAAATAGTAAGCATACTAAAAGTCAAAACGGTCCAAAATTTCAAACAGTTCAAATTATCAAAAGGTCCGAAAAGTTTTAAAGTTCAAAAATGTCAAAAGGTTAAAAAATCTAAAAAATTTGGTGCGTTGACAGTGTAATTTCAAGGTCGCGTCACGGCGTAATAATAGAATTACGCCAAAATGAGGCTGAGACGATTTGTTTTCTTTGTAAATAAAAACCTTTACTTGTACTCGTTTCACAGATTTTTCTGGGGTAAACCCAACCGTTTATATACATGACAATCTTAAGGGGTTTTAATATAACTTTATCCATACGCTATTCATTTTATAATATTAATTTGACTTTCAGTCAATGTAATTTTTTTGTTGTTATTTCTATGAAGTTACTTCTTACCCTGTGTTCTTTTTATTATGTTATTTGGTCCATACCTGAAACAATACAATAACATTATTACAGAAGAGAGCATACACACCTAAATTTAAATTTGATTGTTTATTTTGTTCCAGAGATAGAATAGAATAGAATATAGTTTATTTGCACATTAGAGATGATATGAGATGGACATTTTGTTTGAAAAATCCAAAAAAAAAAAGCAATTCCGGAAAGAATTTCCTGGTGAAAGTGGTCGACAGAGCAACTCCTATCAGTTTGCAGGACGCTGTCCCTTACACCCTGTATAATGACATTATGTGCGTACGTGATTTCTAAGGCTACGTTGTAACGAGCGTAGAAGCTACGTATAGCGTAGCAAAAGTTTACGATACCCTTTGAAAAGCAACAGCTTTGTTACGTATGTATGTAATAAATTTATTATCTATCTATCTATCGTATGTTTTATATGGATCCTTATAATGGGGGAATAAAAGATTGGACTGTTATTATAATATAAATTGATTTAATAGTTGTCTTAACAAAATGCAAGTAGCTATACGGAAGGCGGTTTAAGTTATATAAGGTCATTTTAAATCAAGTACAAATATTGAAACGTGTCAATCTACCCATGAAACTGAACAACTTTACCTAAAAAAAATGGATCGAAAAACAAATAAAAAAAAAATGGACCTTCCATACAAAATGCAATACCTGATAGCGCACTTAGTATGGGAAGTAAATTTGTTTTTTGTATTTCTACCTATGTTCCTTAGGGAAAGTTGTGTAGTTTCATGCGTAGATTCACACGTTTCGATACTTGCACTTGATTTAAAATGACCTTATACAACGTGTAACAGAAAGGGTATATGCACCGGAAAAGATATAAACCAGCCCATGAAAATTAACAGCTTTCCTAAAGGAACATCGGTCAAGATAAGAGAAATAAGTTTGACTTTCCATACAAAATGCATCAGCTGATAGCGCGTGTATTATGGGCAGTCAAATTATTTTTTTCCTTTTTTCGACCTATGTTCCTTAGGAAAAGTTGTTCAGTTCATGGGTAGATTCACACGTTTTTACCCTATATATTCCAGCTGATCATCACGAGGGGGCGCGTCGGCATTGCGGGGGCCCGGGGGCGGGGGGTGGTTGGCGAGCGTGGACACGCATCTTGACGTAACATTTCACCAACAAACTGACGAAACCCTTTCTCTTTTTCCATACATACAATTTACTACATAAAATCACGCCTAAGCAACGGTCGTTCCGCCATGTCTGATAAGTTTTGAGGGTTATAAAAGATGATAAGTATTATATTGCTATAGTGACGGGTTGTCAGCCTATCGAGTAAATTGCAATACACTAAAACCCTCGAATCCCTTAGCTAGTTTTTACAGCATGCCCGGGAGGAGATGCAGCTGGCATATTCTATGTTTTTTAAGCATTAAAGTCACCACATTTTCCTCTACTATTAACGGATTGAAGTTGTGTTTTTATTATTTTTTTAACTCATTTCAAACTCTTTACAGAAACGGTGGCCGTGGATTGCTGGTTCACTTCAAAAGGTATTAAAGAAATGCGACGTAGCTTTCCGATTTCTAGGTACAGTAAAGTAATAAACATACATACAATTTGATCAAATCACGCCTTTATCCATTACGGGGTAGGAAGAGAGTTAAACGCCTCGTAAAAGGCGCTTTCGCCACGTCAAAAAAAATGGAGGGCCATTTTAGATTGTTATTTGTATTGCTATAGTGACAGGTTGTCAACCCATCGCCTAAATTACAATACACTGTAACCCTCGAGTCCCTTTTGCTGACTTCTACAGTATGCCTGGCAGGAAAGGCAGCTGGAATATTCTACGTTTTTCTATCTCTCCCAGAAGAATGTAATAAATAATGAAAGTAATAAAAAATCGCTTTATAAGGTGTTATGCACTCAACATTTTCTGAAGCACTTCCCAGTCCGGTCGGATGGTTTTCACTCAATCTTAAACTCCTTTGAAACTTCAAAGGATGCTTAACAACGATTATCGATCAGTTGAACAAGAAAAAATCTTAGAACATCAGATTTTTGAAGATATGCTTCTAATAGATACTTAAAAGAATCTTATCTGTAGGTTTTCTTCCATGCTGGAATGGGAGCGAGAGAAAAAACTTAGAATGTGCCAGCTGCATTTCCTACCGGGCATGAGGTAAAAACCAGCTAAGGGATCCGAGGGTTTCAGTATATTGCAATTTAGGCGATGGGCTGACAACCTGTCACTATAGCAATATACCCTAAATAAACCTCAAACTAATAATAATAAATTTAAATCTATCTTAAATAAACCTCAAAACTTTGTCAGACGTGGCGAAACGACCTTTGTTTGGGTCGTTTACGCACTGCCTACCCCATTAGGGATAAGGGCGTGACTATGTGTATGTATGTATCTGAAGGTAAAAATCGATCGTTTTAGGTTTTCTAGTGACACTCCATCTTCGACTTTCGGTTTTTGTCACAGAAACTTATAGCTCAGTAGGTTTTCACAATCGATTATCGTATATAGTGAGATATTTTGTAAGTATCGTTTAAGTATGTATATGTAGTAATATTATATCTACTAATTTATCTGATATATAACATTAATTATCCTGTCCTATGTAGCATATATTATGTATTAGTTTATCATAAGATATATATCAGTATATTTTATTGAAATATTTATTTAATAGTGTAAATATTGTCTAAGTATTATATACGAGTATAGTAATATGCACTATCTCGCTTTTCGCTTGTATAATTTATAAACCGAAAGGCTGCCAGGTAGAAATTGCTGCTTTAGCAATAAGGCCGCCTATATTGTAATGTCACGTTTGTTCCTTTTTATTTCTGTTGTATGTGACTTCCATGCTGGCCTGGGAGCGAGAGAAAAGCATAGAATGTATCAGCTGTTTTTTTTTTCCTGTGCATGCTGTAAAAATCAGCTAAGGGATCCGACGTTTCAATTTATTGTAATTTAGGCGATGAGCTGACAACCTGTCACAACAGCAATATACCTACAAATCTATCTTAAAAACCCTCGAAACTTTGTTGGACATGGCAGAATGAACTATGTTTAGGTCATTTACGCTCTGCCTACCCCATTGGGGATAAGAGCGTGATTATATGTATGTATGTGTTTCTTTGTGCTTTATTATTTATTAATTTTATATTATGTATTGTATATTACTTATGATACTACCTGTATCAGCCCCAATGGTTCCTGTGGATGCTAATTGGCTAGGACTTTTTCAAGAGTTACCTTTTACGATTTATTGAACCGTTCTATTTTAATGCACAAAACGAAAGTAATCACATATTGCATAAGGCTAGTATTTATTCTTCTGTCAAGTGGGTATCGAGTCTATCAACCCAATGAACCCTAGTGTCAGAGGTTTTAAACCGCCTAGTAGCACCATAAGGGATAAAGGCGTGACTATATGTATGTATGTATGTATGTAGTAGCACATCTATCAGGCTAGTATTTATAAAGCTATCTCACGATTGAGAGCAATATTAAGCGTTGATTTGACAGACGATTATTTAGTGCCTCCGTGGTCTAGTGGCTAGTGCCATGGACTCCTGATCCGGAGGTCCTGGGTTCAATTCCTAGGGGGGAAACACAAAGTTGATATTTGAGAATTTATCACTTTGTGAATTTTTCCTTAGTTTGGTTAGGACATTGCAGGCTGAATCGCCTGATTGTCCGAAAAAGAAAAAGATTTCGTGCTTCGGAGGGCACGCTAAGCCGTCGGTCCCGGTCGCTATCTTTGATAGTGGTCGTTACTCAAACCATGCCAGAGGCCTGATAGTTGTACTACTAGGCGGTTTAAAAACTCTGACACCAGGGTTCATCGGGTCGATAGACTCGATACCCACTCGACAGAAGAAGAAGACAGACGATTATGTACTGAAATGACATTTCTGATTCAAACTGAAACTCGCTGTCAGTCTCAAGTGCTAATTATAAATACGGGTGTGTGGCAAGCAAGCACAAAACAAAAATACAAAAACGAAATAGCAATCCGAAGGATTATTTAAATTGCCACAAATGTTAAACTAGCACGTTTGACCCAGATCCCGAAGAAAAATCACATTCGCTACCATTTCTTAACACACTTTATGTTACCATTAACTGCTTTTATTCTGCTTTTTGTCCTTCTCTACAAGCATATATAGATATAATCACGCCTTTATCTCTAATGTGGTAGGCAGAGCGTAAACGAACAAACAAAGGTCAATCTGCACGTCTGACAAAGTTTTGAGTGTTATTTAAGATAGATTGGTTCTTAAATTGTGGTAATGAAAGGTTGTCAGCCCATCGCCTAAAATTATAACAGACTGAAACCATCGGATCCCTTAGCTGGTTTTTATAGCATACCCGGGAGAAAATGCAGCTGACACATTCTGTTTTTCTCTCGCTCCCAGTCCAGCACGGAAGTTACACACTTTATGTTACAATTAAATGCTTTTATTCTTTTTTTTGTCCTTTTCTACAGGTGCTGTTTTGTTTATACTCGGTTCTATTTAAGCTGGACTGAAATGTTAGTAGGATAAAATACGTAATTAAAGTACAGCTTTCGGAATAAAAGAAACATGTGTTCTTCCATGCTGGATTGGGAGAGATAGAAAAACATTGAATGTTCCAGCTGCCTTCCTCCCGGGCATGCTGTAGAAGTCAGCAAAAGGGATTCGAGGGTTACAGTGTATTGTAATTTAGGCGATGGGCTGACAACCTGTCACTAAACAATTCTTCGCTCTTTTAATATTTCATCCTCAACTGTAGCTTGGTTTGATTCTTACCTTCGTGGCCACTCGCAGCGGATCCGCTCTGATGAGCTATGCTCGGATTGGTGTGATCTTGCGATGTGCTGCAGGGTGGCGTACTCTCTCCTCTTCTTTTTTCAATTTTCATCAACACTGTTACGTCAGTTATTTCCTCGAACTTCCATCTCTATGCAGACGACCTACAACTTTACCGTCACTTCAACATCTGTGATATTGATCGTGCTGCTGAGGAAATCAATGCTGATCTTAATCGCATTGCTGATTGGGCTAAATCCTTTGAAAAATCGCAAGCCATAATAGTTGGTAGTTCTTATATGTGTAACCAAATAGATGGGACTACGACTTGCATTCTTTACAATGGCACACTTATTCCTTTTTCAAAAACGGCAAAAAATCTGGGCGTTGTATTGGATGCGAATCTTTCGTGGTCTTCGCACGTTAATGAAGTCAGCAAAAAGATGAATTTCTCTTTCCACTCACTTAAACGCCTCCAAAATTTCTTACCCCTTTCTACTAAAATTTATCTTTCTCAAAGTTTACTTCTTCCTATTTTAGATTACGCCCACAATTGCTATCTGGACGCCACAGAGGAGCTATTAAATAAACTTGAGCGACTTCAAAATCTGTGTATACGCTTCATCTTTGGGCTTAGAAATACGATGCCATGTCTCTCATTTTCGTTTCCAACTCAAGTGGCTCCCAATCCGTTTCCGCAGGAATACTCATATCCTTTGTACCCTTTATAATATCCTCTACAATCCTTCTTCCGCTCCCTATCTCCGTGACCGTTTTACTTTCTCACGTCCTTTTGATAAGCCCTGTCGTTCAAACGTCAGGACTCTTCTTTCCATCCCCTCCCACCGTACGGATTTCTACTCCTACTCTTTTACTGTTCATGCTGTCCGATTATGGAACTCTCTTCCACCGACAGTTCGTGATAGCTCGTCTATCGCCATCTTCAAAATACGAGTTAAAGAACATTATCTTTCCCTGTCAAAGTAATCCGTGTTTAGGGTATATATTTATGTATATATTTGTATATAAATAGCTATAAGTATTTTTTATTTTTTTATTATGTATATAATTAGAAGTAATTATTTATTTCTTGTTTATATTTATGTAAAATATTTACATTATATAAGTATTTTACAGTAGTCTTATCTTATTTATTTGCATTCCACAATGGTTATAATAGTTGGTGTAATCTAAGTGTGAACATGATATTATTTTATTGATAGGTATTAAATTTTGTGCACTTTTTATCCGCGTTTCGTTAAAATTATCACTTCTGTAGGTCTGCTGTAAGAAATTTCTTTTTAGAAATAAGCAGTGCCTGTTGTGTCTTTGTTTTTTTATGTCCTGTGTTTATGATGTTTTTTGTGTACAATAAATTGTTAAATAAATAAATACAGCATTACAAATCATAACAATCTAAAATGTACCCTAAATTTTTTGTCAGACGTGGCGAAAGCGCCTGTTACGAGGCGTTTTACGCTCTGCCTACCCCGTAAGGGATAAAGGCGTGATTTTATGTATGTATGTGGCAACAAAACGTTTGCAGTATTTGATTACAGTAGGGAAAATAGTAGGTATTTGAAAGCTTTTATGGATTTATTTATAAAAAATGCTCCACTTTGTAAAGCTTAGGATAAGAGTATTAAACGCAGGGTACTTGAGAATGAGACGACTACCTAAAAAACAATGTATTTATGCTACAATTGCCTCCGTGGTCTAGCGGTCAGAGCCATGGGTTCTCGACCTGGTTCGATTTATGTTGTTGTTTCTAGTTTTGTTAGGAAATTGCAGGCTGACAACCTCATTGTCCAAAAGGTAAGATGATCCATGCTGTCCGATGGGCATGTAAAAAGTCGGTCCTGCGCCTGATTGAAGAAATAAAGAGTGCATCTGTGTGTAGCGCAACACTTGGGCACTAAAAATTAGTTCTGCGCATTTGGCCGATCTCTGGGAGATTGGCCGCCATCACCGAAATGAAAAGTGTAAAAAGTGTGGGAGGACTATTATTATTATTTTTGATACAATAACTTTCCCAAAGAAACATTGATTCAAACATTGTCAAGATTGATGAATGATTTACATTATTAGCTTTAAGCGGAAAAGAAAAGTTGTGTGTTTCTACATACATACATATAATAACGCCTTGATCACTAATGGAGTAGGCAGAGCGTAAATGACCTAAACAAAGGTCGTTCCGCCACGTCTGTCATAGTTTTGAGGGTTATTTAAGGTAGATTTGTACGTATATTGCTGTAGTGACAATTTGCAATATACAGAAATCCTCGGATGCGTTAGCTTGTTTTTACAGCATGCTCGGGAGGAAATCCAGCTGGCTCATTGTATGTTTCCACTCCCAGTTCAGCATGGAAGTAAGGTCGTTTACACACTGCGTACTATATGTAGATACGTGGGACACTCAGAAAGTTTTGCGACACTAAAAAAAAATGTTCTACAGGTACATATATTTTTATTAAATCTTTTCAAAGTACTCTCCACCAGCCTCTATACAAATATTCATGTGTCTAAACCAGTTTTCAAAACACTTTTTCCAGTCCGCCGTAGACACCTCGTTTACAGCCTGCTCGAACGCAGCCAGCGCATCTTCCGGCGACGAAAATTGTATCCCCTTGAGCTGATTTTTTATTTTTGGAAATAAAAAGAAGTCACACGGAGCTAGATCAGGGCTGTAAGGAGGGTGACCCAGGAGTTTGACTGGTGTGCTGTCCAGGAAGTCCCTCGTTTTGAGCGCGGTGTATGCAGGCGCATTGTCGTGGTGGAGCAGTAGTCCGCGGAGCCCTGTGTTTGGGCGCTTGTTGCTCACAACAGAAAAAACTTCTGGTAAACATTTGGTAGTATACCATTCGGCGTTAATGCTTCTTTGATCTCGTAAGGGAATTGAGGCCAAGTGGCCAGTCAAATTAAAAAAGCTGGCGATCAAAATCTTCCCCCCGTTTCGAGATCGCTTCACTTTGGTAGGCGTTGGTTCATTTTGAAACACCCAAACTGTCGACTGGCGCTTGGTTTCTGGATCGTATTGATAAATCCAGGACTCATCACCTGTTACGATGTCGTAAACACGCCGAGACGAGCCTGCTTCAAATTTGTTCAGCATATCACGGCACCATTCCACCCGGGCCTGCTTCTGAGCGTCGGTGAGGTAGTGCGGCACCCAGCGCGATACTATCCTCCTCACGCGAAGATGCCCATGTAGAATCTCGTGAACGCTTCCCGATCCAATCTTTAATATGTGCTGAATCTCCTGATATGTAATTCGCCTATTATCTTGGATTAAATTTTTCACTGCTAGCACGTTTTCTTCCGTAATAGCCGTCAAAGGGCGACCGCTTCTTTCTTCATCCCCCAAGGTTGGTCGACCGCGCCTAAATTCGTTATACCAACGATACACGGTTGCCTTGGAGGGGCTTTCATCCATAAATGCCATTTGAAGTCTATCGAACGATTCATCCGGTTTCAGGCGACACTTGAAATCGTAAAAAATCATAGCTCTAAAATGTTCCCGGCGCAGATCCATTTTTCAGTAAGACACGATACTTTGAATTGGCTCGCAAAAATTGTGGAGGGAAATTTTGAAAATGGAACACACATATTTTTACTTACAAGTAGTCATATTTTCAAAAAAGATTCTAACCGGCCAGTCTGCCATATATAAAAACTATTTATCGCAATACTTTCTGAGTGGCCTGGTACAAAGCCTTTTCACTAATATTTAAACACTACAACCTACTATAGACTATTGTAGCATGGTTGTAACTAAAAAGAAAATGTAATGTAAAACACGTGTATCAATCTTTCCTTGACGGCCTTTGATCTTCGTCAATTACACGTTCAGAGCCGTTACTTAGGTCCGTATCGATAAGCAGTACTTGAGACTGACAGCTAGTTTGAGTTCGTTTCAGAAATGTTATTTCAGTACAATGTGGCCTGTAAAATACCTACTTAATATTGCTCTCAATCTTAAGTAGGTTTTATAAATACAAGCCTTAAAGAACATAGTTTAAGGACCTTTACAAATATATTTGACCCGGAGAAATTCCATTGATGTACCCATTTAACTAAATCGGTTCACATGTTCAGAAGTTTTCGTGTAAGGAAATTATAATCATCCTCAATTACTTTTGAACCTAACTTTTCTGTGAGTGGTTCTGAAAAAAATAAATGATTGTCTTGTCTAGGTAACACATTTTGTAGGTATTCTATAATTATACACTTGTATATCCAAGTGGAGTAATTTCCAGCCTCTCAGCTGTCTACGGCTTCACATGGACTTAAATTAGAACCAATAACACAGAATATATAATAGTACTAAGAATAATAAAGCAAACAATATTTTTAGCAATATACCAACAAATGTACCTTGAATAACCCTCAAAACTTTGTCAGACGTGGCGGAGCGACCTTTGTTTGGGTCGTTTTCGCTCTGCCTACCCCATCAGGGATACAGGCGTGACTATATGTATGTATGTATGTACAATATTTTTCAAATTTACTTTGCTGTAAAATATTATGAAAAGCAATAAAATAACATCTTATAATCTGTTCAAAATTCTTAGTATTTGATCTATATTTTCCCATATACATACATAAACAGAGCGTAAAACTCTTCCAAGCTGGACTGGGACCGAGAAAATGACATAGCATGTGCCAGCCTAGACAAAGTTCTTTCCTTCACGCCTGACCAAGTTTTGAGGGTTATTTGACATAAATTTGTATGTATATTGCTGTACTGACAGGTTGCCAGCCCATCGCCTAAATTACAATATACTGAAACCCTCGGATCACTAAGCTGGTTTTACAGCATGCCCAGGAATGGAAAAATGCATCTAGCACATTCTATGTTTTTTCCAAGATAGTTCGACACGAATTCGATTCAGACTCATTAAACTGCCTCATTCATATCGAGGGTTGAAGTAAAGCTGTGAACACATTCACGATGCCTCATTAACAGTGTTTGCACACGTAAAGCCGTTTTTATAGCACGCAAGGCCTTGTGCAAGCAGGTCAAGAGCTAGTATTTCTTATTTTTATTTTAAGCTGAATTTTCTCTTTCATGCTAGACTGGGAGCGAAAGAAAAACATAGAATGTGCCAGCTGCATTTCCTCCCGGGCATGCTGTAAAAACCAGCTAAGGGATCCGAGGGTTTCAGTATATAGCAATTCAGGCGATGGGCTGCAACCTGTCACTATAGCAATATACATAAAAATCTATCTCAAATAACAATTAAAACTTTGTCAGGCGTAGCGGAAATACCTTAAAAATAAGAAATACTAGCTTTTGAATTGCTTGCACAAGGCCTTGCGTGCTATAAAAGTGGTCATGCTATTACTGTAATTTTTATTTTATATTTTATGCAGACACAGGCTGTAAGTCACAGCATATAAAAAAATGTGATGGAAACTAAACTTGTGTTATGTAATATTATTTCTTTATCAACTGATCGAATTTTAAAACAATGCACACAAATAGTTGCAGTGTTGTACACCGGCTTGCGTCCTATAAAAGCTATTCACTCCTTAACATGTTTAAAACGAGGCTTTACACTAGTTTCAGTAACGATGTAAAGTCGTTAGGGCTTCTCCTTAATAGACGTTTTGTTATAATGTGTTATGCTGATGAAGGCTTGATACTCAAAGCCTTTTATTTGATAATAGAACAGGGTTTAGAGTACTTTTTAGGATTATAAAAGTTCTTAGCTATTAAAAAGCGTTACATCTTCGAAAACGTTCTCTCCAATACTCTTAGAATAAAACACTTCTTAAACTGATATTTGTTCTGTTAAACATATGAACTGAACACAACATGTCAAATTATTTTGATACTGCAACCACAGTACCTATGTTCAATATAGACTTTTATATCAGCAATAATAATTTACTTATCTACTAAGATGATATTGTTTCCATTTAACTTTCTTGACTTTTAAAATTATACTACTTTAACTTTTTATCACACCAAAAAAGTACCAATAAAGTATTTTCAAACATAGTGTGTTAGTTGGTAATTTTAGTATAAATAAAATATTTTTAAACATAGTCTGTTACTTGATAGTAATGAACCTAAACCCTTGTGGAAGGTACAAAATATAAAGGGTACCTAAGAAAGGATCTATAAAAGCCTACCTGTAAAATTAGGGCAGACATGGGCCAGACCTCAGGGACAGACAGTGATGTCATTGGTAATTTGTCTTCTGTCCTATTTAATAACCTACAAGATAAGTTCGAGTCTACTATTATTGCTGATGTACCAAATACATACATTCATATATCACGCCTTTATCCTTAATGGGGTAGGCTGAACGCAAACGACCTAAACAAAGATCGTTCCGCCAAATTTGCTAAACTTATTTAGAATATACCGCCTGCTGTTAACTTTTTTGAAGAAAATAGATTTAAAAAAAACAGTTTTCTTCTTCTTGTTGTTGTGTCGATCGTTTAGGCATTTTTATATTAATTTCGACCAGTACTCTGCCGAACGCACTGCTACGTCAGTGGCGTTGTACAGGTCTTCTTGCGCGCAAGATGGAGGGCACGCGGGGCAAGACAGTACATGTGCCATTGTTTGGGCCAAAAAACAGTAAAATAACACGTTACATGGACCCGAATGATATTGGAAAAAGAGAGAATAGAGAAAATTGTGTATCAGAATATTAACCGGGAAATAAATAATATAAAATGTAAAATGAAATTTTGAGGATGCAGTTTTATCCGGTGGATTAATGAATTTTCGCTGCTAAAAACTGCTTTTTATCCCTGTTTAAAATTTTAATAATATCGGATAAGCAAGCAGATAAGACCTCTATAGGTTTATCGTTGATCGAAATTATCCAGAAGTTAAAAGCAATGACATTCTCTTGCACACAAAGATAGCATAGATTAATCTATTGAGCCGGTCCTTGGTGAGAGAAAAAAACCTAGGGTGTTTGAGATAATAAGTCAAATTTATGTTAAATAAAAAGGTAAACTGCTTTTCCTTCAGCTCCTTCAATACTGTACGGGGAACGAAAGAAAAACATAGAACGTGGCAGCTGCATTTCCTCCCGGGCATGTTGTAAAAACCTGCTAAGGGATCCGAGGGTTTCAATTTATTGTAATTTTGACGATGGGCTGACAACCTGTCACTACAACAATATATCTTCAAATCATAATAATAATAACGATGAAAACTGTGTCAATCGTGGCGGAACGACCTTTGTTTTGGTCGTTTACGCTCTGTCTACCCCATTAGGGACAAAGGCGTGATTATAATATGTATGTATGTGTTTGTCAAAGACACTTTGGTAAAGCAACTAAAATGTATTAATTATATGTACGTAAATACTTGTAAGTTTCCTAATACGTCTAAGTCTTGCAGTAACTAATTCCAGTAGTAACTCTTGTCGGCGCAGTCTCGAGCTTTTGAGCCAATCAGTCTGTCTGTAATTCTGTTTGCTATCTAGAGTCAGACTTCTGTAATTACTGATTGCCTAGTAACTCTCGTAGCGCTTGCCACGACGTAGCAATCGTGTAGACAACAGCTACGACAACAGTAAAACATTCTCATTAAAATATATACATACATTTAATCACGCCTTTATCGCTAATGGGGTAGGTCTCTGCCACATTACACTCTCGTTAACGACCCAAACAAAGATCGTTCCGCCCCGTCTGACAAAGTTTTGAGGGTCATTTAAGATAGATTTTTAGGTATTTTCTGGTAATGCAAGGTTGTCAGCCTATCGCTTAAATTGCAATATACAGAAACCCTCGGATCCCTGAGCTTTAACATCATGCCCGGGAGGAAATGCAGCTGGCATTTATGTTTTTGTGTCCCTCCCAGTTAAGCATGGAAGAAATCTCTCGAAAAAATCATGCGTCATTTTAAATTATTTATTATATACAGACTCTTTTAATTCTTTCAGGGTAGGCAGAGCATAAAATGATATTTTACTTCAGAGAATATTTGTGTGCGAAGTTTTAACTTACGTCAACAGTCTAGTAAAGTTTCTGCCACGACTGATGAATAATTGATTTCAAAAAGTAAGTATATTATGATTATGATGAAATCAGTTTTTTGATCAAAAAACTAGGATAATAATATAAAATAATGATAATATTTACTAAAACAATAAAGACATGAGATTTTATTTATGTAAATTTTTCATATTAGGTACCTAACTAAAATTGGTTTTCCATTAAATATGGTAGCATTTCATCTATTAATTTGGCTACCGATCAAAACCTTGACTTTGAAAAAATACTGGACTTTTCTCTGGATTACGACCAGTATTTTGTCAAAGTACGGGATTTGATCAACATCCTAGTTTTTAGTTCAGAAAACCAATTTCATCATAAGCATATGACATACCAGGCCACTCAGAAAGTATTGCGATAAATAGTTTTTATATATGGCAGACTGGCCGGTAAGAATCTTTTTTGAAAATATGATTACTTGTAAGTAAAAATATGTGTGTTCTATTTTCAAAATTTCCCTCCACATTTTTTGCGAGCCAATTCAAAGTATCGTGTCTTACTGAAAAATGGATCTGCGCCGGGAACATTTTAGAGCTATGATTTTTTACGATTTCAAGTGTCGCCTGAAACCGGATGAATCGTTCGATAGACTTCAAATGGCATTTATGGATGAAAGCCCCTCCAAGGCAACCGTGTATCGTTGGTGTAACGAATTTAGGCGCGGTCGACCAACCTTGGGGGATGAAGAAAGAAGTGGTCGCCCTTTGACGGCTATTACGGAAGAAAACGTGCTAGCAGTGAAAAATTTAATCCAAGATAATAGGCGAATTACATATCAGGAGATTCAGCACATATTAAAGATTGGATCGGACTTCCTGGACAGCACACCAGTCAAACTCCTGGGTCACCCTCCTTACAGCCCTGATCTAGCACCGTGTGACTTCTTTTTATTTCCAAAAATAAAAAATCAGCTCAAGGGGATACAATTTTCGTCGCCGGAAGATGCGCTGGCTGCGTTCGAGCAGGCTGTAAACGAGGTGTCTACGGCGGACTGGAAAAAGTGTTTTGAAAACTGATTCAGACGCATGAATCTTTGTATAGAGGCTGGTGAAGAGTACTTTGAAAAAATTTAATAAAAATATATGTACCTGTAGAAAATTTTTTTTTAGTGTCGCAAATCTTTCTGAGTGTCCCACGTATACAAGCATGTTCAGGATGAAAACAAGCTGGAATCTCCTACGTTTTGTTTTGCTTTAAGTCTAGCATGGAAACGACAAAATAGGATTTATATCCCAAGTGAATAAAGTCCGAAAAGCCGTTTAGGTAGCAGGAGAAAGTTCCTTTTGTAGATAAGAATCGCCATTTAGAGCACAACTGTACGGTGTAATTGCTTGTCTTATTGCTGGTAGAAACGCAAACAGTCTCTAAGTACAGCGGTTAACACACTAGGGGCCGTATTTATAAAGTTATCTCAAGATTGACAGATAAGATAAGATAAGAATATACTTTATTGCACAGAAAAGCCAGAAGAGAAAATTTAGTAAAATGCAACACATAGCAGTACAAATAGGCGGCCTTATTGCTAAGTGGCAATTTCTTCCAGGCAACCTTAGGGTACAGGAAAATAAAAGTTGAACTAGTGGGCTGGTATACATTTCAGGCAATATATTGTAGAGGTAAGTAAATATGCTAATTAGGTGTATTTATATAATTAATCGCAATAAATAGTCATAGTTATAAATTACTTATACCTACATAGAATAATAATAAGTAGTATTATTTTATTGATAGGTATTATATTTTGTGCACGTTTTATCAGCGTATCGTTAAAATTATCACTTCTGTAGGTCTGCTGTAAGAAATTTCTTTTCAGAAATAAGCTGTGCCTGTTGTGTCTTTGTTTTTATGTCCTGTGTTTATGATGTTTTTTGTGTACAATAAATTATTAAATAATAGAAATACATAAATATTATATTAGCAATATTAAGTATGGATTTGACAGGTCATTTTGTACTGAAATGACATTTCTGATCCGAACTCAAACTAGCTGTCACTTTCAAGTGCTGATTATAAATACGGGCCTAAGTATAGCGGTTAACACAGTGAAAGGTTAGAGTTAAAATATGGCGAACCTACTACTTCTCCTATCGAGTGGGCTTTTGAGTCGATGAACGACGCAAAGAACCTTTATGTCAGAGTTTGTAAAACTGCCTAATAGCACAGCCAATTTGACCTCTGCCAAGGTTTTGTGCATAAAGCACTATTAAAGACAGTAACCGGCACCAACGGCTTAACGTGCCCGAATCAAGGAATAGTTTTTCTTAGTTTCCTTTGTAGATAAGAATCGCCATTTAGAGCACAACTGTACGATGTAATTGCTTGTCTTAGATTGTTGGTAGAAACGCAAACAGTTCCTAAGTATAGCGGTTAACACACTAGATAAAATAGGGTCAAAGAGTTGTGTAATTTCTACTTCAATCGAATGGGGTTTTTGGGCCAGCGTAGGACTCAATGAATCCTGGGTATCAGAGTTTTTAAACCGTCTAATACACACACATACACATAATCACGCCTATATCCCTAATGGGGTAGGCAAAGCGCATTCGACCTAAACAAAGGTCGTTCCGCCACGTCTGACAAAGTTTTGAGGGTTGTTTAAGATAGATATGTAGGCATTTTGCTGTAGTGACAGGTTTTGAGCCCATCACCCAAATTGCAATATACAGAAACCCTTGGATGCCTTAGCTGGTTTTTACAGCAACAGTCTAATAGCACATCTATTTTATGCTTCTGTTGTGGACTATGTAACGATCACTATTTAAGACAGCAACCGGGACCAACGACTTAACGTGCCCTTCGAAACACAGAATCCATTATCTAGACAGATAATAAGGTGATTCAACCTGCATAATCTTAAACAAACTGCGAAATCTTACAAAAGAGAAAAGTATTTTTTCGATTCCAGTTATGACCAATAGAAAACTTACTTGAACACTAAATACTCAAACTCAAAACCAAATGTAAACTTAATTTTCTCCTCGTTCGAATCAAACCCACGACCTCCAAATTAAGAGCCCCTTGTCCCAGACACCTAAAGACTTATGATTATACCACGGAGGCAGTAGGTCATGTGTCGACTAGTATCCAACGTGTTAATGAAGATTTAGGTCGTAGAGCAGGGTTACTGTGGTAATTACTGAAGTCTAGATTGCAACTAGAAACGCAAACAGAATACTTAAGCCCATCTGATTAGTCCTGCGATCCTACCACATTACTAATGATAAGCTTATAGCCATCATTAGACCGCTAAGATATATAGTTATTTTTTTTTAACTTGAAATCGGTTTGCTCTTGATTCTAGACACAAAGGTCAGGGATGACCGTGACAGAGTCGATGATGGAGCGAGCTCACGCAGAAGACGCCTGTTATGGTACTGGCAGTCTCACACACCGACGGATCACAGCAAACTGGTTAGCGCCGGACTTCGGTGAGCGGGTGGTCGCGAGCCAGGCGGCCCCTTGTGGAGCCTACCAACGCTTTGTTGGGATCGTTCAGCCGGACTTATTCACAGACAAGCCTGTGTTGCCATTGCCCGGGATGGACCACTAGGAGGTAGATCCCATCGCACTCTAAAATTAAGATAAGATAAATAAAAAAACTTTATTGCACATAAGAAATATTCATACAACACAACAGACAACATAAAGACAAGTGCAACATAGGCGGCTTTATTACTGCTAAGGTAGCAATTTCTTTAATATCTATTATTTAGTGTAGAAACGCACAGGCGTCACTTACTGCGCGCAAGGTTGCAGTCAACACGCTGCCAAAGCTTTTTTCATTGCCTACAACACACATGCGTCACCTTACGCTCTACGCGCGCCTACTGGTAGAGGGATGCGCGCCGGCATGGAGTTCATAGCTAAGCGCGCGTAGAGGGTAAGTTGACGCATTTGTGTTGTAGGCAATTCAAAAAATATTGACAGTGTGTTAAGCGCAACCTTGCGCGCAGTAAGTGCGCCTGTGTGTTGCTGCCCTTAGTCAGTATGCATACTGAGACACGTTTTTTTTTAGCTTGCGTGCTTTGCAAGCTAATAAAAACGTGTGATTGGATGCAAATAAAAGTACCTATAGAATGTACCGGCCGTTTCTCTAAGGCATCAGTTTGTTTTAATACCGCTTCAAATATACAAAACATTCACAGAACAAGCACTCCACAGAATGATCTTTTAAACAACAAACAAAAAACACCGCGAGTATCGTATTTCAAACTAAACTTGTGGTGCGCAGCTGCGTCACGCGGACAGAGGCGTGTAACCAACTTTTTATTCTGAATATTTTTAGGTCATAAGCTGAGAGCGTATCATCATCAGCCTGTATCAGTCCACTGCTGGACATATGCCTATCCCATGGCGCCACTCAGCTCGGTCTTCAGCCGTTCTCATTCAAATTATGCCCGATTTTTTACGAATACCATCATTTATATTATTCGAGAGCGTATATTCTACAACAAAAAACGAAGACATTATATACTTAATTCGCGTTTTACTTATCTAGGTTCCGAATTGACAAACAGAACTTAAGACTGACAGCAAGTTTGAGTTCGTATCATAGCCTGCCAAATCGATACTTAATATCGCTCTCAATCTTAATTAAGATCGCTTTGTAAATACGCGCCTGAGTCATCAAAATTTGAAGAAAAATTTATTTGAAATATAAAAATTATCAAACAAAAGAAAATGATCGATTTCACGCAAGAAATAAATCTAAACTAGGAAGAATTATTCTTCTTCTTCTTTTATCCAGTGGGTATCGAGTCTATGACCTTAATAAATTATTCTGAGATAAACTAATAAAAAACTAAAATCGGAAATGCAGAAAAATATCTTTAGTTACACCTTAAAATTTAAATACACCTTTTCACACAAAGTTAAGACATTTCCAAAACGTTAAGCATTCATAATAATGAATCCATTGTTAAAATCTAAATATCAAATCCACAGATGATTTTGTAGACGATTAGTCAAGCCCAATTTTGGGTCTGGTGAAGGCGTTTGTGGCACTTACTTTGCGATAACAAATATTATGGTCATATAGAAATAAAATATAATAAAAAAAAATGCGTAAAATCCAGAACTTACTATTCCTCTAACTTTAACATTCCACTCCAAAGTTTCTTAGTTTTAAGTTATTCAAGAGGACTTTATGAAGGCGGATGTTTGCGGGGAAACCCCGGACGGACCCTTGCACATACCTAGAAACTGCCTAAGTACCAAGTTTGTAGGATATTTCTGTACTCAGTTAAACATTCATGGTCCGAGAGGTGCCTATACTTTGGGCTCGATTCTAGATATTCCGGCGCTAAAACTAAAAATTAAATCTATTTGTCACTTTCAGACTAAAACATTGGAAAAGGACACGAGATCTATTCTCTCCGGTTTTTGATTTAAAGTCGATGGTTTTACGCGATATCTGTCATTTTTATCCGCCGTCATATGATGTCTTATAAAATTTACACAAATACTGGGGAAATGTGCAAAAACGCGTGTAAATCTAGCGGACAAAGTGTAAAACCATAGAGTATAAATCGCCTGTCCTTTTTCAATTTTATTATTTTTATGTGGCAGATTGATTTAAATTTTAGTTTTAGCTAGTAGTATCTAGAATCGTGCCCATTGTCTATACTGTGCGATAGTATAAACGTTTGACCCAGACTGGACGCAAGAACTGTCTGACCAGCTTGGCTTGGGTGGGAAATTTGAATGTGCTTGAATCCTTCGTCCAGTTCTGATTGTAGTTTGCATTATCGTATCTTCAATCAGTTTATGTATTAATTTATTCTATATTATACATTAGTTTATTTTAACTTCAATGCTGGACTGGGAGCGAGAGAAAAACATAGAATGTGCCAGCTGTAGTATTTCCTCCCGGGCATGCTGTAGAAACCAGTTAAGGGATCCAAGGGTTTCTGTATATTGCAATTTAGGCAAAAGGCTGCAACCTCTTACAACAAATCTATCTTAAACAACCTCCAAAACTTTGTCAGACGTGGCGGAACGACCATTGATTAGGTCGTTTACGCTCTGCCTACCCCAATAGGGATAAAGGCGTGATTATACGTACTTATGTAGTTTATTTTACAAATATCTATGTAGTAGCTTGTACTTAGTTTATGTATTATATGTAATGTAATGTATGTAGGATACTTATTTGACTAGGTTTGCACTATGCCGCTTACCGCTGCGAATTTTTCTTTCACTCAAAAGTTGTCTGGAAGAAATTGCTACCTTAGCAATAAGGCCGCCTCTTTTGTTATTATCTGTAGTGTTGTATGACTTTTTATCGACAAGTGAGACGAGATTGTGATGCAACCTTAGGATGAACTCAGGACCTCTTCTTATCAAATTGTTTCACGAGTTAATCGACCTGATGAACCCTGGTGTCAGAGTTTACAAACCGTCTAGTAGCACAGCTATAAGGCCTCTGACGTGATTTTAAAGATAGAGACCGGGACCGACGGCTTAACGTGCCCTCCGAAGCACTGAATCCTTTTTCTTTTCAGACAATTATGAGAGCCTGCAATGTAATAACCAAACTGGAAATAACCTCACAAAGTGATAAATCGACAAATATCAAATTTATGTTTTCCCCCTGGAAATCGAACCCAGAACCTCCGGATTGTAAGCCCATGGCTCTGACCACTGGACCACGGGGGCAACTCAGAACTGCTATGAGGTAATCTCATACCACCATACATTAAAAACAATACAAGCTATATAATCATTTTACATAATATATATTTACCGGGCCTACTCGCATTGTAATTTTGGTGGTAAAAACATAGTGAGGTTACCGATTTTCCCTAACGAATGAGTAAAAATAATCGCAAGTACTTAAAATCTTTTTATTACATACATATAATCACGCCTTTGTCCCTAACGGGGTAGGCAGAGCGTAAACGACCTAATCGAAGGCGATCCGCCACGTCTGACAGGGTTGTGGGGGTTATTTAAGATATATTTGATATTTTGTTTTTTTGTCAGACGTGGCGAAAGCGCCTTTTACGAGGCGTTAAACGTTCTGCCTACCCGGAAGGGATAAAGGCGTGATTTATGTATGTATGTATATTTGTAAATGCAGCTGGCACAATCTATGTTTTTCTCTCGCTCCCAGGCCAGCATGGAAGAAAAAAAAAAGTTATAAATCTATATAATAATAATAAGAATAATTTATTTAGAAATTTTTAAATTAAGAACTAAACTAATAGCGGTAGTTGCGGTACTGTGTATCTATGGTCTCGGAAGAACAATTTCCTATGGTATTTATTTGACCCAATGAATCCAGGAAAAACGCGAAACTTGTACCAAACCACAAGCTGTAACCCTTCATATGGACCACTAGTGAGACCACATGTTTCCCTTTTTATTGTACTATTTATGCAAATTTGTCCCCGTCCGTACACAAGTACCACAAGTAATGGATGGCTTTGCTTTATCTTCTTTTGTTTCACTTTAGTTTCGAGTGGTTAAGATTTGTTCAGCAAATCTTTTATTTTGTTGGATGTTCTCATGGTGTTATTTTTTTGGGTTAGTGCTTTGTTTTCTGGCAGTTTGACGTCTCAAAATAACGCAGAAACAAATACTAAAGCCAAATATTGCCTAAAGGCTATCTGTAGGTTGATCTGTAACCTAAAAAGCTTATTAGTATACTTTGCCTACCTAAATATTTTTGCGTAGGTACATAATCATTCTTGAAATGTTTTGCAAGTTAGGGCAACAACACACAAGCGTCACTTACCGGGCGCAACGTTGCGCTCAACACGCTGTCAATGTTTTTGCATTGCCTACAACAGACGTGCGTCACTTTACGCTCTAGGCGCTCAACACGCTGTCAATGCTTTTTGCATTGCCTATAACACACATGCGTCACCTTACGTTCTACGCGCGAGTAGCCATGGACTCTACGTCGGCGCATCTCTCTGCCAGTACGCACGCGTAGAGCGTAAGGTGACGCATGTGTGTTAATAGGCAATGCAAAAAGCATTGACAGCGTGTTGAGCGCCACCTTGCGCCCTGTAAGTAACGCCTGTGTGTTTCTGCCCTTAAGTAGATAAACAAAGAAGTATAATCTAACTAACCTGCTCCTTATGTCTATTGATTGATGTCCAATAACTCCAGCAATCTTGATCGGATCACATGTCACATATTTAAATTAGAAAGTGAAACTGCTCTGCGATTTAACTTGTGTAAATATTTCAAAATTATGTTACTCGGAACGTAGCTACGACGAATTTGCTAGTAAATTAGAAACAGACAAACTAATCAAAGCGGTCTTTGCACAAATTGTAAACATGAAGCCGAAATAGTTCAATGAGCATTCGCAGCAAACTCCGTATTATGCCACATTTGATATTATTGCAGTCGATGCGTTTGTAATATATACCAAAAGAGCATGTATTTCTAATGCACTGTCAGTATCAAAAGCATAGTCATAACACCTTGTCTATAGCAAAATATGTAGAAGCTATAAAACCATTACTTTAAACCATTACTTCCATGCTGGCCTGGGAGCGAGAGAAAAACATAGAATGTGCCAGCTGCATTTCCTCCCGGGCATGCTGTAAAATCCAGCTAAGGGATCCGAGGGTTTCAGTATATTGTAATTTAGGCGATGGGCTGACAACCTGTCACTACAGCAATATACCTAAAATTCTATCATAAATAACCCTCAAAACTTTGTCAGACGTGGCGGGACGACCTTCGTTTGGGTCGTTTGCGCTCTGCCTACCCCATTAGGGATAAAGGCGTGATTATATGTATGTATATGTATAAAACCATTCTTCTTCTTCTGTCGAGTGGTCTATCGACCCACGGAACCCTGGTGTCAGAGTTTGTAAACCGCCTAGTAGCACAACTATCAGGCCTCTGACATAGTTTGAGTAACGACCACTATCAAAGACAGCGACCGGGACCGAAGGCTTAACTTGCCCTCCGAAGCACGAAATCTTTTTCTTTTCGGACAATCAGGTGATTGAGCCTGCAATGTCCTAACCAAACTGGGGAAAAATTCACAAAGTGATAAATTCTCAAATATCAACTTTGTGTTTCCCCCCAAGAAAGGCTGTCTGCCTTGAGAATTATTTGTTTTGAAAACTTGCGCAAACCGATATTAAAGACAGGCTTAATCAGTGACTAACTATGGCTTTGTCTCATCATGTCCCTAGCCTTATCCCGTATCTCTCGGGGTCGGCTGCCTAATCTAGGTCCATATTATTGTGTATATATTTTATGAATACTATTATAGTCATTTCATATTGCATAAACGTATATACCTCTAAAGATATGCTTATATTTATTTTAGTTTTTAGTTATTCTGATTTTCGCTATTATATTTTTGTTGTATTGAAAGTATTTAAATATTTCCTATACTTCAGCACTACTCTCTTCTCTTTACATTCTCCTCTACCCAAAGGTTGTCTGGAAGAGATCGTTTCCAGCGATAAGACCGCCATTGTGCACATTCATTTAAGTTTATTTTCTGTTTCTTGTTTTTTGTGTACAATAAAGTGTTTTTTTTTTACTTTTACTAGGTGATTTATCGAGTACACTGTTTTTTGGACCTCCGTAACCCAGAAGGGAAACCAGACCCAATCCTAGATCAAAGTTGCAAGCCGCCAATGCTTAGCACTGGCCTCTGACAAGGTTCAACGACTAATATCTACGGTATTAAACTATACTAACCGGGGCCAACGGCTTAGTGTGCCTTCCGAAGCACGGAAAAAGCACCGAATAAACGTACATATGAAATTCGAAAACCAAAAAACAGTACGTGATGGGATTCAAACCACGTCCTCCCGGTCAGGAGACAGCCACTACACCATCGGACTCTTTTAAACTATGGCTTTATGTATGAAGACTTTTAACTTTTCCTTATTTCACTGTGCATTCTTTTCCCCTAGTTTACTGATAGCTGTACAGGAAGGAAAAAACCAGTGCCTACCAGCTGCCATTAGCATCAACTTAGTGTTTCTTCCATGTTGGTCTGGGAGCGAGAGAATAACATAGAATATGCCAGCTGCATTTCAACCCGGGCATGCTGTATAAACCAGCGAAGGAATCCGAGGGTTTCAGTATATTGTAATTTAGGTGACGGGTTGACAACCTGCTACTACAGCAATATGCCTACATATCTATCTTTAATAACCCTCAAAACTTTGTCAGACGTAGCGGAAAGACCTTTGTTTAGGTCCCCCATTAAGGCGTGATTAAATGTATGTATAAATTCTATTTCCCTAGTTTACGGATACCTGTACAAGAAGGAAAGTGATAGTAGGTAATCGAATAGATAAAGACCTTCATAATACCAACTCCACTTCCGTATTCTGCAGGAGTACCACCTTTGTACCTAATCAGGTCACATTCAGGTCAGCTTTTGTGCTGTGACCTGGGTATGCAAGTTCCGGGCACGAAGGGTTGAGGCGTGTAAGGCAGTGTGTTAACAACAATTAGTACCTGCCCCTGAAGTATAGTAGTCTGGGCCATGGGCTGGCTATTCGGAGGTCATGAATTCAATTCTCACAGTGGGGGGAAACACAAAGTTGATAATCACTACATAGTATAAAACAAAGTCGCTTTCTCTGTCTCTATATCCCTATGTATGCATAAATCTTTAAAACTGCGCAACGAATTTTGATGCGGTTTCTTTTAATGGATAGAGTGATTCAAGAGGAAGGTTTATATGTATTTAATACATGCATAATATAGTAGAGAAACACTGTTAATTTCCGTGCGAAGCCGGAGCGGGTCGCTAGTAACTAATAATTGTCAATTTATCATTAATTTAGATTTACCCAGTTTAGGCATGGACAATACAGGCGAAATGACCCGATTGTCTGTCACGAGAAAAGATTATATTGGTTGCAATCTTTAATAATGGCCTTTACAAAAATCATGACCTAAGCTAGAGATAGTTGTACGTACGTTAGTATATTATATTATTCCATGGTAGGACCAACCCCAGATAAGTTTATTTTGTATAATTATTACACCTAAGATTTTAGATTAAGTTTTCTTTTGTAATAATTGGTGACAAATAAACTTTTTCTATTATATTCTATAATGGTAATCGCCGAAATATTACAATATAAAATTACTAACTATGTATGACCTTGTCGGAACCGAATCCACACCTCCAAATTCAAAATTCAAGGCTTGGACCACTAGGTTATAAAAGCAGATTCAAGTAACTGAACTCGTAAAATAATTGCAAAATGCCCAGAATCTTACAATGTCCGATCTACAAAATCAGACTCTGTTTTAATATTCCTTTAGCACTCTCCAGAGATACATTCCATGCTTCACTGAATTTCTGAACGTCTACTCTGACCTGACGTATAATACCCTAACTCAAGGGAGTAAGGATGAAAATCCTTCGGCAATATTCATTCAAAATTAATTCTTACTTCTCGCGTACGTACCTATTGAACGCGCATCTTTTACCGAGATCGTGAAGCGAGAAGAAGGTAATGATTTCAAAGTGTTCTTACCATAATACTTATCTTTTTATAACATCATAAACATCTACTTTGTAATGTTACCAGTGTATTTAATATTAATTACGTAAACAAACATAATGTCATTAATGTATGGTTTAAAGGTCAAAAAAACTTAACGACAATTAAAATCCATTTAATAATCTAATTTGCCTCTCATTTTAAGTCTCACTTCCGTAGGTAAGCTGGAAGTAATTTCTTAGTAGAAATAAGCTGTACCTGTTGTGTCGTTATTCCTTTTGTATTGTCTTTCTCATGTTACTTGTGTACAATAAACAGTAAATAAATAAATAAATAAAATCGTATACTTCTTCCATGCTGGACTGGGAGCGAAAGAAAAACATAGAATGTGCCAGCTGCGTTTCCTTCCGAGCTGCTGTAAAAATCAGCTAAGGGTACGGAAGGTTTTGGTATATTGCAATTTAGGCGATGTGCTGACAACCTGTCACTAAAGCAGTAAACCTATAAATCTTTCTTAATTAACCTTCAAAAATTAGTTACACGTGGCGAAACGACCTTTGTTGTTTACGCTCTGCCTACCCCATTAGGAATAAAGGCGTGATTATATGATTATGATTATAACGACAGATTCTGAGTATTAATTAATGTACTCGTAACCACAACGACTTTTCTGCGTTTGAGATAATGTGTTTTGAGGTAATTTATCATTATGACATACTTCCATGCTGGACTGGGAGTGGGAGAAAAACATAGAATTTGCCAGTTGCATTTCCTCCCGAGTATGCTGTAAAAACTAGCTAAGGGATCCGATTGTTTCAGTATATTGCAGTTTCGGCGATGGGTTGACAACCTGTCACTACAGCAATTTACATACAAATCTATCTTAAATAACCCTCAAATCTTTGTCAGACGTCGCGAAACTACCTTTGTATAAGTCGTTTACGCTCTGCCTACCCCATTAGGGATAAGCGCGTGATTATATGTATGTATCATTATGAGAAAACTAGTTTTTATTTCGAGTGAACTCACAAGTCGATAGATGCAAAACATAAATTCCAATATTTGTTTTTTTTACTTCAAATGTTTTTTTTTTTACTTGGAAAGTTACGCATAAATGTGAAGATCGGGTAAATTCTACAGTAAAAAGCTTAGTATACATTGTTAACGTATACGATCATGATTTCGTGGAGCAATGTGCCTAAATCTACGTTACGTGAAAACGTATAGATGTAATGTCGAAGGTGATATTCAAGTGCAATCGATTTCAATGTAGCAGAAAATGGATGGTGAGAATGGGGCCGGGTTTAGTGAGAACAATGAGTCGTTTACTAGCATCCAAAGATTCTTGTTAAATTCAGTTTTTTTTTGGTATTGGTATAGTTTCATTTTGTACTAGCCAAAGCATGATAACATTGATAACACTACACGGAAACGAAAACGAGAGAAAATGTAGAACAAATAAAGGTTAAAATTCTTCGTTCTAATATTTATCCAGTACCTATGACAATACAAAACTCTGGATTCATATTTATGGGTTCAATATCAAATCAAATCTTACCAAATAACACTTTATTGTACACATGAAAACACAAATCAAACACACATAACATACCATAAGTGTACAGAAAGGCGGCCTTGTTGCTAAGGTAGCAATTTCTTCCAGGCGAAAGGCCACTTCCATGTCTACAAAGCACTTGGTTTTCACGTGCCACCTCTGACTTCTGATTAGCTGATCTTTATATACAACTAGCCCCGGATTCGCACGGAAATCATCAGTGTTTCTCTACTATATTATGCATGTATTACACATATAAACCTTCCTCTTGATCACTCTATCCATTAAAAGAAACCGCATTAAAATCCGTTGCGTAGTTTTAAAGATCTAAGCATACATAGGGATATAGGGACAGAGAAAGCGACTTTGTTTTATACTATGTAGTGATGTGTATGTCATAATATGTTAACTCAGCATTCGATAAATGTTGTAACACTAAGAATTCTATGTGAGACATCCGTCATATTAGTACCTGTAACTTAACTGCCTCCGTGGTCTAGTGGCTAGTGCTATGGACTCCCGATCTGGAGGTCCTGGGTTCGATTCCCAGGGGGGAAACACAAAGTTGATATTTGAGAATTTATCACTTTGTGGATTTTTCCCCAGTTTGGTTAGGACATTGCAGGCTGAATCATTTGATTGTCCGAAAACAAAAAGATTCCGTGCTTCGGAGGGCACGTTAAGCCGTCGGTCCCGGTCGCTGTCTTTGATAGTGGTCGTTACTCAAACCATGTCAGAGGCCTGATAGTTGTGCTACTAGGCGGTTTAAAAACTCTGACACCAGGGTTCATCGGGTCGATAGACTCGATACCCACTCGACAGAAGAAGAAGAAGTACCTGTAACCTGTATTAAAATGTCTAGAAAACCTGATGTCTAGATCAATATCGTAAAAGCTCAATCAACACCTTAATGGCACAGTCAATATTAAGCTGACGCTGAATAACACATTATTTTACATTTAGGCCATAAAGTTTGACATAAAAATACGTATTTTCATTGATAAAGCTGTCACTTTATATTATAAAGGCGCCGGCGATCTTGTGCCTTGGATTTGGCAGCTAAGGTCATAGGTTACTGACAGCTATATGATATTACTTCTATATGTTTTGCTCTTGATTCTAGTTTAGGCCAGACGGGTTGACTACAAGTGCAAGAGACAAATTTTGAAAGAATTTACATGCATAAAATCACGCCTTTATCCATAATGGGGTAGACAGAGCGAGAACTACAAAAGGTTCGTTTGCCACGTCTGATACGTTTTAAGGGTTATTGTAGATGATTGTGTGCATTGATATAGTGACGGGTTGTCAGCCCTTCGCCTAAATTGCAATACACTAAAATCCTCGATTTTATTAGTTGGTTATTATAGCATGCCCGGAAGGAGATGCAGCTGGCACATTCTATGTTTTTCTATCACTCCTAGTCTAGCATGGAAGATATTTCTTGGTAAAAATGTTCAGTTTTGTTGACTGAGGAACCCTAATATGCTATCAAATGAAATAGTTCGTTTCTCGCCATTTTCATGGCCACACTTGATAGAACAATCACAAAGAGATTAGGTATACATCTCGCAACGTTTAAATCTTGATACATTTAAAAGATTGCTTCGACATAAATAGATTTACAAGATTTCTTCTAAGTAATGTGCTTTTATAAGATAGGAAAGTGGAAAGATTTTACTGGAAAGCGCTACTCCGCTCATCTATCTGCCTTCATATCTTGTCTTATCTAACCTACGTCATTCTACTGCTGGGCAAACGCTTACTATTGTTTTTTTCGGGGATTGCTGTATGTAACAACACTTGTACTCGTTTCAAAATCATTATCTCCCTAGCCTTATCCCATATGTCACGGGGTCGGCTACGTAATCTAAGGAATTGGGCGAGGGTACTGGTTTTTACATAGAGCGACTGCTATCTGACCTCCGCAACCCAGAAGGCAAACAAGACCCAATCCTAGATTAGGTCAGAGTTTTCAAGCCGCCATTGCTTACCACTGGTATATAGTAAGTACTATTATGTATTCTGTGGCACTGGCCTCTGAAATGGCTTAACGACTAATATCTAAGGTAAGGTAACCGGGACCAACGGCTTAACGTGCCTTCCGAAGTACGGAAAAAGCACCAAATAAACGTACTTACATATGAAATCCGAAAACCGAAAAACACATTGGTACGTGGTTGGATTCGAACCACGACCTCCCGCTCAGGAGGCAGTGGCCCTATCCACTACACCATCGGGCTCTTTCACAATTCTTCACAATAAGTTTAGTTTATTCACCGACCGGTCAGAGTCCAGCATGGAAGACTTCCTTCCAAAAATGGTTTCCCAGGTCCAATATCTACGCTCCAAAGGTCACAACAAACTTAAAATTCCTCGCGCACTGCGCGTAACCAGCTCTCAAAAAGCATTAAGCAAATCCTGTAGGCTCGCTCTGATTCCGTCTACACAGCGAGCACGTGTCCACTGTCCAACGTCCGATATCGGGGGAATGGTTGAAATTCCTCGTGCCGTCATAACCAGCTCTCAAAAATCACTAAGCAAATCCTATAGGCTCGCTCTGATTCCGTCTACACAGGGAGTGCGTGTCCACTGTCCAACGTCCGATATCAGACTGTGCTCATACATAATTATAGTTATATTTCTTACGAAACAGAGAAAAGCAAACATGCTCGAGAATAAAACACAGCTGGTTCATATTATCGCCCAGTTCAGCATGAAAACAGCATCAGAGCTTTAGAAGGATACTCAGATAACAAATCAAGTGAAACTTAGAACTCAGTTTGCTCATCCAATAGAAGACGTTCAATATTATTCTCCGGCGTCGTAATATGATTAGTGTTCAAATAATTCAGACTATTCAAAGTTTCAAGTTCAAAAGATTCAAGGGCAAACTGAGTCCTTGAAAAATGGTTTTCCCGGTCCAATATTTACGCTCCAAAGAACAGAGAAATAGGATTGTTTTTTCCTACCAATAGAGGTCCTAAAATGTCAACTTTGTGTTGATTTTCAATGACTAGGAAACTTTGGCACAGTAATTATATGGCATTTTTTATAATTTTGACTGTACAAAGGACTTCAACTCCGTAGACTTTGATGTACTTCTCACTATTCTTCGCTCCTTTAACATTTCATCATCAGCTGTAGCTTGGTTTGATTCTTACCTTCGTGGCCGCTCGCAGCGGATCCGCTCTGATGAGCTTTGCTCGGATTGGTGTGATCTTGCTGCAGGTGTGCCGCAGGGTGGCGTACTCTCTCCTCTTCTTTTTTCAATTTTCATCAACACTGTTACGTCAGTTATTTCCTCAAACTTCCATCTCTATGCAGACGACCTACAACTTTACCGTCACTTTAATATCTCTGATATTGATCGTGCTGTTGAGGAAATCAATGCCGATCTTAATCGTATTGCTGATTTGGCTAAGTCCTTTGGACTTTTGGTTAATCCCAAAAAATCGCAGGCTATGATTGTTGGTAGTTCATATATGTGTAACCAAATAGATAGGACTACGACTTCCGTTCTTTACAATGGTACACCTATTTCTCTTTCAAAAACGGCTAAAAATCTGGGCGTTGTATTGGACGCGAACTTTTCATGGACGTCGCACGTTAATGAAGTCAGTAAAAAGATACATTTCTCTTTCCACTCACTTAAACGCCTTCAAAATTTCTTACCCCTAACTACTAAAATTTCGCTCTCTCAAACTTTACTTCTCCCTATTTTAGATTACGCCGACATTTGCTATCTGGACGCCACAGAGGAGCTATTAAATAAACTTGAGCGACTTCAAAATCTGTGTATACGCTTCATCTTTGGACTGAAGAAATACGACCATGTCTCTCAATTTCGTTCCCAACTCAAGTGGCTCCCAATCCGCTTCCGCAGGAATACTCATATCCTTTGCACCCTTTATAATGTCCTCTACAATCCTTCTTCCCCTCCCTATCTCCGTGAGCGTTTTACATTCTCACGTCCCTTGGATAAGCCCTGTCGTTCAAACGTCAGGACTCTTCTTTCCATCCCCTCCCACCGAACCGATTTCTATTCCTATTCCTTTACTGTTCATGCAGTCAGATTATGGAACTCTCTTCCACCGACAGTTCGTGATAGCTCGTCTATCGCTGTCTTCAAAAGACGAGTTAAAGAGCATTATCTTTCCCTGTCAAAGTAATCCGTGTTTAGGGTATATATTTATGTATATATTTGTATATAAATAGCTATAAGTATTTATTTATTTTTGATTATGTATATAATTGAAAGTATTTATTTATTTCTTGTTAATATTTATGTAAAAGATTTACATTATATAATTATTTTATAGTAGTATTATCTTATTGATATTTATTAAATTTTGTGCACGTTTTATCCGCGTATCTTTAAAATTATCACTTCTGTAGGTCTGCTGTAAGAAATTTCTTTTTAGAAATAAGCAGTGCCTGTTGTGTCTTTGTTTTTTATGTCCTGTGTTTATGATGTTTTTTGTGTACAATAAATTGTTAAAAGGATTTAGACCAAATAAGTTCCTATGACGGCCTGAAATCCGAAATCAGCTGTTTATGAGCAATGGAGAAACACCTCCCAAATGTATGCAGGATCGAACGCGGCCCGACCACATCATTCTGAGGGTAGTTGTATTCATAAACTACTCACGATAATAAAGAAGAAAAGTGTATTTTTGGAGAGATTCTGGTCTCTGTGGTACGGTTTTTAACCCTTTTGGATCACATAGCTTAAAGCATACCATATTCAAAGACTCTTAAACAGGATTATTCTCCAATTTTATCTTTTAAATGTAACGTAAGTGGATCTACAGTACTTGAATATAGTTACGCCTTTAAACAAATGCCGATCCGCCACGTCAGAAAAAGTTTTGAGGTTTATTTAAGATAGATTTGTAGATATATTGCTGTAGTGACAGATTGTCAGCCCTTCGCCTGAATTACAATATACCGAAACCCTCGGTTCCCTTAGCTGGTTTCTACAGCATGCCAGGGAGGAAATGCAGCTGGCATATTCTATGTTTTTCTCTCGCTCCCAGGTCAGCATAGAAGGAAACTTTCAACTTGGTTAAACTATTAGCTCCTTTATTTTAATTTTTTTGATAATTTTAGTAGATACCTACTGTGAAAAAATAAAATAGTCTAAAATAGTCCCCTTAATTTTTGTCAGACGTGGCGAAAGCGCCTTTTACGAGGCGTTAAACGCTCTGCCTACCCCGTAAGGGATAAAGGCGTGATTTATGTATGTATGTATGTACCTACTGTGAATCAAATATTTTTAAGAACATAACTACAGTCGCTACAGTCACTACGATACTGTCACCGGCAAGAAAGAAGATTGTTTCGGTTTGTTTATGATGAGATAAATTTTACAGGACAACAACTTATCCAAACTTTTCGATTTAAGTTAAACTCAGTTCGGCTATCACCTGAAAAAATCTTTTATAACTACGTGATTACAAGTATGTTTAAATGAAATGTAAATTAAATTAATCGTTTCCAAGATAAACAACATAGAGTACATTTTTAATTAAATGCTTTTAAAAAGCTATTAATCTTATTTATCGAAATAAATTATAACTTAACCTATGATAACCTTGTGTAACGAACTATAGCTTGAGAGTAGATTATTTTCAATCAAAATCCACTGCAGCTAAAATCGTAACCACGATCTTAGGCGGGCGGGTGAAATCGCGGGATGAAAGCTAGTTCCAATATAATCTATCTATATCAACCTATATCTACCCACTGCTGAGTATGGGCCCCTTCTTTTATATGCCACCTACACCGATCCTGTGCCTTCCGCATCCACTGTTTTCCCTCAATCGCCACTATATCATCAGTCCATCTGGCTGGTGGTATGCCTACTGGTCGTTTTACTGATATCGGCAGCCACTCTGGTACCGCCTTGGTCCACCGTCCATCGTCCCGACGAGCCAGGAGTTTAAATATAATAAGCTGAAATATTTCAAGAACTTCCAATACTTGTCAAAATCTTAATTAACAAGCAGCGATATTCTTATAGCTTTTGAATAAATTGCTTCTACAATGCAACTGCAAATTTAAAAAGGTGCCAATTCTTTTACTAATTCTTCAAAAATATCAACATGATATTAAAATTCAGCACAAAACCAAAACCGCGATTACCACCGCTGCAATATTATGCAGAAAGGGTGTGTAAGGACCGCTGCGAAGTAAAATATAGTTTTAGAATATCTTTACATATTTTTATACTGGACAGGAAGGAACTGAAATCATAGAATGTTCCAGCTGCTTCTCCTTCTGGGCAAACAAGGAAGGGACCCAAAGTTTCTCTATACTTCCTACAATTAAGTTTAAATTGGCGGATAGCTCGTCACTACCAAACTTATTTGCTTTACTTGATTCTGTCGAATCGAAAAACCTGTTCAACAGAATCAAGTTGAAGTAATTACAATAATTTAGAACCTTATAAATTAGCGATTCATAGCTCGGTGTAGTAAGTGAACCCGATGGTGTAGTGGATAGGGCCGCTGCCTCCTGAGCGGGGAGGTCGTGGTTCGAATCCTACCACGCACCAATGTGTTTTTCGGTTTTAAAATTTCATATGTACGTTTATTCGGCGCTTTTTCCGTGCTTCGAAACGGCCTTAAATTATCTTAATCACTATAACTTGATTTTGTTGGACCAGTTTTTTGTACTGCATTTTTAGTGTATTATGTTTTTTTACTAATGGGGTTGCCACTTGGCTAGTATCGTTACCTTAAGTTCAAAATTTGTCAAATATGTCAAAATATTTAAACATGTCGCTGACAATATGCTTACCTCTAAAACGCTATTATTTACAAAATGCACTACTATTCCTCTATGGCCGCGATATATTCAGAAAGGGTGCGTAGTGTAACAACCACAGCGAAGTGAAATATGCTTTCAGGATATCCTTAATGTAAACCCGGAGTGTTTTGATTGCGGAACTAGACGTTCTAAAAGTTTCAGTAGTGATGTTAGCCACTTTAAACATAGAATTTATCAACTACCTTCTCTTCCCTGGCAAATTGTAACAATCAGTAAAAAACCCATCCTCACTAATGGATGGTTATAGACCCGTATTCATAAAAAGCGCTTGAGATTGACAGCTAGTTTGAGTTTGTACTGAAATATCATTTCAGTACAATGTGGCCTGTCAAATTCATACTTAATATTGCTCTCAATCTTGAGATCGAGAGCAATATAACTTATCTCTAGCTGTCAATCTCAATTGATGTTTACTAATACGGGCCTTAGTGTTTCACAGTTTAGACGATAAGCTGACGTCGAATCACTACCGCTACGGATGTGATAAAAATAAAACTACTGTTGACATTCTGCCTACCCCTTCAAGGATAAAGGCTTGATTATCAGCGAAGTGAAATATGGTTGCAGGATATCCTTAGTGTAAGCCCGGAGTGTTTTGATAGCGGAACTAGACGTTTCGAGTCGATCGTTAGCGCTGAGAGTTAGCAAGTTTCGCTAGAGATGTTACCCACTTCTGTTTCCATTTTCGGAAGCTATTTGCTTACTCAATTTTGAAATGGTCAAGCATAGATACTAACGGCATCATTGCTCTAGCCTTATCCCGTATCTAACGGGGTGACTACCTAATCTAGGGGATTGAAGAAGGGTACTGGTTTTTACACAGAGCGACTGCCATCCGACCTCCGCAACCCAGAAGGAAAACCAGACCCAATCCTAGATTAAGCCAGAGTTTTTAAGCCGTAAGCTTAACACTGGTCTCTGACATGGCTTAACGACTAATATCTACGGTATTAAACGATATTAACCGGGACCAACGGCTTAACGTGTCTTCAAAGCAAGGAAACAGCACCGAATAAACGTACATATGAAATTCGAAAACCGCAAAACACATTGGTACGTGGTGGTATTCAAACCACTACCAGCCGCTCAGGAAGCAGCGGCTCTATCCACTACACCATCGGGCTTTCTAGGCTAGATATCTACGTATATATTAATATCATTTATAATCTGCGTGACAGGAAGCGGAACCAAGGTAGACCCCTGAGACGTAGTCGGATTGATAATCTCTGCCAGACTCTTAAGTCCATGAACCAAACAAATCCCAATGGAATAATAAAATTGGAAAGGGTCCTTTGCTGAAGGTACTCGTAACTCCAAAATTTGAATTCTCATATCATAAAGTAATCTATATCAATTAATTCGCTCTGCTCTTAACTGCCTCCGTAGTCTAGTGGTTAGAGCCTTGGGCTTACGATCCGAAGGTCCTGGGTTTGATTCTCAGGGAACACACACAAAGTTGATATTTGTCAATTAATCACTTTTTGAGGATTTTCCGAGTTTGGTTAGGACAATGCAGGCTGAATCACCTGATTGTCCGAAAAGAAAAGAAAACTGTGCTTCGGAGGCCTATTACCTGTGCTACAAGGCGGTTTGAAAACTGACACCAGGGCTGCTCATCGCGCCATTCGACTCCAGAATCCACTCGCTAAGAAGAAGAATTCGCTCTGAATGTGCAATATATAAAAAAATGCGCTTATGAATATAGAAGTAATAATATCAGAATTTTTTTGACAAGTTAGAGCAAAAGCTTTTTCAGGCTTTCGAGAATTTCTGTTTACCTTACTTTTTTGAACACTTTATTTGTTATGTAAAGTTCGTAATTAAGATTTCGACTCGTATTGGAACGCCTATATATCTAGTACAAACATTTCGACATGAGACTTGCTGAGGTTTATATTAATTTTAATATTATAATTTTTAGGGGTGAGATGGGATCAACCTCCCAGTGGTCCACCCTGAGCAACGGCAATACAGGCTTGCCTGTAAATAAATCCAGCTCAACGATCCCTACAAAGCGGTGGTGGGCTCCGAAAGGGGTCGCCTGGCTCGCAACCACCCTCTCACCGGAGTCCGGCACCAAACAGCTTGCTGTGTTCCGTCGGTGCGTGAGACTGCCAGTGCCATAACAGGCATCTTCTGGGTGAGCTCGCTCCATCGTCGACTCTGTCACGGTCATCCCTGACCTTAATGTCTAGTGTCAAGAGCAAACCCATTTCAAGTCAAAAAATGTATTACTAGTTCCCATCCCGCAGTTTCACTCACTTAAAGCCATGTCTTGTCACTCTAGGAGAAGAAAAACGTCAACAATTAGCAAGACCATCAAGACCAAGTTTTTATAAGTACTATTAGGTCATTTTAAAATTAAGCGCAAATATTTCAATGGTGTGATTTACTTCATCTTAGCGAGTGGATTCTCGAGTCAAACGACCCGATGAACCCTGGTGTCAGAATTTACAAAGCACAGCTATTAGGCCTCTGACGTGGTTTGAGTGACGACCACTGTCAAAGACAGAGGCCAGAACCAACGGCTTAACGTACTCTTGAAGCACGGAATCCTTGTTATTTTCGGAAAATCAGGTAATTCAGCCTGCAGTGTCCTAATCAAACTGGGGAAAACCTCACAAAGTCAGAAATTGACAAATATCAACTTAGACATACATACATACATAAAATCACGCCTTTATCTCTTACGGGGTAGGCAGAGCGTAAAACGCCTCCTAAAAGGCGCTTTCGCCACGTCTGACATAAATTGGGGGCAATTTTAGATTGTAATGTGTATTGCTGTAGTGACAGGTTGTCAGCCCATCGCCTAAATTACAATACACTGTAACCGTCGAATCCCTTTTGCTGACTTATACAGCATGCCCGGGAGGAAGGGCAACTGGAACATTCTATGTTTTTCTTTCTCTCCCAGTCCAGTATTGAAGTTAATATCAACTTAGAGTTTCCCCTAACCGACACCAGGGTGCATCGGGTCGATTGACTCGATACCCACTCGACAGACGAAGAAGCTGAAGATAAAAAATATTATAGTTACTATTATCTACCTATATTTAGTCACAAAAGTGGAGCTTTAGTAGGTCAACAGGTCACGTAAGGGGTTTCCCAAGGGAAAAGCAAGTAATTTAAATCACATTATACCCTGTCACCGGGTAGGAAAATTATGTAAGGTAAATTAGTTGATTTATTTCCCTAGAAGTACTTTAGCTTCCATGCTGGCCTGGGAGTGATAGAAAAACATATAATGTGCCAGCTGCATTTCCTCCCGAGCATGCTGTAAAAACCAGCTACGGGATCTGAGGGTTTTAGTATATTGTAATTTAGGCGATGGGCTGACAACCTATCACTACAGCAATATACGTATAAATCTATCTTAAAAAACCCTTAAAACTTTGTCAGACGTGGCGAAACGACCTTTGTTTAGGTCCTTTACGCACTGCCTACCCCATTAGGGATAAAGGCGTGATTATATGTATGTATGTAAGTACTTTACATAAAAAAATTACTAGCGACCCGCCTCGGCTTCGCACGGACATCATCAGTGTTTCTCTGCTATATTCTGCATATATTATGCATATGAACCTTCCTCTTGAATCACTCTATCCATTAAAAGAAACTGCATCAAAATCTGTTGCGTTGTTTTAAAGATTTATGCATACATAGGGATATAGGGACAGAGAAAGCGACTTTGTTTTATACTATGTAGTGATACTTCTTCCTCTTCTTAGCGAGTGGATTCTCGAGTCGCATAACCCGATGAACCCTGATGTCAGAGTTTTCAAACCGCCAAGTAGCACAGCTATTAGGCCTCTGACGTGGTTTGAGCAATGACCACTATCAAAGACAGAGACCGGGAACGTCGGCTTAACGTGCCCTCCGAAGCACCTAATCTTTTTATTTTCGGACAATCAGGTGACTTAGCCTGCAATGTCCAAACCAAAGTGGGGAAAAGCTCGCAAAGTAATAAATTGACAAATGTCAAATTATGAGTTCTCCCTCCCCCCTGGGAATCGAACACAGGACCTCCGGATCGCAAGCCCATGTCTCTGACCACTAGACCACGGAGACAGTTGCAGGAAATTTTATACTATTTCATTTACATTTATATTATCACAACATAGTATAAAACAAAGTCGCTTTCTCTGTCCCTACATCCCTATGTATACATAAATCTTTAAAACTACGCAATGAATTTTAATGCGGTTTCTTTTAATGGATAGAGTGATTCAAGAGGAAGGTTTATATGTATAAAACATGCATAATATAATAGAGAAACACTAATTATTTCCGTGCGAAGCCGGGGCAGGTCGCTAGTATTCTATAATTTGTGTAAAGTTATGATGAAGTTTGTTGTTTTGGGATATTTCCGGTCTAAATCCAGTGGATCAGAAATACATATTTCGATCCCCAGTCACCCAAAGTGGATGATGTATCAAGGTGGAATTGTTTTCAGTTTGTTTCAGATAATCCTGACTGAACTGAATTTGCTTGGTTCAAAACCATTCTTGCACTGACATCTAGCAATTGGATAAACCTATCCCTAACTTTGAACTAGACTATAATAAAAGGCAAATACCAGGTGTAAGGGACAGCGTCCCGAAAACTGATAGGGTTTGCTCAGTCAACGACACTGAACAACTATTAGCAGGTTTTTTTCAAGTAGGCCTTACAAATTGTCTGATCGAGGTGAACATTTTGTACTGAAAAGCCATTTATTTTCTCTTTCTGAAATAATTTCCTGGTGAAAATTTTTCGGTATCGTTGACAGAGGAACCCCTATCAGTTTGCGGGACAATGAAGTCGATTCTCGCGACAAAATCCTAATTCTAATTCTTAACTAGCGCAGTCATTTTCTTAATTTTGAAATAAGATTATGATAGCAAGTAAACACATGATTTTGACATTTCTTATTTGACGTAAGACGCTTTAAATAATAAGAACTGAGCATAGAGCATGCTTCCTTATTTTACGTCAAATAAGCAGTCTTATGTCAGACTAGGAATGTCAAAGTCATGTGTTTATTTGCTATCTTGTTCTTATGTCAAACTTATGAAAGTGACAAATGCTAAGAATTAGAATTAGGATTATGTCGCGAGAATCGACGCCAATGTCCCTTACATCTGGTATATTACATAAAATAAAAAACATACATACATATAATCACGCCTTTATCCCTAATGGGGTAGGCAGAGCGTAAACAACCTAAATAAAGTTCGTTTCGCCGTTCGTTTCGTATATTTGTAGGTATACGTATTGCTGTAGTGACAGGATGCCAGCCAATCGCCTAAATTACAATATACTGTAAATCTCAGATCCCTTAGCTGGATTTTACAGCATGCTCGGGAGGAAATGCAGTTGGCACATTCTATGTCTTTCTCTCACTCCCAGTCCAGCATGGAAGTAAACAACAAACGAAACAAAACCACAACGCCCCCAACGAAACCTAAACTTATAACTAAAACTGTCGCCGGCTATCGGATGCAATACAAAAACAATCAAACTCCTTGTAAACCGTTTAAAACTGTTGATAGCTTATCAAGTTCTCTGACCTAATAATGGTGTTTTCAACCTAAGGCTAGGAAAATCTAAGCTGGATCATGTGTCTGTTTGATAAGCAAGATGATTTTGCACTCTCTACAGAAGTTCAATACGGCATCTCTGAAAATATCGACGCGACGCACGAAATATTATTTTAATAGTCGTAACACATTTTTCCTCTTTTTCATGCTGACCTAGGAGTTAGAGAACAACATAGATTGTGCCAGCTGCATTTCCTTCCGGGCATGCTGTAAGAACCAGCTAAGGGATCCGAAGGTTTCAGTATATTGCAATTTAGGCGATGGGCTGACAACCTGTCACTACAGTAATATACCTACAAATCTATCTTAAATAACCCTCAAAACTTTGTCAGACGTGGCGAAACGACTTTTTTTAAGGTCGTTTACGCTCTGCCTAACCTATTCGGGATAAAGGCGTTTCCTCTTAAACCGCGCAATAATTCGCTGTAGCGATTTGTCCTGCGGCAAGGCCTTCAAAGTTTAAACTGTCATCAGTCTCGATCTCTGTCACTGATAGTGGTCATTTATAGTCGTCACACAAACCATGTCAGAGACCTTTATAAAATTCTGACTCTAGAGCTTACTTCATCGTTCCTTGACCCAAAGAAAAACATACATATATTCACGTCTTTATCCCTAATGGGGTAGGCAGAGCGTAAACAACCTCACAAAGGTCGTTCCGCCATGTCTGACAAAGTTTTAAGGGTTATTTAAGAAAGATTTGTAGGTATATTGTTGTAGTGACAGATTGTCAGCCTATTGCCTAAATTGCAATATACAGAAACCCTCGGATCCCTTACCTGGTTTTTACAGCATTCGATGTTTTTTTTTGCTCCCAGTCCAGCATGTAAGAAAACACAAATAATAATAGACCTACAAATAACACGAATAATAATAGGTTTTTCTCAACATCCCGTATCAACAAACCCTTACCGTATATTCGCTAAGCCCGCATCTGAAACCTCAATAATGACCCTTAGATCCCTTGAGGTCTAAAGAGGTCAGTTTGATAGTGAATTGATGAACACGCAGTTGAGAGTACAAAAGATGTTGCCTAGTCACAGGCCCGAGGTTATATCGTAAAGGTATGTTTGCAACAAAATGGCGCCCAGTCCCCTTACTAAGCATAAAATAGGTCTGCCAGCTGTTTGAGTTCACCGTATTATTTCTTATTATTACTTCACATTTCAGACCAAAATATGAGAAATACGAAATCAAATGGACAAGGCAAGATTTAAACCAGCGACATGGAATGCCATTGCTCCAGATACCAACTGAGTTGCTGCAGTTTCGGGTGGGATGGGATCTACCTCCTAGTGGTCTACCCCGGGCAACGGCAACACAGGCTTGTCTGTGAATAAGTCAGGCTGATCCCTACAAAGCGGTGGTAGGCTCCGCAGGGGACCGACTAGCTTGCAACCACCGGAGTCTAACGCCAAACAATTTGCTGTGTTCCGTGGATTAGTGAGAGTGCAAGTGCCATAACAAGCATCTTCTAAGTGAGCTCGCTCCATCGTAGACTCTATCACGGTTAATCCCTGACTGACCTGAGGGTCTAGAGTCAAGGGCAAACCCATTTCTAATTAAAAAAATAAACCCTCCATAATTCTGTTCCCTCCAAATGTGTTGCGTGGGCTTATGAAGATAAGTTCACCCGAAAACCCTCCAAATATGAACCTATTACCCCTTCTTCTTCTGACGAGTGGGTATCGAGTCTATCGACCCGATGAACCCTGGTGTCAATGTTTTTAAAACCGCCTAGTAGCACAACTATCAGGCCTCTGACATGGTTTGAGTAACGACCACTATCAAAGACAGCGACCGGGACCGACGGCTTAACGTGCCCTCCGAAGCACGAAATCTTTTTCATTTTAGGAAAATCAGACCAAACTGGGGAAAAATTCGCAAAGTGATAAATTCTTAAGTATCAACTTAGTGTTTCCCCCTGGGAATCGAACCCAGGACCTCCGGATCAGGAGTCCATGGCACTAGCCACTAGACCACGGAGGCAGTTAAAAACGGGTTAACGGGACTTCTTAAAAAACGTAGAATAATAGCAGATATCACATTAATTTACGATTTGACCAATAATGTAGTTGACTGTCCAGCGTTGGTCGCGCGAGTAGGGCTACGCACACCCGCAGTTCGCACTCGTCATGCACGGTTGTTCTATGAACCTCGTGTAAGTACTAATTACGGTAAGAACTCTACATGACTACATGAATCTAATTTATATTGCACAGAGCTTGACATATTTCATACGAACCGGAGTTTGTTCCGAGGGAAATTAATAGAAATTATAAAGGATTTGGATGAAAATAAAAAATGAAAATATTTATTTACCAGAAAAGGAGTTGTACAAAAAAGAAAATAATGACAATTCGACTTACAAATAAAAACAGTTTAGTACAAAACAACAACACTTAACAGCGGACCCTGCACTAAGCACAGCTTGTATCGCAGGGGCCCGAACTTGGTTGCCAATCTCAATAGGACGCTTGTTATATTTGTCATCATGGCAGTAATTATACAAAAATAGCAAAGTCTGACTTTTTCAAACAGAAGAACAGATTTTTTTTATTAAATTAAATGAAAAATTTATATTATTTTGCTACAAACTCTACTTTATACATACATTTATTTAAAAAGGACGGGAACAATATTTTAGAAAAAGTGTGTATGTGTGACTTTGTGTTTGTGTGTGAGTGTATGTAGATATATATGTAAAATAGGCGCTAAGAAATAAAATAACTACTATAATGCCTTGAGAGTTCTACCACCAGGTGAGATGGCGGACAAATGCTCGCCTATATATATTAAAAAAAAAAGAGTTCAAGAGTCTGCCGATGGTAAAATTTTCTCAGTTTCTGCATAGTTTAAGCCCAGCAACCATTTCTTTATCATTGTCTTAGCCACTGGAGTCGAAGAGGTTTTAATATCGGGTAGTTTCTGGCAAATTTTATTTAATATGTAGGGAATGAGATAAACTGGATGACGCTGTGCAAATGTGGTGCGAACCGCTGGTACCCTAACTCTAAACACTATGCCGCTCATCTAGTACTACAAAGACGGAATTGTCATAAAATGCAAAAATGAGTTAATGATGCCAGAATGTTCCAAAATATTCAATACGTATGGTGTTACAAAGTCGTTTTTATTGTTCAACAAATGAGCGTAAGATGGCGCCACTGTCTTTGTTGCATCGGTACAAAAAATGACTCGCCATGAGTGCAACGACGCCATATTGGTCAGTTGCGCGGGACGCCCCGTGACAGTCAGTCGTGTTGGAGTGCTACATCGTCGTTTAGGTAATTATGACATCCTTTTTTTCTATTTCTAAGTGCCAAACGACGTAAATGTATTTTCTGTCTTTGTAGCACCAAAACAAAATACTTTTTTGAGAGCTACATTGCTGTAAATGTATTTTTTGTCTTTGTAACACCAAAAAAAGAACTTTTATTGAGAACTACAGTACCGTAATTGTATTTTTTGTCTTTTTAGCATCAGAAAAAATAAATTGTAAAACCTTCAATGCCGCAAATGTACATTATTGTCTTTGTAGCAACAGATAAAATTTATATTTTGTGAGCTACAATACCTTATATGTATTTTGTGTTAATGTTTAACTATTATAGCTCCTAGTATGTACAGTCATTGTAGCACTACAGCTCAATGAGTATAGTTAACTTTGCGTCAGCATTACTCTACAGAATTGTGTTATTTGAAAATATTAAATATTGCATGTTTTGTTTTACTTCATTATTACTAAAAGTAGTAACTTAAAAAGTGAGAAGTATCTAAATAAAAGTAAATGAACAAATAGCATCAAGTTAAATCTTTTTTTTTGTTTTAAATAAGTACCTACTTGTGTGTTGTGTCTGCAATAAAACATTAATTTATTTATCTATCGACTTGTTTGTTAGTAATGGTTTTGTTTTTTCAGAACAGTAAGGTGAATTAAACTAGGATTTTAAATGGTAATAAAATGACGAGTAATCGCAATCGAAAAATGTTAACAATAGCCATAGAAGGTTGAATTTCCTGCTCATTTCTCCAAAAATGTAGAGGAAACCCAATGCTCTGATATTGAATCAGTTATAAGGGAAGAAATAAAAGGTCCATCTACCCCTTTGCTGCTATTAAACGCTGAAGAAGAAACTGTGAAATGTCTGTGAAAAACAGAAATGTTCACCACAGCGGATACGCCAGTTGTTCACAAAAATATCAAACATCCAATGCCAGATATAGAAGCTGCTATCTCAACGACCCCTCGAAGGTTCACCACAAAAATCTCTAAGTAATATTAAAACTTAACAATCAAGTTATTGGGTGCGTACGCAGCAACTTCAGCCTAAATATTAAGGGTCGTATTTATGAAGCGATATCAAACTTGAGAGCAATATTAAGTATGGATTCGACAGGCCAGTTTGTACTGAAACGACATTTCTGATACGAACTCAAACTCGCTGTCACTCATGATAACTGATTATAAATACGGCCCTAAGTCTATTTAGATAATAATATTTGTAATAATATCCTGTGCTGTTGCTGTCATTTCCTTCGTCTAGTTCTGATTGTAGTTTGCATTATCCTATCTTCCATTAGTTTATGTATTAGTTTCTTTTACAATATCTATTTAGTAGCTTGTACCTTGTTTATCTATTATATGTAATGTAATGTATTTAGGATACCCAAAGGTTGCCTGGAAGAAATTGCTACCTTAGCAATAAGGCCGCCTATGTTGTACTTGTCTTTTGTTGTTATCTGTTGTGTTGTATGATTTGTATTCTTACGTGTAATAATTTATTTTTATGTTATGTTATGTTTATAATAAAATAAACTTTTACCACTAATTTATGAGCTTATAATCTTGGAGCAGGACGTTTGAAAATGTCTTTTCCAACTAATGACAAAATAATTCAACATCTTAAAATTCGTCATAATATTCATAATATTCTTTCAGGTCACTGATGTCAAACATAAGCACAATATGCTACTTTTGGAAGAAATAGGGATGAATTCTACTAAAACCACAGACGGAAATACCATGAAACTAACGAAAGTCAAAATGATACGGTTCTTGAAAAACATACATACATACAAACAATCACGCCTTTATCTCTAATGGGGTAGGCAGAGCGTAAACATCCTAAACACAGGTCGTTCCACCACGTTCTGACAAAGTTTTGAGGGTTATTATGATGCAATTGTAGGTATATTGCTGTAGTGACAGGTTGTCAGCCCATTGCCTAAATTACAATATTCTGAAACCCTCGGATCCCTAAGCTGGTTTTACAGCATGCCCGGGAGGAAAAGCAGCTGGCATAATCTATGTTTTTCTGTCGCTCTCAGTCCAGCATGGAAGGAAAACAGTGACACTTATGAGTACAAAACTACGTTCGACGAAAAAGAAGATTGGACAAAGGTTCTAATCAAGGCTAAAACTGGGTCTGGGCGCAGATCCGGCAGATCCGAACAGAAAACTATTCTAATCTAAACTATTCAAATCGTGATACTAACACCTGCATATCTTTCTAAGATCCCAAATAATAAAAAAAACAGAGCAGAAGAAAAAAGGTTTGTTGTACCTATTTGATATATAAACACGTTGTTCCAAAACAATATAAGCTTTCTATGATTATATTTTGTAAGTTGTCTTTTCAGACTTTATTTTGATACGTGGTTTTACTTTCTTAATCAATATATATATATATATAGAGAAGCGTTTAATTATGTTACCAGTATGTTTTACTTTTTATTTATTTGATTTTAGTTCCTACTATTTGTAAGCTACTTTGGTTTGAAACTAACATAAAGTAGTTATATCAATGATAAAGCTGTGATTAGCGATAGCCTTGGGTTATTTCAATAAGTAATTTGATAAAAGGGTAAAATTGACAAATGAATCTGTGATTTATGTTCCAATACGTAATTATTCAAAGGACTGTTAATTATTCAGTAAGTAGGTTGTTTGTAATAAGGATAAAAAATACAAATTCACCTTTGATTTACGTGCCATTAAGTATTGTTAATTTATCAGTATTAAATTAAGGTGTAATAAATGATTATCTCAAATTAAGTGATTTAAATAAAATAAACTAATACCTAATTCAGTATCACAACTTCCAAACTACAACATTTTTAATGCAACAATGACACAATTGTATCTGTCAAACCATTTCAAGTGTTTTTTTTTATACTAACATGTGATTTTTTTAAATATATTTGCTATAGTACTCTACCTATATATTTAAACATCCAAAATATCCAGGTTGCAGTTATAAATTAAATAAAGTGAAAGAATAAAACTAAACAGAACAGTAAAAAAATCTTTAGAACGCTCTCCTGTAAAATTTGTAAAATGACAATTACGTCTTTGTAGTACTAGATGAGCGATGCGTCTGAGCAGCACTACATAATCCTGTGATCTTATTACTTTTTTGTGCATCCAAAGAGATGCTCTCAGCAGGTATAGTTGGCGTACACGGAGTACTCCGCATTCACTGTAGAGGCTGTCTGTAGCAAATCTACGGGGCTTTTTAAGCATTACCTTGAGCACAGCTCTATGAGCTCTCTCAAGCTCAATCAGTGCAGATTTTGCCGCACCACCCCAAACCCTGATACAATACAAAATAAGTGACTGACAGAGAGCTTTGAAGACTTTTAGTAGGGCATCTTTCTTGGCAGAGTGCCTGAGTGACTTCATAATAAATATTATTTTTCTTGCTCGCGATGAAAAGATGAGATATGAGTTGAAAGAAAGGTTTTCATCCAAAACGATACCAAGATATTTTAAAGCTGGAGCTCTCTCAATTGGTGGGAAATTACAAGGTTGGAGGGGGCGAGGTTCATTTGGCCGGGCAAACAAACAATCATACGCATGTAGTATAAGGCTCTTAGTACTAGCTGGTTCCGAAGGCTTTGTTTTATGGAACGCTATATACTTTGTTTGAGTGACGTTCAAGGACAAAAGATTTTTGTCGTGCCATTTGGCAACCAGATTGCGGCCACTACTAGCAGCTTCAAATGTCCCGTCCCATGTGTTGCCACGAAACAGAATTGCGGTGTCATCAGCGTAACATACTATCTCTGCATTACAAAGAGGCAAGTTCAGTAAGTCGTTCAAGTAAATTATGAAGAGAGTTGGACCTAAAACACTTCCCTGTGGGACTCCAAAATTAACACTACATTACAAGTTTTGCTTACGAATTGACCGACTCTTACGCATTGAGTTCTGCCAGTTAAGTAGCTTTCAAACCAATCAAGAACGATTCCTCGTACGCCGATCGCATTCATTTTTTGAAGAAGTAAAGGAACTGACACCGTGTCGAATGCCTTGGCAAGATCAAGAAATACTCCAAGAGAATGAACATTATGATCCAAAGCACTCGACACTATGTCAGTCAAAAGCATTACAGCGTCTTCCGTTGATTTTCCCATGCTGAAACCGAATTGTCTCTCAGATATTAAGTTATTTTTAAGTTATCAAGATATTTAATTAAGCGTATATTACCAATTTCTCTAGAAGTTTACCCAATATATTGAGAAGAGAAATCGGACGGTAATTACCTGGATTGGTCTTGTCTCCACCTTTATGAATAACAGTTATTATTGCCTTTTTCCAGCATTGTGGGAAGGCACCAGTCAAGAGGCTCAAGTTCTATAACTTGAGCCTATACGATATGTACCAAAAGCTCCACAATCACATCCTTAATCTGTTTTAAGAGTGATGGTTTAATATAATCAATACCAGGGGCACTCTCAGATTTTAATTCGCTAATAATTCTACTAACTTCATTTACATCGGTTGGTTCCATAAACATTGAATTTGCGACCGGATTAGGTTGTTTAAAGTCAGTAGCCAAAGTTTCCTGAGTTGTAGATAGTTTTGTGAGGATATCTTTTGCTAACCCATTTCCTACCGTTGCAAAATACTTATAACATCTATTAAGTGATTCGATTGGGTCTGTTTCTAGTTTACTTAGTTCCAGTGGCTCAATACGACTAGCTGAAAGATGGCAAATGTTTTTGATAGTGTGCCATGGTTTTTTAGGGTTATCTTTATGTACTGATAATTCTTGGTTTTCGTAATTACATTTGAGTGTGTGCAGCAGATTGTGTAAAAAGTTACGATACCTTTTGTATGTCGTAGAGAGAATATCATCAATTGGATTCTGTCTTGCTAAAAGATGTAGTCTATCTCTATTTCTTTGACATCTCATGAGGCCTGGTGTTATCCACGGCTGTATATTATATTGGGTATGACTTAGGCGAATATCCTTGGAGTTGTTGCAAATGGCCTTACCAAGGATCTTACTGAAAATACCTGATGATTCGTCAACATTACTACTATTAAGAACGCAAGTCCAATCAACTGTACTTAGTTGTTTAATTAGGCTTTCAACGTCAGTTTTAAGTCTAGTCCGTTTGGGCATCCGCCGATTTGTCTTCAGACTCATCCCTAGCACGCAAATAGCATGATCTGTAATAACTACATGACAAACCAATCCAATTGCAGACACAGGATAGTTTATAAAAAAGTGATCATAGCACTTTGACTCTCTAGTAGGAGCACTTATTGCAGGCAAGAGTTTATGACTTGAAAGCAGATCCACGTAATCCGAGCATTGAGTTGATAGAGGTTCCGCGCAAATATCAAGGTTAATGTCTCCCGTCAATATAACTTTTTTATTACCAGCGGAAGTTAAAATTTGGTCCAGAGAAGCCAAAAAGCAATCAGTACACTTGAATGAGGGTGAACGGTATATGCCCAACAACATTATGCCACCGTCAATGTCCAACTGGAGGCAGTTACAGTCGTCAAAAGATGGTTCACTGACGGACACACACAAATTTGCTTTTACCCCGCCGTTTTGATTTATGAATTTAGTAGTACGGAATGCAATGTAGCCTGGTAATAATGGCAAAATCAAGTCATCACTCAGCCAACATTCTGTTAGTATGATAACATCCAGGTCTATATTCAGTCTTTTCAAAGCCACAAGGAAGCTATTGAAATTACGATTAATACTTCGAATATTCAAGGTCAGGCATTTAAAGTCATGATTGGCAGTCAGAAAATCTTTACAGTTTTCTAAGATCCAGAGCGACACACATTTAACAGATAGTGTTTCTTCTTCTTCCGCAGATAGATCTACCATGTTAAAAATATAATTATATTTAAAAAGACTAATGCAAATGTAAGTGTATCGCTCAGGAGCTTAGACCTTGGAAAGTTAATATTCGTACAATTTACGTTCAAGGCAGAAATTGCGAAATTATGTTTGATATGTAAATGTTTTCGTGAAAAGTATTCGTATATAGTGTGGTGTTTAAAGTGTGAAATTAGGTGTTGATTAACAAAAGTTATAAAAGCTAAAAGTAAGAACATGCAAACATTTCTATTATAAGGCTGATATCTAGGGTGCAGGTGTATCGATTGATCCAATCTTTTCGTCAAGTTCTGTTGTTGACGTAATTCTAATTCCTGGATGGCCATCTGAACGGCGTACAAATATTTGTCCATTTCTGACCCAGCAATATCGGTATCCACGTTTTGCAGTACGTTCACGGGCAGCACGAAATAAATACCGACCACCCTTGGTTAATCTTTCGTTGAAGTAGATTTTTGCTGGCTTACCGTCAACTATGCCGTCAGTACTAACATTGCGTCTAGATTTAGATGCTTTCAGTATGGCGTCACGTTCGAGGCGTCTAACTAACCTGACAACTATTGGGCGTGAAAAGTTGCCGGCATTCGGAGAGGCGGGTTTTCTTTGTTTTGGCCCAGCTCGAAAAACGTCATCAATATCGTCTTCTTTAAGCTCCATTCCGATCTTCTGCGACGCCAACATTACAACGTGACACAAGTTTTCATTCGCAGTCTCCGGTATGCCACTTATTTCTAGATCGTTTCTTAATCCATCCTGTTCTAGTGAATCATTAACAAAATGCATGTGGGCGAGCTTAGACTGCAGTTCTAATATATCTTGGTTCATCTTGTTGAACTTTTCCGAGTACTCTTGCACAGAAGCATTCAATGTTGACTATATGTTTATTATTATAAGGATATTCATAACTAGATTCCTTGTTTCCAAATTTTAATTCCTAAGCTCGCTTACCTCCTGCCGTAGAAGACGGACTTCCTCGATCAAAACAGATAATTTACCGGAATTGTCAAGGGTTGGTGTTGGTGTGTGCGGCCTGCTTCCTCTCTGAGTTGTCACATTTCTAGCGAAAGAATCATTGAGATGGGCCCTTACTAGGGGACCAGAGCTATCTCCCTTTGGTTTACGACTGGTGCAGGTGGGTCATGACCAGCTTGCCTTGAAATCCTCAGAAAAACTATCGAACTGCGTCGTTATGTTGAGGCACAGAATATGGAATAATAATTTGCAATGGGAACATTCTAAAATATATAAATCATCCACTTTTCCACCACATCCGCCACAGGATATCATTGCGAATAAATAAAAGTGAGAATAAAAAAATAAATAAATAAAAGAAAAAGATAAATAACACTAGCCGGGACCGGGATGCGATCTTGAGCAGCAACAATAACCAGCCGAGCGCACTGACCGCTAGGCTACGGACGCTTCGACGAGGCGCTTGAAATTAGTCAAGCGTAGAGGCGGCGGCGTGGGCGCAGTGAGTCACTCTCCAATGTGTAGCCGCAGCCGCAATACGCGCTGGTGTGGTGACTGGTACGGGCTGGTACGATGTACTCCGGAATTATGTTCGTTACGAGGATTTTTGCACTGTTTTTACTTTATATATCACTTATTGGCACTTTACAAAGTTCGAACTTTTGGAAGAATATTGTTCGCGACGGCGCTTAAGTATTTTATATTTTAATTTAATTCCCTTATAAATAAGGAGTATTTTTTAGGATGGCCACACTAGAGAGCTGTTATCCCTAAATTTGAAGCCAAATTCAAATTAGCCAATCAGAGCGAGTGATAGAACGAGATAGCAATAGTATTCTATTCTTGTCTTTTTACGAACTTGACGTATGATCAAGAATATTCGAGAATCGATATAACGCCATCCCTGTCTTACCAGTGACAGTTTGTATTAAGCTATCTCGATCGAACATTACAGAAGACACTTGACATTTCGAGAAAAGAATTGCCAGCTGTTTCCCGAGAATTCTACAGTATCGAGATTGGAGTATATAAACGGCTGCGTAGACCGCAGAAAGTATATAGTTTCGTAATAGCATATAGTTTCGTGATAGATACAGTATAGTACAGTAATATAGTTTCGTCATATAGTTTCGTGACAATACAGAATAGTATACAGTTCAGTCCGAATAGTGGAAGAATAGTGGACAGTGAATAGAATAGATATAGTTTCGTCATATAGTTTTGTAATAGCATATAGTTTCGTAATAGATATAGTTTCGTGATAGATAAAGTATAGTTCAGTGATACAGTTCCGAATAGTGGAAGAATAGTGGACAGTAAACAGAATAGTAACAGTGACAGTGTTTTCCGTGACATATATTCAGTTTTCAGATTCAGTTTTGAATCAGTGATCGAATAGTGGGAAGTGGAGTGAACAGTATATAGTAACAGTGACAGTGATTCCGTGACGGTTCGTAAATAGTTATCGACAAACAGTTCCATAATCGTTTCGTATAGTGTTTCCGTGATAGTTCGTTTATAGTTATCGACAGCTAGTTCCGTAAACAGTTTCCGTTTCGTATCCGTTTTCGAATAGTTCCGAAAGTAGCAAGAACAAGAATAACAGTGGAAATAACAGTGATTAATAGTGATAACAGAAATGTGAAGTGCCGTTTATAGTTTAATTTATAAATATTTAAGAGTTTGTGCCAATCTGTTTCATATTGTTGCCAGATAGATTTAACATTTAATTTTTTGTAGAATTTCCGTTTTGATTCGTTCTTTTTTGACAGTTCGTCCATATTGTTGCCATATTGATTTCGTATATAGATTTGTTAGTTGTTTTTCGTTAATAAATATACAGTCCATTTATAGTATAGTTTTATTTCGTTTACATTGAGGTAGGCACGTTTGGTTACGCCGAACACTATCTCGTACAAATATACTTTATAAGTTAATGGTCAATTATTTGAAAAAGTTGCACTTAAACTAGCAATTTAGTACACATTTTAACGATGTATAACACAGAGCGCTATGAAACACAACCGCACGTACGGCGTCCTCGAGCGTCCGATTGTGACGCTAATTCGTAACAATGATAATATTCTATCAACCATCACAAACACTTTGCATCTACCTACACAGGCACACATACACACACACACACACACACGCATACACATGCTATTCATATATCTTGCACTCAACTTAGCAAAATAGGCTTAAACTTGTTTTTGTTTTATTGTTATTTTTGCGTGATCTCGTTTACATAACTACTATTCTTTACTTTTCTTTTTTTTTCTTTCTTGTAATTTGTCCAAAGTCCAAATAATTTATATTTTAATCTGTAAGAATCTCTTAATCTGGCTTGTTAATGTATTAATACTCTTTTAATGAACTCTGTATATGCTGTGAGATTTATTTCTATGAATAAAATTAATAAAAATAAAATACATAAATTCTTAAAGTAACAAGTATCTCAAATATTTAAGAAATGGGAAACTAAACAAAAACTATAAGACTATGAGAAGAGTAGGTGCAAGGTTAATTCACGCTAGTAAGTACCTCAACTGAAAAAAGAAAACGTAGTTTCCGAGTAATTCCTTTTTTTTAACTGGCGCTAGAGTTACTAATGGTTACAGAAAAAACTGTAAAAAACAGTAAAAAGCGGCATTACAAGGTTATTAACGTATATGTATGCCGACGTACTAAAACGAAAAAAATGCCTCCGCTCCGCCTCGGTGCGGGCTATTAAGTAATATTTTGTACCCGATTGAAATACGCCTTCACAAACGCGTCGGCAATTTTCTTGGTGTTGCCTACTACGTTTCAAATATTTTTTTACAAACTCTATAATAAAGCTATGTCAAAAAGACCATGGACTGGGAGCGTGACAAAAACATACAATGTGCCAGCTGCATTTCCTCCCGGGCATGCTGTAAAAACCGGTTTTTACAGCATGCCTGGGAGGAAATGCAGCTAGTAGGTAATGACTGAAAACGTAATGCAAAACTGTAGAGTCCAAGACAGAGTATGAGTGTTATTTAACATGTACACAGAACAATTACATAGATCCCTATGATATATTGTATCCACAAGACACAACAGGTACTGCTTATTCCTTAAATCAAATGTCTTACAGCAGACATATAAAGTAAGATTACATAAAACGTAAAGCGGATAAGATGTGCACAATAAGAATATATATATTAGGTGTGTAAATAAAGGAAACAAGAAAATATAAATTAGGTACATGAACAGTAAATCACTTCCATGATGGACTGGCAGCGAGAGAAAAACATAGAATATGCCAGCTGTATATCCTCCCGGGCATGCTGTAAAGATCAGCTAAGGAATCCGAGGGTTGCATTTAAGGCGATGGTCTGATAACCTGTCACTACAGCAATATACCTACAAATCTATCTTGAATAGCCCTCAAAACTTTGTCAGACGTTGCGAAACGACCTCTGTTTAGGTCGTTTACGATCTGCCTACCCCATTAGGGATAAAGGCGTGACTATATGTATGTAACAGTAAATAAGAATAAGGATACCTACTATGTGTTCATTAATTAGTATTCTGCACTAGAAGAACATTATTGATATTTTTTTGCTATTTCAATAATTAAACAACTGAAAATAGTATCTCGGATATAAACAATTTTGTGACGAGATATTTCATCAAAGAAGTATTTAAATAAAATTTTATTATTAACTTCGAGTTGGCCACACAAAATTCCCTGAACCATCGAGTATCATACAATTTCTTTATACACATCTTATCCTAAAATAAGTCCCGCGTAATAATACTCGTATCATAATAAAAAAAGCTTTATTGGTCGGTAGCTTTGAGAACAATATAAAGGGAAGATTATGAGCTTTCTTAATATCAGATTAAAATAAAAAAATCCTACAATATTGTGAACAGAGGCATTTTCCAGTTATTAGCTCAGGGGTACATCAAGTTTTACAATTTAGATAAGATAAGAATATACTTTATTGCTAATGATTGTTTTAAGTTTCAAATGAAATTATTATTTTACTAATCTTTAATTACTAAGCATGATTGTATTTAATAACTGATGGATGGCATGTATTCTCTTTTAAACATTTAATTTGAATTGTTTTATAGATCACACAATGTAATAATTCTTAAAGTATTTTTTACATAAAGGTTTTTATTATTATTATACTTTATTGCATAGAAAGTACACAAGAGAAAATAAAATTTACTAAACATATACTAAAATTTACTGAAAATAAAATAAAATTAAACAAATATTAGTACAAGTCGGCCTTATTGCTAAGCAGCAATCTCTTCCAGGCAACCTCAACAACAACCTCAACAACATAGGGTACAGGAAAATAAAAGTTTAACTAGTGGGCTGGTATGCATTTTAGGCAATATATTGTATGGGTAAGTAAATAAGCTACTTAGGAAATTAATTTAGGATATGGGTTTAAAACTTTCTTCCGAAATTCACTTCCGCTTCTTAAAAAAACTCAATGAAGCCTTTGGAGCTTTGCTACTTGACTAAATATACAGGGTGTAGGGGACAGCGTCTTGCAAACTTACGTGGGTTGGTCGGTCAAGAACACTAAACAACTTCCACATGGAACTTTTTTCCATTTTTTTCTTTTTAAGTGAAAATAAAAAAAAAACATACAAAATGTTCACCTCGATCAGACAAATTGTATGTCAAAGCCATTTTTTTTTTTACTTCCTGAAAGAATTTCCTAGTGGAAATTGTTCAGTGTCTTTGACTGAGCAACCCCTTTCAATTTACGGAACGATATCCTTAACACCGGTATGTATGACTTTTAGTTTGGTCTGTAATACAGTTACGCTTAACAAACACTGTAGGTAGTAACATTTCTAGTATCATATTTTATAATTCTTCCATGCTCAACTGGGATCCAAAGACAAACATATAATGGGCCAGCTGCATTTCCTCCCGGGCATTCTGTAAAAACCATCCAAGGGATCCGAAGGTTTCAGTATAATGTAATTTAGGCGATGGGCTAACAACCTGTCACTTCAGCAATATATTTACAAATATATCTTAAATAGCCCTCTAAACTTTTGTCAGACGTGGCGGATCGACCTTTTTTAGGTCGTGAACGCTCTGCCTAGTCCATTAGGGATCAAGGCGTGATTATATGTATGTATTTATGTAAATACACATGAACTTTTTATAATACACTTCAGCCAACGCTTTCTTTATTATATGGGATATACGCTAGAGTCGCGACTGAAACCTAAGTAGCTTGTTATCTTCCTCTTTAAAGTTCAAGGAATTGTAAAAAAACACTAGTTTATTTTTATTTGCTTTTTTTTTGTTTATTTGTTGTATGATAATATTCTCATACTAGTTTGAAATGAAGGACAAGGCTGCTTGCCAGTCTTCTACCAGGTGTAAGGGACACTGAACAAACTGGGATATTCTTTCAGGACGAGAAAAAAAAGGCTTTTTCATACAAAATTTTCCATATAATTTGTATGGAAAATGCATTTGTTTTTTCAGGAAGAGAAAATTAAGTTAAGTTACTTAGTTAGTTTAAAAATCATTGTTATTTTCATCACTCTTCACACAACATTGTCTCGTACACACATGATATTTTTTCTAATACGGAATTCTTTGCTCTTTAGCCAACGCTTTCTTTATTATAAGGGGTGTATACTTGTATTCTAAGGGACGTATACATTGTACATAAAGGCTTCGAGACTACACTAGAGTCGCGACAGAAACCTAAGTTGCTTGTTATCTTCCTCGTTAAAGTTCAAGGAATTGTAAAGAAGACTACTTTTTTTTATTTGCTTCTTTTTTGTTTATTTGTTGTATGATAATATTCTCATACTAGTTTGAAATGAAGGACAAGGCTGCTTGCCAGTCTTCTACCAGGTGTAAGGGACACTGAACAAACTGGGATATTCTTTCAGGACGAGAAAAAAAAGGCTTTTTCATACAAAATTTTCTATATAATTTGTATGGAAAATGCATTTGTTTTTTCAGGAAGTGAAAATTAAGTTAACTTACTTAGTTAGTTTGAGTATCATTGTTATTTTCATCGCTCTACACACAACATTATCTCGTACACACATGATATTTTTTCTAATACGAAATTCTTTGCTCTCAGCCAACGCTTCCTGTATTATAAGGGGTGTATACTTGTATTCTAAGGGACGTATACATTGTACATAAAGGCGTCGAGACTACACTAGAGTCGCGATAGAAACCTAAGTTGCTTGTTATCTTCCTCGTTAAAGGAATTGTAAAGAAGACTAGTTTATTTTTATTTGCTTCTTTTTTGTTTATTTGTTATTTGATAATATTCTTATACTAGTTTGAAAAGAAGGAGAAGGTTGCCTGCTTGATGGTCTTGTATTTAAAATACTGTACTTATTTGAGTATGCTCAAGAGGTCTATGCGCTTGACTCCTAGTTCCCTTATTCAGTAAGATGATAAGATAAGATAAAAATGCTTTATTTCACATAGGACATATTTATTCAACACAATAGATAACACAAAGACAATTACAACATGGGCGACCTTATTGCTAAGTTAAGTTAGCAATTTCTTCCAAGCTAGCTTTGGGTGAAAGAAGAATGCGTAGTGGAAAGTGTGATAGGGCAACCCTACTTAAATAAATTAAATAAATAAACTACTTAAGTAAAGTAAATTACAATATACTGAAACCCTCGGGTCCCTTAGCTGGTTTTTACAGTATGCCTGGGAAATGCAGCTGGCACATTCTAAGTTTTTCTCTCGCTTCGAGTCCAGCATGGAAATTAAGATAAGCTGTTTAAAAACATGAAATATAAAAACTCTAACACCACGGAACGTCGAGTTATTCGTTTCTACCTATTCAGCGCAGCAATAAATAAAATAGGACAAGTTTTGTAGCTACGTACAAATAAATCACATTTAAAATGAATAAGGCAAGGCTTTCAAAAATACATGTTGACGTCTTTATCTCATCAGATATAAGTCTACCCACCCCGTTATTCACGCAGCAAAAGGATAGGACAGACGCACATAAAGAAAGCATAAAGACAAATGATGAAAATGACATTTGAATAAAAAGTCGCAGATTTTTTGCCGCGATTCTTTGCGAGATGAATTTGTAAGGGGACGGAATCTCATCGGGATCTTGTTTTGTGTCACGTCATTTATTTGGACGACATTTTGTATTATGAAAAGGGCTAATTGAAAGGCGTCCAAGATTTTTCCGGTTCTGATATTTCTGAGGCTGTCTGATAACAATTTTCTTTATATTAGATGGGTCGGGTTTTCTAGGTCAATGGTAACTAAGGGCCGTATTTATAATCAGCTCTCATGAGTGACAGCGAGTTTGAGTTCGTATCAGAAATGTCATTTCAGTACAAACTGGCCTGTCAAATCCATACGTAATATTGCTCTCATGATTGATATCGCTTTATAAATACGAGCCTAAGACTGAAATAAAGCGAGCTCGCGCGCACTAGATATTCCCACATAAACGGAATACAGCAAGCTGCTTGTCACCGAAGTCCGGATTGATAAATTCTGCGGACTGCAGTACTTAACAAAATAATCCCAGCTAAGAAACGTCAAAACATTGATCGACTAAGAAAGTTGGAATGCTTCGACGAACCCTGAGATTCGTATACAGGATGTTTGGGGCAACATTTAGATCAAAGGCATACATATAATCAGGCATTTACCCCTAATGGGGAAGGCAGAGCGTAAACGACCTAAACATATGTCGCCACGTGTGACAAGGTTTTGAGAGTTATTTAAGATAGACATACATACATACATATAATCACGCCTTTATCCCTAATGGGGTAGGCAGAGCGTAAACGATGTAAGCAAAAGATCGTTCCGCCACGTGTGGTAAAGTTAAAGATTTCTAGGTATATTGCTGTAGTTACAGATTGTCAGCACAATTATTTTAGTTTAAACCTACTTTTGCTTTAGATGCCGCGCACTATAATAATCTACCGTCTTTGAAATGCGTCAAAAACACTGACCGACTAAGGTAGTTGGAATGCTCCGAATGTGCGCTGAAAGTAAAAACCATTTTCCTCCGGCTCTGGACTGACAGTCCATTAACTTTCAGACTTTGGTAGACAAAAAGTAAGTCGGTCACTTTACGTCCATTGTAAACCCTGAGATTCTTAAATAAATTGTGGTTTTCATGAATAGCCAACGATATGTGGTTGGTTAAGCTATGCATTTGTTGTGGTGGGCATGTAAAAAGTCGGTCCTGCACCTGATTTTTCTCTAGCAGTGTATATCAATCTGTCCCATCAGAATAAGATATTGAAGGAATAGATAGTGCACTTGTGTGTAGCACAAACACTTGGTCACTAAAAACTAGTCCTGCGAAGTTGGATTATCTCTGACAGATATTGGCCGCCATCACAAAATATCGGTAGGAGGACTATTATTTGGTGTGATGATTGAGTTTAAATATGTGTATTTTTAAACTATCTATTATAATTTCATGCTGGACTGAGAGTGATAGAAAACATAGAATATGCCAGCTGCATCTTCTCCCTGGCTTGCTGTACCTGCTAAGGGTTTCGAGAGTTTCAGTGCATTGCTATTTAGATGATTGGCTGACAAGCTGTCACTACAGCAGTATACGTATTTTAAGTATAAGTATATATGGTATCTGAAATAACCATCAAAATATCTGAGACGTAGCGACATGACGGTTATTGACGATCTGCCTACCCCATCAGGAATAAAGGTGTGATTTTGTATGTACTTATTATCAAACTAACTAATATTTTCAAAATTGCGATTCCAAAGGAGTAATTTTTGGATACACAGGGAAAGTTGTTTTCGATAATTGGATTTTATTTTATCTACCTTGATAAATTTTCCTATTAATGGAGTTGAAGATCCAGAAAATTGGAACTGATTTATTCCCACCGGATTCGATCGGCGAAATTGGAATTTGTAGGTGAGGCTGATTTAGAAATCACTAAGCTATTGGAAATATTTTTAAGTATTCTCTTAATTTTACAATACAGGGTGTTAATCAATCCCTAAATAATAAAAAGTGAACCTAATACATTAACTTTACATAAATTATAAATGAAATATTTCATAAAGTTTTATTATCCGACTGTCAATGTTTTTCGCGCGTATTTTGTATGTACGTATGTAATGTATGTTTTACATACATACATATAGTCACGCCTTTATCCCTAATGGGGTAGGCAGAGCGTAAACGACCTAAACATGTATGTTTTTAATATTTAATTATTACCTCGTATCTCCAAAATGGCTGGATGGAATTTGAAAATTAGGGTATCGTTTAATCGAAAATCAAGAACAATCGAGTGTTCTTGGAGAGTAGCAATTTTTTAAAATTCAAAATGGCGGTTTTTAGGCGCTGAATTGTAAGTCTTTAAAATATTTTTTTATCGACTGAACCTATTGAGTGGGGTATCAAAATAATTAAAAGGAGATTACAAGAATATATTATTTTTTTTTATGTTTAAGCTTAATTATAACCATCAATGCATTAAAACATTTTTTTATAGGTACTACAGTCGGGTGGTTTAAATTGTTTTTAAAATACTTGTTTAGCAGTCAAATTTGTTTGACTCAAATTTTACCTTGCTATCTCTCTATTTTAATGTAGTTTTTCTATACAATATTTTCTACAATTTGTCTGAGCAAGATAAATCATCCAATCTGTATATAACATATAATAAATCTCTAGAAGGCTCGTGTCTGTACATTGAATATCTTTACAAAAAAATAATTGCAGCAGGCATTATTAACGATATAAAGATCAAAACTGTTTCTTTTTAGATTTTTTGTCTGTCTGTCAGTCTGTCTGTCTGTATTTTACCACATCACGCCAAAACTACTGAACCGATTTCGATGTGACTTTTTTTATTCAACTGTGTGTTACCCGGGTTGCAACTTAGGATACCTAAAATCACAGAAGAAATCTAGGGTAGGCAGGAAATTGAAATTTGGCTGTTTCTTAACCGATTTTTATAGAACCATTTTTATTTGACTGAGCATTATTTAAAATGACAGTTACGAAACAAAAAATTACGCCTCATGACTTAGATAGGAGGTAGGTAGAAAGTTTAATTTGAGTAGTTTAAGACCGATTTTGATGAAACTTTTTTTGTTTGACTGAGCATTACTTAAACTCAAAGTTACGATACAAATAATCCTACCACCTGATTAAGGAGGTGGGCAGGAAATTGAACTCTGATCGTTTTTACCGATCTTAAAGGGTCTTTTATTTGCCTGAGTTTTTTTATTATCTGGTGTCCAGCCTAAGTTAGAAATAATTACGCAAACCATTCTAAAATTGAGTAAGGACCGTGTTTTGCTATATCTGATCTTTGGTTTTGTATGGAAAACACGATTCCGCGCGCGAGCTAGCAGATCCCGCTCCTACGCGCGGAAAAGCGTTTGTATGTTCGACACTGCGTGTTTCAAAGTATATTTTTTTTAAATTTGTAGGTTTTTCATTTCCTAATAGTAATGAATAATCTGTACAACCCACATCATTAAACAGGAGAATAAAAACTATGCCATGCAATCGGTACGAAAGTTTCATGCATAAAATTATGATAAATGAAATAATAAGCCATTCACACGTAAATTTAAAACAAGTAATTACATTTCCTAGATATAATTCACCTTTTCACCCATAACTCATTTTCTTTTACTACATACATATAATTTTGTCACCAGTCTAGAAATACGGTTATTAAGCCTGGCTATTGTAGAAAGACCATAAACATAAAAAGTTCTGAAATCATTAACGTACGGGGTGAAAGGGACAGCGTCCCGCGAACTGATACGGGTTGCTCAGTCAACGAAACTGAACGACTATCAGCAGGTTTTCTTTTAAGAAGTGTTTCCTTACAAATTGTCTGTCGAGGCGGTGATTTTTTGGGAAGGTGAATTATTTTCATCTCCTGAAAGAATTTCCTGGTGAAAGTTTTCAGTTTCGTTGCAACCCCTGTCAGTTTGCAGGACACTGTCCCTTACACCCGGAATATCTACGAGTTTCCATACTCTTTCATGTCAGCTCCTAATTCATTTTAGTAGTTATTGTAAGAAATAAAAGAGAGAATATATTAATCACTTGATACAAAAATAATTATTGAGGAAAGGATAGAAGGACGAAAATGAAGAGGAACTGAGAAAAACAAAACAAAAGGTCACAGAAGGTAGAAGGCAGAATAAAGGAATCACTTCAAGTGATTCAGCCTACATTGTCCTATTCTAACCAAACTGGGGAAAAGCTCACGAAGTGATAAATACACAAATATTGAGCTCAAGACCTCCATATCGGGAGCCCATGGCTCACATCGCTAGACCACGGAGACAGTTGGATAATCGCCGGTAGTATTTCACCATTCAAGATTTTTATATCTTCCATGCTGGACTGGGAGCGAGTGCAAAACATAGAATGTGCCTGCTGCATTTCCTCCCGGGCATGCTGTAAAAACCAGTTAAGAGATCCGCCGAGGTTTTAAGTATATTGTAATTTAGGCGGTGGGCTGACAACCTGTCACTACAGCAATTTACCCACAAATCTATCTTGAATAAACCTCGAAACTTTGTCAGATGTGGCGGAACGACTTTTGTTTAGATTGTTTACGCTCTGCCTACCCCATTAGGAATAAAGGCGTGATTATATGTATATAGATTTTTATAGTAAACTTACCCAGGGTAAATTGTACCTACGTATTAGATAGATAAACATTTATTGGAAAAAAACAACACACATGTAACAAATTAAGAAAAACATAGAACAGGTATGAACATAAAAAAGGATATACGTTAAATATGTAGTACCTACATTTTGTTGCATGTGTGCTGAAGCGATGAAGAGGGTCAGAACTCAGTGTATTCATAAAGAACAACACTGCTTTTCAGCACCCAAAGGAAGTGATGGGTTCCTCATTGACGTATTAGTGGAGTAGGTGAAGTGATTCCTTTATTGTAGGTCCTGCGTTCGATTCCCAGGGAAAGGGGACAGAATTGATATTTGTAAATTTATCACTTTGTAAGATTTTCCCCAGTTTGGGTAGGATAGGACAATGCAGGCTGAATCACCTGATTTCCCGGAAGTAAAAAAAACCGTGCTTTGGAGGGCACGTTAGCCGTCGGTCCCAGTCGTGGTCCTTGATAGCGGTCGTTATATAAATTATATCAAAAACCTATTAGCTGTGCTATTATACGGTTTAAAAACACGAGGGTTCATCGATTGTTTATCGACTCGAAAAACCCACTTATAAATAAAAAAAGGCGATTATCCAACTATAATAATTAATCGCTTCCATGCTGGACTGGGAGCGAGAGAAAAACATAGAATGTGCCAGCTGCATTTCCTCCCGGGCATGCTGTAAAAACCAGCTAAGGGACCCGAGAGTTGCAGTATATTGTAATTTAGGCGATGGGCTGACAACCTGTCACTACAGCAATATACGTACAAATCTATCTTAAATAACTCTCAAAACTTTGTCAATCGTGGCGGAACGACCTTTATTTAGGTCGTTAACGTTCTGCCTACCCCATTAGGGATAAAGGCGTGATTATATGTATATGTATGTATGTAATTAATCTAAAAGTAGGAAGAACCAAGTTCTTAACAATAAATCGAAGTAGTACGAACACACGTAACAGAAATAGCTATTAAGTCCGTTATACATAAATCAAGCCAGTATTTAAGAATGCAAGAATGCACTGTCACGCGATGTTCGGTCAACACCTTCATTTCCTTTTGCAGTCCTAAGTTTTAATTTTTTTTTTAAACAGCATGATTAGTGTAAAGTTTATTTTATGTTTGCACTTATAATTCCGTTTTATTTCTAAAATACGAGAAATGAGAAATCTAAAAGTCGACAAGGGTGTTTTTTTTTTAGTTGCAATTTTAAATGTTCTTTCTTGATCTATAAACAGAGCTACTGCAGTTTCAATTAATCAGTCATTCGATGTTGACCTTTGCCTTTATTAAAGCATATTTTAATTGAATTTGCTCTTAAATCTAGTCTAATCTAGGTCAGAGGTCTTATAGAAAGAATCTACGTTGAAAGAATCTTGCCTAGTAGAAGCCGGCTCACACTTCCACTCTTTAATTAGTGCAATCTTCCCTGATGTTGATACACGATTTTATGCAAATAACGTTTTAAAAACCAGCTAGGATATACAAAGGTTTCAATATAATGCAATGTATGCGATGGGCTAACAACCTGTCACTATAGCAATATCATCATCTCCCTAGCGTTATCCCGTATCTCACGGGGTCGGCTTCCTAACATAGGGGATTGAACGAGTGTACTGGTTTTTACACAGAGCGACTGCCATCTGACCTCCGCAACCCAGAAGGGAAACCAGACCCAACCTAGATTAGGTCAGAGTTTTCAAGCCGCCAATGTATAGCACTGGCCTCTGATATGGCTTAACGACTAATATCTACGGTATTAAACGATATTAACCGGGACCAACGGCTTAACGTGCCTTCCGAAGCACGGAAAAAGCACCGAATAAACGTACATATGAAATTCGAAAACCGAAAAATACATTGGTACGTGGTGGGATTCGAACCACGACCTCCCGCTCAGGAGGCAGCGGCCCTATCCACTACACCATCGGGCTCTTCCATTTTCTATAGCAATATACGTAATAATAATATTGTTATGCGGATAGTCATCGAGACAAACCTATTACGGGTTTAGCGATGTCTTATAGACTGTATAAGGGTAATTTATTGTAATAAAAATCTAAAAAAAAAAAAACGTACAAACTGCGTACAAATCTATCTTAAATAACCCTCAAAACTTTGTCAGACGTTGATGAACGACCGTTGTTTTGGTCATTTACGCTCTGCCTACCTCATTAGGGATAAAGGCGTGATTATATGTATGTACGTTTTATCATAATGTCTTAAAAAATGCCTAAAACCAATAAAAAGTTCTAGATTATAATGTTCCCTTGTTCGTAAAATTTAACCTAAAAAGTTATAAAACTATATTCCAATAGTTGCCAGTTCAGGCTCGTTCCGCTCCAAATGTACGTTTAGTTATTTATTTGTTTACTTATTTTCCATACATATTTTAATAGAAATATAATCCTGCTTAAGCTTAAAACTATATTCAACATACCAGCACTCCATTTTCATTAATTACACCATTCTGCTCATTATATTTTACCTGAAAATTGAAAACAAATAATTGTAGTGTTATGCATAATATTAAACAAATTTCAACATTAGAATCATTACAGTCTACTAATTTTTTGTTTCATTATACAATACAATACTAATATTCTTTATTGCAAATAAACAACACATTGTACAGGAACAAACATTACAAAACAAACAGACTACACTTAGGCGCCCTTATTGCTAGGGTAGCAATTTCTGCCAGGCAACCTTTGGGTAAAGGAGTAGTTTGCTAATATTATGCGGGATAGTGCAGTTATCTATTGTTATAAATTTAAATAGAATACATAGAGAATGTACTTACTACTTACATAAATACGAATAGGTACAATAGACTAATACATAAGTAGAATTATAATATAATAAACTAATATAATATGCTATAAGAGAGAGGCAAATGCAATATTTCATTCAGATGGGGAAGTGAGATTGTGAAAAACAAATAATAATAATAGTATAATGTTTTTTTTATTTTTTGGTATTTAATTATTAATTAATTAATAAATTAGGGTAATTACTTAAATCAATCAGGAGCTATGTAGGAGAATGTAGAAAATATTTTTTAACAAGCTCTTTAAAAACTGCAAAGTGTGCCCGCTTGATTCCCACAGGTAAGGAATTCCACAATTTGATTGCTCTCACAGTAAAAGAATTCGCGAAAAAATCCGTCTTGTGTGGAACCATATTTAAAGTTAGATTTTCACTAGAGCGGAAATTATGGGCTTGAGTTGCAGAGTGGAAAACAAAGTGGTCTTTTAGATAGGGATGATTATGCGATGGGTTTTGGTATATTCTAGATTAGAGTGGAAGACAAGACTAGTTTCGGGTGGGATGGGATCTACCTTCTAGTAGTCTACCCCGGGCAATGGTAACACAGGCTTGCCTGTGAATAAGTCTGGCTGAACGATGCCAACAAATCTGGTTGTAGGCATCGCGAGGGGCCGCCTGGTTCGGAACCCCCCTTTTACCGGAGTCCGGCGCCAAACAGCTTGCGGTGCATAACAGGCATCTTCTGGGTGAGCTCGCTCCATCGTCGACTCTGTAATGGTCATCCCTGACCTTAGTGTCTAGTGTCAGAAGCAAACCCATTTTAAGCAATAAAAAAAATGCTAGTCTTGACCAGAGGTGTATAAGTATAGATTAGGTACTCTATAGGTATACAGGCACAGATACCTAGACAATGAAATATACTGGAGATGGTAAAATTTGATGTCGGAACCTATCTCAAGATTGAGAGCAATATTAAGTATGGATTTGACAGTTATTTTGTAGTGAAATGACATTTCTGATTTGAACTTAAACTAGCTGTCATTCTCAAGTACTGATTATAAACACGGGTCTAAGATCCATTTCAGGTCGCTGAGACAGCGAAGTAAGTAAGACGATGAAAATGTATAACGCAGCATAATGGATAACGCGGAGTAAAACCATAACAATCAAAAATCTTACTAAGCTACTTTTACTAAGCTTTAGAAGTGACATAGAGTACGTTTTACAAAATAATTTGAAAAAAAATATCAATATTAAGCTAGGGATAACAAACCCGGGCCTCGTTTTAAAACTTTAGTCAATTTAATTATGAGGACAAACCAAAACGAAGAGGGATTGCGGACTTCAACTCTCGGTAAAGCCAGGATAAAAAATACAACAAAACAGGAAAAATGTTAAATGCCTTGTAATCCCTCGTAACGATTATGACAGGGAGCTTCTTTTTATTTAAAAAATATAAACAATCGTCCCTTGATAACGGTTTTCACTTTTAGAACAATCTCTGTTTATGAATTTAGGGCCGATTCAAACCGTAATGGCAGCGGACGGCAGCGGAGCGACGAGCACTCTTAGTGTTAAATAATATTAAACTTTGTATACATACTTTTAAAGACTAGTATCGTTTGAAAATTTTGAAAAGGACGCACGACTGCTCGCATCGCCGCGCGTCCACACGCGTCCTCTGGTTGCGGCGACGCTGGCAGACGTGCGGCCACCAAAGCAGTCGTGCGACCGCTGGCGACCATTAGGCTAAATAATTGGGAGGACGCCGGTGGTGCCGCGTGGCGTGTTGCGGGCTTCCAGCGGCGACACGACCCTGCCGCAGCGGGGTCTTCTGGCCTCGGCGCGCCGCTGCCAGCCGCTGCCCTGCCGGCCACTTTGCTGCCATTCCGGTATGAAATGAGCCTAAGCTTGTGTGATGCAATTAGTGACCGTATTGATAAACAGCATTCCAGATTAACAGCTCATATCAGAAATGTCATTTCAGTACAAAACGATCTGTCCATACTTAATATTAAGGCCTAAGGTCCGTATTTATAATCAGCTCTCAAGATTGACAACGGGTTCAAGTTCGTATCAGAAATGTAATTTCAGTACAAAATGGCCTGTCAAATCAAAGGCTACGGCTCAACGGCGGTAAAAACTACGATTAAAATATGCAGGTAAGGGAATGTAATATTTTTGTATGGAGCCTGGCATACTGTAAATGGCGACACTTATTTAAAAAAAAACGCATGGTTAAACTTTAACCATTCGATCCTACCTACACCAAAGAGAAATCAAATACTTTTTGAGAGTTTTGGCTAAGCGTCACATTACCGAGATATTTTAAATCAAAGGCATCGGAACTTCGAAAAAACAATTTCAAAAGGAAAATATCTCAGTAATGTGAAGCTTTCGACGAAAATCTGCAAGTATACTTCAGGTTTGTATTTACGTGTAGAATCGAATAGTTTAGGTCTGATTTTTGTAAAATATAAAGGTTCACACAATGCCAAGAAGGTAACACTCTGAAAAATAACCATTTAGAATGATAAAGGTTTATTTGCCACAGAAAAATATGTTTCCTAATGACTAATTCACCTTTTTTCGCCAATTTCACCAAATTCATATGAATTCAGCGTAAAATGGTATTAATATAGGATAGGCAAAAAAGCTGCTGTCCCTCTTCATTTTTATCAAACTGAAAGTGACAGAACCAATTTAAATTTATCTTTGGAAAATTACACCCAGGAATGAGCTCGTTTGCCCTAAGTGCGGACCTATTTAGGGCAAAGCGTAGAAGGACTTCTTGCGACTTCTTCTTAAATAATTCACAATATTTCATTTTATTTTCAGGGAAATTTCAAAACAAGAATAAAAGAGCCCGATGGTGTAGTGGATAGGGCCGTTGCCTCCTGAGCGGGAGGTTGTGGTTCGAATCCCACCACGTACGCACGTACGTTTTTCAGTTTTCGTTTATTCGGCACTTTTTGCGTGCTTCGGAAGGCACTTTAAGCCGTCGGTCCCAATTAATATCGTTTATTACCGTAGATATAAGTCGTTAAGCCATTTCAGAGGCCAGTGTTAACAAGCATAGGCGGCTTGAAAACTGTGACCTAAACTAGGATTGGGTCTGGTTTCCCTTCCGGAGGACAGATGGCAGTCGCTCTGTGTAAAAGTCACTACTCTCGTTCGATCCTCTAGATTAGGTAGCCAACGTCTTAAGATACGCAATAAGGCTAGGGAGATGAGACTTCAAAACAAGAAGAAAATATTAACTGTTATTGTAGCTGTACCTCTGTAATCTGTGATTCCGTTTACCCCCTTAGAATTTTTAATTATAATCCCCATAGAATCTTGCTGTCTCCAATGAAGCTTTAAAGCTCCAAGCACAGCCGGGAGCCCAGTTTTTCTTTACATCGCTGGCTCTCTGTGCATCTAATATTGATCGTTCAAATACGACACGGCAACACAATTCAAAACCACCATCCCTTATTGCCTGGCGCAATGTACAGGGCTTGAAATTGCCCCCATGATTCTAAGATTGAAATCAACTATAACATTCCTTAGCCATGCCTTCAGTATAGTGAGAAATACCTGTTCCCAAAGGTTGCTGTAGGCTCGAGAATTATTACGAATAGCTGGCCAATCCTGGCATTTCGCTGGCATTTCCTAATTTCCGTGTAGGCCGGCATTACACCTTCTAGGGATGTGACGATGAAGGCAATAATAATCGTATTCCTTTGATAGGAGAGTTAGGTTAAATTCCATGTTGTTCATGTTTACTTTTAATAAAACTGACTCCAATCACAAATAATATACCTAGAAGTACTTATAAAGTACCGTATGTGATCTACAGAAATAGCTCACTCCACCTAGACAGGGCGTTAGAAAATGTCTGTCTGAAAAATCCCATTTAAGAGGGACACATTTGCACCAATTCTTAGTAGCGAAAATCTCGACTTAACTAATATAAGTCTATACCTGTCATTTTATGTCATGATAGAACAGAAAGGGACGCCAATAATTTAAGTCAAGATTAAGTTAAGTTGTGCGCTCTACGAATCGATAGCATTGCCTAACGTGTAACAATTTTTCTTAAACTAAAGTCTAGCGCCAAAAAAAAATGCGCGCTTATTTATGTAGGACATTTATAATAGTTCTAATTATAGTATTTCCAACTAAGAATAAAGGTAAACTAAGTTAAAAAATAAAATTATAAGTGTTGGAAAATTGGTTAAATTATTAAAACTACTATTTCATTATGTTGTCATATCTAATAGCTAAAACTTATTTTAGAAACAAGATCTTCGATTAAAAGGCATGAAACTTTATTACCTTTATTCTATAACTGAGTTGGGCTATAAGTTTCTGGATCATTTTATTCCTTCTCTCTGACGTAGATCAAATTAAATTATAGCAAATGTTATTTATCGTACCTATAATTACATTGTAAAATAGCAGCACATCACTACTGCATACCAGGCCGACCCAGGTGGAGATTTATATCTTTCACTGACATGCCTTATGAATTAGTGTCCTGGGTCCGTGGGAGTCGGGTGTGGAGGTGTCTCTTTGTAAAAGTTGCTTGAATTATCTAACTAGATTTATGTAACTGCTTCAATGGTCTAGTGGTCTGAGCTGAAGATTGTGGGTTCGATTCCCAGGAGCGAACACAAAGTAGATATTTGTTGATTAATCACTTTTTTTGCCTAGTATGGTTAGGATATTGCAGATAGAATCATCTCATTGTCTGGAAGAAACGTTATTCCATGTTTCGGAGGGCACATCTTTGATAGTGGTGGTTACGCAAACCATATCAGAGGCCTATAAGCTGTCCTAATAGGAGGTTTCAAAATTCAGACATCAGGGTTCATCGAATCAATTCACTCGAAACCCATACGACATTTCTTACGAATTAGTGTCAGTGGGTCCGTGGGAGTCGGGTGTGCAGGTGTCTCTTTGTAAAAGTTGCTCGAATTATCTAACTAGATTTATGTAACTGCTTCAATGGTCAAGTGGTTTGAGCCACGGGCTCCCGATGCGAAGATCCTGGGTTCGATTCCCAGGGGCGAACACAAAGTTGATATTTGTTGATTTATCACTGTTTTTGCCTAGTTTGGTTAGGATATTGAAGACTGAATCATCTGTTTGTCTGGAGGAAAATGTATTCCGTGTTTTGGAGGGCACGTCTTTGATATTAGTCGTCACACAAACCATGTCAGAGGCCAGTATAAATTCTGACATACGGATGCATCGGGTCGATTCACTCGAAACCCATACGACATTTCTTATGAATTAGTGTCCGTGGGTCAGTGGGAGGCGGGTAGGTGTCGCTTTGTAAAAGTTGCTCGAATTATCTAACTAGATTTATGTAGTTGGGGGTAATGTACGGACTTATACTGCATTGGTCTTTTAACCTTACGTAATCAAGGTAATGTGTAACTTTTTTTTAATAGTTTTTTTCCTGTTAATTCCTTTGTTTGATTTACTCAAGGTGGACAAGATTGTCTTTTTATGTTACTTATTTAAGACTCATTTCCCTGACACTAATAACTATTCATGTATCAAAAATTGCTTACACTGAGTATTTAGAGGCTAATGGTCATTATAGGTCTCAAGAGAGTCCGAAGTTCGAATCCCACCACGTACCAATATGTTTTTCGGTTTTCGAATTACATTTATTCGGCGCTATTTCCGTGCTTTGGAAGGCACGTTAAGCCGTTGGTCCCGGTTAATATCGTTTTTCTATTTCTTCTTATATCTATCGTTTAACACCGTATGTCAGAGGCCAGTGCTAAACATTGGCGGCTTGAAAATTCTGACCTAATCTAGGATTGGGTCTGGTTTCTCTTCTGGATTGCGGATGTCAGATGGCAGTCGCTCTGTGTAAAAAATAGTACCCTCGTTCAATCCCCTAGATTAGGTAGCCAACCCCATGAAATACGGAATAAGGCTAGGAAGATGAAGATGGCCATTATAGGTCTCAATTGAATACAGTTATTTCTATCTTTTTTAATTTACTTGTTTTGGTATGACTTGTACGATAGGTTAATTAATAGATACGTACTAAGCCTTATTGGATTCGATTTGCACGCCATTCTATAAGTTTTTTTTGTTTCAGATACCATACTACACCTCTTTTAAAGATTATTTTTGCCGGACAAACATAATAAATTCATAAAGCCTTAAAGGGCCTTGACTTCAACAAGACCGAAATCTTCCTTCCTTGAGCCAACGAAGGATGATTTATGTCAGATGCAAAATGAGATGGGTTCGTTTATAACTCGGCATTTTATTTTTAATTAAGTAGGCTGCAGGATTACAATTTTTCCTGGAGTGAATTTGTTTGTTCTATAATTTTAAATAAGGAAATGATCATTAAAATTATGTGCTTTAATTTAGACAATCTCTGCTTTAGAAGACATCTTCCGTATCAATTTCACTGATAGTTTGAATCTATTAAAGACCTAATTTCAGGTTGTGTCAGAGTTTCTATACTTCTGAATTAAATCTTCTGAAGTTTCTGAACTTTCAGTACTCTTTGTACATACATATAATCACGCCTTTATCCTTAATGGGGTAGGCAGAGCGTAAACGACATTCAAAAAAACTTTACTCTAAAAACTCTTTATATCCCATATTATATCCTATGACTGACGCACCAGCGAAATATTACAACGTTTTTCACACGACAAATACGTCTTCATTTCAACCGCTGAACACGGGAAACTTACAACATGTGTTTTATTAACATTAGGAATTCTTTTATAAACTTATTCTAATCTAAAACCAAACCCAGGACAGGTCCAGATGCATTTTCGATTTAAAATTCTGGAAGATTCCTCGCAGACTGATATTGTGTTACATATGAATGAAATTCACTGGCGTCTGGGCCAGGCTTCTTTCAAGGGGTTGTTCTACCTGGATCAGAACAAAATATTATGATACCAAAAAAAAACATGTATGACTAACAAAAAAACGTAGAATAATTGAAAAGTCTCATCGCGATTTAAAATATTTGCATAGATGGCAAAACATTGGGCTCTATTCTGCCGACTAAAACTAAAATTAAAATATATTTGTTACTTTTAGACTAAAAACATTCGAAAAAGACAAGAGATCTATGCTCTCCGGTTTTTGATTGGTCGGGGGTTTTTGCGTTATATGTAATTTTTATCCGCCGTCATATGATATGTAGGATAAAGTTGACAAAAATACTGAGGAAACGTGCAAAAGCGCGTCAAATTCTAGCGGATAAAGTGTAAAACCATAGAGTATAAATCACCCGTCCTTTTCTATTTTTATTATTTTGAAAGTGACAGATAGATTTTAATTTTAGTTTAAGCAGTGCCCAGTGATTGTGTAGCCTGTTTTAAAAGTGTTATGGAGCAATGGCAAACATCACACTGCCACCACAGTACAGAATCAAGAGAATTTTTGTGTTTTGCACTTAGGGTGGTTTTGCATTGCTCCGTATTCGGTTCATATCCGATTCGCATCAGTGGAAATTCCATATAAAATGTATATGGATGGGTGCACAGCACAAGCTGTCTGTCATACATTTACTAGGAAGGCCAATTCGGATACGAACCGAATATGATACGATCCTAATACGGAGCAGTTCAAAAACGCTCCCAAATACTATTCAAATTTATATATACTACTCAAATTTTGTTAGAAGTGTCGGAAACGGAAATTAGATACGAGATCGGTAAATACCCGGCGAGATTTTGATTAATGAAATAGGTACTAAAAAACAACAACAATTAATTTTCAAAAAATTGCACTGGGAGTGAGAGAAAAACATAGAATGTGCCAGCTGCATTTAATCTCGGGCACGCTGTTTCAACTAGGTGATTCGAGGGTTTCAGTATATTGCAATTTAGGCGATGGGCTGACAATCTGCCACTTCAGCAATATACCTACTAATCTATCTAAAACAACCCTCAAAACTTTGTCAGACGTGGCGGAACGACCTTTGTGTAGGTCCTTTATGATCTACCTACCTCATTAGATATAAGGCGTGATTATATGTATGTATGTATTTTTAAAGTAGAGCGCGGTAGAGTAAATTTTGGAGCGCAGTGCAACTACCGTTCTCAAACAGCTCCGCATTCTCTTTCGGAGTTGAACCGTTGCTTAAAACTTATGAGCTTAGCTCCCCGCACATTCGCATGAATACTGCACAAGAAATGTAATTTACAAACTTGAATAATAAGCTGAGGGCGGATGAAAGAAGAATCTGTTATCACAAAGTAGCAAACATCAACCTACTTTAGTATACATACTCACAATACAAGATACTTTATTGCACAAAAAACACAAATACATACAGCAGAAAAGTAAGGAACAAAACATTGCAATTTAGGCGATGGGCTGACAACCTGTCACTACAGCAATATACTTACAAAATCCATCTAAATAACCCTCAAAACTTTGTCAGACGTAGCGGAACGACCTTTGTTTAGGTCGTTTACACTCTGCATACTCCATTAGGGATAAAGTCGTGATTATATGTATGTATGTACGCTTTCTGCTATGTACTATCCTATTACCAAAGGTTGCCTGGTAGAAATTGCTTCTTTAGCAATAAGGCCGCCTATATTGTATTGTCACGTTTGTTCTTTTTTATTTCTGTTGTATGTGTTTCTTTGTGCAATAAAGAATTTTGTATTGTATTGTAAGTTTGGAGATCAGCATTCGGTATTTCCTCCGGTTCTGGAATACTCTCTTCAGCACGTGATATTTCCATCCAGTCCAGTCCTTCATGTAGTCAATCCACTTCCGCATCAGTCTTCCTGGTGGCCTTTTACCGGGTATTTTTCCTTCGAGGATTGTCCGGAGAAATTAAAAGGTGGACCCTCTCTGTAGGAGCCCAAAGATGGCCACTTTCCGCTTCATGACTGTAAGCTCTCATTTGCGGTTTGCTCTCTGCAGTACTTTGGCAAAAAGGTTTGGTTACAAGGTCACTATCAATTGAGAATTCTTCTTCATAGTGGATTCTCGAGTCGGGCGACCCGATGAACCCTGAATTGTGAATGGAAATTTTGAAACACAAACTACCAGAACATACGAAATTATTAAGAAAATACAAAATTACCAGAGAAATCCGGGAAATTTACTACAAGCAACAAAATTCGCCGACTAGACAACTCGATAGAAGAACAAGAAGAATTACTTGTTCGTAGATAAAAATAGAATAAACCACTCGCAAGAAACATGTGGACTATAAAATTGACAAAGACAGAAACCCGGTTACGGCAACTCTGGGAATTGCACCTCGAACAAACTATAAGAAATAAAGAAACCAGTATGTAAGCAATATTGTAAGAAAGTGCACTGAGATATTGAAAATTGTTAAAGAAAAGAGATTACCGGCCGCGCAGTGAAACTTTAGAGCGAGGAACTCGACAAAAACTTTTCATTGTCCGGGTATTGCATAGATTCATTAGCTTAGCAAGACACTGCACAAACCATGACAAAGGTCTATTAGCTGTAACTAATCACCAGACATCTTTCTTCTATGCTGGACTGGGAGCGAAAGATAAACATAGAATGTGCCAGCTGCATTTCCTCCCGGGCATGCTGTAAAAACCAGCTAAGGGATCCGTGGGTTTCAGTATATTTAAATTTACGCGATGTGCTGACAACCTGTCACTACAGCAATATTCTTACAAATCTATCTTAAATAACCCAAAATACTTTGTCAGACGTAGACTTTTAGACGTAAGACCTTTGTTTAGGTTATTAACGCTCTGCCTGTTAGGGATAAAGGCGTGATTATATGTATGTATGTAAAAATAACAATTTAAAGCTTATTAAAAACACTATAAAGGGTAGCCACTCAGCATAATACAGTAGCACTAAGTACTACAGCGCTGGTCTGCCGTGGTAGCGAAAAGTAATTTCAGAGTGATTCCACGTTCCATGATCACGAGTATGGTTTAGCGAAATATTAAGATACTCAACATCATTAGCTCACGAGTCTACCCTGAATAATAACGATCAGGCTTTAGTCGGCAAATTGGGCCCAGTACAGATTCAAAGTTTTCCTTGAACGTAAAATTGTAGGTAATCAGTTGACTATGATAGTTATCGCGGTTATAACCACATTTCAAACAACAGTCTAAATAGAGAGAATAAACAACTGCGGTGATCCTTATTATGCAGTTAGTTAAGTTAATCAAATTAACCACGATCTAGCCGCAGTCAAATGCAAATGCACAACCGATGCACTGCAAGCAGTATTTGCTACTTTCTATACATAAAATCTTCGATCTTTAAAAGCATTATATATATTTACATACATACATACATAAATCACGCCTTTATCCCTTACGGGGTAGGCAGAGCGTTTAACACCTCGTAAAAGGCGCTTTCGCCACGTCTGACAAAAATTGAGGGCAATTTTAGATTGTAATATGTATTGCTATAGTGACAGGTTGTCAGCCCATCGCCTAAATTACAATACACTGTAACCCTCGAGTCCCTTTTGCTGACTTCAACAGCATGCCCGGGAGGAATGGCAGCTGGAACATTCTATGTTTTTCTATCTCTCCGAGTCCAGCATGGAAGTGTATATATATTTTTTTTACATATATCTGGTTTTTGAGTCCGAATGACTCTGGTGTCATAACTTTGATACCACGTAATAGATCGTTCACATCCATTATCACTAGCGACCGAGACGGATGACCTAATGTGCTCTCCAAACCACGACATAAGTTTTCTTGACTGATAGTCAGATGATTCTGCCTACATTGTCCTAACTTAGGTAAGTGGGAAAAGACTTTGAAAAAATACCAACTTTGTATTCCCCAAGCATCAAACCAAAGACCACGGAGGCAGTATGCATAATCTTTTATCTACCCTATCTGTGGTATCCGTTAAGAATTGCGCTGTAAAAAATTGGCCTGCATTTTACGCTATGCTTTAGAAACTGAAAAGATTTTTCTTAAGGCGAATATTGGCTCAGTTTTTGTGTGAGCTCTAAAGTCGAGAGGTGTAGTTCTGAGAACAGAGGATTCTTTGAAGTTTCCTACTTTAGTGATTTTAAAATCGGCTTAAACGGTAACAAGATGATATTACATTTAAGACTTTAGTTATATTCATAATTAATTTACTTTGCTATAGTATCGTAAAGTAAGGTAGAAATTTCATAATAAATACAATTCAGATTTAATTAAGAATTGAAAACTTATATGTTACTAGCTTTCTGTCAGCAGTGCCACCCTATGCTAAATGAGTTTTACCGTGGGAATTATGTACTTTCCCGCAGTAAAAACTCTATGTAACTCAGGGTGAAAATAGCTTTCTAATAGTGAAAGAATTTTTGAAATCCACACATACACACAAAAAAATAGAAATCTTTCCTCTTTATAATATTATTATAATAAATAATAATTATGTAGTATAGATATTAATTATATTTTAAAATATAGTCAAAGAAAATAAATTAATGTGATTTTTATTTTCGTAGTGTTGAAATTAATTAATGGTGTCATTAACAGAACATAATTAAACTATAATTAGGTATTTAGTTAAGTTTTAAAACAAACTATATTTGAATTAATGGTTCCCTCGTTATTGTGTTTCTACATCTGACCATACACAATTAAATGGCTTTTAAATTCATCAAATTAGTTTGCATTTCGTATTTTATCCTACTTTATGATCGAAGATTAGAGGCACAGTGCGTACCCAAAGCGCTGTTTAATCTTGACCCCACGGAACAAAAGCGCCCTCTTATTTCATTTCGTCGCATTCAGCTGTAATTTGTACATTTCACGCCGGGACGACTTCAGAGTTTGGGGTTTGACTTTAGAGTTCCTTGGGGAAAATATAAGAAACATACGCTTCGCATAAATTGCAGTCATATGATAGTAAGGAAGACACGCACGTCAAGTGCAAATAATAAGCTCGTATATGATACGACCGGCTAAAGCTAAAATTAAAATCTTTCTATCACTATCCAAATAATAAAATTGAAAAATAACCTGTCTGTAAAACCATAGAGAATAAATCTCCTGAGATTTATGCTTTGTCCACGAGATTTTGACACGCATTTATTTTATCCGCCGCCATAATGACAGATAACGCATACAATTACAGACTATAGAATCAAAAACCGGAAAAAATTAATCTGCTGTACTTTTTTTATTTTTTTTTACTCTGAAAGTAATATTCCTTTGCCCAGCAGTGGGACATATACTAGCTTTATAAGAAGAGGAAAGTAATGAGTAACTTTTAATTTTAGTTTTAGCCGGTGGCATCTAGATGCCAAGCTGAATTAAATACTGTCCCTGGAATTAAAGACGTGAAGCAAATATTACTGCCCAAAACTGGAGGAAGAGGTCGCAATTTGAAAAAGAGCTAACACCAGCGGAGTGCCCTAAAGCAGCCTAACCTTAACAGATCACAACATTGACATGGGAGTGTAATAAGGACGGTTAGTTCGAGTTCAATATCAGTTCGCGGGGTCCTACCAAAATATTATCCTTGGGTGCTATAGGAAAGTGGTCACGTAAATACTATAAATACCACATCTGTCTACTACTGGGCATAGGTCTTCACATGATTGGCGCAAAGCAAAATATCATAGAGAGAGTAAAAAAAATTGCTGACCATATTTTAGGGTGTGATTCTAACCATGAAACTGATCAACTTTCCCCAAGGAACATAAGTCGGAAAATGAAAATTAGTTTTTTTTTTTCACTGTATAATATTTTGCTTTGCGCCAATAAAGTGGAGAAGACTTATGCCCAGTCGTAGACCGATGTGGTATTTATAGTACCTATAGGCCACTTATGTTCCAAAACTGGTATAGCCGATGTTGGTTCTAAGTCAGCCAAACTCAAATGGGACTGGTCAGGACACGTCAACAGCCGGATGCACTCAGAGCGGTGGGCTAAGATCGTCACAGAGTGGACACCTCAAGATGGGAATCGACCCCGTAAAAGATGAGCCTTTGCCCAGCAGTGGGACACAGTAGGCTAGTAATAATAATAATAGGCCACTTCCCTTTAGTAGGCATACATATAATCACGCCCTAATCCCTAATGAGGTAGGCAGAGCGTAAACGATCTAAACAAAGGTCGTTCCGCCACGTCTGACAATGTTTTGAGGGTTATTTAAAATAGATTCGTAGGTATATTGCTGTACTGACAGGTTGTCAGCCGATCGCCTAAATTGTAAAATACAGAAACCCTCAGATCCCTTAACTGGTTTTACAGCATGCCCGGGAGGAAATGGAGCTAGCAGTCCAGCATGAGAATTTAGAAGCAAAGGATAATATTATGTTAGGACCCCGTGAACTGATATTGAACTCGTACTAACCGTCCTTATTTTCTTTATGATTATTGTCCTGGAGGTACTTTTGAAGTGTTCTATTGAAAGTTTTCTCGTTCCTTGTAATTGAAACTCCCGGGCGTGGAGCATTTGTACGCATGAATATTTCTTACATTTCAACAGCTGTAGAACTTCCTAAGTTTTTTTTCACGATTCTATGAATCGAAAGAATTGCGCATTATAGGTATCAGTAAGATCACAGATTATAGTACATGGTGTAAGGGACAACTACCTGCAAACTGATAGGAGTCATTCTGTCAATAAAACTGAACAACTTTTACATACCTAGAAATGTTTTAATTTCGTGAAAAAAAATCTTCACTTTATTTGATCAGTTTCGTTGATTGAGCAATCCTTATCAGTTTGTGAGTAGTAGCGTAAGTTTAAGCTACAAAATTTGTAAATATTTATTTTGTTTAAGCTGCAATATCACATCTACTGCCTTGTCCCGTATTTTACTGGGTTGGCTACCTAATCTAGGCGATTGAAGGAGGGTACTGGTTTTTACCCAGAGCATCTGCCATTTGACCTCCGCAACCCAGAAGGGAAACCAGACCCAATCCTAGATTAGGTCAGAATTTTCAAGCCGCCAACGCTAAGGCGGCTTGTACTGGGCTCTGACGTGGCTTCGGTATTTAACGATATTAAACGGGACCAACGCCTTAACGTGCCTTCCGAAGCACGAAAAAAACGCCATATGAAATTCTAAAACCGAAAAATACATTGGTACGTGGTGGGGTTCGAAATACAATACGCTCAGGAGGCAGCGGCCCAATCCCCTACACCATCGGGCTGTCTCAAAACCAAGTCTACTAAGATAAAAAACTCTAGTTAAAATTTCATAGCGCGCTGTGAAGACACTGCGATCCTTTTCAAGACACTCGACATCCACTACGCTTGTACTACAAGTGTAAAAGCTTTTAAGAGATTTACTGCACGGCGTCTACAGGAAAAATTTATTACCCCCAAGGTTGTATAGAAAAAGTATAGATGGGTTTATTGGTTCCTTTTACACGACAAAGTGGAAGACAAATCGGGTCCGGCTGATTAGGACCTATAGTCCGAAGGTTAGAGCGCTTTCATTATAGGAGTATTTACTACGTTTTTGCTTCTATGCTGGACTGGGAGAGAAAGAAAACATAGAATGCGTCACCTGCATCCCGTCTCGGATATGCTGTAATAATAGGGACTCTAGGTTTCAGTGTATAGTAATTTAGGCAATGGGCTAACCTGTCAATACCAGCAATATACAGTGTATCTGAAAAAACCCTCAAAACTTGTCAGATGTGGCGGAACGACCATTGTTTAAGTCATTGACGTTTTGCCTACCTAGGGTTATTTATGATAGATTTGTAGGTATATTTCTGTAGTGACAGGTTGTCAGCCCATCGCCTAACTAACAATATACTGAAACCCTCGAATCCCTTAGCTGGTTTTTACAGCATGCCAAAGAGGAAATGCAGCTGGCACATTCTATGTTTTTCTCTGGCTCCCAGGCCAGCATGGAATGCAATGCGCGCTTCTAAAGCGCTAGTACTACGCTGCAAGCTAGTATACAGGCTAAAAACGACTTCTCACTTGTGTATTCAATAGAGGTATTTGACCTCAACGTTTCGACTCTTTACGAGAGTCTTCTTCATGGAGAGTGTAAAATTACATACCGCCGTCCGCCGTGTGTGATTTTCGACCGGTACTGAGATCTGTGTTACCTGCGTCTAAAAACCTAGTGAATAGTAAAAAGTCAGTTTCGTGTGTTCGAAAATCCACCAATAATACAAGAACCAGCCCCGGTGCAGACTAAGCGCCACCTGTCGTGTCGTCGGCGCAGGCGCAGAGAGCAGCGAACCGCAGTCTATGATCACACACGGCGGGCGGTAGTGTGTGATTTTCACTCTAAATGAAAAAGAGTCTCGCAAGCAAACAAACACCTCCATTAAACACAATTGAGTAGTCTTTGTTTTATCAGTATGAACAACACTTGTTCGTCGTTTAGTAAGTAATCTTCTTCTTATTAGCGAGTGGATTCTCGAGTCGAACGACCCGACATAACCTGGTTTCAGAGTTTTCAAACCGTAGCACAGTTATTAGGCCTCTGACGTGGTTTTAATAACGACCACTATCAAAGACAGCGACTGGGACCGAAGGCTTAAAGTGCCCTCCGAAGCACGGAATCTTTTTCTTTTCGGAAAATCAGGTGATCCAGCCTGCAATGTCCTAACCAAACTGGAGAAAATCCCACAAAGTGATAAATCGACAAATATCAACTTTGTGTTCCCACCTGGGAATCGAACCCAGGACCTCCGGATCGAAAGCCCATGGCTCTGACCATTAGACCACGGAGGCTGTTATAGGTAATGTCACTGACAGTCGCTACCGACTTTAACGTCATTTCTATAAAAATGCTATAAAATGCCAAATCAGACTTTCCGATCCTACATCCTAAATAGAATTGTTTCGAAAATGGCGATACTGTCCAAAATTGTAGACTGAGCACAGAATCTGTGTAAAACAATAGATTAATTGCATATCAAATACCTTGAAGTCTATAAAATGTATACTATGATTGTATAAGATTTATCTATTTACTAGCGACCCGCCCCAGCTTCGCACGGAAATTATTAGTGTTTCTCTACTATATTATGCATGTATTATACATATAAACCTTCCTCTTGAATCACTCTATCCATTAAAAGAAACCGCATCAAAATCCGTTGCGTAGTTTTAAAGGTTTATGCATACATAGGGATATAGGGACAGAGAAAGCGACTTTGTTTTATACTATGTAGTGATATACGCCTGCAGGAATAGATTGGCTGATACATACATACATACATAAATCACGCCTTTATCCCTTACGGGGTAAGCAGAGCATTTAACGCCTCGTAAAAGGCGCTTTCGCCACGTTTGACAAAAATTGAGGGCAATTTTAGATTGTAATATGTATTGCTATAGTGACAGGTTGTCAGCCCATCGCCTAAATTACACTACACTGTAACACTCGAATCCCTTTTGCTGACTTCTACAGCATGCCCGGGAGGAAGGGCAGCTGAAACATTCTATGTTTTTCTATCTCTCCCAGTCCAGCATGGAAGAATCTCCCAGTCCAGCATGGAAGTCCAGATTGGCTGATAGTTACTTCTAAAGCCAGCAAACCAAAACAAGGTTCTTTTTCACTAATCTAGCAATTTATTATCCCATGTAATAAGGAGCAATTTCCTGAGAAAATGTTTCATTAACATTACAATTTCATAAAATCTTAAGGTAATTAAACGTCAGAAATATGAAAGTAGATTATAAAGTAATTTTGTTAGAAGTTTTTATTATTTTTTTTCTATGAAGGAGATAATAATATATTTTCATTACTTAATTCGTGGAATGTTTTATATAAGTGTTTGAATGGCAGTGTCAATGTCAGTGGCATGGAGTGTCAAATGGCAGACGCTGAATATGTAATTAAGGCCTGAAATAATTATAGTTTTGAAAGAATAATAGAAGGAAAACTACTACTCTTTTTAACGTATTAATAATCAATTTCTCCCATTTACATTTACAGGGATCTCTTCCATTTAAAATGTTAAACAAATAAAGGATATGTAGATAAAGGTAGGTCATGCCTTAAGGTGGAACTCTTCCCCCCTCTGAAATACATACATACAAGTCACGCCTTTATCCCTAGTGGGGTAGGCAGAACGACCCAAACAAAGGTCGTTCCGCCACGTCTGACAAAATTTGGAGGGTTATTTAGGATAGATTTGTAGGTAAATTGTACCGGTTAAAACAAAACTACATTATTTATTGGTTATAGAAAATTACTATAAAGAAGATCATAAAGTTATTGTTCATACATACATACATAAAATCACGCCTCCATCCCTTACGGGGTAGGCAGAGCGTTAAACGCCTCGTAAAAGGCGCTTTCGCCACGTCTGACAATAATTGAGGGTAATTTTAGATTGTAATGTGTATTGCCATAGTGACAGGTTGTCAGCCCATCGCCTAAATTACAATACACTGTAACCCTCGTTATTGTTCATAATAGATATAATACAAGAAGAATGAGGGAAAAGAAGTATATTTGTACAAAACCTAAAAATTATTACGGCCAAAGAACAAATAAATTAATTATACCAAAACTATTTAATAAATAAGACTTTTTAAGACACAATAAAATAAAGTCGAAGATAACCCTAAAGAAAAAACTTAAAACTGTTCTTCAAAATAATATTATGTAAATGTGTCACATTAATGATTCTCCATATTTCATAGTTTTAAACTCTTTTTATAATGTTTTTTTTTTATAAGATACTAGAATATAAGATAGGTATTTGTTAGCCATTCAGTAACGAGTGCCTTGCCAACAAACTGCTTTCGCAATTTGGCGAGAATGTAACATGTAATTCTGTAAATACCTTTTTTTTGTGAAATAAAATAAATAAATAAAATAAAGTATATTCCGAAATACACTCAGTCAAAATACACTCAATTAAAACACGATTGAAACTACATAGCTGCAGGAAGTCGAATTAGGTAGCAGTTTCCTAATTTTGCATTGAATATAACTACAGAATAATGAGTTAGTTCCAAACTTCCACCCGAGTTTATGCTTCCGTCCTTGAAAGTTGTTCAAGTCATTATTTGAAATTAGAACATTACCTTCAAACAGCTTGCAGTCTTTCGATAGAAAGGTTGCTATGGAAACAAGCTGGGAAAATGGCTGTGTATGTGTGTATTACAGTGGCTGTCACCACGTGTCCTTTGCCGATTATTCCCGTGCGTGGCATGCGCTGTAACTTCTTGTGTCGAGTGGGTATCGAGACTATCGACCCGATAAACCCTGGTATCAGAGTTTTTAAACCGCCTAGTAGCACAACTATCAGGCCTCTGACATGGTTTTAAGTAACGACCACTATCACCGACGGCTTAACGTGCCCTCCGAAGCATGAAATCTTTTTCTTTTCGGACAATCAGGTGATTCAGCCTGCAATGTCCTAACCAAACTGGGGAAAAAATCACAAAGTGATAAATAGTCAAATATCTTTGTGTTTCCCCCTGGGCATCGAACCCAGGACCTCCGGATCAGGAGTCCATGGCACTAGCCACTAGACCACGGAGGCAGTTAAGTTAAGTTAGGCAGTAATGCGCTGTAACAGTACTGATGCATACTTCGTAGGATGATTTGATAATTCGAATCTTCGCGAAAAACACGGTGGCACCATTGTCTAGTCGTTAAGCCGTCGGTCCCGGTCGTTGTCTTTGATAGAGTATTTGATATCGGCCTGATAGTTGTACTACTATAGGCGGCTTAAAATTCTGACACCAGGGTTCATCGGGTCGATAGACTCGATACCCACTCGACAGAAGAAGAAGAAGAAGAAGACCATTGTCTAATCTTACCGGAAAAGTCATGTTTATTGCGAAAAAAACTCATCGTCCTAGTAACATTGTCGAGTCAAGATATCCTCTGATTGATGGACTTTTTAAATGTTAAGTATAAACGCATGTTATTTAATAGAATAAGATTAAATCAGCAAGGAAAAATCTGGCCAACCAGAGCTAAGGATATCATGAGAATATCAAATGTTACTAGAAAGACGAGTTTTTTTCGCAAAAATGCTGACTTTTGCCAGTAAAATTTAGCCAGGTTTACTGAACAGATAGCAAAAGTGCTAAAAGTGGCTGTTTTTCGGAAATTTTCTATCTGCAAATACAACAAACTATAAGTTGCAACTTTATGAGGTTCTAAATGACCATCATTGATTTACAGCAAACCTCAGGTTAACCTCAATCTGATCTACCGGATTTTAGATATATTGTGTTTTTACTGATAGGGGCGCCACTTAGCCCAGGGGAAACCCTAAGTTTATTCTATAGATCTTAAATTTTCTTAGCGATTTTCAGGCTTCTAAGTCGACTTTGTTCCTATCATCGCATGTCTAGACTTAAAATAAGAGCTAACCCATCGTTATAAACTCAGCCTTTGTTCATGGCCTAAGAAAGCTCCATTATTTACTTTTCATAATTTTTCATCCTTTGTTATGTTGAGTATCGGTCACAGCAAAGAGTCCTTTATAAGCAGCTTGACTGAACTGATTTATGAATTTTTAATAGACCATTAAACACAAACTGAATGAATAAGCCCTTCAAAGGCAAAATTCCGAAACACAAAGCAGTAACATTAAAAATTTGTCGATCCCTTCAAGGCGACCGCTCAGAGGCCCTTGATGCAATACTTAAGGGTATAGGATCGTATAAACGAAGTATAAGGTTGTATAAGGCCGTACACAACATCCGTAGTAATCTTCTATGAATGTTTTATGATACTGAACCTTAACTTGAGTGCGTGTCATAGAGTAAATTTGGCAGGAAACAGACGCGTCAACTGCGTAAATATTGTACTGCGTGCTATCATGGAATAAATTATTTTGATGTAGCTGCGATCACCTTTGAAATGAAATTGAGCAATAAGTATTTATTTGGACGATAATCCGAACAAAACACAAAGCAGTGATAGGACGCCTGCACGGAGTACCTTTCTTTGGGCACAGGTCATCTAGTATAAGAGGTGAACACGGGTTGACTAACATACATACAAACATATAATCACGCGTTTATCCCTAATGGGGTAGGCAGAGCGTAAACGACCTAAGTAAAGGTTGTTCCGCCACGTCTGACACGTCACACACTTTTGAGTATTTAGACCACATATGCGCATCGGATGGTGTTGGTCTGCCGCCATGGTGTACATACATACATACATATAATCACGCCTTTATCCCTAATGGGGTAGGCAGAGAGCGTAAACGACCTAAACAAAGGTCGTTCCGCCACGTCTGACAAAGTTTTAAGGGTTATTTAAGATAGAATTCTAGGTATATTGCTGTAGTGACAGGTTGTCAGCCCATCGCCTAAATTACAATATACTGAAACCCTCGGATCCCTTAGCTGGATCTTACAGCATGCCCGGGAGGAAATGCAGCTGGCACATTCTATGTTTTTCTTTCGCTCCCAGGCCAGCATGGAAGTATAGGTTCGCCATGGTGTAGGTTCTGGCAACTACAGCCTTCAGATCACGTGGTGATGATCCGGTGAGTGAATCATCTTAGAATACACTGATAAATGGTTTTAAGATAAAGGTATATTAGATTAGGTGCACGTCGTACGCTACAAACAGCAGCAGCACGTATCTGAAGTCTGCAGTAGATATTTGAAGATTACCACACCCTGCAAGATACTTTGAGTTTGAACTTCGTAGACCTTTTTATTCAGTTGTCTCTGCTGCAGGTAATCTAATCTTTGATCGCAAACCGCTTTCCGACTGTAAAGCTTGCATGTTTTTGTAAGGACGCAGATTTATCTCAATTTACTCGTTTTGATAGTCAGACAAACTTGACGATATGATAAGGGTTAGTTAGTTAGTTACAAAAGATTAAAAAAGATTTTTTATTTGCAAAAAAAAAACAGTTTAACTGTTTAAAGCGTATTTTTTATGAACTTCGTAGGCGTTTTATTTCGATTGTCTCTTTTGCACGTGCACGTCATTTACTCTTTGACCACGAACCGCGTTTCGACTGTAAAGTTTACGTGTTTTTTTTGTAAGGACACGCATTTATCCCAATTTACTCGTGTTAGATAGTTGTTGTATGCTCGATGCATACGAACCTCTCTTTACACGTTTTTGTTTTGTAAAGGTCAAGGGTAAATGTTTAGATTTGGATGCTTGTACGTACATAAAATCACGTCCATGTATCTTAAAGGATAATCAGAGCATCTACGGTGTAGTTAGAGCCATTTTAACCACGTATGATAATCACGAAGCTATTAGCCTAAATATCTTAATTAGACCTTTTTCATCTTGACAGATGATTTAAGCAACGTCTATGTGAGAAGAGCATCGTCCCTCGTGGCTAAAGACCGATCCCTGAACGACACTTTCGTCCGCACTTACTGCACGCGAGTTAAGGCCCGTAATCAGCACTTGAGACTGAAAGCGATTTTGAGTTAGTATCAGCAATGTCATTTCAGTATATAATGAACTGTCAAATCCATACTTAATACTGCACTCAATCTTGAGATCGCTTAATAAATATGAGCATAAGAGTCCGTTGCGACGGAGTCCTCTTCGCGAGCATATTGTTTTCCCCGTTTCTGGGCTAGATTTAGAAACCAGGCCTAAATATAGAATAACAATTAACCAAACTAAACGTGATCATTGCACAAACCATTCAGAAGTCTATATAACCGACGCTTTGAAAAATCAGATCTGACCGGGGTTTATCGGATCGTTTAACCTGAAAGCCTTTACGATAGAAAAGGAAGAAATACATCATTGATTTAGATGATTCATGTTGCTATTTTGTTAATATAGATTTTATAATACAGATTATAAACTTCACAAAAGTCCGCGAATACAGTTTATTATAGCTGGCTGTTACTCTCATTAGGTTTCGGTTCCGTTTGTTTCCAATTAAGAATAGAAACATTAATCTTGCTTTGTTGTTTTTGATGCCGGCTAACCTATAGGTAAGAGCGTAGTTATATTATTATACCATGGGTAAGAGTTATTATGAAAATTATGGTTGTGGTTTAAATATACGGTAAAACTGTATTCGCTTTGAATCTGAAGAGGAGTGAACCATAAAATTGAACTTAACAAAGAAAAGGCAAAAACTGCCGTAGGGAAAGTAACAACGCACTTTTAAACGTTCATATTTGTTTTTCAACGTCGTAATTTTTTTACCCCATTAGGGATAAAGGCGTGATTATATGTATGTATGTATATTTTTTTATGGAAATTTCAGATCTTGTTTCAATTACTTAAGTAGTTTATAAAATATGCAAGACTGAATTGACTCCAATTCCATGCCTCCAGATAACAATCGCCGTATATCTCAAAAAAATACTTTTATCAATATATACTAGCAACGTTCTTCAAATCTTTACCGAATTTTGTGTTGGGCCTACTTTAATTATAAATGATTCGATTCTAGATATGCCAGCTAAAACTAAAATCAAAATCTATTTGTCACTTTCAGACTAATAACATTGGAAAAGGACAGGAGATCTAACCTGTCCGGTTTTTATTTATAGTCGGTGGTTTTATGCGTTATGGCGGAAAAAATTGACAGAAATACTGGGGAAACGTGTGAAAGCGCGTCAAAATCTAGTGAACAAAGTGCAAAACCATAAAACATAAATCGCCTTTAATATAAAATTTAATTATTTTGAAAGTGATAGTTTTAATTTTAGTTTTAGCCGGTGGTATCTAGAATCGAGCCCAATGTCAGTTATCCTGCTGTGTGTATTACTACATTTGTTGGGGATTTTGAGTCAAATAAAAACTGATGACAAAACAGAAGAACCATATTTGATTGATGTTGTTTAATGACGGTGTATAATTTGAGTCCATTGGACATACAAATGATATGACAAATTTGATCAAATTTATATTCCATCAAAGTTATATTTCAATGAATCAAATACGAGTGCTTTTAATTTTAAAAAAACTGTCGTGTTCTAACCTTGAGTTCTAGTAACGTAATAGATTTTTTCGTCGACTTTTTTTTTTATTTATTCCAATGGAAGGGTGCGCTTGAGAACAGTGGTTTAAAACTCAATGTCGCGAAGACCGAGTACATGGCATGTGGCAGCACAGACCCCAACCCCATAAAGGTGGGAGATGAACTTGTTTCAAAAACAAATAAATTTAAATACCTTGGGTCAGTGCTGCACGAGTTTGGTCTAATTGATTGCGATGTCCAAGCCCGAATCAGCGCTGTTTGGGCAAAATGGCGGGAAGTAACTGGTGTACTTTGCGACCGCAGAATACCAGTGAAGCTTAAGGGCCTTGTGTACAAGAGTATCATCCGACTAGTCCTTCTATACGGCAGCGAGACCTGGCCTGTCCTTGGAAGACATGTCCAGCAGCTTCACGTCGCGGAGATGAAGATGTTGCGATGGATGTGCGGCGTTACGAGATTAGATCGCATTCGTAACAAGCACATCCGTGGCAGCCTTGGAGTCCGCAACGTAGCAGATAAGCTACAGGAAAGTCTTCGATGGTATGGGCATTTAAGTCGCAGACCGCCAGATTACGTCGGAAAGAGATGCCTCGATCTCACTGTCCAACGCCCTAGAACACGCGGCAGACCAAAGAAGCGCTGGCTTGACGTCGTGAAAGCGGACATGGAAGAGAACGATCTCACACCAGTAGATGCTGAAGACCGGGCAAAGTGGAGTAAAAAAAGCCGTAAAGCGGACCCTAGCATCAAGCTGGGAAAACGCTGAGCAGAAGAAGAAGATTCCTACGTATTTTTTTTATTTACCTTACCCTCTGACTATTTAGCATGATTTATCTTTTCGACACATTTGGTCGTTAGACAAAATCATTTCATAAAAGGCCTATCCCAATAGTTTCTTTTAAGCTTACTGTGAATAAATATTTTTCCATGCTGGATTGGAAGCGAGAAAAAACTTAGAATATGCTGCATTTCGTCCCAGGCATGCTGTAAAAACCAGGTAAGGTATCCAAGGGTTTCTGTACATTGTAATTTAGGCGATGGGCTGACAACCTGTCACTACAGCAATATATCTACAAATATACCCTCAAAACGTTCTCAGACATGGCGGAACGACCTTTGTTTGGATCGTTTACGCTCTGCCTACCCCAGACTGCAAACCTCAAGTTAGATGAATACAGTTTCAAACATACCGTAGTCTTCTCCTATATTCTATCTGTGCCATCTGTCAGGTATTGTCGTGTCCATATCGTATTTAGCCCGCCGAGAATTTCCGTCCGTTTTTTTTTGTTGAGTTGAAAAGCGTCAATTGTGCGGAGTGGACAAAAGGGGCTTTAGGATCTGTCGAATTCAATTTGGATGTACTATATGGCAAGGCTTTAAATGAATGTGAGCGGAGGCACTGCATGCACGGAAAACTCTGGTAGGATAGGATCTACCTCCTAGTGGTCCACCCCGGGTAATGGCAACACAGGCTTGCCTGTGAATAAGTCTGGCTGAACGATCCCAACACAGCTTCACAAGGGGCCGCCTGGCTTGCGAACACCCTCTCAACAGAGTCCGGCGCTAAACAGCATGCTGTGTTCCGTCGGTGCGTGAGATTACCATTGCCATAACAGGCATCATCTGGGTAAGCTTACACCGTCGTCGACTCTGTCACGGTCATCCCTGACCTTGTCTGCTCTTGTCTACAGTCAAGAGGAATCCCATTCTTATTTTTTTTTAAACTGACAACAAACAATTTAAAACGTTCAAAAATCCCAACAGCATAGACAGTGAGCTTCAAAGGTTTAAATCGTATAGATCCTTAACGGTCATTCAAACTTTAAAAATAATATAGGAACCTGAAACTGACAATGATACCCCATTCAGCATAATTTGTCGAATTTTATTTTTACATAATGGCGTCAGATTGTCGCCTTATTTGATTTTGATCCAAATCATGTCTTCAGTGACACTCGCAAGGTTAAGACAAATCTATCAAAATTAACCCAAGCGTTTGATCTGGAGTGCCACAATGGAACAAACATACACACATACATACATAGGCCGATAAACACGTTACCCTTCTTTGCGTTGCGCAGTCGGGTAATAAAAATGGCAATGGAAGCCCACGTTAAATTAAAGCCTTGACGTGCTGTATGACAACCCCGATATTGGCAGCCCTTTGTATTTATTCCTAGTTTATTCCATTCATTCACTGTTTTGGTGTCAGCTCTGTTTTAAACGAAAAAGGAATACTCTCTATGAAATTACTGGGACACGAGGCAATCCAGGTTATGTTAACACGATTCGTTTTTCCACTACAAGGGAAACAACCTACAGGCGTCACTTACTGCGTGCAAGGTTGCGCTCAACACGCTGTCAATGCTTTTTGAATTGCCTACAACACACATACGTCACCTTACGCTCTATGCGCGCGTAGCGATGAACTCTACGTCGACGCATCCCTCTGCCGCATGTGTAATGTAGGCAATGCAAAAAGCATTGAACGAAAGTGACGCCAGTATGTTACCGCCTAAAAGGGATGTAGGCACGATGTCCGAAATACTAAAAGAAATTGCTCACAGTCTACAAAACTGAACAATTAAAATAAATTCTTCTTGAAAATGAGAAACAAACTTCTTACAAGTTGTGAATCTTTGCAACTTTGAAAGTCATTCAGTTTCGTTGCTCCCGATCGCTGTCTTCGATAGTTGTTGTTACACAATCCATGTTAGAGGCCTAGTGCTAATAGCTGTGCACTAGGCGGTTTGACTCTGACACCAGGGTTTATCGGTCGTTCGACTCGAGAATCCACTCGCTAAGAAGAAGATGAGAATGCTTCTTTTCTTCTTCCTTTTTCGTGTCAACAAGCACACTCAATATTATTTGACATACAATTTTATAAGTTACGGTTCCAGCTTAGCATGGTACCATACTTAACCATATGCTGGCTTGCAACAACTGTGCCTATACGGGGTGTAAGGGACAGCGTCCCGCAAACTGATAGGGGTTGCTCAGTCAACGACACTGAACACCTACCACCAGGATTTCAAATAACTAAAAATTGGTTTTCCATACAAATTGTCTGATCGAGTTGTTAGTTTGTACGGGAAGGTATTTTCTTTCATCTTTTGAAAGAATTTCTCGTTGAAAGTTGTTCAGTTTCGTTGACTGAGTAAGCCCTATCAGTTTGCGGGACGCTGTCCCTTACACCCGGTATACTGTACGAACAGTAAGCTTCCAACAATCAAATCAAAAACAACTTGCTTTTTTCCACTTTTTCAGCGGCTCCCTACTAGCCATGTCAATTTCACATGCATGGAAGTTAGCAAAACAATATAGCACATGCAAATCTGAGATAACGCTGTTACTGGCCCAATTTTGGCGCCAAAAAATACACTCACATTTTTATCGCTTTTTAGGGTACCGTTTTGTTGATATAAAAACCGGGAAGTAATTACATCGGGCCGCGGTAAGCCGCGATGAGATTTTAAAAATAGAATGCTTTTACTTCCGGGTCTGATATACAGGGTGTAATAAAAAGGGCATATCGACAATTAATGAGGCAATGAGTCAATGTAGGCAACTCATGGAATTGAACCACTTTCTCTACGAAGTTAGTGCTAAAATTTAAAAATAAACTAGACTATACCTATATTCTGCCGTGCTAAGCTAAAAGGTGTTTTTTTGACATAACGTCATTTCGCGCGAATTGCGAATAATTGTGAATTTAAATCTGGAGATTTTTTTAAGCATCATCTTATTCGAATTAATCTTAGAATACATGAAACGTCTTGAGGCAACTTTTAAGATCAAAATTACTGCGCTACCACGTATAGTTTTATTATTTTTTCCAATTTGGCAATTACCGAATTTTAGGTTAGTATCATGTTTTTAGGTTAGTAACAACAGCTTTGAAGGTGTTGCATGGAGCCATAGACTGTCCCGAGCTACATGACCTGTTGTGTCGGCTGCATGTACCTGACAAATATATGTCTAGGATACGAGCCTGTCGTCAGAAACGTCTCTTTGCAGTACCTAGTTGCCAGACTGTTTCGCGTGAAAACCTCCTCTCTGTCGGAGGATGAAATACCTTAATCTATTTCTCAACCATTCGTGTTGTATAGATATTTTTAATGACTCATCGACTAAACTATTTAAAGCTTTAACTATTTATTATGAGTCGAACAATGCTGTTGATGAATCTAGTTGATTTAAATGAATGAAATGTTTTTCCCAACTGAATTGCTTTTCCCAAATGAATTTGAAATTGTATATTGCTATGTTATTGACTACATACTAAGTTAACTTTAAATTTTATCAAAAATTTAATGCTTTATTATAATTGACTAATTTGAATTTTATATTGCTATGTTCTTGACATTTGTGATTTTTTTATTACCAAATTTATCGCAAATTTTATTTAGTATTGTTACAATGTTATTTTAATAATTACTGTAATAGGGTTTTCTTCCATGCTGGACTGGGAGCGAAAGAAAAACATAGAATGTGCCAGCTGCATTTCCTCCCGGGCATGCTGTAAAAGCCAGCTAAGGGATCCGAGGGATTCAGTATATTGTAATTTAGGCGATGGGCTGACAACCTGTCACTACAGCAATATACCTACAGATCTATCTTGGATGACCCTCTAAACTTTGTCAGACGTGGCGGAACGACCTTTGTTTAGGTCGTTTACGCTCTGCCTACCCCATTGGGGATAAAGGCGTGATTATATCTATGTATGTATGTATAGGATTACCCGTTGTAATTAAATTAAATTAAATTAAATAAATGTTTTTAAATGTAGGCCTAATAATTCATAAAGGGCGTAAGTGTGATACTAATATAAAATACCGTATAATATATGAAGGATACGTCATATTAGCTTAGTATTGGTAACTTACAGCTTTTTAAGCTAGTATCACGGGGTAAATCAGCGTAATTACGTATTTCTGTATATTGTTTAAATATTTTTGTAACAGAAATGACTCGCATAACCTCCATTACACTAAACATTGCATTATCTCGACAGAGATACATGGGAAAGGCACCCCTTACGAGGAGGATCACTCTGCGGAGATCATGCTAAACGGCTGCTCTTAAAGTGTTGGATTCCGTTCTGATCCAAACAAGCTAAGCTCACAAGAGCAAACCACTTACAAACCAACTGTAATGCGGACACTTCCGCATTTGATAAGTCGAAATGAAGACGAAACAGTGGTCAACAAACGACGAACCGATGCGTTTCGTTTTCTCTCACAGTTATAACAAAGGCCAAAGTACAATACAATACAAAATTAAATTCTTTACTGCACAAAAAAACATACAACAGAAATAAAAAGGAACAAACGTGACAGTACAATATAGGCAGCCTTATTGCTAAAGCAGCAACCTTTACACTACACATAACCTCCCTTAAATCTTCACTTATTAGAAGTACATACAAATCTCATCCAAAATCAAGAGGCCCAATCTCGTACAGAACCCTCAAATCCTGATCCCGACTTCCACTTTACCTGCGAATGTCAATAGAGTTAGGCAAACGTCAATATACTCTATTAAAGGGTATTTCATCGTGTCACTCGTCTCTGTGAGTTCATCCGTTAATCTCAACCCCGGCGCTATTTAAACACCCAAATCCGTTTCCCCATTGGATAAAAATGTTTATATTTACGGAGGAGAGAACTTCGCATTTATGGATTGAGGATTAACGAAACGACATACTGTCATATTGTCAAGTTTGAAGGCAATAATAATCTGTGTGGTTTCATGCTGCCAACGATAAAAAAAATAAACGGGGTGTAAGGGACAGCGTCCCTCAAATTGATAAGGGTTGCTCAGTCAACGAAACTGAATAAACATCACCAGAAATTTCTTCAGGAAATTTAAAAAAATATTGAATTTCCATACAAATTGTCTGATCGAGGTAGTAGTCATTTGTATAGGATTTATAGGTAGTAGTTACTTTGTATAGGAACGTTATTTTTGATCATCTCCGGAAAAAAAAAACAGGTGATAGTTGTTCAGTTTCGTCTTCTGAACAGGCTCTATCAGTTTGTGGGATGCTGTCCCTTACACCCGCTACAGAATGCTTCATCTCTTCCGATTACTCTGTTAAAGCTAGTATGGGACCAAGACGTGCTTCGGAAGGCACGTTAATATCGTACAGGTCCCGGTTAATATCGTTCAATACCGTAGATATTAGTCGTTAAGCCATGTCAGAGGCCAGTGCTAAGCATTGGCGGCTTGAAAACTCTGACCTAATCTACGATTGGGTCTAGTTTCCCTTTTAGGTTGCAGAAGTCAGATTCCAGTCGCTCTGTGTAAAAACCAGTACCCTCGTTCAATACCCTAGATTAGGTAGCCGACCCCGTGAGATATGGGATAAGGCTAGGGAGATGATGAGGACCAAGAGATTTGTGTTTCATTTAAATGTAGACCTTTGCCCAACAGTGGGACAGTGTAGGCTAGTCAAATAATAAATGTAGGCAATACTGTTACAGCAATAAATAGGATCTTCTTATTAGCGAGTGGATTCTCGAGTTGAAGAAATAGGATACAATTAATCCTATGTCAAATGTCACTCATAAAATCATATATATGCATATAACCACGCCTTTATCCCTATTGGGGTTGGTAGACCGTAAACGATCTAAATAATGGTTCGTTCGCCACATCTGACAAAGTTTTTGAGGTTTACTTAAGATAGATTTGTAGGTATATTGCTGTAGTGACAGGTTGTCAGCCCAGCCTAAATTGCAATGTACAGAAACCCTCGGATCCCTTAGCTAGTTTCTACAGCATGCCCAGGAGGAAATGTAGCTGGTACACTCTATGTTTTTCTCTCGCTCCTAGTCGAGCATGGAAGAAATAAAATTATACATTTTCCTGAAATTCGGTCATGTTTGACACGTAAGTTCAATACTTACAAGCTACGCTTAGTTTGTAGCTATATGGCTCTGTCTTCTTCTTAGCAAGTGGGTTTTCGAGTCAAACAACGAACCGATGAACCCTGGTGACAGAGTTTTGAAACCGCCTAGTAACACAGCTATAAGGCCTTTGACGTGGTTTAAGTAACGATCACTGTCAATCATAGTGACCGGGACCGACGGCTTAACGTGCCCTCCAAAGCACAAAATCCTTATTCTTTTCGGACAATCAGGTCATTCAGCCTGCAACGTCCTAACCAAACTGGGGAAAACCTCACGAAGTGATAAATGTCTACTTTATGTTCCCCCGCTGGGAATTGAACTCAGGACCACCGAATCCTGAGCACATGGCTCTGACCCCGGAAGCGGTTAATGGCTCTGTGTAAGTTATTTAGAGAAGTTTAATAATACTGACTTTGTGCAAAGCCTCATTTAGTTGTGTGCTAGAATCCCTAGATTTAAGCGGGGTGTGGTCGTGTCCAAATTATGCCGTACAATTAGGTCTGTCTATCTGCCCTTTCGACCGCAAATGACATGCTATGGCCAAGAGAAAAGAGATCGTATTGCGTCGGTAATTTTAAATATTCTTCTAGTTTTTGACGGCAAACATTTATTTGGTCATGCTAAACTAAAGCCATACAATAAAACCACTTTTAACACGTACGGTGTCACATTGTCCAAAGTGGACCGCTAGGAAGAAAATCCTGCAACAACCCAAAGGCCATCTTTTAATAGGAAAACTGCATCGATGTCACAGCTGAACGTTCAGTGAATGACATAGGCCTCTTCCAGGATTTCAACTATGATTTGGCCATTCTCCTTATTCTATCGAGTCAACGGCAAGTCAAATCCCATCTCAAATTTCTCTAGCCCAGGCAACTCTAACCGCATCCCTCTCATCCGGCACATAGAGCACGATATTAGGTGGGCCATGGGTTTGTCGGTCAACTCCGCATTTGCACCGAAGGTCGGTATCACGTGTCAATCTCCACCTGAAGCGGTCATCCTTTCTCCGGCCGACTTGAGTTCGGAGCCTATTTAAAGACTTCCAAGTCGGCCTAGCCAGATTTTGTCCAGGCAGGAGATTTTCCGACAACGGCACAAAGGCAGAAGGCATATTAGGCGGAAGGCATATATCCTTCCATAACCAGCATCTAGATTGGGCCATTTCCACTTGCATATGGCCTACGCTGATAAATACTTGTTTAAATACGAGCACATAAAGTAATGTGTTTATGACTATAATGTTAAATATTAAATGAATTAAGTTACTTGATAACCACTACAAAGTTTCTTATAATTTCAATCAACAGAATAGTTGATCTTAACATTAACTTTATTGTCTCAATCATATTACTTGATGTGCTCGTAATGTTAACAAGTTCCTTGATCAATTTAACCAAGTTCTTTTTCTGTGTAGCTAAGCCACGTTTTCTGGACTGAGTAAGCATAGTACACATTTATTTACTGTACATGGTAGTTACAACTGTCTGACCCAAATTAACTGCGGGCAAACATCTCAGCTCAGGTACCCATCCACAACTAGTTTCGACCAAAGGCCTGTTGCCTCAATATTTGCTCTAAAGCGCTACGTGTACTTGTTTAATTTTGAATAAAAATTCGTGGCCGACTGAGAGTAAAAAGAAATGTTCCACCTGGATCATATCCAGGGAATTACCCAAAGTTAGAGAAAGAAGAGAAAGAAACCAAAAGTTTCGATGCATTGCAATTTTGAACCTTTTCACACCGCGTTTTTTGTACGCGCAGATGACGCAACTAACATGGGCGGTTGACAAATAATAATAATAATAGATTTTTATTCCAGAAACAATGTCCATATTACAAGAAATAAATTAATAAAATTAGGGTCAGTCATTCACATTACATTAAAGTAAATAAACATGTCAAAATAAATTAAACAAAAATAAATTAGGTACATTATAGGATATTAAATAACAAATTACAGATTAATACTATCAAACAACACAACACATTATCCACCTATTTATCCTGTAGCTAAAAATAAACAATCTAAAGATTTTCTACCCTTTTCAAAATGTTAGTTAAGTCAACTGACAGAATATTATATGGATACCAACACGGTCATAGTTCTTGCTCTAATTTCAGATTTCTTTATTCTCTTAATTTAAGAAAAAAACATGACTGAAACGACGGAAAACAGAGTGCATAAAATACTCAAAAATACTAAGGATCCTAATCAATGACCATCATCTGCATTGTACCAAGGATCCTTTAATACCTGCCTGTGGAACTTTACTTCCATGCTGGTCTGGGAGCGAAAGAAAAACATAGAATGTGCCAGCTGCATTTCCTCCCGGGCATGCTGTAAGATCCAGCTAAGGGATCCGAGGGTTTCAGTATATTGTAATTTAGGCGATGGGCTGACAACCTGTCACTACAGCAATATACCTAGAATTCTATTTTAAATAACCCTCAAAACTTTGTCAGACGTGGCGGAACGACCTTTGTTTAGGTCGTTTACGCTCTGCCTACCCCATTAGGGATAAAGGCGTGATTATATGTATGTATGTATGTGGAACACGAAGTCTGCACTTGAAACTGATTACTAACTTCAGCAATAATGACCACCTCCACGTTTAAACTGCACTGTATTTCACTCTACTTTTTTAAGTTTTTCCCCTTTTGTTTAGGACAATGCAGGCTATTTATAAGAAAAGAACATTCCGTGCTTAGAAGGGAACCTTAGATGTCTAGAAGTGGTTGTTACATAAACCATGTCAGAGTTCTAGAGGCTGCGTCATCAGGCAGTTATAAACTCTGACACCAGACACTCGACTCTAAAACCCATTTAAAAAGAAGAAGATCCTGTCTAAATCAAATTTTGGATTTGAGTTTTACATTTTTAGTAAGAAAAACATACTCAAATACAAATGTTCCTAATCAATAAGCATCTGGAATGTACCAAGGATCCTTTAATACCGGCCTGTGGAACACGAAGCCTGCATTTTATACTGATTACTGACTTCAGGAATAATGGCCACCTCGATGTTTGAGCTGCACTGTATTTTGACTTTACATACTAGCCTATAATTTTGCAAGCTTTGCCTACAAGGCGTAACATCGGTGCTCCTAATGTAGAACATTGTATAGTTCGTTTTTTTTATGTTGAGTGTTCGATACTTATGTTTTGCGACCCATAAACAGCTTAATCTTTGCAACTTTGCAAAAGTTCAAATTTCAAAACCGCAAACACTCACCTTGTTACAAACATATGTTCTGCCGTTAACTTTCTTTAAAGTTGTAAAGATAATCCAGTTTATGGGTTGCAAATTAATTTGGTATCGATAAATCAAAGCTTAATATACGAACTATATAAGAATTGAATAATGAAGTATAACAACTTTTATTGTACATCATAATGATGTCTATACATACATACATATAATCACGCCTTTATCCCTCATGGGGTAGGCAGAGCGTAAACGACCTAAGTAAAGGTCGTTTTAGCCACGTCTGACAAAGTTTTGATTTCTATCATGGAATTATATGCTACTAGCGACCCGCCCCGGCTTCTTCCCGGTTTCTCTACTATATTATGCATGTATTATACATATAACCCTTTCTCTTGAATCACTCTATCTATTAAAAGAAACCGCATCAAAATCCGTTGCGTAGTTTTAAAGATTTATGCATACATAGGGATATAGGGACAGAGAAAGCGACTTTGTTTTATACTATGTAGTGATAAATGAACTGGATGCGAAGAAATATACACTGAGATCAGCGGTGCTGCTGGTGCGACTTTGAGAAATATCATGATGATAGAGACTGATGATGACAAAAAAAAATTACTTAGAAAAAATGTGCGCTTTCTTATAAAAAAAAATTTCACTAAAACTACAAATGTATTCGTTGATGAATAACATTTCAGCAAATCTATTTTATAAAATTATAGTTTTTCATGAATTTTATTGGAATGTCGAAGTCTTTTTGGGGTAAAAAGTTTTGGAGTAGTTTCGAATCAATGTAGATAAAAGAGAGAGGTTTTTTTTAGTTTGATGAAACTGGACTACCTCAACAAACACACAGGCCACTATACATCCCCTAGAATTTCAAGATCACCTTTGTCCCCACTGAAGGGCTAACAGAGGGGCTGTTTGATGACGTCACAAATCTCGTCAAAGCGCGCACATTTCTTGGACCACTTACGCTCTCAAAGTGACTCGACACGCGTCTTCTCACACAATGGTGAAAGTATTTCAGGTTAAGAGGAAAAATAATAAAGATATTTCACGAACGTATTATAAAAAGCGACCTTTCTAACCGAGAGAAAACCCGCGGCTAATTGAGATTGGAGGCCTTCTTTTGATCGAGATCAAAAGAATGCCTCCATGCTGGACTGGGAGCGAGACAAACACATAGAATGCGCCAGCTGCATTTCCTCCCGGGCATGCTGTTAAGTGATCCGAGGGTTTCAGTATATTCATATATTGTAATTTAGACGATGAAGCTGACAACCTGTCACTACAGCAAAATACCTACAAATCTAACTTAAATAACCCTCAAAACTTTGTCAGACGTGGCGGAACGACCTTTGCTTAGGTGGTTTACGCTCTGCCTACCCCATAAGGGATAAAGACGTGACTATATGTATGTATGTAATAGTAGGCGAAGCGTTATGTATGATCTTCATACCAAACTTATTCAAATCCTGTTTGGCTGTTTTCCCATACGTATGTATGACTTTTTCCCGACATTTTCGAAAACTATAACCTCAGCCAATATAATTAACAAAAATAACATGAATAATTCCATCAATCAAATTAGTGAAAACCGCAATGTATAAATCTGTTCGGTTGTGTTGCGTTCAAACTGTTTTTTACAGTCTCAATGTTGATAAATAACTGATAATTTATAGAATCAGCGTTATTTTGCGGAAGTCCATCACAACCTATGTAAGTGCAATACACAGACGTCACGAATGGCCGTATTTATAAAGCTATCTCAAGATTGAGAGCAATATTAAGTATGGATTCGACAGGTCATTTTGTACAATACAATACAAATATTCTTTATTGCACATAAACAACACATGGTACAGAAACAAACATTACAAAACAAACAGAGTACAATTAGGCGGCCTTATTGCTAGGGTATCAATGTCTGCCAGGCAACCTTTGGGTAAAGGAGTAGTTTTCTAATATTATGCGGGATAGTGCAGTTACTATTGTTATAAATTTAAATAGAATACATATATAAAGTACTTACTAGTTACATAAATACGAATAGGTACAATAGACTAATACATAAGTACAATTATAATATAATAAACTAATATAATATGCTATAAGAGAGAGGAAAATGCAACATTTCATTCAGATGGGGAAGTGAGATTGTGAAAAACAAAAAAAAAACAAACAATTAAGATAATATAATTAATACACAGTAGGTAATTAATTAAGTCAATCAGGTGCTATGTAGGAAATATTTTTTAACAAGCTCTTTAAAAACTGCAATAGAGGGTGCCCGCTTGATTTCCACAGGTAAAGAATTCCACAATTTGAACCGAAATGACATTTCTGATTCAAACTTAAACTAGCTGTCATTCTCAAGTGCTGATTATAAATACGGGCTTTAGTTGCGCTCAACACGCTGTCAATGCTTGTTGCATTGCCTACAACACACATGCGTCACCTTACGCTCTACGCGCGCGTACTGGCAGAGGGATGCGCCGACGTAAAGTTCCTCGATAGTTGCACTAAGAAAAATAAAATATTTAGCTACTTCGTCGCAAGCACTGGTAAGTTATGCAATCAGTTAAGTGCAATCTATATTAGGCTTATTAGGCTATATTAGGCTTCTTCCATGCTGGCCTGGGAGTGAGAGAAAAACATAGAATGTGCCAGCTGCATTTCCTCCCGAGAATGCTGTAAAAACCAGCTAAGCGATCTGAGGGTTTCAGTATATTGTAATTTAGGCGATGGGTTTACAACCTCTCACTGCAGCAATATACGTACAAATAAATATTAAATAACCCTCAAAACTTTGTCAGACGTGGGGGGACGACCTTTGTTTAGGTCGTTTACGCTCTGCCTACCCCATTAAGGATAAAGACGTGATTATATGTATGTATGTATATTAGCCTCAAATTTATAAACAGCACTTGAGGTTGACAGCTAGTTCAAGTTCGTATTAGAAATATCAATTCCGTACAATATGACCTGTCAAATCCGAACTTAATATTGGTCTTAATCGTGAGATAGCTTTGTAAATACAATCTTTACTTAGGTTAAATAACTGGCTCCATTGTCACCTATCTACTGTTTCCATTCTCCAAGCACTAGCGACAAGAAACAGCTCATGAAATTTAAATGGGTCGTTACCACCTCAAAGGGGGTGAAGTACAAGTATAAACATGATAAACTATGCTCCGAGACAAAGAGTGCTGTGAGTACTGCGGAACACTTGTTTAAGTGTTTATTTCCTTTTAACTATGGTGGAGCGACAGAGATGGAACGATGTGATGAGTTTCGTAATAGACTTTAAGCAAGCTTTTGGTTGGTGAAACGACCCGATAGACCTTTGACATAGGTTGTCTAAAGAAATCAAAGAGAGCCATCGGCACTAAGCAAACCATATGGTAGTTTTCATACGTGCATTGCCGTAAGCAAACAAGAGAAAATCTAAATAAATATCAACTTTATGTTTTCTCTGTGGAAATAAACCGCAACCTTTAGATCGAGAGCAAACTCCGGCCATCAGACCTTGGAGGCAGTTTAGATAAATGTGAAGTACAATAATTTGTTCCTTTTATTTTATTTTACTCACTTTAGCAATTTGCATAAGGTTTCCCAAGATACAGGCCTAGTCCTAGTTTGGGAGCCCCTGGAAACTCTCTTTCATTACTCTGTTTTTCAAATGATGTTTACCTAAAATTCTGTGATGTAACTATTTCTAGTGGAAAATGAACACTTTTTCATTGTTCATTTTTTTTTATTTTTTTTTAATACATACATACATAAAATCACGCCTTTATCCCTTACGGTGTAGGCAGAGCGTTAAACGCCTCGTAAAAGGCGCTTTCGCCGCGTCTGACAATAATTGAGGGTAATTTTAGATTGTAATGTGTATTGCCATAGTGACAGGTTGTCAGCCCATCGCCTAAATTACAATACACTGTGGCCCTCGAGTCCCTTTTGCTGTCTTCTACAGCATGCCCGGGAGGAAGGGCAGCTGGAACATTCTATGTTTTTCTATCTCTCCCAGTCCAGCATGGAAGTAATTTTTTTTAGTATAGTAAGTAGTGTTTAGTAAGTATTTTTTTTAATAAGTTATAACAACATGATAAACTATGCTCCCAGACAAAGAGTGCTGAACGTACTCCGAACCACTTGTTAATGTATTTATTTCATTTTAATGATGGTGGAGCGACAAAGATGGAACGATGTGATGAATTTCGAAATAGACTGCAAAGTTTTGGCGTGTGTTGTAATAGACTTAGCTTCTGCTATTCGGGACTAAATCACTGTTTTAAAATACAAATAACGCCATCTATCAGATTGGTAGGAGAATCACTATAAACGAGAAACTAATGCCAATCTAGTGTTGATTGAGTGGAGAACTAATATTATAGCCAGATCGAACTGAAATTACTTCAATTTGAAGTAAGGACACGCGGTGCCATCTGGAGGAGAATGGGAGAACTATCAAGAGAAGTAGGAATGAAGGCTCTCGAAAACTCGAAAATGGCCTAGAAGAGGGAAGATAAAACAGTCGGGGGCTCGGAGAGGGGGGATTCGGTGGAACTAGGGAGACGTGGGCGACGAGAGAGGGAGAAGGACGCCGGGGAAAAAAATGGCGTCTGGGACCGAGCAGGGAGAAGTTTAGTCGACCTGGAGTTTTAGTTTGAGTGGAATTCTAGTTTTACTTGAAGTTTAGTTGACTTTTTACCAGTGAAAGTGTACACATCAAAGAGGAGAGGAGAGAATGCAGCCGGGAGGCAACCAAGAGACCTACTATGGTGGGATGTTGGTGCCATCAGTTGTTCCTGTTGTGGACGGAGGGCGGTGACCTGACGATCAGCTGTTCTTTTACATGGTGGAGTGGAGGATGCTGACAGTGGAGTCTTGCAGAGCTGGTGGAGTGCCACCTACAAGGATTCTAAAGGAATTTACATCGTGTTTTATTTACTTTACCATTTCTACATTTATCTAATTATCTTGTCCACTTCAGACTTTGGTTATTGACAAGGTTTTTCCCTGTTCAATTAACAATCCGTTTTTATGATATTTCATACTTGCCAAAGGCCGTTCTATTAATTTTTATATATATCATTTCCAATATTTCTTATATGATAGGTACGGTTAATGAGATATATGTAGGATTGTAGGTTGGTTTAGCATGCAACTACATAATTTATACACAGCTAAGCGGTTAGGTAAATAGGCAGTTTAGGTACATTGTAGGAGTAGGTTTAGATGGATAGGTTAACCTAGGTAATAATAAATAAGAATTAGAACAATATCTAGGAAAGTAGGTGGGGGTAGCTATTTGGGATCCTAGTTTGTGTTTAGGTAGGTAGTTCTCTCCCTTCCCTTTACCAAAATTCCTGCCTTACCTTCCCTTTAAGCAGAGAAGCATCAACCTAATGTTTCATAAAATGCCCAGCAGTGGAATGTATAAATTATTTTAATACATTCTATGTTTTTATAACTACATCTTTGTATGAATTGTTCATACCTACCTATCCTGGCAGAGGAGACAAAATACTTACCTATTCTTCTCAAATAAACTACTGAACTGATTTATATTCACTTAACTGTGGATTTAATACCTATGTATGAGTCATTCATACCTACATGCTTATTCTGGCAGTGGATACTGAATTGATTTTATATTCACTTTATTGTGAAATATATTCAACGGACAATGTTTTCAAACATTTATTGGATTCATGATCCTATATGTATGTATGTTCTAGACTCTAGAACACCAGCTACAAACTTGGTGGGACTGTTCACCTATGATACCTACTATGTAGGTTTAATACAATTGATGATCCTGTTCTACAGACTGACAAAGTTTATCTTTGATAATATACCTACTGATGTGTGGGTTTTATACTTACAACTGATTGGGACTATGGTCCAATTACCTAATGGGAGTATTCATTATACTTACCAAACCAATACAGCATGGAATGTGGGATGATGTTATCTGTATCCTACCTACAACCTCAAATTACCCTGGAACGGGTCTGGAATTAAAATTTATATTTATATTCACTTTATGTGAATTTTATATGACTGATTTATGGTTGGTTGGCTTTGACAAGCCATTATACTACTGAAATACTACTTGACTTGATGTCAATTGAGCGACATGGTATCAGCCATGGTCAAACCTCCATCACATACTACATCTTAGCATTCGATATGTCTGTAACAGCATTTAGATCACAGAAGCTTATTTTGCACTAAAGAAGTCTAACAATCAGTCACTACTTGCTCTTGCCTATCACTCCTATATCTACAACGAACCTATGGCTTGCGGTGTGAATGATTGTTATATTATCTGGGACTAGCTTCGGCATCCCTATCTATTCTACTGACTCCTGGATGTGCATATCATAAGTGGAGATCGATGACTGGTGCAGTTTCATAGTCGGTGCTTCCAGCATAGCTGGACAACAATTTATAAAACCTTTGTTGAGACAATGTTTCTCAATTGGACATCACAACTTACTACAAATTACATCAGACATGACTTGCTCTGTCTTGGTTGGCTGACCAATAAATCAGCTCAAATTAATTATATTTTACATGATGCTGTTCATCAATCTGGACTCGTTCCAAAACTCCTAAGTGCGCTGTCACTTATTTCTGGCCTGAGGCTTGGCCAAAACAAAAACTAATTGGAGGGCACAGAAGTGCCTCCTCTTTCCTTTTCTGGGGCTCGCATGATGGGTTTTGCATCAAGGACAAGTTCCTAGGCTATTTACTGTCTTTATTAGTGTCTGGGAATTGGTAATTGAAGTAAATCTCATTCGTTGATGGTTGGCGAGCACATAAATCCTCTACCAGCGAATGGTTGGAGCTGGAATCGGAGGTTCCGTTATCCCGCTGCGCACTGTCCCCATGTTGTCCCGAGAACCTAAAGAGAGCTAAGTTATGACATCCCACTACCACTTTAAAGGATTTGGGTTACTTTTATAAATTTCATTACACAACGTACGGTCCTAATAATACTAGACGATCACGATCACGAGCCATATTTGTAACTCTTATTTCTAGCCATCATTCAATCTTATTCCAATCACTCTTCCCTTCCTCTCATCCTCTCCTGACCACATTCCTACCTCTCCTCCACACCTCTCTCACACTTCCTTTCACATATCAATTTATATTGGGGTTTTTTGTTAGTGGGGGGGGGGGTTGTTACAATTGTTGCCGTGAGCGCAGGATCATAATTTGGTCCATTGCTCATTGAAACGGAGAGTGGTTTGCAAAGTGGGTTGTCTCTCTGATGTTCTCTTCTTGGGACTTCTTGGGTCGTGTGACGGCGGAAAATGTGTGCGTCAGCCATTTGCTGGTTAGGAACCTGTAGGATAGGGACACTAATACTTCAGTTTAGGGATTAGAATAGGTTGGATTTGCTCTGAAAAGAAAATAGATTGGCTTATCAACATTCAACATATGAAATGGAATGACATTAGAAAATCGGTGTTGCCAGTTTTCAATGTAGAAATCCCTTAGCCTTTACCTTAACCTTTATAAATTATTTTGAAAAGTTACAAGTTAGTTTGAATTGATAACTAAGAACAAAGTCAGGAAATTGTTATCTTAATATCTAGGTATTATTTATGTTATTTTTAAATAGAATTGGGAAGTACAACTTATTATTTTTTGAGAAAAGACAATATCTATTTTATCACTTACTTAATCAAAAACCTTTAAGAATAATGATTTGATTCATCTCAAATAACAAGTAACATAGCATTTTTGCACATAAATAAGTATCAGTACATAGCTTCCATTTTAATTTTCGCTAGGTTTCATATAGTTTAACATTCTATCACAGTCAACTTATCACTTTTTGTAACTTGGTGATGGCATGATTAATTTCTTTATTGGGTCTTTTTCTAATATTGTAAAAATATCATTATTCGATATCTTCGTTTAGCTTACACTTTATGAATTCCACACATACATGCATGCATATGGTCGCGCCTTTGTCCCTGATGGGGTGGGCGGAGCGTGAACGACCCGGGCAGGGGTCGTTCCGCCGCGTCTGACAGGGTTTTGAGGGTTGTTTGGGATATATTTGTACGCGTATTGCTGTAGTGACGGGTTGTCGGCCCGTCGCCTGAATTGCAATGTGCTGGGGCCCTCGGGTCCCATGGCTGGTTTTTGCAGCGTGCTCGGGGGGGGATGCGGCTGGCGCATTCTATGTTTTTCTCTCGCTCCCAGTCCAGCATGAATTCCACACAATTAGGGAAAATCCGCTTATTATGCTAACACTAATGTTGACACTTGGGGTGCGTTTAAATTATGTTCTACTACGAGATATTTATTCCATTGACGTAAAAGTTTTACATTTTAAATAGTTTTGACTTAGTATGGTTGTTTTCTATACAATACTTAGATATTTGATAAAAATCATTTAGTTGTTTCATTTTCTAATCTATTTTACGGGTAAAATATAATATAAACATGAAAATCTTGCGAATTAAATGTTAAATTTTGAACGTAGCTTTGCTTGACGTCAATCGATCTTCAATCGATTGGCAGATCGATTCCGAAACGTCAACCCTAAAAACGTCAGAGAGAGATAGAAATACTGTGTTCCTTAAGCGGCTATTACACTGCGTGCTGGTTGGCGTCCGATTTTATGTGCATTGCTTCCTAGTCTACGTTGACTTGAAATTAACCATATAGGCTGGGCAGCAATGTGTATCAAATCGGATGCTAATTGGCAAGTAGTGTAATATCTGCTTTAGTAGATTTGATTGCTTATTGCTTTGTCCTTGTCTTTCATATAATTAATTACGTGAGGTTCAGGTAAACTGAGAAAAGTTTTGACAGTTCTTTTGAAAATAATTTTACTCGGCTAGTTTAATTTCGTTGTTTTCAATAGTTTATTCTAGTTTTCGTAATATATGTAGTAAGTACATTTTGTACGCTAGAGTTGGTGAGCGTTCATTCCGAGTTAAACACCAAGTTTCCTAGTGTTTGTCGGGGACAACAAGTGAAAAATAATGTGCGATAAGTTCATGTGTGTTTGTGTGTTTATGTGCAGTGTTTAAATAGTGATAGTGCCAAGTCCCCGCAGGAAATCTTTCACGTAAGTCGCCTATAACTAGGAGGAAAGTTTTTAAATACTTTACCTGTGTTTTGAGATATTTTCAGGTACTTTAGGACAGTCATTTTCCAACAAGTTCCTACTATATTTTTATTCAAATACAACTAGGAGTAGGTATTCTGCGTATGCATTTCTATTTAATAGCATAGTATCTTCATTCTAGATCAAAAAGATAGAACATTTCTTTATAATTATGTCCTAAATTTGTTGGATAATGCATATTTCACTTTGGCTAACAGAATACTTGTTTAATTAATAGAATTTGTTTTGATTGTTTGATAGGACGGCTTTGGTAATATATCTGTGTAAATGGCGGCAATATTTTATTTTGATTTCAACAGCCTTTATATGATTTTGTGTTTCATTTTAGAACGGTCTTTGGGTAATATCATATTCCGGAACAAATAAGAAAGCTTCATCTTAAATTTAAACTGATTTTATTTACTACTACTTAGATTATTTGCGGAAGTATCATTGGTATGGGTTGGAATAATCTTATAGTATTTACCTTTTAAATTTCATTGGTATCAGAGTTTTAAATCATCGGAATGGGTTTTATCATAACAATTTAGAACTTTCTATATGATGGTCAACTAAAATTGTTATGGGGTATTTCTAATGGGGTTTTCTGGTACATTTAATGGGTGTTATGGATAGTATAAACAGCACAGTTAGCCTTTGTTTTAATTTGAATATTAGTTTTATAATTTAAATTCATTTAGTCTTTTCTTTTTGGTGAAGTATTAAGATATCCTTATAGAATTTGAGTTTACTAAATAAATTAACATTTTTAATAAAATAAATTAATTCAAAACTACTTATCAAGTTATTGTCCAAATTCTTTCACAAAAAAAAAAGCAATTAAACCTTATAGATTAATTTTTCTACTTAGAAATAGTAAAGGTTTAGGGTCATTATGCCTTTTCCTTAATATGTTCAATACCTAAAGTAATAATTTAATATTTATTAGGTATGTGTTTGTGAAGGTCTGGATATAAATAATGAATAAAAATAGTATTGGAAAAGATATTCATGGAAGCATGTTGGTTGATAGATTGTTTATGAAGATGTAGGTGTTTTTGTGCATTGGCGTATTTCAAGTTTAGTGTGTAACAGTTATTAGGTTAGCAGATTTTGCATAGCATTTCTAGATAGTTTTGCTTTGGCGTAGTTTTATTTTTAGGGCAAGCAGATAGCGTATTCAAAAGAGACTTCATTAATTTTATGCATTTGGCGTAATTGCAGAATAAATAAAATCCAGTAAGTTTGTTGTGTTTGGAATTTTGGCGTTATGTCTCTAAGCATATTGGCGTAAAGGCTCTTATGGCATTTGGCGTAAAGTTTAGCGAAATAGCTGTTTTAGCATATTGGCGTAAATAAATAGTTAAAGTAAAGAGGAGAACTAGATATTAAATTTTAGAATGTTTTAAACATTCTCTATTAACTTGCTACAATGCCTTCAAGATGGTTTGGGGGCCTGGCTTGTTTTCATCTATTTCACAACGTATTAATACAAACAAAAATATGTTTTAACTCCATCCACACTTGATGATAAATAAATTGATTTTGGTATCTTATACATTTTGGTTGTTATTTGCTTAGACTCAACTATTGTGTTGGGCATAGTTTGGGATCAAATCACCTCATTACACTCTGAGTTTACTTCTGTAGCGATTTTGCGGACAGATGACTAATTAAGCACAATGGTTAGTTATGGATCTTTGTAGAATCGTTATTCGAGGTATCTTTGCAAGCATCTACTCTGACAAAGTACCTTTACAGACTTTACAAATTATTTACACACAACAAATGGCATGGATTTGATACTAACTGGTAGAATCAGTAATATTATAATTTTACTACTCGTATCTTGCTATGGATGGAATAGGTAAAGTAGGGATGATAATTAGACTTAAATGCTTGATTAAATTTTCTCAATTAAATATCTGCATTGTTTAGCTTTAGCCAGATATGTTTAACCTATTTGGGTGTTTTATGAAAGCAGGCTGGTACTTCGGATCACTGAGAGGGATAGTAGCAAAGTAATTTCTAATCTAAAATTAATCTTATCATAATTTTTGTTTACCTAGAGTTGATAGGTATTCAAATAAACAGTTTGTCAACAAAGCCCAATGTAAATTTTAGTTTTAATTCACTTTAAAATTTTAAGAATATCTATCCGGACATTTACGAAAACATTTTTAGACAATTCTTGAATTAAAGTTTTACAAACTTATAGATTTTGGGGGCGGGTCTTAATTGTCAACTTAGATATGGTTAGAATCAGAAGTGTTTAGTATCCTTAAGATAATACAATTCGTTCATCAAGGGGGCGATCTAGTTTCAGGATTTGTGTTTTTTTATACACCTAGTTATTTATGGGGATATTTTTCATATTTTATGTTTTCTTTTCTTTAGGTAATAAGATTCACTTACTATGGGGGCGGGGCAATAGCTTTCATATTTAATTATCATAGGAACGTCTGATTTTCTATTTTATTAGTAGATTTTTCTTCGAAAAATCGGTTTTGATCGAATTTCATAGAATTTTGGGGGCGACATCTGTTTGAAATCTTATTGTATTTGAAACATATCTGTAAAATTTTACTCCATTCGATCTAAAACACGATTTTTCTCATCAAAATCGGGGCGATTGTAATAGACTTAGCTTCTGCTATTCGGGACTAAATCACTGTTTTAAAATACAAATAACGCCATCTATCAGATTGGTAGGAGAATCACTATAAACGAGAAACTAATGCCAATCTAGTGTTGATTGAGTGGAGAACTAATATTATAGCCAGATCGAACTGAAATTACTTCAATTTGAAGTAAGGACACGCGGTGCCATCTGGAGGAGAATGGGAGAACTATCAAGAGAAGTAGGAATGAAGGCTCTCGAAAACTCGAAAATGGCCTAGAAGAGGGAAGATAAAACAGTCGGGGGCTCGGAGAGGGGGGATTCGGTGGAACTAGGGAGACGTGGGCGACGAGAGAGGGAGAAGGACGCCGGGGAAAAAAATGGCGTCTGGGACCGAGCAGGGAGAAGTTTAGTCGACCTGGAGTTTTAGTTTGAGTGGAATTCTAGTTTTACTTGAAGTTTAGTTGACTTTTTACCAGTGAAAGTGTACACATCAAAGAGGAGAGGAGAGAATGCAGCCGGGAGGCAACCAAGAGACCTACTATGGTGGGATGTTGGTGCCATCAGTTGTTCCTGTTGTGGACGGAGGGCGGTGACCTGACGATCAGCTGTTCTTTTACATGGTGGAGTGGAGGATGCTGACAGTGGAGTCTTGCAGAGCTGGTGGAGTGCCACCTACAAGGATTCTAAAGGAATTTACATCGTGTTTTATTTACTTTACCATTTCTACATTTATCTAATTATCTTGTCCACTTCAGACTTTGGTTATTGACAAGGTTTTTCCCTGTTCAATTAACAATCCGTTTTTATGATATTTCATACTTGCCAAAGGCCGTTCTATTAATTTTTATATATATCATTTCCAATATTTCTTATATGATAGGTACGGTTAATGAGATATATGTAGGATTGTAGGTTGGTTTAGCATGCAACTACATAATTTATACACAGCTAAGCGGTTAGGTAAATAGGCAGTTTAGGTACATTGTAGGAGTAGGTTTAGATGGATAGGTTAACCTAGGTAATAATAAATAAGAATTAGAACAATATCTAGGAAAGTAGGTGGGGGTAGCTATTTGGGATCCTAGTTTGTGTTTAGGTAGGTAGTTCTCTCCCTTCCCTTTACCAAAATTCCTGCCTTACCTTCCCTTTAAGCAGAGAAGCATCAACCTAATGTTTCATAAAATGCCCAGCAGTGGAATGTATAAATTATTTTAATACATTCTATGTTTTTATAACTACATCTTTGTATGAATTGTTCATACCTACCTATCCTGGCAGAGGAGACAAAATACTTACCTATTCTTCTCAAATAAACTACTGAACTGATTTATATTCACTTAACTGTGGATTTAATACCTATGTATGAGTCATTCATACCTACATGCTTATTCTGGCAGTGGATACTGAATTGATTTTATATTCACTTTATTGTGAAATATATTCAACGGACAATGTTTTCAAACATTTATTGGATTCATGATCCTATATGTATGTATGTTCTAGACTCTAGAACACCAGCTACAAACTTGGTGGGACTGTTCACCTATGATACCTACTATGTAGGTTTAATACAATTGATGATCCTGTTCTACAGACTGACAAAGTTTATCTTTGATAATATACCTACTGATGTGTGGGTTTTATACTTACAACTGATTGGGACTATGGTCCAATTACCTAATGGGAGTATTCATTATACTTACCAAACCAATACAGCATGGAATGTGGGATGATGTTATCTGTATCCTACCTACAACCTCAAATTACCCTGGAACGGGTCTGGAATTAAAATTTATATTTATATTCATCATCATCATCATCATCAGCCTGTATCAGTCCACTGCTGGACATAGGCCTCTCCCATGGCACGCCACTCAGCTCGGTCTTCAGCCATTCTTATCCAATTTCTGCCCGCTTTCTTGCGCAGATCATCGCTCCACCTGGTTTCAGGACGTCCTACACTACGTTTGCCTTGCGGTATCCACTCTAGAACTCGTCTGCTCCAACGGCCGTCAGTTCTACGACAGATGTGACCAGCCCACTGCCACTTCAGCCTACTAATTCTCTGAGCTATGTCGGTCACTCTGGTTTTATGTCGGATAACTTCGTTTCGTATCCGATCTCTCAGAGAAACACCAAGCATAGCTCTCTCCATAGCTCGCTGTGTGACTTTAAATTTGTGGAACAGTCCCACCGTAAGTGGCCACGTCTCAGCTCCGTAAGTCATTACGGGTAGGACGCACTGATTGAAAACTTTTGTTTTCAGGCTTTGAGGTATAGGTGACGAGAAGACTTGACGAAGTTTTCCAAACGCTGCCCAGCCCAGCTGTATACGCCTCTGAATCTCCTTATCGAAGTTTTTCTTCGCCGTGGACGGAGTCTCCCTCGAAGTTGTTTCCGAATATTTATATTCACTTTATGTGAATTTTATATGACTGATTTATGGTTGGTTGGCTTTGACAAGCCATTATACTACTGAAATACTACTTGACTTGATGTCAATTGAGCGACATGGTATCAGCCATGGTCAAACCTCCATCACATACTACATCTTAGCATTCGATATGTCTGTAACAGCATTTAGATCACAGAAGCTTATTTTGCACTAAAGAAGTCTAACAATCAGTCACTACTTGCTCTTGCCTATCACTCCTATATCTACAACGAACCTATGGCTTGCGGTGTGAATGATTGTTATATTATCTGGGACTAGCTTCGGCATCCCTATCTATTCTACTGACTCCTGGATGTGCATATCATAAGTGGAGATCGATGACTGGTGCAGTTTCATAGTCGGTGCTTCCAGCATAGCTGGACAACAATTTATAAAACCTTTGTTGAGACAATGTTTCTCAATTGGACATCACAACTTACTACAAATTACATCAGACATGACTTGCTCTGTCTTGGTTGGCTGACCAATAAATCAGCTCAAATTAATTATATTTTACATGATGCTGTTCATCAATCTGGACTCGTTCCAAAACTCCTAAGTGCGCTGTCACTTATTTCTGGCCTGAGGCTTGGCCAAAACAAAAACTAATTGGAGGGCACAGAAGTGCCTCCTCTTTCCTTTTCTGGGGCTCGCATGATGGGTTTTGCATCAAGGACAAGTTCCTAGGCTATTTACTGTCTTTATTAGTGTCTGGGAATTGGTAATTGAAGTAAATCTCATTCGTTGATGGTTGGCGAGCACATAAATCCTCTACCAGCGAATGGTTGGAGCTGGAATCGGAGGTTCCGTTATCCCGCTGCGCACTGTCCCCATGTTGTCCCGAGAACCTAAAGAGAGCTAAGTTATGACATCCCACTACCACTTTAAAGGATTTGGGTTACTTTTATAAATTTCATTACACAACGTACGGTCCTAATAATACTAGACGATCACGATCACGAGCCATATTTGTAACTCTTATTTCTAGCCATCATTCAATCTTATTCCAATCACTCTTCCCTTCCTCTCATCCTCTCCTGACCACATTCCTACCTCTCCTCCACACCTCTCTCACACTTCCTTTCACATATCAATTTATATTGGGGTTTTTTGTTAGTGGGGGGGGGGGTTGTTACAATTGTTGCCGTGAGCGCAGGATCATAATTTGGTCCATTGCTCATTGAAACGGAGAGTGGTTTGCAAAGTGGGTTGTCTCTCTGATGTTCTCTTCTTGGGACTTCTTGGGTCGTGTGACGGCGGAAAATGTGTGCGTCAGCCATTTGCTGGTTAGGAACCTGTAGGATAGGGACACTAATACTTCAGTTTAGGGATTAGAATAGGTTGGATTTGCTCTGAAAAGAAAATAGATTGGCTTATCAACATTCAACATATGAAATGGAATGACATTAGAAAATCGGTGTTGCCAGTTTTCAATGTAGAAATCCCTTAGCCTTTACCTTAACCTTTATAAATTATTTTGAAAAGTTACAAGTTAGTTTGAATTGATAACTAAGAACAAAGTCAGGAAATTGTTATCTTAATATCTAGGTATTATTTATGTTATTTTTAAATAGAATTGGGAAGTACAACTTATTATTTTTTGAGAAAAGACAATATCTATTTTATCACTTACTTAATCAAAAACCTTTAAGAATAATGATTTGATTCATCTCAAATAACAAGTAACATAGCATTTTTGCACATAAATAAGTATCAGTACATAGCTTCCATTTTAATTTTCGCTAGGTTTCATATAGTTTAACATTCTATCACAGTCAACTTATCACTTTTTGTAACTTGGTGATGGCATGATTAATTTCTTTATTGGGTCTTTTTCTAATATTGTAAAAATATCATTATTCGATATCTTCGTTTAGCTTACACTTTATGAATTCCACACATACATGCATGCATATGGTCGCGCCTTTGTCCCTGATGGGGTGGGCGGAGCGTGAACGACCCGGGCAGGGGTCGTTCCGCCGCGTCTGACAGGGTTTTGAGGGTTGTTTGGGATATATTTGTACGCGTATTGCTGTAGTGACGGGTTGTCGGCCCGTCGCCTGAATTGCAATGTGCTGGGGCCCTCGGGTCCCATGGCTGGTTTTTGCAGCGTGCTCGGGGGGGGATGCGGCTGGCGCATTCTATGTTTTTCTCTCGCTCCCAGTCCAGCATGAATTCCACACAATTAGGGAAAATCCGCTTATTATGCTAACACTAATGTTGACACTTGGGGTGCGTTTAAATTATGTTCTACTACGAGATATTTATTCCATTGACGTAAAAGTTTTACATTTTAAATAGTTTTGACTTAGTATGGTTGTTTTCTATACAATACTTAGATATTTGATAAAAATCATTTAGTTGTTTCATTTTCTAATCTATTTTACGGGTAAAATATAATATAAACATGAAAATCTTGCGAATTAAATGTTAAATTTTGAACGTAGCTTTGCTTGACGTCAATCGATCTTCAATCGATTGGCAGATCGATTCCGAAACGTCAACCCTAAAAACGTCAGAGAGAGATAGAAATACTGTGTTCCTTAAGCGGCTATTACACTGCGTGCTGGTTGGCGTCCGATTTTATGTGCATTGCTTCCTAGTCTACGTTGACTTGAAATTAACCATATAGGCTGGGCAGCAATGTGTATCAAATCGGATGCTAATTGGCAAGTAGTGTAATATCTGCTTTAGTAGATTTGATTGCTTATTGCTTTGTCCTTGTCTTTCATATAATTAATTACGTGAGGTTCAGGTAAACTGAGAAAAGTTTTGACAGTTCTTTTGAAAATAATTTTACTCGGCTAGTTTAATTTCGTTGTTTTCAATAGTTTATTCTAGTTTTCGTAATATATGTAGTAAGTACATTTTGTACGCTAGAGTTGGTGAGCGTTCATTCCGAGTTAAACACCAAGTTTCCTAGTGTTTGTCGGGGACAACAAGTGAAAAATAATGTGCGATAAGTTCATGTGTGTTTGTGTGTTTATGTGCAGTGTTTAAATAGTGATAGTGCCAAGTCCCCGCAGGAAATCTTTCACGTAAGTCGCCTATAACTAGGAGGAAAGTTTTTAAATACTTTACCTGTGTTTTGAGATATTTTCAGGTACTTTAGGACAGTCATTTTCCAACAAGTTCCTACTATATTTTTATTCAAATACAACTAGGAGTAGGTATTCTGCGTATGCATTTCTATTTAATAGCATAGTATCTTCATTCTAGATCAAAAAGATAGAACATTTCTTTATAATTATGTCCTAAATTTGTTGGATAATGCATATTTCACTTTGGCTAACAGAATACTTGTTTAATTAATAGAATTTGTTTTGATTGTTTGATAGGACGGCTTTGGTAATATATCTGTGTAAATGGCGGCAATATTTTATTTTGATTTCAACAGCCTTTATATGATTTTGTGTTTCATTTTAGAACGGTCTTTGGGTAATATCATATTCCGGAACAAATAAGAAAGCTTCATCTTAAATTTAAACTGATTTTATTTACTACTACTTAGATTATTTGCGGAAGTATCATTGGTATGGGTTGGAATAATCTTATAGTATTTACCTTTTAAATTTCATTGGTATCAGAGTTTTAAATCATCGGAATGGGTTTTATCATAACAATTTAGAACTTTCTATATGATGGTCAACTAAAATTGTTATGGGGTATTTCTAATGGGGTTTTCTGGTACATTTAATGGGTGTTATGGATAGTATAAACAGCACAGTTAGCCTTTGTTTTAATTTGAATATTAGTTTTATAATTTAAATTCATTTAGTCTTTTCTTTTTGGTGAAGTATTAAGATATCCTTATAGAATTTGAGTTTACTAAATAAATTAACATTTTTAATAAAATAAATTAATTCAAAACTACTTATCAAGTTATTGTCCAAATTCTTTCACAAAAAAAAAAGCAATTAAACCTTATAGATTAATTTTTCTACTTAGAAATAGTAAAGGTTTAGGGTCATTATGCCTTTTCCTTAATATGTTCAATACCTAAAGTAATAATTTAATATTTATTAGGTATGTGTTTGTGAAGGTCTGGATATAAATAATGAATAAAAATAGTATTGGAAAAGATATTCATGGAAGCATGTTGGTTGATAGATTGTTTATGAAGATGTAGGTGTTTTTGTGCATTGGCGTATTTCAAGTTTAGTGTGTAACAGTTATTAGGTTAGCAGATTTTGCATAGCATTTCTAGATAGTTTTGCTTTGGCGTAGTTTTATTTTTAGGGCAAGCAGATAGCGTATTCAAAAGAGACTTCATTAATTTTATGCATTTGGCGTAATTGCAGAATAAATAAAATCCAGTAAGTTTGTTGTGTTTGGAATTTTGGCGTTATGTCTCTAAGCATATTGGCGTAAAGGCTCTTATGGCATTTGGCGTAAAGTTTAGCGAAATAGCTGTTTTAGCATATTGGCGTAAATAAATAGTTAAAGTAAAGAGGAGAACTAGATATTAAATTTTAGAATGTTTTAAACATTCTCTATTAACTTGCTACAATGCCTTCAAGATGGTTTGGGGGCCTGGCTTGTTTTCATCTATTTCACAACGTATTAATACAAACAAAAATATGTTTTAACTCCATCCACACTTGATGATAAATAAATTGATTTTGGTATCTTATACATTTTGGTTGTTATTTGCTTAGACTCAACTATTGTGTTGGGCATAGTTTGGGATCAAATCACCTCATTACACTCTGAGTTTACTTCTGTAGCGATTTTGCGGACAGATGACTAATTAAGCACAATGGTTAGTTATGGATCTTTGTAGAATCGTTATTCGAGGTATCTTTGCAAGCATCTACTCTGACAAAGTACCTTTACAGACTTTACAAATTATTTACACACAACAAATGGCATGGATTTGATACTAACTGGTAGAATCAGTAATATTATAATTTTACTACTCGTATCTTGCTATGGATGGAATAGGTAAAGTAGGGATGATAATTAGACTTAAATGCTTGATTAAATTTTCTCAATTAAATATCTGCATTGTTTAGCTTTAGCCAGATATGTTTAACCTATTTGGGTGTTTTATGAAAGCAGGCTGGTACTTCGGATCACTGAGAGGGATAGTAGCAAAGTAATTTCTAATCTAAAATTAATCTTATCATAATTTTTGTTTACCTAGAGTTGATAGGTATTCAAATAAACAGTTTGTCAACAAAGCCCAATGTAAATTTTAGTTTTAATTCACTTTAAAATTTTAAGAATATCTATCCGGACATTTACGAAAACATTTTTAGACAATTCTTGAATTAAAGTTTTACAAACTTATAGATTTTGGGGGCGGGTCTTAATTGTCAACTTAGATATGGTTAGAATCAGAAGTGTTTAGTATCCTTAAGATAATACAATTCGTTCATCAAGGGGGCGATCTAGTTTCAGGATTTGTGTTTTTTTATACACCTAGTTATTTATGGGGATATTTTTCATATTTTATGTTTTCTTTTCTTTAGGTAATAAGATTCACTTACTATGGGGGCGGGGCAATAGCTTTCATATTTAATTATCATAGGAACGTCTGATTTTCTATTTTATTAGTAGATTTTTCTTCGAAAAATCGGTTTTGATCGAATTTCATAGAATTTTGGGGGCGACATCTGTTTGAAATCTTATTGTATTTGAAACATATCTGTAAAATTTTACTCCATTCGATCTAAAACACGATTTTTCTCATCAAAATCGGGGCGATTGTAATAGACTTAGCTTCTGCTATTCGGGACTAAATCACTGTTTTAAAATACAAATAACGCCATCTATCAGATTGGTAGGAGAATCACTATAAACGAGAAACTAATGCCAATCTAGTGTTGATTGAGTGGAGAACTAATATTATAGCCAGATCGAACTGAAATTACTTCAATTTGAAGTAAGGACACGCGGTGCCATCTGGAGGAGAATGGGAGAACTATCAAGAGAAGTAGGAATGAAGGCTCTCGAAAACTCGAAAATGGCCTAGAAGAGGGAAGATAAAACAGTCGGGGGCTCGGAGAGGGGGGATTCGGTGGAACTAGGGAGACGTGGGCGACGAGAGAGGGAGAAGGACGCCGGGGAAAAAAATGGCGTCTGGGACCGAGCAGGGAGAAGTTTAGTCGACCTGGAGTTTTAGTTTGAGTGGAATTCTAGTTTTACTTGAAGTTTAGTTGACTTTTTACCAGTGAAAGTGTACACATCAAAGAGGAGAGGAGAGAATGCAGCCGGGAGGCAACCAAGAGACCTACTATGGTGGGATGTTGGTGCCATCAGTTGTTCCTGTTGTGGACGGAGGGCGGTGACCTGACGATCAGCTGTTCTTTTACATGGTGGAGTGGAGGATGCTGACAGTGGAGTCTTGCAGAGCTGGTGGAGTGCCACCTACAAGGATTCTAAAGGAATTTACATCGTGTTTTATTTACTTTACCATTTCTACATTTATCTAATTATCTTGTCCACTTCAGACTTTGGTTATTGACAAGGTTTTTCCCTGTTCAATTAACAATCCGTTTTTATGATATTTCATACTTGCCAAAGGCCGTTCTATTAATTTTTATATATATCATTTCCAATATTTCTTATATGATAGGTACGGTTAATGAGATATATGTAGGATTGTAGGTTGGTTTAGCATGCAACTACATAATTTATACACAGCTAAGCGGTTAGGTAAATAGGCAGTTTAGGTACATTGTAGGAGTAGGTTTAGATGGATAGGTTAACCTAGGTAATAATAAATAAGAATTAGAACAATATCTAGGAAAGTAGGTGGGGGTAGCTATTTGGGATCCTAGTTTGTGTTTAGGTAGGTAGTTCTCTCCCTTCCCTTTACCAAAATTCCTGCCTTACCTTCCCTTTAAGCAGAGAAGCATCAACCTAATGTTTCATAAAATGCCCAGCAGTGGAATGTATAAATTATTTTAATACATTCTATGTTTTTATAACTACATCTTTGTATGAATTGTTCATACCTACCTATCCTGGCAGAGGAGACAAAATACTTACCTATTCTTCTCAAATAAACTACTGAACTGATTTATATTCACTTAACTGTGGATTTAATACCTATGTATGAGTCATTCATACCTACATGCTTATTCTGGCAGTGGATACTGAATTGATTTTATATTCACTTTATTGTGAAATATATTCAACGGACAATGTTTTCAAACATTTATTGGATTCATGATCCTATATGTATGTATGTTCTAGACTCTAGAACACCAGCTACAAACTTGGTGGGACTGTTCACCTATGATACCTACTATGTAGGTTTAATACAATTGATGATCCTGTTCTACAGACTGACAAAGTTTATCTTTGATAATATACCTACTGATGTGTGGGTTTTATACTTACAACTGATTGGGACTATGGTCCAATTACCTAATGGGAGTATTCATTATACTTACCAAACCAATACAGCATGGAATGTGGGATGATGTTATCTGTATCCTACCTACAACCTCAAATTACCCTGGAACGGGTCTGGAATTAAAATTTATATTTATATTCATCATCATCATCATCATCAGCCTGTATCAGTCCACTGCTGGACATAGGCCTCTCCCATGGCACGCCACTCAGCTCGGTCTTCAGCCATTCTTATCCAATTTCTGCCCGCTTTCTTGCGCAGATCATCGCTCCACCTGGTTTCAGGACGTCCTACACTACGTTTGCCTTGCGGTATCCACTCTAGAACTCGTCTGCTCCAACGGCCGTCAGTTCTACGACAGATGTGACCAGCCCACTGCCACTTCAGCCTACTAATTCTCTGAGCTATGTCGGTCACTCTGGTTTTATGTCGGATAACTTCGTTTCGTATCCGATCTCTCAGAGAAACACCAAGCATAGCTCTCTCCATAGCTCGCTGTGTGACTTTAAATTTGTGGAACAGTCCCACCGTAAGTGGCCACGTCTCAGCTCCGTAAGTCATTACGGGTAGGACGCACTGATTGAAAACTTTTGTTTTCAGGCTTTGAGGTATAGGTGACGAGAAGACTTGACGAAGTTTTCCAAACGCTGCCCAGCCCAGCTGTATACGCCTCTGAATCTCCTTATCGAAGTTTTTCTTCGCCGTGGACGGAGTCTCCCTCGAAGTTGTTTCCGAATATTTATATTCACTTTATGTGAATTTTATATGACTGATTTATGGTTGGTTGGCTTTGACAAGCCATTATACTACTGAAATACTACTTGACTTGATGTCAATTGAGCGACATGGTATCAGCCATGGTCAAACCTCCATCACATACTACATCTTAGCATTCGATATGTCTGTAACAGCATTTAGATCACAGAAGCTTATTTTGCACTAAAGAAGTCTAACAATCAGTCACTACTTGCTCTTGCCTATCACTCCTATATCTACAACGAACCTATGGCTTGCGGTGTGAATGATTGTTATATTATCTGGGACTAGCTTCGGCATCCCTATCTATTCTACTGACTCCTGGATGTGCATATCATAAGTGGAGATCGATGACTGGTGCAGTTTCATAGTCGGTGCTTCCAGCATAGCTGGACAACAATTTATAAAACCTTTGTTGAGACAATGTTTCTCAATTGGACATCACAACTTACTACAAATTACATCAGACATGACTTGCTCTGTCTTGGTTGGCTGACCAATAAATCAGCTCAAATTAATTATATTTTACATGATGCTGTTCATCAATCTGGACTCGTTCCAAAACTCCTAAGTGCGCTGTCACTTATTTCTGGCCTGAGGCTTGGCCAAAACAAAAACTAATTGGAGGGCACAGAAGTGCCTCCTCTTTCCTTTTCTGGGGCTCGCATGATGGGTTTTGCATCAAGGACAAGTTCCTAGGCTATTTACTGTCTTTATTAGTGTCTGGGAATTGGTAATTGAAGTAAATCTCATTCGTTGATGGTTGGCGAGCACATAAATCCTCTACCAGCGAATGGTTGGAGCTGGAATCGGAGGTTCCGTTATCCCGCTGCGCACTGTCCCCATGTTGTCCCGAGAACCTAAAGAGAGCTAAGTTATGACATCCCACTACCACTTTAAAGGATTTGGGTTACTTTTATAAATTTCATTACACAACGTACGGTCCTAATAATACTAGACGATCACGATCACGAGCCATATTTGTAACTCTTATTTCTAGCCATCATTCAATCTTATTCCAATCACTCTTCCCTTCCTCTCATCCTCTCCTGACCACATTCCTACCTCTCCTCCACACCTCTCTCACACTTCCTTTCACATATCAATTTATATTGGGGTTTTTTGTTAGTGGGGGGGGGGGTTGTTACAGTGTGTTGTTTGTAAAAAAAGAAGCCGAAGACATGGTTTCTCTAAGGAAATCAATGAGAGCAGCTGAGACTGATGCCTTCCATCCGAAACACAGCGTTATCTCACTTCTCAAACCAGTATTGCCCTAACCAAACTAGGGAAAATCTGTGGATAACTCAGGCTAAATCATAAATTGACAAGTATTTGTTCAAGTGTTTATCAATGGAGGAGCGACGGAGATGGAACGATGTGTTGCTTAGTCGTTTTTGTACAATATGAAACGCCCTTGGCAAAATCGAGTGATGCTTAAGGTTCGTATTTTTAACTTTGAGTTAAAGATACCAACGTCTTTTTCAAGGGATCCGAGGGTTTCAGTATATTGTAATTTAGGCGATGGGCTGACAACCGGTCACTACAGCAATATACCTGGTCTAGAAATTTATAAAATAACGACGTGGCGGAACGACCTTTGTTTAGGTCGTTTAGGCTCTGCCTATCCCATAAGGGATAAAGGCGTGATTATATGTTTGTATATACGTTCTCAGTTGGTTAGAGCTGACGTTTCGCCAAAGGTCGTGCGTTCAAATCACTACTGTGCAATTTTTTTTTGGTTTCATTACCATGTTTTAAATTTAGTTAGAGCAGTACCACGGATCACTGAGGTAACTAGTTTAAATTCTGCTCGCTTGATATTTTTGAGGAGACTCCGATTCACTTTCAAAACTTACGGAGCTAATTTTACCACAGAGCTCAAATCCACAGACTCAACGAAAATATTCTCTCAACAAATTGTCTTTTTTCTTGTTTACGACTCATACGAGATTTTACGAAACAAAATTTAACTGCTGCAGCTAAAGTTGAAACGCTTACGAGCGTTGTAAAAATAACTGCATCTGAAAACTGTTTTACTGCGCTAGATATTATGTTTTCTACTATGTTGTTACTGAAATGTTTTATCATAAAAATCTTTAAAGAGTTCGGAATTGTGATTGTGAAACTTCTTTAGTATGAAGGCTTGCGACAATTTAAGCACAAAGCTGGAAGAACATACATACATTTAATCATGCCTTTCTCCCTAAGAGGGTAGGCATAACGTAAACGACCTAAACAAAGGTCGTTCCGCCACGCATGACGTTTTGAGGGTTATTTAAGATAGATTTTTAGGTATATTGCTGTAGTGACTGGTTGTCAGCCCGTCACCTAAATTCCTCTATACTGAAACCTTCGAATCCCTTAGCTGGTATTTACAGTGTACCCGGGAGGAAATGCAGCTGGCACATTCTATGTTTTTCTCGCGCTCCCAGTTCAGCATGGAAATAAATTCTACTCAACCAAAATCTAAACTTTATTTTTCTCCTGGGCTCTAGGGTAAGTGTATTCTATTTTCGAGTTGGCAGCACTGTTAATTGAATAGAATAGAATAGAAATGTATTTATTCTTAGAAAATAAGCAAACAAAATACACACAATTGAGGTTCATGAGCACATATCACTTTTTTCTATACGTTACATGAACTTACGCACATTCATATAATAATCCTAATTTCTTCCATGCTGGCCTGGGAGCGAGAGAAAACCATAGAATGTGCCAGCTGCATTTCCTCCTGGGCATGCTGTAAAAACCAGCTAAGGGATCCGAGGGTTTTAGTATATTGTAATTTAGGCGATGGGCTGACAACCTGTCACTAAGTAATATACCTTCAAATCTACCTCAAATAACCCTCAAAGCTTTGTCAGACGTGGCGAAACGACCTTTGTTTAGGTCTGCCTACCCCATTACGGATAAAGGCGTGACTATATGTATGTATGTATGTATATAATAATCCAGTAGATAAGTAAGTAACGACGCTTCATTAGGTAATGTGTAAAGGGTAACTGATAGAGTTGCCCCCATTTCCATAATCAATCAGTGCTCGTTTACCCTACGACCTACGCCAGCCGCCGACAAGTTACGTGAAATGAGATTTATGGACTATTTTCTGGTCTGTTATGTTTTGTATGTTCGCTATCACTGTTTGATGAATCATCCTGTATGTATTACGAGTATCTTAACTTGTACGTAGTATTATAGTTACTCTGTGTCTTAACCAAACTGAGAACAATCTCTTCGTATCTTATCTTATCTTATTTAGCCTACATCATCCCACTGCTGGGCAAAGGTCTGAGAATAATCTCACAAAATAATAAAGTTATTTGGCTGGACGGACAGAAAAACAAAGAAAGAGGCACTACAAAAGCTGAAGGAAAAGAGAAATGTCATGACGACTATAGAGAACAGAAAGGAAAGATGATAGGCCACGTGATATCACACGACAAATTCTTGAAAAATATCATTGAAGGGAAATGACAAGGCAAGAGAAAACGGGGAAGACCGAGACGCAGTTACTTTGACCAAATTAAAGAGAAGGTGAATGTCAAGTCGTATCAGGAAGTGAAATCGTTGGCAGAAGGCACAAAAAGTTGGCGATCACTCCACCAAAAAATGCCTGGCACTTAAATTTAAGAAAGGTATTGCCAATTTATATATATATACGCCTCTATCCCTAATGGGGTAGGCAGAGCGTAAACGAACCAAATAAAGGTCGTTTCGCCACGTCTGACAAAGTTTTGAGGGTCATTTAAGATATTATAGATATATTGCTATAGTGACAGGTTGTCAGCCTATCGCCTAAATTGCAATGTACTGCCCTCGGATCCCTTAGCTGGTTTTTACAGCATGCCTGGGAGGAAATGCAGCTGGCACATTCTATGTTTTTCTCTCGCTCCCAGTCCAGCATGGAAGATTGCCAATTTTATTGAGGTATACAGGGTATCTCTCAAATTATTTAATTACCTCCTTGAACTCTGTGTGTCCTCTATGCAAATCGAACCCACAACCTCCGAATCGAGAGTCAATAACTGAATTCGCTAGACTACAAAGGCACCCTTATCTCTACACTTTAGTTTGGTTTTTCCACTCTCCTAATAGTCTAGTAGGTAAGTAATGAATAACGCTTCATTAGGTAAGGAAGGTGTATAGGGTAACCGCTACAGTTGCCCCAATACCATAATCAATCAGTGCTCGTTTACCCAACGACCTACGCCAGACGCCAACAAGTTGCACTAACCTACAAAATACGGACATAAATATAATCACGCTTTTATCCCTAATGGGGTAGGCAGAGTGTAAATGACCTAAACAATGGTCGTTCCGCCACGTATAACAAACTTCTTAGGGATATTTAAGATAAATTTGTAGGTATTTTGCTGTGGTGACAGTTGGTCCGACCCTTGCCTAAATTGTGATATACAGAAACTCTTGCATCATTAGCTGGTTTTTACAGCATGCCCGGAAGGAAATGCAGCTGGCACATTCTATGTTTTTCTCTCGCTCACAGTCCAGCATGGAAGAATCTATGTTTTTCCCAGTCCAGCATGGAACAAAATACTAGGTTATCATAAATAAATATATTATCTGTAGTCATCATATCTGTATGTCCGTCTACGTTTCTTACTTTCGACTGATGCCTTAGCCAAACAGGCAACAATCTCACAAATCAGCGTTGTGAGCCTGTGGAAATCGAACACATAACCTCCAGATTAGAATCTATGGCTTAGACCACTAGAGGTAGTCATATCTTTCCCATTACACGTTACTATTTTCCCATTCTCCTTACAAATTAGTAGGTAAGTAATAAATACCGAGTCATTAGGTAAGGAAGGTGTATAGGGTAACCGCTACAGTTGCCCCCTATTACCACTATCAATCAGTGCTCGTTTAACCTACCTTTAGTTTATTTTATAACATACATACATACATACATAAAATCACGCCTTTATCCCTTATGGGGTAGGCAGAGCGATAAACGCCTCGTAAAAGGCGCTTCCGCCACGTCTGACAAAAATTTGGAGCAATTTTAGATTGAAAAGTGTATTGCTATAGTGACAGGTTGTCAGCCCATCGCCTAAATTACAATACACTGTAGGTAACCCTCGAGTCCCTTTTGCTGACTTCTACAGCATGCCCGGGAGGAAGGGCAGCTGGAACATTCATTTTATAAATATCTATTTAGTAGCTTGTACTTAGTTTAAGTATTATATGCAATGTAATATATTAATGTATAATTTTTCTTCCATGCTGGACTGGGAGCGAGAGAAAAACGTAGAACGTGCCAGCTGCATTTCCTCCCGGGCATGCTGTAAAAGTCAGCTAAGGGATCTGAGGGTTTGAGTATATTGTAATTTAGGCGATGGGCTGACAACCTGTCACTACAGCAATATACCTACAAATATATCTTAAATAACCCTCAAAACTTTGTCAGACGTGGCGGAACGACCTTTGTTTAGGTTGTTTACGCTCTGCCTACCCCATTAGGGATAAAGGCGTGATTATATGTATGTATGTATGTATGTAATATATTTAGGATACTTATTTGACTAGGTTTGCACTATCCCGCTTATCGCTACGCATTTTTCTTTCACCCAAAGGTTGCCTGGAAGAATTTGCTACGCGAATTAGCTATATTTGTCTTTTGTTATTATCTGTTGTGTTTTATGATTTGTTTTCTTACGTGCAATAAAGTATTTTATCTCATCTTATCTACCCGTCATCATCTCCCCAGCCTTATCCCTTATCTCTCGGGGTTGGCTACCTAATCTAGGTGATTGAACGAGGGTACTGGTTTTTACACAGAGCGACTGCCATCTGACCTCTGCAACCCAGAAGGGAAACCAAACCCAATCCTAGATTAGGTCAGTTTTTAAGCCGCCAATGCTTAGCACCGGCCTCTGACTTGGCCTAACGACTAATATCTACGGTATTAAACGATATTAACCAGGACCAACGGCTTGACGTGCATTCCAAAGCACGGAAAAAGCGCCGAATAAACGTACATATGAAATTCGAAAAACGAAAAACACATTGGTACGTGGTGGGATTCGAACCACGACCTCCCGCTCAGGAGGCAGTGGCCCTATCCACTACACCATCGGGCTCTCCTAATCTTATATTATCTACCCGCCGCCACTAATTAGACTTTTTTAGAGTTTCATAGTCGCCCGTCGACGTTTCTCTTTGATCTGTTTGTCTGTAATAGATAATGATAATCTACTAAGGCTCGTAACGTTATTATGAAGCGATCTCAAACTTGAGAGCAATATTAAGTATGGATTTGACAGGCCAGTTTGTACTAAAATGACATTTCTGATATGAACTCAAACTCGCTGTTACTCATGAGAGCTGTTTATAAATACGGCCCTTAATGATTATCATTTCTTCCATGCTGGCCTGGGAGCGAGAGAAAAACAAAGAATGTGCCAGCTGCATTTCCTCCCGGGCATGCTGTATAAACCAGCTAAGGGAATCGAGGGTTTCAGTTTATTGCAATTTAGGCTATGGGCTGACAACCTGTCACTATAGCAATATACCTATAAATCTATCTTAAATAACCCTCAAAACTTTGTCAGACGTGGCGGAACGACCTTTGTTTAGGTCGTTTACGCTCTGCCTACCCCATTAGGGATAAAGGCGTGATTATATGTATGTATGAATGTATGTCTTACTATTGTATACGTTTTCTTGAGTGCAATAAAGTGTTTTGTATTGTATATGTGAGTGTCGAACTGACGGCTGACAGGGATGAATGGAAGAAGAAAACATTCTGCGCCGATCCCAAATAATAGAACATGGGTAAGGGAATGATGATGATGTAATTACTACATACTGTACATAACCTTTTTTTCTTCCATGCTGGACTGGGAGTGATAAAAAACATAGAATGTACCAGTTGCATTTCCTCGCGGGCATGCTGTAAAAACCAGCGAAGGGATTCTAGGGTTTCAGTGTATTGCAATTTAGGCGATGGGCTGACAACCTGTCACTATAGCGGTACACATTTCAGTCTAAAATTGCCCTCAAAACTTGTCACGTGGCGGAATGACCTTTTTTGGTCGTTTATGCACTGCCTACCCAATTCGGGATAAAGGCGAGATAATATGTATGTATGTATGTACATAACCTGGTACATGGAATAGGCAGCTTGATCAGCTGGTTAAAACAATCTCTTGGCGTCAAACATTCTTCTTCTTAGCGAGAGGATTCTCGAGTCGAACAACGACCGGAGAACCCTGGTGTCAGAGTTTTCAAACCGCCTAGTAGCACAGTTATTAGGCCTCTGACATGGTTTGAGTAACAACCACCGACCGACGGCTTAACGTGCCCAAAGAAGCATGGAATCCTTTTCTATTTTCGGAAAATCAGGTGATTCAACCTGCAATATCCTATACAAACTGGGGAAAACCTCACAAAGTCATAAATTAACAAATATCAACTTTGTGTTCACCCCTGGGAATCGAACCCAGGACCTACGGATCGTAAGCCCATGGCTCTGACCACTAGACCACGGAGGCCGTTGACAGGGATAGAATTTGTTTACAGTTAAAACTTACGGACTAATATAAACTACCAAATAACTTATTTACTTTTACATTTTATTATTTACTGGAATAAAAAAAGCTATGTAAACAATTGGCTACATAAATTATAGTTAGTACTTAACATATATAAGATCTGACAATTAGTGTTTCGATACCTAAACTAAGTAAATATTTACCTGTATCTTAGGTACCTCACACTAGTAATCAAAAAGATGATCGAAATTGTAATTGGAATGATTTTGATGTAATAAGTACATACTGTACATATGTACACGACCTGGTACATGGAATAGGCAGCTTGACCAGCTGGCCGGTATAATCTCTTGGCTTGTTCTTATCAAACATTGTGTTTAGCGTTGTTGTAGCCATATCGTGATCACTATACAACTTGTTGCGGCTTGGTGGTTTGGCAGTCAGGCTGGAGGGGTCGGTACAGACCTGATTGATTATCGTGGGAGGCTACGGTCGTGGTTACCCTACTGGTGTCTAATGACGACACAGCGGTAAGTTTGTGAGACAAAATTACGTTTATATTCCTGATAGGGTAGATAGATCATCAATGCAAGGTTTTGAGACAAACCGTTATCGATGGGCATGTCTGTATTTTATATAAATTAGATATGGGTTTGCTCTTGACTCTAGACACTAGGTCAGGGATGACCGTGACAGAGTCGAGGATGGAGCGAGCTCACCCAGAAGATGCCTGCTATGGCACTGACAATCTCACGCACTGACGGAACACAGCAAGCTGTTTGGCACCGTACTCCGGTGAGAGGTTGACTTGCGGAGCCTACCACTACTTTGTAGGGATTGTTCAGCCGGACTTATTCACAGGTAAGTCTGTGTTGCCGTTTCCCGGGGTGGACCACTAAGAGGTAGATCCCATACCAACCCAAAGTCATTATACTAGATCTACACTGTTATAATAGAAAAATGACACCAGGCAACACCTTTGCTCATCGGCTTACCATACATATAGTCACGCCTTTATCCCTAAAGGGGTAGGCAGAGCGTAATCGACCCATACAAAATTCGTTCCGCCTCTGACAAAGTTTTGAGGGTAATTTAAGATAGACTTGTAGGTATATTGCTGTAGTGACAGTTTTTAAGGTTTTTTTTTGCTTCCAGTTCAGCATGGAAGAATACATTACATATAATACTTAGCCGTGTCGGCTTACCATTAATTAAAAACGAAATATTATAAAAATTAAATGCCTTTTATCCACCGTTAAAAGCCTGAACTCGACCAGGGCAGACATTAAATCCCCTGAGTGGCAAATATCGTGCCGTTTCCACCCATAATTACGGTCTTTTACATAAAACAGCGTTGTTACCTTCTAAACCTAACCGGCTAAGGATCATACCTCATTTAGGTTCGTTTTGCCTGTTATGACTCGGCACGGTAATGATATAAATATTATAACTACCTCCGTGTTCTAGTGGTCTGGGCTTACGATTCGGAAGTCCTGGGTTCTATTCCCAGGGGAGAACACAAAGTTGATATATTGTGAGGTTTTCCCCAGTTTGGTTCGGACATGGACAGAGTGACCTGATTGTCCGAAAAGAAAAAGATTTCGTGCTTCGGAGGGCACGTTAAGCCGTCGGTCCCATCGTTGTCTTTGATAGTGGTCGTTACTCAAACCATGTCAGAGGCCTAATAGTTGTGCTACTAGGCGGTTTCAAAACTCTGACACCAGGGTTCATCGGGTCCATAGACTCGATACCCACTCGACAGAAGAAGAAGTAGGGATCATACCTCATTTAGGTTCGTTTTGCCCGTTATTACTCGGCACGGTAATGTTATAAATATTATAACTGCCTCCGTGGTCTAGTGGTCAGAGCTATGGGCTTACGATCCGGAGGTCCTGGATTTGATTTCCAGGGGAAAGCACATACCATACACATAATCACGCCTTCATCCCTAATGGGGTAGGCAGAGCGTAAATGACCTAAACAAAGGTCGCTCCGCCACGTCTGACAACGTTTCGAGGGTTTTTTAAGATAGATTTTTAGGTATATTGCTGTAGTAGCCCAGTTTGGTTAGGACATGGACTGAATGACCTGATTGTCCGAAAAGTAGAAGGATTCCGTGATTCGGAGTTTTACCGTCGGTCGCGGCTACTGTCTTTGATAGCAATCGTTACTCAAACCATGTCAGAGGCCTACTAGCTGTGCACTAGGTGGTTTGAAAATTCTGACACCAGGGTTCTTCGGGTCGTTGCTCGACACGAATACACCTCCTAAACCTAGGGATCATACCTCAATTAGGTTCGTTTTGTCCGTTATGGCACGGCACGGTATGTTATAAATATTATAATGCTCGCTCCCAGCAAAAAGGATTGTTATTTTTGCAGAAATATTTCGTTTGCCAAGTTTCGTTTTTTGCTACAGGGGCAATGTTCTGGATAATGACTCGACTAAACAATGATATAACTAAACAATGTTTTTTTGTCGTTTAAATTATTTCAACCATTTCCTTGCGGAGAGTTGTTTGTTCATCATTTCGCTAGCCTTATCCCGTATCTCACGGGGTCGTCTTCCTAATCTAGGGGATTGAACGAGGGTACTGGTTTTCGCACAGAGCGACTGCCATCTGACCTCTACAACCTAGAAGGGAAACCAGACCCAATCCTAGATAAGGTCAGAGTTTTCAAGCTGCCAATGCTTAGCACTGGCCTCTGATATGGCTTAACGACTAATGTCTACGGTATTAAACGATATTAATCGAGACCAACGGCTTAACGTGCCTTCCGCAGCACGGAAAAAGAACCGAATAAACGTACATATGAAATTCGAAAACCGAAAAACACATTGGTACGTGGTGGGATTTGAACCACGACCTCCCCGCTCAGGAGGCAAGGGCCTTATCCACTACACCATCGGGCTCTTTCTGCGGAAAGTTGTTCGTTATTTATCATTATCACCAACATACGAGTAATCTGCCATGCTGGCCTGGGTGCGAGAGAAAAACATAGAATGTGCCAGCTGCATTTCCTCCCGGAGAAGCTGTTAAAACCAGTTAAGGGATCCAATCGTTTCTGTATATTGAAATTTAGGCGATGGACTGACAACCTGTCGCTTTACCGATATACAATACAATACAATACAAAATTCTTTATTGCACAAAGAAACACATACAACAGAAATAAATAGGAACAAACGTGACAGTACAATATAGGCGGCCTTATTGCTAAAGCAGCAATTTCTACCAGGCAACCTTTGGGTATAGAAATTGTACAAGCAGAAAGCGGGATAGTGCATATTACTACATATAATACTTAGACAATATTTACACACTATTAAATAAATATTTCAATAAAAACAAATATACTGATACATATCTTATGATAAACTAATACATAATATATGCTACATGATATACATCATGATCATCTGCAATAACCCTCAAAACTTGTCAGACATGGCGGAACGACCTGTTTAGGTCGTTTTCGCTCTGCCTACTCCATTACGGATAGAGGCCTTTATGTACCTAGTTTTACTATCTGTGTAGATGAGACACTTACTGCCATATCGCATGACATATGAAGGGACCACCCCTCATCCAAATCATGTTTTAACTAATGTTCTTTCTATTGTAGTCAAAGTAAAAACTTACAAATTGTAGGCATTAGAACACATATGCGTGGCATTACCTGAAAAACAAAGAAAACACATTAGAGATAATTATAGTAGACTCACTGTTGTATGCATTTGTAATGATGGTGAGGAGCCGTATATTTGAATCACTCGAACTCCAATGCGCATACAAAACAGCATCTTTTGCATTCTATTTACATACAATTTATCATACGAATGTTAGTATTTCGTATGTGAATTCGATTCGAGTTCAAATGATATGGCTCCTGAAGCCGCATTTTTGAACAACTCGAATCGAATCGCATACGAAAGTGTAACATTCGCATGTCAAATTTTATGAAAATAGAATGCGAAAGTTACTCTTTCGTATGCTCATTAGCTTTCGAGCGGTTCAAAAGTACGGCTCCAGGTCTAAAGCAAAGTAAAGCTTGTTCATGTTCAAGATAGAAGTATTTTTATTTAAGTTGTTGGATTGATAAACAAACCGAGGAACTTTATATATGTAATAATAAGTACTATAAAATATATACGTGCTTAGTATTGTACGATTAAATTATTAATTTATTTTGTCTTTGTTGATTTTGTTATATAATTTAGATATGTAGTTATATTGTTAATTTTTACTATGCTCTCTGTTGCTGTACCGTGCCAGGGTGTTATTGTACAACTAACAGCAATTTATGTGACTTATACATTATAACTTAGAATTGGAATTTGAATTTGAGTCTTGATCTTATAGATTTTGTACTGCCAAGTGCAGCTTTTGACATCCAATTTCGAAGCTGGTAGGAGCTCGCTGAAGATTGGGATGAATGGCGAAAGCGTGTGTTAGACGGGCGAAAAATACACAATGATCGGTTTGCTGGTCTCGCTGACAAAAGGCGAAAACGACACCTAAATACACAGCAATCAGCCACAAATCTTACCACCTTCAAATGCAGAGCATGCGGGAAACTTAGCCGCTTCCGTAGCGGCTTACATGGCCATGTAAAATCTTTTCTCAGACACTGATTAGATCGTCTGTCGAAGACGTACAATTCGTACAAGGCCTATGATGAATGATGATGAAATGCTCGCTACGCGCGCGTAGTACGTAAGGTGACGCATGTGTGTTTTAGGCAATGCGGATTGAGCGCAACCTTGCACGCAGTAAGTGACACCTGTGTGTTGCTACACTAAAAACCTCGGACATAAAGACTATCAAATACTACATCGAATAAAACCGGTGAAAAAATTAATGATTACATTTAAATGAGTCAGGCAGTAAATTTTATGATAATATTATTCGTATGTGTATATTTGTATCATCATTAAACAGAGTATCGAAAGAAGCTAAAATATTTTTACGTAAAAGAAGTGTATATCCACAGTAAAAACACATCAAGCTGCGGGTGAAAAATCTTCGAAAGCTAGTTTTTAAACCTAATTGCGATTTTACCTGAAACTTGCAGTAAAGCCAAAGCTTCCTAATTAACACCACTTATGACTGATCGTCCAATCCCGTGATACGAGGTATCAACAAGGTCACCGACCTCTAAACTATGTTAGTAAACCTTATTACAATAATAAAAACCGGGCAAGTGCAAGTTGGACTTGCACAAAGTGCGAGTTTCTCATGCTTCTTCTTCATTGTGATATAGTTTTATTTTATTTTGTGACTCAGTTTATAAATTTATTTGTTGTAATAGACTTGAGAGACTTAGAGAGCTTGTGACTTTCTAAAACTGTTTTTAGGAATTTGGAAATAAATGATTTGACTTTGACTTTGACATGTAGGGTTGTAACTGAAATTTACAAGATCATAGATACATGCATATAATCACGCCTTTATCTATTATCTATTAAACTGGGTGTAAGGGACTGCGTCCCGCAAACTGATAGAGGTTGCTCAAACAACAGAACTGAACAACTATCAGCAAGAGGTGAGAAGTGAAAAAAAATATTGGTTTTTCCATTCAAAATGTTCACCTCAAGCAGACAATTTGTATGGAAAAGCCTATTATATTTTTATACTTCCTAAAAGAAACCTACTGATAGTTGTTCAGTATAGTTGACTGAGCAACCCCTATCAGTTTGCGAGACGCTGTCCCTAACACCCGGTATAAAAGGGTTCCGCTTGAGACTCTTCGCGTACGGAACCCTAAAAAACTCTAATCAAGATTATTATTGCCGACTAAGCGACTGACTTTGTGGCTTTTAATCACGCAATACTAAACGGTACGAACTCGGGGAACAAAATAATGATAGAAATTATTATTGTATAAAGAATTGTTTCATTCCTCAAATAAGGTTATCGATTGAGCTATAAATAAAGATATTGGGTTTGTTTTTAGAACATCGTTATCTTTTAGATTTGCTTTAACTTTTTCTCTTTCTAATGAAGAGTATGTCCAATTTGCTATTTATAGAGTTTAAATTATTATTAAAAACAATCAAGTATTTCAACAACGAAATTTCCTATAATTTTATCACATTAAATAATAAAATATTTTTGGGAGTTAAACACCTGTACCTTTTTAGAGGTACAAATAATAAGAAACCTAAAATTACCATACATACATACATATAATCACGTCTTTATCCCTAATGGGGTAGGCAGAGCGTAATCGACCGAAATACAGGTCGTTATGCCACGTTTGACAAAGTTTTGAGGGTTATTGAAGATAGATTTTAAAGATAGATATTACTCTAGTGACAGGTTGTCAGCCCATCGCCTATTGTGCAATATACAGAAACCCTCGGATCCCTTTGCTGGTTTTTACAGCATGCCCAGGAGGAAATTCAGCTGGCACATTCTAAGTTTTTCTCTCGCTCCCAGTCCAGCATGAAAAACCGTTCTGGATTAATTCATAAGTTGAAAACAATCTGGAATAATCTCTAAAATATGACGTCTTTATAAGAAAGTCAGGCTAATACTAAAGTTTAGTACATTCAAGTAGATGAATAAAATATCAGTTGAAAATTGGGTTAAAACTCAATAAAGTATCAGAGGATCTTCCTTATGACAGCATCCCGCAAACTGATAGGGGTTGCTCAGTCAGCGACACTAAGCAACTATCACCAGGATTTTTATTCAGAAAGTTAAAAAGAAATTTGGCTTTTCCATACAAATAATCTGATCGAGGTGGACATTTTGTATGGAAAAGCAAATTTATATTTTCACTTCCTGAAATAATTTCTTAGTGGAAATCGTTCAGCAACCCCTATCAGTTTCCGGGACGGGGTCCCTTACACCCGGTATGATATATTAAAGTTTCTTTATTGTAGTTTTTTGTGTTAACATAGTAAATTCTTTCGAGTGGGTATCCATATGGGACCCAACGAACCCTGGTGTCGGAGTTTTTAAGCCGCCTAGTAGCACCACTATCAGGCCTCTGACATGGTTTGAGTAACGACTACTATCAAAGACAGCAACCGGGACCGACGGCTTAACGTGCCCTCCGAAGCACGAAGACTTTTTCTTTTCGGAAAATCAGGTGATTCAGCCCGCAACGTCCTAACTAAACGGGGGAAAAATTCACAAATTGATAAATTCTCAAATATCAACTTTGTGTTTCCCCCCTGGGAATCGAGCTCAGGACCTCCGGATCGGGATACCATGGCATTAGCCACTAGACCACGGAGGCAGTTAACATAGCAACTGTCACATTCACATGATTTGATCCTACAGAACAGGCTAATTACGTGTACTACGAGTATGCCAAGAAAATATTTAGCTTTAATATTAAGGTATGCAGGAAAATGTGATAACTACCTTTCCTTTTGACGACCCGTGCAACCTAGTTGGAAGTGTACCTGTCTGCTACACAGAGGGTTCCCGGGTTCGATTCTCAGCTGGGGCAGACATTTGAATGATGAGTTTAAATGTCTGTTTCTGAGTCTAGGTGTTATTTGTGGTTGTTTCTGTGTATGTCCATGGCACCCTGATATAGGGATTCCTAGTGGGGGCTATGAGTGTTTCTTTCATACTGGACTGGGAGAGAAAGAAAAACATAGAATGTTCCAGTTGCCCTTCCTCCCGGGCATGCTGTAAAAGACAGCAAAAGGGATTCGAGGGTTACAGTGTATTTTAATTTAGGCGATGGGCTGACAGCCTGTCACTACAGCAATACACATTACAATCTAAAATTGCCCTCAATTTATGTCAGACGTGGCGAAAGCGCCTGTTAGGAGGCGTTTTACGCTCTGCCTACCCCGTAAGGGATAAAGGCGTGATTTTATGTATGTATGTATGCTATGAGTGTGACTGTGTTTTTTTTGTACTGCGCACGTTGGCGTGATTCTATATTAGACAGGTGCACCCATCGTGTGGATGGTGCACTTGGCTTTTTCAAGCGAGTAAGGTTCCACCAAAGTTGCTCAGCAGTGCGGAATGTACCTTATTAATTATGATATTGCAAAAAACATTATGAGTATGAGTATGAGGTTGTGATATTGGTTGTCGCCTCGCTTCTCGTACAGAGCTATATTGGTCCTGTATATCGGACACCATGCTGGTCTGGGAGCGAAAGAAAAACATAGAATGTGCCAATTGCATTTCCTCCCGGAATGCTGTAAAAACCTGCTAAGGGATCCAAGGGCTTTAGTATATTCTAATTTAGGCGATAGGGTGACAACATGTCACTACAGCAATATACTTACAAATCTATCATAAATGACCTCAAAGCTTTGTCAGACGTGGCGGAACGACCTATGTTTAGGTATTTTACGGCCTGCCTACCCCGTTAGGGATAAAGGCGTGATTATATGTTTTAATGTATGAATATCGATCACCTCTAGCCTGATCTTAACAACAACTTCGCAAATGAAACAAAAACAAATATTTAAAGTCTTTGATATAATTTTGAGAAATAATTTATCATAAAATATTCTAGTAACTTTTCCTTTCAGATTCAACAAGTGTAACAACTATTAAATTGGTTTCCAAAACGTGTTCTAAACTGAATCTACCTTTATTGTGCAAAATAAACTTTTATTACGATTTGTAAATGAATGATTAAACAACACTCCGACTGAATTAGAAATTACCCTTGAATTTAGAACAAAATGATGCCTCTTACATTTAAAATTAATTAATTTAATTTTAAGTAGGGAGGCTTTTTGGACATTCACTAACATTAGGGATAGTTACTTATAAATGATCTCATTACAAACAAAAGCAAAGATAAATCAATATAACATACATACAGACATATAATCACGCCTATATCCCTAATGGGGTAGGCAGAGCGTAAACGACCTAAACAAAGGTCGTTCAGCCACGTCTGACATAGTTTTGAGGGTTATATATATATAGGGTGTATTGAAAATAAATCAGTCTTTATAAAGCTATCTTGTTGTTTACTTCATGGTAACAGCGGTGGGTGACAGAGTAACACCAAGAGACGGAGTTGCCAGTCCGGCTCAATTACTCATGGGACGGAAATTAAATACTAAACTTCCTTCTCACCTTAAGAAACTACAACCGGAAAGGGACAGTTCAGTCGATTATGAAAATATTATGCGTAATCAGTTAAGAAGTAGTTCATGGTACAACAGCCGAGCCTGATTACTACCAGAGCTCAGTATAGGTGACGAGGTGGTCGCGACAGATGGGCCCGGCGGGCGCCGGCAGCACGCGCGTGTGGAGGGGCGCGCGACCAACCGCGCTCTTACTTCGTTCGCGACAGCGCGGGCAGGGTGCTGCGCAGGAATCGCAGACATCTGATCAGGGTGCCGTGTACACAGGCGTCGCCTCCCTCGAGGTCGCCGGACCAAGCGATCCGTGAGGACGGTCCAAGCCACGGTGAATATAAGTCAGGGTATGATTCGATTAATTCCATGCTGGTCTGGGAGCGAGAGAAAAACATAGAATGTGCCAGCTGCATTTCCTCCCGGGCATGCTGTAAAATCCAGCTAAGGGATCCGAGGGTTTCAGTATATTGTAATTTAGGCGATGGGGTGACAACCTGTCACTACAGCAATATACCTAGAATTCTACCTTAAATAACCCTCAAAACTTTGTCAGACGTGGCGGGACGACCTTTGTTTTAGTCGTTTACGCTCTGCCTACCCCATTAGGGATAAAGGCGTGATTATATGTATGTATGTATGATTCGCAGGAAGGCTCGGACACTTTTGACTCTTGCTCTGAACTGGATGATGAAGTGGTTGCTGGACAAGTGCCTGTACAGGTGAAGCAAAACAAACGTATACGCACAGAAAGGGCTGCTGCAAGGGAGGCTAAAATTAAAATAACGGCTCTTAAAAAATAATTAATATTGCATTTATCCGGATGGTTTTCCCTTGTTGATGGGCTGACAACCTGTCACTACAGCAATATACATACAAATCTATCATAAATAACCTTCAAAACTTTGTCAGACGTGGCGGAACGACCTCTGTTTAGGTCGTTTACGCTCTGCCTACCCCATTAGGGATAAAGGCGTGATTATATGATTATAGGTTTTCCCTTGTTTTCTGTTTTCAGTAGGTTAGTAAAATGTTATGGCATGCTTTAATGTAAAACTAACACTTATGCAGAATTTAATTTAAAAAGAAAATAACAAGTAAAATAATAAGTAACCATTAAAATAAACCTAATGATGTTAAATAAAATAATGTTATGTCTATCATAATACTATATTTATCAAATTCTCAATTTAAACTACTTTGTTCAAACAGTATAATAATTGTATTAAAATTTGATAGTTATGTCTCTGGTCATGTCGAATCTATAATAATTTAGATATTTATATAAGAGTATAAATATGCATACATACATACATATAGTCACGCCTTTATCCCTTACGGGGTAGGCAGAGCGTTAAACGCCTCGTAAAAGGCGCTTCCGCCACATCTGACAAAAATTGAGGGCAATTTTAGATTGTAATTTGTATTGCTATAGTGACAGGTTGTCAGCCCATCGCCTAAATTACAATACACTGTAACCCTCGAGTCCCTTTTGCTGACTTTTACAGCGTGCCCGGGAGGAAGGGCAGCTGGAACATTCTATGTTTTTCTATCTCTCTCAGTCCAGCATGGAAGAAGAAGAAGAGTATAAATATGAATCAATTATAAATAGTAGTGGTAAATAATAGTACAATGTAATAAAAATAATGAAAGTGTAAAATTTCTCAATGTATTAACTTAAATCTTGATTAAGTGCCTGTTAAGCGTACAAATATTAATTAATTATTCGTTTTTAAGGAGGAAGATGTTGTATAATATGTGTGCTATGTGAGGGTGTATTAAAAATAAATCAGTCTTTATAAAGCTATCTTGTTGTTTACTTCAATATATATATATGTCGCATCATGGTGTGCATAGGCCTCAGCTAGTGGGACATTTCCCAGCTGGATTTGTGGGCGTAAATCCATTGAGCGATTATTATCACCTTCATCTGCGTTCTCCATCATCCCCGGGTTCCCCAAAGCACAAAAAGACTCTTAGTAATTGATCGCACAGTTTTAATTCGTTTCGATCTTATTCTAGTCACAATTGGAACGTTCTTAGCTCAATATATTCGGTGCACGTGCACTTGACAAAGAAACAGACAAGTCCCCGAAAGTAACCGATCCACGACCGCACCGTTCGACTGATCAAAAATGACTGTACTGAGAAATTCAAATTGATTTTCCAAGCGGACGTTACTTCCCTCCAAAAGGCCATGTCCAAGCGCGGGAAACTCTATGCGCTTGCGTTTCTTTGTCTATGCACGACCCGACAAACTTACTTAAGCACCCGACAATCCAACATGATTTTAAAAGGAAAATAACAATTATTGTCTATGGAATTAGACAAGCAATGTACGATAAAGTCGGGTTGACCTGTAGTGCCATCTGACGGTGATTATGGCACTACCAAGAATAACAAATTTAGCTGTCAAAATGATGTTTGGTGTAGCATGGCCCATCATTCGGTGGTTGGCACCAACGTCCATCTTCGACATATATTATTACTAAATGTACCTAAACAATTGTTTATGTTTTTACGGTTCGCTACAAGAAGAATCTCCAAAGGGGCCGTAAAAACACAACATACATCAAAACACTTATGTCCCACAACCGTGGAGTCATAACGGCATGTATCAATCTACAAAACTCCATATTCAAAACTCAGGTTGAAGTAATGCAGCATTCGACTTTATTCCGAAGGGCATACGGGCGGAAACCAAACAGAACGTGAGGAGGAATATTTGAATATAGAAGAGCTTTTATTTCTTTTTTACGCGCTGCCTCTCGGAGCTGTCTTGCTGGCTTGCGGCCAGTATGTGAGACGTTTTGCATGTTATTTAGTTTTCTATTTTTCTGTTTGGAGGAAATGGGATGATTGAGGAGGTTTCTAGCCAGCCAGGAAGTTGCTTCGGGGAATTTATCGATAGTGCAGCGAGCGACTATCTATTCTGTAATTTTCAAAAGTGGTTCGTGATTTTGCTGACTGCGCTTTTGGCGCTGGTTCTGAATAGTTTAGTTTTGTGGAATTATGATATGAGTGAAGTTTTGACTACGTAGCATGTTAAATGCATCCAAGTATGTATTACTATCTGCGTTGTCTACTATACCATTCTACTTTAAACTAAATGTGTTAGTAGACGTAACCGCATAAAAAAGGAAAATACCAAAATATGTTATTATAAAAATTCAAGGTTTTGTTTTAAGACATTTTAACTTTAATTTCTTTCGAGTTCCTCAAAGTAATATTTTTTTGGATTCAGAATAGGGCATCGAACATATTGGACCATTGCGGACATTTACTGCTTTTGGACATCTTTTCAGTTGAAATCTTTATTACACGGAGGTCGTTCCCATCAACATTTAATGTCCATAATTCAATACCCGTACGATATTTTCGAGGCAGTTACGTTTTATGATTGACCCTAAGTTTTTTTGGGTTCCGCGATGAGAACCCTTTTAAAGTTGAATATTTCTTCTTTATTATCTTTTTTAATATAAAAAAGAGAGCATAACCGACAACCAAGTTTAATGTATATACGGGGTGTAAAGGACAACGTCCCGCAAACTGATACGGGTTGCTCAGTCAATGAAACTGAACAATTATCAGCAGGAAATTCTTTAAAGTAATTTAAAAAATGCTTTTCCATAGTAACTGTCTGATCGAGGTGGTAATTTTGTATCGAAAAACCAATTTTCTTTTTTCATCTACTGAAAAAATTTTCTGGTGAATGTTGTTCAGTATCGTTACGAGAACGGGCTTTCTAATCTATCCAAGACAGCAAAACGCATTTCTCACGATTTACTTTTCTTACATTGAATCATCGCAATTACCTTCGTTGGCTTTCTCACCCTTCAGTCCAAATGAATCCTTCTGCTTGGTACTGGTACATACATACATATATACACATAATCACGCCTTTATCCCTAATGGGGTAGGCAAAGCGTAAACGATCTAAACAAAGGTCGTTCCGGCACGTTTGACAAATTTGAGGGTTGTCTAAGATAGATTTGTAGATATATTGCTGTAGTGACAGGTTGTCAGCCTATCGCCTAAATTGCAATGAACAAAAACCCTCGGATCCCTTTGCTGGTTTTTACAGCATGCCCGGGAGGAAATGCTGCTGGCGCATTCTATGTTTTGCTTTCGCTCCCAGTCCAGCGTGTAAGTAAGTGTTGGTAGTGGTACTTCCCCAAAAATACTTTGTGCAGAGTAAGTTTCTTTTACGATTTATAGTAAACTAGCGACCCGACCCGGCTTCGCACGGAAATTATCAGTGTTTCTCTACTATATTATGCATGTTTTATACATATAAACCTTCCTCTTGAATTACTCTATCTATTAAAAGAAACCGCATCGAAATCCGTTGCGTAGTTTTAAAGATTTATGCTTACATAGGGATATAGGGACAGTAAAAGCGACTTTGTTTTATACTATGTAGTGATTTATATGACCTGCACCTACCTATTTTCAAAATACCTACCACTAAACACGAAAATAAAAGTTTTCCATGTAGTACCCAAAACTTTCTTATGCTACTCCGAAAACTGTAACAGTTCCTGTTCGGAGAAGTTGTTGAGAAAATTACAAATATTACTATGCACAGTGTTTATGTTTTCATGATGGACTTGGAGCGAGAGAAAAACATAGAATGTGCCAGCTGCATTTCCTTCCCGGGCATGCTGTCAAATCCAGCTAAGGGATCCGAGGGTTTCTGTTTATTGCAAATTAGGCGATGGGCTGATAACCTGTCACTACAGTAATATCCCTCTATCTACAGTAATACAAATCTATCTAAAAAATGCTCATAACATTGTCAGACGTGGCGGAACGAGCTTTGTTTAGGTCGTTTACGCTCTGCCTACCCCATTAGGGATAAAATTTGATTATATGTATGTATGTATTTCTTAAATTTTACACATTTGGCGGAAGGATTTGCTTGAATTGTTGTTGATTTGACACACTCTTGGCCAGTATTTTACCAGTCTAAAATTTACATATACCGGGTGTAAGGGACAGCTTCCTGCAATCTGATAGGGGTTGCTCAGTCAACGAAACTGAACAACTATCAGCAGGTTTTTTTTTCAGAAATTGAATTATTTCATATAAATTATCTGATCGAGGTGGCCATCGTGTATGGGAAGGTCCCTTACACCCGGTATATAAAGCACTGAATCGTGTGAGCGCTTAGGGATGATTATTCAATGGTGATTATTAAAATATTTCGTAATTCTTTAAGCTGCGATTATGGCCCGTAATTATAATCAACACATGAGACTGACAGCCAGTTTAAGTTTGTATCAGAAATGTCTTGTCAGTACAAATTGACCGTCAAATCCATACTTAATATGGCTCTCAATCTTAAGATAGCTTTATAAATACGAGCCTATGCCACTGGCAAAAGAATTGAGAATTAGATTAGACTTTATAATACTAGGGCGTATTTGTAGAGTGTTATCTACCGGAGTTTGTTCCGGGGGAAATTAATAGAAACAATAACAAAATTTGGATTGTGACGCTATTTCGTAACAATGATAATATTCTACAACCATCACGAACACTTTCCATCTACCTCCACAGGCACACACACACACACACAAACGCGCATACACATTCTTTTCATATATCTTGCACTCAACTTAGCAAATTAGGCTTAAACTTGTTTTTGTTTTATTGCCTAGCTAACCTAGCCCAGCCTCACAAAAAGCAGGTATCCGCTCAATCATAAAATAATCTTTTTTTTTCGTAATAACAACTTTTTTCCCACGGGTGTGCGAAAGCATTTTGAAATCTCGGTTTCTGCCTTATAACATAAAATCACATCACATAGCCGTGATATAAATAGAAATCACGTAAGAATCACGGAACGTGATCCGGGAGAAATATGAAGTATTTTTTGTTAGAATTGTTGTAAATAAGTATACATCTATACTTATATACTATACTATAAATTACTATGTAAAAAAAGCGGAAAATCAATGACCTCATAAAAGTCACAACGTCACAAGAGGTCTGATCACTACTTTATCATCGGGTCGATAGACTCGATACCCACACGACTGAAAAAAAAAAAAAAATAAACACGATTACACTCATAGCCCCCGCTAGGATTCCCTGCATCGGGGTCCCATGGACATACACAGAAACAACCACAAACAATACCTAGACCCAGAAACAGACATTTAAACTCATCATTCAAATGTCTGCCCTGGCCGAGAATCTAACCCGGCGTAGCAGGCAGGTACACTGCCAACTAGACTTCTGCGCGGGTCGTCGAAGAAGAAGAACAATGAAACCTGCATGCTATATGAAATGATGACAGCAATTATAACTATTCCTGTAGTTACAGCCATTTCGTAGCCAGGTTTCCGGTGTTGCAGGTATAATGTGATGATGGTAGGCGATCTAATAACCTATCTGCTTCCCTACTGCTCTCTATCACAAAATAATTTTCAGCCTAAAATGTTGCTGTCTTATGGTACTACAGTGGTGCAGAGGGCCTTCGTGAGACGTCGCCATCCGCTCCAACATTACGCTTCTCGCTCCGCGTCAATCCAACTTAATCCAACTTTTTTCAATTCTTCATCCACAGTGAGATGCAGCTCTGGCGGTGTTATAATAATATAACAATAATAATAATAAATTCTTTATTGTCAGGTACTACTCCCATAGTTAACAATTAAAATTACAAATAAATAAGAATACAATACAATACATACATATAATCACGCCTTTATCCCTAATGGGGTAGGCAGAGCGTAAACAACCTAAACAAAGATCGTTTCGCCACGTCTGACAATGTTTTGAGGGTTATTTAAGGTAGATTTGTAGATATATTGCTGTAGTGACAGGTTGTCAGCCCATCGCCTAAATTACAATATACAGAAACCCTCGGATCCCTTAGCTGGTTTTTACAGCATGCTCGGGAGGATATGCAGCTGGCACATACTATGTTTTTCTTTCGCTCCCAGGCCAGCATGGAAGAATACAATACGTAGGTCAATACACTACAAAATATTAATAATATTATATATATCACGATGCCAAGTGTAAATAGCTTAATAATTATAGATTGCTCATCTTCTGATCTTCGAAGGATGTACCCTATGCACTTCAACTTGCGTTGAGCGACTTCTTGCTTGATCGTGGTTTGGTGGCATCGCTCCCCTAGATCTTCGTTGCTGATGGTGTTCGGTCAAAATATGCGCAGGATAAACCGTAGTCATTCAGCCTAAAATAATCACTACATAGTATAAAACAAAGTCGCTTTCTCTGTCCCTATATCCCTATGTATGCTTAGATTTTTAAAACTACGCAACGGATTTTGATGCGGTTTCTTTTAATGGATAGAGTGATTCAAGAGGAAGGTCATGTGTAATACATGCAGAATATAGTAGAGAAACACTGATGATTTCCGTGCGAAGCCGGGGCGGGTCGCTAGTGTATAATAATTTATACTTCTACATGGATTCCATGGATTTCTTCTTGAATGTCACATTATATGACACTATATTATAAAGATTAATTTGAGGATTCATATGCATACCAAATTAGACAATGAACTATAAAACAGTTGCCCCACTCAAGAAGACTTTGGTTTAAATGGAAGAACAGAAATTCTACAATTTCAGATACTATCTTGGCTGCAATTCTGAGAGCTAACATAGTGTTGACACTAATGCGTTCTGGCGAAATGTGTGAGAGCGCGGACTATTGCTTTAAAATTGTCGCTTAAAACTGTATGAGCAAAGAAATTTATTACACTTTAATTTAATTGTATTATGTTATACACTTAATTTAATAATATATGATGTAATTATGTGATTATTATATTTTTGAGGTTTTTTATTCTTAAAAACATACATACATACATTTAATCACTCATTTAACCCTAATGGGGTGGGCAGAGCGTAAACGACCTAAACAAAGGTTGTTCCGCCACGTCGGACAAAGTTTTGAGGGTTATTTAAGATAGATTTGTAGGTATATTGCTGAAGTGACAGTTTGTCAGCCCATTGCTTAAATAACAGTGTACTGAAACCTTCGTATCTCTTAGCTGGTTTTTATAGCATGCCCGGGATGAAATTCAGCTGGCACATTCTACGTTTTTATCTCGCTTGGAGCATGGAAGAAAGCAGCATCCAAAAGCAATACAAACCAATATGAACCAATGTCCTAACCAAACTGGGGAAAAATTCACAAAGTGATAAATTCTCAAATATCAACTTTGTGTTTCCCCCCTGGGAATCGAACCCCGGACCTCCGGATCGGGAGTCCATGGCACTAGCCACTAGACCACGAAAGCAGTTCTCCATGTATCTTTAACATTGAAAAATAAATTAAATAGCTAAAACATTTTGGGCCTAACAAAAGTTACATGCAAGTGACCGCCTTTTGCTTGTTATATTATTCTGATTTCTTGTGAATAAAAACAGTGGTTTGCCCTCGTTGCTCCAACCCCAAGAATCTTTTCTGACTACGAAATCGTGAGCCTCTTTGAATAAAAACAAGCTACTTTCACGGTTGTCCTAACGAGTTAGAGTAGTATCTTGCTTATTTTTATTTCGCTAAGGTATTTTGTGGTTTTGTATTCTTTCTAAAAGCAAGGAAACGTGGTTTATTTTGAAATTACTTTTGACCCAAATGTTCGCAGTGTAATTTGCATTACGAATGAGGTTCCATTATATTTTGTGCGAATCAACTAAAACTGCAGATTTTGTATGTTCCGATGTTATGTTACTTAAAAAGGCATCTGATACACATACATATAGTCACGCCTTTATTCCTAATGAGGTAGGCAGAGCGTAAACGACCTAAACAAAGGTCGTTCCGCCACGTCTGACATAGTTTCGAGGGTTTTTTAAGATAGATTTGTAGTCATATTGCTGTAGTGACAGGTTGTCAGCCCATCGCCTAAATTGCAATATACTGAAACCCTCGGATCCTTTAGCTGGTTTTTACAGCATGCCCGGGAGGAAATGCAGCTGGCACATTCTATGATTTTCTCTCGCTCCCAGTCCAGCATGGATATCAGGCATCTGATAGTTACTAATAGATGTTGTGATAATGTAATGAAATTCAATTAGAACTAAAAATCATACAATAAACAAATATATTAGACATACATACATACATCTGTACAACGGCCGGCTCGCAACAAAGGTGTGGGCTGAAAACCAGCGCTGGTTGGTAAATCTGACCAGCATATGCTGAGCCCAACCTATTGTGACACTGGCTTATATAAAATACTGTAACTATTTTGTTGGTGTTTTTTTGTCTCTGTGTCGCAATAAATGTTTTTTTACTTACTTTACTTTTACATACATAAAATCACGCCTTTATCCTTTACGGGGTAAGCAGAGCGTCAAACGCCTCGTAAAAGGCGCTTTCGCCACGTCTGACAAAAATTGAGGGCAATTTTAGATTGTAATATGTATTGCTATAGTGACAGGTTGTCAGCCCATCGCCTAAATTACATACACTGTAACCCTCGAGTCCCTTTTGCTGACTTCCACAGCATGCATGGGAGGAAGGGCAGCTGGAACATTCTATGTTTTTCTATCTCTCCCAGTCCAGCATGGAAGAAACATTACACACCACCATGTTGATATATTGGGTAGTAAGGGGAGAACGGAAACTACAGCTGATCCGGCCCAACTGTCAACCTCACCTGCACGCGCCTTATGGCGACGGCTTGGCGTATACCGTGTCGTGGTGCTCCCTGCTAGATAACGGACGAGGCTCTGGCGACCGAGCACTGGCGGTATAACCATACACCTGGCTGGGCAACCGGTTGGAAGAGGCTGCAGTAACCTTGGGGTCTAAATAATCCTTAAAATATCTGGTGCAGAAGGCAAGGGGAAACCACTGCACTATTTTCCCAAGAAAACTGTATGTAAAATGTCCGCAAGTTGTGTTAGTATGTCATGCAATCCGACTGACCCTCGGCGCCATCGCAAACCCGGGATGCATGGTGGGAAATATGCGACTGGGCACTGTGCTGTAGACTACCAGGCAGGCAGTGAAACTAGGACTACTGGTAGTAATGTACTGCCTGACCAGAAGAAACCCAAAAGTAAGCGTTGTATGGAACTTGGAATGTAAATGGACTAGTGACACAACCAGGCAAACTCGATATAATAGAGAGAGAGATGCAAAGTCGTAAATTTGATATCCTAGGTCTCAGTGAAGTTCATTGGAAGGGGAGTGGTCATTTTGTCACTGAGAATGGAAATACCGTTTACTACTCGGGCTCTAATGAGAAAAGCGAGAAGGGGGTAGCTTTTATAGTACCCAAGCGCTGGCAGGGAGCAGTAAAGGGATACCTGGGGCCCTCTGACAGAATGATGCTCTTGAAATTGGACACTAGACCAGTGACTCTGAACATTATACAGGTGTACGCTCCAACTTTTGCAGCTTCTGAAGATGAAATCGAGCATTTCTACTCGGACTTGAGAGAACTATTGCGCACCATACCATCCCAGGAGATAGCTGTTATAAAAGGAGACCTAAATGCTAAAGTCGGCGAAACCAGAAATGACCCTTTGAATGGCACCATCGTTGGTAACTATGGTCTAGGTAAACGTAATGACCGGGGCGAGATGCTAATACATTTTTGTATTGAGAGCCAAATGTCCATTATGAATACCTGGTTTCAGCACCACCCTAGAAGGCTTTACACATGGACAACGCCGGGGGGAAAATACAAGAATCAGATAGATTATGTACTAATAAAATCTAGATGGAGGTCATGCATCACCAATTCCAAAACTCTGCCTGGTGCCGACTGCGGTAGCGACCATGAACTTCTCATTGCTGATTTCAAACTTCGCCTAAGAACCATTAAGAAACTCGTTAGTAAACCTACATCCTTGAATGGGCCTGCGCTACAACAATTTGAAAAGGAGATAAGACCAAAACTCCGGTCCCTAAAGCTTGATCCATTTGATTCAAGTGACACTGACTGGGTGAGATCTAGAGACGTTATTCTCACAACTGCTAAAGAAGTTAGCGCGCAGTTTAAGAGTGGCCGTCATAAAAAGAATTGTATAAGTGATAATACTTGGGGCTTAATTGAGAAGAGGAGAATTGCGAAAAGCGAAGTTTCTGTAACGGCTTACAACAAGTTACATAAAGAGGTGCAAACTGCTTTAAGATGGGACAAGGACAAGCAAATTTCTGATATCTGTGTGGCAATAGAACAAAATGCTGTGAAGATACAAACCAAAGATCTCTTCAGTAAAGTAAAAATGTTAACGAATCCACCAAAACCAAAATCGTGGGTAGTTGACGACAAGCAGGGTAACCCTCTCTCCGACCTCAGTCAGGTTTTAAATAGATGGCGAGAGTACTGCTACGAGCTTTACAGTGAAAGCACGGATGAGGAGGTCGAAAGGTCGTGGGATGTTTACGAAGCTGAACCCAACATACTATGCAGTGAGGTGGAGGACGCCATCAAGAAGCTCAAACACAAGGCAGTGGGTCCTGATGGCATATCAGCTGCCATGATCAAACATCTAGGCCCCGAAGGTGCCAAAACTCTCTACCATATTTGTAACAAGATCTGGTACACTGGTACTTGGCCGCAGGACTGGGCACAATCTGCAGTCATCCCCTTACACAAAAAGGGTTCCACAAAGAAATGCGAACATTATCGCACTATTTCCCTCATGCCTCACGCTAGTAAGATCTTACTCCAGATTTTGAATAAGAGATTGGCCGCTTACATAGATAGACAGATTCCTCCGGAACAGTCAGGGTTTGTGCAAGGAAAAGGAACACGAGAGCAGATACTGAACGTACGCCTACTCATTGAAAAGTGTCGCGAATTCAACAAACCTGTCGTGTTGTGCTTTATAGACTATGCCAAAGCATTTGACTGCGTAAGATGGAACTCCATGTTCAGGATGATGTCGGAAATGGGCGTGCCATCACACCTTATCTTCCTTGTCCAGAGGTTATACCTTGACGGGACGAGCTTTGTGAAATTGGATGAATCACAATCTGAAACATTCCGTACAGAAAGAGGGGTCCGTCAGGGATGCATACTTTCTCCGAAGCTGTTTAACCTCTACGGCGAGTATGTTATGAGGAAGGCGCTTGATGGCTGGGAAGGCGGCGTTACGGTGGGCGGTACAAAGATCACGAACCTAAGATATGCCGATGACACAACAATACTTGCAGCCAGCGAGTCGGTGATGGCTGTGATCTTGGAGCGAATAGAGAGAGTGAGCCTTGAATTTGGCCTGCACATAAACCGCTCTAAGACCAAAGTCATGATAGTGGACAGAGCTCAAATTTTAAATCCATCACATGCGCTGAAGGATTATGAAAAAGTGGAGGAATTTATATACTTAGGGTCGTTGATCTCTAACTCTGGTAACTGCGAGAAAGAAATCGGACGCCGTATCGGAATGGCTAAAAGTGCCATGACTAGCCTTGATAAAATCTGGAAAGACCGTAATATCCGCCGAATGACTAAGATGCGTTTGGTTCGTACGTTGGTTTTCTCTATCTTCCTGTACGGGGTGGAGACTTGGTGTCTCAGGAAGAAGGAACGCAACAAGATCCATGCCTTTGAAATGTGGTGTTGGAGAAAGCTGCTACGCATTCCTTGGACAGCCATGAGAACCAATGTATCCATCCTCGAAGAGCTGAAGGTAACCAAGCGCCTGCTGACTACGTGCCAGGAAAGGATCCGGAGTTTCTTTGGGCACATAATGCGATCCCCATCGCATAGCCTGGAGAAACTCATTATTCTCGGTCAAATGGAAGGGAAGCGCGCTAGAGGAAGAGCGCCAGCTAGATGGGTGGACCAACTCAAGGAGGTGACTGGAAGCCAGATACAGGGAGCGGTACATCTGGCACAGAACCGGACCCAGTGGAGAAGATTGACATACAGTCACGATCCTCAGCATTGAGGGAACGACCAGAAAGAGATGTTGATATATGTATTTATGTAGTTTATTCGTATATGTATGTATCAATATATTGTTTAGTATATATGTATGTTTATTTAAGATAGTAATATACGGTAGTTATTTATTCTATGTATAGGTATGTAAGTATTAATTTTTGATTTATTAGTCTCTGTTAATGTTGCATTTACTTGTCCCCTCAAAATTATTCACTTTCTCTTACTACCATTGGGTTGGCTGGAAGAGATCTCTTCATAGAGATAAGTTCGCTCCTGCACACTATGTTTTTAAATTACATTTCTTTTGTGTTTATGCAATAAAGTATATATATATTGATTACCTACACAATAGTTCTTCGGTGAAGAAATTCATTTACTACATTTGGGAATATAAAATACTTTGTATTGTCTTCCATACTGGAATAAAGGCGTGATTTTATGTATGTATGTATGTATTGCCAAGGGAGTGCTTTATGAAGATGCTTATAATTTATTCAACTATAAATTACAGTCACTTTCGTATCGAATAAACCATCCTTTTCATGAAACAAAACATACCGTCGTAGAAAGACAAAATAATTTGTGGTATATTATCAAATATTGAAGTTGGTATTTTTGTAATAAAGTATTCATAACAAAGATACTATTTATAACATCACCGAATACAACCCCAAGTAGACCCAACAAAAAAGTATAATTATGTTATTTTCATTTATTATTTACCAGTTTCTTCCTGAAAACTACAATGTATCGCATAACTACTCAGTTTCAGAGTTAAAATCATAATTAGAAAAAAAATAACGAAACGAAAAGTAAGAATGTAAGGGCGTGTTCTCTATTATTAAGTACATACATACATACATATAATCACACCTTTATCCCTATTGGGGTAGGCAGAGCGTAAACGACCGAAACAAAGGTCGTTCCACCACGTCTGACAAAGTTTCGAGGATTATTTAAGATAGATTTGTAGGTATAATGCTGTAGTGACAGGTTGTCAGCCCCTCACCTAAATTGAAATATACTGAAATCCTCGGATCCCTTAGCTGGTTTTTACAGCATGCCCGGGAGGATGTGCAGCTGGCACATTCTATGTTTTTCTTTCGCTCCCAGTACAGCGTGGAAACAAAATATGAAGTACCTTTTATATACCCAATTTTGTGATACTGGTATAGTTATACAGAATGAAGCTCCAGTTTTAAGATACAAGAAACCACATAGCTGCCTTGGACCACCTTCGGATATTTTCCATTATTCGTCCTCTGCGAAAACCTTTTGCCTGCATACCTACTTATCCTGAAAACACTTCAAAAACATATAGAAAACGTCATCAGCCGGCCTCGTACCCCCATATTAGCTCAGAACAATAACCCCTCCAATAACCCTTTACAAAAAGGGAGAAACCCGAAAAGGACCGTGATAAAATTGGTCCATTTCATGCGATATACATTACGGGTCCCTATAAACCCTCCTAAGTTTTCGGGTATTCAATGTTCAATGTAGTAATAATAATTTGGACGTCTCGTTTATAGTCTTGCGCAGTTTAGCGAAATTGGTAGAGATCTGGGTAACATGTTTTTTCTAGTGGGTTGACGATAATATTTATTCTTTTTATTTAACTTCATGTACAAAAAGTTACATGGGCGGACTTAACGCTAAAGACATTATCTACCAGTCTACCTTAGGGCATGTGGAAATGACAAGGCAGGTACAAAAAATATATCAATTTCAAAATGACATGACATTACAATAATAATAAAAATGTCCGACGATAATATGATCGATTAAAATATATTTATACAAATATGTCAAATAAATGTAAAATACATAAAAGTACAACAAAATGTCTAAAAGAAATTCAATATTAAATTACAATTTATAAAATTTAAGCCAAGTTACACAATGTCAAACAAAATTAATATAAACGTCAAAATAAAAATGTAGTTATATTCAGATTTCCTAAGAAAACTAAGTAAAATGACGAATTTGTAAAATAATTATGTCAATTGTCAAAAAGTAAATACATACATATACACATAAATCACGCCTTTATCCCTTACGGGGTAGCAGAGCGTTTAACGCCTCGTAAAAGGTGCTTTCGCCACGTCTGACAAAAGTTGAGGGCAATTTTAGATTGTAATATGTATTGCTATAGTGACAGGTTGTCAGCCCATCGCCTAAATTACAATACACTATAACCCTCGAGTCCCTTTTGCTGACTTCAATAGCATGCCCGGGAGGAAGGGCAGCTGGAACATTCTATGTTTTTCTATCTCTCCCAGTCCAGCATGGAAGAAAAAAATAACGTAATAAAATAACGTAAATAACGTAAAAAAGTAAATAACGTAATAAAATAAAATACAATATAAAAGTTTTAACAAAATGTCACACTGGAGGTATAAAAATTATGTCAATATTAAATTTATTTTATTTTATTTTAACAATTCATAATATTTACTCATTCCACCTCTCTCTTCCTAGCCCTATCCCGTATCTCACGGGGTCGTAATCTAGGTGTTTGAACGAGGGTACTGGTTTTTACACAGAGAGACTGCCATCTGACCTCCGCAGCCCAGAAGGGAAACCAGATCCTAGATTAGGTCAGAGTTTTCAAGCCACCGTCTATTCATAATATTCACTAACAGTATAATATTCTTTATCCAATAAAAAGGCTTTTAGCTGGCAAAAGAACGTTTCGTACATATAATCACGCCTTTATCCCTAATGGGGTAGGCAGAGCGTAAACGACCTAAACAAAAGCCGTTCCGCCGCGTCTGACAGTCTTGAGGGCCATTCAAGAAAGATTTGTACGTATATTGCTGTAGTGACACGTTGTCAGCCCATCGCCTAAATTACTATATACTGAAACCCTCAGATCCCTTAGCTGGTTTTTACAGCATGCTCGGGAGGAAATGCAGCTGGCACATTCTATGTTTTTCTCTCGCTCCCAGTCCAGAATGGAAGGAATTCGTCATTTGGTTTAATACTTATTTATAGTTTACCAATCCGTAGTTACAATTGATCGTTAGCCTGGCCGTTAGATCGTTGACGCTCTGCCTACGCAATAAGAAATAGGACCACGATTTACAATGTAGTAGGGTCTTTTGCTCGCGGCTAAAACCCTTAAAATCAAACCACTATTATTATATCGAATACAATATCGAAATTACTTATTGCTAAGCACATTCACTCAATCACAGAACCTTTCCACCTAATTTGTAACAATGCAGGGGCTTATTTGGGTCGGAACCTTCCTACAGATTTTCGTAAGTTCCTAACAATGAGATTATAGTACCGGGTATTAGAAACACCCTATTCATCATTCTGAGAGACCTCTGTCGAAACTGCTTGAGTAATATGCTACTTTATGAATAGGCCTGCCTGTTACAATAATGTACATACATACATATAATCACGCGTTCATCCCTAATGGGGTAGGCAGAGCGTAAACGACCCAAACAAAGGTCGTTCCGCCACGTCTGACAAAGTTTTGAGGGTTATTTAAGACAGATTTGTAAGTATATTGCTGTAGTGACAGGTTGTCAGCCCATCGCCTAAATTACAATATACTGAAACACTCGGATCCCTTAGCTGGTTTTTACAGCATGCCCGGGAGGAAATGCAGCTGGCACATTCTATGTTTTTCTCTCGCTCCCAGGCCAGCATGGAAGAAATGATGAAGAATACAATAATGTCTACTTCTTTTATTGGAGAAAGTAGAACGGGTGTAAGGGACGACGTACCAGAAACTGAAGCTAACTCAGTCATTGAAATTTTTGAAAAAAGTTGGCTCCTTGGGAAAATCAAGTTTTTCTTTCTATTTCTAAAAGAATTTCTTAGTAAAAGTTGTTTTGTGACGTCGTGAAGTATACCGGGTATAAGGGACAGCGTACCAGAAACGGATACAAGCTTTTTTTCTATTTCTGAAAGAGTTTCCTGGTGTTCAGTGTCGTTGAATGAGCAACCCGTATAAGATTGCGGAAAGATGCCTCTTACACCCGGTATAAATTGGAAGGATTTGAGGACAATATATCGTGTAGGTCTTGAACGGAATAGTGACCTAAATCGTGTAATAGACCTATTCAACCTGTCATTTCCTTCCATGCTGGACGTACATATGAAATTCGAAAACCGAAAAACACATTGGTACGTGGTGGGGTTCGAACCACGACCTCCCGCTCAGGAGGCAGCGGCCCTATCCACTACACCATCGGGCTCTCTGTGTCTCTTTATAAAGAATATTATACTGTTAGTGAATATTATGAATAGACGGTGGCTTGAAAACTCTGACCTAATCTAGGATCTGGTTTCCCTTCTGGGCTGCGGAGGTCAGGTGGCAGTCTCTCTGTGTAAAAACCAGTACCCTCGTTCAATCCCCTAGATTACGACCCCGTGAGATACGGGATAAGGCTAGGAAGAGAGAGATGGAATGAGTAAATATTATGAATTGTTAAAATAAAATAAAATAAATTTAATATTGACATAATTATTATACCTCCAGTGTGACATTTTGTTAAAACTTTTAGTATTGTATTTTATTTTATTACGTTATTTACTATTTTACGAATTTATTTTTTTTACCTTATTTTATTACGTTATTTTTTTCTTCCATGCTGGACTGGGAGAGATAGAAAAACATAGAATGTTCCAGCTGCCCTTCCTCCCGGGCATTCTGTAGAAGTCAGCAAAAGGGACTCGAGGGCTACAGTGTATTGTAATTTAGACGATGGGCTGACAACCTGTCACTATAGCAATACACTTTTCAATCTAAAATTGCCCTCAATTTTTGTCAGACGTGGCGAAACCGCCTATTACGAGGCGTTTATCGCTCTGCCTACCCCGTAAGGGATAAAGGCGTGATTTTATGTATATGTATGTCAACCTGTCATAAAGATGGATCGAAGATATTGAGTGGATTGTATGTAAAACCTTTGGCTGAAGGATCACGGAACAGTGATTAATAATACTAATCGTCTTAACTTATTTTAATCAGGTGAACGGGCTCCGAAGTCATAACATATCTTCATCATTCCTATCGCAACAAAATTTGTATTTATGTATAAAAAACAAACTCATGCTAGAGATTTGGCCAGCCTCTCATATTGTTACACACATAAAAAAAATGTGGTGCGCAAAATTTCATAAAGATATCTTTTATGGAAATTGATGCTCAACGCAAGGCAAATTTTTGGATTTGTTTGAAAAGATGAAAAAATAACAAAGTCAAATTTATTTTTTAGTACCTATAGAAAGCTGATTCAAACGTGACAAAGTTTTGAATTATCGAAAAACATTCAATAAAAAAAGTTTTTTCGCCTAGAAATCGAAATTATTTTCAATCAAATTTTAAGGAACTTCTCAAATTTTCTACACTATACTTAAATGCACTTACAACACCTAAAAGTTGCCTTGGAATACGTTAAACATGTATTTTTTATATTTTACTTCAGAGACCTACTCATATCCCATTTTTAAGCAGTAATGTTATTAAACGTGAGTGAGTGTTTTGTGAAAAATTAAAAATATTAGCAGCCTCTTGCCTTTAGTTTAGGAAGCTGATATTTTGCAATAATAATAATATGGATATAATTAACAAAATAGGAGGGTGGCTAATACAAAAAAAAAAGACTTTTTGAACCACCCTAATGTAGGTATATGTATTATTATATCTTATCTTATCTTATATAGCCGTAAGTGTCCCACTGCTGAGCAAAGGCCTCTCTCCTTTCCCTCCATGACTATTATTATATATTATAGATATTTATTTAAGTAATATATATGTTTGCTTATGTAGGATCTAGGACTTATGTATATGCAGAAGTCTATTGCATGTACAGACTTGTTCCCGTATATATTGTTATCTCATATTCAGTTTTACAGGTTGGCTGGAAGAGATCTCTACATAGAGATAAGCTAACCTTTGTGAAATTAATTTAAAATTGTTTATTTATTGCAAACATTTTGTACACAATATCTTTATTGTCTTAGTTAACATGTAAAATAAATTAGAAAAGCATTTATTGCGACACAGACACAAAAAACATCAACAACAAAATACATACATACATATGATTACGTCTGACAAAGTTTTGAGGGCTATTTAATATAGATTTGTAGGTATATTGCCGAAGTGACAGGTTGTCAGCCCATCGACTACATTGCAATATACTAAAACCCTCGGCCACGGTCCACGGCTATCCTCTGAACATAACTATAATGTATTAACTATCAATTCAGATAACAATATTTTTTTGTTTCATACTTTTCAGTAGTCGGGTTTTAGTTTTTGAACACAATTTTTATTTATTTTATTGAAAAGGCAAACACAACAGTTAACAACCAAAGAAGAACAATATAGGAATATGTTAAGATTAGATCCAGGCGGCTAAGCAATTAAGTGAACGTACAGCTATACATGCAGCAAACTATGTTCTATAATTTATATATCAATACAAATAAAAGAAGTGGGGAATATGGAGTTATGAAAAAAAATGTACGCAATTATTCAATTGAGGATGGGATACAGTTTTCTTGGTGACCTCCAAGGCAGACTTCTTAAATCTTGAATAACTGGGGTTGAAAATGTCTATCGGCTTATTTTCTTATACTAAGTCAAATCATTAAAATTAATCCATCACCAGTTGACCCCAAGATTCCACCCCCCGGTCTCGATGTCTAAATGCGGTCGCTACGTTCAAACCAGGCTGGACTTGTCTTTTTCTGCCCCCCTCAACCTCCCAATCTCGATATCTGAACGTGGTCGCTACTTCCAAACCAGCTTTTTCTGTGAAGGGGGCAACCCCCCCAATCTCGATGTCTGAATGCGGTCCCTACTTTCGCACCGAGCTGCTACTTTTATTTTTCTGTGAGTTCCATGAAATATGACCATAGCTCTAAGAAGCCCTCCAGTTTCAATGTCTGAGTGCGGGCTCTACTTTAAAACCCGTCGTTACTTATATTTTTCTGTGACTCCTTCAACCAACCCCCCGGTCTCAATATCTGAATTCGTGTGTTACCCTTACTTTTCTTTTTGTATGATTCATAGTAACTAGAAATATGATTATACCTCCAAGAAACATGATCATACATACATACATATAATCACGCCTTTATCCCTAATGGGGCAGGCAGAGCATAAACGACTAAACAAAGGTCGTTCCGCCACGTCTGACAAGGTTTGAGGGTTATTCAAGATGGATTTTTACGTATATTGCTGTAGTGACAGGTTGTCAGCCCATCGCCTACATTGCAATATGCTGAAACCCTCGGATCCCTTAGCTGACTTTTACAACATGCCCGGGAGGAAATGCAGCTGGCACATTCTAAGTTTTTCTCTCGCTACCAGGCCAGCATGGAAGTGCATGATCATGATCATAGTTCCAAGAAATATGACCATAGCTCCAAAGAAGCCTTCCGGTCTCAATGTCTGAATGCGGGCTCTACTTCAAAACCGGTCGTTTTCTTTTTCTGCCCCTGCACCCCTCGGTTTTGGTGTCTAAATGCGGTCGCTACTTTCAAACCGGGCTTTTGCTTTTCTTTTTCTGTGAGAGGGGCAATCCCTCTCAACCCCCCGGTGTCTATGTCTGAATGTATGTGTTACTCCTGAATTAGACTGTTACTTTTCTTTTTCTAAGATTCATATAGTTCCTAGAAATATGATCATAGCTCCAAGAAACATGATCATAGTTCCAAGAAATATTATCATAGCTCGAAGAAGCCCTCCGGTCTCGATATCTGAATGCGGGCTCTACTTCAAAACCGGTTGTTACTTTTCTTTTCCTGTGAGGGGGGGCAAGCCCATCTCAACCCGTCGGCCTTGATGTCTGTATGCGTGAATTACTCCAAGAAGTATGATCATAGTTTCAAGTATTTTTATAAGCCCCGGCAGAACAAAGAAATTCGGAAACGCAATAGTATCGCGAGCAAAGCGAGCGCAAAACAATATAAGGAATGTAGGCGATACCTTGAAATAGGCATTGAGAGATATATTCCAAGAAGACTTAAATCTAACGTGCATTGCAAGCGAAGTGAGTTTGATATTTCACCATGGATACACTTAGGCAATATACTTTTGTCAGACGTGGCGGAACGACCTTTGTTTAGGTCGTTTACGCTCTGCCTACCCCATCAGGGATAAAGGCGTGATTATATGTATGTGTGTATGATACACTTAGGCTAATTATTTACTTCCGGCACAGTCCCGGCAGGTCCCGCTACCTGACTGACGTGCTAAGCTAGGACTTGCGTGCCCCCCCCCCCCCCTGTCCCATCTTCCCCGGCTGGCAACATCCACTATATATGACCATTGGCCAGTCCGACCTGTGGAGTGATTTTAGAACATATTCTCGTTTATCGACAAACAAATCCGCGGGCAAAAGATAGCAATGTAATATATTTTTAGAATGTGCAAATTACGCTCTTTCATTTGAAGCCCCACTCGGCGGTATAAACAATATTTTTATTTTACTACATTACTTAATGTCCTCTAGAGGGCACCACATACAATTAAAAGTGACGTCACCTATCCTATAACCAGGGGACAATTGAGATGCTTCTTACGATACCTCATTTGTCAAACTTACTGAAAACCTCGTTTCCCTTAGCTCGTTTTTTACAGCATGCCCAGAAGGAGACGCAGCTGGCACATTCTATCCCAGCATGGAGGTTACGTTATCAATATTTTAACAAGACAACGACTTTTATCGTCTAGTTTTCATACAGATGAAGAAAGCAGATAGAATATTTTATGTTTTTATCAGTCCCGGTCCACCATGGAAGGAATTAATTCTAAAAATAGGTCAAAGAATCATTGCTACTATTGCCGCAGTAAAAGTCGGCAGTAAATTGAAATTGGCGTGAAGGCAGTAAAATTTGTAAGAAGACAAATTTGTCTTCGTTCACTCTAATTTATGTTAGCTTAGCCTCGTCTCAATATATCTTCGTGAGAATTATATTGGTTTGGAGATCTTTTGGATAGAAATACAATCATTTTAAATTTGGAATGTTCTATTTGACTGTTTAATTATTCAGGTGTAAACGGGAAAGAGGCCAATTAAATGGAAATTATAAAATAGATACAAATTAGTATTAGAATGCTGAAAATAGCTCTCAAAAGACACGCCTTGTCGAAATACATTAAACATTTATTTACGGTAGCTTCATTTAACGATATATTGTCTTTCCATGGGAATGATATTTCACAGTTATTTAAGAATAGTAAATTACTTTAGAGGTCGAAAAGAAATCGTGTACATTACATTACATTGCTATTTCAGCTGAGATTAGTATAGTACTTATACATACATACCTAAATCACAATATACTGAAACCCCGGATCCCTTAGCTGGTTTTTACAGCATGCCCGGGAGGAAATGCAGCTGGCACAATCTATGTTTTTCTATCACTCCCAGTCCAGCATGGAAGAAAATAAAATTGTTAACCTAAAAACACCTAATCCATAATAGTGTGTACTTTAAAGACTTCGTGTAGCGGTCGGTAATGGTATAAAGATAACGTCGTAGCAGTTTACTACGCCGTAGCTATGTAGTAAACGACCGCTACGCCGTAGCTGAGTAACAGATTCAATCAAATCGACTCACAGTTTTTGGACCAATAAGTTCGTAAATTATATTGTAAGCCAATTTTATTTGTTGAGTGTTAATTTTATTTGTATTCAGAATTGCTTTTAACTCTAAGTCATACTCTTAAAGGTAAACTAGCTTTCACAAACACGGAAAAGGAGAATTCTGCAGGAGAATAGAATAGAATAGAAAACATTTAATGCTACCGGAATGTGCGTGTCGCGACGTCACAATAAAAGGACCCACTCAGCTTATGCCGCGATCTTGTGAGACTGGTATTCTGTGAGCCTTTTTAAAGAGAAAAGACGCCATATTAATATATAAATAAAGACAGTCTCAAATACACAAACAAATAAACTTATAACTTAAATCTCATAATTTTTAGAGGTGTTTTTCATGTAGTTATGCAAAACGCGTCGCAACGCTGGCGCCAAAAGCTGACAAAACAATGCGGTACTGAGTCACAACTTTTTTGGCACGAGCTATAGCGTCGCAGTCATAATATTAAACGCTCTGCTTTACATACAAAAGTGTATGAGTTATATCTTTGGAATGAAGAGAATTTATCCCGAAACCACTCGTAACACTAGCGTTACTCTGTTACAAAAACATACATACATATAATCACGACTTTATCTCCGATGGGGTAGGCAGAGCGTGAACGACCTCAACAAAGGTCATTCCACCGCGTCTGACAAAGTTTTGACGGTTATTTAAGACAGATTTGTGAGTATATATCGTCTAAATTACAATATAATGAAACATTTGGATCCCTTAGCTGGTTTTTACAGCATGCCCGGGAGGAAATGCAGCTGGTACATTCTATGTTTTACTTTCGCATCAAGTCCAGCATGACCTTCCAGACCTCTGTTTAGGTCGTTTACGCTTTGCCTATCCCATTAGGGATAAAGGCGTGATTATATGTATGTAATAAATACCATCCTAAAATGATTTCGATTAAGCAGACGCCTCTAAAGCATTGGTACCTTTCACCTTAATTTCGCTTTTATGTAGTTGCGTGTATCTGTATACAATTTATATTTATTCCCTTTGAAATTATAATAACATGTTTGCACAAACTTTTATAAATCACACATATTTATCATCATTATCCTAACCGTTTTTATATCAGTCTCGGTGAACCGCGTAGTTTTTTGACAAGGGCGTATGGTTTTTATATTATTATAGGGGTTTAGAGGTTAATAGTTTTTGCATATAGTCTGATGTCTAACCTCTATGGGTCAATATTTAAGGTCATTTTAAATTTAGTGCGAATATGAGGTCAGATGGCACTCGCTCTGTACCCTCCTTCAATCCCCTATATTAGGTAGCCGACCCCTAGGGAGATGATGATGATGATGATGACATGGGCGTGGCTGTGTTCTCTTTATCAAAATAAACGGCTTTTCTCAAAGGAGATACTTAGGCCCGTATTTATAATCAGCTCTTGAGACTGACAGGGAAATTGAGTTCTTATCAGAAATGTCACTTCAGTACAAAACGACCAGTCAAATCCATACTCAATCCTGAGATCACATCATAAATATCCAAGGGCCTCAAATATCAAAATTTACATGATGTTAAAAATGTGATTCCCAGAATTGGATGCAGTGTAGTACAATTTTAAAACAATTGGAGAATGGATAGGACATACATACATACATATAATCACGCCTTTATCCCTAATGGGGTAGGCAGAGCGAAAACGACCTAAACAAAGGTCGTTCCGCCACGTCTGACAAGTTTAGAGGATTATTACAGATGATCATGACGTATATTGCTTTAGTGACAGGTAATCAGCCCATCGCCTAAAATTGCAATATACTATAACCCTCGAATCCATTAGCTGGTTTTTACAGCATGCTCTGGAGGTGATGCAGCTGGCACATTCTATGTTTTTCCATCACTCTCAGTCCAGCATGGATAGGATAGTTTCAGAATATCTGAATTGCCACGTCTGTATGGCTAAACGTGTTTTTTGAAGCACAATTATCATCCTGTCATTGCTATGCAGAATATCTGTCGTTAGAAATAGAGCGCTCTATTTAATATTTACTCGTATGCTCGACCAAGCGTCAATGGAAATGATGTGTTAGCAACTTGGCACATCCTAGATGCAATAACGAGGGATAATACTTGGCTATTGTTCGTTAAATTTCCTTATATCATCGGACATCTAGACGAACCACGGAATACCATCCATCCGTATATAGTTGGCATTCCACCAATGCAGACAAAGTGCACTCCCTGTCATCGTTTTTAATGCGGATAGCAACAAATTGCAAGTCCTTTCCTGTGATTTTTTTAGAAGCATATAACCCTAGTAAGAGTGGAAGAACACCTCTTCTGGTTGTTTAGCTGTACCTATCATACATACATACATAAAATCACGCCATTTTTCCTTACGGGGTAGGCAGAACGTAAAACGCCTTCTAAAAGGCGCTTTCGCCACGTCTGACATAAATTGAGGGCAATTTTAGATTGTAATGTGTATTGCTGTAGTGACAGGTTGTCAGCCCATCGCCTAAATTACAACACACTGTAACCCTCGAATCCCTTTTGCTGACTTCTACATGCCCGGGAGGAAGGGCAACTGGAACATTCTATGTTTTATTTTCTCTCCCAGTCCAGTATAGTACCTATCATGAATGAAAGAAGTGAAGTATTAATTAAAAAATCATCATCATCTCCCCAGCCTCATCCCGTATTTCACGGGATCAGTAACCAATCTAGGAAATCGTATTGAACGAGAGTACTGATTATTAAACAGAGCGACTGCCATCTGACCTTTGCAACCCAGAAAGGAAACGAGACCCAATCCTAGATTAGGCTTTTGCCAGGTTAGTGGGCAAGCTAGCTGTCAGTTTCCAAGCCGCCAATGCTTGGCAATGGCCTCTGACATCTACTTTACATGACATTTTAATTTAACATTATCAACAGCTATTACAAACACAAATATTCTGAAATAAGTATAGTTATGTCTCGCACCAGCAGTACCTATATTTCTTTAATTTCTACCTTAGCAATAAGGCCGCCTATTTTGTACTTGTATTTGTGGTATCTGTTTTATTTTATTTGGGGAGCTTACATCAACATTTACAAATTATTCAATTAAACATATTAAATAAATGCCAATTACAAGCTCCCACATATAAAAAGAAAATTGCTAAGTCTAACTTAAAAATAATGAGTAGGTAAAGTAACACATAAAATACAAAAACAGTTACACTAAACTAACACTTTAAGATTCTGTGAAGTAATCCTTAAAGAGCGCATTTTTCATTAATCTGATACTACCACGAAATAAATGAAATCGGCAATCATCATTGTACTTATTGAACAGCTTTGTGACACTTGTTGTTGCTTTGTTGTGTTGTATGAATATTTCTTATGTGCAACAAAGTATTTTTATCTTTTTATCTTATCTTTATACTTGACACGAACTATATTAATATCAATACCATGGATTTCTCAAAGTATTAAGTAAAATACACATTCACCATTAACCTTTAGCTTTGAACTAAATTTCCTATGAATTTTCCATCAATAGCCCAAGTAATGTAATGTATCATAGTCCTTTGTCAACTATCACAAGAACTACCCTTAGAAGGACCATTGTACGCGGAATAGCGACCTGTCGATCCCTTCGTCACATACAATAATGTATGGCTCGACAATGGCTAAGTAGTTCAGAATATTGATACTAGCCTTCGCGGCACGAATTATTATTATTATTAACAGCCTGAGGTGTCCCACTGCAGGGCAAAGGCCTTATTATTATAATATTTTTTTATTGCTACGGGTTATTTCGATTAATATAGCCTAAAGATCAATCATACTGATTTTCATAACTCTACCTCTCTTCTCTGTGTTAGGGTTGAGCTGTAGGCTACTAACGGGGTCCGCAGGTGGCGGATAGAGGAACGGCCATCAAGATATGGTGGTTAGCTGAGAATATATCGAATAAGCAGTCCCCGACCAAACAGCAGCAAGTTCATCAGAATGTGGTCCCCACCGTCCAGTGGGATGGGGTTTCCAAAAAATGCCACAAATGTCCGAAAATGATCTTGTGACGTAGCGAGTCAATGTCGCCACTAAATAAGCATTCCCCTGGTAGGCAGTGGCAACACCAGTACAGGTTGGAGGCCGAGGAAATGGATTCTGGTAAGGCTCGTGTCCAGACTATATGACGCGAACTAGCTTTGCTTTATATACTATGAAGAAGGCAAGAAGGAAACCCCCACACAAAATTTACCTAAAAGTAATATGAATCCCAAAAGAACCTGGCGATTACTCCATCGACAAGAGCATCATCATCTCCCTAGCCTTATCCCGTATCTCACGGGGTCGGCTTCCTAATCTAGGGGATTGAACGAGGATACTGGTTTTTACACAGAGCGACTGCCATCTGACCTCCGCAACCCAGAAGGGAAACCAGACCCAATCCTAGATTAGGTCAGAGTTTTCAAGCCGCCAATGCTTAGCACTGGCCTCTGATATGGCTTAACGACTAATATACATACATACATATAATCACGCCTTTATCCCTAATGGGGTAGGCAGAGCGTAAACGACCAAAACAAAGGTTGTTCCGCCACGTCTGACAAAGTTTTGAGGGTTATTTAAGATATATTTGTAGATATATTGCTGTAGTGACAGGTTGTCAGCCCATCGCCTAAATTACAATACACTGTAACTACGGTATTAAACGATATTAACCGGGACCAACGGCTTAACGTGCCTTCCGAAGCACGGAAAAAGCACCGAATAAACGTACATATGAAATTCGAAAACCGAAAAACACATTGGTACGTGGTGGGTTTCGAACCACGACCCGCCGCTCAGGAGGCAGCGGCCCTATCCACTACACCATCGGACTCCATCGACAAGAGCAAAGCTCTTATATTTATGATGATGATGACCTCTCTATGCGGCTAAGTTGTGAATTTCGGCGTAAACCGCCAGTGCTATACTGTAGGGTTAGGTAAGGTTTTTCAACCGACGGTTTGAGGCAACTTCCTCAAACTTCTATAGTGATCATCCAGTAGATCTCCGTAATTTTATGCAACTTAAATTTAAGAACATATAATAATTTTGTCTGGGGTGTGTTAACCTCTGAACAAACATCTCCAATAGCTATAAGTACTACAAATTGCAGGTATATTTTTTCACATGTAAGATTATCTTGTGTTAAGAAATACAAGTAAAGCAAATTTTTATTAATTCAAAATAAATTAGCTCCTTCACTTGAAAAACATTGAAGATTAGGGTTGTTGGATATGCATGGGCTCATGATGAACAACTTTCCCAAAGAAATATACGAGTAGCTCATAAATTTAACAGATTTAATGGAGTTTTCACTGATTGTTACTAAGGCATAAAATGATACAATTTTTAAAAACATTAAAGTCGAGTTTCTTCCATGCTGACCTGGGAGCGAGAGAAAAACATAGAATGTGCCAGCTGCATTTCCTCCCGGGCATGCTGTAAAAAACAGCTAAGGGATCTGAGGGTTTCAGTATATTGTAATTTAGGCGATGGGCTGACAACCTGTCACTACAGCAATATACCTACAAATCGATCTTAAAATAAGCCTCAAAACTTTGTCAGACGTGGCGGAACGACCTTTGTTTAGGTCGTTTACGCTCTGCCTACCCCATTAGGGATAAAGGCGTGATTATATGTATGTATGTATGTATGTTAAAGTCGAAAAACAGCTAAACTGTAAAGATGAAGATAGACAAAAAAAATCAACTAGTATCCTATAACATGCACTAACTCATATTTCAATTTTTTTTTTTTTATTAAAAATGGGTTTGCTCTTGACTCCAGTCTAGGTCGGAAACGACTGAGACGGAGTCGACGATGGTGCGAGCTCACCCAGAAGATTCCTGTTCACTCTAACTTTGAAATGTTGGGGGTTGAAGGCGTTCGGAAACACAGACGCAGGTAGTGAGTTCCACACTTTTGCCGTGCGCATTGCAAAAGAGTTTTGGAAGAGCTTAGTACGTATTGTATAATTCTTTTACTCCAAATGATGTTCGCCACTTTCTCATTCGAATTTAAATATTCTAATAACATTGACCACTTCACCTAAACATAACAAGTTGGTGAACACAACATGATGGTAAAATATTTAGTAGGCTTTCCACAGATTACTAAATAGGACGTGCTGTCTGGACCTTCGTCACAGCCAGCAAATAGATGGGCCAGAGTAAGCTACGGTCACTTTAACAGCGGAAGCGGGAGTGAGAGCGAGGGCGGGGCGAGTTTATTATTAAAAATAGTAGCCTCTCCACAAATTACTAAATAGGACGTGCTGTCTGGACCTTCGTCACAGCCAGCAAATAGATGGGCCAGAGTAAGCTACGGTCACTTTAACAGCGGAAGCGGGAGTGAGAGCGAGGGCGGGGCGAGTTTATTATTAAAAATAGTAGCCTCTCCACAAATTACTAAATAGGACGTGCTGTCTGGACCTTCGTCACAGCCAGCAAATAGATGGGCCAGAGTAAGCTACGGTCACTTTAACAGCGGAAGCGGGAGTGAGAGCGAGGGCGGGGCGAGTTTATTATTAAAAATAGTAGCCTCTCCACAGATTACTAAATAGGACGTGCTGTCTGGACCTTCGTCACAGCCAGCAAATAGATGGGCCAGAGTAGGCTGCGGTCACTTTAACAGCGGAAGCGGGAGTGAGAGCGAGGGCGGGGCGAGTTTATTATTAAAAATAGTAGCCTCTCCACAAATTACTAAATAGGACGTGCTGTCTGGACCTTCGTCACAGCCAGCAAATAGATGGGCCAGAGTAAGCTACGGTCACTTTAACAGCGGAAGCGGGAGTGAGAGCGAGGGCGGGGCGAGTTTATCATTATTTAAAACAGTAGCCTCTCCTCAGATAACTAAATAGGACGTGCTGTCTGGACCTTCGTCACAGCCAGCAAATAGTTGGGCCAGAGTAGGCTACGGTCACTTTAACAGCGGAAGCGGGAGTGAGAGCGAGGGCGGGGCGAGTTTATTGTTAAAAATAGTAGCCTCTCCACAGATTACTAAATAGGACGTGCTGTCTGGACCTTCGTCACAGCCAGCAAATAGATGGGCCAGAGTAGGCTGCGGTCACTATAACAACGGAAGCGGCAGCGAGAGCGAGGGCGGGGGCGAGTTTATCATTATTTAAAACAGTAGCCTCTCCTCAGATAACTAAATAGGACGCGCTGTCTGGACCTTGGTCACGGCCAGCAAATAGATGGGCTAGAGTAGGCTGCGGTCACTATAACAGCGGAAGCGGCAGCGAGAGCGAGGGCGGGGGCGAGTTTATCATTATTTAAAACAGTAGCCACTCCTCAGATAACTAAATAGGACGCGCTGTCTGGACCTTCGTCACAGCCAGCAAATAGATGGGCCAGAGTAGTGTAACGATCGTTTATCATTACATATATAATAATTAGTTTATAAAATCGACCCAACACTTAAACAAATAGCATTTAGATTTTACGTTCAAAAATTGAGACATATTTACCTGACATGACCCAGTATTTAAACAAGAGTATCAAATGCATAAATACCCATACTTGTTTCTTGGAAATAGAGTTAAATTTTGAATGTTATAAAAGATATTTTATTTTGTCTTAATATAGCATAGAACTTGGAAGATTAAAAAAAAACAGAGGAACAGCGGGCATGCAGTGGGGGCTGGCAGTTGCTGACGGGCCGGGACGATGTTCTAACGCGGAAATTGGCGATGCCAAGCATCATGTGTTGTTTATTTTCGGCGTTGTGTTTTAATTCGAAGTCCATCGTTGTGATTATTACTGTAAGTGTTTCTTAATCTTACAGATAGACGATTTCGTAATAAAGTGATAGTTTCAGCTTTCTGTACCTGCAGCGTTGCGAGTTTTCAAACATCATTCAATGATAATCGTAGGGAAATGTGTTATTAGAATAGGAAATAGTAGGTGTGTGTTATGTGTAAAATATCAGTGTGCGAGAGTGTGAGGATGAATAAATGCAATAAAAAACTAGTAGGAATATTTTGATATGTCTTTAAGATACAGTGTTACACGTTAAAACAAAACACGGTGTTTTAAAGATATTAGTGGTTAAAATCAATTACTTGTATTTTGAAATATTTGATTATTTTTATATTCAGGATAACACTTTACATACATTAACTACACATCGACAAGGCTTATGGGCTCCGAGAGTAGCTGGCCCATAATCCCTCTCGAGAATTCATTCGAATAGGTATTCATACAAACCTCTAATGGTCTATTTCTCAGCTGACGTAGCGAGCTATAAAGGTGATAATTTCTTGACACAGTCTCTATCATTTGAACTGACTTCTTAGCGCATATCATGTGATTTTGGTACAGCAGTCCTTGAAAATTATACCATATTGCAAACTGAACAGAGAAATTGATTATTAAAAGGTTTGAACATTAATACACCGTCACAGGTGACCAAAACTGCAGTTAATAGGTAACTTGTATGACTGATGAATGATTGGTAGTATGAAAGAAGTTTGTGAATAAATTAAGATGATCGGAATATTTGATGGAAGGTTTGCAAGTTAGATAAGACTAGGGTTTAGTGTTAGTCTGTGCAAGGTTTTCGCGCGTTGGCATGGTCTGTAGGTTGAAAGGGAGGGCCATTTCATTTGCCTAGGTATCCTAATTCTAAGATCTTAAAGATCTTTATTCAAATTCCCTTCCCTAGTTATTAAGTCTTTTTACCTTACAGCACGCTACATTAGCCGGGAGATTTAATATTAAGTATGTTTGGTTTTATTTTATTTGGGTTAGTTATGCGCAAGAAGAATGAAGATGGAGAATCCTGATTCCTGCATTTTAGCTGAAAATATTTTATGTGAGTCGCATGTTTTATATTACTCATTTATATTTTATTTTTTGTCATTCTGTGTTATTTTTCAGCTGAATTTGATTATGAACTTTTTTTACAAATAATTTATTTACTTACGTCATAATTTCAATTACGATTAGCCTATTCAAACTTAACTTAGATTTATTTCAATTTTCTATTTGAATACACAACGTATGGGTCTTTTAATTTGACATAAAATCAGTTTTTAGACGATCACATATTTATTTATCTTTGGCCATATTAATATTATCAGATTATTATTTAATTAGGGATAGGGTGTTACAGTAGGCTGCGGTCACTATAACAGCGGAAGCGGCAGCGAGAGCGAGGGCGGGGGCGAGTTTATCATTAGTTAAAATAGTATCCTCTCCACAAATTACTCAATAGGACGTGATGTCTAGATCTTCGTCACGGTCAGCACATAAATGGGCCAGTGCAGGCCGCGGTCACTGCAACAGCGGAAGCAAAAGCGAGAGCGAGGGCGGGGGCAAGTTTATCATTATTTAAATTGTAGACTCTCCAGAGATTAGTATTCTTCCATGCTGGCCTGGGAGCGAGAGAAAAACATAGAATGTGCCAGCTACCTTTCCTCCCGGGCATGATGTAGAAACCAGCTAAGGGATTCGAGGGTTTCAGTATACTGAACAATATATTGTTATTTAGGCGGTGGGCTGGGACAACCTGTCACTACAGCAATATACCTACAAATTTATCTGAAATAACCCTCAAAACTTTGTCAGACGTGGCGGCACGACCTTTGTTTAGGTCGTTTACGCTATGCCTACCCCATTAGGGATAAAGGCGTGATTATATGTATGTATGTAGAGATTAGTAAGTAGGACGTGCTGTCTGGACCTTCGTTATGGTCGCTATCACAGCGGTATTCAAAGCGGAAGCAGGTATTGTATTTTCGAGGTTTACCTTATCATATTGAAAATATGTGTCCGATATGGTAAACATTATTGAATAGTAGAAATAGACACATTTTTATTAAAAAATCCGTGCTGTTGCCGAAATGAAAAAACCAAGCCCCCAATACTTTATTTTTTATCCCCTAACACTACATGGCCGTTTCCGCCTTACAGCATACATAATGAATTTAAACACGACAGGCATAAAGCGCAAAGCCGCCGACTCGCCACCTTATGAGACAGCACAGCAGCTTATATTTAAATATAGGCGCGTAATATTGGGCTCAATTCTAGATAGCACCGGCTAAAACTAAAATTAAAATTGATCTGTCACTTTCATAGTAATATGTCTGCTAGATTATGACGCGCTTTTGCACGTTTCCCCTGTATTTCGCATAAAACCACCGACTATAAATAAAAAAAACCGGAAAGAATACATCTCCTGTCCCTTTCCAATGTTTTTCGTCTGAAAGTGACAAAAAGATTTTAATTTTGTCTTTAGCCGGCAAATCTAGAATCGATTTGAATATAAATAATATACTGCCAGCCGAGCGGACAAGCCAGCAAGCAACGCTCCCTCTGACATTATGACAATGGCCTTATGTTTGAAAATCGTCCTTTTCACAAATAAACCTAATTTCAAATGTTTGGGACGGGCTCTGTAGCTGTAGGTACGTATTTAAAATATGTTTACGTTCTTTTGTTTGCCTGACAATTATAATGATTGGGTGAGGAGAGGGTGCACTTCTTTTATATATTATACAAATAAATATGTCTTTCATGCTGGACTGGAAGCGAAAGAAAAACATAGAATGTTCCAGCTGCATTTCCTCCCGGGTATGCTGTAAAAATCAGCTAAGGGATCCGAGGGTTTCAGTATATTGCAATTTAGGCGATGGGTTGACAACCTGTCACTATAGGAATATACCTACAAATCTATCTTAAATAACCCTCATAATTTTCTCAGACGTGGTACCTTTGTTTAGGTCGTTTACGCTCTGCCTATTAGGGATAAAGGCGTGATTATATGTATGTACAAAGTTTTGAAGGTTATTTAAGATAGTATGGGTATATTGCTATAGTGACAGGTTGTCAACCTATCGCCTTAATTGCAATATACTGCCCTAGGATCTCTTAGCTCTCCCATTCCAGCATGGAAGATTTCAATGTAAACTCGTATGTAAGCAAGGTCATCAAGGTAACTAACCAAGTTTTTTTTTCTGTGTACGTAACGTACTGATGTAGAATTACTATTTGCAAAAAACATACATACATACATACAATCATGTCTTTATAGGGATAAAGACATGATTGTATTTATTAGGGAATGGGGTAAGCAGAGCGCAAACGACCTAAATAAAGGTTGTTCCGCCACGACTGACAAAGTTTTGAGGGTTATTTAAGATTTGGTGGTATATTGATGTAGTGATAGGTTGTTGGAAATGCAACTGGCACATTCTATATTTTTCTTTCACTCCCAGGCCAGCATATCGATCTAAAAGAAACATACTCGTCCTTTTTAGGATCGACAGTAGACTTGCTGTCGCGACCTTCGTCATAGCTGACAAATAGAAGGGCCAAGTACAGTGTTTGACAATAGCCCTTCGCACGAATAAACCTCCTTCCAAAATGTTTGGTAACAGAACAGGTGACGCATTTGTATATTCACCTCTTCTTCTGTCGTGTGGGTATCGTGTTGATTGATCAGATGAAGTTCAAGTTATTTATTTTATAACAAAGTACATTGTCAAATCAGCGCTAGGCATTATGCTGAGATTAGTACCCATTGCCAAATACGCCAAACACTGTTTTTATTTTTTACTTTTTGGCTAGATAATATGTATGTAGTTTAAAAAAAAAACATTTATATTGTGTATTTTTGGCAATAAAGACTTTTTTACTTTTACTTACTTACTATTGTATAGAAATGGAAATATAAGTCATAAAAAAGAAAATAGGTAGGGTACTTTAACAATTCATGGAACAATTCATGAACCCTGGTGTCTGACACCGAAACCGCCTAATAGCACATATATTAGTCCTCTGACTTGGTTTTCGTTACAAAGGCAGAGACCGGGTTCGACGGTTTAACGTGCTCTCCGAAGCACGAAATAATTTTTCTTTTCGGATAATCAAGTGATTCAACCTGCAATGTCCTAACCAAACTGGAGAATCTCACTACTTAAGTGATACATTTAGAAATCAAATTTTCTTTCCCCAGGGAATCGAGCTCAGGACTTCCGGATTGAGAGCCCATGACCACTAGACCACGGAGGCAGTTTGTATATTCACTTATATATTGTATGTATATTCACTTATAGATCTACTTAATATTTGCAGACACGCAAACACACACACATACAGTGCGATCTATGCCCGTGTGTCTCTCTCACTCACTCTTATCAACAAACTGTTATTTTAAATAAACGTTGTATTTTTTATTATCTGGCCCACATATCATCAAAAAATCAGCGCTCTTCATCTTTAATAAATAGGGTATAAGGTACATAATTTATTTCCTAACATCTCTGGACACAATAAGTTGGTCAGTTCAACGCGGTAATAATTATAGTCATGCTGTCGAGACCTTCGTCTCGGCTGACAAATAGATGGTTGGTTCGAGTTCGAGCGGATAGCCTTTTGCACAAAATGAATCCAATTTAAGAAGTCCATACTGGACTGGGAGAGAAAGAAAAACATTGAATGTTCCAGTTGCCCTTCCTCCCGGGCATGCTGTAGAAGTCAGCAAAAGGGATTCGAGGGTTACAGTGTATTGTAATTTAGGCGATGGGCTGACAACCTGTCACTACAGCAATACACATTACAATCTAAAATTGCCCTCAATTTATGTCAGACGTGGCGAAAGCGCCTTTTAGGAGGCGTTTTACGCTCTGCCTACCCCGTAAGGGATAAAGGCGTGATTTTATCTATGTTATGTATGTATGAATCCAATTTTTTTATGTTTGGGAACGAACCTAAACTAATCGACGCACATACATACACATGTACACAAATAAAAATAACGCATCGTAAAAAAACAAGCACACAGGGAAAAATTTCAAATAGTTTTTGATAGCTGTTAAGTCTATAGAAAACTTTAAACTGTATAAATTGAATCATATCATTCGATACCCGGTAAAGAAACATAAACGCATTCTCTCAGTCAGTTCTTCAATGTACATACATATATGCAAGTCTTTATCCGTAATTGGTTAGGCAGAGCGTAACCAACCTAAAAAAAAGTTCGTTCTGCCACGTCAGACAAATTCGTCAGGTATTTAGCTGTAGTGACAGGTTGTCAGCCCATCACCTAAATTGCAATATACAGAAACCCTCGGATCCCTTAGCTAGTTTTTACAGCATGCCCAGGAGGAAATTCAGATGGCAAATTCTATGGTTTTCTCTTGCTCCCAGTCCAGCATGGATTTTTTCTTGAATGTACGCCCAAGTAATTTATTAAGTTTAGCTGAATACAATAAGTTGGTCAGTTCAACGCGGTAATAATAGTCATGTCGTCGAGGCCTTCGTCACGAACGACAAATAGATAGTTGGTTCGAGTTTGAGTGGTACCCTTTGCACAAAATAAATCCAACTTTTAATGTTTGTGAACGTTCGTTAGATTCCTACTCACGCAATCTCTCTCTCTCTCACACACACACACACACACACACACACATACAATAATGGGACTACTATATAATACATGCCCAGGAGGAGATACAGCTGGCACATTCTATGTTTTTCTTTCGCTTCCAGTCCAGTATTGAAGAAAATAATTTGACATCACAAAACACAATAACAAGCTTCCATGCTGGACTGGGAGCGACAGAAGAACCTAGAATGTGCCAGCTGCATCTCCTCCCGGGCATGCTGTAAAAACCAGCTAAGGGATTCGAGGGTATATTGTAATTTAGGCGATGGGCTGACAACCTGTCACTACAGCAATATCCAGTTCTATCTTAAACAACCCTCAAAACTAGTCAGACGTGGCGGAACGATCTTTGTTTGGGTTGTTCACGCTCTGCCTAACCCATTAGGGATACAGGCGTGATAGTATGTATGTATGTATATTGTATGTAAACACAATAAGTTGGTTAGTTCAACTGTAGATAGCAGTCGCAACCTTCGTCATGCCGGCAAATAGAAGGGCCGAGTGGAGTGTTTGACAATCCTACGATTATTGGTGGTCACTTGAACGTCCTCGCCATTTCCACGAATAAAACTATTTTCCAATGTTTGGGAAAGGGTCGGTGGACATTGTTGTAATCTTTGTTTGCGGTTTGTGTTTAAGTTCGAAAAATACATCGATTTACATACATACATACATAAATCACGCCTTTATCCCTTACGGGGTAGGCAGAGCGTTTAACGCCTCGCAAAAGGCGCTTTCGCCACGTCTGACAAAAATTGAGGGCAATTTTAGATTGTAATATGTATTGCTATAGTGACAGGTTGTCAGCCCATCGCCTAAATTACAATACACTGTAACCCTCGAGTCCCTTTTGCTGACTTCAACAGCATGCCCGGGAGGAAGGGCAGCTGGAACATTCTATGTTTTTCTATCTCTCCCAGTCCAGCATGGAAGTACATCGATTTACGCCGTAATGATTTATCATAATACCAATTCTGGACTAGAATTCTTCTATGCTAGACTGAAAGAGATAGAAAAACATAGGTAAACAGCGTTTTATGCTCTGCCTACCCTTAAGGGATAAAGGCGTGATTTTATGTATGTATATAAGAACTACCAATTCTGCCACGGAAAATACTTTGATTTAGTTTTTCTATTTCTAATTTCAGAAAGTAATAGGACTAGTCCAAAATTAGTTTACATATGTGTCTAGACAGAATTTAGTTTATAAAGTATCTAAATAAATAAAAATACAATAATAGTTACATAACAGCGATCACGAAATGTCAACGCAATTACTAATGAATTAAAGTTTAATAAAAACCAGTATCAAAATACTTTCTTTACTTACTATTTTAGACTTCATTGGGGTTTTTATAAATGCATGAATAAGTTAGAATTGAACTTGTCTGAATGATTGAATACCATAAATAACATTGTTGAACAACTTCAGTCGATGGCAATCTCATCATCATCATCTCCCTAGCCTTATCCCGTATATCACGGGGTCGGCTACCTAATCTAGGGGATCGAACGAGGGTACTGGTTTTTACACAGAGCGACTGCCATCTGACCTCCGCAACCCAGAAGGGAAACCAGACCCAATCCTAAATTAGGTCAGAGTTTTCAAGCCGCCAATGCTTGCACTGGCCTCTGATATGGCTTAACGAGTAATATCTACGGTATTAAATGATATTAACCGGGACCAACGGCTTAACGTGCCTTCCGAAGCACGGAAAAAGCGCCGAATAAACGTACATATGAAATTCGAATACCGAAAAACACATTGGTACGTGGTGGGATTCGAACCACGACCTCCCCGCTCAGGAGGCAGCGGTGCTATCCACTACACCATCGGACTTCTATATACCTGTCGATGGCTGTCTATATACCTGTAAATTAATAACCTAGACTTGTCTTTTTCTTTCTTCTCGATTGTATTGCAGACGAAGAACGCGATGAAGCTGTCATAGTGATTTTACGTTGATAGTGGTCGTTACTCAAACTCAAAAAATAAACTCTGACACCAGGGTCATCGGGTCGATAGACTCGATACCCTCTCGACAGAAGAAGTAAAGCGGAACTCCTAAGAGCGTCTTTTCACTGCGTATTCGGTTCGAATCTGTGAAAAATTTAAAATATAAAATATAAATAAAAGTGTGAAATTATGACAGCTTCCATAATATATTTTTTCAACGAAACAAATCGAATACGGAGCAGTGCAAAAACGCCCTAAATCAACTTAAACTTTGTTGACCTCTTTCTGTATTAAATCGATATCACAAGTTCACATCCATTTTTACCTTTGTTAGATCAAAGTAGAGGCAAACAGAGCAGTAAAACGGCTTCATACAAACGAGTGAAATCTGATACAGCTTTACCAGTCGTATCCATTTTCCACAGCCTACTTCTTCTTGGTGGGTTTCGACTCAATCGATCAAATGAAACCTGATTTCAGAGTTTTAACTGGGTACAACTAAACGGACATGGATGCTAATATTGGCCATTATCACAACACTTGCCAGGCGGCTGCATGCATATTCCTTGGATTTACCTATACAGGGTGTAAAAAAGTACTGCGTTTCTTTAAACCACATACTGTATTAGTGATATACAACACAATACACACATAAAATAAAATAAAGAAAATGATTAGGTTTTAATTAAGTTCATCGAACAGGAACAAGTAATCTTAACCCTATGGCCCGCGAGCGTGGGGCGCGGTGCGGGGCGGCGGGCGGCGAGATCATCGTGTGCGTGCGTGTAGCGCTGTAGAGATGCGTAATTTGTTTTTGTTTTATGAATTTAATATAAATCAAATCATCTCCCTAGCCTTATCCCGTATATCACGGGGTCGGCTACCTAATCTAGAGGATTGAACGAGAGTACTGGTTTTTACACAGAGCGACTACCATCCGACCTCTGCAACCCAGAAGGGAAACCAGACCCAATCCTAGATTAGGTCAGAGTTTTCAAGCCGCCAATGCTTAACGACTAATATCTATGGTACTAAACGATACTAACCGGGACCAACGGCTTAACGTGCCTTACGAAGCACGGAAAAGCGCCGAATAAACGTACATATGAAATTCGAAAACCGAAAAACACATTGGTACGTGGTGGGATTCGAACCACGACCTCCCGCTCCTGAGGCAGCGGCCCTATCTACTACACCATCGGGCTCGGGAATTTAATATAAATGAAATATCTTTGTTTATTTTATTTAATATATGTATTGTGTTCTTCAAGTAATCTATTTGAACGTTGTAATAGATCACATTTTACGCTACAGGACACTGTTTTTGCATAAAATTACTGGACTGGGAACGAGAGAAAAACATAGAATGTGCCAGCTGCAGTTCCTCCCAGGCATGATGTAAAAACCAGCTAAGGGATCTGAGGGTTTTTGTATATTGCAATTTAGGCGATGGGCTGACAACCTGCCACTTCAGCAATATACCTACAAATTCATCTTAAATAAACCTCAAAACTTTGTCAGACGTGGCGGGACGACCTTTGTTTAGGTCGTTTACGCTCTGCCTACCCCATTAGGGATAAAGGCGTAATAATTTGTATGTATTTATGAAATACGTGTTTATACCGAATTTCATTCCCGAACAGGTAAAGTATGTTTCTGATATTATTTCTAGGATTCTTCGAGACGTCCTACTGTTCCTTTACTCCTTCTGTGGCGAAACCAAAGTCAGGTGCTAGACGGAAAGTTTCTACTCGGCTCGAAAGTTTAGTGTGTTCGTTCTAGTTCCAAACTTGTTTTTCATTAGTTAGACAGGTTTTCCTCATTTAGGTTTGCTTGATCAATTTCGTTCTCCTGAATGTCGTATTCAATGTTAGAATTTAAGGCTAAGTTTGGATAAAGTTAAAATTACTAGAAAGTTGTAAATTAGAAACAGTCATACCTATTTAAAAAATGAATGTCCCCAAACCACAGATTAGATAATATGCCCAAACGCTATCAAAACTAAGCGAATTTAAGGCCCGTATTTATAATCCGCACTTGAGACTGACAGCCAGTTTGAGTTCGTATTAGGAATGTCATTTCAGTACAAAATGGCTTGTCAAATCGATACTTAATAATGCTCTCAATCTTGAGATAGCTTTAGTACACCTACTTGAAATAACAGCATCGTTGTCTAGTGGCTAGTGCCATGAACTCCTGATCCGGAGGTTCTGGGTTCGATTCCCAGGGGGGAAACACAAAGTTGATATTTGAGAATTTATCACTTTGTGAATTTTTCCCCAGTTTGGTTAGGATATTGCTGGCTGAATCACCTGATTGACGGAAAAAGAAAAAGGTTTCGTGGTTTGGAAGGCACGTTAAGCCGTCGGTCTCGGTCGCTGTCTTTGATAGTGGTCGTTACGTAAACCATGTCAGAGGCCTGATAGTTGTGCTACTAGGTGGTTTTAAAAACTCTGACACCAGGCTTCATCGGGTCGATAGACTCGATACCCACTCGACAGAAGAAGAAAACATCGTGATGGCAAGTTCTGGAGGGTAATATTGAAATACAAAATAGAAAATTGTTCTGTTACAACAGCATTTGGGTCGTTCTTTAGAAATGATTCTTCGGGTCACTCTACTGGCGATTTTATTTTGTCGGGTTTTGGACTTTTTTTAAATTGGAGAATAATAACGAGATCAATGGAAGTTTAATTACAAAAAAAATACTCATATCTAACCACAGGTTTCCACAGAATTAATTTTTGAAATTTTCAGTGCCACCCAAGGTGACATATTGTGCCACTCGAGTGACCTGGTTATTCTTATGAGGGAAATGTGAAAAATTACCACTGTTAGAATGAGTTTTATATCCTTTTCTATAACCTTATCAACTGGGATATTAGGTAATAAAATCCAGAAACATATGCGAAAGTAATATCTTTTAATTAGAAAACAAAAAAACGCCTTACAAGCATAATCACAACAAAAAAGTGTTAAACTTTTTATGATAATTAACAGTTTGTTTACTTTAATAATTAAATAGGAACTTTAAAAAAAAATCTTACTTTATTATGTAATACTAAGTAAACGAAAGAACCCTTCAGGGAATATTTGCAATTTTAGCAATTAATGTTCAACTACGGCATTTTAGCTAGCATTCAGTTAAGTTATCCTTAACTTTGTGGAATTAATAGATGAAAAATCCCTTTAGGGTATTAATAATTGTTCCATAATTTATAACACTTATAATTAAAATATGGCCCCTTGGTTACCTTTGGAAACTCTAGCGAAAACCGCAAATCTTATCCTAAAATCTGCGTTGATAAGTAAACGCAAAATCCCTTTTGGAAATATCAATAATTGTAGAACTTATAATCAAAATATGGCAACTCGTTTTGATAACTTTAGAAACTTAAGGCCAACTTCTCATAACTATAAGTTAACATAAAGAATTTAAGTGCACATTGCAAATCTTATACTTAAATCTGAGTAAGAAATTCAACAAAACAAAAACAAATATAATAATATTAGTATTAACGATAAATCAAAAATCTCTACTTGGTATTATCACAATTACAATTATAACTCTTATAAACAAAAGATGGAACCTCGTTCTGTTTACTTTAAAAACTAAAAGGCAAATTGCTGATCTTACCGTAGGATTTAGAAAAAATCTTTTTCACCATGATCAGAAACTAAACCTAAAAAGTAACTACCTATTGAGATTAATTCGAAACTAGCGTCAGCTAAGTCAATGACGATTAAAAAATGTTTGTTGCGTCACCAAGAGACGCCTCTAACATATTTCGCAATAAATCAATGTTAGATACCAGTGTCTAATTTCAATCAGGTAATCAAGTAATCTTTAACATGCAAAGTAAAATCACATTTTGACATTATTATCATTATCCTTCTCGAAATATGTCTTTAATACAGCTAATTTAAAACATAAGCCTGAAATCTTTTCAGTCTAAAATCAGTCTTATTGTTACTAAGTAATACAGATCAACTTAAAAAATACTTTCATCCCAATCATCTGAAATTATGTTTTTGTTGTCTAGTGCAGATAATACAATGTCTCTTACTATTGAATCAGCGTAATCGGAATCCATTGAAGGCAAATATTGCAAAAATGTGTCATTCGCTGGTAAATTTTCCGCTTTGGACGTATCAGCCACTGCCATATCAAAGAAACTCATTTCACTCTCATTTAAATAATGTTTCACATAAATTGTTATAGAATAACAACGCGGTATTCATATAAAGTTTGCTTAAATTATATTATAAATCACTTGACTGGTAGGAAATGTCACATGGGTGGACAAAACGCCACCCGAATGACGCCACCCATGTGACTGAATTTAGGGTATTTTCACAATTTCTTTGTAATTATGCAATAAATTCAATTGTTTTACATTAATCTAAAATCTCGATTATATTTACGAGTCAATAATAGTAATAACAGATTTGAAATGTTTCTCTATTGTACATTACATAAGTCCAGTTGAGTGACCTGCGTAGTTAGAAAAATATTGATCTCGAGAATTGCGCACCTTCTATTTTTTTCCGGGAACGGCGATGAGTCGCCCGTCCTTTCTCCTCAGATGCCGTGACACGACTGGCAATTGGCGGGAGTGTTTTTGTAATCTTAGTTAGCTTCGTTACGGCGTACGAGTCGTTTCAAACCGCGTGCTCAGAAAAACTCGAAAACGTGTGACCGACACAAAGTGCTTGTTATGTGAATGTTGGTGTTAAAATATGTGTGTAGTTTATTATTTTATATAAATCTGTGGTTTCTAAGAATCATTTTCATGGGTGAAAAGTGCAACATAGTCCAGGTAAATAAATTGCTATAAGCTTTTCAATTTCGGAAGAGCAGAGTGTGACACGCGAAGAACGCTAGTTTTGACCCCGATTTTAGGTTTCTAGCGATGGTTTTGTTTAACGAATTTTGTAATATTATGATGAAATTAGGAATTCCAGGTAGTCAATTAAACAAATAAACATATAGGAAAGAGATTTGAGCTGTGCGTTTTATATCATTGGAATATTAAGCGTGTGACCGCAAATTTCGACCTCTCAAAGAATGACCCATTTATGAACTTTTTCTTTAATACAATATTAACACTCATCGACGAAGTGACAATGAAAATAAACTTGGTTAAATTGATCAAGGAACGTGCACATCAAGTAATGTGATTGAGACAATAAAGTTAATGTTAAGATCAATTATCCTGTTGATTAAAATTATTAGGAACTTGGTAGTGGTTATCACGTAACTTGAGTCATTTAATTTTAAACATTATTGCATAAACACATTACTTTATGTGCTCGTATTTAAACAAGTATTTATTACAGTGTATGGAGCACTCATAAATTAATATATTCGCATTAACCGAAAATAAATTTCTAGCATCTACAGGGCGGTGTTTTGAACTTACTTTTACTATTCTTTTTCTTCTGTCGAGTGGGTATCGAGTCTGTTGACTCGATGAACCGTGGTGTCAGAGTTTTAACCCGCCTAATGGCACAACTATCAGGCATCTGACATGGTTTAAATAACGACCATTATCATAATACTATAATTAACACAGACTAAGTTTACATACATACATACATAAATTCACGCCTTTTTCCCTTACGGGGTAGGCAGAGCGTAAAACGCTTAGTGTAAGCTTTTACGCCACGTCTGACGAATATTGAGGGCAATTTTAGATGGTAAAGTGTATCGCTATAGGGACAGGTTGTCAGCCCATCGCCTAAATTACAATACACTGCGACCCTCGAATCCATGTTGCTGACTTCTACAGCATGCCTGAGAGGAAGGGCAGCTGGAACATTCTATGTTTTTCTTTCGCTCCCAGTTCAGCATGGAAGAAGACTAAGTTTACTTACATTAATTAAATTAGGATTAAGTGAAGGCTTACATGTTTGGCTATGACTGTAAATGTATTTTTTTTATAAATAAATAAAGAATATTCATGAAAAGCTATTCTTATTCTCACAAAAGACTTGGAAAATTAATGTCTTAAATATTTTCTTTTCTTCAAAAAGCATCAATCTAGAAAATTCGTACCAGTCCTTGGAAGCCAAAGTAAAACCACCAGAACTTGTTTAAGTCAAAATTTTGGAAACCCTAAACTCTTGTAACTTGTAATATGACACCTCTCCAAGGGAATGATTGAGATTGAACTATAATTAATTAATCTGGAGAAAATTTGAAACCCCCGTAGGTATTTTCAGTCATTATCGCTGAGTGACGGAAATGAATATTTTCAAGGATCCAAGATATTTGATTGAAAGCTGTTTTGACGGCTTTTACAGTGAGATATTTTCTGGGTGGTCAACATGACTCGTGAAATACCGGGTGTAAGAGACAGCGTACCAGAAAGTTATAGCGGTTGCTTAATCAACGAAACTGAACAACTTTTACTAGGAAATTCTTTTAGTAAATGGCATGCGGTCCACTGTTCCTTATACGACGTATACAGTGGATCTTATGTAAGTTATGCAAAATAATTAAGAATAAAACAATATGGATGTTTTTGATATGAGAGAAATAAAATATTAATTTAGTTCCTGGCAGGACTGAACTGAACTACAGAAACGGTAGCGGGGGTGACGAATTTATCATAGTCTTTCTTATGCACACGTCATAGCGACGTAAGCGACATCTAGCCTTGTAGTTTAAGAACTACGTAGGGCTTGACCAGTCCAAATTGAGATTAGAATTCAAGTCAATAATGATATCGCCTCACTTCTTACATATTTTGAAACGAATTTATTATTTTCTTTCTTTCATACTATATGAATTAAAAATAGTATTTTAAGTGCTAAAAATCCTCAAAATATGTTTCTGATATGACTATGCATTTGTCTTTTGATATTATCACAGCGATATTGTCTTTTGAGTACACTTATTTTCTAAAATCATAGCTTTTATTTGAATTAAACCTAAAAAGAAGTATTTTTTAGATGATGCTAATTTGACTACTATCTTCCTACGTTTATTTTCTTCTATACTAAGTAAATAAATCATTATAAAAAACGAACCGTTTATTCATTACATTACAGACCTTGAGTTGCGACCAGACAAATAAAAATACAGACTTTATTTCGCTCTTGACTTAGTTTCAAGAACCGATTTAATTAATAGGATTCCAGACCACAAGTGTTTCTAATGTAAATGACACTTAATTGCCATAGAGTATGTCAAGATACTCTTAAGGATTTATATCGTTTCTATTCAATTTTTTTTTTAAAATCATTTAAATTTAAATGTCAATATTAATAATAAAAAAACAATAATAATAATAATGTTTGATATTAGCCGATCGATATTTATGAATTGCATCAATATGCTAATAAATCTCAAGTTTAGATGATTTTTGTGAATTTATGTTTATTTTGTTAGGTCCACTTGTTGTCTGTTATTATGCCTATTTGCATAAAATAAAAAATAAAATAAATAAATAATATAAAAAGAAGAAGAAAGAAGTGAAAAAGAGAAAAAAAAAGCAAGTCTGACAGATGTGCGAAAATTTGGTAAAATTGCCATGTCAATGGAAGGGTTACGAACGTGGGCAGGGGCGCTGTATGGGGGGACAACTGTCAAAAATTGCATTGGCGGCCATGTTGGTGGCCATACTCAGTAAAATCTAAGAAGGTAGCTGCGATAGATGTCATTTCGAAGGAAAAAAAAAGATATCGTATCTTAAATCTACGGGATTTAAGGGACAGCGTCCCGCAAACTGATAGGGGTTGCTCAGTTAACGAAACGAAACTGAATAACAATCACCAAGAAATTATTTCTGGATATAAACATATTTTTTTTCCTTTTTCATACAAACTGTCTGATCGAGGTAGTAATTTTGTATGGAAACGTCGAAAAATAATTTCTACTCCTAAAAGAAATTCCTGGTAAAAATTGATCAGTTTCGTTGACTGAGTAAGCCCTATCAGTTTCCCGGACGCTGTGCCTAACACCCGGTATACGAATTGCTTTTCTAGCTACCTATCCTTCCTATTCTCAAAAAACTGTAACATGATAGCTGACAGTGACAGCTTCAATTAGTATAGTTTTGTGATACATTTTTTATTCTGCTGCTACCATCCTAACTTAACTGCCTCCGTAGTCTAGTGGTCAGAGCTGTGGGCCTACAATCCAGAGGTCCTGGGTTCGATTCCCAGGGGGGAACAAAACGTTGATATTTTCAATTTATCACTTTGTTTGGTTTTCCCCAGTTTGGTTAGGACATCAGGCTCAATCACCTGATTGTCTGAAAAGTGAAAAAAATCCGTGCTTCGGAGGGCGCGTTAAGCCGTCAGTCCCAGTGGCTGTCTTTGATAGTGGTCGTTACTCAAACCATGTCAGAGGCCTTCTAGCTGTGCTACTAGACGGTTTGAAAACTGATACCAGGGTTCCTCCGGACGTTGTTCGACTGGAGAATCCACTCGCTAAGAAAAAGATCCTAAATTTAATACAGTATAGAAGTTTTTGAGTACAGTTCCTTTTTTTTCGCCATGTTCATTCAAATTAAAGCCTTGACTTAATTTAAAGCATTTATAAAAGAGTATAACGTTACAGTTCTCCATCTTTGTTTTCTCATTTTGATTTCGTCAAAAAGTTTAGAAGCAAGTATAGAGTTACACCATTTTGTTGCGTCGTAAATTTAATTTATTTAATTAAATTATTATATTTTATTTCTTCCATGCTGGACTGGGAAAGATAGAAAAACATAGAATGTTCCAGCTGCCCTTCCTCCCGGGCAAGCTGTAGAAGTCAGAAAAAAGGAACTCGAGGGTTACAGTGTATTGTAATTTAGGCGATGGGCTGACAACCTGTCACTATAGCAACACAAATTACAATCTAAAATTGCCCTCAATTTTTGTCAGACGTGGCGGAAGCGCCTTTTACGAGGCGTTAAACGCTCTGCCTACCAAGAAATAAAGGCGTGATTCTATGTATGTATGTTTGTATATAAATTTAATTTTTAGACGGATACATCAGATTTGACAGGCTTGTATAAAACAAAAAGTTTGCTAGTAAACATGTCTTGGAAATTTTAACACTAAACGATAAATAAGTGTGGTAATGAAAACTGATTGGCTTACTAAAACTTGATTTGGCTAACCCTCCCTTCAATACAAACAAGTAAGCCGATCAGTTTTCATTACTTCTTGGAAATATTGGGATGATTTTATTATTAGTTATAAGTTATTTTGCGACGTAAAAGTCTAACAATTAAGAAACAAAATATAGTACCTACAATATAATAGTAACTTCATAAATACATACATCCCTAATGGTGTAGGCAGAGCGTAAACGACCCAAGCAAAGGTCGTTCTTCTTCGTCTGACAAGTTTAAGAGGGTTCTTAAAGATAGATTTGTGGGTGTATATTGCTGTAGTGACAGGTTGTCAGCCCATCGCCTAAATTACAATAAACTGAAACCCTCGGATCCCTTAGCTGGTTTTTACAACATGCCCGGAAGGAAATACATCTGGCACATTCTGAGTTTTTCTCTCGCTTCCAGGCCAGCATAGAAGCAAATAATAAATGATAATAAGTAATAGTTACTTCTAGTCAATAAATAACAAACGTTATCCCCCAAAAAAACAAAGTACCACAGGTTTTATTATCATATTTTTTTAGCTATGTTTCTTAGACAAAGTTGTTTTCCATTACGTCAAAAGTTATGCAATAAATTTTACTTACCAGTCCTGTCTCCTTACCAGAATTACCACCTAGAAATTCGACTATCTCCTTCAATGTAATCAAACACACGAGGGCTTACAAACCTGACCAAAACACCCTATTAGGAACCGAAGAGGTTTTTTACGGTTGTCCTTGCATTTTGCGACCGCGTGCCAGTGGATCATTGCTTGTATATATACGTACATATAATCACGCGTTTATTTTAATGGGGTAGGCAGAGAAAAAAAAGGTCGTAAAGTCGTTCCGCCACGTCTGTCAAAGATTTTCATTGCATGCGTGACCTCAGTACCTACCCCTTGTAACTCGTACAGTCGGCTGTAGACGCTCGTCACTTGACGTTCTGCCTAACCCGGAAGAGACAAAAGTGTGACACAAGAGTATAAAATCCTACCATCTTCTTAGCGAGCGTTGGATTTTCGAGTCAAACGACCCGATGAACCCTGGTGTCAGAGTTTTCAAACCGCCCAGCAGCACAGCTATTAGGCCTCTGACGTGGTTTGAGTATCTACCACTATCAAAGACAGAGACCGGGACCGAAGGCTTAACGTGCCCTCTGAAGCATGGAATCCTTTTTCTTTTCAGACAATCAGGTGATTCAGCCTGCCATGTCCTAACCAAACTGGAGAAGTGATAAATTGACAAATATCAACTTTGTTTCCCCCTCTGGGAATCGAACCCAGGACCTAATCAGGACGTAAGCCCATGGCTCTGACCACTAAACCACGGAGGCAGTTATAAAAACCTTACAAAACACCCTCTTCGGTAACCAAAGAGGTTATTTTTTACGGATGTCCTTGCATTTTGCGACCGCGTGTCGAGAATCATTGCATGCGTGACCTCAATACCTACCCCCCTGTTACTTGTACAGTCGGTGACAGAATCGTTTGAATTCTTCTTAGTGGGTGGGTTCTCGAGTCAAACGACCCGATGAACCCTAATGTAAGAGTTTTCAAACCGCCTGGTAGCAGACATCGTTTGAATTATTAAATATAAAAGTCACTAACTTGCTATTTCTACGGAGGTTTTGACCTCGACTTTTCAACTCAGTATGGTGGGTTTCTTCAGAAGCACTTTGGTTTCTTCCATGTTAGACTGGCAAGAGAAAACATTGAATGTGTCAGCTGCATTTCCTTCCGGGCATGCTGTGAAAACCAGCTAAGGGATCCGAGGGTTTCTGTGTATTGCAATTTAGGCGATAGGCTAACAACCTCCCTCACAACTTTGTCAGACGTTGGGGAACCACCTTTGTTTAGGTCGTTTACGCTCTGCCTTTGGGAATAAAGACGTGATTATATATATATATATATATATATATATATATATATATATATATATATATATATATATATATATATATATATATATATATGTATTTAGTGTGGGGGCTGTGAGTGTGATCGTGTGTTTTATTCTAGTTACTTAGCATTGAGAGCTTATGTAATTATTATGTTGTTTGAGTATTATGAAAGTTTGCTTCATTCCAAAAGGGAAGCCGATGGAAATCGTGTTATATGAACCCGCGAAGGTTCACTGGTATTCACTTTGGTCACACCACAGCCGACAAGTTTGACCTCTGGATACTAGATAGGATCCAATGACATGACATTCCTACTTCTACTTAGCGAGTGGATTCTCGAGTCGAATGACCCGATGAAACTAAGTATACCTACTATAAGATGAGGATTACTTAGGCTCGTATATATAAAGCGATCTCAAGATTGACAGCCAGTTTGAGTTCGTATCAGAAATTTCATTCCAGTAGAAAATGGACTGTCAAATCCATACTTAATTGCTCTCAATCTTGAAATTGATTTATAACTACGACCCTAATCGTCTTTCTGTCTCTACAGTTTACACGTATCATGTTTATGTCGAAAAAAACTAATATTAAAGTGAAACGTAGGCGTGTTTACTTAATTTAATTTAATTAAATCCCTCCAAGATATCACCCAAACGAATCGTCAAATTAAATGAACCCATTCTTAGTAAAATGATTAACATTATAACGTGTAGAAATTCCGAGACGAAGGGAACAAACAGTTCATCGTACTCACTCATACTCATCAAAATGGCATTGTCTTTTCTTATCTCATACCATAAAATTAGTACTTACGGTGATATTTTTGATTTACCAAAGAAAAAATAACTTGTATATGAAACTGAAAAAAAATCTGTTTAATATATCGACCGAGATATTGAAATGAAACTTGGACTCAAACAATGCCTTAAAATTTCTTTGATTAATGAATGATAAATATTTTTCAACTGTTTGCAAATAAAAGGGACAGCGAACAATTATCATTATTGTTTTTTAGTGTATCTGAATTGTTTGTTTCATCAAATTGGGGTCTCGATATCGACTCGATATTTGATTAAAATTGCTATACAAAACGGCACGCCTCCGTCTCTCCTTCTCGTTTTCGTTGACATCCTGATTGCCATGCGCCTAAACGAAAAAAGATCTTCTTAAAAAATCTAAGAAACTGTGAAATGAAACTGACTGTACTTTTTACTATGAAGTGACCTCGCCTAATCGCGTGTTTTTACACCAATTTATTTCTGTAATAAGAATTTATTTATTAATACGGATTGGGAACTAGCGTGAAAGCCTTATCTCAATCTGTAGCTATTTCCTAAGGGTCAATCCACTTGGCCGCAGAGTAGAGTTGCTACAAAACAACCACTTTACTAAGAGTCGAAGGCGATTATTTCTGAACACGCGACTGTGGATTTCTATAGAAATCTTAAAGACAAACATAAAATAACGTCTACATCCCTTATCTGGTCAGGAGTCAAGAGGGTTTTGACCCGTCTTCCCCAGTCAGCCAGTGGGCAGTGGGTTCGATTCCCGGCCAGGACAGATATTTAAATGATGAATTGAAGTGCCTGTTTCTGAGTCTGAGTGTTCTTCGTGGTTGTTTCTGTGTATGTCGATTGGGAATGCTAGTGAGGGATATGAGTGTGATTCTCCTTATCAGAAGGATATTTTTTTTTTATTGTTATGAGTATACAATACGGCATTTACAATAACGCCCTATCTGCCTCACTTATGCACTCTCACTACCGTAGGTCAGCTGGAAGAGATTTCTTTTTAGAGATAAGCTGAACCTGTTGTGCTTTTGATTTTTTATGTTTGTGTCCTCTGTATGATCATGTGTGCAATAAACTGTTAAATCATCATCTCCCTAGCCTCACCCCACATCTTACGGGGTCGGCTACCTAATCTAGGGAATTGAACGAGGGTACTCGTTTTTACACAGAGCGACTGCCATCTGACCTCCGCAACCCAGAAGGGAAACCAAACCCAATCCTAGATTAGGTCAGAATTTTCAAGCCGCCAATGCTTAGCATTGGCCTCTGTCATGGTTTAACGACTAATATCTAAGGTATTAAACGATCTTAACCGGGACCAACGGCTTAACGTGCCTTCCGAAGCACTGTTAAATAAATATAAATTATAAATAAATAATTTACTACCTTTCATATCTTATTATCTTTATTCTTTATTGTATATCATTATGAAGTGACCTTTATATTTACAACTAAACGTGAATTCCAAATGTGAGGTCGTTCACAGTCTACACAATTTTAAATACGAGTAAGATAAAAACTTAGTTTTCTAGTACTTGCCTATCTTAAGTGTTTGCAGCTAAATTACTTTATTGATAAGAACATTGAATTGAAACAAAGTGTTAAGTGAAGCTATATTTTTTTTTTTAAATACTTACAATGCTACTTAAAGTAAGAAGATTATGGTCCGCTTAAAAGTTTAATAGTTTCTTTTAAGTGTCACAGAAAACTATTTTTTTACATTTAAACGTTTTAATTCTATTTCGTTCTGCGTGAGAAAATTGTTTAATGAAAAGTGATACTTTTAAGGTGTTTGTTACATAACAAAGATATTTTTTTTTATTTTAAAGTGGTGAATTAAAACATAAAAACTCAGACAGACAAGCAGCTTGCTCAGCTTATATGAATGAATACCAGCGCTTCTATACATTCTGAATGGGCTAGTTCCAAAATACGTAGGTCACATTTCTGGACTCAGGACGTATTTTATTACGTACATACATATAATCACACCTTTATCTCTGATGGGATAAGCAGAGCGTAAACGACAAAAGGTCGTTCCGCCACGTCTGACAAAGTTTTGAGGGTTAATTAGGATAGATTTGTAGGTATATTGCTGTAGTGACATGTTGTCAGCTCATCGCCTCAATTACAATATACGGAAACCCTCGGATCACTTAGCTGGCTTTCACAGCATGTTCGGCAGGAAATGCAGCTTGCACATGCTATGTTTTTCTCTCGCTCCCAGTCCAGCATGGAAGAATCCCAGTCCAGCATGGATTTATTAGGTACGTAAATAATATTTTTTTTATTCATTTAACAGTTTATTGTACACAATCAAATACAAAGGACATATACTTATAAAGCAAAGACACAACAGGCACAGCTTATTTCGAAAAATAAATTTCTTCCAGCAGACCTAGGCTAATGAAATAGCATTCTGCGACACTTATATAAAAAAATAACATTTCCTTTTAATTAGCAAGTTGAAGTTGTATTCCGTTGTATTGTTTATTCCCATCAATTTGGACATCCTCTGGAAACAATTAGAGCCCTGACTGGAAGATCCCGTTTAACACAGAAGCTGCTCAGTATGCAAGACGAGAGACTTCTTGGTAACTACGAGTTAGGGAAACAATTTGGAGTGGCTTAGACAGCATGACAAATTCGACCATCTGTAAATAACTTTAAGATAAGATGAGAGAAGAATAGTACATTACTTTAGAAGTCGAAAAAAATGTAATATATGGTCGAGTAAATTTGGAATATCAAAATATTATACGGGGTGTAAGGGACAGCGTCCCGTAAACTGAAAGGGGTTGCTCAGTCAACGACACTGAACAAGTATCAGCAGGAGTTTCATTAACAATTAATTGTCTGATCGAGGTGGTCATTTTGTATGTTACGGTCAATATTTTTTTCACTTCCTGCTAAATAAACCTGCTGATACTTGTTCAGTGTTGTTGACTGAGCATTAGTAACCCCTATTAGTTTACGGGACGCTGTCCCTTACACCCGGTATAGGAATCGCAAGTTTGTTGTTTGTTTTAAGTATATTGTTACTGTTTCCTCGCAAAATGAGAAAAACGTACTATAATTCTCTCAGCCAAATAGCAATTTTGGGTCTCGTTTGAATTTCCAAATTTACTCGACCTTAATTTTTTTTTTCGGCCTCGGAGTAATATACTATTATTGCACACATAAGACAAAAGAAAGAAGGATAATACAAATAGTTGACCTTATTGCTAAGCAGCAATTTCTTCCAGGTAACCTTAGGGCACAGGAACATAAAATGAAAGAAGCTACCCATAGCCGACGGTATATATATTTCCACCGGTTTCCTATATCTGCTTTTTTGCAATAAGTTTGCTCTTATCTTTAGTTCAGGTTGAAGGACACTGAGTCAGATTGATGATAAAGCTATCTCACCCAGACTCTTTAGAGGCACTAGCTTGCCGTTTCCAAATATTGATGAGGTCTTCTTCTTCTGTCGAGTGGATATCAAGTCTATCGACCCGATGAACCAGGGTTCCGCATAAAACCACCGACTGTAAATCAAAAACCGGAGGAAACAGATCTCCTGTTATTTTCCAATGTTTTTAGTCTAAAAGTTCCACATATATTTTAGTTTTAGCCGACAAATCTAGAATCGAGTCCAGTGTATAACTTATCATGAAATCAGCTAGTAGCTAGACATTTTTCTTACGAACTAAAAACATTGAAGGTCCAAAATGAGAAACAGTGTCACGACTTCGGGCCCATAAGCGATATTTTAAGGGTAGTGCCATAAAGTGCGTGGGTTTTTATGGTCCAGCCCTGAGGATATGAAGGGCATGCCTGCGAGAGATATAATGTACAGGACAAGGAAAACATGGATGTAGACATACATACATACATACATAAATCACGCCTTTATCCCTTACGGGGTAGGCAGAGCGTTTAACGCCTCGTTAAAAGGCGCTTTCGCCACGTCTGACAAAAATTAAGGGGACTATTTTAGATTGTAATATGTATTGCTTTAGTGACAGGTTGTCAGCCCATCGCCTAAATTACAATACAATGTAACCCTCGAGTCCCTTTTGCTGACTTTAACAGCATGCCCGGGAGGAAGGGCAGCTGGAACATTCTATGTTTTTCTATCTCTCCCAGTCCAGCATGGAAGAAATGGATGTAGAGTGTGCTCATAAGTGCTGCCTTCCCACCTTAAATACATATTTGAAATAGTTGTAAATTTTATGCGTGTATGTGTGTGTGGTGTGTGCGTGTGTGCGTGCGTGTGTGCGTGTGTGTGTGTGGTACTACCAGTGTCGTACTACTTAAAAATTGTTAATGATAGGTGCATGATTAGTAGTTAAGAGAGCGCTCTCCTCGCCAACAAACTGTTTCAGTTTGGCGAGATATTTGTGTATGTTTATGTATGTACCTTTATGTTGAAATTTAAAAAAAAAAAAAAACCTATATAGGGTGTAAGGGACAGTTTCCATGCTGGACTGGGAGTGAGAGAAAAACATAAAATGTGCCAGCTGCATTTCCTCCCAGGCATGCTGTATTCTTCTGAGTAAGTGTATTCTCGAGTCGGACAACGATCATGCTGTAGAAACCAGCTAGGGGTTCTAAGGGTTTCAGTATATTCTAATTTAGGCGATGGGCTGACAACCTGTCAACCTGACAAGCTTTATACCTACAAATTTTAAATACCCTCAAAACTTTGTCCTTCACGCTCTACCTACCCCATTAGGGATAAAGGCGTGATTATGTGTATGTAGCAAAGGGGCCGACCAGTGAAAGAAAATTCATTAAAAAAATACAAATAAAAAAAAATATACACGAATTGTTTCATTGAAGTGATAATTTTATATGGGATAGTCATTTTTTTTCATTTCCTGATAGGATCGAAATTGCTCATTCTTATTTACCTATAGATAGTCAATAGCACAAAGGAAATCCATTGAAAAGCTACTAGAGCACAGGATAGAACCTTTATGCATGAACAAACACAAAAACGTATTAAAGGTACAGTTTTTCCTTCTTTGCTTTCCTTTGATAGGAATATGAGAATTATCTAGAGCCTTAAAGCTTTTTATATTTGTTTATTTAGGTGTGTTTATATTCAGATATTAGACTGGCTCGATAGTTCATTGGTCAGTGATATCAGCTGAGCTGAACGTCATGCGTTCGATTCCGCTTCAAGCTTCACTTATAAACAAACTAGCGACCCGCCGCGAAGCACGGAAATCATCAGTGTTTCTCTACTATATTCTGCATGTATTATCCATAAAATCACGCCTTTATCCCTAATTGGGTAGGCAGAGTGAAAACGCCCTAAACAAAGGTCGTCCCGCCATGTCTGACAAGTTTTGAGGGTTATTACAGTTGATGATATATATTGCTATAGTGACAGGTTGTTGTATAACCCTCGAATCCCTTAGATGGTTTTTACGGCATGCCCGGGAAGAGATGCAGCTGGCACTTTCTATGTTTTTCTATTACTCCCAGTACAGCTATGAAATTAATTTAATAATGCCTTCTCTTATTTTTGGTGCAGTGAAATTCGTGTCCCAGTTAATGCAGTGACAATTTAAAATAGTGACTGGCAAAAATTGATCTTTTTTCCAAATACAGTAGTATTATTGAATACCAAATCAGCTACAGCGCTTCAGAGTACACGTTTCAGAATTCAATATCTGTCATGAAATTCACATTTCAAATAAGATTTTCATGCTGATGCATAGGATAGATTTCATCAGGTATTTATCCATTCAAGTGGGACAGACACATTTCACAAAAGGTGGAGTGTTAAAAAAAAGCAACACTAATTCGGGGTGTAAGGGACAGCGTCCCGCCAACTGATAGGGGTTGCTGAGTCAACGAAAATAAAATTTTGCTTTTCTCCCTTCTTGTATCTCATACAAAATGACCAATCAGATAATTTGTATGGAAAAACTTAATTTTATTTTCACTTTCTGAAAAAAAGCTGATAAAAGTAGATTAAAAAATATTATGATTTATATGTTAAGCTCAACTTTAGAACAACTAATGCATTAAATATATTTTTAAATGGTAATAGTTACAGTTGGGTTGTTTTAATTATTTTTCAAATAGTTGTATTTAAATTAAAATTGTTTTAATATAACTTACAATAAAAAGCTAAATAGTTGCCCCTTACCTTTGTAATATCAAGATGAACCTTTCCCTTGCACCCTTTGTCCCATCAATCATCAAAACTATGGCCACTCTACTTAACTGGCTGTGGAAATTTCCCTTTTATTAAAGGGCATAATTGGAAGTTCTTCTTTGAGAACTTCTAAGCTGGACTGGAAGTGAGAGGAAAACATAGAATGTGCCAGCTGCATTTCATGGCATGCTTTAAAAACCAGATAAAGGATCCGAGGGTTTCAGTATATTGCAATTTTTAGTGAAAACTTGTCACTACAGCAATACAACACTTTGTCAGATGTGGCGGAAAGACATTTGTTTAGGTCATTTACGCTCTGTCTACCCCATTAGAGATAAAGGCGTGATTATATGTATGTATGTATAATTATAGATAGTCGAATTCAATTACCTCATAGCAATGGGTAGATACACTACGGACTACACCGTAGAGGCACTTCTCCAAACAATCACCAAAACTAAGCCACTCCACTCAACTAGTTGTTTACATTTCTCCGTAATTAACGGGAATCGAACCTAAGACCCTCTATGCAACAGATAGATACAACTAGACTGTGGAGGCAGTTATCCGATCAGTTACCAAAACTATGGCCACTCTACTCAACTAGCTGTGGACATTTCCCCATAATGTCATAATATCAATATGTGTGATTGAAATCGAACCTACGACCTCTGTATCTAGAACATAAATTATAGACCCCTAGACCATCGATATAGTTATCCAATTAATCACCAAAACTATGCCCACTCTACTAAACTAACTGTGGACATTTCCCCATAATGTCATAATATCAATATGTGTGATTGAAATCGAACCTACGACCTCTGTATCTAGAACATAAATTATAGACCCCTAGACCATCGATATAGTTATCCAATTAATCACTAAAATTATGCCCACTCTACTAAACTACCTGTGGACATTTCCCCATAATGTCTTAATATCAATATGTGTGATTGAAATCGAACCTACGACCTCTGTATCTAGAACATAAATTATAGACCCCTAGACCATCGATATAGTTATCCAATTAATCAGCAAAACTATGCCCACTCTACTCAATTAACTGTGGAAATTTCCCTGTAATGTCATAATATCAATATGTGTTATTAAAATCGAACCCACGATCTCTGTATCGAGAACATAAATTATAGACCCCTAGACCATAGATTTAGTCTTCTTCTTCTGTCGAGTGGGTATCGAGTCTATGGACCCGATGGAACCTGGTGTCAAAGTTTTTAAACCGCCTAGTAGCACAACTATCAGGCCTCTGACATGATTTGAGTAACGACCACTATCAAAGACAGCGACTGGGACCGACGGCTTAACGTGCCCTCAGGTGGTTCAGCCTGCAATGTGCTAACCAAACTGGGGAAATATTCACAAAGTGATAAATTCTCAAATATCAACTTTGTGTTTCCCCCCTGCGAATTGAATAGATTTAGTTATCCAATCAATCACCAAAACTATGGCCACTCTACTCAACTAGCTGTGGACATTTCCCCATAATTAATTGAACGAAGATTGATTCTGTTCACTTTATTGGCTCTGTCTAGTTAAATACTAGTTTATTTTGTGCTAATAAATTGGCGGTAGTGCTAATTTTAACCGATATTATTATTCTTCTTTCGTGCTGGTCTGAGCGCAACAAAAAAACATAGAATGTGCCAGCTGCATTTTTTCCCGGGCATGCTGTAAAAACCACCTAAGGGATCAGTATATTGTAACTTTAATAAACACCCCGTTAACCCACTTAATTAGTTGTAACAATAGTTAATAAGTACATGTATTATCATAGCTAGCTGTGTTTGCCTGTAATTGGGTCTACATCAAGTCAATTTCTTGTTTTTGTAATTTTAGCATGTAAGTTGTAAACCTGTTGGCAAACCTAATAAATAAATAAATAAATAAATAATTTAGGCGATGGGCTGATAACCTGTTATTACAGCAATATACCTACAAATCTATCTTAAATACATACATGCATATAATCACGCCTTTATCCCTAATGTGGTAGGCAGAGCGTAAACGACATAAACAAAGGAGGGTTATTCCAGATAGATCTGTGTATTGCTGTAGTGACAGGTTGTCAGCCCATCGCCTAAATTACAATGCTGAAACCCTCGATCCCTTAACTGATTTTTACAGGGAGGAGATGCATCTGGCACATTCTATGTTTTTCTATCATTCCCAGGCCAGCATGGAATCTTAAATAACCCTCAAAAATTTGTCAGACGTGGCGGAACGATTAGGTCGTTTACGCTCTGCCTACCCCATTTTTTTGATAAATATAAAATTTTGAAAGATGAACAATATGGCTTCCGAAAAGGTAAGTCAACAAATCTTGCAATACATAATCTACTAACAAATGTTACAGAGAGCATCAATAACAGGCAATCAGTATCCACATTGTTTATGGACATGAGTAAAGCGTTCGATTTTGTTTGCCACAGAATTCTTTTGGTGAAATTATCTGCGTACGGTATAAGAGGAACGGCACATGAATTAATTAAATCTTATCTTTCAAATCGCAGACAAATAACATGTATAAATTATATAGATACTAATCATACAGAAAATTATGCAAAATCATACAGTTTGCCAGTTAAATATGGAGTACCACAAGGGAGTATCTTAGGGCCCCTATTATTTTTGATATATATTAACGATCTCCCAGACAATGTTAATAATGAAATGATCATGTTTGCTGATGATTCTTCAGTAATTATTAAAAATACTAACGAAAATAACTACGAAACAGATATAAATCAAGCACTAAAGGATACTATGGCATGGCTCCAAAATAATAATCTCATTGCGAACCTTGATAAAACAAAATATGTCCAATTTTATCTACCTCAACAACGTTGCCATGACCTAACAGTTCAATATAATGGAACACTGATTGAGAATGTGGATGGTTAAGGTTCTTAGGCATTATACTTGATAAGCATTTGAGTTGGAAGTCACATATTGAGAATTTAGGCATGAAAATTAGTAAATATGTATATGTTTTAAAAACACTGACAAGAACAGCGTCACAACAAACAGCACTTAGTGCATATCACGCTTATGTGGCTTCCAACTTAAGGTATGGTTTGTTACACTGGGGCAACGCTGCAGAAATATACATGATGATGTTATTTAGAATACAAAAACGATGTATTAGGGCCATGTGTCGCTTAAACCAACGGCAGAGTTGCGTTTCTTATTTTAAAAGTCTTAAAATACTTACTTTGCCCTCACTGTACATCTTTGAAGCATGTTTATTTGTCAAAGCTAATTTAAATTCTTTTAGGGTGGTCGAGAGCAGACGTCCAAGAAATACAAAAAACAAATTTGAGGTCTATCCCCAGCAACGACCTAACATGGTATTCTATGCAAATACGGCTTTAGCGATGGCACCTAAATTATTTAATAAGTTACCTGACTCTTTAAAAGAATTCGACTATTTAAAATTTAAAATCAAATTGCACAATTTATTGACGATGAAATGTTATTATAGTATAGATATTTTTTTTAATGATAATTTTAATGATTTGACTTTATGATGACATTATGAATTGTATGACATTTGTTTAATTATAATCTAACGCAGAAAACATATTGCACGCTGTTACTAGTAAGTTACAGTGATACTTCCATTAAAAATGTATTTAATATCTTTACTACCTGTGACTAGCAATAAAGAAATTTGATTTTGATTTTGATTTTAGGAATTAAAGCGTGATTACATGTAAAAGCTATGCTGTTTTAGGAGAGATGAACAATTAATTAAATCCACCCATTCTCTTAAATCCAGGAAAGTGACCTTTGATTTTTGGAGTATTATAATTTAGGAAAGAGGCTTTCTCCTTTTCTACTACGGTAGGTACTCATAATCATTTAAAAATCCTCTCAAAATTTATCATAGATACAAAAGGCGATAACTGTATCCTAAGTAAGTATTATATTACATATTATTTCCAAAGTAACAACATCAAGACAAACTTAGTTAAGGTTTAGATTAGATATAAGTCGGAAATTTAAAAAAAAAACTATCTTTGAACTACTTTTTTTTTCTACGTGGCGCCATAAACCCCTTAAGTTATAAATAAAACTTTTTTTATTTAGCTGTTGCGTAGGCTATTATACTGTGACACTTTGCTTGTAAAAATGCTAAAATGGTTGTAAAACAAACTCATTGCTTGCATAAACAGTATAAAAGTTATAGGACTCCCTTTACCTATAAAGTTATATCTTAAAGGGGTTGAGCGATAAAAAGTTACACCATACATATTTCAGAGTAATTTTTTTTTTGCATGCCAGGTTTTTTTTTAATTAATGTTTTTTAACATTACATAGAGAGCCCGATGGTGTAGTGGATAGGGCCGCTGCCTCCTGAGCGGGAGGTCGTGGTTCGAATCTCACCACGTACCAATGTGTTTTTCGGTTTTCGAATTTCATATGTACGTTTATTCGGTGCTTTTTCCGTGTTTCGGAAGGCACGTTAAGCCGTTGGTCCCGGTTAATATCGTTTAATACCGTAGATATTAGTCGTTAAGCCATATCAGAGGCCAGTGCTAAGCATTGGCGGCTTGAAAACTTTGACCTAATCTAGGATTGGGTCTGGTTTCCCTTCTGGGTTGCGGAGGTCAGATGGCAGTCGCTCTGCGTAAAACCCAGTACCCTCGTTCAATCCCCTAGATTATTAAGCCGACCCCGTGAGATACGGGATAAGGCTAGGGAGATGATGTTTTTTTAACATAACGACGCTTCATATAACGCATTTTTACTAGAAGTAGTATTCCAGCTTTCTTTTTAATGTAAATTTTCTTTGTCTTTGATCATAGATAATGGCGGCAATTCTGCACGCACTATTCTTATCTTATTCTTAGCTAGCGCTGTCACTTTCTTAACTTTGACTTAAGAACAGGATAGCAAATAAACTTTGACATACCTAATCTGAGGGCTTGAAATAAGAACTGAGCATAGAGCATGGTTCCTTATTTTACGTCAAAGAAGCGTCTTATGTCAGATTAGAAATTTTAAAGTCATGTGTTCATTTGCTATCCTGTTCTTATGTCAAAGTTAAGAGAGTGACAGCACTAGCTAAGAATTAGAATTAGGATATGTAAGTCAGTTTTCATTTGCTTTCCTAATTAAAGAAATCGAAACAGTTGAATGTCGCCATACGAGTAGTTATTAAAACGTTAAAATATTCAAAGCTTGTTAAATCAAGACGATTAAACGTTATTAAGTGTGATCAACTTAATCAATTTATAGTACCTAACTACTTTCGGATAATGATTCGTTTATTGAGGGTTTCAGTATATTGTAGTTTAGGCGATGGGCTGACAATAGGTCACTTAATTCGAATTCTTCTCCTTCTGTCGAGTGGGTATCGAGTCTATTGAACCGATAAACCCTGTTGTCAGAGATTTTAAACCGCCTAGTAGCACAACTATCAGGCCTCTGACATGGTTTTAAGTAACGACCACTATCGGTCGGTCCCGGTCGCTGTCTTTGATAGTGGTCGTTATTCAAACCATGTCAGAGGTCTGATAGTTGTGCTACTAGGCGGTTTCAAAACTCTGACACCAGGGTTCATCGGGACGATAGACTCAAAACCCACTCGACAAAAAAAAAGACAGCGACCGGGACCGGGGGGGCTTAACGTGCCCCCCGAAGCACGTTTTTTTTTTTTTTATATTCAAAATAGAAGAGTGTGAGATGATTACGAGGTAGATAATAAAACTGTCTTCTGTCTTGCACACATACATACATATAATCACGCCTTTATCCGTAATGGGGTAGGCAGAGCGTAAACGACCTAAACAAAGATCGTTCCGCCATGTCTGACAAAATTTTGAGGTTTATTCAAGATGGTTTTGTACATATATTGCTGTAGTGACAGGTTGTCAGCCCATCGCCTAAATTGCAATATACCCTCAGATCTCTTAGCTGGTTTTTACAGCATGCTCGGGAGGAAATGCAGCTGGCACATTCTATATTTTTCTCTCGCTCCCAGTCCAACGTGGAAGAAACAAAATAAAACACAACATAAAGAAAATGGTTTTCAAGAGCCGCAAACTACTTTCTTTTTCTTCCATGCTGGCCTGGGAGCGAGAGAAAAAGCTGCTGCCAGCTGCATTTCCTCCCGGGCATGCTGTAGAAAGCAGCTAAAAGATCCGATTGTTTCAGTTTACAGTTATTTAGGCGATGGGACAACCTGTCACTACTGCAATGTACCTACAAATCTATCTTAAATAATACTCAAAACTTTGTCAGACGTGGCGGAACCTTTGTTTAGGTACTTTACGCTCTGCCTACCCATTAGGGATAAAAGCGTATTTATATGCATGTTTGTATGCAAATCACTTTTTTCTACAGCTCTAAATTCTAGTACTGATTAGTATTTTATACATTTCCTGAATAAAATTGTGTCAATTTATTTTACTTCTTCCAAATCTCTTGGGCAGGTATCAACAACCTTTAATCTTCAGTGTTCATCAAACCCTGGAACGATTTAATCTTTTTCCCGAAGGATCCATTAATTCGGCCGAGTAATTTCATCCCTTTCACCCTCTACGATACAAAGAAGGAGGGTTGGTTACAACTGAATTAAATCCCTTAATAACATAGCTTAATAATCTTCCTGGTTCACCTCATGGTAAGTGGGCATCGTAACGTAAAATGAACTAATTAATAATAAGGTCGATACAACAACCTCTAATGAACCCCAAACTCAAAGCGATGTTCACTTGGCTTAGCGGCACTCTGAGGCCGAGAAGGGAATATCCTATAATCAAAAATAATAATAAAAATAATAATATTTATTTTTTTCATAAAACAGTATTTGCACAATATAAAAAAAAGTTTCTTCCATTCTGGACTGGGAGCGAAATAAAAACATAGAATGTGCCAGCTGCATTTCCTCCCGGGCATGCTGTAAAAACCAGCTAAGGGATCTGAGGGTTTCACTATATTACAATTTAGGCGATGGGCTGACAACCTGTCACTACAGCAATATACGTAAAAATCCATCTTGAATAACCCTCAAAACTTTGTCAGACGTGGCGGAACGACCTTTGTTCAGGTCGTTTACGCTCTGCCTACCCCATTAGGGATAAAGGCGTGATTATATGTATGTATGTATGTAAAAAAAAGTACAGATTGTTGAATTTGGTTGTGAATACAGTTGTACAAAATTAAATGTTGAACCCTGGTCTCCAAACTAAGCGAAAGCCTGTATCTTTGAGGTCAGCGTTCGGTCGCACTAGTAGTAATTTCTAATTAGAAAAACTCTATTCGCCACTTGAGTGACTGAAAATCGTATCTATCTCCCTAGCCTTATCGCATAACTCACGGGGTCGGCTACCTCATCTAGGGAATTGAACGAGGTTGTACTGGTTTTTACAAAGAGCGACTGCCATCTGATTTTTCGCAACCCAGAAGGTAAAAGGCCCTAGATTAGGTCAGAGTATTCAAGACGCCAATGTTTAGCACTGGTCTCTGATATGGCTTAAAGACTAATATCTACGGTATTTAACGATATTAACCGGGACCAACGGCTTAACGTACCTTCCGTAGCACTTTAAAGCACCGAATAAACGTACATATGAAATTCGAAAACCGATAAACACATTGGTACGTGGTAGGATTCGAACCACGACCTCCCGAACCTAAAATCGTCTCCAACCAAAATTATTTTATTCAACTTTTTTGCTCTGTCTCTTCAGTGAAGTAATATGTAGTCAAACCATTGTGTTATCATTGACGGCTCTTATATTCACTGATCTCCGTAGTTTTCGTAGTTTCTTTAGTGATCGTTACACCATAAATATATGCCGGGTTACTAAATAAATTGCACAGTATTTTTAAAATCAGCTAAGGGATCCGAGGGTTTCAGTATATTGCAATGTAGGCGATGGGCTGACAACCTGTCACTACAGCAATATACCTACAAATCTATCTTAAATAACCCTCAAAACTTTGTCAGACGTGGCGAAACGACCTTTGTTTACGACCTTTGTTTAGGTCGTTTACGCACTGCCTACCCCATTAGAGATAAAGGCGTGATTATATGTATGTATGTATTTTTAAGATAAAGATATTTTTATTTGTGGAATATAGGTTCATAACAACGGTCTATTTATAAGTATCACTATATTCTGCCATTAACGGCGTACAAATTTTTAAGACTTTATTAAAATTTTATGCAACAACACGGTTCATTAATATCGTAGGAGAAGCTACAGACTATTAAATAATACATTACAATATTATCATAAGACTTTGCATTTTTTTTAATATTTTTGCCAACTCTTAAACACCATACCATCTTACGGCCATTTCTCATCACGTAATTTTCACCCCTAAAGCAATCTGCGGCAATCCGTCAAAGGCACAAAAACTTCCAGCCGTGGCATCCCCCATTCATGGCAACCATGAATCACATCTTATGGGTGCGAGATATTTCACGTATTTTCCCCTGCTACTTTGGACCCGTTTGATATATAGGGTGTTTATTTAATTGCGTCCCATAGCTTAGGGGGTATTTCAGAACGTAAAAGGAGCCCATAAAACATATCTTAAAAAACTAACTAGAAAAATAAAAAACTCATGAGTCGGTATTTATTATGATTCCAAGAGCTGTATCTGGCCGTACAGCTGTAACCGAGCCCGCGCGAGTCGCTATCACTTGTCCATATAGACTCGCACGTCGCGCGGGATCGGTTCTCGCCTTATCGCGCCTCACGCGGGATCGGTTATAGCGGTGCGGCCAGACGCAGTTTTGACATTATAAATGCCTACCACAATTTTTTATATTTTTTACGTGCGTTTTCGCGCGCCGTTTTTCTATAGAAATTTACGCCCACGCAGCGCCACTTCAATTCATGCTGCGCTGCGCAAACGTAAAGTTTCTATGCAAATTTGGCGCGCTCTTGTAAAATTTATATGCAAATTAATTGCGACGCGCCTAAGTATAATACAAGAGAGCCAACGATGGAACAAGTTTATAAAGAAGCCTAAAAAGCACTAGTATTTCTCATTCGAACCAAAATTCCCATCATAGCTAGTGTAACCTCACACCAGAATTAACCGCCAGTTTCCGACTAACCGTAAGTTACTCCCTTTCATTACGTCACCTAGATTTTTCTACGCGACTCGGGTCGGATAGCTTCATCATTATTACCCAGCCCGCTTCCGTGGTCTAGTGGTCTGAGCCATGGGCTCACGATCCGGGGGTCTTGGGTTTGATTTCCAGGAGAAGCACAAAGTTGATATTTGTTATTCGCTTTGTGAGATTTTCCCCGGTTTGGTTAGGATAATGTAGTATGAATCACCTGATTGCCTTTAAGGAAAAGGATTCCGTACTTCAAAGCGCACGTTAAGCCTTCGTTGCTGGTGCAGTCTTTGCTAGTGGTCGTTACACAAACCATGTCAGAGGTACATTTAACGGTTTAAATATTGACTCAGGATTCATGGGTCGATAAACTCGAAACCCACACGACAGAAGAAGAAAATACAGTTTTCCTCACGAATCGGGTAGTTTCATCATTATTGCCCACCCTGTCTCGAAGGCGGCCGCTAATTTACCGCATTTACCCTAATTCAGCTGGCTTTCTCTAGTTAGCGATACATTAGTGATATCTGAAACCGTTAGGGTAGATATTTGTACTGATTCTGGCTTAGGTTTTCTGTGTCTTCCATGCTGGCGAGCAAAAGAAAAACATAGAATGTGCCAGCTGCATTTCCTCCCGGGCATGCTGTAAAAACCAGCTTAGGGATCTGAGGGTTTCAGTATATTGTAATTTAGGCGATGGGCTGACAACCTGTCACTACAGCAATATACCTACAAATTTATATTAAATAATGGCGGAAAGACCTTTGTTTAGGTCGTTTACGCTCTGCCTACCCCATTAGGGATAAAGGCGTGAATGTATGTATGTATGTTTTCTGAACTTATTTCAAAATTGTATTATTTATTTATTTTATTTACTATCGTAAGGGAGGTCGTGGTTCGAATCCCACCACGTACTAATGTGTTTTTCGGTTTTCGAATTTCATATGTACGTTTACAGTTCGGCGCTTTTTCCGCGCTTCGGAAAGCACGTTTAGCGGTTGGTCCTGGTTAATATCGTTTAATACCGTATATATTACCGCGATCAAATCGGGGACGTTCTAGGGAAAGGTCAGGTCAGGAGTACCCTAAACCGACGAGCGTGCATGAAAAGATTGATGAATGTAGATGAAGCGAAAGAAGTTTGCAAGGATCGTAGCAAATGGAAGGATGTGATATCTCTGCCTACCCCTCCGGGAAAGAGGCGTGACGTTATGTATGTATGTATGTATATTAGTCGTTAAGCCATATCAGAGGCCAGTGCTAGGCATTGGCGGTTTGAAAACTCTGACCTAATTTAGGATTGGGTCTGGTTTCCCTTCTGGGTTGCGGAGGTCAGATGGCAGTCGCTCTATGTAAAAAACAGTACCCTCGTTCAATCCCCTGGATTGGGTAGCACACCCCGTGAGATGCGGGATAAGGCTACGGAGATGATGATGATGATTTACCATTTTATTGTACACATGAACACACAGAACAATTACATGAAGAATTCAGACACAACAGGAATTGCTTATTTCTACAAAGAAATTTCTTACAGCAGACCTAATAAAAGAGTGATAGCATAAAACGTAATGCACATTAGACGTGCACAATTTAAATATTTGATTAACATGAGCAATACATAAAAAATATAAATAATTTAACTAAACATATACATACCTACAACAATGAGAAGAATTAATAAATAATATAATACTTATAAACATATACTTATCTTAGATATAATAGATATCTATAATAAATAAATATAAACAATATATATAGATACATATCTTATATTATTTAGCCTAGCTTAGCTGCTAGCTTAGCTGGGCAAAGGCCATACAAATCACTAAATAGTATAAAACAAAGTCGCTTTCTCTGTCCCTATATCCCTATGTATGCATACATCTTTAAAACTACGCAACGTATTTTGATGCGGTCTTTTAATGGATAGAGTGATTCAAGAGGAAGGTTTATATGTATAATACATGCATAATAAGCTTGTAATTGGCATTTATTTAATATGTTTACTTGAATAATTTGTAAATGTTGCTGTAAGCTTCCCAAATAAATACATACATACATATAATCAAGACTTTATCCCTAATGGGGTAGGCAGAGCGTAAACGACCAAAACAAAGGTCGTTCGGCCACGTCTGACAAAGTTTTGAGGGTTATTTAAGATATATTCGTAGGTATACCTATTGCTGTAGTGACAGGTTGTCAGCCCATCGCCTAAATTGCAATACACTGAATCCCTCGGATCCCTTAGCTGGTTTTTACAGCATACCCGGGAGGAAATGCAGCTGGCACATTCTTTGTTTTTTTCTCGCTCCCAGGCCAGCATGGAAGTTAGTTATCCCAAATAAATATATATATATATAGTAGAGAAACATTGATGATTTCCGTGCGAAGCTACTAAAATATAAATATTAACGAGATAAAAACATGAACAGATCGTATGGTTCCCTAGTCTTACGATAATGACAGATATTTTTTAGATGGTGTCTCTTAAAAATGCATAACTTTAAGTGTCATCATCATAAGACTCATAAGTTATTCAAAGCGTGAGCTTATTTTATGCCACTTTTTCTAATATCTAATTTAAAAAGACAGGGCAAATTTAGATTTAGTAACAAAATCTGTCAGTTAGACTTAGAATCCATACCAATGCATATATTTGTTCCCTGGGGAAGGCTGTTTCTATTTCTAGGCTCTTTAAATACGGGTTTGTAAAAGCCTGTCGATTTAAGGTAGATAGATACCTCATTTGGAAAAGTAAATAGTTAATTCTGTTTCTAATTTATCTTCAACCGTGTAGCCCGTAGGTAAATTCGGACGGATTGCAATCCGAATGTAAAATTGTGGTTAAGTAGCTGTAGTTCAGTTTTCAAAACAACTGAATCAAACTACACGTCTCTTAGGCTATTTATAAAGCGATCTCAATATTGATAACAATATTAAGTAAGGATTTGACGAGTCATATTGTACTGAAAGTCATATTTCTGATACGAACTCAAACTAGTTTACAATCTCAAGTGCTGTTTATCAATACGGGCCATACTGCGCGCAAGGTTGCGCTAACACGCTGTCAATGCTTTTTGCATTGCACAACACACATGCGTCACCTTACGCTCTATGACTGTTATGCGTCTGGAAATAAGTCTAATTCACTAAAGTTCAATATATTGATATGCTTACAATACAGTATGCCAAAATAAATTTATGTAAAAGTTTTATTATGCCATTAAAGTTATGCGAAACGCATTATGCCATTGTAAATTTGGAATCAAAAAATATGCCACTAAAATGTCACCCTATCTGTCAGTGGTTGAATGTTTGTATTGTTATATATTTATAATATTTTAAGAAATAAATTAACACTGTGAGTGCAAAAAACTATTAGAAAATTCTTTGTCAAAGTGGTTTAATTTTACATACATATAATCACGCCTTCATCCCTAATGGGTTAGGCAGAGCGTAAAACAACCCAAACAAAGGTTGTTCCACCACGTCTGACAAAGTTTTGAGAGTTATTTAGGATAGATTTGTAGGTATATTGCTGTACTGACAGGTTGTCAGCCCATCATACTGAAATCCTTGGATCCGTTAGCTGGTTTTTACAGCATGCCCGGAAGGAAATGCAGCTGGCACATTCTATGTTTTTCTCTCGCTCCCAGGCCAGTATGGAAGAACACAAACAGAAATTTAGTTGAGTGAGCAACTCCTGCAAATTTTTCGAAAGCTGACCCTAGGGTAGCACCATTTATACGTTACGTTTACGTATTGTATATTTGCATTTACCACAGATGGTAAGATTTGTAAAGTTTAGTAACAATCCCAGTGCTACCGGTAATATCCATAATGGGCGGATGGCGTGACCAGTTCCGCTCACTCAGTTTTCGGTTAGACGAACAAGTTAAAGTTTTCTTATTTGCTGGTTTAGAGATCCTTAGGGAATAACTTTATACTCCTACTTCTAAATCACATACACACACATAATCACACCTTTATCCCTCATGGGGTAGGCAGAGCGTGAAGGACCCTAACACCGGTCGTTCCGCCACGTCTGACAAACTTTTGAGGGTTTTTTAAGATAGACTTGTAGGTATACTGCTGTAGCGACAGCTGTATACAGATGTCGATTTAATAATCAAGTTAGAAATATACAAGTTATTGATTTGAGTAGTCAATATTTACTGGCGAATGACGTCATTACCCACTATTTTCATACAAAAAAGCGTTTTTAACATTTCATAAAAAGTTGCTGATCTGACTAGTAGGCAAATAGCGTATTCCATACACAGGATTTATTCCTATTAGTAAGTTTTGCGATATCCATACATACATACATAACGTCACGCCTCTTTCCCGGAGGGGTAGGCAGAGATTACATCCTTCCATTTGCTACGATCCTTGCAAACTTCTTTCGCTTCATCTACATTCATCAATCTTTTCATGCACGCTCGTCGGTTTAGGGTACTCCTGACCTGACCTTTCCCTAGAACGTCTCCGATTTAATCGTGGTACGTTCGTCGAGGTCTTCCCCTTCCAACATTCCCACTCACACTCGCACTCACACTCGTGGATTTTACATCCAGGACACTGGAAATAAAATCCACGGTAGGTACTGGACAGGGCGCTACCCACAACAGGTACTTATAAAGGTTGGGTCAAAACAACAATAGGGTCTGCCAGACAAAATAATATCAAGACATCATATCCGACACATAATACGTTGTAATTCTACCTCCTATACTAAGTATCAAGTAGCGTTGGGTCTGTCCTTGACTCTAGCACTGAAGTGTCTGACACAGAAACAACGTTAGTAAAATCGAGTTTAGTAGGTAGGCAGAGTATCAACGGCCTGAAAAAAATCATTTTTTCTACTTCAAAAAGTAATGTATTCTGATGATACCGAAAACAATCAGAGAATATATTCAAATTGATTTTCAGCTCCCAGTTCAATATAAAGCTAACTTATATCCTTCAAATACATATCTCCATCTATCATACAAAAGCCTTCATGCTGGCCTGAGAGCGAGAGAAAAACATAGAATGTGCCAGATGCAATTCCTCCCGGGCATGCTATAAAAATCAGCTTAGGGATTCGAGGGTTTCAATATATTGTAATGAAGGCGATGAGCTGACAACCTGTCACTACAGCACTATACCTATAAATCTATGTTAAATAAACCTTAAAACTTTGTCAGATGTGGCGGAATTATCTTTGTTTAGGTCGTTTTTGCTCTGCCTATCCCATTAGAGATAAAGGCGTGAATATATGTATGTATGTAAATACGCATCTCTTCCACTGCTTATTCACTTCATCCCCGTTTCAAGAAGTCTACATCAGTGAATCATACCCTATCCCTACATTATTCAAATCCAGTTCGCCGATCCGTGGTACATTTTCCACAGAATCATTTCTTATACTTGTGTGGATAGGATAGAAGGTTTTGTAAATCCCTAGAAAATTATGGGTTGTTTCTGCAGAAAAAATATAAAATTATAGCTCTTCCCAGTCTTAACGTAAAAGCCAATACGAAAGGATTTCGATATATTTTAAAAGATGGGGCCGACCACCTATCAGATGCGATATTTTTTTTTATTTATTTCAACTAATGTTTATTGGGAAACGATTTTGTACCTTACATGACAACAGATCTTTTTCTCAACTTTCTGCATTACATTTAGGCCCGTATTTATAATCAGCTCTCAAGAGTGACAGCGAGGTTAAGTTCGTATTGTTCGTACAAAACGCCTGTCAAATTCATACTTAATATTGCTCTCAATATTGAGATTGCTTCATAAATACGGGCCTTAGAAAATATACCTATTGCTTAGCTTCCGTGTCCTGTATCACCCACCATCTACCTTCAAACGCGTATTTTGTATTTTTTCCTTTTTCAATATATACGACTCGTGCAATTCTGTAAATATCCTTTCTTCTACTATATTCCCATGCTGTAGTGGGAGCGAGAGAAAAACATAGAATGTGCCAGCTGCATTTCCTCCCGGGCATGCTGTAAGAACTAGCTAAGGAATCCGAGGGTTTCAGAATATTGTAATTTGTAATTTAGGCGATGGGCAGCCAACCTGTCACTACAGCAATATACCTACAAATCTATCTTAAATAACCCTCAAAACTTTGTCAGACGTGGCGGAACGACCTTTGTTTAGGTCGTTTACTTTGATTATATGTAAGTATGTATCCTACAATATTGTACTTATTTTTGTGACCTTGGATTATTAGCCTCAAATCCTCAACCCAATAATCTTCAATAATACAAATAACAGTATCTTGTACGGAATCCTTCCTTAATTGCTTTGTGGTTTCTTCTTGGCAAAACGTTTTCGCGTGTCGTACATCGAACAATAGAACTTCTTTGATAGAGCAGGGTTATTATTATAATATTACAACGAACGTGAGCAATATTATTATTATTGGAAAACGTTTCACAAAATCGCGCTTATTCTTCTATCGTGTGGGTTGCGAGTCGATGGACCCGTGAACCAGATGAATGGTGTCAGAGTTTTTGAACCGAAAAATAAGTAGTACAGCTAATAGGCCTCTAACCAGGGTAATCTAAACTAATCTGCCTGTCAATTTAAGTCTCACTTCAGTAGGTCAGCTAGAAGAAATTTCTTAGTAGAAATAAACTATACCTGTTGTGTCGTTATTCCTTGTGTATTGTCTTTCTGATGTTACTTGTGTACAATAAACAGAAAATAAATAAGGCTTTTTTAATTTATTTAAATTAAAAATACTATATAGAAATTGAATCATTAATAATACAATGACTCTACGGAGTGTCAGGGACAAACTGATAGGGGTTGCTCAGTCAACGAAACAGAACAACGATCTGCAGGTTTTTTTTTCAGGTATAATTTTTTTTTAATGTAATAGAAAAATCTTTATTTCATCTCCTGAAATAATTTCCTGGCGAATGTTGTTCAGTATCGTTGACTGAGCAACCCCTATCAGTTTGCGGGACGCGGTCCCTTACACCCGGTATAAAACAATGTTAAATAATTACCTATGATTTTTTATATGTAATCTTTAATAATTGTTAAAAATCTATCTACCTACAATTGTAACACCTTTATGTTTATGTGATATACAATACAATACAAATTTATCTTAAATAACCCTCAAAACTTTGTCGGACGTGGCGGAGTGACCTTTGTTTAGGTCGTTTACGCTCTGCCTACCCCATTAGGGATAAAGGCGTGATTATGTGTGTGTGTGTGTGTGTGTGTGTATATACAATACATAAATTTTAAATTTGAAAGATTCGGGTAACGACCACAGCGACCGGGACCGACGGTTTAACGTGCCCTCCGAAGCACGGAATGCTTTTTCTTGATGACTTTATTCTAGATCAGTGGTGATGAGGATATGGCGAAACAGACGTTATTGGAATGAGCTCACCCCAAAGCATTAAAAGCATTCCCTAACGAAGTTGGAACAAAGCAAGTTATTCGGCGCTTGACTCCAGTGGAGGCTAATAACTACTACATTATCATCATCATCTCCTTAGCCTTATCCCGTATCTCACGTGGTCGGCTATACATACATATAATCACGCCTTTATCCCTTATTAGTATATTGTAATTTAGGCGATGGGCTGACAACCTGTCACTAAGCAATATACTTTCAAATCTATCTTAAATAAATAACCCTCAAAACTTTGTCAGACGTGGCGGAACGTCCTTTGTTTCTGTCGTTTACGCTCTGCCTATGCCTGCCCCATTAGGGTTAAGGCGTGATTATATGTATGTGTATTATCCCTAATGGGGTAGGCTATAAATACTACAATAAAATAAGACACTTTTGTATTTGTGTGTTTATTTTAGGATCTTCTTTACTCCAAAACCGTCTTAAAATTTATATGGTGACGGATAGTCACGAATAATGTAACTGACTTTTTCTTTACTGCGATAATACGTGTATACATCTACTTCCTAAAAAACGCAGGTAAAAACCGCGGTCCAAAAAAATTAAAATTGTATAAACGAAAAAAGGGTAAAAATAAACAGTAAGTATAATTTTCAGTGGCGTATCGCTAGCGTGCGGACATGTTGAGGCGGGGTGATTAACATGCAACCCCTCTGTTATACTATGCAGATAATAAAAATGGCGAAGCCAAATTATTACCGCATACAGTTTTTTTAAAGGGTGTTAAATGTACGAGTACCTATTTTTTGGAGTTTTTTATTTATGTCACATAAAACAACACTCACGATTTTAGTATTTCTAATAATGTAATGTATAATTTCTTCCATGCTGGCCTGAGAGCGAGAGAAAAATATTGAATGTTCCAGCTGCATTTCCTCCCGGGCATGCTGTACAAACCAGCTAAGGGATCTGAGGGTTTCAGTAAATTGTAATTTAGGCGATGGGCTGACAACCTGTCACTACAGCAATAAACCTACAAATCTATCTTAAATAATCCTGAAAACTTTGTCGGATGTGGCGGAACGACCTTTGTTGAGGTCGTTTACGCTCTGCCTACCCCATTAGGGATAAAGGCGTGATTATATGTATGTAATGTATAACAAGAATTTCCTAGACGAGTATAGCTAATAAATATTAATGAAGAATCTTTTTCTTAGGCCCGTTAATAAACAGCACTTGAGACTGACAGTGAGTTTGAGTTCGTATCATAAAATGTCATTCCAGTACAAAACGGCCTGTCAAATCCGTACTTAATATTGCTCTCAGTGTTGAGATCACTTTATAAATACGAGCCCTAAAAACTTGGACTCTAGTTTTTCTGACCCTTTGTAAAAGATAAAGAATTGAAAATTGTGGAGTATAAAACTTGTAAATTAGCATAGATTATAGAGTAAAAGACTTGTAAATTATCAAAGATTGTATAATAAAAAACTTGTAAATTACTATAATTTAAATCATCTCTGTAAGCCAAGTACCTCGCGATGAAAATTCACAACTAAAAACGTTTATCTCAGTAATAGAGGCTGATTGTATCATCTGTAAAGATAGAACAAGGTCTATGATGATGACGAGAGGCTGAAAAGCCCTGGGTCCTTTTATAAGTTTTTATAGAGTACTCGTAATATTTCCTTTAATTTTTTGTCCTGCTTACATTCTAAATACTACGTTGACCACTTCGTCACGCACGCTCTAACATAGAAAAATATTTTCGTTCCAGGACTCGCCCAAAGTTAAGTCCTTCATTACGTATTAAAATTTATTCCATCTAAAGATACTTTAGGAATATTATTATTCAGCGCAATTTATTTACTAAAAAATATACATTTCCTTAGTAATATTTTTTACTAACTGAAAACTCGAAGGTTTCTTTTGAGCAAAGAGGAATTTGAAGATATCTTTTAATTTTATATAGAATTAATAATGCCATTAAATTAATTATAGTTACAGGTTGAATTTACAGGTCATTGTAATTCATTAGTAACTTTAAAAAAAATATGTAACTGACACTCTACATTTATGTCATTATTTTTACAATATGAAAACATAGTTTAATGTTTAATCATTTATTTTTCATTTATTTTAAAAACAAAGATACTTTTATTTTTTAGTGTTTAAATAAAAATATCCAATCTTCACTTTTATCTACCCGTTAACTTCAGCAATCTGTTTTTTTATTTGCTATAAATCGCAATAGCCTGACACTGTCAGTATAAAGTGGGTATAAAAAAGTTCATCCCGTCAAGAAAGTGATCCTAACTGTTCCCAAATCTTATTTATCTTACTCCCCGAGTCAAAACTTTTAAGTGAATGGCCCTATAAAAGTTTCACTTACCTGATATCCAAGTGTTTTTATTTGTCTCACAGAAACTTGACGAATTTACACTTAACTTCACTAGAGAAACACTGAATTATTTTAAATTATTTTTATTTATAATTTACACTGACACTGTTTCCATTGCAACGAAACACACACTTTTCATAATTCGAACACCTCAGAAAGTTTCGCGATCCCACCGCACTGGCCAAGTTTTTTAATAAAAAATAAAATAAACACGAAAAAGTTTTGTCAACTCACGCCGCGTTCGAAATTTAATTTTGGCGCACTTTTAAAAATGGCTTCCTTGTCAACGCCTAGCCACTAGTGAGTTGGCGGTTTTAATATTAATTAAAATTTGAAATTACGATCGATGAATTTATGTATGAAGGAAGAGTGAGGGGGGACAGACGTCCGCCCTCCGCCGTGGCAAGCTTCGTACTGGCAACGGTAGGCGCTTATGTATAGGAACTCTGCTATACATTTTCCTACAGCACGGATTGTGAAAAGGCTATCGTATGATGCAAAGGAAAACCAGTGAATAAAGCCTTTTGTTTTTCTTAATTTCAGGCCTACAAAGGATTCATCTAAGCAGCACGTTCTTTTGAATAGTTTTCCCCCTTATGAGCCCAGTGAGAATTATTTTCACAGGTTTAGATGCTATAAAAGTTGGATAAGTTATCCGAAAATGGTACGAATTTACCATGACTTTCATGTATTGTATTTCTTTTAATCCTACTTTTCTTCCACCCATATCAAGTCCAGTTTATTTATGTTTCTTTTTTTTTATGAATGGTAAATCTCTACACTGAGCTACATTTAAAAGCACGAGCTTTTGGTGTATATGGAAGGACTCATTTCAGATAGGAATCTGTGTTGCTAGTGACTAGATGTGAGCTGCTCTCCTTCAATGCGCAAGTCTATAAATTAGAGGCTTGTATTTATATAGCGATCTCAAGATTACTTCCATGCTGGCCCGGAAGTGAGAGTAAAACATAGAATGTGCCAGCTGCTTTTCCTCCCGGGCATGCTGTAAAAACCAGCTAAGGGACCCGGGTTTCAGTATACTGTAATTTAGGCGATAGGCTGACAACCTGTCACTACAGCAAAATACCTAGAAATCTATCTTAAATAACCCTGAAAACTTTGTCAGACGTGGCGGAACGACCTTTGGGTCGTTTACGCTCTGCCTACCCCATTAGGGATAAAGGCGTGATTGTATGTATGTATGTATGTATCTTAAGATTCAGAGCAATACTAAGTAAGGATTTGATAGGCCGTTTCGTAGGCTCGTATTTATAAAACGATCTCAAGATTGAGAGTAATATTAAGTATGAATTTGACAGGCCATATTGTACTGAAATGACATTTCTGATACGAACTCAGACTCGCTGTCAGTCTCAAGTGCTGATTATAATTACGGGTTATAATATGTTTCAGATAGCATGAGTCTCATGACAACAGGTAGAACATATCAAAACATCACACGTGCGGAAGACTATATAAAGAGAATCAAACAACATTATCTTTCTCTACGTAATCCGTAGTATGTATTTATATATTGTATATATATGTATCTATGGTATGTATATGTTTATTTATTTTAGTTATATTTATATAGAGTATTTTGTAGAGAGGCCGATGGTGTAGTGGATAGGGCCACTGCCTCCTGAGCGGGAGGTCGTGGTTCGAATCCCACCACGTACCAATGTGTTTTTCGGTTTTCGAATTTCATATGTACGTTTATTCGGTGCTTTTTCCGTGCTTCGGAAGGCACGTTAAGCCGTCGGTCCCGGTTAATGTCGTTTAATACCGTAGATATTAGTCGTTAAGCCCTATCAGAGGCCAGTGCAGCATTGGCGGCTTGAAAACTCTGACCTAATCTAGGATTGGGTCTGGTTTCCCTTCTGGGTTGCGGAGGTCAGTTGGTAGTCGCTCTGTGTAAAAACCAGTACCCTCGTTCAATCCCCTAGATTAGGAAGCCGACCCCGTGAGATACGGGATAAGGCTAGGGAGATGATTTATATAGAGTATTTAATATGTTTATAGGTATTATAATTTATTTACTTATTGTATGATCGTAGTATAGTATAATTAAGTAGGTATATCCTAATTTGCTGTTTATGTACCTAATTTGTATTCTTATTGTGCACGTCTTATAAGCTTTACGTTTTATGCTATCTCACTTCTTAGGTCTGCTGTAAGACATTTCATTTTATAAATAAGCAGTACCTGTTGTGTCTTGATTCCTATGTAATAATAATTTGTAATAATAGTTCTGTATATGTTTCTATGTACAATACATACATACATATAATCACGCCTTTATTCCTAATGGGGTAGGCAGAGCGTAAACGACCTAAACAAAGGTCGTTCCGCCACTTCTGACAACGTTTTGAGGGTTATTTAAGATAGATTTGTAGGTATATTGCTGTAGTGACAGGTTGTCAGCCTATCGCCTAAATTTCAATATACTAAAACCCTCGGATCCCTTAGCTGTTTTTTACAGCATGCACGGGAGGAAATGCAGCTTGAACATTCTATGTTTTTCTTTCGCTCCCAGTCCAGCATGGAAGTAAGTCTATGTACAATAAACTGTTAAATAAATAAATATTATAACTGTGTTTGTTTGACATTTAAACTTGACAAAGCATAGTGTTTTATTTATAACTACGTGTCTAATAAACCATTTATAGACCACTTTAAAATACAAGAGTAAAAATAAACACCTAATTAACTTAATCGGCTGAAAGGGGATAATATTTAAGGATAACAGTCAACATTTGCATCCGAAATTCCAAATTAATTAATCAAAATATTTACTTCGGGCCCGACTCGACCTCGCCTTCTCACGGCGATTTGTTAATTTCATGATAATTTATCATTTAGCTGAAACATATTTCCAAGGGGAAGGTAGAACCTAATTGGTTATTATTTTTGTTTCGGGAATTTCAGTTGCTGTGAAATTATAACCTATGTACATGAGATGATTCTTTCATGCTGGTCTTAAATAACCCTCAAAACTTTGTCAGACGTGGCGGAACGACCTTTGTTTAGGTCACTTACGCTCACCCTACCCCGGTAGGGATATCCCTTATAATCACGCCTATATAGGGATATCATTGAATAAAATTGTTTATTGCAGGCGCATCCATAGTAAAAAAAAATAACATAACCAAATACTATTGAACTACCTAAACTTACATTAGATAATAGTTACACAAATTAGGTAATTAAATCTATTGCGATTCTCATCGCATTTTTTTTTTTTTATTATTAAATTAAATTATATGTATGTATTTATGAGACCTTCTTCTGTCGAGTGGGTATCGAGTCTATGTATGAGATGAGACCATGTAGGACTTAATTTTGGATGTCACTTCCTAAATCCAAATTTAACTCAGCCACCGTTAGTCAATTTTTATTATGCTTTTAGTAAAATAAATTTGATAAAAGCCAGGAAGTTTATTTTCATTCATAACATACGTCAAAGTTTTTATGTCAAAGTAATATTACGAAACAAACATTCCCCATTAATTTTATCCGTATTAGCTAGGACGACCTTTGTTAGGTATGAAAATTGTGACTATTATTAGGTTGTGGATTTTAACTAATCACTACATAGTATAAAACAAAGTCGCTTTCTCTGTACCTATCCTATATCCCTATGTATGCATAAATCTTCATACCTACGCAACAGATTTTGATGCGGTTTCTTTTAATGGATAGAGTGATTCAAGAGGAAGGTTAATATGTATAATACATGCATAATATTGTAGAGAAACACTGATAATTTCCGTGCGAAGCCGGGACGGGTCGCTAGTATGGATAATAATTTTGCCTGTGAAGAATTCCGGCTGAACATCCCTCATAAGACAACCTTTCAAAAAATTCGTGATTGTACAAAAAGTCTTCGTTAAATTAATAAATTAAATTTCTGATGCTAAAGACGGAATTAATTTGACAAATTATAATCAAGTTATTAATTGCTAAAACACTTTTAGAATATCAAACGTTTCGCAAACAAAAATATCGATGTAATTACGAAAAGCACTCATTAAAATATCAAAGCGACCGTTTCAGGATTAAATTCAAGTTAGAAATTAATTCTTTGACCACCGAGAGCGGCGGGAGGCAGGAAGTTTGAAGAATCCAACAGTTCAACTAGAATAATGAATTTACAAGGAATTTGCATGAATTAGCCAATGACCGGACCGAACTGGTTCAGTTAATCTTCTTCTACTATAAACCGCCTCCAATATACAGAATATTTCTTCTACACTGGCCTGGGAGCGAGAGAAAAAGCTAGAATGTGCCAGCTGCATTTCCTCCCGGACATGCTGTAAAACCCAGCTAAGGGATCCGAGGGTTTCAGTATATTGTAATTTAGGCGATGAGCTGGCAACCTGTCACTAACCAATATACCTTCAAATCTATCTTAAATAACCCTCAAAGCTTTGTCAGACGTGGCGAAACGACCTTTGGTTAGGTCGTTTACGCTCTGCCCACCCCATTAGGGATAAAGGCGTGACTATATGTATGTAATATACAGAATCATCTTCATCATTCCCCATGCTTGACTTTGAGCGGCATTTCAAATAGAATTCCTCTCATCCTGCTGGTACTCGTAGGGCCGTATTAATAAACATCACTTGAGACTGTCAACTAGTTTGATTTAGTATCAGAAATGTCATTTCAGTACAATATGACCTATCAAATCCATACTTAATATTGCTCTCAATCTTGAGATAGTTTTTTAAATACGAGCCTTAAGCCCGTATTTATAATCAGCTCTCAAGTGTTACAGCGAGTTTGAGTTCATATCGGAAATGTCATTTCAGTACAAAACGAACTGTCAAATCCATACTTAATATTGCTCTCAATCTTAATATCGCTTTATAAATGCGAGCCTTAGTAACATCCCGGGAATTAAAACAAATGGAACACCCTACCACAGCGCGGACACTCCTAACTATCATGTCATTTTGGTCACACATCGACAGACGGCATGTTGCACTTGGCATGTGTTTGTGTGCGTTTTATATGGGTTGACAAAATTTGTTACACCGGTCATAATCATCACTTGATTAATCTGGTTCTTGATAAAACCAACGTTTTAAAGTAGTTCACTGTAACTGAATAGTTAGAATAGATTAGGTTGCATATTTTGTATGAATTTACTTACCGTCTCTCATCATTGTGGAATCTAAAAACGTTTCTATTGAAGTCATATCCTGTGGTAGACAGACATCCGTACACGGAACAGTATCTAACCATCTTTGGAACACAAAACTTTATTATATCCGTTACACTGGGAAACATTCGCGCGCCATACCCGCTAAGCGTACGCGCAATGTGGCCCACAATCCTCCGCGGAGTGTCACGTATGTCGGACTGGGGAAGGGAGGTGAATGTTTAATCTGTATGTAGTACTATTATATATTCTGTGACCCTAAGGAAAAATTCTCGATCTTAAGAAGAAAAAAAAACAAAACATTGTGTGAAGCGGTGACTCCAGCGCACAAACATTACACAAAACATACCCCCGCGGGTAGAGAGGGGAAGGCTTTCACAAACACTTCCCTTCCCCCCTCTGCCCGGCTTACAGCAGGAGTCACGGCTGTACAATATTGAAGTGTTGGTAACAATTAAAGTTTGCACATCGTTGCACAGGTCAGGCGAGATAATGAGCAAACTTGCGGAATCCTGTTCGTTGCCATTCCGGACCATTGGAGGGGTGACGCTCGTGTCATCATGGAGACTGGGTTCTTGATACGGGACAGACAAATTTAAAGGTAAAATTAGGGGTAAAGTAAAGATCAGCTGCATTTGTTGTTGAAAATAAGAAAGAACGAGCCGATAAACCCTGACTTTTGAGTTTGTAATAGCACTGCTAATAGGCCTTTGTCATAGTGCGTGTGATAACCAGTATCAAAAACAGCCACAGGGGCCGACAATTCAACGTGCCCTGCGAAGCACGGAATCACCTTATTTACAGTATTGGAGTGTTGGCAATAATTAAAGATTGCACACTGGGGCACAAGTCAGCCGAGTTAATGAGCAAACTTGAGGAATCTTGTTCGTTACCATTCTGGACAATTGGATGTGAGGCTCGTGTCATCATGGACACTGGGTTCTTGATACGGGGTAGGCAGAATATCAACAGCCTAAAAAGCATTCTTGTCACTTCAGACAAATTTAAATGTAAAATTAAGGGTTAAAATAAAGATCAGCTGCATTTGTTGTTGAAAATTAGGCATAACGACTCGATAAAGCCTGATTTTTGAGTGTGATAACCAGTATCAAAAACAGCCACAGGGGCTGACAGTTCAACGTGCCCTGTGAAGCACGGAATCACCTTATTTACAATATTGGAGTGTTGGCAATAATTAAAGATTGACAACTGGAGCACAAGTCAGCCGAGTTAATGAGCAAACTTGAGGAATCTTGCTCGCTGCCATTCCGGGAAACTGGAGGGTTGACCCTCGTGTCATCATCGAGATCGGTAATTTTTACCCGACTGCGCAACGCAAAGTAGGGCAATGTGTTTATGTAAGTATGTATGTTTGAACCTGTGTGGCGCTCTAGAGACCGAACGCGTGATTTTAATACTACATACATACATACATAAATCACGCCTTTATCCCTTACGGTGTAGACAGAGCGTTTAACGCCTCTTAAAAGGCGCTTTCGCCACGTCTGACAAAAATTGAGGGCAATTTTAGATTGTATATTAATACTACATACGTCAATCGATTCGTTTCAAACTTACGAGTGTCACTATAGACATGATTTTAATCAAAATTAAATATAACGTCAAACAGACACCATTATGTGAAAATAGAAAAAATAAAAATCGATTAACTATGCCGAGTAGGGTATAATTGAATGGATATTTGCTAATCACTTTTAGGTTGCTCACATATTTTTTTCGTTTTGAATAACCTTTCATTACATTCTGGTTATTTTTTTACTATAATTTATGTAGCATGACATGTAACAATTGTTACGTTATTAATAAACTTTTCATTTTCATTACTTTGGAGCATAAAAATAGGAGCAGAAAAAGTTTCCCTTTATACCAGTGGTCATAAATGCGTTAAATACATACATATAATCACGCCTTTATCCCTAATGGGGTAGGCAGAGCGTAAACGACCCAAACAAAGGTCGTTCCGCCACGTCTGACAAAGTTTTGAGGGTTATTTAAGAAAGATTTGTAAGTATATTGCTGTAGTGACAGGTTGTCAGCCCATCGCCTAAATTACAATATACTGAAACTCTAGGATCCCTTAGCTGGTTTTTACAGCATACCCGGGAGGAAATGCAGCTGGCACATTCTATGTTTTTCTCTCGCTCCCAGGCCAGCATGAAAGAAAATGCGTTAAGACCTTATAAAGAAGAAAAATCAACATCACGAGATTTCCCGTTGTAAAAAATTGCCTCTATTTTTAAGTAGCTCTCTAAGGCTCGTATTCATAAAGCGGTCTCAAGATTGAGAGCAATATTAAGTACAGATTTGACAGGCCACATTGTACTGAAATGACATTTCTGATACGAACTTAAAGTAGATAGATTATTATCTATCAACAAATAAACTTATTAGTTCATTTGTTAAAAAAAACTAGCTGTCAATCTCAAGCGCTGTTTATCAATACGGGCCTAAAGGTGAAATAACTCATACTTCAAAGTTATTGAGTAAAACAACAATCACACAAAACCTCTTATTTAATATATCTTTATAATTATAGATTATACTATACATATTTATTATTATTTGGGGTGGGATGGGATCTACCTCCTAGTGGTCCACCCCGGGCAACGGCAACAGAGGTTTGCCTGTGAATAAGTCCGGCTGAACGATCCCTACAAAGCGGTGGTAGGGTCCGCAAGTGACCGCATGGCTCGCGACCGGTGTCTGGCGCCAAACAGCATGCTGTGTTCCGTCGGTGCGTGAGATTACATACATATGAATAATCACGCCTTTATCCCTAATGGGGTAGGCAGAGCGCCAGCGACCCAAACAAAGTAGACAAGTATTGAGGGTTATTTCAGATAGATCTATCTATTGCTGTAGTATCACCATCAGGAATGAGGACTTGTGGGCCCGATGCCAGCAGACGCCCATCAAGCAAGAAATTGCTCAACGTAAATGGCGGTGGATAGGGCACACTCTCCAGCGCAGCGAGACGAATGCCGCCTCGATGGCATTTGAGTGGCAGCCGAGCGGCAGAAGAAGACCTGGTCGATCCGTGCACACCATGGGATTGACGTGGGAAGAAGCCAAGAGGAAGGCACAAGCTAGGGGAGAATGGAGAAAGCTCGTGAAGGCCCTTTGTACCAGTGGGGTACCCTGAGGACAACAAACAAACAAACATTGCTGTAGTGATTGTCCATCGCCTAAATTACAATACATACATATACATATACATATAATCACGCCTTTATCCCAAATGGGGTAGGCAGAGCTTAAACGACCTAAACAAAGGTCATTCCGCCACGTCTGACAAAGTTTTGAGGGTTATTTAAGATAGATTTGTAGGTATATTGCTGTAGTGACAGGTTGTCAGCCCATCGCCTAAATTGCAATATACAGAAACCCCCGGATCCCTTAGCTGATTTTTACAGCATGCTCAGGAGGAAATGCAGCTAGCACATTCTTTTTTTTCTATATCTGGACTGGGACCAGCATGGAAGATTACCAGTGCCATTACAGGCATATTCTCGGTGAGCTCGCTCCATCGTTGACTCTGTCACGGTCATCCCAGACCTGGTGTTATGTAGTACTATTATATATTCTGTGCTAGTGTCTAGAGCTTCCATGCTGGACTGGGAGCGACAGAAAAACGTAGAATGTGCCAGCTGCATCTCCTCCCGGGCATGCTTTAAAAACCAGCTAAGAGATTCGAGGGTATATTGTAATTTAGGCGATGGGCTGACAACCTGTCACTACAGCAATATCCAGTTCTATCTTAAACAACCCTCAAAACTTGTCAGACATGGCGGAACGACCTTTGTTTGGGTTGTTCACGCTCTGCCTAACCCATTAGGGATACAGGCGTGATAGTATGTATGTATTTGTCTAGAGTCAAGAGCAAACTAATTTCTAATTTTAAAAAAATACATATTCGACTAATGGATGTTATTGACATTTACTTTCTAGTTAAATGGTTCACGATAATTAGTATTGTATTTTCTTTGTCTGTAATTGACAGCTATTTAACAAATATTTTTTACTCCCACCCAGCGCGAAGGATATTTTAAGTGTAAAGGCACACAATCTTCCATTCTGGACTGGGAGCGAAAAAAAACATAGAATGTGCCAGCTGCATTTCCTCCCGGGCATGCTGTAAAAACCAGCTAAGGGATCTGAGGGTTTCAGTATATTGCAATTTAGGCGATGGGCTGACAACCTGTCACTACAGCAATATACGTACAAATCCATCTTGAATAACCCTCAAAACTTTGTAAGACGTGGCGGAACGACCTTTGTTTAGGTCATTTACGCTCTGCCCACCCCATTAGGGATAAAGGCGTGATTATAATATGTATGTATGTATGTAAGGCACTTTGGCCTTTGTGGTGACTGTGAGAGAAACCGAAACGCATCTGTTGGTCGTTTGTTGACCACTGTTTCGTCTTCATTTCGACTCATCAGATGCGGAAGTGTCCTCATTACAGTTGGTTTGCAAGTGCTTTGCTCTTGTGAGCTTAGCTTGTTTGGATCGGAATCCAACTCTTTAGGAGCACCCATTGAGCATGATGTCCTCAGAATGGTAAGGAGGCCCTTTCCCCCTGTGTATTCACTTTATTTCACTTGAATTTTTAAGGTTCACTTATTTCTACTTCGACTTCCATCCTGGCCTGGGAGCGAGAGAAAAACATAGAATGTGCCAGCTGCATTTCCTCCCGGGCATGCTGTAAAAACCACCTAAGGGATCCGAGGGTTTCAGTATATTGTAATTTAGGCGATGGGCTGACAACCTGTCACTACAGCAATATTCTTACAAATCTATCTTAAATAACCAAGTATTCAAGAGCTTCCACACCCAAACCAAATAAAATACGGAGTGTAAGGGATTTGGGTTTCTCAGTCAACGATACTGAACAACTTCCACAAGGATTTTTTATCAGGAAGTGAAAAAAACAGGCTTTTCGTTTCAAATTATCTGATCGAGGTGGACATTTTGTATGGAAAAGTAATTTTTTCTTTTTATTTCCTGAAGGAATTTATCAGTTCGCAGAACGCTGTCCCTTACACCCGGTATAATAGTAACTAACACTAAAGAAGAGGCACTCTCGATCTTAAATGTTACCTCACCTCGTCTCCCCCGCACCAACGGGTACGCGAGCAGTTTCGACTAGGCGGCAGCACACACACAAACCCACTTCAAACCTGTACGAACACGTTTTTGCGCATGTAGTACTAAAACCGGCGGATTGTATAGAGTGCCTGCCCTGTGCCGGAACCGTGTGTTTATAAATGTTTGCAAACTTTTCCAAACACCAGCGTGCTCCCACCATAAACCTCCAGTATAAACAAACATGTTTGTACGTAGTTTAAATGTTAGCAAAGAAAATATTTTACTATCAAAAAGTTATAAGGAAAGGTTGTTAGAATCACACGGTCTTTATTCTGGCAAATATTAAGGATAATTTCAGACAAAGTTGTGTTAATAGTGAGCTCGATTCTAGATTTGCCGGCTAAAACTAAAATTAAAATCTATTTGTCATTTTCAGACTAAAAACATTGGAAAAGGACAGAAGAAAAAATAATTATATTCTTTATATGATTTGTTTTTTTTAGTGATTATCTTATTTCAGTTCATAAGATTTTGATTTATATGTAACTTCATTATTTTATGCAGTTCGCTGTACCTACACATATTTATTTATAATTTTATAACACACTTAGGGCCGTATTTATAATCAGCGCTCATGAGTGACAGCGAGTTTGAGTGCGTATCTGAAATGTCATTTCAGTACAAACTGGCCTGTCAAATCCGTACTTAATATTGCTCTCAAGTTTGAGACCGCTTCATAATTACGAGCCATAGGGTCGTATTTGTTTGTGTTCTGGCTTCACGGAAGACCAGCGTTACAAGCAGCGTTACTGCTTGTCACGTATGTTACGCTGTGTGAAGACCATTTTGAGACATAAAACTGTTCTTTTATTTAATTTGTGTTGTGTCTAAAATAAACGTATTTCTATTCTATTATTTTTTTCTAAGGTCCATTCTCTCTCTGTTTTTGATTTAAAGTCGGTGGTTTTATGCGTTATCTGTCATTTTTATCCGCCGTCGTATGATATGGCGGAGTTTTAAAATTGACAGAAATACTGGGGAAGCGTGCAAATGCGCGTCAAAATCTACATACATACATATAATCACGCCTTTATCCCTAACGGGGTAGGCAGAGCGTAAACGACCTAAAGAGAGGTTGTTTCGCCACGTCTGACAAAGTTTTGAGGGAAATCTAGCGGACAAAAAGAAAACCATAGAGTATAAATCACCTGTCCTTTTTTAATTTTATTATTTTGAAAGTGACAGATAGATTTTAATTTTAGGCCGATGGTATCTAGAATCGAGCCAACTATCTACCAGATATTTTACTCTCAGTCAAACATGGAAACAACAGAACAGAGTTCTGTAGATACATATAATCACGCCTTTATTTCTAATGGGGTAGGCAGAGCGTCAACGATATAAACAAAGGTCGCCATGTCTGACAAAGTTGTGAGGGATATTTAAGATGGATTTGTAGGTATTTTGCTGTAGTGACAGGTTGTTAGCCCATCGCCTAAATCACAATATTCTGAAACAATCGGACCCCTTTACTGATGTTTACAGCATGCCCGGGGAGGAAATGCAGCTGGCACATTTTTCTCTCGCTCCCAGGGCAGCATGGAAACAGATGATCTGTAGATGAGTGATGAGAAGACAAGTAACCAGAAAGGGCCACGTGACGTCAACCGTCCTTTCAACTCAGCCCACTCGCGTTGCGATGCCCAAATGAGTTTATATAACTTGCACGGGCTGTGTTACGTGTTGCCATGGCGATAGGTATTACCTTCAGGCTACCCACGCCGGGTAAAAAAAAAATGAAGTTTCTTTGGACACGTTTATACAAGTTTCAGATATTTATACATACATACACACATATAATCACGCCTTTATCCGTAATGGTTACCCCATTAGAGCAGAGCGTAAACGACCTAAACAAAGGTTGTTCTGTCACGTCTGATAATGTTTTGAGGGTTATTTGATAGATTTGTAGGTATATTGCTGTAGTGACAAGTTGTCAACCCATCGCCTAAATTGCAATATACAGAACCCCCGGATCCCATAGCTGGTTTTTACAGCATGCCCGGGAGGAAATGCGGCTGGCTCATTCTATGTTTTTCCCTCGCTCCCAGTCCAGCATGACAGAAAGAAGATATTTATAGTTTCTTAAATTGTTCTAACAAACATACTGTTCATCACTCGCCCCTTTAACATGAGTTTGTATAAAGCTGGCCAGAAATCAATTCGTTGTAAACGGTAGACGAATTTCAAAGAGAAAGTACAAATTAAATTCAGTAATTTACTTTACACTGTAAGGCTCGAATTTATATTAAGTATGGATTTAACAGGCCAGTTTGTACTGAAATGACGTTTCCGATACCAAGGTCGCTGTCACTCGTGAGAGCTGATTATAAATACGGCCTTTAATGTAAATGAATCAATGCTGGACTGGGAGCGACAGAATAACGTAGAATGTGCCAGCTGCATCTCCTCCCGGGCATGCTGTAAAAACCATCTAAGGGATTCGAGGGTATATTGTAATTTAGGCGATGGGCTGACAACCTGTCACTACAGCAATATCCAGTTCTATCTTAAACAACCCTCAAAACTTGTCAGACGTGGCGGAACGACCTTTGTTTGGGTTGTTCACGCTCTGCTTACCCCATTAGGGATACAGGCGTGATAGTATGTATGTATGTAAATGAATCAAACTTTTGCATAGTTAAAAATAATACATTATTTCTATTATTGGACAATACATAAAAACATAATAATAATAATAGTCCTCCCACCGCAATCTCTCAGAGATGGGCCATTGCGCAGGACTAGTTTTTAGTGCCCAAGTGTTTGCGCTACACACAGGTGCATTATCTACTCCTTCAATATCTTATTCTGATGACAGATTGACTGACACGACCAGAGGGAAATCAAGCGCAGGAGCGAGTATTTACATGCCCATCCGACAGCATGGATCATCTTACTTTTCGAACAATCAGGTGATCAGGCTGCAATATCCTAACCAAACTATACGTAGAAACAACACAAAGCCATTGTCCCCATTGTCGAGAGCCCAAGATTCTATCTCTGTGTTCAAAAAGCGAGTAAAAGAGCATTATCTTTCACTTTCCAATTAATCAGTATATGTATATATATATATATATACGTGGGACACTCAGAAAGTTTTGCGACACTAAAAAAAATTGTTCTACAGGTACATATATTTTTATTAAATCTTTTCAAAGTACTCTCCACCAGCCTCTATACAAAGATTCATGCGTCTGAACCAGTTTTCAAAACACTTTTTCCAGTCCGCCGTAGACACCTCGTTTACAGCCTGCTCGAACGCAGCCAGCGCATCTTCCGGCGACGAAAATTGTATCCCCTTGAGCTGATTTTTTATTTTTGGAAATAAAAAGAAGTCACACGGTGCTAGATCAGGGCTGTAAGGAGGGTGACCCAGGAGTTTGACTGGTGTGCTGTCCAGGAAGTCCCTCGTTTTGAGCGCGGTGTGTGCAGGCGCATTGTCGTGGTGGAGCAGTAGTCCGCGGAGCCCTGTGTTTGGTCGCTTGTTGCTCACAACAGAAAAAAACTTCTGGTAAACATTTTTTAGTATACCATTCGGCGTTAATGCTTCTTTGATCTCGTAAGGGAATTGATGCCAAGTGGCCAGTCAAATTAAAAAAGCTGGCGATCAAAATCTTCCCCCCGCTTCGAGATCGCTTCACTTTGGTAGGCGTTGGTTCATTTTGAAACACCCAAACTGTCGACTGGCGCTTGGTTTCTGGATCGTATTGATAAATCCAGGACTCATCACCTGTTACGATGTCGTAAACACGCCGAGACGAGCCTGCTTCAAATTTGTTCAGCATATCACGGCACCATTCCACCCGGGCCTGCTTCTGAGCGTCGGTGAGGTAGTGCGGCACCCAGCGCCATACTATCCTCCTCACGCGAAGATGCCCATGTAGAATCTCGTGAACGCTTCCCGATCCGATCTTTAATATGTGCTGAATCTCCTGATATGTAATTCGCCTATTATCTTGGATTAAATTTTTCACTGCTAGCACGTTTTCTTCCGTAATAGCCGTCAAAGGGCGACCGCTTCTTTCTTCATCCCCCAAGGTTGGTTGACCGCGCCTAAATTCGTTATACCAACGATACACGGTTGCCTTGGAGGGGCTTTCATCCATAAATGCCATTTGAAGTCTATCGAACGATTCATCCGGTTTCAGGCGACACTTGAAATCGTAAAAAATCATAGCTCTAAAATGTTCCCGGCGCAGATCCATTTTTCAGTAAGACACGATACTTTGAATTGGCTCGCAAAAAATGTGGAGGGAAATTTTGAAAATAGAACACACATATTTTTACTTATAAGTAATCATATTTTCAAAAAAGATTCTAACCGGCCAGTCTGCCATATATAAAAACTATTTATCGCAATACTTTCTGAGTGGCCTGGTATATTATTTATATATTATATGTATGTATTACTATATATATAGCTGGAAACCCACTCACTCACTCACTCACTCACTGACTGACATAATTGTTCTCCCAGAAGGAGGGTCGGGGGGTGAAAGTGATGTATGGGAAATGTGTGGAGGTGGTTTTGGTGAGTATGGGAAAATTCCGAAATCTTGGAAAACTGCTCCTCATCATGGAGTGACCCTGCGGCCTGGCCAAACTATTAGAGGTAGGGGGATGGTTCTCAAACTAATATTGGAGCACACCCTGGGCAATTTTAGTTTTTGGTAAAAAAAAATCAAAATGGCGAAAAACAAGATGGCTGCCATACAAAATAAAAAGTTGAATATCTCGGAAACGGTTAGAGATAGAGGGGGGGTGTTCGACCAAATGTCATAGAGGGCGGTGGGGGTCAAGTGCTGGTGGTCACGAAAATCCAAGATGGCGGATCCAAAATGGCGGCCGAAAAAAAAGTTGGTCCGATCGGGATGAAATTTTGCAGGCGGGTGATCGTCGTTGAGCTTATGTGATATTTTTGGTTTGTTTTTTGTTTTGTTCATTTTTCAAGATGGCCGCCATACAAGGGTTTTTTGTATGGGGAGCTTTTTTTGTCTCTGGCGTGGAAACGGTGTCCCCGAGGTGGGGGGTCGCCATACTTTGTATTGTTCCACTCCGAGGTAGGCAACTTTTGGTATATGTCAAAATTCAAAATGGCGGATTCAAGATGGCGGCCGGGAGTCAATTTGCTCCGATCCGGCTCAAAATCGATATCTGGGGGTTTCCGGGGTCAGTGATTTTATTTTTGTGGTTTGTTTTGTGATTTTGCCATTTTTCAAGATGGCCGCCATACAACATTTTGTAGGTAAAGCATGTATTTCATTGTATCGCGGAATTTAATGCAGGTGGGTTTGTAAATTCTTAGAAAATACAGTAGGTATGTATGAGGGCAAAAAATTTTGTTCGTTTAAAAACCAATATGGCGGATAAAAGATGGCGGCCGGGAGTCAATTTGCTCCGATCCGTCTCAAAATTGATATCTGGAGGTTATCGGGTTCAATGAATTTATTTTTATGGTTTGTTTTGTGTTTTTGACATTTTTCAAGATGGCCGCCATACAACATTTTGTAGGTAAATCATGTATTTCATTGTATCGCGGACATTTTTGCAGGTAGGTTGGTAGTTTCTTAGGAAAAATGGTAGGTTTGTATTAGGACAAAAAATTGTGTTCGTCAAAAATTCAATATGGCGGATCCCAGATGGCGGCCGGTTGTCAAGTTGATCTGATCCGGCTGAAAATCGATATCTGGTTGTTGCCGTGGTCGCTGATTATAGATCTGAAGTTGTTTTTGTGATTACGTGAATTTTCAAGATGGCCGCCATACAAAAGTCACTGCCCGCGCACCCTGCACCTCACTGGCATATCGGCACGCGGGCTGCTTTAGCTGCCCGCGCACAACTCACCTCACCAGCAATTTTGACATGATATTATAAAAACAAAATGGTGGATTTAAGATGGCGGCTGAAATTTATCTTGCTTCGATTTGGCTTGAAAACGTAGACAAGGGGTTTTTGGGGTAGCTTATCATAGAATTTGGTTAGATTTTGGATTTTGACAGTTTTTAAGATGGCGGCTGATAAAAACACAACTTGCTCTGATTGGACTCAAAATTGACATCTGGGGGTGTTTAGGGTTTCTGATTTCAGGTTTGAGATTGTTTTTGACTATTTGTAATTTTTCAAGATGGCCGCCATACAACATCAAATTGAAAGGGCCCGAATCAAATTATAATTAAAGACTTGCGCCGCCAAACAAACAACAGCCCAACAAAACACCGCGGGCTGCTTTAGCTGCCCGCGCACCCCGCACCCCACCCGCACACCAGCTCGCGGGCTGCTTTAGCTGCCCGCGCACCCCGCGCTCTATCTGGACACCGGCACGCGGGCTGCTTTAGCTGCCCACGCACCTCGCACCCCACCCGCACACCAGCTCGCGGGCTGCTTTAGCTGCCCGCGCACCACTTTCCTCACCAGCAATTTTGACATGTTATAGAAAAACGAAATGGCGGATTCAAGATGGCGGCTAAAACGAATCTTGCTCCGATTTGGCTAGAAATCATAACTTACAGGTATTAGGGGTAGCTGATAATAGATTTTGTTGTTTGTTGGATTTTGAGAATTTACAAGATGGCGGCTAATAAAAACAAAACTTGCTCTGATTGAACTCAAAATTGACATTTAGGGGTTTCTTGGGTTACTGACCTTGGATATTAGGTTGATTTGTAGATTTTAAAAATTTTCAAAATGGCCGCCATACAAAAGTCCGTTTGGCACGCGGGCTGCTTTAGCTTTTAGCAGCCCGCGTACCCCGCGCCCTACCTGGACACCGACACGCGGGCTGCTTTAGCTGCCCGCGCACCCCGCAGCCTACCTGGACACCGGCACGCGGGCTGCTTTAGCTGCCCGCGCACCCTGCACCCCACCCGCACACCGGCACGCAGGACACACCTCACCAGCTATTTTGACATGTCATAAAAAAACAAAATGGCGGATTCAAGATGGCGGCTAAAACTAATCTTGCTGCGATCTGGCTAGAAATCGTAACTTACGGGTTTTATGGGTTTCTGATCATAGATTTTGCTGATTTTTGGATATTGAGAATTTTCAAGATGGCGGCTGTTAAAAACAAAAGTTGCTCTGATTGCACTCGAAATTGACTGTTGGAGTTTTCTTTGTTTACTGACCTTGGATATTAGGTTGATTTGTAGAATTCGAAAATTTTCAAGATGGCCGCCATACAAAATCAAATTAAAAGGGCGCAAATCAAATTATAATTAAAGACTTGCGCCGCCCAACAAAACACCGCAGGCACAACGACCGCGGGCTGCTTTAGCAGCCCGCGCACTACGCAACCACTAGTTTAATCTATATAGCAGTATATTGTTTATTTATTTCATAAGTATATATTATTAATATTTATTAGTAGGATTATTTAGCATATTTTTCAAGTAATTGTGTTTGTTTTTATTTTTTTAGTGATAAGTTAATTATAATTTATTGTTTTAAATATTTTTAATTGTGCACGTCGTATCTGCCTCTCAGAATGCTATTTCACTAGCCTAGGTCTGCTGGAAGAGATTTCTTTTTAGAAATAAGCTGTGCCTGTTGTGTTTTTGTTTTATATGTATATGTTCTTTGTATTTTATTGTGTACAATAAACTGTTAAATAAATAAATAAATAATAAATTCAGACCACTAGACCACTAGGCCACCGACGCAGTAAAGTCAGTCATAAAAACGTAGGCCAAATTAGGGGTATGTGCCATACTCATCAATTTGGCCTAACTGCCTCCGTAGTCAAGTGGCTAGTGCCATGGACTCCCGATCCGGAGGTCCTGGGTTCGATTCCCAGGGGGGGAAACACAAAGTTGATATTTGAGAATTTATCACTTTGTGAATTTTTCCAGAGTTTGGGTAGGACAATGCAGGCTGAATCACCTGATTGTCCGAAAAGAAAAAGATTTCGTGCTTCGGAGGGCACGTTAAGCCGTCGGTCTCGGTCGCTGTCTTTGATAGTGGTCGTTACACAAAACCATGTCAGAGGCCTGATAGTTGTGCTACTAGGCGGTTTAAAAACTCTGACACCAGGGTTAATCTAGTCCATAGACTCGATACCCACTCGACAGAAGAAGAATCAATTTGGCAGAGGAATGATTTGTAATGATTAAGTCCCCTTTACGACATCATCTAGATTACATTGTGTAGATATAGGGTTTCAGTATATTGTAATTTAGGCGATGAGCTGACAACCTGTCACTACAGCAATATTCTTACAAATCTATCTTAAATAACCCTCAAAACTTTGTCAGACGTGGCGGAACGACCTGTGTTTGGGTCGTTTACGCTCTGCCTACCCCATTAGGGATAAAGGCGTGATTATATGTATGTATGTATTTCTAAGGGGCGTATCTTTTTTTAGTTTAGCTAAACACACGTATTCGTATAAAGTTTTTTATGACAGTCTCCAAATCTTGTATGGTATATCTACACAATGTAATCTAGATGATGTCGTAAAGGGGACTTAATCATTACAAATCATTCCTCTGCCAAATTGATTCTTCTTCTGTCGAGTGGGTATCGAGTCTATGGACTCGATTAACCCTGGTGTCAGAGTTTTTAAACCGCCTAGTAGCACAACTATCAGGCCTCTGACATGGTTTTGTGTAACGACCACTATCAAAGACAGCGACCGAGACCGACGGCTTAACGTGCCCTCTTCTCTTCTTCTTAATCTTTTTCTTTTCGGACAATCAGGTGATTCAGCCTGCAATGTCCTACCCAAACTGGGGAAAAATTCACAAAGTGATAAATTCTCAAATACCAACTTTGTGTTTCCCCCCCTGGGAATCGAACCCAGGACCTCCGGATCGGGAGTCCATGGCACTAGCCACTTGACCACGGAGGCAGTTAGGCTAAATTGATGAGTATGGCACATACCCCTAATTTGGCCTATGTTTTTATGACTGACTTTACTGCATCGGTGGTCTAGTGGTCTAGTGGTCTGAATTTATTATTTATTTATTTATTTAACAGTTTATTGTACACAATAAAATACAAAGAACATATACATATAAAACAAAAACACAACAGGCACAGCTTATTTCTAAAAAGAAATCTCCTTCAGCAGACCTAGGCTAGTGAAATAGCATTCTGAGAGGCAGATACGACGTGCACAATTAAAAATATTTAAAACAATAAATTATAATTAACTTATCACTAAAAAAATAAAAACAAACACAATTACTTGAAAAATATGCTAAATAATCCTACTAATAAATATTAATAATATATACTTATGAAATAAATAAACAATATACTGCTATATAGATAAAATACATACATATAATATATAAATAATATATATATACATATACTGATTAATTGGAAAGTGAAAGATAATGCTCTTTTACTCGCTTTTTGAACACAGAGATAGAATCTTGATTAAATCTTGGGCTCTCGACAATGGGGACAATGGCTTTGTGTTGTTTCTACGTATAGTTTGGTTAGGATATTGCAGCCTGATCACCTGATTGTTCGAAAAGTAAGATGATCCATGCTGTCGGATGGGCATGTAAATACTCGCTCCTGCGCTTGATTTCCCTCTGGTCGTGTCAGTCAATCTGTCATCAGAATAAGATATTGAAGGAGTAGATAATGCACCTGTGTGTAGCGCAAACACTTGGGCACTAAAAACTAGTCCTGCGCAATGGCCCATCTCTGAGAGATTGCGGTGGGAGGACTATTATTATTATTATGTTTTTATGTATTGTCCAATAATAGAAATAATGTATTATTTTTAACTATGCAAAAGTTTGATTCATTTACATATATACATACATACATACTATCACGCCTGTATCCCTAATGGGGTAGGCAGAGCGTGAACAACCCAAACAAAGGTCTTTCCGCCACGTCTGACAAGTTTTGAGGGTTGTTTAAGATAGAAGTGGATATTGCTGTAGTGACAGATTGTCAGCCCATCGCCTAAATTACAATATACCCTCGAATCCCTTAGATGGTTTTTACAGCATGCCCGGGAGGAGATGCAGCTGGCACATTCTACGTTATTCTGTCGCTCCCAGTCCAGCATGGATTCATTTACATTAAAGGCCGTATTTATAATCAGCTCTCACGAGTGACAGCGACCTTGGTGTCGGAAACGTCATTTCAGTACAAACTGGCCCGTTAAATCCATACTTAATATAAATTCGAGCCTTACAGTGTAAAGTAAATTACTGAATTTAATTTGTACTTTCTCTTTGAAATTCGTCTACCGTTTACAACGAATTGATTTCTGGCCAGCTTTATACAAACTCATGTTAAAGGGGCGAGTGATGAACAGTATGTTTGAACAATTTAAGAAACTATAAATATCTTCTTTCTTTCATGCTGGACTGGGAGCGAGGGAAAAACGTAGAATGTGCCAGCCGCATTTCCTCCCGGGCATGCTGTAAAAACCAGCTATGGGATCCGAGGGTTCTGTATATTGCAATTTAGGCGATGGGTTGACAACCTGTCACTACAGCAATATACCTACAAATCTATCAAATAACCCTCAAAACATTATCAGACGTGACAGAACAACCTTTGTTTAGGTCGTTTACGCTCTGCTCTAATGGGGTAACCATTACGGATAAAGGCGTGATTATATGTGTGTATGTATGTATAAATATCTGAAACTTGTATAAACGTGTCCAAAGAAACTTCATTTTTTTTTAACCCGGCGTGGGTAGCCTGAAGGTAATACCTATCGCCATGGCAACACGTAACACAGCCCGTGCAAGTTATATAAACTCATTTGGGCATCGCAACGCGAGTGGGCTGAGTTGAAAGGACGGTTGACGTCACGTGGCCCTTTCTGGTTACTAGTCTTCTCATCACTCATCTACAGATCATCTGTTTCCATGCTGCCCTGGGAGCGAGAGAAAAATGTGCCAGCTGCATTTCCTCCCCGGGCATGCTGTAAAAATCAGTAAAAGGGTCCGATTGTTTCAGAATATTGTGATTTAGGCGATGGGCTAACAACCTGTCACTACAGCAAAATACCTACAAATCCATCTTAAATATCCCTCACAACTTTGTCAGACATGGCGACCTTTGTTTATATCGTTGACGCTCTGCCTACCCCATTAGAAATAAAGGCGTGATTATATGTATCTACAGAACTCTGTTTTGTTGTTACCATGTTTGACTGAGAGTAAAATATCTGGTAGATACCATCGGCTAAACCTAAAATTAAAATCTATCTGTCACTTTCAAAATAATAAAATTTAAAAAGGACAGGTGATTTATACTCTATAGTTTTCTTTTTGTCCGCTAGATTTCCCTCAAAACTTTGTCAGACGTGGCGAAACAACCTCTCTTTAGGTCGTTTACGCTCTGCCTACCCCGTTAGGGATAAAGGCGTGATTATATGTATGTATGTAGATTTTGACGCGCATTTGCACGCTTCCCCAGTATTTCTGTCAATTTATTTTATTAATACTGAAATGACATTTCAGATACGCACTCAAACTCGCTGTCACTCATGAGTGCTGATTATAAATACGGCCCTAAGTGTGTTATAAAATTATAAATAAATATAGGTAGGTACAGCGAACTGCATATAATAATGAAGTTACATATAAATCAAAATCTTATGAACTGAAATAAGATAATCACTAAAAAAACAAATCATATAAAGAATATAATTATTTTTTCTTCTGTCCTTTTCCAATGTTTTTAGTCTGAAAATGACAAATAGATTTTAATTTTAGTTTTAGCCGGCAAATCTAGAATCGAGCCCACTATTAACACAACTTTGTCTGAAATTATCCTTAATATTTGCCAGAATAAAGACCGTGTGATTCTAACAACCTTTCCTTATAACTTTTTGATAGTAAAATATTTTCTTTGCTAACATTTAAACTACGTACAAACATGTTTGTTTATACTGGAGGTTTATGGTGGGAGCACGCTGGTGTTTGGAAAAGTTTGCAAACATTTATAAACACACGGTTCCGGCACAGGGCAGGCACTCTATACAATCCGCCGGTTTTAGTACTACATGCGCAAAAACGTGTTCGTACAGGTTTGAAGTGGGTTTGTGTGTGTGCTGCCGCCTAGTCGAAACTGCTCGCGTACCCGTTGGTGCGGGGGAGACGAGGTGAGGTAACATTTAAGATCGAGAGTGCCTCTTCTTTAGTGTTAGTTAGTATTATACCGGGTGTAAGGGACAGCGTTCTGCGAACTGATAAATTCCTTCAGGAAATAAAAAGAAAAATTGACTTTTCCATACAAAATGTCCTCGATCAGATAATTTGAAACGAAAAGCCTGTTTTTTTCACTTCCTGATAAAAAATCCTTGTGGAAGTTGTTCAGTATCGTTGACTGAGAAACCCAAATCCCTTACACTCCGTATTTTCTTTGGTTTGGGTGTGGAAGCTCTTGAATACTGCCCAAAATCAAGAGATGTCCGGCATTATCTGATCAAATTATAAAATAGAAACTACGAGTATAACCAATTCCCGATATATATTTTCCGACCGTAAGGGATAAAGGCGTGATTTTATGTATGTATGTGTACGCTCTGCCTACCCCATTAGGGATAAAGGCGTGATTATATGTATGTATGTATATTTTTCTCCCAAAAAAATTCGGTGATGGCGACCAATATCCTAGAGATCGGCCAACTGCGCAGGACTAGTTTTTAGTGCCCAAGTGTTTGCGCTACACACAGGTGCACTCTCTATTTCCTCAATCTCTTATTCTGATGGGACAGACTGACTGACAGACACGACCAGAGAAAAATCAGGCGCAGGACCGACTATTTACATGCCCATCAGACAGCATGGCTCATCTTATTTTTCAGATAATCAGGTGATCATCCTGCAATGTCCTACAATGTCCTAACCAAACTAGAAACAAGAACACAAAGTCATAGTTCCCCGCCGGGAATCGAACCCGGGGCCTCCGGGTTGAGAGCCCATGTCACAGACCGCTTGACCATGGAGGCAGTTATTTCAGATATTTCAGCGCCAAAGTATCGGTAACTCATCAAACTTTTTAGTACAATACAATATTTTTTATTGCACAAAGAAACACATACAACAGAAATAAAAAGGAACAAACGTGACAGTACAATATAGGCGGCCTTATTGCTAAAGCAGCAATTTTTACCAGGCAACCTTTATGTATAAAAATTGTACAAGCAGAAAGCGGGATAGTGCATATCACTACATATACTTACTTAAACGATACTTATAAATCAGACAGCTACACATTATACATTATTAGCTAAATAGAATTTCCTTCCATACTGGACTGGGAGCGAGAGAAAAACATAGAATGTGCCAACTGCATTTCCTCCCATGCTGTAAAAACCAGCTAGGGATCAGAGGGTTTCAGTATGTTGCATTTTAGGCGATGGGCCGACAACCTGTCACTACAGCAATATACATATAAATCTATCATAAATAACCTTCAAAACATTGTCAGACGTAGCGGAACGACCTTTGTTTAGCTCTGCCTACCCCATTAGGGATAAAGGCGTGATTAAATGTTTGTATGAATTTTCTTGTTTGCTCCTTGATCAGGGTAAATAAAGAAAAAAGTTGGTCGTCCCGCAGCTAAATGGGGGAACAATGTAGTAAAGACAGACGGAAAACCAGGCAAGGCTAGCTCAAGATAGGCAGACGTATCACGAGCAAGTGGAGGCCCTGCAGTGGGTAGAAACTGCCTCCGTGGTCTAGTGGCTAGTGCCATGGACTCCCGATCCGGAGGTCCTGGGTTCGATTCCCAGGGGGGAAACACAAAGTTGATATTTGAGAATTTATCACTTTGTGAATTTTTCCTCATTTTGGTTAGGACATTGCAGGCTGAATCACCTGATTGTCCGAAAAGAAAAAGCTTTCGTGCTACTGAGGGCATGTTGAGCCGTCGGGCCCAGTCGCTGTCTTTGATAGTGTTCGTTACTCAAACCATGTCAGTGGCCTGATAGTTGTGCTAGTAGGCGGTTTAAAAACTCTGACACCAGAGTTCATCGGGTCGATAGACTCGATACCCACTCGACAGAAGAAGAAGTGGGTAGAAATAGGCCTGAAAGGATAATCATGAAATAACCTGTAAAATGTTAAAGTTATGTATGTCATAGTCATCGTGAAAACAACCGCAAAAGTATAAAATTACATACATACATACATATAATCACGCCTTTATCCCTAATGGGGTAGGCAGAGCGTAAACGACCTAAACAAAAGTCGTTCCGCCACATCCGACAAAGTTTTGAGGGTTATTTAAGTTAGATTTGTATATTGCTGTAGTGACAGGGTGTCAGCCCATCGCCTAAATTACAATATACTGAAACCCTCGGATCCCTTAGCTGGTTTTTACAGCATGCCCGGGAGGAAATGCAGCTGGCACATTCTATGTTTTTCTCTCGCTTCCAGTCCAGCATGGAAGAAGTATAAAATTACGTGTCAAATTAAACTGTTGACGAATTGTAACATTCTAAAACGATGTTTACAACTATTGTTTGTTATTTGTTGTATATTCTCGGTTACGCGGAAGATCAGCGCTGTGGCGGTGTTTTACATCTCCATAGCATTAATGCTGAGCGTGACCCATTTGTCGCTTCACATACATACATACATACATAAATCACGCCTTTATCCCTTACGGGGTAGGCAGAGCGTTTAACGCCTCGTAAAAGGCGCTTTCGCCACGTCTGACAAAAATTGAGGGCAATTTTAGATTGTAATATGTATTGCTATAGTGACAGGTTGTCAGCCCATCGCCTAAATTACAATACACTGTAACCCTCGAGTCCCTTTTGCTGACTTTAACAGCATGCCCGGGAGGAAGGGCAACTGGAACATTCTATGTTTTTCTATCTCTCCCAGTCCAGCATGGAAGAAACACATTTTGTCGCTTCAGAACACATATATAACCTTTAAAATGTTAATATTTGTAATTTGGTGGCAAATAAATATTTTCTATTCTTCTATTCTATTCTATTCTTGTAAGCAATGGTGTTTGGTACCTTTATGTAATGTAATTTTAATCCAGTTTGCATCTTGCAGCTGGGAATCGAAACCGCAACCGCAACCTTGCACCAACTATCAACTGCAGCACTGAGGAACACACCACAACACCAGTGATCAAATATCTTGGACCAAAACTATTAGGTTCAACCTTCTTCTTCTTCTGTCGAGTGGGTATCGAGTCTATCGACCCGATGAACCCTGGTGTAAGAGTTTTAAAACCGCCTAGTAGCACAACTATCAGGCCTCTGACATGGTTTGAGTAACGACCACTATCAAAGATAGCGACCGGGACCGACTGCTTAACGTGCCCTCCGAAGCACGAAATCTTTTTCTTTTCGGACAATCAAGTGATTCAGCCTGCAATGTCCTAACCAAACTGGGGAAAAATTCACAAAGTGATAAATTCTCAAATATCAACTTTGTGTTTCCCCTCTGGGAATCGAACTCGGGACCTCCGGATCGGGAATCCATGGCACTAGCCACTAGACCACGGAGGCAGTTGGTTCAACCTAAAAGTTATGTCAATGTAATATAGTGTATTGAGTGCTACACATAAAGAACACAAGAACAAAGTACAATAAGAAACGTGTTAATGGACACATTCTAGGTTTAGTCTACCTAGCAAATTAAGTCAAAGTAAAATTACTCATTAGCTTTAGATTAGGCTAGATCGTAATATTTAAATGATGTTACCTATATAGGTAAAACATTTACAAAAAAAAACAAAACTTAAAGTTATGTTCTTCAATACCAAAATCTATTTTTCTTTATAAGATTTAGCTATTCTCTATGTACAGGTCATCTGGATCTTACGCAAAGTTATTTATTAGTCATCATCATCTCCCTAGCCTTATCCCGTATGTCACGGGGTCTGCTACCTAATCTAGGGGATTGAACGAGGGTACTGGTTTTTACACAGAGCGACTGCCATCTGACCTCCGCAACCCAGAAGGGAAACCAGACCCAATCCTAGATTAGGTCAGAGTTTTCAAGCCGCCAATGCTTAGCACTGACCTCTGACATGGCTGAACGACTAATATCTACGGTATTAAACGATATTAACCGGGACCAACGGCTTAACGTGCCTTCCGAAGCACGGAAAAAGCGCCGAATAAACGTACATATGAAATTCGTAAATCGAAAAACACATTGGTACGTGGTGGGATTCGAACCACGACCTCCCGCTCAGGAGGCAGCGGCCCTATCCACTACACCATCGGGGAAAGTTATTTATTAGTAGTTTAAAGAAAATCTAGTATTTATAATTTCTTCCGTACTGGAAGTGTGAGAAAAGCATAGAATGTCCCAGCTGCATTTTGTATTTTGTTTCTAAATGCCGAGATCAATACAAAATACCAATGATAACTTTTTTTTTAGTGAAGGTTCTTCAGTGTCGTTGACTGAGTAGCTTCTACTATTTTGCGGGACGCTGTCCCTTACACCCTGCATAGAGCCAAGGCAATGATCAAATAAAAAAACATATTTGACTTTTCTTTAACGCTCAAGTTATAATATAAATTTATATTCCTTTTTGTAGATATTTCTTTTACTATGAGTTGAGAGCTGTCAAATGTGACCTATTATGTATGAAGCCAACTCAAACTTGAGAGCAACATTATGTATGGATTTGATAGGCCAGTTTGTACTGAATAACATTTCTGATACGAACTCAAACTCGCTGTCACTCATTAGAGCTGATTACAAATACGGCCCGTATTGATAAACATACTTGAGACTGACAGCGAGTTTGAGTTCGTATCAGAAATGTAATTTCAGTACAATATAGCCTGTCAAATCCAGACTTCATATTGCGCTCAATCTTGAGATCGATTTATAAATACGAGCCTTAATTCTCGTATACCATACGTATTATGTAGTACATAATTAGACGTTTTGCCTTCATGTTGAGACCAGATTAGAACTCTGTGGTATTTCATTAATCATCTAGCAAAGTTTTGAAGTTGTGTGATTGACTTCAGAATAGACCTGCGAATAGTTTCGAAATCATTGCGTTGAACTCACACCAGCGCTGCGCAGTGAGATAAAACTTATAAATTTAATTAAATTTGAAATCCCACTTCTTCTTCTGTCGAGTGGGTATCGAGACTATCGACGCGATGAACCCTGGTGTCAGAGTTTTTAAACAGCCTAGTAGCACAACTATCAGGCCTCTGACATGGATTGAGTAACGACCACTAGCAAAGACAGCGACCGGGACCGACGACTTAACGTGCCCTTCGAAGCACGAAATCTTTTTCTTTTTCGGACAATCAGGTGATTCAGCCCGCAATGTCCTAACCAAACTGGGGAAAAATTCACAAAGTGATAAATTCTCAAATATCAACTTCGTGTTTCCCCCCGGGAATCGAACCCAGGACCTCCGGATCAGGAGTCCATGGCACTAGCCACTAGATCGCGGAGGCAGTTAAAATTCCACTTAAAATGTGAATTATTTAAAATAAGAAAAAAATGTTTCAAACCAGTGTGCTGTTCAAGCTAAATTTAAAATATCGATTATATCTATTCCCATGCTATTTCTAAACACAATACATGAATTAATTGTTACTAATACACCTATTTATGTAATACATACATATTTGTTGAAGTTAATTAATTGTACATACATACATATAGTCACGCCTTTATCCCTTATGGCGTAGGCAGAGCGTAAACGACCTAAACAAAGGTCACTCCACCACATTTGACAAAGTTTTGACGGTTATTAAAGATAGATTTGTAGGTATATTGTTGTAGTGACAGGTTGTCAGCCCATCACCTAAATTACAATATACTTAAACCCTCGGATCCCTTGCTGGCATGCCTTTTCCAACATGCCCGGGTGGAAATGCAACTGGCATATTCTATGTTTTTCTCTCGCTCCCAGTCCAGCATGGAATTATAAGTATTTATTTAGTAGTATTTATATTGTGTCAGTATTAAAATGAACTTAGTATGCACTATCCCGCTTTCTGCTATGTATGTAATACGAATATATTATTTATGTAATACGAAGTAAATTATTCGAATATTATTTGAAGACGAAAATAACTAACATAATAATACCATGCGTGAAATACTAAAATTTGATTAAATATTATTTTATCATAAATCGTACAAATTCACGTGAAAAGGTTACAACGTGGGTGTAAAATTATAACTATGAAACCAATAAGTCAAATGTCAAACATTTCAATTATTTATCGCTGTATCATATAAATCGTACGGTACAGAAGTATGTCTTGGCAACATTCTTGGATTAAATGGTTTAAAGATTATCGTATCAAACAAAAAATAATCTTACCACGCGGTATTAAAGTCCAATCTAATCTAGCTTATTGACAAATAAAATATTGAAAATCTCACTAATAAATATATCGTAGGGCGAGATTTACCGCAGAAAAATATGACTGATTTCTTCCACGCTGAACTGGGAGCGTGAGAAAAACATAGAATGTGCCAGCTGCATTTCCTCCCAGCTAACCAAACTAAGGGATCCGAGGGTTTCTGCATATTGCAATTTGGGCGACAGGCTGACGACCTATCACTACAGCAATATACCTACAAATGTATCTTAAATAACCCTAAAAACTTTGTCAGACATGGCGGAACGAACTTTGTTTATGTCGTTTACGCTCTGCCTACCCCATTAGGGATAAAGGCGTGATTACATGTATGTATGTATGTAAATATGACCTTTCGTGGTCTAAAACTACAATTCAAAGATCTTTAAACACAATAATACTTGCACTTTGATATATACGCCGTTCTCAAGATGTATGCTAAGACCCATGTCACATTTTCTTCGACATGCCTCCCTACTATACGTAAGTAATGTAACTACTTGGAAGTTGAGCAACAAACTTCCTTGCTAAGTCTAGAAACATGTCGGGAACAAACTCTATTTTGAGTTTAGATTCTGTTTAATTTCACAGAAACACCATGTACCCAGCTGTCGTTTCTACTTACTAAAAGTACTTAAATGCAAAATAAATAGAGCAGGCGATTTTCTTCTAGCGAGTAGATATGCTGAAGAGGGCCCGAAGGTGTAGTGGATAGGAGGTCGTGGTTCGATTCCCACCACGTACCAATGTGTTTTTAGATTTTCGAATTTCATATGTACGTTTATTCGGCGCTTTTCCTTGCTTCGGTTGGCACATTAAGCCGTTGGTCCCGGTTAATGCTTTTTAATACCGTAGATATTAGTCGTCAAGTCATGTCAGAGGCCAATGCTAAGCACTGGTGGCTTGAAAATTCTGACAGCTGGGTTGATCACTAACTTGGCAAAAACCTGATATAAGCTTGGGTCTGGTTTCCCTTCTGGGCTGCGGAGGTCAGATGGCAGTCGCTCTGTGTAAAAACCAGTACTCTCGTTCAATCCCCTAGATTAGGTAGCCGACCCCGTAAGATACGGGATAAAGCTAGGGAGATGATATGCTAGCTGCATTTCCTCCCAGGCAAGCTGTAAAAACCAGCTAAGGTTGGGCGATGGGCTGACAACCTGTCACTACAGCAATATACCTACAAATCTATCATAAATAACCTTTAAAACTTTGTCAGACGTAGCGAAACGACCTTTGTTTAGGTCGTTTACGCTCTGCCTACCCCATTAGGGATAAAGGCGTGATTATATGTATGTATGTATGTTTCCGAACCCGTGATGTGAGATATGGGATAAGGCTAGGGAGATTAGTAGGTATGCTGGACTGTAGGCGATAAAAACGAAGAATGTACCAGCTGTTTCCCTTCGCGATCATATTCGTTGTGAGTGCGAATCTCTTCACAAAATATTTGTTGACTTGTTCATTAAAACCGTCTTCAAAAGTAATTCTCAAATTCTTTTCTCGATGTCGTCACGTAAATTTAAGTTAGTGGAACGGAAGAGTGAGTTTCAATCTCGGAATATTTTGTGTCAGCTAAAACGTTATTTTCTTTTTAGATTTTAAGAATAATATCGCAATGATAGGATCTTGATTTGGTATCAGAAATACATACATACATAAAATTATGCCGTTATCCCTAATGGGGTAGGCAGAGCGTAAACGACCTAAACAAAGGTTATTCCGCTACATCTGACAAAGTTTTGAGGGTTATTTAAGATAGATTTGTAGGTATATTACTGTTGTGACAGGTTGTCAGCCTATCGCTTAAATTACAATAAATTAAAAAAAAAATAAGTTTTAGTTCAAGTAGCTTGTCTGGTTGATAAAAATAGAACAAAACAATAATTAAGTTGAGGACTAATAAGCAGTTGTGTCTTCTTTTCCACAGATAAAAAAAAAAAGATAATTAAGTAAGTAATTGATGTTTCTTTTGACTACAAAGTGTGTTATTATTACATTACGTATTCCCTATGAGCAATGAACAAAATGTGACACCTTTGTTTTTGTTTGTCTGAATTTTATGTGGTAAAGTTTATAAGTCTAGCTTGATGTAAGTGATAATTATAATAGTTATAAAATAGCTCCAACGGTCTCCGAACCGGTACCAACTGAAAACCAGCGCCATGGCTCCGGCTATGGCATTATGCTGAGTTGGAACCGTTTCGGTATAGTTGTAAGGTCTTTATTTACTTTAGTTCTTGACGTCACCTTTTTACTGCAATTATGCCGAATAAATAAGATAAGATAAGAATATACTTTATTGCACAGAAAAGACACAAGAGAAAATAAAATTAAATGAAACAAATAGTAGTACAAATAGGCGGCTTTATTGCTAAGCAGCAATTTCTTCCAGGCAACCTTAGGGTACCGGAAAATAAAAAGTTGAACTAGTGGGCTGGTAATAAATGATTTTTCTTTCTTTCCTTTAACATTTTTTGGTGGAATTGTTGTACTTTTTTCCGATGCGTTCTTGCAGGTGAAATCCCTATTCTTAGGCTCGTATTTTTGAAGCTATCATAAACATACATACATACATATAATCACGCCTTTATCCCTAATGGGGTAGGCAGAGCGTAAACGACCTAAACAAAGGTCGTTTCGCCACGTCTCACAAAGTTTTGAGGGTTATTTAGGATATATTTGTAGGTATATTGCTGTAGTGACAGGTTGTCAACCCATCGCCTACATTGCAATATACTGTAACCCTCGGATCCCTTAGCTGGTTTTTACAGCTTGCCCGGGAGGAAGTGCAGCTAGCACATTCTATGTTTTTCTTTCGCTCCCAGTCCAGCATGGAAGCAATCATAAACTTGAGAGCAATATTAAGTATGGATTTGACAGGCCAGTTTTTACTGAAATTACATTTCTGATACGAACTCAAACTCGCTGTCAGTCTCAAGTGCGGATTATAATTACGGGCCTTATGCTCGTATTTCCAAGCGATCTCAAACGTTAGAGCAAAATTAAGCATGGATTTGACAGGCCAGTTTTACTGAAATGACATTTCTAATACGAACTAAAACTCGTTGTCACACTTGAGCGCTGATTACAAATACGGTACATAACCTTGGAAAAGAAACAAAAGCCTATTTCTATCAAAGTTGTAACCTAGACCATGATAGCTGCTGGCTGTATCCTGTTTTGATTCGAATCTTGAATCTCATCACAGGGAGACACAAACTTCAGCAATATCACAAACACATCTCCCTCCAGTTGTCTTTGCTACAAGATATGTCAGACAATATTTGCCTATAATACAGGGATGCATTCAGGCGTTTATAAGTCATCAGATTCCATACATACATATCATCACGCCGTTGTCCCTAATGGGGTAGGCAGAGCGTAAACGACCTAAACAAAGGTCGTTCCGCCACGTCTGACAAAGTTTTGATCCTATCGCCTAAATTGCAATGTACTGAAACCCTCCGAGCCCATAGCTGGTTTGTACTGCATGCCCGGGAGAAGCTAGCACATTCTATGTTTTTCTGTCACTCTCAGTCAACAGATTCCATGTAATTTTAAATATATTAAGACTAAATATAGGTTGATTGTCAGTGAATTAATTAACAAAGAAAGGAAGAGAAATTCGACTCTTATAAAAATAAAAAATATTATAACTGTTGAAAATATTGTCGTCTGGTTATTTGTTTCTTTTTCTTCCATGATGGAATAGGAGCGAGAGAAATACATATAATGTGCCAGCTGCATTTCCTCCCAGCTAACCAAACTAAGGGATCCGAGGGTTTTAGTATATTGCAAATTAGGCGATGCGATGGGCTTACAAACTGTCACTACAGCAATATACCTACAAAGCCTATCTTATATTAACCCTCAACTGTCAATTGAGATACTTCTTACGATACCTCAGTTTTTAAATTCTGATGAGTAGTATAGAAGTTATGAGGAAATAGATGAACGAACATACATACCCACATGCATACATACCAGTCAAAATCCCTACTATTTGCTTTGCCGTAGTCGGGTCATCACTACATAGTATAAAACAAAATCGCTTTCACCGTCCCTACATCCCTATGTATGCTTACATCTTTAAAACTACGCAACGGATTTTAATAGATAGAGTGATTCAAGAGGAACGTTTATATATTGTGTAATACATGCATAATATAGTCGAAAAACACCGATGATTTCCCTGCGAGACCGGGGCGGGTTGCTAGTAAGGGATAAAGGCGTGATTGTATGTATGTATTATTAGCGCCTCCCACTCAATACATCCCTGTCAACTCCCCATAGAAGTAGGGTAAATCCAATATGTCGGAAATGTTTTCCATATAGCCAGTATCGGCTCCTTGTTTTCCTCTTATCCTGCTCTCTGTTGACGTTTCTTTAGTTCGTACTAGTTTTTTTTACGACAATTCTATAGGGAAACTTTTTCAACGAGTTTTGGACGGGAATATGGCGCTTTTAGAGCTTCCCTTGTTGATTTGAAAGGGTACTTTTATATTTTCGCGTAATTGAGTCAGCCTACGTACATAAACACGTGCGGGGTAGGCAGAGAGTTGACATTTCGCCACGTCTAATACTTAAATAATTTTCAAAAGACACTTGTGTTTTTCTGTAGAAACTGCTTGTCAGCGCATAAACATGTCTACATATTTTATGAAATCAACAATGCATCTTCTTTTAAAATTATATAAGAGTCCTAAAATAAAAATTTGTTCGAGACACGCGGTAGCATGTCCAAGTCAAGCTCAAGCCACACGAAGAGAACTGGCCGGCAGCATCGTGTGTATATTTACAGGAACCATTTGGAGACACTTTTGACCCCTTCATAACTCGAAAACTACTAAACTTAAATACACCAAATTTGGTTTATATATTAAGATCTTCTAGATACACAAGTACTTTAAATTTTATAAAGATAGATCTAACGGTTATTTAAATATTAATTCTGAAAATTCGATTTTTTTATGACTGATTGACTGACTGACTGACATACATATCAAAAATCAATTAATCAAAAACCCAATGATCTAGGAAGTTGATATTTGGAATTAAGATTGATTATAATGACAGCAAGTTAGAAATGTAAAAATAAAAAAAATATTGGACCCCCTCCCATACAAGTGAAAGGAGGGTTTTTTTAAATATTTTTACCTACTATATTGAGTGGGCTATTGTTAGACAGGTCTCATAAAATTAGGTGGAGGTTTCTTTGAAAATAATTGCATGTTATGGGTCCTTCTCGAGATATTTGCATTTAAAGTAGTCGTTCTTAAAAACAAAAAAATATCAAAAGCCTTACCCGCTTCCAAATGACCTAGGAAACTGATATTTATGATATTTGGGATAAAAATTGATTATAATAACGCATGGTTAGAAATGTAAAAGTTATCATTTTAAAAAAAAACCTGCCCTACAAGTGAAAGGGGGGCATTTTTTATTTTTTAAAATCAAAATCAATTAAAATCAAATTTCTTTATTGCTAGTCACAGGTAGTCTTCTTCTTCTTCTTCTTCTTCTGTCGAGTGGGTATCGAGTCTGTCGACCCGATGAACCCTGGTGTCAGAGTTTTTAAACCGCCTAGTAGCACAACTATCAGGCCTCTGACATGGTTTGAGTAACGACCACTATCAAAGACAGCTACCGGGACCGACTGCTTAACGTGCCCTCCGAAGCACGAAATCTTTTTTTTTTCTTTTTTGGACAATCAGGTGATTCAGCCTGCAATGTCCTAACCAAACTGAGGAAAAATTCACAAAGTGATAAATTCTCAAATATCAACTTTGTGTTTCCCCCCTGGGAATCGAACCCAGGACCTCCGGATCAGGAGTCCATGGCACTAGCCACTAGACCACGGAGGCAGTTAAACACAGGTAGTAAAGATATTACATACAGTTTCATGGAAGTATCTTACTATTATCAGCAATCAGCATGCAATATATTTTCTGTGTTAGATTATTACATTATAATTAAACAAATGTCATACAATTCATAACGTCATCATAAAGTCAAATCATTAAAATTATCATTCAAAAAAATTTCTATAGTAAATACCATTTCATCGTCAATAAATTGTACAATTTGATTTAAAATAGTTGAATTATTTTAAAGAGTCAGGTAACTTATTAAATAATTTAGGTGCCATCGCTAACGCCGTATTTGCATAGAATACCATGTTAGGTCGTTGCAGGGGATAGACCTCAAATTTGTTTTTTGTATTTCTTGGACGTCTGCTCTCGATCACCCTAAAATAATTTAAATTAGCTTTGACAAATAAACATGCTACAAAAGTGTGTGTGAGGGCAAAGTTAGTATTTTAAGACTTTTAAAATAAGGAACGCAACTCTGTCCTTGGTTTAAGCACAGAATATATAATAGTACTAGCGTACAGAAGGCTCACTCCCTAAGAAACAGCAAGTTTAGGTATGATTAGATACCTACACTTCCCAGCGCCGCTTGCCTGCAAGCTAAATTGTACCTTATGTCAGCGCGCGAACTGTGAACGTTGTTTGCGCGCCGCAGTTCAAGGACGTTGCCGCCGGCGATCGCAAAGGTTGTCACTTGCGAACTTTTTGATTCTTATTCATAAATGCGATTTTGATTTTAAACTAAGACATTATTATGTGTAACTAAGAAAACTACGAATCATTAAATTATTTAGCATAATAAATACACAACGAATCCATAATCCATACCTTTCAATATCGCACGGAACTTGAAAGAATGTTAGTTCGGATTCCTTGGTCTTTCTTTTATTTAGACATCCGTAAACACAACAATACCTTTTATACGGATTACTATAACTTTTAGCTTTGGTTTTATTATTAGATGCCATATTGCTTGTTGATTTTAGCAGCAAAATCACGAAAAAGAAATTGACGCAACGCGACTAGCGTGCGAACTGCGAGCCGCGCGGCAGCCCACTGACATTAGCCGCTCCAAGCGGCAGTTCGGCCGAACCTACCTAAACTCGCGAGTGAACCAGGCCTGGTTTAAGCGACACATGGCCCTAATACATCGTTTTTGTTTTAACTACTATATTGAGTAGGGTACCGTTAGACAGGTCTTATAAAATATGCTAGAGGTTTGTTTGAAAGGAAGTGCCTTAAATGGGTCCTTCTCGAGATATTTGCATTTTAAGTCGCCGTTCTTAAAAACAAAATAAATAATCAAAAACCTATCCCACTATCAGAAGACCTAGAAAATAAAATTTGGTGCGAAGGTAGCTTATAATGATACCATAATGGAAACATAAAAAAAAATTTTTTTGGACTCCTTCCCATATAAATGTTTTTTTTACCCTACAAAATTAAAGTGGGGTGTCATGGGTGTCATAGAAAGTTCAAATTCAATATGAATGTAGGTTATAATTTTCAATAGATTTGTTTTTTGAACATGAAGAATATGTAAGAATCAAATTATTTACTTACCTACAAAAAGTAATGATATCCCACCAAAAACAAATGTAAAAGTGAAAGCCAAGTTCGTGGTGGTCTTGGAATTGCACAAAAAGTTGTGAGATCTGAAAAAGGGAGTCAAGTCTAAGGTCTTTTATAGTAATTCTTAGCTTTTTCAATAAGGTTCATTTAATGTGACTTGGCTGTTGTAGAGTGGCGTTGTAAATGACAGGTTGTATTATTCTCTACAACGGCCAAACTGTCCTCTACATTGATGTTTTTGGTGGGATTACAATTAATGAAATTAACATAGTAAATATAAAAGTAATAATAAATGGAGCTGAACGCTACGGCGTAGCATACGTAGCAATCTACTACGAAGTGTCTACGAATCCGAATGGAATAGGTATGACGAATACAAGTCAAGTCCGCAACTTTTTATGTAATGATAAAAACGCTTTCTTGTATGAAAATACCTAGCTATTACGTCACTGTATAGTAAATATTGTCTACTCAAATCAGTAACTTCTATATTTTTTTACTATATTATTAAATCAAATCGTTCGTTCGTGTTTTGTTCGTTGTATTACTGTCCTCATTGTAACTTTTTCTCTTGTTGGTACCATTTCTATCCGTTTGACACACAGTCTAAATAAAAGTTATAATCAATCAATCAATCTAACACGCATTATTTTTTTTAATTATGATGGAAATTCGTAATATTTCAGTTATCAGTTTTCTTCCATGCTGGACTAGGAGAGATAGAAAAACATAGAATGTTCCAGCTGCCCTTCCTCCCGGGCATGCTGTTGAAGTCAGCAAAAGGGACTCGAGGGTTACAGTGTATTGTAATTTAGGCGATGGGCTGACAACCTGTCACTAAAGCAATACATATACAATCTAAAATTGCCCTCAATTTTTGTCAGACGTGGCGAAAGCGCCTTTTAAGAGGCGTTAAACGCTCTGCCTACCCCGTAAGGGATAAAGGCGTGATTTATGTATGTATGGAAATTCGTTATATTTCAGTTATCAGTTTTAAGTGTAAACGTTTTGTTTTTTTTTTATACTATCCATTCATCACGCCTATTTTACCACTCTGACACAAAGTTTACCCCCACATACATACATACTCAGCTACTTACTTTACTTCCAGGTTGGACTGGGAGCGAGAGAAAACCATAGAATGTCCAAGCTGCATTTACTCCCGGGCATGCTGTAAAAACCAGCTAAGAGATCCGTGGGTTTCGGTATATTGCAATTTAGGCTATGGGCTGACAACCTGTCACTATAGCAAATTACCTTCAAACCTATCTGAAATAAATCTCAAACTTTGACAGCCGTGGCGGAACGACCTTTGTTTAGGTCATTTACGCTCTGGCTACCCCAGTAGGGATAAAGGCGTGATTATATGTATGTACATACTCAAGTATTTACATTACGTGAAGTATTGTATCCTGTGTTGTATCGGAAGTGTGTCATGCTATAGTTAGGTCCCCTAGGGACTGTGCTCTGTTCAAAGGATGTTTACTTCCGGTAGCTGAAATGCCTCCGTGGTCTAGTGGTCAGAGCCATGGGCTTACGATCCGGAGGTCCTGGGTTCGATTCCTAGGGGTTGAATTCGAAGTTGATATTTGTCAATTTATCACTTTGTGAGACTTTCACCAGTTTGGTTAGGACATTGCAAGCTGAATCACCTGATTGTTTGAAAAGAAAAAGGATTCCGTGCTTTGAAAGGGCACGATAATATTTTCATTATAGCCGACAACCCGCGACTTGCCGTCAGCGCCACGGCCGGCTACAGCCGACAAAATGTACTTAAAAAGTTTATGTTAATGCTGGTTTTGAAACTATATGTTTTTATTTTTTCGCATATTTCATTTTTGTACCTTCTACTTTGATTCATAAACTTTTGCGCTTAAATATTTATTCGTTTTGTAGTACAAAATAAGAAAAATACTAATTACGTTTTGAACCTGCAGAAGTACAATTCGCACACGCCACAGTCGGCCCTACACGACTGGAAGTGTTGTTCTTTGCTAGTTCAAATATAAAACATCGATACGTCTACAATATATATACGGATTATACTATGCGTATATTTGTCAAGTCTGTCATAACAATAACGTTTTTCTATTATTCTAATGTATAATGAAAATATTTCCGTCATCGATTTACAGAAATATGCTAAGAATTAGACATTTTTTTCTTTGTTTAATTGAGTATCGACAAACCGGTTTCGCCGACTCGTGTACAGCGATAATTGCTTGACCATTGATAGTTCGTCGTTTTTAATGAATATTCAACATAAGTAAAATAATAAAAAGAAAAGGGAATGAATGACTAAAAAAGTCGCAACGAAATATTAAAATAGGTACCCGAATAAATCCTTTGATGTTCTAAAGTTGAAGAATTTCATTTTTATATTTTTTATCGATGATCTATATTACATCCTTATTTGTCCTAACGGTTTGAGAAAATTTAAATGCCACCGACGCCACAGTCGTCTATAGCCGACAACGCGATGTATAGAGACGCGTAATAGAGATGCGCCAGTGCTAATTCGAAAACTGAACTAAAGATAAACTTATTGAATATTCCAAGTATTGCTTAGTATACCACCTCTACTACCACTATGATATATTATTGTTTTGACCTATATGAAAAAATAACTGAAAATTAGGAAGCAAAATAATGGTTTTACAGTAATTGCAACTTGGTTTAAAAAGTAAAGATTTACTATCGATAAGAACTGTTGGGTATCTCCATTTTATTGAGTATTTCTTTACCTAGGAATTGGTGTGGCCCTGGTTGCAATTTTTTACCTGTATTGCTTGGCGGCGAAAAGGTTAAACCGTTGGTCCCGGTCGCTGTCTTTGATAGTGGTTGTTACTGAACCCATGTCTATTAGCTGAGCTGTGCTACTAGGCGGTTTTGTAAAGTTTGACACTAGGGTTCATCGGGTCGATCGACTCGAGAAACCGCTCGCTAAGATGAAAAAGGTTGCTTAACATAAGAGGAAACACAATGAGATCGTAAGTTTTTAAGCGCTCGTGATCATTAAATTTTCACTCACATTAAATGAAATCACGTCTTTAACCTTAAGGTTAGACCGCACTAGGACGTAGCAGCAGCGGCGCGGCACGGCACGACACTGCGCGACAAATGATTCTTTGTATGAAAATGTATGAGATGAACCGCATTGAAGCAGCACTGAAGCTGCAGCGGAGCGGCGAGGCAATGTCAGTTCATACATTTCGACATATTTTGTCGCGCAGTATGGCGTCACTTTTCTGCACCTACGTTCTTGAGCGGTCTAACATTTAGAGAAAGGTAGAGCGTCATAAACCTAATAAAAAGCTTGGCATATTTTGACAGTAATTTCATAGTTCATCGGGTCGGCATTGCTGAAACTTCAATACACCAATACCCTAGAATCTCTTTACTGTACAGTATGTCTGGCATTTTTTTTTTAACATACATAACTCACAGAGCGTCAACGACCTAAACAAAGGTTATTCCGCCACGTCTAACAAGTTTTGAGGGTCATTTCCTTGGACGAATAAGAGGTTGTTTCGTCCAAGGTCATTTCAGATAGACAAACATACGTATTTCTCTAGTGACAGTTTGTCAGCTCATCGCCTTTAGGTACAATACACGGAAACCCTCGAATCCCTTAGCTGGTTTTTATAGCATACCCGGAAGGAGATGCAGCTGGCACATTCTATGCTTTCATTTCACTTCCAGTCCAGCATAATATCAGAAATATGATGTGTATTTAACATTACAAACATAATGATGTAGCAGTAGTAGACCAATACCTATTTCGTTAACAATTTACTCGTACATACATACATATAATCACGCCTTTATCCCTAGGGGTAGGCAGAGCGTAAACTACCTAAACAAAGATCGTTCCGCCACGTCTGACAAAGTTTTGAGGGTTATTTAAAATAGATTTGTAGGTCTTTTGCTAGTTGAAGGAGCAAACTCTTTCACTTTAATTATGTTATTAAGATAAACTGTAATTGTTGTTTATACGGAGCGGAAATGTTAAAGAAAAGTAATGTGGTCCGATTCCGTAGAGCGTTTATTGCACACTAAAGGTAAAAAGTATTGTAACATGTAAAACTGCATATATTGCTAAATAAGCGTCCGTATGACGTAGGTAAAGCAAATACATATAAATTATAATAATGTCGAGTAGGCTCGTACACTAGTAGTGACTGTAGTGACAGGTTGTCAGCCCATCACCATAATTGCAATTTACAGAAACCCACGGATCCCTTAGCTGTTTTTTACAGCATGCCCGGGAGGAGATGCAGCTGGCACACTTTATGTTTTCTCTTTATTTCCAGTCCAGCAAAATATCAGAAATATGTTGTAAAGGTCCGAAAATTTATCATTACAAACATAACGAATCTAAGGGCCGTATTTATAATTAGGTCTCATGAGTGACAGCGTGTTTGAGTTTGTATCAGAAATTTCATTAAGGACCTGTCAAATCCGTACTTAATATTACTCTCAAGTTTGATATCGCTTCATGAATACGAGCCTAACAGACCAATATCTATTTCTTACCTACATTAAAAATTTACTCGTTCTATCATAAATATCGTAGTAGATAGCGAGATAGCAGCATTTCGCCTCATTCAGCCTAATAAAACCCTCATGAAGGAACGACTCACATAAAATAGTTTTTAGTTGAAACGAACGGCCCGCCGCCCCAGGGCGAAAATGAGAACAGATGGTAAACAGGCTGTGGAGGAATTTTAAAGGCAAATAGGTTTTGGAAGAAATAGTTTTGTGGCATTTAATATTCTAATTATTATCAGATGCAATCGAGTATTTTTCTTCCATTCTGGACTGGGAGCGAGAGAAAAACATAGAATGTGCCAGCTACAAACTGTAAAAATCAGTTTAGGGATCCGAGGGTTTCGGTATTTTGTGATTTAGGCGATGGGCTGACAACCTGTCACTGCAGCAATATACCTACAAATCTATATATATATACTTTATTGCATAAACACAAAAGAAATGTAATTTACAAATTTAGTGTGCAAGGGCGAACTTATCTCTATGAAGAGATCTCTTCCAGCCAACCCAATGGTAGTAAGAGAAAGTAAATAATTTTGAGGGGACAAGAAAATGCAACATTAACAGAGACTAGTAAAACAAAAAATTAAAAATACTTACATACCTATACATAGAATAAATACCTACCGTATATTACTATCTTAAATAAACATACATATATACTAAACAATATATTGATACATACATATACGAATAAACTACTACATAAATACATACATCAAAATTGTTCAGATAAGAAGTGCTCTTTTAATCTTTTCTTAAAGACATTCACAGAGGGACTGTCTTGAATTGTCTTAGGCAGTTTATTCCACAGTTGTGCAGCTTTTACGGAAAAGGAGTTGAAGAAGAACTTGGTATTCGCACTAGGCAACTCCAGCACCTTAGTGATGCAGGCGCGCCTAGGGCGGGGATCTGGAGGAAGGTGTTGGAAACGGGAGCGGAGATAGTCAGGAGTGGCAGGATTGTGAAGGATGTTGTAAAGAGTGGTCAGGATGTGCACATCACGCCGAAGTCGAATTGGAAGCCATTTAAGCTGAGCACGAAATTCAGAGACATGATCGTATTTACGAAGTCCGAAAATAAATCTAATTGCCAGGTTTTGTAGGCGCTCAAGCTTGTTAAGTAATTCTTCCGTCGCATCCAAATAACAAACATCAGCGTAGTCGAGAATAGGGAGAAGAAGAGCTTGTGCAAGCATAATTTTAGTTTTAAAGGAAATCTATCTTAAATAACCCTCAAAACTTTGTCAGACGTGGCGGAATGACCTTTGTTTAGGTCATTTGCGCTCTGCCTACCCCATTAGGGATAAAGGCGTGATTATATGTATGTATGTATGCAATTTAGGCGATGGGCTGACAACCTGTCACTACAGCAATATACCTTGAAATCTATCTTAAATAACCCTCAAAACTTTGTCAGACGTGGCGGAACGACCTTTGTTTAGGTCGTTTACGCTCTGCCTACCCCATTAGGGATAAAGGCATGACTATATGTATGTATGTATGTACAAACGAGTTCACTTCACACAACTTTTTGAATTGCAATGGATGCCCCTTCCTGACTCTAGTCTAGGCCAATGGTGACCGAAATAAAGTCGACGATGGAGCAAGCTTACTTAAAATTCTTAAGGTACTGGCATTCCCACACTCAGAAAGAACACAGCAAGCTACTTGGTGCCGGATCCCGGTCGACAGCCGGTGAGGGGGTAGCAACCCAGGCTACAGCCGATCATATTAATCACCATATTTACTTTTGATTTCCCCTAAAAACATGGCATCAAGACATAGAATTCGTAGGCACAAAATGGTCCTTCCATGCTAGACTGGGAACGAGATCATAACATAGAATGTGCCAGCTGCATTTCCTTCCGGGCATGCTGTACAAACCAGCAAGTTATCCCAGGGTTTCTGTATATTGCAATTTAGGCGATAGGCTGACAACCTGCCACTACAGCAATATACGTACATTACGTAGAAACCTATATTAAATAACCCTCAAAACTTTGTCAGACGTGGCGGAATGACCTTTGTTTAGGTCGTTTACGCTCTGCCTACCCCATTAGGGATAAAAGCGTGATTATATGTATGTATGTATGTACAAAATGGTTCGTAAAGGCTAATAAGTTAGCATAGCTTTTATTAGCCTTCAGATTAGAACACGACCATTGCACTGTGAACCTTTTTCAATTGGCTTCGAGCCTCACTTGGACAATGGCCAAGGCATTTTAGTCGTGTAGGGAAATGTCCAAAACTATTTAAAATCCAGGAAAATGTTCATTCGTTTTGTGGGTTTGTTGGTGTTACCTCTAGAGTTTTAACTCTTATTAGAAGCCTCTTATTTTAGTAAATTTTAGGAAATCATTGATTGTGAAAAGCACAACGTTAAAAAAAAATGTGTTGAAAATATATAGAATTCTTTAGAACGATGTTTAAAATATTTAGGTATCGAACTATTTGGAAGTTGCGAATAAAGTTCAATATTTCTTAATCATTTAAAGCTAAGCTACTATTATTTATTCTGTGGCTAAGCTTAAATAGCCCTAAAAACCATCTGAAAAAGTCTATATACATGGTGCTCCAAAAAACTCAGTCTATTAATCATCCTGTCGCCTCTACTACAGGGTGTTGACAAGTTGTCACTACACAGGGTGCGGTTTAATTTCGCGCGGACTATAAATCATGCGTAAAAATCATTAGCGTTTTTTTATGGACCCTCTTCCGGGGAGGATGTTTAATTTTGTTTTTTTTTTATTTGGCAGTAATGTTCGAACTTTGTACAAGCTTTTTGAAGAGCGGTTTTATCCGCGTTATTTTTTTTCCCTTGAAAATGAAGGTTTTTTCACGGTGTACCCTAATGTCCCATTTATTCTAAGACCTAAACTATATGTATGCTAAGTTTAATCCCGTTTCGTGCACTGGTTGAAGCGTGTGATCAGACATTCAAACTTTTCCATTTATAATATTAGTAAGATAAGATTTTACAGTGCAAAGAGAATAGGGACCAAAAATGAATATTCATAAAATGATTCTTAGTACGAGTATTTCGCATAACTGAGCTTGACTGAGCCACAGGGCGGGCACTCCATACAAGCCGCTGATTTTCGTACTACATGCGCAAAAACGTGTCCGCACAGGTTTGGAGTGAGTTTTTATGTGTGCTGCCGCCTAGTCGAAACGGCTCGCGTACCCGTTGGCGCGGGGGAGACGAGGTGAGGTAACATTTCAGAGCGGGGGTGGGAGTGCCGCTTCTTTAGCGTTAGCTAATATTATATTTTCTTTGACTGAGCTGACCTTGTGTGCGAGCGTGAGTTATCACTCGAGAGCAGTTAATCTAAAATATGTATACAATGACGTGTACAGTACAGGTATTATAATTAGGGCTTACATATTTACACATACATACATACATATAATCACGCCTTTATCCCTAATGGGGTAGGCAGAGCGTAAACGACCTAAGCAAAGGTCGTTCCGCCACGTCTGACAAGTTTTGAGGGTTATTACAGATGATCATGACGTATATTGCTATAGTGACAGGTTGTCACTATAGCAATATATACATATTTACATACATACATAAAATCACGCCTTTATCCCTTACGGGGTAGGCAGAACGTAAAACGCCTCCTAAAAGGCGCTTTCGCCACGTCTGACATAAATTGAGGGCAATTTTAGATTGTAATGTGTATTGCTGTAGTGACGGGTTGTCAGCCCATCGCCTAAATTACAATACACTGTAACCCTCGAATCCCTTTTGCTGACTTCTACAGCATGCCGGGGAGGAAGGCCAACTGGAACATTCTATGTTTTTCTTTCTCTCCCAGTCCAGTATGGAAGATAGGGGCTTACACCTTATTTTAATCTTGGCTCAAGACAGGCTCGAGGTAAGCTCATTACAGTATTATACTAAAGGTATTATAAAATACGACATCCTCTGCCATATTTCATGTTTAGAAAGTACAGTGTAATATTATTAATTACATACATCATCTCCCTAGCCTTGTCCCGTATCTCACGGGGTCGGCTTCCTAATCTAGGGGATTAAACGAGGGTACTGGTTTTTACACAGAGCGACTGCCGTCTGACCTCCGCAACCCAGAAGGGAAACCAGACCCAATCCTAGATTAGGTAAGAGTTTTCAAGCCGCCAATGCTTAGCACTGGCCTCTGATATGGCTTAACGACTAATATCTACGGTATTAAACGATATTAACCGGGACCAACGGCTTAACGTGCCTTCCGAAGCACGGAAAAAGCACCGAATAAACGTACATATGAAATTCGAAAACCGAAAAACACATTGATACGTGGTGGGGTTCGAACTACTGTAACAACCCCCCCCCCTCTCCTAAAGAAATCCTATCAACCCTAGGTAAATGATATGTGAAAGGAAATGTGAGAGAGGTGTGGAGGAGAGTTAGGAATGTGGAGAGGATTAGAGGAGAGGAAGGGAATAGGAAAGAGGAATAGTGGATGGGAATGTCTAGTAATAAGGTTACAAATATGGCTCGTGATCGTGATCGTCTAGTATTATAGTTAGGACCGTACGTTGTGTAATGAAATTTATAAAAGTAACCCAAATCCTTTAAAGTGGTAGTGGGATGTCATAACTTAGCTCTCTTTAGGTTCTTGGGACAACATGGGGACAGTGCGCAGCGGGATAACGGAACCTCCGATTCCAGCTCCAACCATTCGCTGGTAGAGGATTTATGTGCTCGCCAACCATCAACGAATGAGATTTACTTCAATTACCAATTCCCAGACACTAATAAAGACAGTAAATAGCCTAGGAACTTGTCCTTGATGCAAAACCCATCATGCGAGCCCCAGAAAAGGAAAGAGGAGGCACTTCTGTGCCCTCCAATTAGTTTTTGTTTTGGCCAAGCCTCAGGCCAGAGATAAGTGACAGCGCACTTAGGAGTTTTGGAACGAGTCCAGATTGATGAACAGCATCATGTAAAATATAATTAATTTGAGCTGATTTATTGGTCAGCCAACCAAGACAGAGCAAGTCATGTCTGATGTAATTTGTAGTAAGTTGTGATGTCCAATTGAGAAACATTGTCCCAACAAAGGTTTTATAAATTGTTGTCCAGCTATGCTGGAAGCACCGACTATGAAACTGCACCAGTCATCGATCTCCACTTATGATATGCACATCCAGGAGTCAGTAGAATAGATAGGGATGCCGAAGCTAGTCCCAGATAATATAACAATCATTCACACCGCAAGCCATAGGTTCGTTGTAGATATAGGAGTGATAGGCAAGAGCAAGTAGTGACTGATTGTCAGACTTCTTTAGTGCAAAATAAGCTTCTGTGATCTTAATGCTGTTACAGACATATCGAATGCTAAGATGTAGTATGTGATGGAGGTTTGACCATGGCTGACACCATGCCGCTCAATTGACATCAAGTCATGTAGTAGTTCAGTAGTATAATGGCTTGTCAAAGCCAACCAACCATAAATCAGTCATATAAAATTCACATAAAGTGAATAAATATAAAATTTTAATTCCAGACCCGTTCCAGGGTAATTTGAGGTTGTAGGTAGGATTCAGATAACATCATCCCACATTCCATGCTGTATTGGTTTGGTAAGTATAATGAATACTCCCATTAGGTAATTGGACCATAGTCCCAATCAGTTGCAAGTATAAAACCCACACATTAGTAGGTATATTATTAAAGATAAACTTTGTCAGTCTGTAGAACAGGATCATCAATTGTATAAAACCTACATAGTAGGTATCTGAGGTGAACGTTCCCACCAAGTTTGTAGCTGGTGTTCTAGAGTCTAGAACATACATACATATAGGATCATGAATCCAATAAATGTTTCAAAACATTGTCCGTTGAATATATTGCACAATAAAGTGAATATAAAATCAATTCAGTATCCACTGCCAGAATAAGCATGTAGGTATGAATGACTCATACATAGGTATTAAATCCACAGTTAAGTGAATATAAATCAGTTCAGTAGTTTATTTGAGAAGAATAGGTAAGTATTTTGTCTCCTCTGCCAGGATAGGTAAGTATGAACAATTCATACATAGATATAGTTATAAAAACATAGAATGTATTAAAATAATTTATACATTACACTGCTGGGCATCTCATGAAACATTAGGATGATGCTTCTCTGCTTAAAGGGAAGGTAAGGCAGGAATTTTGGTAAAGGGAAGGGAGAGAACTACCTACCTAAACACAAACTAGGATCCCAAATAGCTACCCCCACCTACTTTCCTAGATATTGTTCTAATTCTTATTTATTATTACCTAGGTTAACCTATCCATCTAAACCTACCCCTACCTAACCTACTCCTACAATGTACCTAAACTGCCTATTTACCTAACCGCTTAGCTGTGTATAAATTATGTAGTTGCATGCTAAACCGACCGTCAATCCTACATATATCTCATTAACCGTACCTATCATATAAGAAATATTGGAAATTATATATATATATATATATATATATATATATATATATATATATATATATATATATATATAAATGAATAGAACGGCCTTTGGCAAGTATGAAATATCATAAAAAAGGATTGTTAATTGAACAGGGAAAACCTTGTCAATAAACAAAGTCTGAAGTGGACAAGATAATTAAATAAATGTAGAAATGGTAAAGTAAATAAAACACGATGTAAATTCCTTTAGAATCCTTGTAGGTGGCACTCCACCAGCTCTGCAAGACTCCACTGTCAGCATCCTCCACTCCACCATGTAAAAGAACAGCTGATCGTCAGGTCACCGCCCTCCGTCCACAACAGGAACAACTGATGGCACCAACATCCCACCAAAGTAGGTCTTTTGGTTGCCTCCCGGCTGCATTCTCTCCTCTCCTCTTTGATGTGTACACTTTCACTGGTAAAAGTCAACTAAACTTCAAGTAAAACTAAACTTCCACTCAAACTAAAACTCCAGGTCGACTAAACTTCTCCCTGCTCGGTCCCAGCCGCTATTTTCTTCCACGGCGTCCTTCTCCATCCCTCGTCGCCCCCGTCTCTCTCAAGTTCCAGCAGAATCCCCCCTCTCGAGCCCCCCGACTGTTTTATCTTCCCTCTTCTCGACCATTTTTGAGTTTTCGAGAGCCTTCACTCCTACTTCTCTTGATAGTTCTCCCATTCTCCTCCAGATGGCACCGCGTGTCCTTACTTCAAATTGAAGTAATTTCAGTTCGATCTGGCTATAATATTAGTTCTCCACTTAATCAACACTAGATTGGCATTAGTTTCTCGTTTATAGTGATTCTCCTACCAATCTGATAGATGGCGTTATTTGTATTTTAAAACAATGATTAAGTTTTGAATAGCAGAAGCTAAGTTCATTACAATCGCCCCGATTTTGATGAGAAAAATCGTGTTTTAGATCGAATGGAGTAAAATTTTACAGATATGTTTCAAATACAATAAGATTTCAAACAAATGTCGCCCCCAAAATTGTATGAAATTCGATCAAAACCGATTTTTCGAAGAAAAATCTACTAATAAAATAGAAAATCAGACGTTCCTATGATAATTAAATATGAAAGCTATTGCCCCGCCCCCATAGTAAGTGAATCTTATTACCTAAAGAAAAGAGAACATAAAATATGAAACCTATCCCCATAAATAACTAGGTGTATATACAAAAAAAACACAAATCCTGAAACTAGATCGCCCCCTTGATGAACGAATTGTATTATCTTAAGGATACTAAACACTTCTGATTCTAACCATATCTAAGTTGAAAATTAAGACCCGCCCCCAAAATCTATAAGTTTGTAAAACTTTAATTCAAGAATTGTCAAAAAATGTTTTCGTAAATGTCCGGATAAATAGTCTTAAAATTTTAGAGTGAATTAAAATTAAAATTTACATTGGGCATTGTTGATAAATTGTTCATTTGAATTACCTATCAACTCTAGGTAAACAAAAATTATGATAAGATTAATTTTAGATTAGAAATTACTTTGCTAATATCCCTCTCAGTGATCCGAAGTACCAGCCTGCTTTCATAAAACACCCAAATAGGTTAAACATATCTGGCTAAAGCTAAACAATGCAGATATTTAATTGAGAAAATTTAATCAAGCATTTAAGTCAAATTATCATCCCTACTTTACCTATTCCATCCATAGCAAGATACGAGTAGTAAAATTATAATATTACTGATTCTACCAGTTAGTATCAAATCCATGCCATTTGTTGTGTGTAAATAATTTGTAAAGTCTGTAAAGGTACTTTGTCAGAGTAGATGCTTGCAAAGATACCTCGAATAACGATTCTACAAAGATCCATAACTAACCATTGTGCTTAATTAGTCATCTGTCCGCAAAATCGCTACAGAAGTAAACTCAGAGTGTAATGAGGTGATTTGATCCCCAACTATGCCCAACACAATAGTTGAGTCTAAGCAAATAACAACCAAAAATTTTAAGATTCCAAAATCTATTTACTACCCATCAAGTGTGGATGGTGTTAAAACATATTTTTGTTTGTTTTAATATGTTATGAAATAGATGAAAACAAGCCAGGCCCCCAAACCATCTTAAAGGCATTGTAGCAAATTAATAGAGAATGTTTAAAACCTTCTAAAATTTAATATCTAGTTCTCCTCTTTACTTTAACTATTTATTTACGCCAATATGCTAAAACAGCTATTTCGCTAAACTTTACGCCAAAATACCAAAAGAGCCTTTACGCCAAAATGCTTAGAGACATAACGCCAAAATTTCAAACGCAACAAACTTACTGGATTTTATTTATTCTGCAATTACGCCAAATGCATAAAAATAATTAAGTCTCTTTTGAATACGCTATCTGCTTGCCCTAAAAATAAAACTACGCCTAAGCAAAACTATCTAGAAATGCTATGCAAAATCTGCTAACCTAATAACTGTTACACATTAAACTTAAAATACGCCAATGCACAAAAACACCTACATCTTCATAAACAATCTATCAACCAACATGCCTCCATGAATATCTTTTCCAATACTATTATTTTTCATAAATATCTTTCCTATTACTATTAATATTAATTTATTTATATCCAGACTTTTACAAAAATATATGTAATAAATATTAAATTATTACTTTAAATATTGAACATTAGAACAAACTAAAAAAAAACTGAAAGTTTTAATTGCCTTTTATATTTATTTTTTATAATATTGGACAATAACCTGATAAAAAACGTCATGCTCTGTGGCAGAACCACCTTCGCTTTTTGACATGATTTTTTTTTTGAAAATATCTACAAGATGTCTACAAAATTCTACTCCTAATAAAAAAAAATCTACGTCACTAATTTCGCCGTAAACTATACTTGAAAGTGGTTGTGCTGCAGAGCATCGCCCTGGCAGAACCACCATGAAATATCTATAACTACACATAGTAGAAGCAAATATATGGCATCAAATAATTCTACAACAAATCTACATGGACCTAGAACCCCCAAAATCCTCAATCTATTCTGAATATACGAACAAAACATCTTCTCGTACTTTCTCTTCGAAAAAGTCACCTATGCCTAGACTAAACTTATTAGCAAACAAACGTTTGTTACATTAAACATGACGTTAAGCACTTTCAGGCGTTTAGTACATTAAGGTAAAAAAAAATTACTTTTATTCGTGTTACTCATAGACACAGTCATCAGATTTATCCTTTTAGATTTTTATATTTTTCCTGTAACTTTATTGTTATTGTATATGAGAATAATATGAAGCAAATTAACTCGTGCATATCTATGCTCGTGCAACTTTTTTATAATCAACTACCCACATTTTATAAAACTATCGTCAATCCGTTTGCGCTGCAACTTTCATCAGTGCAATTGTAAACTGTTTTAAATATGAAGCGTGGAAAGAGATTATCTGTGAGTTTGGAAGAACAAAAGTGTATTTTCCTTCAATATGAGAAACTCTTCAAAGGTTCGGAATTGCCTCGTTCGTGCAGTGTTGTGTACAAAGATATAAGTAGGACATTATGTGCTCGCATGACCCCAAAAGCGCTGTACTTTTCAGCGAAAACGAATTACGATTATTTTTTTGGCAGTATTCAAAATAGCACACATGAGGAAAAAAATTTTAGCAGCAGTAGTAGTGATACTGGAAGAAGGGATGATTGCACAGATAGTGACAATAACACTGATTCAACAGATAGCAATGAAGGAAATTTGACTTCTTTTGAGGTAAGTCTAAATGATTGGGAAAATATTCGGCCTCAGATGTACTGCGAAGCTCGTAATGATAATAATAAACCCGCAAATAAATATCATAATAAACGACGTATGCCAAAAAATAAATGGACCGATTTTATGAGGGAGTACATATGGAATAAAACATCGAATCGTTGTTCGTGGGTATTTAAAAATAATACAGCAAATGACGATTATTCTGTAAACGTACATGGATATTGCAAAGAATGTAATGGTAAAATTACAATACATACTGAAAAGAAATGTGATTTTAATGTATTCGTTCACTGTGAAATGGTAAATGTAGATTCACAGTTGTTACACGAACCAAAAAAAGTTCGAATTACGAAATTCAAGAAAGAGCAATTGACTTCGCAACTGGAAAATCAATACCCTATTGTTGTTCGAAATAAACTATTAAATCGTACACTCTCAATTGATGATACAAAGGAACCACCGTTTGTGCCTAGCCTAAAATCTTTACAAAATATAAAAAGTAAGAGTAATACGTCGAAATACTTTCATAAAATAGTGGTAGTTGCACTATGGATTATGACATGTATGCCTCCATATAGCAATGTTGTGCGAGATATTCACCTGAATCCATTCTATGTATACTACTGGACCGAGTCACAACAAATGTTTTATGAAAACTTTGCACGGACGCAATATACAGCAATAAGCCTTGATGCCACAGGTTCTATTTTTAAAAAAATTAAGCCACCTACAAACTCCGAAAAGTTGCAATATCAGGCAAAACACATATTTTTATATGTAGCAGTACTGAAGTTAAAAACCACATCCGTTCCAATAACTCAAATGATATCTGCAAGTCAAACAATGGAAAATATTTACATGTGGTTAAAAACTTGGATTAATAAAATGATTAAACCAAAAGAAATAATTACTGACGATTCTAGTGCTTTAATCGGAGCATGCGTTAAGGCTTTTACAACATTTGAGTCAAGTAAGGAGTATATTAAACACTGTTTTGCGGTCCTTGAAAGAAAAACTCAAATTATTCCTACATGTTTCATGCGCTTAGATTCTTCTCATTTTGTAAAAACCTTATATGGACTACAGTGTTTCAAATTGGTAGACATACGTGTTAAATTATTTTATATCAAAACTTTATTACATTTGAAAAGAAGCACAAACTACGCGGAAGTCAAGGAATTTGTAAAAAATATTGTAACGGTGGCTGTTAATAGATACGATCGGTGTACAAAAGATGGGGAAAAAACTAAATGTGAAGTTGCAAAGGAATTCATATTTAAATCACGAAAAAACTTTGAATTGAATTTAAGTGATGAAATTGAAACTTTAAATATTTCAGAATCTATAATCGAAGAAGACGATGATTTTTTTAGTAATGATAATGCGTCTTATCTCTGGCTTGATACGCTAATAGGCAACGAAAAGTTATATGCCGATCTCTGCGAAAGTACAATGTACGAAAACATCTATTATTTACCAAGTTTCGTAGACACTTTAAAAAAACTTTTCTGTAGGATACCTCTCTGGTCAAATTTAATGCTGCCCTTCTATAAAGAAACAAATGATACAGCCAGCAGCAGTAATATCGAAAGTTATTTTAAAAATATCAAACAGCTTATGTTGAACACCAGAAGTGGACTGTTACGTGTAGATGATTTCATTATGAAACACACGGATTATATATCTGGTGAAATTAAATCAGCACAGTGCTCTTTCAATGACGATACCTCTTTGACAGAAACTGATATAACAAAGAAAGTTACAGAATCAAAAAATGATGATATTAGCTTTAGAAAAGAATCGGAATTTCAAAACAAACCTATTTATGAAGAAAATTGGCGAAATAAAACTCAAGAGAATAGAAAAATACCATTGATAAAAAAAATTAAGCCAAAATGCAACAAGAATTATGTGCAATTGTTACCAAATGGTAATATAAGTCGCACAAATATTGACAACTTAATATTGCACAATACTTGTGCTTTTGATGCTGTGGTACAAGCATTCGCGGTTGCGCATCGGGAAAATACTCGTGTTAAAATACTATTAGAAACACAAGACTCAGCATTTTTAACGCTGGTTAAGGCAGTTTCCGAAAACAATGATGCTGTGGATGTTCTTAGATTAAGAGCAGAAATTTTGTCAAATTATTTTAAAACAGAAAAGCGAGGTAATATGCAAGTTGTTGACTGTAGCTGTAATGTGACCAGAATTTTCGAAGGGCTATTATTGAATGAATTTCACAGTGCAAAACATGAAAAGATATGCCCAATGTGTGACTTCAAAACAGAAAGAACTTGTCCTATATTGACCCTCGATATACTGATTTTGGCAGAAGATGGCCTGTTAGCTGGATTGGAAAAATCTGCAAATTCGATTTTAATTGAAAAAACACACACATCGAAGCATCAGTGCAGTAAAGAAAACGGACTGATTACTGAAAAATACAAATTAAGTGATTATTTAATTGTTTTTGAAATTTCTGCCTATACAAATATTAACAACTTACCAAACACTATAGTCCTGATCGAAAATAAAACATACTGTATCGTTTCCGCCATAGAATATGTGCCAGGATTACCAGGTGGTCTGGGACACTATAAGGCACACTGCAAAAGTGGCGCCAAATGGTATTGTTATGATGATTCTTCAGATAAAGTTACAAAAACAAATGTTCAAAAAAATATACAAATAGATGTACTAATTTATGCCAAAATGTAACTTAATTTTGTTTAAGTAATCTTTATTTTTTTTACAAGAAGTAAAGTCTTTTTTTGTTTATTTATTTAAATGAGCATATAATTTACTCGTAAAAACTGCAAAATTTCGAATGTAATAATTACCTATGTCAAAGGTTGATGAAAATTATAAGTACTTTTCCCATTTTATAATTATTTGTTATTTTTCTCTATTCTTCTTTTTTGTTTCATTCGATTTGTTTTTAATTACAAATATTACTAAGTATGTTGTGTTTTCTTTAATGTTTAATTCAATACCAATTAAAACATAAAACACGCATCGAAAAAATCTACCGTATTAAGTAGGTACCTAGCTACTTAATAAGGTAGATTTTTTCGATTTATATACTTATGCAGCTAACTAATGACATATTTATGTTTTTGTTAATAATTTTTCATCGTATTAAATAATGTTTTTATAAGTAGTACAATCTAAAATAAAACAACCTCATATACATTTAGGCAAAACACGAGCCTGCTTTCTTTCTTATGACTGGTGCTCAATGGTCATTTGTACGAAAAAGTTTGTGTTATCGTAAACTCGTATATTCAGTATAGATTGAGGATTTTGGGGGTTCTAGGTCCATGTAGATTTGTTGTAGAATTATTTGATGCCATATATTTGCTTCTACTATGTGTAGTTATAGATATTTCATGGTGGTTCTGCCAGGGCGATGCTCTGCAGCACAACCACTTTCAAGTATAGTTTACGGCGAAATTAGTGACGTAGATTTTTTTTTATTAGGAGTAGAATTTTGTAGACATCTTGTAGATATTTTCAAAAAAAAAATCATGTCAAAAAGCGAAGGTGGTTCTGCCACAGAGCATGACGTGATAAAAAGCTTTGAATTTATTTATTTTATTAAAAGTGTTAATTTATTTAGTAAACTCAATTTCTATTAAGATATCTCAATACTCAACCAAAAGGAAAAGACTAAATGAATTTAAAGGAAAAGACTAAATGAAAATAAAACTAATATTCAAATTAAAACATAAGGTAAATAAGCTGTTTATACTATCCAAAGCAGCCATTAAGTATACCATAACACCCCAATTAGAAATACAGCATAACTATATAAGTTGACCATCAAATAGAATGTTCAAAATTATTATGATAAAACTCATTCCGATAATTCAAAACTCTGATACCAATTAAATTTAAAAAGTAAATACTATAAGATTATTATAACCCATACCAATGATACTTCCGCAAACAATCTAAGTAGTAATAAATAAAATCAGTTTGAATTTAAGATGAAGCTTTCTTATTTGTTCCGGAATATGATATTAGCCAAAGACCGTTCCAAAATGAAACACAAAATCATATAAAGGCTGTTGAAATCAAAATAAAATATTGCCGCCATTTGCACAGATATATTACCAAAGCCGTTCCATTATTCAATCAAAACAAATTAAATTAATTAAACAAGTATTATGTTAGCCAAAGTGAAATATGCATTATCCAACAAATTGAGGACGTAATTTAAAAGAAATGTTCTATCTTTTTGTTCTAGAATGAAGATACTGTACTATTAAATAGAACTGCATACGCAGAATACCTACTCCTAGTTGTCTTTGAATAAAAACATAGTAGGAACTTGTTGGAAAATGACCTGTCATGAAGTACCTAAAAATATTTCAAAACATAGGTAAAGTAATAAAAAAACTTTCCTTCTAGCTATAGGCGACTTACGTGAAAGATTTCCTGCGGGGACTTGGCACTATCACTATTTATACACCGCACATAAACACACAAACATACATGAATTTATCGCACATTATTTTTCACTTGTTGTCCCCGACAAACACTAGGAAACTTGGTGTTTAACTCGGAATGAACGCTCACCAACTCTAGCGTACAAAATGTACTACATATATTACGAAAACTAGCATAAACTATTGAAAACAACGAAATTAAACTAGCCGAGTAAAATTATTTTCAAAAGAACTGTCAAAACTTTTCTCAGTTTACCTGAACCTCACGTAATTAATTATATGAAAGACAAGGATAAAGCAATCAAATCTACTAAGGAACACAGTATTTCTATCTCTCTCTGACGTTTTTAGGGTTGACGTTTCGGAATCGATCTGCCAATCGATTGAAGATCGATTGACGTCCAGCAAAGCAACTATGTTCAAAATTCAACATTTAATTCGCAAGATTTTCATGTTTATATTATATTTTACCCGTAAAATAGATTAGAAAATGAAACAAACTAAATGATTTATATCAAATATTTAAGTATTGTATAGAAAACAAATATACTAAGTCAAAACTATTAAAAATGTCAAAATTTTACGTTAATGAAATAAATATCTGGTAGTAGAGCATAGGTTTTGAACGCACCCCAGGTGTCAACATTAGTGTTGGCATAATAAGCGGATTTTCCCTAATTGTGTGGAATTCATGCTGGCCTGGGAACGAGAGAAAAACATAGAATGCGCCAGCCGCACCTCCCCCCGGGCACGCTGCAAAAACCAGCTAAAGGATCCGAGGGCCTCAGCACACTGCAACCCAGGCGATGGGCCGACAACCTGTCACTAAACCTTCAAATCCATCTCAATAACCCTCAAAGCCCTATCAGAGGCGGCGAAACGACCCCTGCTCAGGCCGTCCACGCTCCGCCCACCCCACCAGGGACAAAGGCGCGACCACATGTACGTATGTATGTATGTGTGAAATTCATAAAGTGTAAGCTAAACAAAGATATCGAATTGTGATATTTTTTTAAAATATTAAAAAAAAACTTAATAAAGAAATTAATCATGCCATTACCAAGTTACTTAAAAAAAGTGAGAAGTTGACTGTGATAGAATGTTAAACTATATGAAACCTAGCGAAAATTAAAATGGAAGCTATGTACTTATATTTATTTATGTGCAAAAATGCTAAGTAACTTGTTATTTGAGATGAATTACCGAATTATCAAAGCATTGTTCTTAAAGTGATAAAATAGATATTGTCTTTTCTCAAGGAATAATAAAAGTTATACTTCCCAATTCTATTTAAAACTAACATAAATAATACCTAGATATTAAGATAACAATTTACTGTCTTTGTTCTTAGTTACCAATTTAAACTAACTTGTAACTTTTCAAAATAATTTATAAAGGTAATTCTACATTGAAAACTGGCAACACCGATTTTCTAATGTCATATCATATGTTGAATGTTGATAACCCAATCTATCTTCTTTTCAGAGCAAATCCAACCCATTCTAATCCCCAAACCGAAGTCTTAGTGTCCCTATCCTACAGGTTCCTAGCCAGCAACTGGCTGACGCACACACCACCCGCCGTCACACGACCCAATAAGTCCCAAGAAGAGAACATCAGAGAGACAACCCACTTTGCAAACCACTCTCCGTTTCAATGAGCAATGGACCAAATTATGATCCTGCGCTCACGGCAACAATTGTAACAACCCCCCCCCCCCCCTCTCCTAAAGAAATCCTATCAACCCTAGGTAAATGATATGTGAAAGGAAATGTGAGAGAGGTGTGGAGGAGAGTTAGGAATGTGGAGAGGATTAGAGGAGAGGAAGGGAATAGGAAAGAGGAATAGTGGATGGGAATGTCTAGTAATAAGGTTACAAATATGGCTCGTGATCGTGATCGTCTAGTATTATAGTTAGGACCGTACGTTGTGTAATGAAATTTATAAAAGTAACCCAAATCCTTTAAAGTGGTAGTGGGATGTCATAACTTAGCTCTCTTTAGGTTCTTGGGACAACATGGGGACAGTGCGCAGCGGGATAACGGAACCTCCGATTCCAGCTCCAACCATTCGCTGGTAGAGGATTTATGTGCTCGCCAACCATCAACGAATGAGATTTACTTCAATTACCAATTCCCAGACACTAATAAAGACAGTAAATAGCCTAGGAACTTGTCCTTGATGCAAAACCCATCATGCGAGCCCCAGAAAAGGAAAGAGGAGGCACTTCTGTGCCCTCCAATTAGTTTTTGTTTTGGCCAAGCCTCAGGCCAGAGATAAGTGACAGCGCACTTAGGAGTTTTGGAACGAGTCCAGATTGATGAACAGCATCATGTAAAATATAATTAATTTGAGCTGATTTATTGGTCAGCCAACCAAGACAGAGCAAGTCATGTCTGATGTAATTTGTAGTAAGTTGTGATGTCCAATTGAGAAACATTGTCCCAACAAAGGTTTTATAAATTGTTGTCCAGCTATGCTGGAAGCACCGACTATGAAACTGCACCAGTCATCGATCTCCACTTATGATATGCACATCCAGGAGTCAGTAGAATAGATAGGGATGCCGAAGCTAGTCCCAGATAATATAACAATCATTCACACCGCAAGCCATAGGTTCGTTGTAGATATAGGAGTGATAGGCAAGAGCAAGTAGTGACTGATTGTCAGACTTCTTTAGTGCAAAATAAGCTTCTGTGATCTAAATGCTGTTACAGACATATCGAATGCTAAGATGTAGTATGTGATGGAGGTTTGACCATGGCTGACACCATGTCGCTCAATTGACATCAAGTCATGTAGTAGTTCAGTAGTATAATGGCTTGTCAAAGCCAACCAACCATAAATCAGTCATATAAAATTCACATAAAGTGAATAAATATAAAATTTTAATTCCAGACCCGTTCCAGGGTAATTTGAGGTTGTAGGTAGGATTCAGATAACATCATCCCACATTCCATGCTGTATTGGTTTGGTAAGTATAATGAATACTCCCATTAGGTAATTGGACCATAGTCCCAATCAGTTGCAAGTATAAAACCCACACATTAGTAGGTATATTATTAAAGATAAACTTTGTCAGTCTGTAGAACAGGATCATCAATTGTATAAAACCTACATAGTAGGTATCTGAGGTGAACGTTCCCACCAAGTTTGTAGCTGGTGTTCTAGAGTCTAGAACATACATACATATAGGATCATGAATCCAATAAATGTTTCAAAACATTGTCCGTTGAATATATTGCACAATAAAGTGAATATAAAATCAATTCAGTATCCACTGCCAGAATAAGCATGTAGGTATGAATGACTCATACATAGGTATTAAATCCACAGTTAAGTGAATATAAATCAGTTCAGTAGTTTATTTGAGAAGAATAGGTAAGTATTTTGTCTCCTCTGCCAGGATAGGTAAGTATGAACAATTCATACATAGATATAGTTATAAAAACATAGAATGTATTAAAATAATTTATACATTACACTGCTGGGCATCTCATGAAACATTAGGATGATGCTTCTCTGCTTAAAGGGAAGGTAAGGCAGGAATTTTGGTAAAGGGAAGGGAGAGAACTACCTACCTAAACACAAACTAGGATCCCAAATAGCTACCCCCACCTACTTTCCTAGATATTGTTCTAATTCTTATTTATTATTACCTAGGTTAACCTATCCATCTAAACCTACCCCTACCTAACCTACTCCTACAATGTACCTAAACTGCCTATTTACCTAACCGCTTAGCTGTGTATAAATTATGTAGTTGCATGCTAAACCGACCGTCAATCCTACATATATCTCATTAACCGTACCTATCATATAAGAAACATTGGAAATTATATATATATATATAAATGAATAGAACGGCCTTTGTCAAGTATGAAATATCATAAAAAAGGATTGTTAATTGAACAGGGAAAACCTTGTCAATAAACAAAGTCTGAAGTGGACAAGATAATTAAATAAATGTAGAAATGGTAAAGTAAATAAAACACGATGTAAATTCCTTTAGAATCCTTGTAGGTGGCACTCCACCAGCTCTGCAAGACTCCACTGTCAGCATCCTCCACTCCACCATGTAAAAGAACAGCTGATCGTCAGGTCACCGCCCTCCGTCCACAACAGGAACAACTGATGGCACCAACATCCCACCAAAGTAGGTCTTTTGGTTGCCTCCCGGCTGCATTCTCTCCTCTCCTCTTTGATGTGTACACTTTCACTGGTAAAAGTCAACTAAACTTCAAGTAAAACTAAACTTCCACTCAAACTAAAACTCCAGGTCGACTAAACTTCTCCCTGCTCGGTCCCAGCCGCTATTTTCTTCCACGGCGTCCTTCTCCATCCCTCGTCGCCCCCGTCTCTCTCAAGTTCCAGCAGAATCCCCCCTCTCGAGCCCCCCGACTGTTTTATCTTCCCTCTTCTCGACCATTTTTGAGTTTTCGAGAGCCTTCACTCCTACTTCTCTTGATAGTTCTCCCATTCTCCTCCAGATGGCACCGCGTGTCCTTACTTCAAATTGAAGTAATTTCAGTTCGATCTGGCTATAATATTAGTTCTCCACTTAATCAACACTAGATTGGCATTAGTTTCTCGTTTATAGTGATTCTCCTACCAATCTGATAGATGGCGTTATTTGTATTTTAAAACAATGATTAAGTTTTGAATAGCAGAAGCTAAGTTCATTACACTACGACCTCCCGCTCAGGAGGCAGCGGCCCTATGCACTACACTATCGGGCTCTTCTTATTAATTAAATTCAAATTCAAACGTTTATTGCAAGTCACAACACAAAAGATCTTAAAAATATACCTTAAAGATACATAAATAACAATTTTAGTCTCATGTGACGCCCTGCAAAGGCACAGCAATTTAGAGAGAGAGCTTAGTTAAATACGATAACAATTCAAATTAACTTAAAATATATAAAACTTAAACTAATAAATCTAATTTAATCAGTTATATTTAAACTATGTAACACCAGCATGAGAGTAGCAGTGATAGTTTAATAGCATTTATTAATTAGATAGGACTTCAGATGTTTAATGAATAATGATGTTTTTTGTATATTTTTTATGTGATTGGGAATATGATTATAAATTTTTATTAGCATAATATGTGGCCCGGAAGTAACTTACTTTAATTTAGAAAATGGAACTTGTAGTTACATACATACAATCATATAATCACGCTTTTATCCGTATTGTGGCAGAGCGTAAATGACCCAAACAAATGTTTTTCCACCACGTTTGAAAACTTTGAGGGTTAAGATAGATTTGTAGGTATATTGTTGTAGTAACAGTTTATCACCACATCGCCTAAATTGCAATATACTGAAACCCTCGGCTTTCTTAGCCGGTTTTTACGGCATGCCCGGGAGGAACTACAGCTGGCCCATTCTTGCCCGGGAGGAAAACACTTGCAGCTGGCACATTTTATGTTTTTCTCTCGCTCCCAGTCCAGCATGGAAGTTAATTTGAATTACAGGGACCTATTGCTACATGGTTTCAATTACCCACCTTATTTTCGAATAGAATAGTTTATTTCTCAGACAACACAGATCCAATTTTGTTGGTATTAACTTATAACTACATTATTTGATTGAACAGGAAATCAATATTTCACACAGGTTGTTAGCCCATTGCCTAAATTGCAATATACAGAAACCCTCGGATCCCTTAGCTGGTTTTTACAGCATGCCCGGGAGGAAATGCAGCTAGCACATTCTATGTTTTTCTCTCGTTCCCAGTCCAGCATGTAAACACATAATAATCATGTTCCAATGTGATTTCCCTTTACCTGTCGTGCACTGGAAGTCATTAGTAGATTTCTGTCACAGTTTGTACAAAAACGGTCTCATCACAGGAAGAGAGCCAGCGCAAAGAATCCGGCTCCGATCGATAGCGCTTCTCATGCTAATTTAAACCAACAGCGCTAAAAGAAGGTCGGTAATTCAAACCATGTAGCAATAGTTCCCTGTAATTCAAAGTACTTTGAACCTGTCTGGCGTTGGGCTGGATCCCATATCTTATCATCTTATACAGTTTTGTGCTTGCCAATGTGGTACAAGTATGACGAACCTCATAATATCCCCAAAGTTGGAAAAATTCATGTCCAGCAGTGAATTATGTGGCTGTTATTCTAATCGTCCACTGTCATTAGTACGCTAATATCATAGGAAGAGAACCGACGTAAAGAATCCGGCTCCGGTCGATAGCGCTCCTCATGCTAATTTAAACCAACAGCGCTAAAAGAAGGTCGGTAATTGAAACCATGTAGCAATAGTTCCCTGTAATTCAAAGTACTTTGAACCTGTCTGGCGTTGGGCTGGATCCCATATCTTATCATCTTATATAGTTTGGTGCTTGCCAATGTGGTACAAGATTCATGTGCAGCAGTGAACTATGTGGCTGTTATTCTAATCGTCCACTGTCATTAGTACGCTAATATCATAGGAAGAGAACCGACGTAAAGAATCCGGCTCCGGTCGATAGCGCTTCTCATGCTAATTTAAACCAACAGCGCTATGTGATGGTGGGTAATTGAAACCATGTATTGCAATAGGTCCTTGTAATTCAAATTAACGAGAGAAAAACGTAGAATGTGCCAGCTGCATTTCGTTCCGGGCATGCCGTAAATACCAGCTAAGGAATTCGACGGTTTCAGTATATTGCAATTTAGGCGATGGGCTGACAACCTGTCACTGTAGCAATATACCTACAAATCTATCATAAAATAACCCTCAAAACTTTGTCAGACGTGGCGGAACGACCTTTGTTTAAGTCGTTTACGCTCTGCCTACCCCATTAGGGATAATGGCGTGATTATATGTATGTATGTAATTCAAATTACTTTGAACCTAAGCCTGTGTGGTGTTAAGCTGGAATAGCACCACCCCATTTCTGCACAGCAAATCTGTCATATGGCATATTTTGGATTAGATTTCCAGCAGAGTATAGTTTTGTAACTAAAGATCTAGTTTACCGAAACGCAGTTCCAATTTCGCGAGAATTGGAGATAATGGCCTGCCTGCGGTATTAGTGAGGTTTATATTTAAAGATGATGATGGTATTATGCTGAAAATTTTATCTTCCATGCTGGACTGGGAGTGCGAGAAAAACATAGAATGTGCCAGCTGCATTTCCTCCCGAGCATGCTGTAAAAACCAGCTAAGGGATCCGAGGGTTTCAGTATATTGTAATTTAGGCGATGGGCTGACAACCTGTCACTACAGCAATATACGTACAAATCTTTCTTGAATGGCTCTCAAGACTTTATCAGACGTGGCGGAACGGCCTTCGTTTAGGTCGTTTACGCTCTGCCTACCCCATTAGGGATATAGGCGTGATTATATGTATGTATGTATGAAAATTGTAGATAAAATAAAACAATTGCAGTCGATTGATATAAATGATCAAACGAACTTCGGGGAAGCGAAGTTCGATCATTATTATATGAGTTGTTTCATTCGAAGATATAAACATAACCAGGTAGTCCTTTTGACCTACAAGGCACCTCGCACGATTATTGTTAAAGATGAGAAAGAATCGATTAAAAAATCGATATACAACTTTCTTTTTCTTTTTTCTTTTTTGTCTGGCCACCCTACCCTTTCCTACTGAACTGACCTAGACCACCTGTCATTCTTTAGAGATAACAAAACAAATTAAATAAATATTTTTGAGTTGGAACTAGGGATTGGGTGGGCTGGGTGTTTATATCTTCGAATGAAACAACTCATATAATAATGATCGAACTTCGCTTCCCCGAAGTTCGTTTGATCATTTATTATATTTCATTGTTTCATTCGAAGATATAAACATAACCAGGTAGATGTTCAGAGAATATTCTCATTAAGCTTTGAATATATTGAAATAAAAATAGTGTTAATGGAGAAAAGTTTATTTAATTTAAGTGAAAAATCAATACACAAATTGAGTACATATACAGTATTAATTTGAAAGCATTACTGCTTTAGCAAAAGTACCATCATCAGATACAGGGCGATTATAAAATCTTGCAAATGTTTGTGATGTGCTGGACCATCCAGCAGTCTTTCTTATTTCGTCAATAGAGACGCCGGCAGAGGACGCTGCGGACGTGGAGGCGTGGCGAGTGCTGTGAGCACTGAACACTCCCACGTCGACACCGCTCTCCGCTAGAGTCTGTTTTATCCACCTACTAATCGACTGAGAAGTGGCATTTTTATAAGGCTTTTTATAAGTTAGAAATAGATTTTCACATGATTGGGGCCTTATAGACACAGTAACGTGAAGATAGTCTTCCAAAGTGGTTGCAGGGCATATATTAAGATTATCTTTAAAGTATGGTAATATCAAGACTGGCTGCTCCCTACCGGCGGCTGAGGTTTTAATGACATCAGTTATTAGTATTTTAATACCATTTACATTTTTCATAACATTTTGAATTTTAATTAGAGATAATGTTTGTACCCGATGGGCAGTACACAATGCCAATAAAGTTGTTAATTTTTTTGTAAGTCTTTCTAAAGGCAAAGTTCTGTTTGGAATCCATTGTGAAATATGACTTAAAACCGTCTGAGGGTCCCATATACTTGGGCCGCGTCGGTTTTTGTTTATAAACAGCCTTTAACAATCTCTTGATTCGTTCGTCAGATCCTATAACATTACCCAATAATAGAGACAGCGCAGACCTGTGTGTATTCAATGTCCCGTATGAAGCTCCGCTAGAAAATTGCTCAGTCAAAAAAGAGAGAATTGAATGAATTGATGCTTTATAAAAATCTATTCTGTTATCCTGACAATAAAGCCACCAAAGTTTAAAAGTTACATTATACTGCCTCAAAGTATTAGCCGAAATAGAATCAACCATAAGATCCAGCGCTACAGTTGGAACATCTCGTCTCGCGAATGCACACCGGAGAGCATTGCGGCTCCCAGGGTAAGCGTCTTGTAAAGTGGGTGATGGGGTCTGAAACACGATTGCAATAAATCTCTATTAGGATTAAAGAAAAGAATTTCTGAAATAAGCAAATTTTTAAGAAGCGGGTACCAAGGTTGCCCTGGCCAGTAGGGGAACACTAATATGCCAGTCGCTTCATCACTGATAATTTTTCTCAAACATTTAAGAATAAGAGCGAAAGGTGGAAAGGCGTAAAACAAATTTGATCGCCAGTCCACAGTGAAAGCATCTATTGTTTCTGCTTCAGGATCTCGTTGCCAAGAAATGTAACGTGCACACTTAGCATTGATACGGGATGCGAATAAATCAATATCTGGCTGGCCAAAGTTATCCACGATCATCTGGAAAGCCCAGTCAGAGAGCTGCCATTCCGTATCTACATTTAGCTTTCTGGATTCTTCGTCAGCTTCAACATTATCTCGAGTATTTATATACGATGCAAACAGCCAGATATTGCGCATCTCACACCATTGCCAGATGGATTTAGCCAAGTCATGAAGATGTGGGAACTGGATCCCACCCATGCGATTAATATAGCAAATAGCTGTGGTGTTATCCACACGCAAAAGAATTGAGCAGTTGGAGAGATGTAAAGCAAAACATTTAAGTGCCATAAAAATAGCTAAAAGCTCTAAATAGTTAATGTGGAAGGAAAGTTCTTCCTCCTTCCATCCACCGTTGACTCGGTTTTCGTTACAAAATGCGCCCCACCCCGTTCTAGAAGCATCAGTGAAGATTTCTAGTTTAAAATCTTCCTTTGGTCTCAAATTATTTGAGGATGAACCTATTTTATCCGACCACCAATGTAAATCAGTTAAAATAGAATTAGGCAAAGTAATTTTTTTATCAAAATTAGGAGAATTTTGCAAAGCTAAATATTTTATTCTTTCAAAAGCTTTCGTATAGAGCCAGCTGTATTTTATAGCTGGGCATGCTGATATCAGGACACCAATTAACTGGGAGAATTCTCTAATTGTGCATTTTGGTAAGTACGAAAACTTTTTGATCATATTGAAAATTTTTGATCTTTTTTCTAAAGGCAAAGACAAAGACATTTCCACTGTATTAAATACAAAACCGAGAAATTTACACGTTTGACATGGCTCAAGAACACTTTTTTCATAATTAATGACAAACCCAAGGCATTGCAATAAATTTAACGTCTCAGTGACATTTTGGTGGCATTCATCATATGTGCTGCCAATACACAAAATGTCATCGAGATATATGACTGATTTATGACCCTGATCTCTTAAATAATTCATTACTTCTCTCATGATTTTCGTGAAAACACGAGGAGCAACGGAAAGACCATAGGGCATAGCATTAAAGCAATAAGTCCTATTTTTAAATACAAAACATAAGTATCTGCGATCATTTGGGGCTATAGGAACCAGAAAATATGCTTCTTTGAGGTCTATGGTGGACATGAAGCCTTTTTCCGGTAACAACTTTGCTGCTGTCCTATGGTCTTCCATTTTAAAGTGGAAAGTAGTAATGAATTTATTTAAAGACTTTAAGTTGAGTATAAATCGTTTACCGCCGTTGGGTTTTGGGGCCAAAAATATACTTGAAATGTAATTGTCTCTGTCCATAGGACACTCAGAAATAGCACCTAATTCAAGAAGCTTGTTAATAGCTAGAGCCATATCAGCTGTTTCTGATTTCGACAATGTATTATGAGGAACAGATTTTTGATAGACTTCTTTACGAAAGTTTATGGAATAACCCTCCTTTATCCATTTGAGAACTAACGGATTTTTTGTAATTTTTGTCCAAAAATTATAAAAGAACTGAATTCTTCCGGCATGTACCTCTATTGGCGGTAAGTTGTGGCACGATGGTTCTTGCTCGGGTATGCCTTGGGCTGGCTCTGTTGCGCTGGTCTGCGGCTTGCCGTTCCGGCAGGTGCGGTCTTTCTCCCCCCTCCCCTCCCCCCTCTTGTTTGGGGATAACGAGGAGGGGCCACCCAGTTTACCTGGGGACGCGGCCGGCTCGTCGGTGCTTGAGATGTCGAAGCCTTTGGTGCTGGCGTGGTCTTCTTTATCTGAAGACCTTGCTTCTCTATTATTTTGGAAGCCTTTATCTTTTCAGATAATTTGTTGCCAAAGAGTGTATCATCATGGTCGACATCCTTAATAACATTCAAAAAAGATTTGTCCAATCCAGGAGTAATGAACTTCTTTCTAGCCTGGGTTTCTCCGTGATGAACATCACAAAGTATGCGACAGCTGTCACTTAACAGTTTGATAACATCAAGCTTATTTTCACCGCCCTCAATGAGTAATGTCAGCGCTCTATTGATGGCTGTGATCCCATATCCTAAATGTTGCTGGACAGATTCGACACGCTTGTCTCTAGATCTTGAAGCGTCCGATAAAGCGGCTGAAATCTCCGGGTTTAATTTCGGTGCTTGTAAAAGAGGACAATTTTCGGGGACAAGGTAAGGTTTTGTACCCTTTTCTTTCACTTCCTTAGTCCCTAAGCCTTTAAGTAAAATAGGCGTCCACAAACGGGCTAAGTTTTCATGTATCTTCGCTCCAAATTTTGGGCCTTCTGCTGTAGATTCGCCCAAAGCTTCAAGAATGTCTTTATCCAGAGCCGGTGTATCATCAGGCTTCTCAAGATCGTTAACTTTTGAAGGAGCATTATTTGAAGTATCTTGTACATCGTCATCATCTGAATCTGAATCCTCAGGTACTGAGGGAGCATACACATGGACTTCAGGCGGGGGATGATTATCTTCAGGCGGGGGATCGTTGCCTGCAGCGGCGACTTCGCCAACCTCATTTCGCTCACCATCTACAACAAACAGACCACATTAATTTTGTGGAGACTGCTATTTTGTTATTAATATTTATTCATCATGGTGTCAACCTTCGGTTATCCTCCAAAGGAATTATTTTTATACTATGACATGTTATTGCCACTGTATTATCCCACGGATAATCCCAAGGCAGTAAAAATCACACACGTGTTATCCCACAGATAACCTCAAGGCAGAAAAAATACCCACGTGTTACCCCACGGGTAACCTCTGGGCAGAAAAAATCACCAACGTGTTATCCCTCAGGTGACCTCGGGGCCGAAAATTCATTATTTTAGGCTAGAAAGTAAGTTGCCGTGGTGTCAACCCACGGTTGACCTCGAGGCAAAAAAGTATTAAAAGACTTTAAAAAGCGTGATTTTCATTAGATTATTTTAATTGCCATTGTGTCAACCCACAGTTGACCTCTAGGTTAATAATACTACCATTGTGTTAACCCGCAGTTAACCTCTAGGTAATTTCACAATCCATTTTAAACACTTGAAAATAAATTCTCTAATATTGTAAAGAAAAAATATAAATACCTGGATTATTGTCCTCCTCCGAGGAATCCGAATATATAATACGACGGCGTTTACGCTTTTCACCTTCTTCGAATCTCTTCTGGGCCTTACGTTTCGGCATGTTTAAAACGTAAGTTCAGCACTTTTTCACTTTTTTAAAACACTATTTAAGACACGTGCAAACGGTGCCTCGCACGAAAAAAGAATGACAGGTGGTCTAGGTCAGTTCAGTAGGAAAGGGTAGGGTGGCTAGACAAAAAAGAAAAAAGAAAAAGAAAGTTGTATATCGATTTTTTAATCGATTCTTTCTCATCTTTAACAATAATCGTGCGAGGTGCCTTGTAGGTCAAAAGGACTACCTGGTTATGTTTATATCTTCGAATGAAACAATGAAATATAATCATTATCTTGTCCTCTAACTCAATTCAAAAAATGATTTATAAAAAAAAAACGAGTCTGGGCATATAGGCGTGATTATAGGTATGTATGTATATTTATAATACTAGTAATTATTTAAATAAATTTTCTTAAGCAAATATAAATAACATTTTCATTTCCATATACAAATTATTATTATTATTATAACTGCCTCCGTGGTCTAGTGGTTAGTGATCTTACTGATCCGGAGGTCCTGGGTTCGATTCCCAGGGGGGAAACACAAAGTTGAAATTTGAAAATTCCCAGTTTGGTTAGAACATTGCAGGCTGAATCACCTGATTGTCCGAAAAAGAAAAAGATTTCGTGCTTCGGAGGGCACGTTAAGCCTTCGGTCCCGCTCGCTGTCTTTGATAGTGGTCGTTACTCAAACCATGTCAGAGGCCTGATAGTTGTGCTACTAGGCGGTTTAAAAACTCTGACACCAGGGTTCATCGGGTCGATAGACTCGATACCCACTCGACAGAAGAAGATTTTTTTTTTTTTTGTATAATTATTTTTAATATCATTTATAATGAAGATCCAATCCCACAGCAATTTATTTTTAATAATAGAATATAACTTCTAAATGATTTTCGTGCAGACTTTATAAAATTAGCGACTTTGGTACGCGTACGTACGTAGAGCAAAAGTTTTAGATAAGTTTTAGTTAATTTAACTAAAACTTGTGCTCTACGAATCGATAGCAATGGATTACTACCTACCCACAGAATGTATAATAGTACATACATACATATAATCACGCCTTTATCCCTAATGGGGTAGGCAGAGCGTAAACGACCTAAATAAAGGTCGTTCCGCCACGTCTGACAAAGTTTTGAGGGTTATTTTATGATAGATTTGTAGGTATATTGCTACAGTGACAGGTTGTCAGCCCATCGCCTAAATTGCAATATACTGAAACCCTCAAATCCCTTAGCTGGTTTTTACAGCATGCCCGGGAGGAAATGCAGCTTGCACATTCTATGTTTTTCTCTAGCTCCCAGGCCAGCATGGAAGAAATATAATATATATAATAGTACTACATACATAACCTACCTGCTTTTAATATTAGTACTAATCTGTAATTGCAATAATCGCGACTTAACTAAAGTAAGTCTATACCTATCTTTTTCTGTCATAAGAGAACAGAAAGGGACGCCTTTAATTTTAGTCAAGATTTAGTTAATTGCTATTACTTGAGTCTGTTGGACCGGTGTTTCGATTCACTGCGTTTTTAGTGAGTTATGTTTTTTTTTACTGGTGGTGCGCCACTTAGGCCATATCGCCACCTTAAGTTGTGTGCTCTACGAATCGACAGCAATGACTACCTGCCTGCTTTTAATAATACTTACAATACAATACAAGATACTTTATTGCACAAAAAATTACAAATGCATACAGCAGAAAAGTAAGGAACAAAACAGTACAATATAGGTGGCCTTATTGCTAAAGCAGCAATTTCTACCAGGCAACCATTGGGTATTAGGATAGTACATAGCAGAAAGCGGGATAGTGCATACTAAGTTCATCTTAATACTGACACAATATAAATACTACTAAATAAATACTTATAATTCCATGCTGGACTGGGAGCGAGAGAAAAACATAGAATATGCCAGCTGCATTTCCACCCGGGCATGCTGGAAAAGGCATGCCAACAAGGGATCCGAGGGTTTAAGTATATTGTAATTTAGGTGATGGGCTGACAACCTGTCACTACAACAATATACCTACAAATCTATCTTTAATAACCGTCAAAACTTTGTCAAATGTGGTGGAGTGACCTTTGTTTAGATCGTTTACGCTCTGCCTACCACATTATTAATAAAGGCGTGATTATATGTATGTATGTAAATAAATACATAACTAAAATAAAACTTTTTGCTTTTGATAATGAACCCTTTCCACATGAGATTTCTGATATAGCGACCTCCGGGTCATTAGTAGATTCTCCCACGTTCCGTCCAAAAAGGTCAGCCTCGGCGTCCCCGGAAATGACCCGGCGTTAAGGATCCGGGGTTCGTCGGGTCGTTTGCTATCGGTAGATTCGGTGGAGCTATTTATGAAGGCATGCAAATTGTAGCCAGGTAATTCTCCACGACCTTCAAGATTAGTCTCTACCACTGAGCCTCAACTACAGTACATTACTTCTGAACAAATGAGGAAGCGCAATGCATGATGAATGGTTAACAAATCACAGGCCTACGTCGCCGGCATGTAAATAGAAGGCAGCGTGGAATAAGTGCGTCCGTGCTCTAGTGGTTAGAGCCATGGACCCACGATCCGGAGGCCCTGGGTTCGATTCCCAGGCTGAATCTTCTTTCTTGAATTCTTCTCTATTTGTGAGGTTATCCCCAGTGTGGTTAGGACAATGCAGGCTGAATCCATCTGATCGTCTGGAAGAAAACGGATTCCATGCTTCGGAGGGCACGTTAAACCGTCGGTCCCGGTCACTGTTACTCCACGTCTGTACCACGGACCCTAGGCGGTGCTAAGAGTGCAAAAATACCGGCTGCTGCACTTTCCTCTGGACCTCGCAGCAAATAAATGCCAAACGATAAATAATAAAATATGCGCAGAATGATCAGGATGGGTTGTGTTCATCTGGTAAAAATACGAGTCTGTATATTCTACTGCTCGAAATAAGAGTGCAACAATACCGGTTGCCGGTTCCTCTGAACTTCGCAACAGATAAATGCCATACGATAAATCACTACATAGTATAAAACAAAGTCGCTTTCTCTGTCCCCATATCCCTATGTATGCATAAATATTTAAAACTACGCAACGGAATTTGATGCGGTTTCATTATAAGGATAGAGTGATTCAAGAGGAATGTTTATATGTATAATACATGCATAATATAGTAGAGAAACACTGATAATTTCCGTGCGAAGCCGGGGCGGGTCGCTAGTAATAAAATAAGCGCGAAATGATCAGGATGGGTTGTGTTCATCTGGTAAAAATACGAGTCTGTATATTCTACTGCTCAAAATCATTTTCATCATTTCCCTAGCCTTATCCTGTATTTTAAGGGGTCGGCTACCTTATCTAGGGGATTGAACGAGGGTACTGGTTTTTACACAGAGCGACTGCCATCTGACCTCCGCAACCCAGAAGGGAAACCAGACCCTCTCTCTTTACACTCTTAAAATAGTGTAAAGACAAACAAATCAGGTCTAGAGCTCTCCACACAGCAGTTTTAAAGTCCAGCTCGTTTTAGCAGTATACTGCTCATTAGTGAGGCCTATTGTACGTTGGCTAATGACGGGCCGAGGGTAAAGGGGAGGCCACACTGTGTATTACACCATGAATGCTCCATAGCAGTGTTCCGACACTAATAATGGTAAGGAACCGGTGTTCCACGTGAACATTCATTGCTAAGAAGAATAGGAGGCAAGTTCAAGTTTAAATGCCCGAGTAGCAGTGTTACTACGTTGTTCGTGCTATTACCAATAAAGAATTGTATTATTGTATTGTATTGTATTACCTAACAATACGTGAAACGGCTGTAAACTACATCTATTACACTATTATCCTTCCATGCTGGTCAGGGAGCGAGAGAAAAACATAGATGTGCCAGCTGCATATCCGCCCGGGCATGCTGTAAAAACCGGCTAAGGGATCCGAGGGTTTCAGTATATTACAATTTACAATCTGTCACTACAGCAATATACCTACAAATCTATCTAAAATAACCCTCAAAACTTTGTCAAACGTGGTGGAACGACTTTCGTTTCCCACGACACCCATTAGGGATAAAGGTGTGATTGTATGTATTTATTACACTCTTATTACTAGAAGAATAGGTTGCTCTCAAGACTCAAGAGCGATATGCAGAAAGAAGGTAACTATTATTTGCTGGCACTAGGATCGCAACTAAGACGAGGCGATGGCTCGCTATACTTGGGACTTCTAGATCTATAATAGCCCATAACCATGCCACAGAATATATAATAGTACTACATAACCATACCATTACAAGAATGTATTTCTATTCTATCTATTCTTCATTTGGAGTGCCCTAAAGTTTTGTGTGTGTCGTCTCTGCTGGTAATTCAAAAATATCGAATACCTTTAACAGATATCTTTATCCATCGAACTAAGATTTTTACCTTTATAACAGGGCTACAAAAATATTTATAACTTTAGTGGTTTCAATGTGAACAAACCTTAACGTTAACGGCCTAACGACTAATTATTCTAACGCCTGCTCTGACGTTAACAGCAATCACGGCGGATGCTTTTGCTCTGTAACAAATGGCAGGCGTTTCAGCGCTATCAATGGTCAATTTTCAACTGCGGTGGAGATGAATACGTGTTGTGGTCATTCATTCCGTGTTCATTCCTTTCTGATTCGACTTTTATCACAGTTCTTTTTGCTAGAAGATATAGCAGGCTCTAGATTTTAAAAAAAGCAAGATCCACAAGCAAGATCAGATCATACTGAACTGAACAACAAATTTCTTACTTCGCCACTAAGAACTTCCTTTTTCTATCATGAGATAACAGAAAGGGACAGCTATAATTTAAGTCGAGATTTAGTTAAATTGTGCGCTCTTCGAATCGATAGCATGTAATTATAATAATTTAAATATTTTCTGACAAGAAATTTACATTTACATTACTTATTACTTATTCCGTTACTGGTAATTTCATCATTTTAATCCCACCGGGCTGAAATATCTACAGACCAATCTTTGTCCCATTTACCTACACTTCTCTTGTAAAAATCCCATGACGACATCACATTTTTCCCGCGGAAACATATATTACGTTGTATCCAGCGCCATCTAGCCATCACACGTCGCATTACCGCGCTATCTCGCGGCTTATGTCTTCCGGTTCCGCTCGGCTGATGCAAACGCTCCTACCCTGCATACAGCCACATATTAGTACGTGCATTAACGCTTTTTGAGATAACAGAGCTTTAGATTTAGATTTATTACTTTGATAATTAAGCGTTTGACAAATGTTTTATCCAGGGATTTGGATTTATAAGGAACTATACCAAACTATACTTCATCCGTATTATCAGCCTGCTTGCATGTATGCGGGAGATATCATTATAAATAAAAACATATTAGTAAAAATCTATCATTATCTAAGCCATGATGATATTTTGAAGCCATTACACGCTGCTTACAAAATATATCTGATGGTTCGACTTCTCATAGGTAATGAATGTGGTTAAACACAAGTTGTTTTAGTAGCTCAACTGACAGAGAATTAAAATTTATGAGTATCTGCTTTGTATCTTGCTCACTGATTATTATTATTTTTTAAATCTATACAATCAAAAAATCATAGTCGGTTTTGTTTACGACTGTATCGTTTGCACGTCAAACATCAAAACGAAAATTTACTCCAAGCTCCTGAGCTATGTAACTCTGAAAACGCTTGAATCCAACACAGCAAAAAAAGTTACAGTCACATGCCAACTTGACAGCTCGAACATCTTTATTCTGTATTTCCATCGTAATCAAATCGAGTCAACATCTGTGTTTCTTTCTCAGTCGTTTTTTCATATCAATATGAGATAGGATTATTTTTCGTGTCGATTTCACTGAATAACAAAGAAATTCCGTTGTGTTCTGTCAGTGAATTGACAAAACAAAAGCGCATCGTTGTTTATTTGTTTTGTTTGTTTATATTATTCAATTGTTTAGCGGCCTGAATTACAAAAGTATAGAGTGATGCCTCGAAAGAGCCAGTGTTATTGGACTCGTAAACTCGAGCTCGATCTTGTCCAACTTGTGCGTCAACGGGAATGTATCTGGAAGCCGGCAGGGAACACAAACCATCACATTCAGCAGAAGTACAAGGCTTATGCTGAAATAGCTGCTACTCTGGGCCGCGGGTTTACAGGTAATTAAATATTAATTAAAGAAACAATGTGGCCCCTGCCTTAACTCTACCTCCAGAAATGTATCTATATTAACTTTATAAATTAGAAGAATCCTTTTTCTTCTTCTTAACTGCCGCTATAATGTATTTTCTTTCTTTCTAATGTGTCCCACTGTAGGGCAAAGGCCTCACCACATTACAAGCTACATAAGAAAACAGTCCCTAATCTTACAAGTGCAAGAAAATATTTTAATAGGCATAGCATCTTCCTAATTCTGAACAATTTGATTTGTAAACCAGAACCCTTTTTCATCCTCAGCTCGTTCTGTCAGAGACCGATGGGTCAACATCCGCAGTACCTTCAACCACAATCTACGTAGAGTAGACCGGTCACAGCAAACAGCTACTGACGCCAGTCAGCTGTATATTCCCTGTTGGCCATTGTGGAAACCATTACAGTTCCTGAGAGGACCTTCAGTAAATGAGTTTGAATATGATCATGTAAGTTAGTTCTGTTAATTTGAATAGTACAAATCTTTTTAATGAATGAATGTGTAAGTATTCTTTTGATTTTAACAAATTCACAATTGTGTTAGCTAATAAAGAATTGAAAGTTGAAAAAACTCAGTAATTTAATCCATTCTGATATTATAAATGTGAAAGTAACTCTGTCTGTCTGTCTGTTTGGTGCTCTTTCACACCTAATCATCTAAACCAAATGTGATGAAATTTGGCAGGACGATAGATAGTAACCTAGAGACGTTCTTTTTACCGCGGGAAAATATTTCATTACAACGGGAAATCTCATTAAGCGGCGGGTTTAACCGCAGGGAAAGCTGGTTTTGAAATAAATTAATAATAATTTAGTTTTATGGTTTTTATTCAAATTTTTTTTTTACTTTCCAGGCAGATTTGTTACTACCAGCTGGCTTGAAAGAACTATCTGGGATAGAAGTCAAAGAAGAATTACAATCCGACATAGATGAGACAATCACCGTTAGACAAAGCAATAAAAGAACAGACAGACCCCGAAAGAAATACAAACCACCTGCTAAACCTAAGAACAATAAATGTAGCAAAGTAATAGATGACCTAGTCAAAACAATGAAACCACTAACAAATATGACACCAACGGAGCACCAAGAACAAAGCTATTGGCACTTTGGGAAACATGTGACAGAAAGACTAAATGCCATGAGAGAAGTAGATGCGGAATGTGCTAGAAATGAAATAATGAGAATATTTGAAGAACTGGAAGCCAAAGAAGTTATAGATTTTGAGGATATACCTTTACAAGACACATGAACAGTGATTTCATGTCTGTGATAAATGGAAAGATCTATACATATAATAAGGGTCATGTCTAGACATTGAATATATTAACAAAAAAATAATCATTAAATACAATAGACAAGAGGTACATGAAGTCATTAGAATCAAAAATGTAAATTAAATTTAAATAGACCATAGGCTGTACTATGTGTTATAATAATAAGAATTAATTTCAGTTATATTATATTCTCTCACAAATATGATTTGTGGTTAAAATATTGGTACTAGACTGAATAAATTAAATTGGATACCAAATTATATTCATGTATTTTTCTATTAAATGAAATCTTCAAATAAATTCTCAAACTAATGCTTTTCATAATTAAGAAAAAATAAGTCATTCCCAAAAACCATGTTTTCTTTTCTTTCAGAAATCCGAAAGAAAGACGGCCAAGACCTGAAACAGAGCTGAACACATCAAACTAAATATTTGCTACTTTCTCCCGATCTATTTTCAGCTTGGATACAAGCAAATTAGGTCATTATTTATGAACGCAGCCTGTACACGACATTTGTTTACTTTTGAGGTTATGTGAATATCAATATTTTGAATCGAGAAAATAATGCAAAATTGAGTGATTTTGGCGTTAAAAATATGCGTATTTAATCGTAAATTTATATATTTATTTTATGTAGTGTTCGAGGGTCCCAGATCAAATTACACCACAATGTTTTTCCTGCTTTTCATGTAAGTTGGATTATTGCAGATTTTCCTGAAAATATTAGCGTAACAATGTAGATCATAAGTAAAAGCCTAATTCATATCATTATTCAAAAATATTGTGTACCTTGTCGTTGATTTTCTTGCAATAAATCATGAAGTTTAAAAATAATATTTGTGTGTAACTTTTTGAACTTTTATCTCAACTTTAACATTATTGCCTCACATATTGCTGTCTCGTGACTCATGTCATGAATTTAATTATGGCTTCATTGTCATATTCAACAATTTTAGTTACTGTGTTCTGATACCTAGGTAAGAAGTAACCTGGCCTTTAGTAAATTAAGAATATTATTTGAATACACAATATTTTACTTTTCAGGTACCTAGTGGTATTTCCACTCATACTATTCTCCTTCTTCTTCTTCTGTATATTCTGCATAATACCGCTGGCATTCATCGTGGCATCCTGGTACATGAGGATCAAAGAACGGAAGCTGTCAAGGAGAAAGAAAGAGGGTGCTAATGTAGCATTCTTCCATCCTTATTGTAATGCAGGGGGTGGTGGGGAGAGGGTTTTGTGGGTGGCTATCAAAGCCTTATTACAACGGTGAGGAATAATTACTTCCATGCTGGGCTGGTAGCGAGAGAAACACATAGAATGTGCCAGACATGCTCCTAGACATGCTGTGAAATCCAGCTAAGGGATCCAAAGGTTTCAGTATTTTGCAATTTTGGTGATTAGCTGACAACCTGTTACTACAGCAATATACCTACAAATCTATCATAAATAACCAAAACTTTGTCTAATGTGTCAGAACAACTTTTGTTCAGGTCGTTTACGCTCTGCCTACCCCATTAGGATAAAGGCGTGATTATATGTATGTATGTTTAACCAAAATCTTAAAATTATTACTAGTCATGGAAATCTTCTTATCTTATCTCTATTTTCAAATTTCTTGTAGTAAAACAAGAGTATTCCAATTTTAGATTTGTTAATTAAACTACAGTTTTATTTTATTTCTATTTTTTTTTATTGCGTATAGGTCATCCCACTGCTGGGCAAAGGCCTCCCCTTTATCTCTCTAGGTGCAGACAGCCTTATTCTTTTAGATCAGATATTTAATTAAGCATGTTTATTCCAGCTACCCTGATACAAACATCTACATTTACACGGTAGAGACAGCAGAACCACAAACCATACTGGACAAGGCCCAAAACCAGTTCAATGTAAAAGTATCCCCGGAGAAAATCAACTTTGTGCGGCTTTCCTTAAAGTGGGCAATTGAGGCTAAAACTTATCCGTACTTTACGTTGATCCTGCAAAGTGTAGGGTCCATGTTTTTGGGATTGGAAGCTCTATTGAAACTAAATCCAGGTATGTTCTGAATATATTTTTAATATTTTATCCTTTTATTTCATTTATATTTTTGTAACAAATGTATAATAAAATTAAAAAAACCTATTTATAACTATTGTATGATACAGTAGTGAAGTAAACATGTTAATATTATGATCACTTGATACAAATTGTAACAAGTGATCATAATATTTATACAGTTGCATTAAGTGGACAATAAAAATCAATAGGTATTTATTTATTGAGTGTTTACATTATGATAAATAAAGTGACCTAAAGTCAGGTAAAAGATCATCTCAACTTAAAGTACATTTTTCCTATTGCAAACTATCATATTCTCAACTCGTCAATAACGCATTTCGTTACATTCGCAAAATGTCACATTAGCAATACGTCATATTAACTTAAAGGAACTTTAGGACGTAAAGGTTGAAGCCAATTGACTTAGTGATGATGGATGGGAAAAGGGTAGCTCCCGCCTGATGGGTTATAGTGACCATGTGACCAGGGCCCGAAGTCCAACCAGATATACAAGTTTGGAACTTGTATATCTGCAGATCGCTGAGAAAACTTCGAAACCGCGTTTCAGAACTTGTGTTTCTTGATATGGCGCCATCTATCGGCTACAGAACAAACACGAGTCACGGATAAAACGAAATGAGAACATAACGATATTTTTTAATATCTTGTTTTACGGTTCTGGAAAGAACATGATGAGTTTCACCACTGTGACAAGATTGTGTTTGAGGAACTGCTACCAAAATACTTTACAATAATGTTTTTTAATAGATATCATAACTTTATTCAAAGCAGTGGAAAATAAAGAACCTTATAGTATTTCCAACTCAGATTTAGAATAAAGGTAAACAAAGATTCATGTCTTTTTATTCGAAAACACATTTCAAAAATAAAATGATGGTTGTTGGCATATTAGTTAAATTACTAAAACTACTATTACATTATGTTGGCATACTTAATAGCTAAAACTTATTTTCGATTTAAAGACATGAAACTTTGTTTACCTACATTCTGAGTTGGAAATAGTACCTATAGGTGATCGTAGCTTTGGAACGCACCTTTCACATGTTTTTTTTTTTTTTTTTTTTTTTATATTTGATAGGCAATCATTTGTCCGTGTAATTTAGGCGATGGGCTGACAACCTGTCACTACAGCAATACACATTACAATCTAAAATTGCCCCCAATTTATGTCAGACGTGGCGAAAGCGCCTTTTAGGAGGCGTTTTACGCTCTGCCTACCCCGTAAGGGATAAAGGCGTGATTTTATGTATGTATGTATGTATGTATCATTTGTCCGCCATCTCACGTGATGGTAAGTGATGATGTAGACTATGATGGAGCATGATTGCCTAGAAAATGCCTGTTCACTCTCGCCTTCTCGCCGGGAGGGGGGTATCAGGTCATGAAGCGATGCTGCACATTCTCCGAAATGTATCCCACATGTAATGTTTTTTACAGACATCTACATAGACACAACAGGCTTCGCATTCACATACCCGATATTCCGCTACCTGGCGCAATGTCCAGTGGGTTGCTACACTCACTACCCGACTATAACCACCGCTATGATGCGTCGAGTGAAACACAGAGTTGTGACTTACAATAATTCTAGTCTGATAGCGAAAAATCCGTTGTATACTTGGTGCAAGCTGCTGTATTACAAGATCTTTGGATGGGTAAGTTCCATATACTAACTACTACACAGACAATCAATTGATTCAGCTTGCATTGTCCTTACCACACTGGGGAAAGTCTCACAATCAAGTGATTCAGTCTGAATTGTCCTAACTAAATTAGCAAAAGTAATACCAGGTGATAAAATTATAAAACCCTACCCAAGACCTCCGAATCGGAAGAACATACTCAGACCACTAGACCACGTAAGCAGTGGCAATGTCCAGTAGGTTGCTACATTCACTACCCGACTATAACCACCGCTATGGAAACACAGAGTTGTGACTTACAATAATTCTAGTCTGATAGCGAAAAATCCGTTGTTTACTTGGTGCAAGCTGCTGTATTACAAGATCTTTGGATGGGTAAGTTTCTTATAAGTCCAGGCGAAATGTCTCTTGGTCGCAAAGTGTTCCTTTCTCATAATGTCCCTTTCGCGAAATATCCTTTAGATATTTTCTAAGTATTTTTAGTAAACCCACTATTTGAACTGAATCTACCTAAAAGGAATATTTTACGAAAGGGACATTTTGCAAAAATTATCATTTTGCGATAATTGTCATTTTATGAAAATGGGGATTTTACTGAAGGGACATTTTGCGATCAAGGGACATTCTGCGACGACGTAAGGAGTATAAATAGGGGCAATAGTCATACTTGGCACGTGGATCAGCTAGTATAGTGACATTGTCCAGAAGGTTGCTACAAGCTGCTGTATTACAAGATCTTTGGATGATGGGTAAGTTCCATATACTAACTACTACACAGACAATCAATTGATTCAGCTTGCATTGTCCTTACCACACTGGGGAAAGTCTCACAATCAAGTGATTCAGTCTGCATTATCCTAACCACATTGGCAAAAGTAATACCAGGTGATAAAATTATAAAACCCTACCCAAGACCTCCGAATCGGAAGAACATACCCAGACCACTAGACCACGTAAGCAGTGGCAATGTCCAGTAGGTTGCTACATTCACTACCCGACTATAACCACCGCTATGATGCGTCGAGTGAAACACAGAGTTGTGACTTACAATAATTCTAGTCTGATAGCGAAAAATCCGTTGTATACTTGGTTCAAGCAGATCTTTGGATGGGTAAGTTCTATTTCAGAAAACCTTGACATGGGTATCTCCTGTGTAACGTTGGAAAGTTTACTCCGCAGAATGCCCCTTTCGCAAAATGTCCCTTGGTTGCAAAATATCCCTTTCTCATAATGTCCGTTTCGTAATAAGTCTCTTTCGCATAATGTCCCTTTTCGCTAAATGTACCTTTTTTGATAGATTTCGTTGAAATTGTGGGCAGCTACTGAAAGGACTTTAAAAAAATTGAAAGGGACAATTTGAGAAGAGAACATTTTGCGAAGTTACCATCGAAAAAGCAGTAACCTACGAAATAGTGCAACAACAAAATGATGTAGTAGTAGTTACAACACCCATTATCATCTACCTAGCCTTATCCCGTGTCTCACGGGGTCGACTACCTAATCTTGGTGATTGAAAGAGGGTACTGGTTTTTACCCGAAGCGACTGCCATCTGACCTCCTCAACCCAGAAGGGATACCAGACCCACTCCTAGATTACTACACCCATGATACAAGAAATTTACTAATTTTGAATTCTTATGATATCACATTCTGCTTATCATCAGTCTAATCTAGAACTGCCTCCGTGGTCTAGTGGCTAGTGCCATGGACTCCTGATCCGGAGGTCCTGGGTTCGATTCCCGGGGAGGAAACACAAAGTTAATATTTGAGAAATTATCACTTTGTGAATTTATCCCCAGTTTGGTTAGGACATTGCAGGCTGAATCACCTGATTGTCCGAAAAGAAAAATATTTCGTGCTTCGGAGGGCACGTTAAACCGTCGGTCCCGGTCGCTGTCTTTGATAGTGGTCGTTACTCAAACCATGTCAGAGGCCTGATAGTTATGCTACTAGGCGGTTTAAAAACTCTGATACCAGGGTTCGTCGGGTCGATAGACTCGATACCCACACGACAGAAGAAGCATAATACCATCATCTTTAAATATAAACCTCACTAATACCGCAGGCAGGCCAACATCTGCAATTCTCGCGAAATTGGAACTGCGTTTTGGTAAACTACATACATATAATCACGCCTTTATCCCTAATGGGGTAGGCAGAGCGTAAACGATCCAAACAAAGGTCGTTCCGCCACGTCTGACAAAGTTTGAGGGTTATTTAAGATATAGATATAGATAAGTTTTGGTAAACTAGATCTTTAGTTACTACAGAAGAAGAAGAAGATCTAGAATTTATATTTGTTTTTCAGTTATATGGCGTAGTTGGGCGATGCGCTGACATCGTGATGGTCAACGGCACGTGGACAGAAGACCATATCAATGAGTTGTGGAGAATACCCTTCAATACCATCAGAGTTTACCCACCTTGCGAGGTAAGGTTATTTATTCTGAGGCAATATTGTGAATGTATACCCGCACAGGCATTTTTTATCAAACTGAGTTGTGAGACAGTGGAACCAGCTGCCAGAAGAAGTGGTTTCTGCGGTTAACGTTAACCAGTTTAAGAACAGATTTGACAAATTTAAACAAAACTTCGAAATCATAAAGTGGTCAACTGGATACAGGCCTTATCAGTTGATAACAACTGCCTGCCTGTTTGAAATAATAATAATAAGATGTTCGTAGACTAACACCCGTAAATATGGTCAGCTTTTTTTTACACACTATATGTGTGTCAAGCATGTGTTGAGTTTTGTTTCGATCCGTTCATTGACCATACTGTTTTTCCTATCATGTGCTTATCATTGTTAGAATAAATTCTTATTTGCCATGCTGGACTGGGAGTACGAGAAAAACATAAAATGTGCCAGCTGCATTGCCTCCCGGGCATGCTGTTAAAGGGATCCGACGGTTTCAGTATATTGCAATGTAGGCGATGGGCTGACAACCTGTTACTACAGCAATAAACCTGCAAATCTATCTTAAATAACCCTTAAAACTTTGTCAGACGAGGCGAAACGACCTTTGTTTAGGTCGTTTACTATATATATGTACATACATACATATAATCACGCCTTTATCCCTAACGGGGTAGGCAGAGCGTAAACGACCCAAACAAAGGTCGTTCCGCCACGTCTGACAAAGTTTTGAGGGTTATTTAAGATAGATTTGTAAGTATTTTGCTTTAGTGACAGGTTGTCAGCCCATCGCCTAAATTACAATATACTGAAACCCTCGGATCCCTTAGCTGGTTTTTACAGCATACCCGGGAGGAAATGCAGCTGGCACATTCTATGTTTTTCTCTCGCTCCCAGGCCAGCATGGAAGTTATATATATGTATGTATGTAATATTGTGAATATTACAAAATATTTGAAGTTTAGACAGTCCTAGAAAATAATTATATTTCTATTTAAAAGGTACAATTACAGATAAAAAATTAAGAATTACGTAACTTATCTCTATAACATAGATCATTATAAATTTGAAATCTAATTAAAATAGCACACAACATATAATTATGATAAATTACATCCAGAATAATATTAGAAATCAAATTAAATTAAAAATTTACATTATAAGTTAGGTGTTAAAAACAGTGAGTATACTATAAAATATTTAGTTTAGGCTTTTATTAGCTAACTAGCGACCCGCCCCGGCTTCGCACGGAAATTATCACTGTTTCTCTACTGTATTATGCATGTATTATACATATAAACCTTCCTCTTGAATCACTATCCATTAAAAGAAACCGCATCAAAATCCGTTGCGTAGTTTTAAAGATGTATGCATGCATAGGGATATAGGGACAGAGAAAGCGACTCTGTTTTAGACTATGTAGTGATAGGAAAACAATCAGACGTTTTTCAGATTTAAGCTTGAGGGCGGCAAGTTAGCGTAATGTCCAATCTAACCAATCACGCAGAATTACATACCTCCTTCTTGTAAGCAGGAATCTTAATATGCTCTTTTTACGAGAATTTTCGATTAGGCCCTTTCATAAATTTCTAGGTTTAAGAAAAAAAACCAAGGTTGTTACTTACAATAGGTTATTTATTTATCTAAACCCAAAATCTCTGTTTCCAGGTGAACGATTTGAAGCAACTCCGTTCCCTAGTCAAGGAAACCGACCCGATCCGCATCTTATCAGTAGCGCAGTTCCGTCCAGAGAAAGATCATCCGCTGATGCTTCAGGCCATGTATGAATTGAGGAATTTGCTCGTGAAGAATGAAGTGCTATGGAATAAGGTACATATGTTTTTAAACCGAATATTAGCTTGTTTTGATATACATCAAGTTTTGCAAGTTATAAATTACAAAAGTCCTAATTGAAACCCTTGAGGGACTCCCAAATGCAATTTTTGTTCATAGTAATGTATGACTTAGTTTATTATTTATTGCGACTGGTTACGTAATAAAACCCTAATGTCATGTAATAGTGGGCCAAAAATACTTACGATTGTCTAAAAAAAATACTTCTAGCTATATCGTAACGCAGTCGAACGCCTTACTAAAATCATTTTAATATTGTTTGTTTTTCTACCATCATGGAGGACTATATTAGGTAAAATGTACATTGCAATATTTTTTGTCGAGTTTACATGTTTTATTTCTCTTACTTCATTCCTTTTTTAGATAAAACTGGTGCTAGTAGGCTCCTGCCGCAACTCTGAAGACGAGGAGCGAGTACAGAACCTGAAGGACCTCGCCAAGCACCTGTCTCTGGAAGACAGCGTGCAGTTCGTAGTGAACGCTCCGTATGCGAGACTTTTACAGCTCTATCAAACAAGTAGTATTGGGTTACATGCTATGTGGAATGAGCATTTTGGCATTAGTGAGTATATTTTACTTCTTCATTTATCTTTATCTTCTTTCATTTACTTGTGTTTTTCACAAGTTCCTTAGTCTTTTGTGTTTTACAACATTTTCATTGTTATTTTGAACGGAAACAAGGATGATGTAAAATTTTTGATTGCCTCGATATTTCGGACCAGTTACACATTCCATAGTCACGATATGGCCACGAGTAGACTCGTGATGCGAGTTTTGATATCGTTGCTATACCCCTGTTAAAAAAATAATTAAAATGTAGAAAAAACGTATCAAAACAGAAGAAAAACTAAAAGAATGTGAGGCGATATCATTATTGACTTGAATTCCAATCTTAAGTTAGACTGGTCAAGACCTTCGTGCTTTAAACTACACGGCTAAATGTCGCTAACGTCGCTATGACGTATACATAAGAAAGACAATAATAAATTCGTCACTCCCTCTACCGTTTCTGTAGCTCAGTTGGTAGAGTAATGGACCGGCATTCCAGAAACGCAGGTTCAAGTCCTGCCAGAAACGAATTACTTATTTTCTTTCTTTCATATTATATGAAATAAATGTGTGGTAAAAATCCTTAAAAATAAGAAGAAAAGTTAATGCAAACTGATTTCCGTCTCTTGAGACTTTTAAGAGCCGAATTAAAAACGTTACTTGGAACAAATAATTACTGTCTGATCTTTGGTTTCCTTTACTTTTATCCTGTGCTGTAAATACTGTTGCTGTCATTTACTTTGTCTAGTTCTGATTGTAGTTTGCATTATCCTTTCTTCCATTAGTTTATGTATTAGTTTATTATATATTATGTATTAGTTCATTTTACGAATATCTATGGAGTAGCTTGTACTTAGTTTATATATTATATATAATGTATTTAGGATACCTATTTGACTAGGTGTACACATCCCGCTTACCGCTACACATTTTTCTTTCACCCAAAGGTTGCCTGAAAGAAATTGCTACCTTAGCAATAAGGCCGCCTATGTTGTACTTGTCTTTTGTTGTTATCTGTTGTGTTGTATGTTGCAGTATTACGTGCAATAAAGTATTTTTATGTTATGTTCTATCCTTCAGGTGTAGTGGAATGCATGGCAGCAGGACTGATCACAGTAGCGCACCGCTCAGGCGGACCACTCGCTGACATCATTGAGACTTCTCTCGGGGCTAGGACAGGATACCTGGCTACTGAGGCTGATGAGTACGCCAGGAGTATACTGGAGGTCATAGCGCTGCCAGGAGATGAGAGGAAGAAGATCATTGAAAGCGCCAGGTTTGTTATTTTTCCAATATTAGTATTAGAAGTTAAGGTATGCAGTTACAACTTGACAGAGAATGTTGCCTGAAAATAGAAAAGAACTTGAGGCAGGGGCCCGCAAACCCGCAACCTGATAAGGGTTGCTCAGTCAACGAAACTGAACAACTATCACAAGGTGTTTATTTTTTTCAGGATAAGAAAAATAAATTTTGGTCGTCCATACAAATTGTCCGATCGAGGTTGTCATTTTGTATGGGACGGTAATAATTGTTTTTTTCTTTATCTCCTGAAACCATTTTCCGGTGAAAGTTGTTCAGTTTCGTTGACTGAACAACCTCTATCAGTTTTCGGGACGCTGTCCATTACAACTGATATAATATACTACGCAGTATCAATAATAAACATGGATTTATATCTAGATGTGTCCTAATGAAAATCAGAGATTTTAAATAATTTAAGTACTTAACGCGGCCGCAACCGCTTTCTAAATGTCTTTTGCGACAGAAATTTTATATGTAAAATTTCATTTTTTCAGATCATCAGTTGACCGTTTCTCCACCATGGAATTTGAGAAGTCATTCCTAAGAGCAGCCGAGCCACTCTTCAAAGTAGATTAACTTACTTTTATAGGGTAGTTCATAATAGATCGCGATTACTGTTTTACACGGGGTAAATTTGAAGCAATAATAAGAATAATACAAATCAAAGGCACATAAATAAGTAGGAAAACACATTTCAAACATTGTGGAGTGCCTAATCATTTACACCCCTATGGTGAATAAACTAAGCATTTTTAATAATTATGTTCCTCAATATTTTGTGGATGCACTAAATACTTAGGCCTTTTAAACATTAATATATTTTATTCCATTAGATTTAAGATTAATAAACTTAAGATCCTTATAGATTATTGTTTATTTATTTCACAAGTTCTTTTAAATGCGTTCGCAAAATGTTGCCAGTCCCATATTGTGCGTGTGATGTTATGCCAATGTGACGTTGTGCATGTCTGGCATTATGCTAATGAGACGTTGTGCGTGTCACTTTGCCAGTGCGGCGTTGTGCGTATGTGACGTTATGCGTGTGTGACCTAAGGACGTGGCATTTTGTTTATTCAGTGTATTTGTATATCGAATATGTTATGTATTGAAATAAAAATAAAACAATGCAATAAACGTAACCAAAGTACTTCCTGTATTTTCTTTTTTATTAAAAAAACAAATATAATTAAAATTTACAACATAAATTCATAACTATAAATATAACCATCTGCATAAACTTCTATCTACTTGCAATACACAAGCTATTTAATATAAGGAAAAGCAAACTGTTACTGAATAGATGTTTGCTATTCAATACCACATTTTTTATCAAATGGTACAAAAAGATCCTTTTTCTACCAAATGGTAAATAAATACCAGTATTTTTGTGACAAATATTTAAAATTCCACTTTATGAATGAATTCAATAGAAGTTCAGGCAACTGGCGTATATATGTATAAAATCAGCTTATGCAATAACTTAGATAAGGAATGTTTGTTCTTGTGCCTAAGTTGAATGATGTCCCACTCTGTCTCGTGGGATGAGTCGTAGCTCGGATCCGTGTTTCAAGAATACATTGCCTGAAACAAGAAGTATATATATTAGAAAAAAAATTGATGAACCAATAAATAAATATTAAAAAAAAATAATGACAAATAATTTATAGGGAACATGAAAATGTTCAGTAGTAAAATAGCATACTTACATAATTATTTTATGATTTTAGTTAAACATACATACATATAATTACGCCTTTATCCCTAATGGTGTAGGCAGACCGTAATCGACCTAAACAAAGGTCGTTCCGCCACGTCTGACAAAGTTTTGAGGGTTATTTAAAATGGATTTGTAGGTATAATGCTGTAGTGACAGGTTGTCAGCCCATCGCCTAAATTGCAATATAATGAAACCCTCGGATCCCTTAGCTGATTTTTACAAGGAAGAAATACAGCTAGCATATTTTTCTCTCGCACCCAGTCCAGCATGGAAGACTAAGAGAATATTAGTATAGACAAAATATCAAGATATGAAAGTATTTTACCAGCAGTCTGTTGAGGGTTGATGCCGATGCCGTCGTCGGTGATGATGGCGCTGGTAGCTGGCTCCACGCGGAACTCCTCGGCTGCAAACTTCAGCACCGCCGTGAAGGGAGTGGCTTCAGGCACGCTCAGACTACAACGGTATTGGCACATCAAAAATTGTTTGATATATTTAGAGAAATAACATTTCTTGAAGAAAAAGTCCAAATTCTGTTTTCTTATAGCAATGAAAATTGACAATAGTTTTCAAAATGTGATATTGACAGACAGTTTTTCGTGAGTATATTTAGCTAATTTAGCCAGTACTAAAAGAGGTTTGCAAAAGTTCGAAGATTTAAAAACTCTTTATTAAGTAAAAGATTAAAATGTAAAGTATAAATTATAAAATAATTCATGGAAAAATCTAAGGGGAAATGGATAGGGCAACCATTGTGGTTATGTAGGTAAAGGAAATAAAAAGAGGAATCAATGAGACAAAAATGAATACAAAAATACAAACTTTACTAAATAATTTTCCATAAATCGACCACAAAAATCTATAAAGAACATCAAGAGATCATACTCTCCCAGAATTCTATATCTATACTGCTATCCCTGATTATATCAAAAAATTCAAGCTTTAAATTTTCATTTTCACAAATCCTCTGAACTACCATTGATAACTCAGAATAATTTAAATCTATGTAAAAGAATTCTGCAGACATTTGCTCTTTTAATAATTTCCCACAATCCATTAAAGCACTAGATATCAATTTAAATATTTCACCATGATCTAAACACAATTTGACAAAAAGTTCATCTTTTAGTTTGAAAAGTAATTTCCAAAAATCTTTGTCGGTATGTTTTTTTCTAAACATAATTTGTATAACTGCGACTTTTACATGATTTACAGCTGAAATGTATTTAATATCTTTGTTTAATAAACTTACAACTAATAATTCTATAGTGTCTTGAGTGCAATTCTGTAATAACTCCACAAGAGTGTCCTTCGAATCCTCAGAAGCACACAACTCAGATAAAAATAACTGGCTTTTAAAATTCAATAGGTTTTCTTTTGAGATTTCATTTGGTAAATTCCTCAATAATGTTTCCTTTGAAGCTGCCTCAACCATGAAGTCTGCTAGATACTTTTCTAGTTTATCTTCTGTGAATAGCTGTAGGAAAACTTTAAATCCTAAATCCATTTGGGAGATTTTTGAATTGCAAGTGACAATCTTTTTAAAAATATATTTTGGTGGGTCACTGAAGCAGTTTTTCAAGAATAGTTTGGAAGAATCTTGGTGGCTGTTCAAGGTCGATAAGAATTCATTTATGAGCTCTTTCTTTTGAAGCGTATCGAGGCATTTCTCTATGTGAAGGGCAACGAGAAAAGCATTTTTTATTTCGTCTTTGGTGGTTTCATCCCCTGGCCAGTTGTCTAGCTGGCACAGGTGAAGGAAGTCTTGGAAAAAGTCTAGAAACTGTCGCACGACTGCTGCGTCCATATTAAACACCAACCACGCGATGTAACTTCAACGTAGGCGCCGCGAAAACTCAGCATCTGTTAACATTTACAAACTGTATTTTACTAGAAATTTCTCAAAGAATTCATGTTTTATCTAAGTAATTGCACTACGTTGAAGTTACTTTTCGATGATAGAGGCAGAGAATAAGTAAAATAAACTAAAAACTTACACTTTGAAGGGAAGTTTTGGGTCCGAAGTCAGCGTGATTTTGAACGTTACTTTCGACCTGAAAATGAGGTTAATTTTGTAATACTTGACTATTTATAGATTCATTGAAGTAAAAAGGCGATAATAACACTTACATGATGATAATTATACTTAAACTGAGCACAGAAACTCCGAAAAACCAATTTCACAAATTCACAAGGCTAAAGAAAGTGACGTGAACAGCACACGTCAAACGGGATTGACAGTTGCTTTGTGTTGCCATTTCAATCTCTCGATTTTAGACGACTTTTTTGGAAATTACAGAATAAACTCCATAACTGACATTGGACTTTGAGAAAAAATCATCAAAATCAGATAATCACATTTGATAAGGACATTAAATAAATCACTGATGAAAAAAACTAGTGTACGTTGCACAGCAGTAGTGGCAAGAGTAAGAAATAAAATTAAAAGTGTTCTTAAAACTGCACAAACGGCAGGATTTTACCGCATATAGTAACACTGTATTTTTTTTAGCGATTGACAAAGGATTCGTCTAAAGAACAGCTTACTTCCATGAAACGAACATAACCGGTCAAACAGCTGATTGTGACATATTAAGAAAATCAATACAAAACATGCGATTTCTAACACGGAAAAACTACGTGGAATAAGTGAAAATGTTGTTGAAACGTAATTTATTGGAAACTGTGACTATTATTTCTTGTTCTGGCACATTAGTTTGTATTTTACTCAACTATGTGACCAATATTTCACCGATAACGGGAATCTGGTTTCCGCTGTACATTTTATTCCTATTTATTCTTTCTGTGTCGTTTAGTTTTAAGTTTATACAATGGTTAATACACCTAAACAAGCCGTTAAAGTACGATTTAGACGCCTTGGTAAAGAATTACCCTCAACTGCAGTGTTTATCAAGTATTTTGCCTCAGGTACCAAAGAAAGTCACTAAAGAATGTGTAGATTATGATACGAATGAGCTGAGCGTTATCTCCACTGTCCTGGAGCGGAGGCTAGTGTCCTCTTGGTACACGCACTATGTATCTCAAGAAATTGGGTTCCCTTTCGCCTGCAAGCAGATGCTGGATCAGATGATTGGAAAAACATTCCAGGTTTGTTTATTTGTCTGTTGTATTTGATAAATAAATTGCTTGAGATGCACTTATAAGTGTACCACAATAAAATCCATTACTTTAGGCATAAATGATAATTTATATTTACTACTTTTTAGATATGCAACAAAGTAGAAACCAAAGACATCTATGTAGACATTTGCTCGGTGCTCATCTCACACTTAAAAGAGTATAAGAAAGCTATTAAAAGGCATGAGAAATCACCAAAAGAACCCATTGAAGCACTCTACAAAAAATCACATCAGTTATTCTCAGAAGACAAGAAAAACCAGACTGCAGAACATTGCACAAACTTGCTTCGGATAATCTTGAAAGAGCTAGTTCCTTGGGAACTCTGGGACACTCCTCATTCAGAACTGCTAGTCCGAATTCTATCAAAAAGGCTAGACAACTTTATTGACAATACCCTAGCTGATCCAATCTGGTTGAATGATAAACTGATGACTATTCTCATAGGGAAGACATATTATCCTGTTGTAGATAAAAAAGATGAACCAATTTTTACTGAAGAAGAAATTTGCCCAGAAATACCTTTTGAGCAAGTAATACAAGAGTTGCCAAAAGAAGAAGAACCACCAATGACAGAAGATCTATCTAAACCAGAAAGTACAATAGAATCTGCTTTATCAGCCTTAGTAGTAAACACAACAGCTCCTGTTCTACATAATGCATTAAATGAGGAATTTGGTCCTACAGAAGAAGTTAACATGGTTGATACAACAGCTCAAGAGGCTTTCAATGGTACTCAACCGGTTGATATAAATGATTCACCCATATTGAGACAGAGGAGGGGTAGGCAAGGAAGAAGTGAAGTTAAAATTTATGACAGGATTATTGAAGGTAAGAATTTATTGTAATGACAATATATATTTTTTCATTAATATAAACTTCAGTATAGACACTTGCTAGTAATAAAAGTGCCTGACAAAAATAATCAAGCAAATACACAATATAAAAAGTTAAAAATGCCTGTTTAAATATTTTTAGCAATCACATGTATTCTACACTTGTTTTGTTTATATGTTACAGGCACTGTAAAGACCTGGGAAACAGATACTGATCTGCAATGTATTAGTATGGGTCAGGACTTGCTGGCGAGCCTCAATGGAGAGATCACGCTAAGTCGGCTCTGGGGAACAGACCCCCAGGACTATGATGGGAAACAGGAGTCCAGGTTTTGGTTTGGTAAGTGCGAAAGACATCATATTTCAACTAGATTTCGTTTATGTTTTCTTAACACATTTTAGGTGATTTATATTTTCATCTGATTTGTATAGAAGAAGACATATTATTGATCCACACCATAATATACTGGGCAGGAGTAGCGAGCGCAGTATAGGGTTTTTTTTATAACAGATTTAATAGATTACTATTTTCTCCCTTGATCTTATGTCTTACCATATTTTTTAAGAAAAATACTAATGAAAATGTGTGGTAAAACAAGATAGATAGATTTATGTTTGCATCTGCATAAAAAAAATATACACCACAACTCTAACCTACTCTACAAACGTACACTTCTCACAACACAGGAGACGAAGACGCATTAGAGATGGATGCGGACAGCAAAGACAGCAAGGAGGTATCACCAGTGAAGAAGGAGCACAGCCCCAAGCCAACGGTCGACGCCCTTGTCAAGGACATCCAGACGACAGTCCACCAGGCCAAGACTAAGATAGGAGACCTACAGGTCCCACATGTGATAGATGTTCCCAACAATGTTAGTCTTCGCACGATCTATCCGCTTTTCTACGCTTTTGTTTTTACTTGGTGCTGGAGAGTAGATTTTGAGTATAACTAGTAGGTTATTTAGCTAGGAAATTCAATATTATGCATTATACTGTTCTCTATTCTAGTACTACTTATAGTAGCCACAACACAGAAATCCCCTGCTATGGGCTTATATAGGCTTCCCCTATCAGCTTAAAAGATTTTCACCGTTCTCACCGACTTGTGTATTATACAAGGAACAATACTGCCATTTCCTGGATTTAGATCTTAGACAGCTTTTACTAAACTTGAAGGAAATGGGGTGGTGCTATCGAAACCTGACAGCAAAAGGCTATCTACATCAACCTAAACCTTTTAGTCCGGGAGGTAGCGTTGCATTTTCGGCAGTGATTTTACGCCGATTGTTTGCCTTATTTTACTATTTATCTCGAATTACTTATAACTGAACCAAGCGTCAGCTGGCGCACCCGCGGTGGGTGTGAAATTGGGAGGTTACGGAAGTGGTAAAAAAAAAAAAAAACTTAAGTAATAGTACGCTGGCTGGAACTTTTTCCATAAATAGTTGACATTATACTGAGCAAAAAAAAAATCGTCAGCTGCATCGCAGAGGGGGGATAATGCGTCTGCTGCCCGCATGAACTTGTAAAAAAAAAAACGTAAAATAAAGTTATAATACGCCGAATGAAATTTAAGTACATGATTCTTCAAATAATTTAGAGTACGAAAACAACAATCAGCTGATTGAGTAGCGGTGGAAAGACCGTCAGCTGACGCAGTAAAGGTAAAGATTTTTCTTAGCAATGCACAGAATCTTTCGCGTTATTTTTATCTCGTTTTATATGTACCAAAATGCACGATATGAAACAAAATCGAGTGTAAAATGAAATCAACCCAAAATAAAATAAAGGGTATAATATAAACATAATCGAAATATAAAAATAAGAAGGTCGCAAAACTTATTCGTTGTCGATGGCATCGCTATCGTCATCGTTCTCTGACGAATCATCGGCCGAACTGTCCTGCAGGAGATCGTTGTCTTCATCGTGATCAGGTTCTTGACCTCCATTCTCTTCACCATCATCTGTAAATGAGCATGCGAATGATCAAAATTAGGCTAGTAGAAAGCTCAAAGAAAGTGTCGCCAACAAAAATTCCATACCGCCAATATTTTCGCTGCTATCCGTTATACTGGTGACTTCTTCTTCTGATAGGGGTACTTGATCTCCTTCGAACCATTTGAAGATATATTTTTCGTCTTTTTCTTCCCATCCCCAGTCCGTGGGAGATAATTGAGCAGGCTCTTGAAGGTGAGCATGGCTCCAAAGGTGCGCTATGTACGAAGTGCGCAATAAATGCTGGCGTAGCTCGGACTTACAAGGGGGGAAGATCGCCCCGTCGATACGGTTTTTCCACTTGAGCACATCGTTTTTATCATTAATTTGATAATTTTTCGTGAAGGTCGTGTTATGGGTTCAAGCAAGGCCAGAATGTATCTCAAATTATGTGTTTGAAAGAAAACAGCCTCACAGCAATACTCCAAAATTTTAAATCTTAACTGTGTCAGCTGACGGTCTTTCCACCGCTACTCAATCAGCTGATTGTTGTTTTCGTACTCTAAATTATTTGAAGAATCATGTACTTAAATTTCATTCGGCGTATTATAACTTTATTTTACGTTTTTTGTTTTACAAGTTCATGCGGGCAGCTGACGCATTATCCCCCCTCTGCGATGCAGCTGACGATTTTTTTTTTGCTCAGTATAATGTCAACTATTTATGGAAAAAGTTCCAGCCAGCGTACTATTACTTAATATATATATTTTTTTTACATCTTCCGCAGCCTCCCACACCCGCACCCACCGCTACTTGAGCAGCTGACGGTCGGTTTACTTATTAGTCATATAAGATCAACTATCGATGTCAATATCAGCCGGCTTACTATGACTTTTTCATTTGCAACGCTACCTCCCGGACTATTTGTATAAGTAGGCCTACCGCAGAAAAGATGTAGACAGTGATTGGAGAAACCACAATTTATAGATTAGATTGTAAAACTCAACGTACATACATACTTATAATCACGCCTTTATCCATAATGGAGTAGGCAGAGCGTAAACGATTTAAACAAAGGACGGTTCGCCACCTGTAACAAAGTTTTGAGTGTAAGATAGATAGGTATATTGCTTTAGTGACAGGTTGTCAGTCTATCGCCTAAATTGCAATATACAGACACCCTTGGTTACCTTAGCTAGTTTTTACAGCATGCCCGGAAGGAAATGCAGCTGGCATATTCTATGTTTTTCTCTCGCTCCCAGTCCAGCATGGAAGAAAAAAACTCTAATGACTAGCATTTAATAAATTGCACAAAATTACCACATTCGCACATCAATGATCAATGAAAAAATCCAAAACATTCTTTGACAATGAATCATAAATAGGCGTTTAAAAAAATGACCTTATAGAAATATATTACAATCACTACTTTTAATAACACTATCATTCTCACACTGTAAATATAGAAACCAAGTTAAGTTCTCCAGAAACCAAGTTAAGTTTTTTTTTTATTTCTAACTCAAGTTTGCGCACTGCACTATTTTCTTACGTCTTTGGGATGAGTATATTTTAATCTTATATTATAGAAATAATTAGTAGATAAAGCATGTTGTATGGGGTACTGAGATGAGTATGTTAAATGTATAAATTGTTAAAGTAGATACATGTTTTAGTGCATGTTGTATGAAGCCAAAATAGGCATGGTAGCATCCTCGTATATGTGGTGAATGTTTCCAAATTGAATCCAAAATCCAATGCATATAAGTGTTAGATTTATGTAAATATGCACGTGCATGATTTGTCAATAAAATATTGCAATTATCAAACAATTTTACAAATGATCAGGACTATACTAATATTGATTGCAATATCGCAGGATGAGGCAGCTGGTATGATGGAAGGTCTGTTAGATTTTGGGATAGCTGGGTTGAAGAAGGGACTTCGATTCACTGGGCTCAGCGATGATGCACAGGTAAACCAAATTCTAAATTTTAAGTAAATACCCTAAACTGCAAGACCTAAATCCATTTGTTTGACACATCACTTCTTCTATGCTAGACTGGGAGAGATGGGCTGCTCTATAACATGATACGGCTGGTTGTTGTCCGATTTAATTCGCAACTACATCGGAAAGAATAATACGTATACATGTGGGATTGGATCTCTATGGTATATTGTCTATTTCCGCACGATGAAGTATGATGTTTCAAAGACGAAAATGTGAGAAAGGAACGATGATAGAGTTACATTGTATGAGTGCGAAAGAGTGAGCGAATCAGTATGGTAAGTGGAGTCTGGATGGAGCTGGCAAAGGCGACGGATGTAATGTTTTATGAAGATTATAAAGAAGCTCAATAAAGAAGAGAATTTCAGTTCAAGAGTTGTTTCCATGCATCCGTGCCGCCCCCAGATTCTACATACATAGGTTTTGTACTTAATAATTTGACACCTTCTTTACACTAATCATTGATTTCTGTTTTTCAGGACAAATCACCATCATACAGAGAAAAGAGCGAGAAATCACCACCAGCAAACAAATCACCACCTGCTCATAAAGATAAGAGTGAAAAATCACCTCCTCCTGGAAGCAGGGACAGAGAGAAGAGTGAGAGATCTCCGCCATTTGACTCGAAGCACAGATCAGTGGAAAGGGATGCTAAACTGGCGCACCAGATAAATTATATTGGCAATTCTTCACTTATACAGAAAGGTCTTCAAATAGTACTTTTAAATTCATTTTAGTTTGAGTACTTGATTTATTTCTTGCGTTTATATTTTACATGTGATTTGTTACGAAAACTACCAACTAATATTTTTCAGATGATAATGGAACTACGGCACCGCCATTAGTGAAACAACAGAGAGTTACGTCACAAGATAGCTTATTGGTGAGTTCTTGCTTGCAATAGAATAGACGATGATGCTTCATTTAAAATGTCTATAAAGATTTTCACAGCTGTTAACTGCAACAACATTGTTGTTTGGAACATAACAGTGTACTCGTGACCGTGAACATGCAAAATATCGAGGCAACAATAAGTATTTCTTCCATGCTGGACTGGGAGGGATAGAAAAACATAGAATGTGGAACACTGCCCTTCCTCCCAGGCATGCTGTAGAAGTCAGCAAAAAGGATTCGAGGGTTACTGTGTAGTGTAATTTAGGCGATGGGCTGACAACCTGTCACTACTACAATCTAAAATTGCCCTCAATTTTTGCCAGACGTGGCGAAAGCGCTTTTTACTTTTACGAGGCGTCTAACGCTCTGCCCACCACGTAAGGGATTAAGGCGTGATTTTATGTATTTATGTACGTATGAATGTACCAAACTAATAAGTATAAAGGCGGTAAAAGTCTCGTTCCAAATTACAAAGTAATTTTAGTTACATTTTATTTCAAAGCGGAAGTTAATGAATTATTCCATCTATTTCTTTCCAGGCTTCCTTGCCCAGACCAATCTTATCCAGCAAAGGCGAGTTTCCACTACCCCTAGTGCCGTTATCTGATTCTCCTGAACCTGAGTACGAGGAAGCAGCTGATCTGTCTACCAGCATTGCAAAGCTGCGGTGTCTGCTACAGCAACGAGCAGAATCTGGCCACAGCAGGTACAGTATATGTATACAGTCATAAATAACCAATATATCCTTGGCCTTTTCAAGGCGAGAGTGAACAGGTATTATCTAGGCAATCATGCTCCATCATAGACTGCATCATCACCTCCCATCAGGTGAGATGGCGGACAAATTATTGCCTATTAACTATTTAAAAAAAATGCATAAGTCAGTTCAAAGTTTAGCCAAGTATGTAGATTACGATTTTTTTAAGGTAAACTAAGTTCTATTCTCAAGCCTGTTTAAAACGAATATAATGTTACAATTTTGTTTAATTTTAATGTAGCCACAGCTCAAAAGCTGAAGACATCTGGTGGGAGGGAGCTGAAGAAACCCGTGGAAGAACTCAACAACACCACTCGTCCAGGCCTGTCGACACAGCTGCTTTTGCAGACGAATATGATATGAATGCTGCTGAGAAGAGCTCTCCAAACCAAACTTCTAATAACATGCAGAGGCTCGATAGGTAAGTTAATTATTTCTTAAAACTATCACACACACACATAATCACAAAGTTTTAAGGGTTATAGATTTGTAGGTATATTTCTGTAGTGACAGGTTCTCAGCCCATCGCTTAAATTGCAATATAAAACCGTCGGATCCCGGGAGGTAATGTATCTGGCACATTCTATGTTTTTCTTTCGCTCCCAGTCCAGCATTGAAGAAGGGTATAAGCATCCTTAAGAAAGTGAATCGGCACATAAAACTACTACTACTACTTTCCCAATAAGCAAAAAAAAAATGACTTCCCATGCTGATGCATTTTGTATGGAAGGTAAATTTCCCTTTCTGTTACACGTTGTATATCAATTATGGACCTATCGGTTTTATAAATGGGAACTTAAATTTTCAGGCTATTCCAACGCACAGTGACGGGGGTATTCAACTCTATAAAGACAGCAGTGGGGGCGGAAGGAGAAACAGAAGGAGCGCCTAGAACGTTGCATGATTGGACCTATGTTTGCACTTCCATTGAAGCTAGCGTAAGTATACCTATTTTACAAATAATTATAGTGCTGAGCTTTGAGGCTTCGAGGGATATAAGGGATTTGAGGGTATATTGTAATTTAGGCGATGGGCTGACAACCTGTCACTACAGCGATATCCAGTTCTATCTTAAACAACCCTCAAAACTTGTCTGACGTGGCGGAACGACCTTTGTTTGGGTTGTTCACGCTCTGCCTAACCCATTAGGGATACAGGCGTGATAGTATGTATGTATGTAAAAAAACATATGCACGGCGTAATTTCATCCGTTTTCCGGGCGGGGTTGGTATGCCAAACATAAAATTATCACAAACAGTAAATCCTAAAACATTGCTTTCACAACAATTTTAGGCGTTATCAACGTCGCTTTAATGTTTTATTAAGGTGTATGTATGAGCTTTGAGGCCGCTAATATTGGACTATTTTCTTCTTATCGTATGGGTCTCGAGTGGTATCGTATGGTGTCAATTAAAATAAAGTGTAATATAGCACAGCTAATAGGCCTCTGACATGTGTAACGACTTATAAAACACAGCGACCTAGAACGACGGCCTACCGTCCCCTCCAAAGCACGGAAGCCTTTTTCTTCACCAGTTATTTCAGTTGCTCTATACAAACTAAGAAATCTCAAAAAGTGATTGATTAACAAATATCAAAATTTAGTGTTCCGGAATCGCATGTTTTACAAATGTAAATGCAAGGAATAAGAACGTCTAATGTTACAGGTGGGAGGTGCAGTAGCACGTTTGGTTGGTTCCCGCCGCGCGTACAATCATGTCGACGCAGCCCTTGATTCTTTGGAACAACTGAGCGCAGCTCCGCCTAAGAAAGAAGTTGTGCCGGAAGATTTTGGTAAGTCTTATTATCTGAGAAACCTATTTTATGTAGATGTATCTTGCTACATCTCTTTCTAAAATCTAAATCTATTTCTTGCTATAGATATGAAATAAGTCAAGGTAAAAATTCATATAGCCAACTAAGGGATCCGAGGGTTTTAGTATATTGCAATTTAGGCGATGGGCTGACAACCTGTCACTACAGCAATATACCTGCAAATCTGTCTTAAATAACCCTCAAAACTTTGTCAGACGTGGCGGAACGACCTTTGTTTAGGTCGCTTACGCTCTGCCTACCTCATTAGGGATAAAGGCGTGATTATACGTATGTATCTAAAAAAACATATGCACGGCGTACTTTCATCCGTTTTAAGGAGGGCGGGGTTGGTATGCCAAACATAAAATTATCACAAACAGTAAATCCTAAAACATTGCTTTCACAACAATTTTAGGCGTTATCAACGTCGCTTTAATGTTTTATTAAGGTATTATTGCTCTTATACTTTACTCAGGCGGTTTCTGACATTCTGCGTTGCTCTCATGTTTTACTCAGGCGCTATTGTCTTATAGAGGAGTGGTGCGCAGCGCTGGGCGTGGGATGGTGCGCGGGCGCGGAGTTGGCAGCGGCAGCGGGGCTATGCGAGGCGCATCTGACTTACCGTATCGCTACGTTGCTCTTCGCAGGTTGGTAACCTAACGACAATTTTAAGTCAAAATGTTCCTTTTTAGAATCTCAATTTTAAGAAGAGCTTCATTCATGCGCAGTTATATACGGAGCGCAAGGGACGCCTTACCGCAAACTGATAGAGGTTGAAAAGTCAGAAAAACTGAACAAATTTACGAAGTTTTTTTTAGGAAATGTTAAAATTAAAATGAGTTCTACAAAATGACCATCTCAATCAGACAATTTGTATAGGAAAGCCAATCAATTTTTTTCATTTACTGAAAGAATTTCTTGCTGATAGTTGTTCAGTTTCATTGTCTAAGCAACCCCTTCCAGTTTTCGTGACACTGCCCGTTACGCCAGCTTTTATCCTAAATTACGAGGATTTCCTTTCAAGTTCCTCAGGGAAAGTTCGTCATTTTAATGGATAGAGAATACAGCATCTTCTTTGTTTTAAAATCTTAATATCACTTTTTTTTGCTTTCAGATCTAGCCGAATCGTTCATAAACGTGTACCTGGACGAGTTGTCTGTCTGGCTGCGGAAGCAGATATTCACAGTGTTCGAGCAAATGGCGGACGAGGGCGAATCTCAGAAACAAAAGGAGCCGCTCGGGAGGTTCGATATTGATGAGACGTGTGATGTTATCGTGGAGAAACTACCAGGTAAATATAAAACATACATACATATAATCACGCCTTTATCCCTAATGGGGTAGGCAGAGCGCAAAAAACTTTTAACGGTCGTTCCGCCACGTCTGACAAAATTTTGAGGGTTATTTAAGATAAATATGTAATAAGGGGTCTCTGGGTCAATAAGCAGTCGCTGGGTCAATAAAGAGTCACTGGGTCAATAACGGGTCACTGGGTCAATAAGAATCGCTAGGTCAATAAGTGTCACTGGTGCAATGTCAATAAGAGTCCTTGGGTCAAAAAGAGCCACTGGGTCATTAAGAGTCACTGAGTCAATAAGAGTCGTACTGGATTTTTGTGAAAAGTCAATGGGACAACAAGAGTCATTAAAACGGGTGAGAATAAACAGATCTTCACAGTGTTCGAGCAAATGGCTGACGAAAAGGAACCGCTCGGGAGGTTCGATATGGGGTCAATAGGAGCCATTGAATCAAAAAGAGCCATTGGGTAAAAAAGAGCCACTGGATTTTGTAAGAAAATAATTAAAGTGTGACACATATAATCACGCCCTTATCCCTAATAGAGTATGCAGAGCGTAAACGACTCCGAGGTCGTTCCGCCACATCTGAGAACGTTTTAAGGGGTCCTTTGGTTACAGGTTGTCAGCCTATCGCCTAAATTGCAATATACAGATACCCTTGGATCCCTTAGCTGGTTTTTACAGCATGCCCGGGAGGAAATGCAGCTGGTACGTTCTACGTTTTTCTTTTGCTCCCAGTCCAGCATGGAAGAAAAAAGGTGTGATATTAGCTTTAATAAACAAGATTCCCCGACCAAAAAATGTCCGAGCCGCACTGAAAAATATTCATTTAAATTTGGACCTTAACGTGTCAAAGAAATTGTACAATATCAATAGCACTCGCACATACTATCATTTAGACTGAGCACTTCGTCATTGTGACGTCACGCGCCGCGAGCGGCAAGGTGATAGATACTGAATGAAAATTCTCCCCGATTGACGTGATGGACAGATTTTTGCCGCGGACAATTTTTGAGTGAGATTGTGCATCTAGTTAGTTTATTGTTTATAGGATATTAGTAAAAAATATAATTCGTGTGTGCGTGTATCTCGTTTCCACTGAAAATACATTATATATACCTAAATTTAGCCGCGGACGAAACCTATGAAACCTAGCTCTCTAATTGTGATGTATTTTCCTCCCTTCTAGCTCTGCAAGTATTCGGCGAGGAGACGCTACGCAAGTCCGTCCGCCTGTCCGTCACCAGCCTCAGCCATAAGGAGATCAACAAGGATGTCATATTCAGGGTTCTAGACCTTTACACGCTGCATTTCAAGAAGGCGGCAGGATTGAGGAACCCTTCTTTTGATGCCAACTAAGATTATATTCTTGACGTAGATTCGAGTCCTGCCAGAAACGAATTTGTTATTTTCTTTCTTTCATATTATAAGATTATATTCTTGGCGGGGCTAGGGCAGAGTGTCTACGGCTTATTCAAAGTTTTAATACCGTTATCGCAGTCTGCCAGGTTTCAAGGTACGATTGTGTATTGTTGTATGTACGGGTGGTTACACCAAATTAGAACATATTGCCGTCTTCAATTTTGTCTCTTGCACTTTTGGAAACAGGAAATCTCAGTGTAGAATATCAAATGTATGTAATTCATGTAGTCAAAACACGAAACTTACCCGCGCGGGGCAAAAAGGGGAAGGGTTTCTTAATCATTTCCTTTCCCCTCTCTGCCCCGCGGGGGTATGTTTTGTGTAATCTTTAATAGCAGGAGTCACGACTTTATATCATGTTTTACTTTAAACACACAGCTTTATTGAGCTTTTGAACTCTTCATTGCATTTTCGTCACAACAATTTCATATATACATATAATCACGCCTTTATCCCTAATGGGGTAGGCAGATCGTAAACGACTTAAACAAAGGTCGTTCCGCAACGTCTGACAAAGTTTTGAGGGTTATTCAAGATGGATTTGTAGGTATATTGCTGTAGTGACAGGTTGTCAGCCCATCGCCTAAATTGCAATATACTAAAACCCTCAGATCCCTTAGCTGGTTTTTACAGCATGCCCGGGAGGAAATGCAGCTGGCACATTCTATGTTTTTATTTCGCTCCCAGTCCAGAATGGAAGAATTTCATATATACCAGTCTTATATTCAATAATTTAATTTAGTTGCTCTCTATTTCTATTGCCAAAGATTATTAAAAGTTATAAAACAAATACTTTATACGTGTTAGTTATTAAAATGTGTATTACTCTAAGTATTAAAAGGTACATTCCGTTTAATAAAAGTATTCCAAATGAAAACTTTTGTCTTTTCATTGTGGTCTTCTTTTTCTTAGCGTGTCGATGAAACACGAGAAATTATCTAAATATATAACATCAAAAGGGCCGTGAATTCAGCGACTTGAATTGCGGATAAGCTTTCGTCCATTAAATCCGCTGGCGTGCAGGTGTCGGGGCACGCAGGACACGATGTCAAGTGTACCATGGTGTGCACTGCACCGCAAACACAGTCTACATCGGGGTTTGCCGAAAATCCCCACCTGACCATATTTTCCTTACTTCTAAACTTACTAAAAGTTTGTTTATTGTTTATCAAAGACTCAGTATCATAAAACGTTTTGTGTCATTTTTGTTTTTACCCACCTGTATTTCAGCAACCATATCTACCCACCTGGTTTACGTTTAGGTGATTCCTAATGGCAAATGGTTGTATTTAAGAGCTTATTTCACCTCAACGAATCATTGGAAAATTCAAAAAACATATACGTCTAAGAAATAACTTCCATGCTGGACTGGGAGCGAAGGAAAAACATAGAATGTGCCAGCTGCATTTCCTCCCGGGCATGCTGTAAAACCAGCTAAGGGATTCGAGTTTCAGTATATTGCAATTTAGGCGCTGACAATCTGTTACTACAGCAATATACCTGCAAATCTATCTTAAATAACCCTCAAAACTTTGTCAGACGTGGCGGAACAACCTTTGTTTAGGTCGTTTATGCTCTGTCTACCCCATTGTGGATAAATGCTTCATTATATGTATGTATAACGGAATACTTACGTAAAATCTTGCTTGTTTCAATATGCGACCTCTAATTACCCTTATTTCACAGTAAATAAAATCTATAGAAATTTACGGGTTTTTAATTTAAAATACGTTTTAATTGCTCAGAAACAGAAGTGTTGAGTGTTGCAAGATCGAACGAAGTGTAAAATCTTTGGAACATGGCGTATTTCATTTGGATTGCAAGTAAGTGTTTTTAATTTTTGCTTTATAATTTTATTAAATAATACTGCCACAACTGCCTCCGTGGTCTAGTGGCTAGTGCCATGGACTCTCGATCCGGAGGTCCTGGGTTCGATTCACAGGGGGGAAACACAAAGTTGATATTTGAGAATTTATTACTTTGTTAATTTTTCACCAGTTTGGTTAGGACATTGCAGGCTGAATCACCTGATTGTCCGAAAACAAAAGATTTCGTGCTTCGGAGGGCACGTTAAGCCGTCGGTCCCGGTTGCTGTCTTTGATACTACTCGACTGAAGAAGAAGAATTAAATAATATTGTTATAGGTACTTACTATTCGTTTTCTGGTCGAGTAGGATTCCAACTGGGATAAACGATAATCGATGTACCTATCCACCAGTCGTCAATATACATACATACATATAGTCACGCCTTTATCACTAATGGGATAGCCAGAGCGTACACGACCTAAACTAAGGTCGTTCCGCCACGTCTGACAAAGTTTTGAGGGTTATTTAGGATAGATATGTAGGAATATTGCTGTATACTGAAACCCTCGGATCCCTTAGCTGGTTTTTACAACTTGCCCGGGAGGCAATGCAGCTGGCACATTCTACGTTTTTCTCTCGCTCCCAGTCCAGCATGGAAGTAAAAAAAAACATTGCAAATTCACTACTAACAAGATCTAAACGAACCATTGCAGCAGATGAGTCTTTTTTCACGTCTTTTCATAAACATACATACATACATTAAATCACGCCTTTTCTCATAATTATATCGCTTAAATTGCAATATACTGAAACAGTCGTCAATATACTTGCTTATAAAACTTTTCAAGCGCCATTTTTTTCAGCTGCCTCCTATCCGCGAATCTGGAAGATGTCCAGGCTATAGCTAAGCAGCTGTCCGCCTCCCCTCTATCTGAGTCTATTAAAAAGCTCTGCTTTTAGTTTCGTCCACCGAGAATTCTGTCCCTAGGTATATGGTTTTATAGGGCAGAAACAAGACAGCTGTGATAATAGTCAAAACATCTGTTTTTTCACTAGCGGCCATCTTAACCCTCCACCTGGCGCATTTCCTGCGTGCTCCTAACCACCAACCTGAAAGATGTCCAAATCTACTATCTACCACTATCGAAGTCTCTCAACATAATCTTGAAAAAGCATCTTGTTCCTATTTAATTTAGTTTCTCACTTTGCCCACTCCACTGTTCCTGTCTTAACCAAAAACCCGAGATAGCTGTTTTAGTGCTGAAAATGCGCCATTTTGTTTTCAAGCGGCCATCTTAACCCTCCATCTGGCGCACTCCTACGTCCTCTTAACCGCGAATCTGGAAGATGTCTAGGCTATAGCTTAGCAGCTGTCCGCCTCACCACTATAAGAGTCTACCAATAAGATCTGGAGACAGCCTATAATTAAGTTTCTAGCTTCAATCACTCGAGATTTTCAGTCCGAAATAACCTTTAACCAAAAACACGGTTCTAAAAATATTTTTATTCCTAGCGGCCATCTTAACTATCCACTTGGCGCACTCTTACGTCCTCCTAACCGCGAATCTGGAAGATGTCCAGGCAATCGCCAAGCAGCTGTCCGCCTCCCCACTATCGGAGTCTCTCAACAAGATCTGGCGACGGGCAGCCTCGCAGTTCAACCAGCAACTGAAGTCTGATAGCCAGATCCAGCCGAAATCTTTGGGTTACATGAGGTCCAATGATGAGGCTCCTCCGCAGGGTTTGTATTATATTTTTGCCTAACGGAAGTACCCCTAGGGGTCCTAAACGGTCAGTGTTATCCCACTAGTACCCCTAAGGATAGGTGGCTGTGGTGTGGCATCCTACGATGTTTTATAAAAAAATCTTGCTGAATATGCATTTTAATCAAACTCTGGTATCTCATGCTCTAGCAAAGTATATAATTGTTAATTTACGAAAAGGAAATTATATTAAGCATCGTTTATTTTTGCTTTTATGTTGATACTTAGAACCAGCATATCAGGGTTATATGAAGAGACCGAATGACAATGTGCCTCCACAAGGTTCGTATTATGTTTAAAGGTAGTTTAATGCAAGTTAATTAAGTAACTGTAAGTCTATGTATTTCCAACTCAGTTTTAGAATAGGAAAAGGTAAAGAAAGTTTCATGTCTTTTCTTATTATAAAACATATTTCAAAAATAAAAGATATGTGTCGGCGAATTAGTTAAATTACTATAACTACTATTTCATTATGTAGTCATATTTAATAGCTAAAATAAATTTTAAAAACAAGATCTTCGATTAAAAGGCATGAAACTTTGTTTACCTGTATTCTAGAACTGTGTTGGAAATTAATATAATTCCTTGGCCTAAATCAATGACTAAGGAAATCTGAATATCTAATTTGTGCATCTTTTATAGTAGGGTAACTATGGACGCTCTTGGTCTGAAATAAAAGTCTTATTACATTATTATTGTTTGTTTCTCGGCCGATATTCTTAGAACCGAAATACCAGAGCTCCAATAATATGAAGACAGCAAATGAAGATGTTCCACCTCGGTCACAATCGGGATCTTTTGGTAAGTTAAGGCAGCACAAATAGATAACTCCACTCAACACGGTCAAAAGTTGAACCGTTCATCGCTTTGCCAACTGAGCTACCGCAGTCTTTGTACAGCCTGGAAAAAAATATCTTATAACAGTTTAATAGTTTGATCGGTGCGGCGGCGCCACAATGGCATATGTCACCAAAACTGATTCATCATCCCGCGGTAGGTACCACCCAAATTCAAGACTAGCCCGTTGTCCATGCCTGTGGTTGAATGAGCGACTTCTAAGCCAATCTCAAGCCAAACGACGAGAACTGGCCAGCAGCACCGTGTGTATATTTACAGTAACCATTTGGAGTACCACATTTGACCCCTTCATAACTCAAAAGCTATGTAATAACAAAATTTGGTTAGGATCCTTTAGATTATGTTTCACAATTTACACTGTGGCATTTTTGTATTTACATCCAACAAAGCATCCGCTCGCCAAGCTAAGCTCCGCAACGGGCCGCCTGGCTCGCAACCACCGTCTCACCGGTATCCAGCGCCAAACAGCTTGCTTACCGTCGGTGCGTGAGATTGCCAGTGCCATAGCGGCCATCTTCTGGGTGAGCTCGCTCCATCGTCGACTCTGTCACGGTTATTCCTTACCTAGTCTCTAGAGTCAAGAGAAAACCCATTTCTATTTGTTTAAATTGCTTCTCAGCCCCAGAAGAACAGCAGCAACAACAGCTACAGCAACAACAGCAGCAGCCTTCGCAGCAGTACGTTCCGCAGCAACAGCATCAAGTTCCTCAGCAATACGTACCTCAGCAGCAGCACCAAGTTCCTCAGCAATACGTACCTCAGCAGCAGCACCAAGTTCCTCAGCAATACGTACCGCAGCAACAGGCTCAGCAGCCTCAGCAGCAAGTTTCGCAGCAGTATGTAGAAACAATCAGGAACGATGAGCCCCTCCCCGCCGACGATATCAACCAGGATATCCAGCAGGTCAGGAAATAAAAAATACATACATACATATAATCACGCCTTTATCCCTAATGTGGTAGGCAGAGCGTACACGACCTAAACAAAGGTCGTTCCGCCACATCTGACAAAGTTTTAAGGGTTGTTTAAGATAGAATTGTAGGTATATTGCTGTAGTGACAGGTTGTCAGCCTATCGCCTAAATTGTAATATGCAGAAACCCGTGGATCCCTTAGCCGGTTTTTACAGCATGCCCGGGAGGAAATGCAGCTGGCACATTCTTTGTTTTTCTCTCTCTCCCGGTCCAGCACGGAAATAAAAAATGTTTTTTAAAGGGTTCGATGTTGTTGGGAAACAGATCACCTACTATTTTATGTACTACTTATGTACTATGCCCTTCGAAGCACGTAATCTTACTTGATAGATGATGTGATGACGAGATAATTAATAATTTTGTAGGACCTACATCCAGATCTACAGCCGCAGGGTAGATCACCATTCTCTCATCATCATTCTCTTGCCCTCCCATTCATAACATAACATAAAAATACTTTATTGCACGTAAGAATACTAATCATACAACACAACAGATAACAACAAAAAACAAGTACAACATAGGCGGCCTTATTGCTAAGGTAGCAATTTCTTCCAGGCAACCTTTGGGTCAAAGAAAAATGCGTAGCGGTAAGCGGGATATTGAAAATCTAGTAAAGTATGTATCCTAAATACATTACATTACATATAATACATAAACTAGTTACAAGCTACTACATACTTAGATATTGTAAAATAAACTAATACATAATATATAATAAACTAATACATAAACTAATGGAAGATAGGATAATGCAAACTACAACCGGAACTAGACGAAGGAAATGACAGCAACAGCACAGGATAAAAGTGAAGGATAACTAATGATCAGATAGTAATTCATTTGAGGTGGCGCAGTATATTTTCTTATTCCATTCGTTTCTTTCAGCTGCTACTCCGCTGTTCTTTATCGAAAATAATACAGGTCCAATAAGCGTTCTACTACTTAAATATAGTGACGCATCTATTCCTTACGGGGTAGGCAGCGCATTTAAGACCACATATAGGTCGATTTCGCTATGTATACGTTTGACAAATTTTGAGGATCATTTTAGAAAGAACTGGTTTTGTGTCTGTGTATGCTCTACTACCTTACCTACACTAATAATTATTTTTTTTCCTAGACAGAAAGGGGTAGGCAGAGCGATGAACTGGTAGGCAACGAGAGAAAATCCAGCATCTATCTCAAACCTCTACGCAGGATTTTTCAGAATCCATCAGTTTAAATAATAAATAGCCTTTATGGCACTTGAATTTGGATACTGTGTTTTATTATTAAGTCCCTGTTACCTTCGTTGATGACAAAAATGTTAGTTGGGCTACTTCTACTACTGTGTTCTCTACATAGAACCAAGGCTACTTTATAAAAACTCTACCAGCTACAACTTAAGAAAGAATGTTAGAGTCTAAGAGAGATAATGTTCTTTTAAAATTTGGTACTAAAATATGTATGATTAAACCAAGTTGATAAACTCATCTGAGTTCGAGCGATCGACCGGAAATATACGCAAGTTTGATATGGAATAGAAAGAAGCTCGTAATAAAAACTCCTTGTAGAAGAGATTTTGCAATGAAACGAACATGCCCGAGTCAATGACAGAAACGAAAATGTTGCCATAAAAAGAAAAAAAAACGAATTAGTATTATTGGATCTTTTTATTATACTAATTCGAATCCCACCACGTACCAATGTGTTTTTCGGAATTCGAATTTCAAAGTGCCGAATAAACGTACATGTTTATTCGGCACTTTTTCCGTGCTTCGGAAGGCACGCTAAGCTGTTGGTCACGTTTTTTTTTATTTAATACTGTAGCCGTATGTAGATAATAGTCGCCAAGCCATGTCAGAGGCCAGTGCTAAGCATTACTGGCGGCTTAAAAGACTACTAGACTATTTTTGTAGGCACAGTGCAGTGCAGTTTTTTGTTGGCACAATGTAGTGCAGACTTGTGTTGTGTGTGAGCAATGACTAAAGCCATGACTCCTGCTCTGAAAAATTAACCAAAACATACCCCCGTGGGGCAGAGAGGGGAAGGGTTTCATAAATATTTCCCTTCCCCTCTGCCCCACGGGGGTATGTTTTGGTGCACTGGAGTCACGGCGTAAACAATTAATATTTCTTAGTCATTGGTTGTGAGTTGTGATTGTGACAGAACAATTCAGCACATGACATGTTAGTTTGAGTGCATTTTAGTTATAGTTTGTTTGCTGTTTGTAGCCGTCATTCCGTCGCTCCGTTCGCATAGTTACTTGAATCGTAAACTTATTAATTAAAGTTCTTTTGCATAGTGTTAGGAGTTTTTATTCAGAATTTAGATTAATATGATCAACAAAAATGGCAACCCTTAGATTTTGACATTTCACTTGTTTTTCGAAAATATCCTGGAATTTCGTGAAAAACAAGAGTTTTTGCCAGTCATTTTCGCTGAAATTTCCGTGGTGTCACCATGGATAACAACCTGCAGCATGAGGACCTGCTCATCCAGCTGCGGGGAAAGCTGAATGAAGAGAAGATTAAGCTTTGGGAGCCCCCGTATTATCAGCCTAGTAGCGACGATATTACTTCTAGCTTACAGGTAAGTCTTTGTTTACACATTGCACATGCGCGCTTGTGAAAGTTTGCAGCGTAGAAGTAGAAACCCTTGATGTTATTGAATTCCTGTTGAATTTTTAAAGTAGGGACTTTGCTTTTTGTTTACAAAACAAAGAGAGCTTGTACATTTAATTGAGTTCACACATTGAAACTCTGTAGTTAATTAATTGGGCACCATTATGGGAAATTGGTCAATAACAAAATAAGGCTTGTTAGGGCAAAAAACTTTCTAACTTTGTAAGGGGGAATATGCCCTAAAGTTAAAGGGAATTCGCTCTTCTCTCCCCACTTTCCCAGTCCTATTTCTGCTGTTAAATAAATAAATATTAAGTTTCCTAGGATTCTGTTCTGCAGTTCAATTGTATATTTTTTTCGAACTCCCACAGGATTTAGCCAAAAAATATGCCTCGGCATTCTCAATAGAGTATGAGACCATTCTAAACGCCCTCCGTGAACTACAACTTCACTCTCTAGAACGCAATAAAGCTAACAATGAGTTTAAAGAGACGGGCTTAGCTACTTTCCGCGTTAAAGTCAATGCTCCTGAAAAGAAGCCTTATGTCATGAAAGTCCAGAAGAAACTGGATGTTCTGGCTAAAGAGATTGCTTTGGATGTGGCTAAAGAGTTGGATATTGTTGTGAATAGGTAAGAATTCGCCTATCTATTTATAAGAAGGGCCAAGTTGCATTATGGGACTTGGCGACTTGGGCTCTTGCAACTGGGCCCTATAACTAGTTTTCTTCAGTTTTTTCCAGTCCAAATATTTCTTGAGATAAAATAATTTAATAAACTTTTAATGTGTAAATGAAAATAAATTGTAAACATTGAACAACATTTACTAATTACAATTTAAATTTTTAGAATAAAATTGATATTCAATGGAAGAGTTTTACAACCACCCAAATGTCTGGAGGAGCAAGGGGTTAGAAATGGATCTCAAATAATGGCACTTGTTATGACTGGTAAGAATAATGATTTTTTTAACACTTTCTTGTTGGGTGGGTTTTGGGTCGATCAACCGGAAGAATCCTGGTGTCAGAGTTTCTAAACTGCATAATAGCACAGCTAATAGGCCTCTGACATGTTTGTGTAACAACCACTATCAAGATTCCCACAGCTTAACTTGCCCTCCGAAGCAAGGAATCACTTTTCTTCCAGACAATCAGGTGATTCAGCCTGCATTGCCTAACAAAACAGGGGAAAATCTCACAAGGTTATAAATTGACAAATATTATGGGAACCCTGGAAATTAAACCCAAGACCTCCGGATTGTGAGCCCATAGCTCTGACCCCTAGACCAGGAAGGCAGTTAAAATTGATTTAACACATTGGCTGCCATCCATAAAAAGAAGCTAAAAGCAATACTCTGCAATCTGACTCCACTGATCTCAATAGTGATGCTCATGGTAGTCAATGAGTTAAATACAGAAGTTTCCATCCTTTATCATCATTACTAAAACACCCCAACAATCTTCCATACTGGACTGGGAGAGAAAGAAAAACATAGAATGTTCCAGTTTCCCTTCCTCCTGGGCATGCTGTAGAAGTGAGCAAAAGGGATTCGAGGGTTACAGTGTATTGTAATTTAGGCGATGGGCTGACAACCTGTCACTACAGCAATACACATTACAATCTAAAATTGCCCTCAATTTATGTCAGATGTGGCGAAAGCGCCTTATAGGAGGCGTTTTACGCTCTGCCTACCCCGTAAGGGATAAAGGCGTGATTTTATGTATGTATGTATGTAAAACACCCCAAATGCTAGGGCACACAAATTAACATCCTGTATATTTTTTAAATACCTAGAAACACCAGAAACTGAAAGACTGAAGAAAGAAGAGACGATGTACATGGAAATGAAATCAACCAAAGAAGACGCCATGTTGCTCTCCGAGTATGTGGATGATATTGCTGATGAGGATGAATACATGCAGGTAAAGTCGTAAATGCTTCCAGTCGACAACATAGGCCCAGTACGGACTGGTTGACTTCAAATACAACCTTTGAATTTCTTTGTAGGTGTATGGGAGTAGTTAAAACAGATCGGTAGTATTGACTCTGCAATAGAGTTGTATCAGAAAAGCAAAACAAGTTTTGGAGTAATATCTTACCTGTGCTCTATTGTTAGGCTGATCCTTCAAAATGATGTTGATGTTGAGATCACAGGGCCACTCCAACAACGGGTCGTAGGGCCCTCCGACTAAACGTATTGTACTGGTGATGTTACGCCCTTTCCATTTACCTATACCGTTGAGGTTTACTTCAGCCTGAAAGGAAATGATAGTTGTAAAATGGTACTCAGAATATGGAATTAAGTGCCTATTAGCTTCTTTGTATTCAGGTTTTCTTCCATGCTGGCCTGGAAGCGAAACAAAAAACATAAAATGTGCCAGCTGCATTTCCTCCCGGGCATGCTGTAAAAACCAGCTAAGGGATCCGAGGGTTTTAGTATATAGAAATTTAGGCGATAGGCTGACAACCTATCACTGCAGCAATATACCTGCAAATGTATCTTACATAACCCTCAAAACTTTGTCAGATGTGGCGGAACGACCTTTGTTTAGGTCGTTTTACGCTCTGCCTACCCCATTAGGGATAAAGGCGTGATTATATGTATGTATGTAAAGTCGTAAAATAAATTTAACTTAGGTTTTGTAGGGTACCTATTCAGGTCATTGGCTACTTCATCCTTCCGCTGAGCCAGCGAAGTGAGTAAGCAATGGTACCTATTAATGACCAACTCTAATTATTCGCCTCCTCCAGTGGTTGGCCACCGGTAACCAGTTTTTGGACACTTCCAGAAACTGGTTACAATTTTTTTCCTTTTTTTTAAAATAAGAGTTCCGCTTTTTCGCCGGTAACTGAAAGGGGTCATTAATAGGGTCACATTTGTAAATTTCTCGCAAACAAAATAAGAAAACTCAATAATTATGAAGTTGAATCTTGTTTCCGATTGTTCTTTTGCGCAGATAGCGTCAGTGTGATTTATTAAAATGTATATGTTTTAAAACACCATGATTTTTTGAATACAGTTGGAAGACCAAGCCGGCAACACAGTTAATTTACCACCAGCGGAACGTAGGTCGCTTCTTGTTGGCTTGGCTCTTCACGAGCGAGGCCGCGCTGCCATTAGACAGAGGGACTTCAACCTCGCCCTGGTGTTACTGCTGGAAGCTGACAGGCAGTTCGAGTAAGTATGAGTAGACCAGGGTTCTGAAGTTAGAAAACCAAGCCGGCAACACAGTTAATTTACCACCAGCGGAACGTAGGTCGCTTCTTGTGGGCTTGGCTCTTCACGAGGGAGGCCGCGCTGCCATTAGACAGAGGGACTTCAACTTTGCCTTGGTGTTACTGCTGGAAGCTGACAGGCAGTTCGAGGAAGTATGAGTAGACCAGGGTTCTGAAATTAGAAGACCAAGTCGTAAACACAGTTAATTTACCACCAGCGGAACGGAAGTCGCTTCTTGTGGGCTTGGCATTGCACGAGCGAGGCCGCGCCGCCATTAGACAGCGGGACTTCAACCTCGCCTTGGTGTTACTGCTGGAAGCTGACAGGCAGTTCAAGTTAGTATGAGTTCTAAAGTTTCTAAAGTAACCAGGGTTCTATACTTTTAAGACCAAGCCGGCCCGCGCAATACAGTAGAATTAAAACACGCCCAAATACACAAATATACATACATATAATCACGCCTTTATCCCTAATGGGGTAGGCAGAGCGTAAACGATCTAAGCAAAGGTAATTCCGCCATGTCTGACAAAGTTTTGAGGGTTATTTAAGATAGATTTGTAGGTATATTGCTGTAGTGACAGGTTGTCAGCCCATCACCTACATTGCAATATACTGAAACAATGGTTTTTACAGCATGCCCGGGAGGCAATGCAGCTGGCATATTCTATGTTTTTCTCTCGCTCCCAATCCAGCATGGAATTAAGAACTTAGTCTAACAATGATATGAACATGATAGGCAGAAAAGGATGGTCAATGAACGGATCAAAACAAAACTTAACACATGCTTGACACACAAAACAAAAAAAATTGCTGACCACATTTAAGGGTGTGATTCTACGAACAACTATCCCCAAAGAACATAAGGCGAAAAGTAAAAAAAATGGACCTATAATACAAATTGTCTCGAGCCACCACGGCTGACACCATTTACATATATGGGAAGGCCAAATTTTTTATTTCGTATTTTGACCTACGTTCCTTGGGGAAAGTGGTTTAGTTTCACCGGTAGAATAATATGGTCAGTTTTTTTTAGCTCACTGTATAAGTTAGAAATAGGACATAAGCTACTTCATTTCCATATTTAATCGTGTATATAATCAAGATCGGAATGCTAATTAATTTATCTTTGTTTAGGTCGTTTACGCTCTGCCTACCCCACTAGGGATAAAGGCGTGACTGTATGTATGTCACCTTTTATCTTCCTCAGTGAATGCCGCTCCTCAATCCTAGCGACGGTCGACAACTGGGCGCTTCTGCAGCTGGATATCGCTTGGTGCTACCTGTGTGTACAAGCCTTGGGGGCAGCCAGCGACGCGGCCGTCCGGCTGCAAAGAGCAGAGGAAGCGTTTGCTAGGAGCTACGGCACTGATCAGCAAAGGGTGGTCGCGCTTAAAGGCACCGCAGGTAGTTGTTGAATCGATTTGCGTTTTCTTTCGTTTATAGAAAAAATACTTCCAAGCTGGACTGGGAGCGAGAGAAAAATATAGAATGTACCAGCTGCATTTCCTGCCGGGCATGCTGTAAAATTCAGCTAAGGGATCCGAGGATTTCAGTATATTGCAACATAGGCGATGGGCTGACAACCTGTCACTACAGCAATATACCTACAAATCTATCTTAAATAACCCTCAAAACTTTGTCAGACGTGGCGGAACGACCTTTGATTAGGTCGTTTACGCTCTGCTACCCCATAGGGATAAAGGCGTGATTATATGTATGTATAGCAAAAATGCGAGCAATGTGAACGTAAATCAAAATATCAAATAATAAACGTGGAGATCTCATAGAAACTTACAAGATTCTAAATGGCCACTACGATCTTAAAACATTTCAGTCAATTTTCAAGATGGACAAAAACACCCGTCTTAAGAGGTCACCACATGAAACTGGAAACTTGTCTTTCGCACAACATCCCTCACAGAAACTTCTTTGCTAATAGAGTTATTAACAAATGGAATAAACTGCCAGAAGAAGTAGTCCTTGGGCGAAACGTTAATGCATTTATAAATAAACTAGATGCACACATAAATGATACTAAGAAAAAGAAAGCTGACTAAATCAACTGGATACAGACATTATCAGTTGTCTATCGACTGAATAATAATAATAATAAATCACAGAAACAGGTATGCGAACCAAGCTGGTGGAAAAACAACGATATGAAAACGTCGCTATGACGTGTGCATAAGAAAAACTTTGATAAATTCGTCACTCCCGCTACCGTTTCTGTAGCTCAGTAGGTAGAGTGATGGACCGGCATTCTAGAGACGCAGGTTCGGGTCCTCCCAGAAACTTTTTTTTTTTTTTTAATATTATATTATATGGCTTTCGTGGATTACTCCAAAGCGTTTGATAGTCTAAAACATTCTGCCATTTTTTCATCCTTGCGCAGTCAAGATATAAATGAGACATACATAAAGCTTTTGGAGTTAATCTACGAAGCCAGTACAGCTTGTATCAAACTTACCACACCAGGTCCACAATTCAGAATAGAGAAAGGTGTGAAACAGGGTGATCCCCTCTCCCCTAACCTGTTCACATGTACACTGGAGGAAGTTTTCAGAAAACTGACCGCATCATGGTTCACCAAGGGAATCGTTGTGGGTGAGAAAAGGCTCACTAATCTCCGATTTGCCGACGATATAGTCCTATTTGCATCCAACGCGGCTGAACTCGAACTTATGATTCAAGAACTGAGCATGGCTAGCCTTGAGGTTGGACTTAAGATGAATATGTCTAAGACACAAGTGATGACCAACAGCGTGAAACGTAGGGTTGAGGTTGATGGGCAGGTTATTCAATATGTCGATGAATACACTTACTTAGGACAGATTGTTTCCTTCGAGAACAGGCAGGAAAAGGAAATAGACCGTCGAGTCGAAAATACCTGGAAGAGTTTCTGGTCCCTAAAACCGTTCTTGAAAGGAGACCTTCCTCTTTCATTAAAACGAAAGCTCATCGACATTTGTATCCTGCCCGTCCTAACCTACGGCGCTCAAACTTGGTCACTTACCGAAAATCAGAAGTCCAGACTCAAGGTTTGCCAAAGAGCAATGGAACGTAGCATTTTGGGTGTCAAGCGACAAGATCGCATAAGAAACACCACCTTACGTTCCAAAACTGGTATAGCCGATGTTGGTTCTAAGTCAGCCAAACTCAAATGGGACTGGTCAGGACACGTCAGCCGGATGCACTTGGAGCGGTGGGCTAGGATCGTCACAGAGTGGACACCTCAAGATGGAAATCGTCGACGAGGTCGACCCCGTAAAAGATGGAGTGACGATGTTAAAGCCTATCGCGAAGATTGGTGGGAGCTTGCACAGGACCGCGATAAATGGAAGAAAGAAGGGGAGGCCTTTGCCCAGCAGTGGGACACAGTAGGCTAGTAATAATAATAATAATTATATGGCAAAGAAATGAGTTGTAAGCAAAGCGAATGATGGGAAACAGGCAAAAAAAGTGTTCTTATTGCTATAGTAGCAATTTCTACTAGGCAACCTTATTATTATTTATTAGGAGGCAGGAAGTTGAGACAACTGTTAGTTGCTGGTTTTCTTGTTAGTTATAAATTTATCAAGTTTGTTTTTGATTTGTTTTGGGGATTTAGCATTTGCAACGTCTATCGCAATTAGTTCCAAGCCTCCACCAGCCTGTTGCTCAAAAAGTGCTTTCTTAGGTTGTTGTTTGCGATAGTCCTGGCAAGTTTAAAATTGTGGCCTCTTAATAAGCCTGGGTTTTTAGTAGGTTTAAAAAAAATCTTTAACTTTAATTTCTTATCCACTTGTTCTATCAATTATTTATTTCTACGTGTTTGTCTCGTTATTTACATACATACATTTTTACCCCTAATGGGGTAGGCAGAGCGAAAACGACCTAAAGAATGGTCGTTCCACCACGTCTAAATTAGTTTTGAAGGTTTTTTAAAATAGATTTGTAGGTATATTGCTGTAGTGACAGGCTGTCAGCCCATCGCCTAAATCACAATATACTGAAACCCTCGGATCCCTTAGCTGGTTTTTACAGCATGCCCAGGAGGAAATGCAGCTGGCACATTGTATGTTTTTCTTTCGCTCCTAGTCCAGCAAGGAAGAAAAAAATGCGAACCAAGCCAGCAGTAAAACAAAGAAATGTGTCGTTAGCAAAGCGAATGACAAACAAGAAATACTAAAAATGCGCGCATAACGAAAAAAAACACTTGAGCGTCAGAACCTAAAATACGTAACACGAAGACAGAACGTCAAGAACGAGGTCATAAGAAGCAATCGAAAAACGTTGACTGGTTGCAAAAAATAGAAAGTTAGAAATACAGGAATAAGACACATGTTTATTATTAATTAATATACTGGCACGTGCAAATTATAACCTTAGCTTACATGTTACATTTTTAATGTTACATTTTTAACATGTTACATTTTTAATGTAACATGTTTCCTTTGTATTTAAGTTTGGCTTTATTGAATAAACATTTTTTTTATGTCGTTGTCGCTCTGCCTACCCCATTAGGGATACAGGTGTGATAGTATGTATTATTTATTTATTTACTGTTTATAGTACACAAGACCAAGACCAAGTACGTAGAAATAAGTAAGTAGAAATTGCTACCTTAGCAATAAGGCCGCCTATGTTGTAATTGTTTTTTGTTGTTATCTGTTGTGTTGTATGATTTGTATTCTTATGTGCAATAAAGTATTTTTATGTTTATGTTTTATGTTTGTTTTTCTCTCGCTCCCAGGCCAGCATGGAATGATTGTGTTGTTTGTTTCAGCAAACGAGCGAGTCCTGCTCATGCGACTGTACTTGCTGCAAGGCATCGTGGCTTATCACCAGAACAAGCGGACCGAGGCCAAGCGGCTGCTCGAGCGAGCTGAGAGCGAACTCAATGTGTTGAGGGTGAGCCTCTTGTCTTTTGTACCAGGTGTAAGGGAAACTGTTCGGTTGCTCAGTTAACGACACTGAGGCTCGTGTTTATGAAGCGATATCAAACTTGAGAGCAATATTAAAAATCATTATTGAAAATCAGCGCTTCGCTGTCGTGCATCGACTCTACGCATGCATAAAGCTGAGTCACTCCCTTTTGCCTGATTTGATAGTTTTAAGTTAGGTTAAGTCTGAAATGTATTTGGCTTTTTTATAAGGCAATAAATTATTTTTATCTTTATCTTATTAAGTATGGATTTGACAGGCCAGTTTATACTGAAATGACATTTCTGATACGAACTCAAACTCGCTGGCGCTCATGAGAGCTGAATAAAAATACGGCCCTGAACAACTATCAGCCGGATTTTTTTCAGGAAGTGAAAAAGGAAATTGGCTTTAACATACAAATTGTCTGATCGAGGTAAACATTTTGTATGCAAAACCATTTTTTTTACTTTTCGTGAAAAACAAATCTGCTTATTCAGTGTTGTTGAGTGAGCAACCCCTATCAGTTTGCGGGACGCTGTCCCTTACGTGGTTTACGACAAAAATCGCTTGCGAATGTTTGCGTGTACTTGCATTTTTGTATGTATCGGTTGAGGTGACGATGCTAGCACAGGGCGCCATTATATAAAAAAAAAAACAAAATTAAAAAAAAAAGCGAATCACGGCCGCCAACGGCAATTTTTCTTCATGTTACTACAACGAGCTATGAATATTTTAGTGAACCTTATTAACGAGCTATGAATCGCTGATTTACAAGGTTCTAAATTATCTTAATTACTATAACTTGATTCTGTTGGACTGGTTTTTCGATTCAGTGCATTTTAGTGAATTATGTTTTGTTTACTGATGAGAGCCCGATGGTGTAGTGGATAGGGCCGCTGCCTCCTGAGCGGGAGGTCGTGGTTCGAACCCCACCACGTTCTAATCTGTTTTTCGGTTTTCGAATTTCATATGTACGTTGGTTCGGCGCTTTTTCCGTGCTTCGGAAGGCACGTTAAGCCGTTGGTCCCAGTTAATATCGTTTAATACCGTAGATAATCGTTAAGCCATGTCAGAGGCCAGCTTTTTTAGTATTTTTTTTACTGATGTGGGCGCTTGGGTAGTTTCGCCCCCTTAATATATATATTCTTTATTGTATTAAAAATTTACACATACAGTTGAACTTAAAACTAGGACACAACAGGCGAGCTTATCTCTATAAGTGATCTCTTGCAGTCAACGTAGTGGGGATGAAAGATGAGAAAAAACACGGGAACAGATACAATAAGTAAAATTAGAAAATCTAATTATTAATAGTAATACTAATACACACGGAAATTATCAGTGTTTCTCCACAATATTATGCAAGTATCACTACATAGTATAAAACAAAGTCGCTTTCTCTGTCCCTATATCCCTATGTATGCATAAATCTTTAAAATTACGGAACGGATTTTGATGCAGTTTGTTTTAATGGATAGAATGATTCAAGAGGTAGGTTTATATCTATAATACATGCATAATATAGTAGAGATACACTGATAATTTCCGTGCGAAGCCGGGGCGGGTCGCTTGTTATATATATAAACCTTCCTTTTGAAACACTATCCATTAAAAGAAACCGCATCGAAATAAAGTATTAAAGATAATAAGTTGTAAAGATTTATGCATACATAGGGAAAGAGAAAGCGACTTTGTTTTATACTATGCAGTGATAATAGAAAAAACTAATAGATAACAAAATAATACTAGTAAAAGATTGTATTTTTTGCATTCCATTAGGTGGATGAAACAGCAGTGACTGCTTTGATGGAGCTGGGTTGGTCCCGCGGCCAAGCGCGTGCCGGGCTGCGCGCGGCCGGGGGGGTTCTGGACGCCGCGCATCATTACCTGCACGAGAGGAACCTGGAACGGGAAAGAGCTAGGGAGCAGCATCGGCTGGAGAGGTTAGTCAATCACGCCTCTAGCCCTAACGGGTGAAACAGCAGTGACTGCTTTGATGGAGGCCGGGGGGGTTCTGGACGCCGCGCATCATTACCTGCACGAGAGGAACCTGGAACGGGAAAGAGCTAGGGAGCAGCATCGGCTGGAGAGGTTAGTCAATCACGCCTCTAGCCCTAACGGGTGAAACAGCAGTGACTGCTCTGATGGAGGCCGGGGGGGTTCTGGACGCCGCGCATCATTACCTGCACGAGAGGAACCTGGAACGGGAAAGAGCTAGGGAGCAGCATCGGCTGGAGAGGTTAGTCAATCACGCCTCTAGCCCTAACGGGTGAAACAGCAGTGACTGCTCTGATGGAGGCCGGGGGGGTTCTGGACGCCGCGCATCATTACCTGCACGAGAGGAACCTGGAACGGGAAAGAGCTAGGGAGCAGCATCGGCTGGAGAGGTTAGTCAATCACGCCTCTAGCCCTAACGGGTGAAACAGCAGTGACTGCTCTGATGGAGGCCGGGGGAGTTCTGGACGCCGCGCATCATTACCTGCACGAGAGGAACCTGGAACGGGAAAGAGCTAGGGAGCAGCATCGGCTGGAGAGGTTAGTTAATCACGCCTCTAGCCCTAACGGGTGAAACAGCAGTGACTGCTCTGATGGAGGCCGGGGGAGTTCTGGACGCCGCGCATCATTACCTGCACGAGAGGAACCTGGAACGGGAAAGAGCTAGGGAGCAGCATCGGCTGGAGAGGTTAGTCAATCACGCCTCTAGCCCTAACGGGTGAAACAGCAGTGACTGCTCTGATGGAGGCCGGGGGAGTTCTGGACGCCGCGCATCATTACCTGCACGAGAGGAACCTGGAACGGGAAAGAGCTAGGGAGCAGCATCGGCTGGAGAGGTTAGTCAATCACGCCTCTAGCCCTAACGGGTGAAACAGCAGTGACTGCTCTGATGGAGGCCGGGGGAGTTCTGGACGCCGCGCATCATTACCTGCACGAGAGGAACCTGGAACGGGAAAGAGCTAGGGAGCAGCATCGGCTGGAGAGGTTAGTCAATCACGCCTGTAGCCCTAACGGGTGAAACAGCAGTGACTGCTCTGATGGAGGCCGGGGGAGTTCTGGACGCCGCGGATCATTACCTGCACGAGAGGAACCTGGAACGGGAAAGAGCTAGGGAGCAGCATCGGCTGGAGAGGTTAGTCAATCACGCCTGTAGCCCTAACGGGTGAAACAGCAGTGACTGCTCGGATGGAGGCAGGGGGAGTTCTGGACGCCGCGCATCATTACCTGCACGAGAGGAACCTGGAACGGGAAAGAGCTAGGGAGCAGCATCGGCTGGAGAGGTTAGTCAATCACGCCTCTAGCCCTAACGGGTGAAACAGCAGTGACTGCTCTGATGGAGGCCGGGGGAGTTCTGGACGCCGCGCATCATTACCTGCACGAGAGGAACCTGGAACGGGAAAGAGCTAGGGAGCAGCATCGGCTGAAGAGGTTAGTCAATCACGCCTCTAGCCCTAACGGGTGAAACAGCAGTGACTGCTCTGATGGAGGCCGGGGGAGTTCTGGACGCCGCGCATCATTACCTGCACGAGAGGAACCTGGAACGGGAAAGAGCTAGGGAGCAGCATCGGCTGGAGAGGTTAGTCAATCACGCCTCTAGCCCTAACGGGTGAAACAGCAGTGACTGCTCTGATGGAGGCCGGGGGAGTTCTGGACGCCGCGCATCATTACCTGCACGAGAGGAACCTGGAACGGGAAAGAGCTAGGGAGCAGCATCGGCTGGAGAGGTTAGTCAATCACGCCTCTAGCCCTAACGGGTGAAACAGCAGTGACTGCTCTGATGGAGGCCGGGGGAGTTCTGGACGCCGCGCATCATTACCTGCACGAGAGGAACCTGGAACGGGAAAGAGCTAGGGAGCAGCATCGGCTGGAGAGGTTAGTCAATCACGCCTCTAGCCCTAACGGGTGAAACAGCAGTGACTGCTCTGATGGAGGCCGGGGGAGTTCTGGACGCAGCGCATCATTACCTGCACGAGAGGAACCTGGAACGGGAAAGAGCTAGGGAGCAGCATCGGCTGGAGAGGTTAGTCAATCACGCCACTAGCCCTAACGGGTGAAACAGCAGTGACTGCTCTGATGGAGGCCGGGGGAGTTCTGGACGCCGCGCATCATTACCTGCACGAGAGGAACCTGGAACGGGAAAGAGCTAGGGAGCAGCATCGGCTGGAGAGGTTAGTCAATCACGCCTGTAGCCCTAACGGGTGAAACAGCAGTGACTGCTCTGATGGAGGCCGGGGGAGTTCTGGACGCCGCGCATCATTACCTGCACGAGAGAAACCTGGAACGGGAAAGAGCTAGGGAGCAGCATCGGCTGGAGAGGTTAGTCAATCACGCCTCTAGCCCTAACGGGTGAAACAGCAGTGACTGCTTTGAAAGAGCTAGGGAGCAGCATCGGCTGGAGAGGTTAGTCAATCACGCCTCTAGCCCTAACGGGTGAAACAGCAGTGACTGCTCTGATGGAGGCCGGGGGAGTTCTGGACGCCGCGCATCATTACCTGCACGAGAGGAACCTGGAACGGGAAAGAGCTAGGGAGCAGCATCGGCTGGAGAGGTTAGTCAATCACGCCTCTAGCCCTAACGGGTGAAACAGCAGTGACTGCTCTGATGGAGGCCGAGGGGGTTCTGGACGCCGCGCATCATTACCTGCACGAGAGGAACCTGGAACGGGAAAGAGCTAGGGAGCAGCATCGGCTGGAGAGGTTAGTCAATCACGCCTCTAGCCCTAACGGGTGAAACAGCAGTGACTGTTCTGATGGAGGCCGGGGGAGTTCTGGACGCCGCGCATCATTACCTGCACGAGAGGAACCTGGAACGGGAAAGAGCTAGGGAGCAGCATCGGCTGGAGAGGTTAGTCAATCACGCCTCTAGCCCTAACGGGTGAAACAGCAGTGACTGCTCTGATGGAGGCCGGGGGAGTTCTGGACGCCGCGCATCATTACCTGCACGAGAGGAACCTGGAACGGGAAAGAGCTAGGGAGCAGCATCGGCTGGAGAGGTTAGTCAATCACGCCTCTAGCCCTAACGGGTGAAACAGCAGTGACTGCTCTGATGGAGGCCGGGGGAGTTCTGGACGCCGCGCATCATTACCTGCACGAGAGGAACCTGGAACGGGAAAGAGCTAGGGAGCAGCATCGGCTGGAGAGGTTAGTCAATCACGCCTCTAGCCCTAACGGGTGAAACAGCAGTGACTGCTCTGATGGAGGCCGGGGGAGTTCTGGACGCCGCGCATCATTACCTGCACGAGAGGAACCTGGAACGGGAAAGAGCTAGGGAGCAGCATCGGCTGGAGAGGTTAGTCAATCACGCCTCTAGCACTAATGGATGAAACAGCAGTGACTGCATCATCCCTGACCTAATGTCTAGAGTCAAGAGCAAACAAATTTCTAATAAATAATAAAACTTGTGTTTTAGGCAGCGTCGCGCCCTAGGCCTGTGCGAAGACGGCACCCCGGTCAACCAGAAGCTGGTGGAGGCGCTACAGAGCATGGGGTACTCCAAGAAGCTGGCGGTAGTGGCGCTCAGGAACTCCAACAACCACGCCGCGGAGGCGGTCAGGCTCATACAGGAACAACCGGAGCTGGTATGTTGTTAATAAAAAAAAATATTTAAATTAAAAAGGACGTTAAATGTGTAATTAAGTAGGTATATCCTTATTTACTGTTCATGTACCTAATTTGTATTCATATTGTGCACGTCTTATCCGCTTTACGTTTTATGCTATCTCACTTCTTAGGTCTGCTGTAAGACATTTCATTTTAGAAATAAGCAGTACCTGTTGTGTCTTGATTCCTATGTAATTGTTCTGCGTATGTTTCTGTGTACAATAAACTGTTAAATAAATAAATAAATTAAAATATAAATAAATACGGGGTGAAAGGGATAGCGACCTGCAAACTGATAGGGGTTGCTCAGTCAACGACACTGAACAACTTAAACCAGGTAATTCTTTTAGGAAGTGAAAACAAATTGGCTACCTCGATCAGACAATTTGTATGGAAAAGCCATTTTATTTTCTCTTCATGAAAGAATTTCCTGGTGTAAGTTGTAAATTGGCGTTGACTAAGCAACCCCTATCAATTTGCGGGACGCTGTCCCTAACACCCGGTATATTCAAACATAAATATTAAAATATCACAAAATCTGGAAACTGATCCGTTTTTTTATCGTGATTAACATTAGTTTCGATGGCCATCTTGAATGCGCCATATTGTTTTTTTTTTTACATATAATAATAATTTGTCGATTTTTTTTAATCCCCCATTAATTAAAAAAAAAAACAAGAGATCTATGTATAGCCCATTTCTTAATGACAGATCTTTTTAATTTCTGGCAGGGCTATACCGGCTGTAAGGGACAGCGTCCTGCAAACTTATAGGGGTTGCTCAGACAACGAAACTGTACAACTTTCACCGGGAAATTCTTTCAGGAGGTCTATTGTTAGAAATTTATTTTTAACAATAAGCAGTGCCTGTTGTGCCTTTTTTATGTCCTGTTTTTGTGTACAATAAATTGTTTAATAAATAAGAATGGTGTTCCTACTTATAATAAAATGAAATAAAAAAAGAAGGAAAAAAATACCTTCCCGAACAGACAATTTGTATGGAAAACCAAAATTTCATTTATCACTGCCTAACGAAAAATCTTGGTGGAAGTTGTTCAGTGTCATCAGTTTGCGGGACGCCGTCCCTTACACCTCTGGTATACATGTTGGTTCTGTTGTTGCAGTTGGCCGACAGCGATTTATCTTCCGACGAGACGGCGACTCCCAGCTCTGACGACTCCTTCGTCGAGCCGGATAGCAATAAAGTCGCCGAGGTACTTTCATATAATCACGCCTCTATCCCTAATGGGGTAGGCAGAGCGCAAAAGACCTGAACAAAGGTCGTTCCGCCACGTTTCACAAACTTTTGAGGGTTATTTAAGATAGATTTGTAGGTATATTGTTGAAGTGAGGTTGTCAGCCCATCGCCTACATTGCAATATACTGAAACCCTCGGAACCCTTAGCTGGTTCTTACAGCATGCCCGGGAGGAAATGCAGCTGGCGCATTCTATGTTTTTCTTTCATTTCCAGCCCAGCATGGAAAATCGAGGTACTGGTCAGAGACCTGGGCTTACGATCCGGAGGTCCTGGGTTCGATTCCCAGGTGGGGATAAAAGTTGATATTTCTCAATTTATCACTTTGTGAGGTTTTCCCCAGTTTGCACCTGAATCACCTGATCGTTCGAAAAGTAAAAGGATCCCGTGCTTCGGAGGGCACGGTAAGCCGTCGGTCCCGGCCACTGTCTTTAATAGTGGACGTTACACAAACCATGTAACTCAAACCAACAATAATAGCTGTGTTACTAAGCGGTTTGAAAACTCTGACACCAGGGTTCTTAGGGTCGTTGTTCGACTCAAGAATCCACTTGCTATGATGAAGATTTACGGTGAATAAATAGGTATAAATAGGTGAGTTACCACCCACTAAAAGTTAAGTTAAGTTTAACCGGTCGCTTTAATAAATAATATATAGTGGAACTAGTGTAAAAAGTGTTTTCTTAATAGCTTTTTCTCTTTAATTTATTATTTAATTTATTTATTTTATATGGCACAAATTATTTAATAATCTCCCAAACTTCAGAGAAGTTTATCGGGCGGTCCACAGTTACTGCACGCAATAATCTAAAAAAAATACACATACATACATACACATACATAAATCACGGCTTTATCCCTTACGGGGTAGGAAGAGCGTTTAACGCCTGGTAAAAAGCGGTTTCGCCACGTCTGACAAAAATTTAGGGCAATTTTAGATTGTAATATGTATTGCTATAGTGACAGGTTGTCAGCCCATCGCCTAAATTACAATACACTGTAATCCTCGAGTCCCTTTTGCTGACTTCAACAGCATGCCCGGGATTAAGGGCAGCTGGAACATTCTATGTTTTTCTATCTCTCCCAGTCCAGCATGGAAGAAACTAAGCTAAGCTGGAAGACAACTCAAATATTTTGAGTTAAGCTCGCCTTTGTACATAATGTATCTAGATTAAGTTATTTTAAGAATATCTGTGTGTACAATAAAGAATAAAGATGGTAACTTACTGAACATGCTTGACTGGGAGAGATAGAAAAACATAGAATGTTCCAGCTGCCCTTCCTCCCGGGCATGCTGTAGAAGTCAGCAAAAGGGACTTGGGTTAGTGTATTGTAATTTAGGCGATGGGCTGACAACCTGTCACTATAGCAATACAAGTTACAATCTAAAATTGATCCAATTTTTGTCAGACGTGGCGGAAGCGCCTTAAACGAGGCGTTTAATGCTCTGCCTACCCCGTAAGGGATAAAGGCGTGATTTTATGTATGTACTAGCTGACCCAGCGAACTTTGTTCCGCCTTAGACGCCATAAATGAGCAGATTTTTGATTTTATAAGAATCCGTTTTAAACGTAATTTTTTTTTTCATCCTCTTTGACTATATTTGCAGCACGCATTCAGTCAATTCTATGTCAAATGTCTTAAGGTTACATTAAAAAAGTTTAATAATTTTGTATGGTGGTTAAGTAATTTTAAATTTTCTAATTTTCCGCGCAATTTCCTTATTTTTTTCTTTTATAAGAACCTTCTCCTGATAATAACGAACAGAACAAAAAAAGAATTAGCGAAATCGGTCCAGCCGTTCAGGCGTGATGCCGTGACCAAGGGAAATAGGGATTCATTTTTATATATATAGATGTATGTATGTATGTAACTTACTGAAGTTGTGTTTTCCCGTTACAGCTGGAAGCGATGGGCTACATAGTGGAAGAAGCCCGCACCGCCCTGCGCGTGTCGGGCAACAGCCTGCACGCCGCCCTCGACCTGCTGGTGGCGGGCGGGGGGCACGTGCAAGAAGGTGAATGTTTAGCCTTATTTTTATTTCATCAAACTAATATGCTGGACTGGGAGAGATAGAAAAACATAGAATGTGCCAGCTGCATTTCCTCCCGGACATGCTGTAAAATCCAGCTAAGGGATCCGAGGGTTTCAGTATATTGTAATTTAGGCGATGGGCTGACAGCAATATACCTAGAATTTCATCTTAAATGACCCTCAAAACTTTGTCAGTCGTGGCGGGACGACCTTTGTTTGGGTCGTTTGCGCTCTGCCTACCCCGTTAGGGATAAAGGCGTGATTATATGTATGTATGTATATAACAAATATACGGTGGTCACGGACCCATTTATTCATTAGTTTATTTCAACCAAATATTGTCGGTATTAGTCAATGGCGTCGATTCTCACGACATAATCCTAATTCTAATTCTTAGCTAGGTTAGGAATATCGAAGTCACGTGTTTGTTTCCCATCCTATTCCTATGTCAAAGTTAAGAAAGTGACAGCGCTAGCTAAGAATTAGTTAAGGAATAGTACGTTCAGAATTGCCGCCATTACACATCATCGTAATAGTTCACAAGTTTTAAATCTCACTGCCCTCAACTCGAGGACGCGAGAGCACACGTCACGTGATCTCGCTAATTCGAAATGCTATTCGTTGCGGGCGGGGTGAGGTAACTAAACCGGGTGCGGGGCGGAGAGTGGCCATTCTGTACGTAGTGTTGTAACGTTGTACTTTTAGTTATTTTTTAATTATCATTGTTGTGCTCCTTTTTTTGTCTCTCGATGTTGAATGTTACTTCTGTAGGTATCTATAGTATCTCCGACTCGGTTTTAGAAAAAAGGTTAACAAAGTTTCATGTCTTTTAATCGAAGATCTTGTTTTTAAAATAAGTTTTAGCTATAATGAAAAGGTCGTTTTAGGCTCGTATTTATGAAGCGATATCAACCTTGAGAGCAATATTAAGAACGTATTTGACAGACCATATGTACTAAAATGACATTTCTGATACGAACGCAAATTCGCTGTCACTCATGTGAGCTGATTATAAATACGGCCCTTAGTAACTTAACTAATTTGCCAACACGTATCATTTATTTTTGAAATGTGTTTTTGAATAAAAATCTTAACTTCGTTTACCTTTATTCTAAAACCGAATTGGAAATACGACATAATAAGTTACTTTTTAAGAACATTAGTGTCTGTCTGTTGTCTCTCTTTTCGTTATATATATATATATATTTGATGTCCTTTATTGTTAATAGATAGTTAAATAAATATTAAGCTATTATGTTTCCCTTGTAGCTGGTACGGCGAATCCTTCCACCAGCGCGGGGGGCGCGGAGAAGCGAGTGCGGCGGAGGAAACATTCACACAAGAGGTCGGTAGGCAAACTGAACAACATCTCCCTTGCCTTATCCCGTATATACAACATACATACATATAGTCACGCCTTTATCCCTAATGGGGTAGGCAGAGCGTAAACGATCTATATATATACAACGTGTCACAGAAAGGGTATATGCAAGGATATGAACCAGCTCATGAAACTTAACAACTTTCTCAAAGAAACATAGGTCAAAATAAGAATAAAGAAGTTCGACCTTCCATACAAAATGCATCAGCTGATAGCGTGTGTAGTATGGGGAGTCAAATTTATTTTTTCGTTTTTCGACCCGTTCCTGTGGGAAAATTGTTCAGTTTCATGGGCTGGTTCATATCCTTTCGCGTGCATATACCCTTTCTGTTACACGGTGTATATCAAAGTTTTGAGGGTTATTTAAGAGTACGTATATTGCTGTAGTGACGGTATAGTAAAACTATAATTCTACATATATCTGATCTGATATAGCTCATTATCATCATCATCTACCTAGCATTATATCTCCCGGGTCGGCTACCTAATCTAGGTGATTAAACGAGGGTACTGGTTTTTACCAGAGCGACTGCCATCTGACCTCCGCAACCCAGAAGGGAAACCAGACCCAATCCTAGGTTAGGTCAGAGTTTTTAAACCACCAATGCTTAGCACTGGCCTCTGAAATGGCTTAACGACTAATATCTACGGTGTTAAACGATATTAACCGGGACCAACGGCTTAACGTGCCTTCCGAAGCACGGAAAATGCGCCGAATAAACGTACATATGAAATTCGATAACCGAAAAAAACACATTGGTACGTGGTGGGATTCGAACCACGACCTCCCGCTCAGGAGGCAGCGGCCCTATCCACTACACCATCGGGCTCGGTAGTACATCTAAACATCCATATTTATTAATAAGCATTCAGCTCTTGATTACATACACGAATAAATGTGTTTTTTCGTGGAAATAAAGTAGCTTATGTCCTATTTTCTTCCATGCTGGACTGGGAGAGATAGAAAAACATAGAATGTTCCAGCTGCCCTCCCTCCCGGGCATGCTGTTAAAGTCAGCAAAAGGGACTCGAGGGTTACATTGTATTGTAATTTAGGCGATGGGCTGACAACCTGTCACTAAAGCAATACATATTACAATCTAAAATAGTCCCCTTAATTTTTGTCAGACGTGGCGAAAGCGCCTTTTACGAGGCGTTAAACGCTCTGCCTACCCCGTAAGGGATAAAGGCGTGATTTATGTATGTATGTATGTATGTCCTATTTGTAAATTATACAGCGAGTAAAAACATTTTTTGACCATTTTTAAGAGTGTGATTCTATCGATGAAACTGAACAACTTTCCCCAAGGAACATAAGTCGAAATAAAAAAAGTTACCCTCCCATACAAAGGGTGTCAGCGGCTCGAGTCAATTTGTATGAGAGGTTCATTTTTTTTTTTTTTTTCGACTTATGTTCCTTAGGGAAAGTTGTTCGTAGAATCACACCCTTAAATATGGTCACACATATTTTTTTTTCACACTAATTGTCCGGAAAAAGCACATAATATTGAGTCGTGGAGAGACCGGAGGGACGCCTTGGCCCAGCAGTGGGACACTAACGGCTACATAAGATAAGATACGAGTGTCAAGCATGTGTTAAGTTTTGTTTCGATCCGTTCATTAAACATCCTTCTTTTCCTATATATCTCCCTAGCCTTATCCCGTATCTCACGGGGTCGGCTACCTAATCTAGGGGATTGAACGAGGGTACTGGTTTTTACACAGAGCGACTGCCATCTGACCTCCGCAACCCAGAAGGGAAACCAGACCCAATCCTAGATTAGGTCAGAGTTTTCAAGTCGCCAATGCTTAGCACTGGCCTCTGATTTGGCTTAACGACTAATATCTGCGGTATTAAATGATATTAACCAGGACCAACGGCTTAACGTGCCTTCCGAAGCACGGAAAAAGTGCCGAATAAACGTACATATGAAATTCGAAAACCAAAAAACACATTGGTACGTGGTGGGATTCGAACCATGACCTCCCGCTTAGGAGGCAGCGGCCCTATCCACTACACCATCGGGCTCTCTTCAACATCAAACATCCTTCTTTTCCTATCATGTTCTTAATGTTTTAAAACATAACCTCATTACCTTACACCTGACCTCTCTCATCTCTATTTAGCTCCAAACGCCACGAGCGCAAAAAGGCTTGGAGACGCCTCAAGACAGCTCTTCATGGCGAAGAAGATGACCATCTCAACTCCTCGCTGCAGGACGAGGAAACCTACCTCTCGCAGTACAAGAGCCTGCTGTAAGGTAATCGACCAAGATACTTTAAAAAAAACAGCCATTTCTACAGATCATCCGATCTGTAGAAAATACTTTTACACTGCGCAGTCAATTTTATTGTTCTCAAAACTGATCTTCACGAGGAAGAAGACTATCTCAACTCTTTGCTGACGAAGAAAATCTGTCGCAGCCAGAGAGGTATTATGTACTTTTTTTTAATTTAATTCATAGAAAAATGCCACAGCATATACAGAGTTCATTAAAAGAGTATTAATACATTTAAAAGCCAGATTTAAAGATTCTTACAGATTAAAATATAAATTACTTCCATGCTGGACTGGGAGAGATAGAAAAACATAGAATGTTCCAGCTGCCCTTCCTCCGGGCATGCTGTAGTAGTCAGCAAAAGGGACTCGAGGGTTACAGTGTATTGTAATTTAGGCGATGGGCTGACAACCTGTCACTATAGCAATACAAATTACAATCTAAAATTGCCCTCAATTTTTGTCAGACGTGGCGAAAGCGCCTTTTACGAGGCGTTAAGCGCTCTGCCTACCCTGTAAGGCGTGATTTATGTATGTATGTAAAATATAAATTATTAGAACTATGGGCCAAAATACAAGAAAAATTAAAAGTTAAGAATAGTAGTTGTGTAAACAAGTAAAAACATCAATAAAACAAAAACAAGTTGAAGCCTATTTTGCTAATTTGAAACATCAATAAAACAAAAACAAGTTTAAGCCTATTTTGCTAAGTTGAGTGCAAGATGTATGAATAGAATGTGTGAATGCGTGTGTACTTATTCCCTAGAAGTCGCATCGCGAACAAAAATATTCACGCGCGCTCAGTCAATCACCAACGCTCAATGCGAGTGCGCGTTTAACCCTTTCCACGCCAAGCGTTTTCGTCAAAAACGTTCACCACACGCCACGACAGTAAACATGGTTGATTTACTAGTGTTGACGATATTGAGTATCGATGTTATTAATTTGTAATAGATAAATAATTAAAAAAATATATATATAGTTATTTTAAAGTTCATGGGTTTTATTTTATTATGTTTCATTCCTCGAAACATTCTAAAATGTATTGAAATCTCAGTAGCGTATTAATACAGTGAAAAATCGCACAAGTAATGGTGATATTAATTGCATCACTACGTGTCTGATATATCAGACAGTGGCGTACGCTTAATATGAGTTTTCGGAGACTGTTAGTGATGTGTCAACTTCCGGTCATAAACTTCGATACCTTACGAAAGAGTTACTTTTAACTTATCGATTTAAAAATCCATACTTATATAATAAAAGCGAAAGAAACTCTGTCTGTCTGTCTGTTTGTTTGTTGCTCTTTCACGCCTAAACGGATTTTGATGAAATTTGGTATGGTGATAGATGGTAGCCTGGAGAAGATAAAGGCTATATATAATCACGCTACCGTACATAGGGGGTAGGTAGTAGGCAGGGAACTGAATTTAGTTAGTGATGTTTAATCGTTTTTGATAAGACTTTTTTATTGAACTAAGTGTTACATAGACAAAAGCTGAGGATACAAATAATTACGTCCCTGTGCTTAGGGGGTAGGCAGAGAACTGAATTTAGTTAGTGTTTTTAACCGATTTTGTTATTTTGATTATATCAACTCAGCAACGCAAAGATGATAACCCACTTAATAACATGATTTTGCAAGGTACTTCCATAATTTATCGATATCTTCTACCGTCATTCATTGTACAGCACAAAATAGATGGTTCTAGAAACATCTATCGCCTCTGACGTCACTTCCGTGTCTGATATATCAGACGTTGGCGTACGAGACTGATGCATGATCGTGTCACTATAGTGTTGTGACACACCATGCTATTTACTGGATGCGATGCAAAACATCAGTCGAAAATAAATGCATTTTCTGTGGTAAAACTTGGTAAAATTACGTCACACTAAAAAGTTTTATACCTAAAACAAAAACCCGTATAATTTTTACTTTATTACGATGTTTCTTTATAGTTAACACTTATAGTACCTGATTTCTGGTTTTGGTAGTAACATTGTAATGTGACATCACTAATGTCTGGTATATCAGACATTGGCGCTGAGGCTTGAAGTAAAAAAGAGTCGGATTTAACTAATAAACATGATTTTGTTTTTAATAATTTCATATTAAAATAACATTATAATACATTGTAAAATTGATATTTTTGATTAACCAAAGTATAAACTGTCTGAAAATTTTATGCATATATCGTCAGGTACTATAACGATAAGAAAAAATAGAGTGAGATTTGTATGATTTATTTGTCTGATATATTTGTCTGATATAATCGACTTTGGCGTCGAGGGCCCGAAACTTAAACGTCTGATATATCAGACTTTGGCGCTGAAAAGGTTAAATAGAGACTAATAATAATTTAAAAGAAATATTCATTTAGTTTAGAAAATTGCAGTTATTACACAATTATACATATAAATGAAACATTATCGAGGCATGACATCGATAATTTAACAAAATAGCCACTAATACAAACCAAGGTACTATTGTAATTCTCCGGCGGTGGTGCCATTTTGTTACATGACTATCATAGATTGAAAAGTTGACCTGCATAAACTGGCAAACGTCACATACACATACATATAATCACGCCTTTGTCCCTAATGGGGTAGGCAGAGCTCGAACGACCTAGACAAAGGTCGTTCCGCCACGTCTGACAAAGTTTTGAGAGTTATTTAAGATAGATTTGTCAAACCCTCGGATGCCTTAGCTGATTTTTACAGCATGCCCGGGAGGAAATGCAGGTGGCACATTCTTTGTTTTTCTCTCGTTCCCAGGCCAGCATGGAAGAACGTCTTCTCTCTAGATAAACTTACTCAATGATCGCAGCACACTTTGAAATACCGCTGGTTTTTGATAACGTTATAGACTTAGATAGGGCTCTAACGTTAAAAAACATGTCTATAACGTTTGTTTATTTTTTAACGTTTTCCAGCGTTTTGCAAAGTTTTGACGATATGAATAACGATTACAGAAAAAAATACAGCATTTTAGTATTTAAGTTTTGTATTTGCCCATGTCTCAGTACAATCACTTCACAACAAGCAAGAATAAAAGCGCGCGCGCGCGAAATAATTTTCAGTCTTTACTTTAGTGTACAACATGGCAACAGTGCGTGGCATAACGTTTATGATAAAATAGCGATACATTTTTTGTTATTATTTTGATACTGATATTTGATATCGTTATTGTTTTCTTATTCATATTTTTATTTTTATCGCAAAACGATATGCAAATAACGTTATATAACACTTTCTTTTCGTTATCTTTCTAAAACTAAAGCTAGTATTATAAATACGAAAGTAACACTGTTGGTTGCTCTTTCACGCCTAAACGACTGAACGGATTTAAATGAAATTCGGCATGGTGATAGATGGTAACTTAAAGACGGACAGAGGTTACTTTTTACCGCGGAAAAACACTTTATTCCCACGGGAAAAAATATTTAAAGCGGGTGAAACCACGGGTAGAAAGTTTCTTAGACTTGAGTAAACTGAAAAAAAAATTACCTTTCTGGTTTAAAACTAATGAAAATACACCATGTAAAAAATCCTCGGAAATTACAAGAGCCTTACATAAGGTAATATATCATCTCAACCTTAGATTAGACTCCGTAGTGAAATATACTTGTTCAATGAAATATACGTGTTTACATGTGTAAGTGGCTACCTAATCTAAGTAAATAATTAGTAACTGAAATGATCTTCTTAGGAATGTGTTATTTACTTAGTTTTAAGGTCAAACCGCACTAGAACTTAGTTGCAGCGGCGCGACACGGAGTGGCACGGCGCGACAAATGATTTTTTGTATGAAAATGTATGAGATGTACCGCATTGCAGCGGTACTGTAGCTGCAGCGGAGCGGCACGGCGCGGCGCGATAATATCGGTTCATACATTTGTCAGTTCTTGTCGCTCAACATTCCTAGTGCGGTCCGACTTTTACAGACCTGAAATTTTCTTGAATATGAGCGAGCTTATATACGATTTATAAAAAAAATATCTGTGAAATCAAAATTACTTTTTGGACTTATATATTCGAAAGTATTATTTTCGGTGCTAGTTTTAATTAATCTTAATAAATGTCCATAAAATTATATAACCATAGGCTAAGATTGGTATTTACAATGACTGTCGTGAAAACTATCAAAAAGTAATAAAAAAGTTGTGACGCAATGGCGGCAATTCTGGACGCACTATTCCTTAATTAATTCTTAGCTAGCGCTGTCACTTTCTTAACTTTGACTTAAGAACAGGATAGCAAATAAACACATGACATTCCTAATCTGACATAAGACGCTTTAAATAAGAACTGACCATAGAGCATGCTCTGTCATTTTACGTCAAATAAGCAGTCTTATGTCAGATTAGGAATGTCAAAGTCATGTGTTTATTCCTGTTAAGAAGTGACAATGCTTTCTAAGAATTAGAATTATGTGGGGAGAATCAACGCCAATGTAGATTATATTGTTCAGTAGTTCGTAGTAGTATTAGAGTCTACATATATAGTAATATGTGGTATTAGATTACATAACCTCGTGCCATGCATGTTATATACCTACCTCTTCTATATTAATGCATTTCGTAAATAATGGTTAGCCTTATCTCAAAAGATCTATTACTACACAAAAAACTAGTTTCTACAGGGTGTGAGGGACAGGGTCCAACAAACTGATAGGGTTTGTTTAGTCAACGAAATTGAACAAATTTAACCAGGAAATTCTTTTCGGAAATGAAAAAAAGAACACCTCGATCAGACAATTTGTACCTATGGAAAAGGAAAAAATAAACTTGTGAAAGAATGTCCTGGTTAAAGTTGTTCCGTGTCGTTGACTAAGCAACTCCTATAAGTTTGTGGGACGCTGTCCCTTACACCCGGTGCAGAGTATAGTATGAATCTTCTAAAAGGTTATCCATTATATTTTACCCTTCAACCTGTAGATTATAGAAATCTGATGTGATTTGATTATGAATTTATAATATATTTTCTTATAATTTATTTAATATAAGTAATGTCTCAATGTGTTGATTGAAATAAAACATATGTATACAGTTTATAAAATGGTTTTATTTATACTATTACTTTTGTACATGTAGTGGTAAATTATAAAATAAAGGTAAGAAGTCTTATCTTAATTAAATGCTAATTGCAGATTATTTTGTCATAAAGAGAAACGGTGGTGGGCTATACAAATCAACGTAGGTATTTTGTTTTTGACTATAAATAAAAATACGCTATAATTCGTTATTAAATAATTATTACAATGATTTCCAAGTAGAAATTTTCGCTTGCAGCCTCAGACTTACGGCCTAGAAACAATAAAAAAGACGTCGATGTTCTATCTACCCCTCAAAGGATACGTATGTGATAAAATAGACTATCATTGATCAACCATAAATTCAAAAAACATAACATCATTCTTGATATATTCGAACTTGTCCAGACTAGTATGTGGTATGAATATGTACTGTCTCTTCAGCTGCATTAAAGACTTGTCCAAGGCTTCGTTGGATCTGGTTCTGTCGTCAGTCGAGCCGCTGTCGTAGTCGTGACGTTTGGAGGATGACCTGCGCCGGAGTTGCAAAGATTTCACTATGTCCATTGCCTGTTGACAAAAGGGTAAATTCATGGATAAATTTGCCACTCTTAATTCACATTAGATAGTAAGCAGGCTAAACTACATTTTGCATTGCTGCCAATATTAGTCGAGCCACACTCTGCACAAGCTCTTGTCCTGCCGGCGGGGTCGCGGAGGTCCCTCCTTTGCTCCCCACTTTGGGGTTTACCGGCACGTACCGGGCAGATTCTCTTCGATAAGGAGTCCCCAAGGCAACGCCATAAGCCGAGGTTCGAGCCCTAGTGGGCGCCCTTAGGCAGTTGCCATTTCATTTTATTAAGGGTGTTGATTGTGTGTAGCAACTCCCCGCCTTAGCCCGGTGACGCATTATATACACTTTGTAGTATTTTGCAAAAAGGTCCATTTTTGGAAATAAAATTACGATTAAGCTTTTAGATAAACAATAATTTTTGTGCTACCGAAACACAAAAAAAACTAGTGCTATTGTAAGAGAGATCATAGAAATCATAATAAGTCATACAATTGTAAATCACCACTGAGGGGCAGGAACCCTTAGTCGACAACATAGGCCCAGTACGGCCTGGTCGACTTCAAATACAACCTTTGAATTTCTTTGTAGGTGTATGGGAGTAGTTAAAACAGATCGGTAGTATTGACTCTTCAATCGAGTTGTCTCAGAAAAGCAAAGCAAGTTTTGGAATTACAGCTTACCTGTGCTCTATTATTAGGCTGATCCTTCAAAATGATGTTGATGTTGAGATCACAGGGCCACTCCAACAACGGGTCGTAGGGCCCTCCCACTAAACGTATTGTACTGGTGATGTTACGCCCTTTCCATTTACCAATACCGTTGAGGTTTACTTCAGCCTGAAAGGAAATTATAGTTGTAAAATGGTACTCAGAATATGGAATTATGTGCCTATTAGCTTCTTTTTATTCAGGTTTTCTTCCATGCTGGCCTGGGAGCGAGAGAAAAACAGAATGTGCCAGCTGCATTTCCTCTCGGGCATGCTGCAAAAACCAGCCAAGGGATCTGTGGGTCTCAGTATATTGCAATTTAGGCGATAGGCTGACAACCTGTCACTACAGCAATATACCTACAAATCTATCTTAAATAACCCTCAAAACTTTGTCAGACGTGGCGGAACGACCTTTGCTTGGGTCGTTTACGCTCTGCCGACCCCATTAGGGATAAAGGCGTGATCATATGTATGTATGTATGCAATTGTGTAGTGTACATCTGGTGCCTGGCTTTCAAATGATCTAAAAGGCATTAGACAATATCCTCACATGCTCTTCGAAGCAGCCAACTTTCCTACTTATCGGAAAATCTGTTGATTCACATTGCATTGCAATAATCGGACTAGGTTTGTCCTTGGGGTTTATAGTAAAATTTTGTGGTTTTATCACATTTCTTGTTTCAAATGCAAATGTTTACCTTCAACGTGTATCCATATTTGCTTGTCCTAAATATGGGACTGCTAAGTACCGCGTCGTTTTCTTTGGCGTCCTTCATCCTAGCTGTGAAGTTGTCTATCCTCCATATTAGGTGACCTGGAAACAAATACTTTGTTCAAAATTCTGTCGAAAGAGCTTAAGAATATTCTTTGCATACAAAAGCCATAGAAATACGGCTGGGTAAAACCAATAAGAGTGGATTAAACCTACCATTATCACTCCCCAACTCAGGATTGTCGAAGCTAACCCTCGCTTGGAAGTCAGCTAGCTCGCTCCTTATCTTGGAGTATGATTTGGTTAATGCTCTCATGTCTCTTGATATATGATCCATTCTGGCCGCTTGCTCGGAAGCTTCTGCTCTCGCGTCTGCTGTAGCCACTTCTAGCACTGATAGACGATCTATACCCTGAAAGAATAGATTTAGATTAGTTAAGGATGTCTGAATATCTTCCGCTGTTTAAATAAATCTGTATGTGCCTGTATTATTAGAGATAGAGCACATTGTCGATTGAAAAGGCAGGTCCGACTAAATTTACAAAATACAACAATGTTGCAAAGGAAGTTTATTGTTCATAGAGAGACTATAAGTAGATTATCTCTTTACCTATGATTCTACTAACTTCCTTGCATAAGATCACGCAGATATATGCAACAAGAAACTTCAGATTGGTGACTAAAATCAACAAGAGGTTAACTTTATAAGGCAGACTATGCGAGTTGTTGCAGTGTTCCGTATTCGGTCCGTATCTGATTCGAATATATGGGTGCACAAGCTGTCATACATTTATTAGGAATGCCAAATCGGGTACGAACCGAATACAGAGAGCAGTGCAAAAAAGCCCTTTATATTCTAAGTGACCAGATAAATAAACTCACGGTGTTTTCATATGCAGTTTGTTGCAACTGCACCCTTAAGTCTGCCAGCTGCGCGACTTGCTGCGAAGACCTTCTAGCCTCCATCAGCTCTTCTTCGAGCAATGCGCGGTTTTCCGCATTCCTCGCTCTTTCTTCTTCCACTGTCTGCTTTATGTAGTTGATTGCTTCTTCTATGAATAATCAGAATAAAGGAAGTTAGTAATTGGGATATTTAAAATTAGATTTATCTAGGAAACAGAATTGATGTTATAAATTAAACAACTTGATGTGTAGGATCGGATCTGCTCATGGGTTTTTGTACTTATTGGTTGTCTATTTCCGCTGGGCTGGCTTTTGCTGCCCACCTTCGCCCTTATTCTTATACTCGGCCTACAAGGGCATAAAAAAACTAAATACATTCATATAATCACGCTTTTATCCCTAATGGGGTAGGCAGAGCGTAAACGACCTTACCAAAAGTCGTCCCGCCACGTCTGACAAAGTTTTGAGGGTTATTTAAGATAGATTTGTAGGTATATTGCTGTAGTGACAGGTTGTCGGCCCATCGCCTAAATTACAATATACTAAACCCTCGGATCCCTTAGCTGATTTTTACAGCATGCCTGGGAGGAAATGCAGCTAGCACACTCTGTTTTTCTCTCGCTCCCAGTCCAGCATGGAAAAAAAAACTACCTTACCTAATTTGAAAACAGCTCGTATCCTAGAATCATGTTGTGTCAAGGCTTGTTCCAGTAATTCCCTTTCATTCTGCTCGTGGACGATGGTGCTCACAGCACTCTCTAGCCGCATCACGGTGGTAAGTTGCTGGCTTTGTAGCTCCTGGGAAAGAAAAGGAATATTTTCATTGAAGAATAGAACTTTCAGTTGTACCGTGTTGTTGGTCATAGTTATGGTGTTCTTTAGAATGGAATTGTCTTTTTTTTTCTTTCTCTTTAGTTTTTACGATATTGTAGTTACCTAAACGTCCTGTTTTGTGTCATGAATAAATTATTACTGCTGCAAATTCTTCGGCTTTATGACATAGTGGGCTTTCACGTGATGTTATAGTATTCCGCATCATATTCATAGTGTGACAAAATAGCACTTTTATTTACAATTTGACTTAGATCCGTAAACATGTACGAGTAAATATCTTATCGCGTCATTTTACAAGCCTTAAAAATGGGTCAATTGCTCAGTTTTTTTTATAGATTACGACATTCCTCATATCTTGTTTTTTCACACACGCGCCGACAAAGTACCATGGAAATAGCATTGTAGTTGTTTTATATAAATATGCATGTTTTTTGTTACAGTATTAAAATTTATATTGTTAAGGAAAGGTTTGTATGTTTGTCAGATTAACTCAAAAACTACAGAGACCGATTTTAATATTTATATTTAACTGTAGATGAATGCTAAGTAATTAACCAAGAATTAAATAGGATGGTTTTTACCGCGACCGCGGGAAAAATGTCTTAGGTATTTCCACTGGAAAATTCATCGAGAAACAAAAGATTTTACACTAGAATTTTTATACCTGTTATGCCATCTGAACATTAACGAGATCATACTTCAACTATGCTACCCAATTTGCTGATCTTTCTGCTTCATCATCTACCGCTGCTCTTAAAGAGACCAGAGTCGATAAGAGATGCTGATTGGGTTATTCAACTAACACCAGCTTTGATCAAAGAGTTTCTAGCTCGCTGGATTGAAGTGTCTCTAGTTCGTTGGATCAAAACGTTTCTAGCTAGCTGGATCGAAGCGTCTCTAGCTAGCTGTCTCTTGGTTAGATGATACATAGACAGTTCAATAATGTTCTATGATTCTTACCTGTAAAGCCATCTGCACATTAGCGAGATCATGTTTGAACTGTGCTGCCCAATTTGCTGATCTTTCTGCTTCATCGTCTACCGCTGCTCGTAAAGATACAAGCGTCGACAGCAGGTGCTGGTTTCTTTCTTCCACCAGAATCAACTTAGAACGTAAGGTTTCTAGCTCACTGGATTGGACATCTCTTTGGCCCGCTTCTTCTGTGACGACTAGTCTGAAATAATGGGAAAATTTTAGTGATCTGAAAGGTAAGGGATATGTTTTGTTAGGTGGGAAGATTGCATCAGTAAAAGGGTAATTCATGGTTAAACCAATCAGAAATTAAAACATAGGCATCATTTAGAACAGGTAAAACTGTAGGAACTAATATGGAAAGATCTATTTATGTACAAGTTTGAGAAATAACGGAAAATCGAGTAGTTCAGTCCATTTTACTGAATAACTTTTGTTCTACGAGTTTTGGAAACGGACAAAATATTATCTTAGAACAATGGTCGATCAGTATCTACATATGGGCTTAAATAACGTACGAGTTCTGTTATATCACATTGTACAAAAATTACTTCCAAAAAAAGTTACTACAGACTCACTACTTTCAGAACTTCGTCTAATTTTGGAACCTGTTAAGGTGTGTACATACTTGATGCTGGCGACTTCTTTCTCAAGATATGACACGCAGTCCTCCAAGGGAACCGGTCTAGGTATCCAAGTGTGGTTGCTGGCTGGCACGGCCGGTGGGACTGGGTCAGGTATTCTCGCGTGCGTTGGGGAATCCGAGTGCCGCTGCTGAAAATTGATGGACTGTTAGGAAATGGGCCAGTCGGTATTGTAGGTTTACTATGTAGTCCATCAAAGAGCATAAATCGCACCTTTAGAAACAAAGTGACGGAACTAAAAAAAAACGAGTTTTCGAGTTACTGCAATAAAACGACCTTTAAAAGCATAACTCACAACTCTACAAACTTGTTTTTTTTTCTGAGTAAAAGTGAAATAAATTATTTTTTAAAAACAAATCAAGTGTGTAGATTTTTTTTCTGAGTAAAAGTGAGATAGATTATAAATATTTTAAAAACAAAACAAGTTTCCTAGGGTTGTGAGTTATGCTCTGATGCTTTTAAAGGTCGTTTTATTGCGGACACCCGAAATCCCATTTTTTTTAGCGCAATCACTATATTTCTAAAAGAGCGCAATGTTATCTTGGGGCCGAACAAACTCGCGGTTATAGCAGCATGTAGTACTATTATATATTCTGTGGTTATAGTAAAGTAAAACATGCTAAAACCTAGTTACTGATAAACATATTTTCTTTTTCGTACCCATAGTAAATAGCTGAGAAGTGTGATCATCAGGATCGCTTGTCGATCAATAAACAATATGAAGATAATATGTAAGTACTGTGAAATTTAAACAATATACGCAATAATGTACCGGCAAGTAGAACAGAGTAGAAGTATATGTTATCGGCATAATACTAAAAGAACCAATATTAGTAGGTACTTCGCTACAATTAATCATATTTCTGCAATACCTCGATTACATTTACAAATCTTTGGAATTAGCGTTATCGACTTATCAAGGACACTATATTTTTTTTAAAGTATTTATTTTGTATATGCCTGAAACTAGGTACTGAACCATGAACTGGATTATTCAGCAAGTTCTAAGCTTCCTTCTAAAAAACACCTCGTTTACCATATTTTAAGCAAGCGTTAATTCTGTTTGATGAGCGATGACTGATAGTGATGAATTGAGATGATAATCAATCTAATTTTTCTGTAATAGCGTGTGATATCACGACAGAAAAATACGAGAAGACGAAAATATCAGGTATTTTATTCAAACATCATCACCATTAGGGATAAAGGCGTGATTATATGTATGTATGTATCATCACCATCAATAAAGAGAAGATTATACCTACACATTTATTTATTTAACAATTTATTGTACACAGAAACATACAAAGGACAAAACTCATAAGGAACAAAGACAACAGGCACTGCTCGTCTCTAAAAAAAAATTACTCACAGCAGACCTACAGAAGTGAAAACAGCAAGAAATGATTATATGATTTTAACTACATATCGGTAGACTTGTAAAGTATGTATATGGCGGAGTAAAGCAACACGTGGGTGTAGCGACCACGTGTTGCAGCGATATATGTACTTCCACCGCATTTTTTTCAATCTAAAGTCTTTATTTTTAAACATACATATAATCACGCCTTTATCCCTAATGGGGTTGTTTACGTTCTGCCTCTAGGCAGCAGTAGGCGTAAACAACCTAAACATGGGTCATTCCGCCACGTCTGACAAAGTTTTGAGGGTTATTTAAGATAAATTTGTAGGTATATTGTTGTAGTGTCAACCTATCGCCTAAATTGCAATACACAGAAACCCTCGGATCCCTTAGTTGGTTTTTACAGCATGCCCGGGAGGATATGCAGCTGGCACATTCTGTGTTTCTCTCGCTCCCAGTCCAGCATGGAAGAATTAATTAGAATTTATTATTATAAAACTTACCTTCTCCAACTTGGGGCAGTCTTTGACGTGTGTTTCTTTGTGTTTCCGCTGGATCCACGCACCGCATCGCAGCGGGCATTGCTCCAGAATACTGCCACATTGCTTCAAGTGATTCTGAACAACCGAAGAATATATTCAAGTAAGTCCTTGTAAGAAAAACTGACGATTTTAAAGCTTATCGCGAGGATTGGTGGGAGATTGCATAAGACCGCGAGAATGGGAGAATGGATTGGAGGCCTTTGCCCAGCATTGGAGCACAATAGGCTAGTAATAACAGTAAAAAAGTGAGATAAAATGTACTATTAAACCGTGCGATAGTTTTCTTGACTGCTCTGGGCTAGAGGCGACAAAAGAATGAGCCCAAAACTCCGCTATGCCACGCGTTCCCACACGCGGACTAACCACATGTTTAGGTATAGTCGTAGATAAGATTAGGTTAGGTTAGGCGGCGGCACGGCACATGTTTCGACATTTGGCACGAATCCAAATCCCCAAGCGATAACGGATGTATTTTTGTTTTAAGGAAAATAAAACTAGCGCGATGATTGGTTAACTAAACATAGAATTAGTTTGTAACACGTGCGGGGTTGACAGAGCGTCAACGGCCGGGTAAAAGACGTTTTCCGCCGGATCTGACGTATTTACCATGATTTTTCTGTTATCTATCAGCTAATCACCAAAATTTAAATTTATTGAAATCTTTGGCTCCTTTTTATTGACTTTTAAAATGTACATTAAGGCAGCTGGTATAACATACATTGAACCAGCTGCTTATTAGTTTAGTATACGTATGATTGCCCAATCAACACACGTGGAAGTCTTAATATTTACCAAACTAATTTATTATATATTTATCTTCCATGCTGGAAGTGTTAAAAAAACATAGAATGTGCCAGCTGCATCTCCTCCCGGGCATGCTGTAAAAGCCAGCTAAGAGATTCGACGGTTATAGTCTATTGCAATTTTAGGCGATGGGCTCACAACCTGTCACTATAGTAATATTTAAAATACATCATAGTAAACAGTAATTACTCCCAAAACTTGTCAGACGTGGCGGAACGCGACCTTTGTTTAGGTCGTTTTAGCTCTGCCTACCCCATTAGGGATAAAGTGATTTTATGTATGTATTGACTAATTTATTTTCAGACATGGCCGCTGGTGGTAGGTATACCTATGCCCCCCTATGCCTTATCGACTCAAGAAGTACTAGGACTGCAAGGGCTACAGAAGCAAAGTCGTGAGTTTTCTAACTTTCTGATATATTTTGCAATAGTTAAGTAGTTGCTAGTTTTAAAAAGATATTTCAACGGTGTTTTAACCATAAAATACTTCACGTATGGTTATTCATGTTAATAAGTCCATGAGGTTGCCTCTAAAACAAATAATGTAGCTATTTATAATCCTACCAAGAATTTACCTCAGTCGCTCTCTGTCTATTAACATAACGCTCGCTCAAAGTACGCGATATACTAATTTCTTACTGTTATTCTTAACTGTACGAATGAACGTACTATTATATATTATGTGGCCGAACCCTAAATGATGAACAAGATAAATACAGATATTTTGTCCTTCGTATGTCGATAACGAGCGTGAATTAGAGCGAATTCCGAAATCGATAAAAATATCGATACAGATAATAAGTACAGCAAATATCCGTAAGGCGTGTTACGGAAAATATATTTTATTTCACATTCTTGCCAGCTTGATAAACGATAATAGTTATTGGTATTTTATACAAATACATGACATAATTTAATTGAGGTATATGTAACGCCACTGCAGTGCAAGGGCCTCCCTCTCCTTCTTCCATTTCGCCCTGCAGTGGGACACCTCAGGTTGTTAATAATAATACCTAATAATAAATATGTAACGCATGTAAAGTTTTATGAGCAAAATAGCAATCTACCGAATTGAAGTTTACAAGGATAAAAATAATTCAACTGTTAACAACAATTATTTGAAATAATACTGCTCCCACACCGGATGTTTATAAGATTTTGCAAACGTTTCTAAACAATAGTGTAGGAACACAATAATACAAAACTTTTTAGTACTTATACATGTTGGGTCAGCGTCCTCTGTATTTGCTGTTTTGCATACATAGCTTGTTTATTGAGAGGATCCGTTTATATTGGTTTATTTTACAATAATATAGTTCTAAATATTAAGTGGCGATTTGCTTACCTGTAAAGTTCCTAGCTCAAATAACTCGGTGCAAAAGTAACAAGGTTTGTCAGGATTTTTGCCCCCTTTTGAACTCTCACCGTTTGTCATTCCCGCCCTATTTAGACTCATTTTTGCACCCTATTTTATACACTAGCTTTATGGTTTAGATTAGAATCTTATCACAGAACAAATCAAAGGCATATTAAAAATATAACTTTCAACATTCACTGTTAGTTTGTTACTTTAATAACACTCATATTATTCATAACATTACTGCGTATATTCGTTACATACAATCATTATGATTATGTAGTTATCCTTATCAACGTTATATCCTTGGAGGAAATATTGCGTCACTTCACATTTTAAACTGCAATTTAACTGGCAATGAAATCTCTAATTTTAATACGAAAATTCCATTCAAAGCATAGAGTATTTGATACAACAAACTACTCACAACTAAGCCAGACTCCCTTTGTCATGCAGAGTGATTCACCCAGTGATATCAGCGTTATCTCGCATTGATACTCAATAGCTGGGCGTTGCTGATTATGATAAGGGATCTAGAATGTGTTGTTCATGTGGTTTTGCTGGATTCTAGGTCAAGGCAAGCCTTTTTTTTGATCAAACAAATTATTTGCTCCCTTTTTATCAAGATTGTAGAATGATCTTTAATTTGATTATAATTAGTTTTAATTTGTAAAGTTCTTTAACGAAATAAGCTAATTTTGATGATCTACAGCTAACTTCTACACTTAAAATAAAAAAATTAAAGCTTAAATAGCTTTAATCACGGCTTAAGGGTTGGCTTGTCGAACGGGCATTCTATAGTTATAATGATTTTATTAAGTTTAATGATAATGACGGTAATAAAATTTAAATGATTATTAGTGGGTGTAAATTTACAATTGTTAATAAATTTATCTCTATCTCTTAAATATTGTTCTTTTGTACTTGCTTGTGGGATGGTTTAATAAATTACTTTATTAGTGATATTAATAATCAGGAGCGGGTGGGGTAATTAAATTAAAATTACACTAACATGATTTATTTTTACATTGCGTATTAAAATCTCTTTGCAAACGGGTATCGTTGTAAAACGCCTGATATTTTGATAATAGCAGTGCTAAGACTCGATCTTGCCTATCTATCTTTATCAGGCACTTCGCTCGAAAATGTTCTTATGATGACGTCACTCTGTCACGCTCACGAAGAAATTAAGTAACATTCAAGTAACGGGACTTAAATAGCGGGACGTTTAAGAGAACTATGCGAGACGTGGCTTATAAACTAAAGTAACAAATTTAGAGTAACATAAAATAAATAACTTACAAATGCGTCGGGGAAAAGTAAGTTAACAAAAAACCGAAGGTCACGTTAGGGTATGACTGTTAGTTTAAGCGTGAGTGGATAAGTGAGGTTATGTCCATGTGGTTAAGTTAAAATATATTTTTTGTCCTCGTGTTACTTAGGAAAACTTGTTCCGTTTTATATTAGTACATATTCTTTCGTTAGTATATCTTTCGTAAATAGTAATGGTAGAACTTACATAAGGGTAGGAAGTATCGCACACGTTGTCCCGCGCACCGGCGCACACGCATCCAGCTTCGACCAGCGTCGCAACGTGACTGGCCTGGCAGTTCGTTCGAGAGCCGCTCCCACTAGCCCACACGCCACGCCACTCACTACTGTTTTTTATACCACGTTGCTTAATGCACCTTCTAGAAATACGGAGCTAATTAAGCATACATTGCTGCTGAGTCTAGTAATTCGTATCAAGTAGAATTGATGCTACAACAATGTATGTATGGCAAATCGGATCCGATTCAGTAGCTTAAATGTAGGCTCCGTGGGCTTCTATATAATATGTAGAACAAATGCTGTTGCATCAGTCTTACTCACAATAAACTACTAGAGCTGAGCAGCAACATATATCAAATTGACAGATTACACCTACCAAAATGCGGATAGGTACTAATTAAGCATACTTTGTTGCTACTTCCATGCTGGCCTGGGAGCGAGAGAAAAAATATGGAATGTGCCAGCTGCATTTCCTCCCGGGCATGCTGTATAAACCAGCTAAGGGATCCGGGTGTTTCTGTATATTACAATTAAGGCGATATGCTGACAATCTTTCATTACAGTAATATACCTACAAATTTATCTTAAATAACCCTCAAATATTTGCCAGACGTGGCGAAATTTTAAAAAAATTCAATTGAACACGTGGCGGCAGAATGACCTTTGTTTAGGTTGTTTACGCTCTGCCTACCCCATTAGGGATAAAGGCGTGATAATATGTATGTTGCTGCTTAGTTTAGTAGCTTATTTCAAGTAGGTACACTTAGGGCAATCTTTTGGAAGAAGTTTAAGGTGATTCCTAACGGCAAATGGTTAGTTTTAAGAGATTATTTCTCCTAAACGAATCATTGCAAAATTAATAAATATACAACTAAGAAATTAGTTTATGGCCTGCAATTGCAACTACTAAATTAAGAATGCTAAAAAAGAACTGGAAGTATAGCTGTTTTTATCAGTAAATTTGATATTCCTTCTAAACTATTAGGAGCGCTTTCACGGTTCCTTCTAGAAAATATCCGTATTATGATTACCTAAAATCGCAACATATTTTAATAATTAATTTTAATCTGACTCGTAGTTTTTATGGAATTAGCTTTTTTGTGCGTTTTTGACGCGGCTTTTTGAAATTTTCTTCCATGCTGGCCTGGGAGCGAGAGAAAAACATAGAATGTGCCAGCTGCATTTCCTCCCGGGCATGCTGTAAAAACCAGCTAAGGGATCCGAGGGTTACAGTATATTGTAATTTAGGCGATGGGCTGACAACCTGTCACTACAGCAATATACTTACAAATCTATCTTAAATAACCCTCAAAACTTTGTCAGACGTGGCGGAATGACCTTTGTTTGGGTCGTTTACGCTCTGCCTACCCCATTAGGGATAAAGGCGTGATTATATGTATGTATGTATGTATGTTGACGCGGCCACAGACGTAACCGCCACGCCCGCGCGCCGCCGTAGCGCGTGTTGATTTGAACGATATTCTAAGGCATTGCGGGCAATAGTTGCATATCTTGAAATCTACCTGCTCCAGGATGCACCTTAAGACATTTTGCCAATGTAAAATTCACACTATTGTTTGTCTTTTTCATTGCGCGGATTATATCATTACAAGTCAAGTTAATTGCCCCAAACTATAAAAAATTATGAAACAGCAATGTATATTAAATTAGCCTTCTTTTAAGAACATATATTCTCAATTCTTTATTTGCATTCATGTTGTACTAAGATGTTATAAATATATTTAAACACAAACATGAACCCTGTAGGTAAAGGGTATCGCAATTTAAGTACTGCGGTTGAGACTTCGGGGTTTGGTGTGCGGAGGCAAGGAAATTTGTGTTCGAAGTTGGGAATCGCTTGCGGGATCGTAGTGGTGACCCCCGAGCCGGATCGTACCTGGTCCAACAAATTTCGTTGGAAACAATGATATTATCATTGGTTGGCAATTCAACGTGGCAATGCAGCCAGCGCGATGGGCAGTTGGGCACGTTTGGACCTGCCACGGGTCGGGACGGGTTGTTTGATATAGTTTAGTTAAGATTAGGGTAGTTTAAGTAGCTTGTAAGTTGATTATAATGTAATGTGCCAATGTTTAAATATGAATAAATTATATACCTACATTTAAGTAACACATAAAACACTTATATGTATATTACACTAATATAGGTTCCTACACAACACTTATAAAATAAGCCCTATAAATTAAATAGATGATACAAATATGACAGGCAGGCAAGACATGTCAAAACATATCGTAAAACCGGTAAGAGTGGGACCGGCGAGATTCAATAACCAGTTCAGCCAAGGTGAGCCGACAACACCAATGATTCTTATATAGAGCCCGATTAACCTGAATTTGTACTAGCAAGTAGTGAGTAAACTTCCATGCTGGATTGGGAGCGAGAGAAAAACATAGAATGTGCCAGCTGAATTTCCTCCCGGGCATGCTGTAAACACCAGCTAAGGGATCCGAGGGTTTCAGTATATTGTAATTTAGGGGGTGGGCTGACAACCTGTCACTACAGCAATATACCTACAAATCTATCTCAGATAATCCTCAAAAATTTGTCAGACGTGGCGGAACGACCATTGTTTACGTCATTTACGCTCTGCCTACCCCATAAGGGATAACGGCGTGACTATATGTATGTATGTAAGTAGTGAGTAACTTGTCAAAGCGAAAGTTTTGAAGCATTTTTCCGGATTAGAGACTTGTTCTAGTATACCTTTCATTCTGAAATTAAAGCGATAAAAATCAGAAAAAGTAAAATATACCTGGGTTCCTACATACATACATTATATCACGCCTTTATCCCTTACGGGGTAGGCAGAGCGTAAAACGCCTCCTAAAACGTGGCGCTTTCGCTAGTCTGACATAAATTGAGGGCAATTTTAGATTGTAATGTGTATTGCTGTAATGACAGGTTGTCAACCCATCGCCTAAATTACAATACACTGTAACCCTCGAATCCCTTTTGCTGACTCCTAAATATGTACATACTTGGGTTCCTAAAGAAACATTTTAGAGTTTTCGACTAACGACGACCTAATGAACCCTAATTATGTTTTTTGTGGTAAGTGGATAAAAGACAGCGACCGGGACCGACGGCTTAACGTGTCTTCCGAAGCATGGAATCGACTTTTTTAACAATTATGTGATTCAGCCTGATGAGATCCGATTCTTCAATAACCAGTTCACCCAAGGTGAGCCGACAATACCAATGGTTCTTTTATCAAGTTCAAGCCCGATTAACCTGATTTTTTATTATTATTGGAATAGATCGCTTGAAGCGATAAGGCCGCCTTTGCGCACACTGTTATTTTAAAGTTTTTCCAAACTGTACGATTTATGCGCAATAAAGAGTTTATCTATCTATCTATCTATATTACTAAGTTTGTAAGTAACATAGAATGTGCCAGCTGCATCTCCTCCCGGGCATGCTGTAAAAACCAGCTAAGGGATCGGAGGGTTTCAGTATATTGTAATTTAGGCGATGGGCTGACAACCTGTCACTACAGCAGTATACCTACAAATCTATCTTAAATAACCCTCAAAACTTTGTGAGACGTGGCGGAACGACCTGTGTTTAGGTCGTTTACGCTCTGCTTACCCCATTAGGGATAAAGGCGTGATTATATGTATGTATGTATTAGTGTTATAGACGCCAAAAATACAGTTCTTGGATTTTTTTACTGTCTGTCTGTGCTTCTTCTCTGTTGTTCGCGTGTCACGTAAAAACTACTGCACCAAGTCGAAAGCGTTTTTTTTTTTGCTGAAGGTCTAACTTAGATAGGTACCTACTCATGTTTCGTTATTTTTTTAAGAAATTCCATCTGAAAGTCGAGATATTAAAAAAAGTGTGAGTAAAAAAAAAACTACAGCTACCTATAGGATACCATTTGAAAAAAGAGTAAATCCCTAGTTCATAAATATAGTTAATGTAAATATTACAATAATACTAAACATAAGAAAAATTGTTTCTTGATTTTTGAATGCGCATAAGGTACCACTAGCGCCATCTATTGGTAGCTTAGATGTTACAAGTTATCCATGAACGAGTATGTTTGATTTGTTTTAACCGAACTACTGGACCAACTAGGACGAAACTTAGCGTTAGCTCACTAATACCGCAGAATATATAATATATACTTATATACCTAGGAAAGATCCTGGAATTATGTAAAATGACATAATCAGGAAAACACTTTATCCCCACGGAATCTCATTTATTTGTTTATGTTTGTATCTGTAACTTATTAGGTAATAAGAATGGGATTTATAATGCCTGAATAAAGAAATTTTATTATTATTATTTTGGAAAAACTTTTAATCTCGACTTCATGTCGGTATTTAAGAAACAGGCACGGGCTCATGCCAAGTGTCCTGGTTCTTGTGTTGGTATCTGTATTATTATTATTATGTTGGTATACTTTTCAGTATCACGGGTCCACAGGGACCCGGTCCTTTGAGGCATACGTGGGGCCGAAGCCAACAGCGCAGAGGCCTTTTTATACCAAATAATGTATAGTGATGTGTACATCACGCGGATACTCGCTCTGCTTGCACTATAGAAATACAACCAGAGCCAGCACCCGCCTGATGCAAGGACTATTGCAGATAATGGTAAGATAACTAGGTCTATGGGAAGGGATTTAGCTGGACCGGTTGCTGGGATATTGATCGAGACTACGGGACGCCTGCCAAATCAAATGTCTCAATCTCGATAATCTCGGCAGACGGTGACTCGCCAACTCACTATAATGGGCCCCCCAAAACGGCCGAACGCAAGGAACGACAAGAGGGCAACATCGTGTGAGCGACTAAGGTTGTCGAGAGGTGATACTGCGGGCGCCAGATCGTGGTGTTCCAGTCAGCAGGCCCCCGGCGTTATGACATTTTACACTTCCAACCTGGAGCAAAGGTTCCGCTCTTGCGAACTCCACTCCTGGACGGCCAACGAAGGCAAGCCAGGAGGTGAGGGCCAAATGAATACGGGCCCTCGGAGCTGGGGGTCCGGGGTGTCGCCACGCACCATCAGCTCGCCACACAAGTTGCCCCTCCGGGGACTGACTGCACCACCGAGGTGGTGGGCGGTGGGGTCGTCAATTCCCTACGCCTTTTCTATATTATTATTATTTAATGCGGGAGAAACCGCGGGCGAAAAGCTAATTCTGATTTAAACCTGATACGATAACAATCATAGAATGTGCTATGCTAAATGCCTTTCCTATAGGTAATCCAAGATACTATGAAAGATTTTGGAGTTTTCGACGATCTACCTAATGAACCCTGGTGCCAGTTTCTAAACCGCGTATTATGCCTCTGACTTAGAACGGGATCAGAGACAGCCACCGGGACCGACGGTTTAACGTGTCCTCCGAAGCATGGAATCATCTTTCTTGTTAAACAATCAGGTGATTCAGCATGCATGTAACTGCATGGGAACAATTTCACAAAGTTACCTGAGATAAGTATTAATTTTGTGTTTATCCCGTAGCAAAACTTTGATCCCAAGGTTCATACATACATACCTACATGTAATCACGCCTTTATCCCTAATGGGGTAGGCAGAGCAGAAACGACCTAGTAAAAGGTCGTTCCGTCACGTCTGACAAAGTTTTGAGGATTATTTATGATATATTTGTTTGTCCCAAGGTTCAGACCACTAATAATAGTCCTCCCACCGATTTTCGGTGATGGCGGCCAATCTCCCAGAGATCGGCTATCTGCTCAACACTAGTTTTTAGTGCCCACGTGTTTGCGCTACACACAGGTGCACTCTCTATTCCTTCAATCTCTTATTCTGATGGGATAGATTGACTGACACGACCAGAGAGAAATCAGGACAGGACCGACTATTTACATGCCCATCCGACAGCATGGATCATCTTACTTTTCGGACAAGCAAGTGATCATTCTGCAATCCTAACCAAACTAGAAACAACAATACATAGTCATTGTCTCCCGCCGGGAAGCGAATCCGGGACCTCCGAGTCAAGAGCCCAGGGCTCAGACCGCTATACCACGGAGGCAGTTTATGATGTCACTCATGAGATGAGTTATGTTATGATTATGACATGGTTCTAAGAGCTACTTGAATAAAATAAACCTCTCCAAGAAAAGCATCTATTTACAACGTAAACACTCACAACTTGTACGTAGATCGGTAACTAAATTATCCACAATGGCATCGATTCTCGTGACATAATCCTAATTCTAATTCTTAGCTAGTGCTGTCACTTTTTTTACTTTGACATAAGACCAAGATAGCAAATAAACAATGACTTTGACATTCCTAATCTATCATAAAACTGCTTATTTGACGTTAAATAACATGTTCTATGCTTAGTTCTTATTTAAAACGTCTTACGTCAAATTAGGAATGTCAAAGTCATGTGTTCATTTGCTATCCTGTTCTTATGTCAAAGTAAAGAAAGTGACAGCGCTAACTAAGAATTAGTTAAGGAATAGTGCGTCCAGAATTGGCGCCACTACCTGCGTCTGCGATCCACAACGACCATACTACAAAACCAACATCAACAAAAGTCAAAACATTACAACCTGCCAGTAATCCTCTGGCTTTTGCGGAGATCGCACGCTAGCCTTTCGAAAACAAAAATACGCGCGCGAGTTCGTGCTTTCGTTCTTAATTTCAAATTAAAAAGAAAAAGTGAGAATAAAAGAAATAAATGGCAGTGGTTCTGTGTCTGTGAAAAAGGAGTTTTCTAAAAGGAGGTTTGGAAGTGTAAGTTTATTTTCTTAAGTTGGTCTTTTTTGCTTACGTGTTTCTGTTGAACTTTGTTTCTTTTTTTTCTTTGGTTTATTAATAGAACGAAGGATCGGTGTTATGAAAATGATAGCCATAATTATAATTACGATTTAGCAGTTAAGTGAGAGGGTATAGAATCTAAAATGTCAAAGATAATTTTGTCAGAAGTTAATAACATAACCAGCTCCCGACTTTTTGCAATAACAACAGTTCCAGCTGTAATTTCAATTAGGTAGATTACCCACTTAAAAAGCCCGGAAATATCTATGGTAGGTACATGTATTAGCTATGTGCATTAATTCGCATAAAAAGCTACTAAGTTTTCCAAAAAAACATGTTTATGAATGTTAAATGTGCCAATCTTTATATAATTCTTCCACAGCAAAGCAACTGATAGGTGGAACAAAGCTTGGTTTTAGAAGGGATATATGGTAAAAGGCTGAATATGATAATACATACATATAACCACGCCTTTATCCCTAATGGGGTAGGCAGAGCGTAAACGACCTAAACAAAGGTCGTCCCGCCACGTCTGATAAAGTTTTGAGGGTTATTTAAGATATATTTGTAGGTTGGTATATTGCTGTAGTGACAGGTTGTCAGCCCATCGCCTAAATTACAATATACTGAAACCCTCGGATCCCTTAGCTGATTTTTACAGCATGCCCGGGAGGAAATGCAGCTAGCACACTCTATGTTTTTCTCTCGCTCCCAGTACAGCATGGAAGTACTATATATATGAATATAATAACTTGATAAATGATAAGTCATAGCGTACTTGTCTCTTTTGATTCATACATAATTTGCGTATATTTTAGCCTGTTTAGTATTGAGTGGTATTGACCAAAAGTTAGTAATTGATTAGTTTTTTAAGATCGTTGGCCGTTGCACTTGCACCCATAAAAACAGTTTAATTGCAATGATCATGAAATCCTAAAGCACAGGTAATTATTTCACTTATTGCTAAGGTCGCGGTTTGCGTAAATTTTACGAATTTTACGTATTTCACAGTGTTTTTAATATTATGTGTAACCTTGTATGGAGGACGAATATGTCTTTAGTTAAATTGTGTATTTAATGATGATTGACTATATTAATCGTCACCATAATGTACCTATTTTTTTGTGTCTTTATTGTTTACCTCCTAGTGGTCCATCCCGAGCAACGGCAACACAGGCTAGCCTGTGAATAAGTCCGGCTGAACGATCCCTACAAAGCGGTGGTAAGCTCCGCAAGGGTCCTCTCACCGTAGTCCGGCGCCAAACAGCATGCTGTGATCCGTCGGTGCGTGAGATTGCCAGTGCCATAACAGGCATCTTCTGGGTGAGCTCGCCCCATCGTCGACTCTGTCACCGTCATCCCTGACCTAGTGTCAAGAGTCAAGAGCAAACTCATTTCCAATAAAGAAAAAAAAATGTAGATGGTAGGTAATATTTTAAACGGTACTAATCTCTATACTTCCATGCTGGACTGTAAGCTTTAGAAAAACATAGAATATGTCAGCTACTTCTCCTCCTAGGCATGCTAGAAAAACCAGCAATGGGATTCGAGGGTTACAGTGTATTGTCGTTTATTTAGGCGATGGCTTACAACCTGTCACTATAGCGATCTTTTCCATCTAAAATTATCCCCAATATTTTTCAGATGTGGCGAAAGCGCCTTTTACAAGCCATTTTACGCTCTACCTACCCCGTAAAGGATAAATGCGTGACTTTAAATGTTTGTATAATTATCTATCGAACTCTTTTAAAGGTATTGCAAAAGCAAGCACCTCTTGCTTATTTCTTGCTGACCCGAAATACTGCGGCCATCAGGTAAAGCAATATTCCGTAATTACAGATTTGAGTACGGTTGAGAACATAATTAGTAAACAACATTCTAAATATTTATACGAATTACGTAGAACTCAGTGCAAATTTTGCATATTTTGCAGCTTCAAGTTTATGCCGGAAATCACTAATCTAATTTCCCAAGTATTCCAGAATTGTGATCGCAATCTATAATTTGGTCTAACAAATTGTGCGAATCTTTTTAGGGTTTTTAAATAGGTGCGGCCATGATGGCCTGGGAGCGAGAGAAAAGCATTGATGTGCAAGCTGCATTTCCTCCCGGGCATGCTGTAAAAAACAGCTAAGAAATATGAGGGTTTTAGTATATTGTAATTTAGGCAATGGGCAGCCTTTCACTACTGCACCATACCTAGAAGTCTATCTTAAAATAACCCACAAAACTTTGTCAGACGTGGCGGTACGACGTTTGTTTAGGACGTTTACGCTCTGCCTACCCTATTAGGGATAAAGGTGTTATTTTATGTATGTACGTATGTAAATAGATGAAATCGAATTGATTTGTTAGAAAAAACGTCACTAATTAAAGTAAATAATTAATGTAATTATTGTTGTGTCTTAAATATCCTAAACTTTAAACAAACGTATTTTTAAACATATTTTTTACTTTATTGGGATTTTATTGTCATTTCATTACCATGCACTGCCGCCACCTCAATGTCAACCGATTGTAAATTACCAAAAAATAATTAAAACTGTAAACAAAAAAAGATTTAATCATTTAAGATAATATAATTATTGCTAAAGGTCATGAGAACAAGGAACCTCAATGAATATGAATAGTGTACAATGATGCGTCGAGAAACGTCTCAATGTAAACTTCCTTCATTCGAAACATACATACATATATTCACGCCTTTATCCCTAATGGGGTAGGCAGAGCGCAAACTACCTAAACAAAGATCATTCCGCCACATCTGACAAGTTTTAAGGGTTATTTAAGATAGATTTGTAGGTATATTGTTGAAGTGACAGGTTGTCAGCCCATCGCCTACATTGCAATATACAGAAACCCTCGGATCTCTTAGCTGGTTTTTACAGCATGCCCGGGAGGCAATGCAGCTGGTACATTCTAATTTTTTTTCCTGCTCCCAGTCCAGCATGACAGATGATTCAAAACATGCCATAAATTAATATGATCGATTTATATCTGATGTAAGAAACAACTTCCCGAAAACGGCTAGCAAACTTATACGGGTTGCTCAGTCAACGAAACTGAACAACTGTCACTAGGGAATTCTTTGAGGAAATTTTACCCCATACAAAATGACTAACGATTTCTTTTATAGGGAACCATAAGATTTTTAATTTTTTTTGCGAAAGTTGTTCAGTTTCGTTTACTGAGCAACCCCTATAATGCGAGAATATATTCCTTACTCCCTGTACACATTTATAATACAGATTTACAAAGTATGAGAAGACAGTTTGGCTTCAACTTTTTAATTGAAAATCATTATAATTCGATTTCAAATGTGTGCGCGTCATTTTGAGGTTTGGAATTACTCGGAAAAATCGATTAGAGTCGATCTATAGGCAACGGATTTTTTATCAAACGTAGAGACAAAACAAACAAATTATAGATTACACAGATATACTTGGCGAGTGTGAGTGGGAATGTTAGAAGGGAAAGACCTCGACGAACGTACCGCGATTAAATCGGGGACGTTCTAGGGAAAGGTCAGGTCAGGAGTACCCTAAACCGACGAGCGTGCATGAAAACATTGATGAATGTAGATGAAGCGGAAGAAGTTTGCAAGGATCGTAGCAAATGGAAGGATGAAGATCTCTGCCTACCCCTCCGGGAAAGAGGCGTGGCGTTATGTATGTACGTATGTTATAGATTACATACATACATACTATCACGCCTGTATCCCTAATGGGTTGGGCAGAGCGTGAACAACCCAAACAAAGGTCGTTCCGCCACGTCTGACAAGTTTTGAGGGTTGTTTAAGATAGAACTGGATATTGCTGTAGTGACAGGTTGTCAGCCCATCGCCTAAATTACAATATACCTTCGAATCCCTTAGCTGGTTTTTACAGCATGCCCGGGAGGAGATGCAGCTGGCACATTCTACGTTCTTCTGTCGCTCCCAGTCCAGCATGGAAGCTTATAGATTACACTAATAAAAGAACTAGTTTGGATCAGAACGGAATCCAACTCTTTAGGAGCAACCGTTAAGCATGATCTCCGCAGAGTCCTTTCCCACTTGTATCCCTTTCGAGATAATGCAAAGTCTAGTGTAAAGGCACTTTGGCCTTTGTGATGACTGTGAGAGAAAACGAAACGCATCGGTTCGAAGTTTGTTGATCACTTCCGCATCTGATGAGTTGAAATGAAGACGAAACAGTGGTCAACAAACGACGAACCGATGCGTTTCGTTTTCTCTCACAGTCATCATAAAGGTCAAAACTAGGGATCAGTAGCAGTGACACGAGTAGCCTTCCATGACACGAAAATAACAACGTGAAATATGTTTATCTTGTTTTTTACTTATTCAGTCATCATCTCCCTAGTCCCATCCCGTATCTCAGGGGGTGGGCTACCTAATCTTGTTACTTATTCAGTAGTTACTAATAATACCGGGTGTAAGGGACGACGTCCCACAGACTGATAGGGGTTGCTCAGTCAACAAAACTGAACAACGTTCACCAGGTAATTCTTTCAGAGGATGAAAAATAAAAATTATTCCCGTACAAAATGACTACATCAAGCAGACAGTTTGTATGAAAAAGTAACTTTTTTTTAAAAATCCTGAAAAATATTCCTGGTGATAGTCGCTCAGTTTCGTAGACTGAGCAGCCTCTATCAGTTTGCGGGACGCTGTCCCTTACACCCAGTATACCTACCCAATATTTTTTTTCCACACGTAGGTATTTATTTAATTTTTGTACCTATGCATTTATTACGACAGGTATTTTTACAATACAAATGCTACTAAATATAATAGTGGATGTATTTAATTCAATTGTACGACAGGTACTTACATTTGAATCAAAGGCGCCTCGATGAATTACACGTATGAAACAATGACCAGTCACTGAAAGTTTGTCCTTTATTATCAAAATATCTTATTCAAATCGTTTATTTGAAAGACCAAAACTGAATGTTTTATAAATATTTGGATGATTTAATATTATGTTTTATTTTCGGAATATTATAATACGAATATATAATACTTCTTCCACGCTGGACTGGGAGCGAGAGAAAAACATAGAATGTTGCAGCTGCATTTCCTCCCTGGCATGCTGTAAAAACAGGCTAAGGGATCCGAGGGTTTCAGTTTTTGATAAACAATAAGTTACTTTATTGTTTTAGTATATTACAATTTAGGCGATGGGCTGATAACCTGTCACGACAGCAATATACCTAAAAAACTTATCTTAAATAAACCTCAAAACTTTGTCTGACGTGTCGTTACGACCTTCGTTTAGGTAGTTTACGCTTTGCCTACCCCATTAGGGATACAGGCGTATTATGTATGTATGTAGAATACGAAAGATCTGTAATTATTCCATCTAAAATAAAATATTTTAACAAAGGCTTATTAAAATTGCTGTTAGTTGGTCATTTATGGTGACGCGAAAAAAAAGTTTAAAAGCGGTTTTTTTTTGCTAGCCTTCCTTAAAGGCTGTTATGAGTTTAACTTTAGTTAAAACCCAAATTAATCATTTTAACATTTCCCACAGTATACCTAATTAGTAGTAACAATCGTAACCATTTCCTTATTGTTATTTTTATACAATTTAACACCTTTCTTAATCGAGTGGTGCTACACCACAAACTGCAAAATACCTGGGTACTTAACACTTTTACTGATTAAAAGACATTATAGTATTTCCAACTCAGTTTTAGAATAAAAGTAAACAAAGTTTTATGTCTTTTAATCGAAGATCTTGTTTCTAAAATATGTTTTGGCTATTAGATATGACAACATATTTGTTTTAGTAATTTAACTAATTTGCCAACACATATCATTTATTTTTGAAATGTTTTCTTGTTACTGCCTCCGTGGTCTAGTGGTTAGTGCCATGGATTCCAGATCCGGAGGTCCTGGGTTCGATTCCCAGGGGGGAACACACAAAGTTGATATTTGAGAATTTATCACTTTGTGAATTTTTCCCCAGTCTGGTTAGGACATTGCAGGCTGAATCACCTGATTGTCCGAAAAAGAAAAAGATTTCGTGCTTCGGAGGGCACGTTAAGCCGTCGGTCCCGGTCGCTGTCTTTGATAGTGGTCGTTACTCAAACCATGTCAGAAGCCTGATAGTTGTACTACTAGGCGATTTAAAAACTCTGACACCAGGGTTCATCGGGTCGATAGACTCGATACCCACTCGACAGAAGAAGAATGTTTTCTTGAATAAAAAGACATGAAACTTTGTTTACCTTTATTCTAAAACTGAGTTGGGAATACTATAGTTGTCGAGTCAGTGTAGACAAGAAAAGAACAAGCCCGTTTGTCTAGCTGCTTCTGTCTCTTTTCTTTCTTATTTAAGTGCAATTACTAAAGTTTTTGGACCTACAATCAATTAAGTACTAGTACCAAACTAAATTATTAATATTTGTTAAAGAAAAGTTATTCTAAACGTAGGGTGTAATCAATCATAGAAATGTTATATCACTACAAAGTATAAAACAAAGTCGCTTTCTCTGTCCCTATATCCCTATGTATGCATAAATCTTTAAAACTACGCAACGGATTTTGATGCGGTTTCTTGGATAGAGTGATTCAAGAGGAAGGTTTATATATATAGAGCATAATATAGTAGAGAAACATTGATAATTTCCGTGCGAAGCCGGGGCAGGTTGCTAGTTGTTAACAATATATTTTTAAATATTAAAAAGTTAATTTATAAGAAACGATACGACTTTATAACGTCCTTAAATATGTTACTTTAACATTGAAAATATTTCCTTTCATTGTATGTTTTTAACTTTACCTAATCAATAGCATATTCAGTATTAATTATATAATTTACACATCACTCAGCAATTATTTGATATTGCTTGCGTACAAATTGTAAGCAAACAATGTTACTTATTTGAACAATTGTGTACACTTGTCGTCACTCGCTAGTTTCTTATGAGCGTAAGTCCGGTGACGATTTTAAATTTAATGTGATGTAATTTAAATTTAGGTACATCATTATTTAATTTAATTTTCTTCTATGCTGGTCTGGGAGCGAGAGAAAAACATATAATGTGCCAGCTGCATTTCCTCCCGGGCATGCTGTAAAAACCAGCTAAGGGATCCGAGGGTTTCTGTATATTGCAATTTAGCGATGGGCTGACAACCTGTTACTACAGAAATATACCTAGAAGTCTATTATAAATAACCCTCAAAACTTTGTCAGACGTGCCGGGACGACCTTTGTTTAGGTCGTTTACGCTCTGCCTTAGGGATAAAGGCGTGATTATATGTGTGTATGTGTTATAAAAATAGCATCGATACATACATACATAAAGTCACGCCTTTATACCGAATTGGGTAGTCAGAGCGAAAACTACCAGATGGTCGTTCCGCCACGTCTGATAAGTTTTTAGGGTATCGATATTCAAAATATTTTGACTTTTGTTTACGGGTTTTGTTATCAGCAGCTCATAGTCTAATGAGTAATTTCGAACCCAAAATTATATTTATTTGAGAAATTTCCTGCTTTGAGACAGAAACAGGCTAGCTGGTTGGGAGTGAATGATAGCAATACATCTCTCTTTCCTTGATTATTATCACGTTCACTTTGCTCACGAAAATCACAAACTTTTATAGAAACTTACCTACTAAGTATACAGTTCCATTCCATAGTTCCTTAACAAAGGCCCTTGTGAAACCTTCTATGAGAATTGAACGTATGATCAGACAATACTTGTTATACCGACGACAGACGTAAGCGCAACACACTTTCATAAATGAGTACAATGCTACTGATATAGATAATTAGTTAAATTTTCTTTGTAAGTTTTTTAAAATGTAATTTCTATGATGTAATTTCCGACACAAATGTTTTTGTAAATGAAATGATCTGTTCAGGTAGTTGTTTTCACTACTACTACTTACTATATATTTTTTTATTGTATACTATGAGTTATTAAAATTATACAAATGTATAAAAACATAGAATGTGCCAGCTGCATTTCCTCCCGAGCATGCTGTAGAAACCAGCTAAGGGATCTGAGAGTTTCAGTATATTGTAATTTAGGCGATGGGCTGACAACCTTAACACAGCTTTACTACAGCAATGAACGTACAAATCTTTCTTGAATGGCCCTCAAGACTTTGTCAGACGTGGCGGAACGGCCTTTGTTTAGGTCGTTTACGCTCTGCCTAATGGGGATTAGGGATAAAAGCATGATTATATGTATGTATGTACAAATGTCATTTTAAAATTAAAACTAAATGTCAAAAATCCGTAAGGTGCCCGCCCCCTATCATTCCGGGAGCAAGGATGCCCATCACACTCGCAGCGTTTCCGTGTTGAATTGCGATGGACAATCTTTGCGTCAGGAATGATCCGGCGCGTGAGTCACAACCTGTCTCCCTAATACGCTGACCAATCTTACTAGACTAGGTACTACTATTTTGGTTATTTTTACTACTACTCCGATGGTGTAGTGGATAGGGCTGCTGTGCTTCCTAAGAGAGAGATCGTGGTTCGAATCCCACCACGTATCGGTTTTCGAATATCATATGTACGTTTTTGGCGAAACTCTGACCAAATCTAGGATTGGGTCTGGTTTCCCATCTGGGTTGCGAAAGTCAGATGGCAGTCGCTCTGTGTAAAAACCGGTACCCCCGTTCAATCCCCTAGGTTAGGTAGTCGACTCCGTGAGATACGGGATAAGGCTAGGGAGAAGATGAGTGATGATGATGACTTACTAGACTAAGTACTACTATTTACTAGACTAGGTATAGGTACTTTACAACACCCTTTATTTATGAGATAAATTTCCATGCTGGACTTGGAGCGAGAGAAAAACGTAGAATGTGCCAGCTGCATTTTCTCCCGGGCGTGCTGTAAAAAACAGGTATGGGACGCGAGGGTTACTGTAAATTGCAATTTAGGCGATAGGCTAACAACCTGTCACTACAGCAATTTACCTACAAATCTATCTTAAATAACCCTCAAAACTTGTCAGAAGTGGCGGAATGACCTTTGTTTAGGTCGTTTATGCTCTGCCTACCCCTTTAGGGATAAAGGCGTGATTATATGTACGTATGTATATATTTACAAACATGATGGGAATGGCAGAACTGTGCTGGGCGTGAAACTACGGGCTGAAACCTAGATACATGTTCGTAAAATTCAGGGTGAATGAGCTCAGAAACTACAGGCTGAAAGCTAATTAATTAAACATGATGTACGTAAGCTTCAGGCTCACTCTATCGTCGACTCAAAGGCAAAGGCAAAGAAGACCGGAAATCATTATAAAAAAAATCTTCATGATTCTGCACTCTAAATTTTACGACTGAGAGAGTAATTGAATCAGCACATGACGAAACGATTAGTGTTTCACTGTCGAGTCGACTAGATAAGGCCTCTAAGACAATGTTACTATGATGACGATAATATTCTACACCGGGACCGGTAGTTTGTGTTGCTCACATTCAATTAAACACCATAGACTATGCTTAGGCCTTAGATCATAGACATTTATAACGAAAGGATCCGCAACTTCCTATTTCCTGTTGATGTTTAATATGTTGCCTTTATGAGTGTTAGACTTCGGATTGTACATTTAAACACTAGCTTTCTCGGCCGCGGTGTCACCAGTTTTTAAGTGGGAATAAGATATTTTCCCATGGTAAAAAGTATCCTATATTACTTCTGGTTAATGTAGGTATCTAATGGTAGAACACTTTTTAAATAGGTCTCATAGATTTTGAGTTAAACCGTACCAAAAAAGAAAATAGATATATTTTCAGACAACTTAGTCCATAGATGTTAGTAAACTTAATATTATGTTAGTCTGACAATCAATCAATTATATTTAATCAAATTATAAAAACTGAAAAAGAAACATGAAATATGCAAAAAAGAAACCCTTTATAGTAGCGTAGAATGCCTTTTCGTAAAAAGAAACCCAACTTTTTCTACTACGTGTTTACAATCCAAACGTGGATGAGTAATACTTACGTGCGTTTAAGTGATATTGCTAATAGTGTGGGGCATGCGACAATTCTCATCGCGTATCTTGGCAGACGGTGGCGCAAGCAGGAGCGATCGGCGGCTCTTGGGCAACGTCAAGAGATTACGTCACGACGTAGATGTAGAGTTGTTAGCTGATAGTTCTATCGATACTTCCGATTTTATTGGTCATCAATAGTAGTGATATTGCTAATAGTGTGGGCATGCGACAATTCTCATCGCGTATCTTGGCAGACGGTGGCGCAAGCAGGAGCGATCGGCGGCTCTTGGGCAACGTCAAGAGATTACGTCACGACGTAGATGTAGAGTTGTTAGCTGATAGTTCTATCGATACTTCCGATTTTATTGGTCATCAATAGTAGTGATATTGCTAATAGTGTGGGCATGCGACAATTCTCATCGCGTATCTTGGCAGACGGTGGCGCAAGCAGGAGCGATCGGCGGCTCTTGGGCAACGTCAAGAGATTACGTCACGACGTAGATGTAGAGTTGTTAGCTGATAGTTCTATCGATACTTCCGATTTTATTGGTCATCAATAGTAGTGATATTGCTAATAGTGTGGGGTATGCGACAATTCTCATCGCGTATCTTGGCAGACGGTGGCGCAAGCAGGAGCGATCGGCGGCTCTTGGGCAACGTCAAGAGATTACGTCACGACGTAGATGTAGAGTTGTTAGCTGATAGTTCTATCGATACTTCCGATTTTATTGGTCATCAATAGTAGTGATATTGCTTATAGTGTGGGGTATGCGACAATTCTCATCGCGTATCTTGGCAGACGGTGGCGCAAGCAGGAGCGATCGGCGGTGCTTGGGCAACGTCAAGAGATTACGTCACGACGTCGATGTAGAGTTGTTAGTTGATAGTTCTATCGATACTTCCAATTTTATTGGCCATCAATTTGCGAATTGAGTGATATTGCTAATAGTTCGGGGCATGCGACAATTCTCATCGCGTATCTTGGCAGACGGTGGCGCAAGCAGGAGCGATCGGCGGCTCTTGGGCAACGTCAAGAGATTACGTCACGACGTCGATGTAGAGTTGTTAACTGATAGTTCTATCGATACTTCCGATTTTATTGGTCATCAATAGTAGTGATATTGCTAATAGTGTGGGGCAAGCGACAATTCTCATCGCGTATCTTGGCAGACGGTAGCGCAAGCAGGAGCGATCGGCGGCTCTTGGGCAACGTCAAGAGATTACGTCACGACGTCGATGTAGAGTTGTTAGCTGATAGTTGTATCGATACTTCCGATTTTATTAGCCATCAAGAGTTGCGAATTGAGTGATATTGCTAATAGTGTGGGGCATGCGACAATTGTCATCGCGTATCTTGGCAGACGGTGGCGCAAGCAGGAGCGATCGGCGGCTCTTGGGCAACGTCAAGAGATTACGTCACGACGTCGATGTAGAGTTGTTAGCTGATAGTTCTATCGATACTTCCGATTTTATTAGCCATCAAGAGTTGCGAATTGAGTGATATTGCTAATAGTGTGGGGCATGCGACAATTGTCATCGCGTATCTTGGTAGACGGTGGCGCAAGCAGAGACAGTGATTCAAAGCATAACGTCACGGCATAGATGTAGAGTTGGTAGTCGATAGTTGGCAATCTGTGGCTCTATCGATACTTCCGATTGGGCATCTAATAGTTGTGAATTTATGATAGGTATTGCTAATAGTGCGGGGCATGTGACAATTCTCGTGGCGCTAGCAGCCACGCAAGTACTGCCGGGCGATTGGCGGCCTTGGGCAAAGTCAAAACATTACGTCTATAAGGCAGGCACTAGTGCCGTTAACTGAGAGTTACATACATACATATTATCACGCCTTTATCCCTAATGCGTAGACGGCAGAGCGTAAACAACCTAAAAGGTCGTTCCGCCACGTCTGATAAAGTTTTGAGGGTTGTTTAAGATAGCTTTGTAGGTATATTGCTGTAGTGACAGGCCCTCGGATCCCTTAGCTGGTTTTTACAGCATGCCCGGGAGGAAATGCAGCTGGCACATTCTATGTTTTTCTCTCGCTTCCAGTCCAGCATGAAAGTAATTGAGAGTTATGTATGTCTATTGTCAATGGCTCTATCGAAACTTCCGATTGAGTACCATTAGTTGGTAATTGTTGAGTGAAATTGTTAATAGTGCGAGGCATGCGACAATTCTCATCGCGTATCTCTGACGTCGGTGTTGCAAGCAGTTAGTACAAGCGTCTTCGGCGATTGGCGGCGTTTGGGCAACTATGGTGTTACGTCACGTAGCCGTAGTCCGTGCCGTAGTATTGTTAGTCTATAATTGACAGTCTTTGACTTTATCGATAACTTGATATGTTATGCTAAACATCAGTAGTTGACGAATCAACGACTAACATCACTAAGTATCGGTAGAGTAATTAGTCGATAGAAAAGCGGTGATAGCAGATCCTTACGACAATCCGATGTTATATCTTGCTGCCGACTGTCGATAACCATTCATACATTCAGCCACCCTATTTTAAGTAAATATATCGATGATGTTTTCTAATATAAGTTACAACACTAAGAATAACATTCACCCACTGCACTTCAGAAGCGCAATTATAATTATATAGGAAGTTACGTGCAACCTATTAGCAGGTATCCTTTGAATAACTGTAGATAGATAGGAATAATTAAATAATACATGTAGAATAGGGTTGGCTGTCGGGCCCTAGGGTCGCTTGGCTTAAAGAATTCGCATACGAAAGACAAACATTCGCATGACAAATTGTATGAAAATCGCACGCGAAAGATGGTCTTTCGAATGCGCATTGGAGTGGGAGCGATTCAAAAATACGCAGGGCGTGCTCATGCAAAGGTCCATCTCACCTCAGCCTAAGATTGATCAAGACTCAGGAGCGAACATAAAATATTACTTCTATACACAGAGACCCTTGTTACTGAAAGAAAGTTGCCTAGTTTCACGTTCATTCATTACCTCAAAAACTGACGGTCAACCTACAACACGAGTATCGTGACGTTACTAACAATGGCAAAGAAGCAGTCTAATAAGCCAACAGTTCTCACAAAGACAATGAGCTTGTTGAACATAATACTTGCTCACTTAGGTACTTCACACATTATCTCAACTGCACTGTAGGTAGGTACTGCAAAAAAATCACATAATATAAACACAAAGGTTGTCTCACTAAAACATACATACATATAATCACGCCTTTATCCCTAATGGGGTAGGCAAAGCGTAAACGTAGTTAATAACAATAGCAAATAAACAGTCTAATAAGCCAACAGTTCTCACAAAGACAATGAGCTTGTTCAACATAATACTTGCTCACTTAGGTTCTTCACACATTATCTCAACTGCACTGTAGGTAGGTACTGCAAAAAAATCACACAATATAAACACTCAGGTTTTCTTACTAAATCGTACATACATATAATCAAGCCTTTATCCCTAATGGGGTAGGCAAAGCGTAAACGTAGTTAATAACAATGGCAAAGTGTAGTCTAATAAGCCAAGAGTTCTCACAAAGACAATAAGCTTGTTCAACATAATACTTGCTCACTTAGGTACTTCACACATTATCTCAACTGCACTGTAGGTAGGTACTGCAAAAAAAACACAGAATATAAACACAAAGGTTGTTTCACTAAAACATACATACATATAATCACGCCTTTATCCCTAATGGGTTAGGCAAAGCGCAAACCCCAGGGTTCATCCGGTCGTTCGTGGACTTGAAATCCCACTCAATAACAGAGTTTTTTTTAAATAGGTGATGCGAGATCGAATTCCCGACCTTTAGCTTACCTGACATCACTAACCACTCAATTATTCAGCCAGTCCAATACATACAATCAGGCCTTTATCCGTAATGGGGCAGGCAGAGCGTAAACCACCTTACCAAAGGTACTTACTTACCTTACTAAAGTAAACCACCGTAACAAAGGTCGTTCAGCCACATCTGAAAAAGTTTAGAGGGTTATTTATGATAGATTTGTGGGTATATTGTTGTAGTGACAGGTTGCCAGCCCATCGCCTAAATTACAATATATTGAAACATCGGATCCATTTTAGCTGGTTTAACAGCATGCCCGGGAGGATATGCAGCTGGCTGGTTTTTCTCTCGCTCCCAGGCCAGTATGGAAGAAACTACTCACTCACTGAAACAGTCAACATAATAGTAGATTAGTAATTGTACAAAGAAAATAAATTCCAGAGATTATCACATAACATACATACATAAATCACGCCTTTATCCCTTACGGGGTAGGCAGAGCGTTTAACGCCTCGTAAAAGGCGCTTTCGCCATATCTGACAAAAATTGAGGGCAATTTTAGATTGTAATATGTACTGCTTTAGTGACAGGTTGTCAGCCCATCGCCTAAATTACAATACACTGTAACCCTCGAGTCCCTTTTGCTGACTTCTACAGCATGCCCGGGACGAAGGGCAGCTGGAACATTCTACGTTTTTCTATCTCTTCCAGTCCAGCATGGAAGAACATAACATTTGTAAGCTTAAGTAAAAACTGACCTTTATTTGCTTCATTATGTCGATCTTACATGTAGGTGTTGAAATTAGTGAGCCTTTCTTTGCGCTGATTGACTAACAAAGTAAATTGTGTGAAGTAAAGCGCCAGAAGAACCAGGTACTTGGCCCTAATTTCACAACCCAGTATGAATGTTACCTTGTTTGTTTTATCTAAAAAAAAAGTTTTGGTTGGTCTTCTTCTGTCGATTGGGTATCGAGTCTATCGACCCGATGAACCCTGGTGTCAGAGTTTTTAAATTCGCCGACTGCGACGGACGGCTTAACGTGCCCTCCGAAGCACGAAATCTTTTTTTTTTTGACAATTAGGTGATTCAGCCTGCAATGACCTAACCAAACTGGGGAAAAATACACATACATACATACATAAATCACGCCTTTATCCCTTACGGGGTAGGCAGAGCGTTTAACGCCTCGTAAAAGGCGCTTTCGCCACGTCTGACAAAAATTGAGGGCAATTTTAGATTGTAATATGTATTGCTTTAGTGACAGGTTGTCAGCCCATCGCCTAAATTACAATACACTGTAACCCTCGAGTCCCTTTTGCTGACTTCAGCAGCATGCCCGGGAGGAAGGGCAGCTGGAACATTCTACGTTTTTCTATCTCTCCCAGTCCAGCATGGAAGAAGTTTGTGGAAAAATACACAAAGTAATAAATTCTCAAATATCAAGTTTATGTTTCCCCCCTGAGAATCGAATCCAGGACCTCCAGATCGGGAGTCCATGGCACTAGCCACTAGAGCACGGAGGCAGTTGGGTTGGTATTGTATCTAACATCGTAACAAGTGCCACTGGTTTTTATTAAGGATCCAATTCGCTTTTAGTAAGCAACACTGCAGCTGCCTTTCTTTTCACTGATTAAGTAACATCGTAAATTGTGTGAAATACTGCGCCAGAAGAAGCAGGTACTTGGCCCTAATTTCTCAACTCAGTATGAATGTTGCCTTGTTTGTATTATCAAAAAATAAAGTTTTGGGGTGGTATGGTATTGAATCTACATCCTAGCAAGTCATCTCCCTAGCCTTATCCCGTATCTTACGGGGTCGGCTACCTGATCTAGGGGATTGAACGAGAGTACTGGTTTTTACACAGAGCGACTGCCATCTGACCTCAACCCAGAAGGGAAACCAGACCCAATCCTAGATTAGGTCAGAGTTTTCAAGCCGCCAATGCTTAGCACCGGCCTCTGAAATGGCTTAACGACTAATATCTACGGTATTAAACGATATTAACCGGGACCAACGGCTTAACGTGCCTTCCGAAGCACGGAAAAAGCGCCGAATAAACGTACATATGAAATTCGAAAACCGAAAAACACAGTGGTACGTGGTGGGGTTCGAACCACGACCTCCCGCTCAGGAGGCAGCGGCCCTATCCACTACACCATCGGGCTCAATCTACATCCTAGCAAGTGCCAGTGGATATTTTTAAGATCCAATTCGCTTTTAGTAAGCAATACTCCACCTGCCTTTCTTTTCACTGATTAAGTAACATCGTAAATTGTGTGAAATAAGGCGCCAGAAGAAGCAGGTACTTGGCTCTAATTTCACAACTCAGTATGAATGTTGCCTTGTTTGTATTATCAAAAAAAAAAGTTTTGGGGTGGTATGGTATTGAATCTAATTACATCCTAGCAAGTGCCAGTGGATATTTTTAAGATCCATATCGCTTTTAGTAAGCAACACTCCAGCAGCCTTTCTTTATACTGATTAAGTAACATCGTAAATTGAAAAAAAAAATCACAACTCATTATGAATGTTGCCTTGTTCTGTTTTAACTATAAGAAAGTTTGAAGTAATATGGTTCAAGATCTATCTACATCCTAGCTAGCAGTTCACATCAATCAGCCTCCGTGGTCTAGCGGTCTGAGCCATGGGCTCTCGACCCGGTGGTTCCGGTTTCGATTCCCAGCGGGGAACATTTACTTTGTGTTGTTTTTTCTAGTTGGGTTAGGACATTGCAGGCTGATCACCTGATTGTCCAAAAAGTAAGATGATCCATGCAGTCGGATGGGCATGTAAATAGTCGGTCCTGGGCCTGGTTTATCTTTGGTCGTGTCAGTCAATGTGCCCCATCAGAATAAGAGAGTGCACCTGTGTGTAGCGCAAACACTGGAGCACTAAAAACTAGATCGCGCAGTTTGCCGCCATCACCGAAAGTCGGCGGGAGGACTTTTATTATTATTCACATTAATCTAGAGTCAAGCAAACCCATTATAATAACTATAGTATAGATACATACATACATACAATCACGCCTTCATCCCTAATGGGGTAGGCAGAGCGTAAACGACCCAAACAAAGGACGTTCCGCCACGTCTGACAAAGTTTTGAGGGTTATTTAAGATATATTTGTACGTATATTGCTGTAGTGACAAGTTGTCAGCCCATCGCCTAAATTACAATACAGTGAAACCCTCGGATCCCATAGCTGGTTTTTACAGCATGCCCGGGAGGAAATGCAGCTGGCACATTCTATGTTTTTCTCTCACTCCCAGTACAGTATGGAAGTACAACATGCTTAGATAACTAATCAATGTCAAAACGACAACGGTGGAGACTATTTCTGCTAAAAATTAACTCAAGGATATGATATATTTTTGACTTTGGAATTTCCCCGGATTATATCGTAGATATTTTTAGTTTTTTATAGGACTCTGTTTTATTTATAGAACCGCTGATTAGAAAAAACCTTACAAAAAATGCCATGTATAACAACTGGTTTTTGTCTTAATTATTGTATCTTGTTTTTTAATAACAGGTATCATAGAAGCTAGAAGAAGAAGGATATAACTTATTATTAATCTTGTCTAAAAATAAAAAGGTTTTCGCAAACCTTTGCTAAAATCCTAATTAGCACCTAAAACCCATTTATTACCTGCATTCATCTTATTAGGTGATGTCATGGCACTCAAACTGGCAATTTTGCCAAAACCCTGTTTTTTTTTTGCTGCGACATGTTTAGAGCATTCATCCGCAAAGCTGGCGCCACTTTGCAAAAAATATACTCTCAAAATACGGAGTTTTTCTTTCTTACAATTCCCTTTAGAAATGGTTCCAGTTTTGTTTTAATTGATAAATTCACAAACAAATATTAAGTATCCTCCAGTTATATGAGTACTATCTTTTTTTGATAAACTCGCTGTTAAGTGATACATATAATCACGCCTTTGTCCCTAATGGGGTAGGCAGAGCGTAAACAAAGGTCGTTCCGCCACCTCTGCCAAAGTTTTGAGGGTTGTTTAAGATAGATTTGTAGGTATATTGCTGTAGAATAGAATAGAAATATATTTATTCTTAGAAAATAAGCAAACAAAATACAAACAAAGAAAACAGGCAGACCAAACAATGAAATAATAATAAAAACAAACCATAATAAATTACATAAAAACAATACAAAACTTAACAGTTACTTACTATCTAAGAAATGGTTTTGGCTCAGCATAATGTTGCAATTAACCATAGAGCTCATTGCAACGCTGTTTTTCAGCCAACACCAGTACTGTAGTGACAGGTTGTCAGCCTGTCGCCTAAATTGCAATATACAGAAACCCTCGGATCCCTTAGCTGGTTTTTACAGCATGCCAGGGAGGAAATGCAGCTGGCACATTCTATGTTTTTCTCTCGCTCCCAGTCCAGCATGGAAGACTGTTTAGTGATAGTAAGCGAAAATTACGATACCGAAGCTTCTATTTGCTGTTTAGTTTATTACTTTTAACAAAACTGCGCTAGCTCTGCCATTGAATGCTTTTAAATTATGCTTTACAAGTTCATCGGAAGAATATAATTACGTATTGTAAATTGTTTTGCGTCACGATTTTGCGGTATTAAAGTGGGTATTTCTCAGTGCTTAGAAATTATAAATTTATTCGTATTAAGTGCAGGCTTGCTAGGTTTATTTATTCGAAGATTAAATATTGATATAGAAACCATATTAAAGAATCAATGAGGTGTAGATATGTGGTTAATTGTAATTGATAAATAATAGTAATAGGTATACATTTTCTTCCATGCTGGCCTGGGAGCGAAAGAAAATCATAGAATGGGCCAGCTGCAGTGACAGGTTGTCAGCCCATCGCCTAAATTACAAAATACTGAAACCGTCGGTTCCTTTAGCTGTTTTTTACAGCATGCCCGTGAGGAAATGCAGCTGTCACATTCTATGTTTTTTTCTCGCTCCCAGGCCAGCATGGAAGAAAATAAGATTTCTTTTATGTTTCATAATTTTGCCCTAAGGTAGAAAACATACCACTGAAAATAGTTTTCACTTTGGGTACCTATTTACAGAATATATACTTCATAACCTAATCAAAAGTGTTTCGTAGATAACAATAAGCTAATTGGAATTTTATAGGCTTTTCATTACGGTAGTAGGTATGCATTTGCACAGTTAAATGCATACGATTACTGCAACTCAGGGCTAACTGCATCGTACTGATTGATAACTTCCTAAATGAGAGCGAAATATTTTATAGGTTTCTATGTATAGTTACGACCAGTCTACTCTAGCCCCTTCGAGTCTTGGATCTCTAAAACTATTATTTTATTTAAACGTAAGTGAGCCGTTCTAAATAAAGACTTTAATAACGGGCACTCATTTTGAAACATAAGTCGCGAGGCGGGGCGCAGTCGGGCTCACAACTCCGCAACCTACACACTCGACCTGATGAGGGGACTCCGAATGTCCCGAAACATGTCGTGAAGTACGCGACTTATATTTACAAGTGAGTGCCCGTTATTAAAATCTTTATTATTATTTTACTGCCTCGCTCCCCCCTCGCCCTACCTCTAATTATCCCGGTCTTGGGCCAACTTCGTCCAATCGCGATCGTGGGCATCTATCTCGTCTCTCCAACGTTTTCTAGGACGACCTCGTGCCCGTCGTTCGTTAGTAGGGACCCAATTCGTTGATCTCTAAAATAGGCATTTAAAATTAAATTCATTCCTTAAAACTGGTAAGTTTTATTGTACTTGCTAAAATAAAGTCCAGGTAGAAGATGATCTTACAAAATATCAATGGAACGGAAATATAGTTTAAATGTTGCAATTCGCAATTTCTTCCACGCTGGACTGGGAGCGAGAGAAAAACATAGAATGTGCCAGCTGCATTTCCACCCGGGCATGCTGTAAAAACCAGCTAAGGGATCCGAGGGTTTCTGTATATTGCAATTTAGGCGACAGGCTGACAACCTGTCACTACAGCAATATACCTACAAATCTATCTTAAACAACCCTCAAAAGTCTGTCAGACGTGGCGGAACGACCTTTGTTTAGGTCGTGTACGCTCTGCCTACCCCATTAGGGATAAAAGCGTGATTATATGTATGTATGTATTTTGCAATTCGCAGGTCATTACATCATGTATGTCAGTCAACTTCTTCTTCTTCTTAGCGAGTGAATTCTCGAGTCGAACAACGACCCGATGAACCCTGGTGTCAGAGTTTTCAAACCGCCTAGTAGCACAGTTATTAGTCCTCTGACATGGTTTGAGTAACGACCACTATCAAAGATCGGGACCGACGGCTTAACGTGCCCACTGAAGCACGGAATCCTTTTACTTCATTCAACTATTAATTTTGAAAATTATAATTGTAAGCGTAAGATTATGAATCAACTTACCTACGTTAACTGTGTCTTATAAGTAGTTATTAAAACTAATATAAACATTAAAACTATTTGTTACGATATCGGTTGGAATGTTTGCTATACATACAAATAATCACGCCTTTATCCCTAATGTTTGCTATGTTTTATTAATATAATGTAATGCAGGGTGCATGTTTATATGTAGGTATTTTTTATTCTTCTAGAGATGAATCGTAAGTTGTTCTTCGATCACTTTCAAGGACTTGTCTAGCTACTATTATCAATTTTACATTTTACAATAGTTATTATTAACTAAAGAGGAATATATAATGCTATGAAATAATCTAATTAATTAAACTCGTTTTTTTTAAAGTTGCGTTATCGATACAAACTTGTTTTGCGGCCCATAACCCGCTTTTGTTTTTCAACTTTAAAGTAAGTCAACCGCAAAACATATGTTTGTAACAAGGTTAACGTCTGCTGCTCCAAAAGATAAATTTCAAAGAAATATCAGTTTATGAGTCGCAAAACACGTTGGTATTGATAACTTAAAAATACGAAATATACTTCGTTTATTGTAGAGTAGCAAAAATCATAGTACACATTTTTATTGGAGATAAAAGCACCAACTATAGTTTAATTACATAAGCAATGCAACGATAATATTCCGCTGTTGTAAGCATTACAGAGATGCTAACTGGTGACCTACTGTATACCAATGTTCCACATTCTACGCCGTGTACAGTCAGCCGGAATAAAGTTCAACAATCTTTTTATACCTACTCATTTAGTTCGGTAAACACGAAAACTTCTTAGGGTTAATGCTAAACAGTATTTTATTTATGAAGTATAAAGCCAAAGACAAATTTACATAAACGTTCACATTTTGGATTTAGTGCGCTTATTGTTGATAAAACCTGAAGTAGTAAGCTTAGCTAATACTTGTCTTTGTGCAGGACATAAAAAAAATGCTGAACTAGATTGTGAACTTACCCATAACACTGAACTTTGGTCAGCCATTTTTATTACATACATATAATCACGCCCTTATCCCTTATGGTGTAGGCAGATCGTAAACGATCTAAACAAAGGTCTTTCCGCCACGTCTGACAAAGTTTTGAGGGTTAATTAAGATAGATTTGTAGGTATATTGCTGTAGTGACAGGTTGTCAGCCTATCGCCTAAATTGCAATATACAGAAACCCTCGGATCCCTTAGCTGGTTTTTACTATTCTATGTTTTTCTTTCGCCCCCAGACCAGCATGGAAGTATTTTTAATTACACCCGGTATATTTCTTCCATGCTGGACTGGGAGCGAGAGAAAAACATAGAATGTGCCAGCTGCATTTCCTCCCGGGCATGCTGTAAAAACCAGCTAAGGGATCCGAGGGTTTCAGTATATTGTAATCTAGGCGATGGGTTGACAACCTGTCACTACAGCAATATTCTTACAAATCTATCTTAAATAACCCTCAAAACTTTGTTAGACGTGGCGGAACGACCTTTGTTTAGGTCCTTTACGCTCTGCCTACCCCATTAGGGATAAAGGCGTGATTATATGTATGTATGTATGGTATATTGGTTATCCACGATAAATCTCCATAAAGGTACTTATTAATTTAGATTTTTGGTGCAGTTTTTTGCAGCTGCTTGTACTATTGGTTATGTAACGATATAAGATGTGTGTCTGTCTGTAGACACGGCAAACTGGTTCGTTGACATTCAAACCTTAAAAGAATGAGTCAATGCTCTTTGACTGCAGATTTTAAGGTATTGGAAATGCCGATTTTTTTCTCTTTGGCAAGATTGTCCTTAGAAGATTAGATCGATCAGAGGAAGATTTAGCCCGTGTTTCTTGCCGACACGAAAGAAAAAGAAGAGAAAGATTTATAGTTTGCTTCAATAATAATGTGTGTATAATAATATGATTTAGGTAGGTAAGATACCGGATACCACATCTTATTAGGAAATTTTAACTTATCTTCTTTGAGTGCACAGATCATATCGACCTTACTAAATTGATATTGACTACCTTCAAAATGACTCGACATCAATTAACTTTTCATTGTCTCATCTGATTCATAAACCCTAATCATAAAGGTAGTTAGTAAACATACGTTTACCCAACTCTAAAAAAGGTAAGGTACAAATATTTGAATGCTTTTAAAATTCCTTTTCACCATTTTATAATCTTCCTTTTTCCAATGATCTCAGCGGGGTGACCGGACGATGACGTGATGATGCGTCTAATGCTTTATCTTTACATACATACATAAAATCACGCCTTTATGTCTATTGGTAGGCAGAGCAAAAATGACTTAAACTAAGGTAGTTCCGCCACGTCTGAAAAGTTTTGAGGGTTATTACAGATGATGTAAGTATTATATTGATATAGTGACGGGTTGTAAGTCTATCGCCTTAATTGCAATACACTGAAACCCTCGAATCCCTTAGCTGGTTTTTACAGCATGCCCGAGAGGAGATGCAGCAGGCACATTTTATGTTTTTCTATTTTCCCCAGTCCAACATGGAAGTAATAATGATTCATTTCATATTAATACTATGATATTTTAAAATTTTGTATTATTAATGCAAACTACTAATAAATCAAGAGTATTGAAATACATAATTAATGTATCGATTTTGGAAACATTTAATTTGAGTTTGCTTTTGTATGAATAGTTCTTTAGTCGAGGTTATTGGTGTAAATACGTCGAAGTAGTATTTAAGTATTTATAAATATGTATGTTACTCTGTAAGGTATCTACATTATTTAAGATCTCTGTTTACATTATTTAACATCTACTTATGTAAATATTGCCTGAAATAAAGTTATTTATTATTATTATTAAAGAATAAAGTCAAAGTCAAATCATTTATTTCCAAATAGATTCCTAAGAACACGTTTAGAAAGTCACAAGCGAGTCTATTACAAAGAAAATTAAATTATATCTGTGTCACAAAAATTATACATACATACATACATAAATCACGCCTTTATCCCTTACAGGGTAGGCAGAGCGTTTAACGCCTCGTAAAAGGCGCTTTCGCCACGTCTGACAAAAATTGAGGGCAATTTTCGATTGTAATACGTATTGCTATAGTGACAGGTTGTCAGCCCATCGCCTAAATTACAATACATTCACAAAAATTATATCTGTGCGAAACTCGCACTTTGCGCCCCTCCCTTCGTTTTATCTTATTCTTACTTTTGTCCTGGAATGGCCGACTAAGACAACTTTTAATTGTAAAGGGGTATCAGAGTAGCAGCCCACAGTCTTGCGCAATTCTAGACCTAACCTTAAAACTTGGAGAAGGGCTTGTTTTGCAACGGTACTGGAAGGGAGTCTGAATGGACTCATTTTAAACGACGACCTTTGGACGGTATACTTATACTTCCATGCTGGCCTGGGAGCGAGAGAAAAACATAGAATGTGCCAGCTGCATTTCCCCCCCGGGCATGCTGTAGATTAGATTAGATTCGTTTATTTCACATTGTCAAATTCACAATTACGTTTCATTACCAGTACCTTCGTTCTATCCTCTAGATTAGGTATGGGATGGGGCTAGGTAGATGATGAGTCTAGGAGAAAAAAAACTGACCAAATCCTGAAGGAACCTGTTGAAGTACTCTTACTTAATTTCAAAGAAATAAATTGGTTAGTATTCCTTTCATGCTGGACTGGGACCGAGAGAAAAATATAGAATGTGCCAGCTGCATTTCCTCCCGGGCATGCTGTAAAAACCAGCTAAGGGATCTGAGGGCTTCTATATATTGCAATTTAGGCGACAGGCTGACAACGTGTCACTATAGCAATATACGTAAAAATCTATTTTAAATAATCCTCAAAACTTTGTCAGACGTGGCGGAAAGACCTTTGCTTAGGTCGTACACGCTCTGCCTACCCCATAAGGGATTAAGGCGTGATTATATGTATGTATGTAAATAGGTTATTCGATCTGTAAGTAGTCAAGCTCAAGATTTATTTCTTTCTATTCCTACTTTTCACAGTCGGTCTGAGCACCCAGACACAACAAAACTTACTAAAACCATCACTTACATTTTCGCCTGAGCTCGATCAGCGAACCGTGTCACCCACTTACCATTCACTATCACTATAATTTATTTATTCACCGACTAACCGACTCAATAAAGAGATAATATAACAGGCAATACGAGAGAAAATCATGGAATGTGCCAGCTGCGTTTCCTCCCAGGCATGCTGTAAAAACCAGCTAAGGGATGCGAGGGTTTCTGTACATTGCAATTTAGGCGATGGGCTGGGCGTAAACGACCTAAACAAAGGTCACTCCGCCGCGTCTGACAAAGTTTTGAGGGTTATTTAAGATATATTTGCAGGTATAATGCTATAGTGACAGGAAGGTTTCAGTATATTGTAATTTAGGCGATGGGCTGACAACCTGTCACTACAGCAGTATAGCTATAATTATATCTTAAATAACCCTCAAATTTTGTCAGATGTGGCGAAACGACTTTGTTTAGGTTGTTTACGCTCTGCCTACCCCATTTTTATTCATCTACACTAATATTATAAAGAGGAAAGATTTGTACCTATTTTTGTATGTTTGTATGTTTGTAATGAATAGGCTCAAAAAGTACTGGGCCGATTTAAAAAATTCTTACACCAATAGAATGCTACATTCTTCCAATTTGACATAGGCTACATTTGATTTTGAAAAAAATTAGGGATCCTTGGTAAAATTTGAACAATGTAACCGAAGGTGTAGAAAAATGAGGCTTTAAATGTCTTTCGTCGAATGCGCTGCCGAAACTATTAGCGATAGAACAAAATAATGTACAACAATATTAAGAACTTAAAAAAAAAAAATTGTCTACCCTGTGCGAAGCCGGGATGGGCTGCTAGTTAGGGATAAAGGCGTGTTTGTATGTATGTATTATTTTTGCTGCGAGGTCCAGAGGACAGGAGCAGCAGCCGGTATTGTTGTACTCTTGGCACCGCCCGGGGTCACGTGTAGGGTTTTTAAGGTCTTCTTCTTCTTCTTCTGCCGAGTGGGTATCGAGTCTATCGACCCGATAAATCCTGGTGTCAGAGTTTTTAAACCGCCTAGTAGCACAACTATCAGGCCTCTGACATGGTTTGAGTAACGGCTACTATCAATGACAGCGACCGGGACCGACGGCTTAACGTGCCCTCCGAAGCACGAAATCTTTTTTCTTTTTTAAGGTAGTGTCTATACAGAAATTAAAAAAGTGACCGAAACCAACAACTTAACGTGTCATCCGTTTTGTTCCCAGACAATTAGGTGGATTCAGCCTACTTTTTTCTAACCAAACTGGGGAAAATCTCACAGTCTTCTTAGCGAGTGGATTCTCAAATCGAACAAACAGATGAACCCTGGTATCAGAGTTTTCAAACCGCCTAGAAGCACAGCTAATAGGCCTCTGACATGGCCTCAGTAACGACCACTATCGAAGACAGCGACCGGGACCGACGGCTTAGATGAATAATATATAGATAAATTGACAATATGATATCAACTTTCTGTTCCCCCCTGGGAATCGAACCCTGGACCTCCGGATCGTAAGCCCATGGCTCTAACCACTAGACCACGGAGGCAGTTACTACCTACAAAAACTGGTTTACGTAATCTATAGGCACAATAGAAATAAAGTGCAAGAACAGATTGTTTTCTTTGGCGCCTGTGGTTGTATTTTTCCATCAAGTTAATCTACTGTATAATACAGCAATTCAGTGGTTATCAAACTTAAAAATAAGGTTAAGAGAATTTTGGCTTTTCAAATAAATAAATTTAATACCTAAAGTTGCGTGGAAATGCTAGTCTCTCCTTCTAGGCGAACTCGCATTTTTTTATTTTCAAAATACCATTAATTATTTTACAGTATTTATCCTTGCAACTTTAAAATTTTCATGTTCTTCCTAAGACTTAACTGTTTTTATAGATAATGGGTTTGCTCTTGACTGAAGTCTAGGTTAGGGACGACAGAGACAGAGTCGACAATGAAGTGAACTCACCCAGAAGGTGTCTGTTGTGCCTTAACAAACAAAAACGTTACACACTTGATTTCGCATTGCAAACACTTCTATATAAACCGATGTAGACGCAGCACATGCGGCAAAAGTTGAAGCGCTTCAACGAGGGAAAATTGACACCTTTCCCTTTAGCAATCCTTCCGTATTGAATAGCGCGTGAACAAATGAATGTTGTAGTTTTGGGATCGCTTTTTGATTGACGATTTGCTTAGTAAACCGCGTCTACCTCAGTTTATATAGAAGTCTGTATCGCATAGTTTAATGTGTGATCTATGAACTATGATGCAAGCTTGCTTACCTTACGTAAACTTTCAATCATCACAATCTCTGCAATATGGTGCAATACAATAACCAGTTTGAGAATCACTGCACACAATTCATTTCAACACGACCTTCGTTACTAGAATCATCTTTGAGTTATGTTATCAGATTTTATTTTATGATTATTTTTTGCCCTCATCCTATTGCAAGGTTGTAGGTAGTTGATCGTTTTTGATCCACCCAAATGATGTTAGTTTTTTTTTTTGTCGTAACTATGTATTAATATCACTAGAGCTACATTGGAGTATGACACACACTTTGATGCCGTCCCGGAAAGCCGTGTTGGTCTAAGGATTTATATGTAAAACTCACCTTAGTAACTGATAAACAACTGAAGTATTACTTCAATTTATCAGGCGCCACGAGCATCTCTGCCTATCCCGTAAGACTGACAATCGTCATTTACGTATGTTAGAAGTAATAAGTTCGTGCTGATAGCAAAGAATCAATGACTTGGACTTAGAGTTTATTAACAGGTTTTAATGGCTCTTCTTTCTTCTCTAATTTCTTTATTCAATGAATATCCCAGATGAGAGTCGGCCTTCTCCTTAAGTAATTTATGCGTGATTTATATATTCTAGGAGTATTTCTTCGTAAAGAAGGATCATAGCCTACCAATCATCTTGACTTACTATGACACGCTTCCGAGAATCTTTTAAGTTTAATCAAAGCGCAATTACCTCCACCGACCTCTATCTTCCGTAAGGAACATAGGCGTGATTTATGTTCTAATATAATTCGTGAAGAAGGATCATGGCCCATCATCTTGACCTACCATGCCACTCTTCAGAGAATCATTTGAGTTTAATCAAAGCGCAATTACCTCCAACCGTTTATTAGACCGTTGAAGCTCTATCTTCCGTAAGGAACATAGGCGTGATTTATGTTCTAATATACTTCGTGAAAAAGGATCATGGCCCATCATCTTGACCTACCATGACACTCTTCAGAGAATCATTTGAGTTTAATCAAAGCGCAATTACCTCCAACCGTTTATTAGACCGTTGAGGCTCTATCTTCCGTAAGGAACATAGGCGTGATTTATGTTCTAATATACTTTGTGAAGAAGGATCATGGCCCATCATCTTGACCTACCAGGACACTCTTCAGAGAATCATTTGAGTTTAATCAAAGCGCAATTACCTCCAACCGTTTATTAGACCGTTGAGGCTCTATCTTCCGTAAGGAACATAGGCGTGATTTATGTTCTAATATACTTTGTGAAGAAGGATCATGGCCCATCATCTTGACCTACCAGGACACTCTTCAGAGAATCATTTGAGTTTAATCAAAGCGCAATTACCTCCAACCGTTTATTAGACCGTTGAGGATCTATCATCCGTAAAGAACATAGGCGTGATTTATGTTCTAATATACTTTGTGAAGAAGGATCATGGCCCATCATCTTGACCTACCAGGACACTCTTCAGAGAATCATTTGAGTTTAATCAAAGCGCAATTACCTCCAACCGTTTATTAGACCGTTGAGGATCTATCATCCGTAAAGAACATAGGCGTGATTTATGTTCTAATATACTTTGTGAAGAAGGATCATGGCCCATCATCTTGACCTACCAGGACACTCTTCAGAGAATCATTTGAGTTTAATCAAAGCGCAATTACCTCCAACCGTTTATTAGACCGTTGAGGATCTATCATCCGTAAAGAACATAGGCGTGATTTATGTTCTAATATACTTTGTGAAGAAGGATCATGGCCCATCATCTTGACCTACCAGGACACTCTTCAGAGAATCATTTGAGTTTAATCAAAGCGCAATTAACTCCGGCTGTTTATTAGACCGTTGGTGTTCTGTCTTCTTCGTAAGGCATTTAGGCGTGATTTATATATTCTAAGAGTAATAATAATAGCTTCGTGCAGAAGGATCATGGCCCATCATCTTGGCCTACCATGACACGCTTCAGAGAATCATTTGAGTTTAATCAATGAACAATTAGCCCCAACAGTTTACAAAGATTCTGATGTTGATTATAGTTATTGTATCGTGATGAATTTTAGTGGCATTTCTAGCTGATTATAAAGTATAATGGATTTGATGGCGCGGTATAAAAAAAAGTTAAAAATTAAATAAAGAATGGAGACGCTCCCGGCGTTTCTGTGTTCCAGTTTGTTGAAACCAATACCTAGGCTAGGTGGTCAAGATGGTAACTAGGTTAGGTTTCTTTAGTTCCAAAAATCTGCAAAAGGAATAAATTTTTTTTTTCTTTGATAAGCAAAAATCATCGAGTGACCGATATGATCTATCGACCTTATTAAATTTATTTTGATATGCCAGCTCCATTTCCTCCCATGCAACCTGTAAAAACCAGCTAAGGGGTCCGAGGGTTTCTATATATTGCTATTTATTCGATATGCTGATAATCTGTCAATACAGCAATATACCAACAAATCTATCTTAAATAACCCTCAAAACTTTTTTTAGACGTGGTGGATTGACCTTTGTTTAGGTCGCTTCGCTCTGCCTACCCCATTAGGTATAAGGCTGATTATATGTATGTATGTGAACATGACCACTTTGTGACTCGGTATTAATTAACTTTTCTTTGTCTCTTCTGATTCATAAACCCTAATCATAAAGGTCGTTAGTAAACATACGTTTAGCTTATAAATACCCAACTTTAAAAAAGGTAAGGTACAAATATTTGAACGCTTTAAAAAACCCTTTCCACCATTTTATAATATTCCTTTTTCCAATGATCTCAGCGGGGTGACCGGGCGATGACGCGATGATGCGTCTAATGCTTTATCTTTCCATATAATCACGCTTTTATCCCTAATGGGGTAGGCAGAGCGTAAACGACCTAACCCAAGGTCGTTCCGCCACGTTGACAAAGTTTTGAGATAGATTTGTACGTATACGGAATAAAAATTGCAATATACTGAACCCTCGGATCCCTTAGCTGGTTTTACAGCATGCTCGGGATGAAATGCAGCTGGCACATTCTATGTTTTTCTTACTCCCAGTCCAGCATGGAAGTACTTATTTATCTTTTCCAAGAATTTAAATACAGAAGATTTATTTAGCTTAGGATTTTTTATTCTGTTCTGTTAAAAAATAAAATGCTTTGCCTTATGCTTCTCCTTTCTCAGAAAAGTAAATGCAGACAAGTTTGATTTAAGAAATATTTGAATAAGAATATGAAAAGATAAGAATTATGTTCCATGCTGGCCTGGGAGTGAGAGAAAAACATAGAATGTGCCAGCTGCATTTCCTCCCGAGCATGCTGTAAAAACCAGCTACGGGATTTAGTATATTGTAATTTAGGCGATGGGCTGGGGGATTGCTGTTGATAGGTTGTCAACCTATCACTACAGCAATATACGTATAAATCTATCTTAAAAAACCCTTAAAACTTTGTCAGACGTGGCGAAACGACCTTTGTTTAGGTCGTTTACGCTCTGCCTACCCCATTAGGGATAAAGGCGTGATTATATTTATGTATGTAAGAATTATGTCTAGAATCAAGATATATGTGTTGAGAGGCTAACTAGATAAGCTAGATATCCGTACTTACCACATAAACAAGTTAACAAGATCAACTAGTATGGACGATAGCCACCCGGATTGCCTTGGGCCCTTTTTTGAAGAAGTCTGGGCTTCAAAGCTATATTTAACTTGGTTAGGGTCTTACTTGCTTTAGATAGCTTTATCTAGTTTAGAGTTCCGCAGTTTTTAAAGTTTGAGGTAAGAAAAATGGTTGTGATTCTTTGTTGTGGTCTCCTTTATAGTACCAACTATATGTATAGTACACGAAGGGTTAAAATAAGCGCAGGGTGAATCATCTTATTGCCTGGATTTGTGATTCAGTGCTTCTAAAAACACGTCAAGAATTTATCACGCTGGTGTGAGCATAATAGCTTTTGATTCGATGATTCTATGACTGGTAAAATAGACGGGACCCACTTTCGCAATTATTGTATTTTTATGGACCGGTATATTCCCATTTCAACCTTTATGGTACCCTACAATAACTACCACCCAAGGGCCGACTATAATTTCTAGGCTCTATAATTTCCCACTTCCCCCCATTACTTGACCTACAGTACCCTGCAGTGCTTACTCTCGGCAGAACTCAGTGCCTAGAACTACAATTTGTTCAGCCAACCATCACTTAAGGGCATCTTGTTTTAGATGCCCTTTTTATCAGAATAATAAGATCAAAGTGAAATAAAATGAGAAAAGTGGAACATCCATGATGGACTAGAAGTGATAAAAACATGGTATATACGAGCTGTTTATTTTCCGGGATAATAGAAAAACCAGTAGGTCCCATGGACCACCATCTATACAGCTCCGGTAGTTATTCTAGAGTTTTGCTTTTAATGTATTAAGCGGTACAGTAGAGGCGGTGGGCTGACAACTTAACAGTAACACACAGTCCTATTCAACTTTTAGTGTCCCAAGGCATGAATGTCAGGGGCAGTTTAAGGTGATTATAATGTAAAAGCTAAGTGGCGCCCAATCAGTAAAAAAAAATCACATACATATAATCACGCCTTTATCCCTAATGGGGTAGGCAGAGCGTAAACGACTTAAACAAAGGTCATTCCGCCACATCTGACAAAGTTTTGAGGGTTATTTAAGATAGATTTGTAGGTATATTGCAGTAGTGACAGCTTGTCAGCCCATCGCCTAAATTACAATATACTAAAACCATCGAATCCCTTAGCTGGTTTTTACAGCATGCCCGGGAGAAAATGCAGCTGGCACATTCTATGTTTTTCTCTTGCTCCCAGGCCAGCATGGAAGAACAAATAAAAGCCAGCATGAAAGTAAAAAAATCATAACTCACTAAAAACGCAGAGAATCGAAATACCGGTCCAACAGACTCAAGTAATAGTAACCTTATAAATTAGCGATTCGTAGTACATACATTATAGTAAATACATTCGTGGTAAATTTGTTACTGATGGGGGCGCCACTTAGGCCATTTAAGAAGTTGAGACAGTTTGCGGGAAGAGATGCAGAAATTAGGCTAATTTGAGCTAACACAGCATAACTATCATGCAGTATTTTTTCCAGCCTGTCAAAAGCCAACAGACACGAGTAATAGTAACTTTATTTAAATTGGCGATTCATAGTATATACATTGATAGTAAATTAGTTACTGATAACATTTAGGCCATTTAAGAAGTTGAGGCAGTTTGCGGGAAGAGATGCAGAAATTAGGCTAATTTGAGCTAACACAGCATAACTATCATGCAGTATTTTTTCCAGCCTGTCAAAAGCCAACAGACTCGAGTAATAGTAACTTTATTTAAATTAGCGATTCATAGTATATACATTGATAGTAAAGTAGTTACTGATAACACTTAGGCCATTTAAGAAGTTGAGACAGTTTGCGGAAAGAGATGCAGAAATTAGGCTAATTTGAGGTAACACAGCATAACTATCATGCAGTATTTTTTCCAGCCTGTCAAAAGCCAATAGACTCGAGTAATAGTAACTTTATTTAAATGGGCGATTCATAGTATATACATTGATAGTAAATTAGTTACTGATAACAATTAGGCCATTTAAGTAGTTGAGGCAGTTTGCGGGAAGACACACATACATACATACATAAAATCACGCCTTTATCCCTCACGGGGTAGGCAGAGCGATAAACGCCTCGTAAAAGGCGGTTTCGCCACGTCTGACAAAAAATTGAGGGCAATTTTAGATTGAAAAGTGTATTGCTATAGTGACAGGTTGTCAGCCCATCGCCTAAATTACGATACACTGTAACCCTCGAGTCCCTTTTGCTGACTTCTACAGCATGCCCGGGAGGAAGGGCAGCTGGAACATTCTATGTTTTTCTATCTCTCCCAGTCCAGCATGGAAGGAAATTAGTAACTGATAACATTTAGGCCATTTAAGAAGTTGAGGCAGTTTGCAGGAAGAGATGCAGAAATTAGGCTAATTTGAGGTAACACAGCATTTTTTCCAGTATATTTTTTGAGGTATCATGCTTTATTTTTTCCAGCCTGTCAAAAGCGAATGTCTTTTATCTCTCTCATGGTATAGGCACCATAATTCACCACTTCCCGTATTATCTTAGCCTAGCTACTATAATTTGCGCAACAGAGCATCACTTTTTTCAAAATGCAGATTCACGCTGTCGTACGCATGGCTGGCTTGCGATAGTATAAAGAAATGCATACTCTATGGCTATGGATATAATGTAGGTTTTCCTTTGTAGTTTTATTTGTGATTTACTTGTTTTGCGATTAGGGTTAAATGTACAGTCGTCAGCATAAAAAGTAGCTGATCTAATGACAAGGTTTAGCTGAAGCTGGTAATTTGAAAATTAAGTACTCAATCATAATTAGTATTTTATTGTAGCCATGAATTATGCTTTTATGGCCGCTATTTTTACAACGTCGTTTATTATTTATTGAGCTTTAAGTAGTATTAGGTATACAGGGCATAATAGATAATTTATGTTTGAAATATTAATACATATTAATTTATCTGCTAATTAAACGGATCCTATTAATCTTGATTGAGCTGAGAAGTTCAAGATCGTTTATTCTACTCACTTGTGTCATTTCTGCACAATAAAAATAAATATTAATAATACTACAAAATAAATAATGAAAGATTTTTACAAAATATATTTACACTAAATGAAAAAAAAAATACGTTCTGTTTACATTTTATTGTTTTTCAAAGCAAATATGTAACATATTATCTCCCTGAAAACTGTCTGATATTTGTCATGCGCTGCGACCAGTCCGGTGGGTAATTTTCGTATAATTCCATGATTACACTTGATTCGGTAAATCGCTGTGAAATGTGATATTGTGCAATGCGCCGGCGGCGGCAGCGGTGTCATGTGCTTGTTGGCTATAGGTTTAGCTTAGCCTAGATCCATAAGCTGCTTTTTTTTTGCACACTATGAGACCTAAGGTGGAATAAATAAGGTGGTATAGGTAGATAAAAAAATACGTATAAACAACTCTTAACACATAAGTGTCCTCTCCTCCTCCTGCAGTTGTCCTTTCTTTCCAATGAAAAACATATATATAATCACGCCTTTATCCCAAATGGGGTAGGCAGAGCGTAATCGACCTAAACAAAGGTCGTTCCGCCACGTCTGACAAAGTTTTGAGGGCTATTTAAGATAGATTTGTAGGTATATTGCTGTAGTGACAGGTGGTTAGCCTATCGCCTAAGTCACAATATACTGAAACCCTCGCATCCCTTAGCTGGTTTTTACAGAATGCCCAGGATGAAATGCAGCTGGCACATTCTATGTCTTTCTCTCTCAGGAATCTAATGAAAAAAGTGATAAAAAAACAGGTAAACTTAAAATTTCTATGGGGACCATTATTTTTTTGCTGAATATTGTCTTTGGAAAAGTTGTGCAGATTCGTTGACTGAGCAACCCCTTTCAATCATCGGTACACCGTTGCTGACACCCTGTATTACGATTTTATGAAATTATTTAAATTCTGAATCTTGATACTGCCATGTCTTTTGTTACCCCTACATTTTCCTCATGGCCACAGTCACTGCTGAGGGTCTTGGCCACCAGAAGTCACTCTAACTCTAACTAATGCCCTGTCTATTCTCTTCATTCTTCAAAATCACATGACTGACCATGAAAATTCTCTTTCAACGGTAACGCAGTATGACATGTGGAAAATGGTAACAAACTGACACACACACAATAAATAGAGGTAAACATAATCCATTTGGATTCGAAAAGAATCGAGGCCATTGTCGCAATGCCACACACATCATACTAAACACGTTCGGGCTTATTCCCGTTTCTACTGTTTCTTATCTCATTTTTTTTGTCCTAAACGTACTTAAAACTAAACACGAATAAAGTTTTTTTTCTCAATTAATATTTATTTTTGCTTGCTGTGCAAAATGATATTAATTAAGTTGTGAATAGTTGCGATTATGAAGGTCAGTTGATCTCTGTAGCAAAAAATGACTAAAAGTGGCTTATCTACATAATTTGATAAAAAATTTCGACGCACGTTTTTTAGCCGATAGTACCTACCTACACTGCATCTCACGTGTTGTAAGTTTTTTTTTAAAGAAAACTATAAACGAAATTACATTTGAAAGACTGGACTGAGGTTGAATTGGTTCGTGACGAGTGGAAGACCGCGGGGGAGGCCTTTACCCAGCAGTGGGATCTAATAGGCTACTAGCTATAAATAAATAAACAAACGAAATTGAAACTGGAAATAGTGTAAACAAGAATTCTACTACTCACTTTGCATACAGCTCATCACAAAATAGTAGTACAGTTTAAAAGTCAGTACAGCAAAACATATCTAACGGGTGTAAGGGACAGATTCCCGCAAACTGGTAGGGGTTGCTCAGTCAACGAAACTGAAACTTTTCATAGAAATTCAATTCAAAAATTTTTTGGCTTCCCCATACAAATTCTCTGGTCAATGGTTATTTTGTATAGGAAAAAAAATATATATTTCCGGAAGTTTTCCCTTACACCTGTTATACAAGCGACCGAAATTAGCCTTATGCTTAGCTCGCATATGATTTTGCAAATCAACTTCTGTTCAAGGCGGATAGGAAGCGAGAGAAATATACATATGTTTTAAAAAAAGTTTTACTGTTTTGTATATTTTTACTGTGGCAAACGCATTATCCACTCGAAATAGGTTTTGACAAACGCTGGTCGCATATGAACATGACTGCTTCCGTACCTATTATTCATGGGATTATGTTGAGTTACAAATTATAGGCATTAGAGCTTTTAATATACACTTTTCGAACAACAACAATTTAAAAGAAATGCCTTTGGAGTGCCTAATGTATTTTCCTTTGCCAAATTTTGAATACTGTAGCCATAATAAATAAGCCTATACTAAAGACCTTGACACCATTTTTTACATACATATAATCACGCCTTTATCCCTAATGGGGTAGGCAGAGCCTAAACGACCTAAATAAAGGTCGTTCCGCCACGTCTGATAAAGTTTTGAGGGTAATTTAAGATAGATTTGTAGGTATATTGCTGTAGTGACAGGTTGTCAGCCCATCTCCTAAATCACAATATACTGAAACCTTCGGATCCCTTAGCTGGTTTTTACAGCACACCCGGGAGGAAAAGCAGCTGGCACATTCTATGTTTTTCTCTCGCTCCCAGTCCAGCATGGAAGAGTAGAATGACACCATCATTTGACACGACGGCGTATGAATAACCTTTTTTAAAGAAGCCCGCTTCTTTCAGTCTTTATTCAATGTAATTTACAACTTCTTAAGGGCGGTTTTGCACTGCTCTGTATTCGCTTCATATCCGAATCGTGACCGTGAAATTACCATATAAAACGAATATGGATAAATGCGCAAGCTGTCATACTAGGAAGGTCAATTCGGATCCGGATTCGAACTGGTGCAAAAGAGCCCTAACTAAGCAATACATTTTTAAAATTTTATCTAGTTATGTAGTCAATCAAACGTTTGTAAAATACTGTGCATGGCAAAAAAAAACTCAGATAAAAACGTATCGTCAAATGAAAAGTACGAAGATGACGTTAATGCAATAGTTTACGCGTCAAATTGAAGATAAGGCATGGATATCACGTTTGTGGTTATTGTAGTTATGAAGGATGGGTTGCATCAAATGTTAAATGAAATTGCTAGTCTTAATAAATACATACATATAATCACGCCTTTATCCCTAATGGGGCAGGTAGAGCGTAAATGGCCTAAACAAAGGTCGTTCCGCCACGTCTGACAAAGTTATCTGGCCAGCATGGAAGTACCAAACATCATCTTTCCCATAAATATCAAAATTAACCATATTCTAGAATCTGGAGATTACACACCTTTCCTTCATAGAGTTACTACCGTAAATATCATACATAATATTTACAAACATACTCAGGATACTAAGGAAGAATTTCCTGGTAAGAGTTGTTCAGTTTGGTTGACTGAGCAACCCCTATCAGTTTGCTGGACGCTGTCCCTTAAATTACACCCAGTGTACATACATACATACATAAAATCACGCCTTTATCCCTTACGGGGTAGGCAGAGCGTTAAACGCCTCGTAAAAGGCGTTTTCGCCGCGTCCGACAAAAATTGAGAGCAATTTTAGATTGTAATGTGTATTGTGTAGTGACAGGTTGTCAGCCCATCGCCTAAATTACAATACACTGTAACCCTCGAATCCCTTTTGCTGTCTTCTACAGCATGCCCGGGAGGAAGGGCAGCTGGAACATTCTATGTTTTTCTATCGCTCCCAGTCCAGCATGGAAGAAACACCCAAACCCAGTGTACATAATATTTACAAACATACTCAGGATTTCCTAAGGAAGAAATTTCCTCAATACAATGCGGAGTTTACACTATTACACGGCCATAGTAGATAGTACTGTGGTACGCAATTAAAGCTAAGACAATAGCTTAAGTACCTAGCTAGGTGCCTGTGTTAGATATCTAGAATCTCAACACTGGTTGCATTGTCCATGGTGGTCTATGAAACGCTCAAGAACGTATCTTCCAATTGAGGGCTGATGCAGTTCAGATTTCGCTCTGATCACGGTTTGCAGTCGTCTTCTTTTGTCATGTGTTGCGGTCGTGCCATACTTAAAACGCATTAATCGACAATCTAATGAAAAACTGAAAATTGAAACAGTTTCGTCTAAGCTAATTGGTTTTTTTTAATGGCACGAGGAAAACGTATATTTTTTCACTTCTCATGCTCTGAAACTGCTCTTTTGTGCTCTATAGGCCGCTCAAAATTGACATTTGTGCACAAGGGCAAAAATGTATCTACTCATAAATTTATCTCTTATAAGGCAAAGAAAATTAAGCCATACAGCCAAACTTAATAAGAAGTTCGTAGAAAAAACATGTAATTTTATAATATTTATATTGAACTTAAATTTTTAGTTTATTTGCAATATTTTCGTAGAATTTTCTCAATTTCCCTCGCAATCGAAGTAAAAAGCAAAGCAAACCCATTTAAGACCTCGACTAATATCAGCCGAACAAAAACGTCATGTTTTGTGCACTTGTCGTAAAATCTACTATTGTATTTTCAAAATAGTATTCAATCCATCTTTGAGGTCCGATCCGACTATTGACAAATTTTGTGTTTATTTTTGCACATAATAAACTATGACACAATTTTATACGACTAGATATTAAATAATTTTAATTCCGTTGAGAGACAAAATTGTTTTTTTTTGGCAATTATGGTTTTACTAAGTATAAATTAACGCTTACGTCTATTATAATGCAATTTAGATAAACTATATCCTGGTTAAAAACATGTGAAAATATAATCATGTTTAAAATTAACTGTGTTTTTAGTTGTGTACGATGTAGTTTTTGAATAATTTATTAACTCTATGTCAAATTATTCGGCTGTTTTTTTTCTGATAATTGAATATCATTAAAAAACAAGTATAAAAAACTTGCCACCTGACTACGGAAATTATTATAACTGTTTTTAATTAGATTATTATTTCATGAACTCGGAATTTTCTCCAAAAAATAATCAGTTTAATTTACAACGACGATTTGGCCATTTCTTAAATATAAGTGGTACATTTTATTCAGTGACATATTATAATCAATTTTCTGAGAATAGTTATTTGTCTTTAGCATGTAGCTATTTGATTAGAATGTGGGAAAGTGGATTCACATCACACGTCAAATGAAAACAAACAAATTGTACAATGGAAGCTATGAGAACCCCGCTTGTTATTTTGTTACAAGATTGCATAATAGGGATGTCGTCACTTGTGCGTCTATGACCTACGTTACATTGCTGAATTGCAACTTGTTGCTGATTGTTCGTTGTAGTTACAGATAAAAAGAATGCGAAAACGGCCACTTTTAGCACTTTTGCTATCTGTAACCTCAGTCAGTGACAGTGTCAAAAATAGAAGAGGCAAAATGATAGGGCACCTGTTGAGGCATGTTGAATTTATAAAGGTTATATTGGAGGGGAAGATTGAAGGAAGCAGAGGTAGAGGAAGTCCAAGAAGAAACTATTGTAACCAACTGAAAGATATGGCGGGTGTGAAGACCTACAGGGAGCTAAAGGACGTTGCTCACAGAAGGGAAGACTGGAGATCATTACACCGATAAGAGTGAAACTCTTAAGAAAATCATCATCAACCTCAGTCAATCAACTGCCTCCGTGGTCTAGTGGCTAGTGCTATGGACTCCCGATCCGGAGGTCCTGGGTTCAATTCCTAGGGGGGGAAACACAAAGTTGATATTTGAGAATTTATCACTGTGAATTTTTCCCCAGTTTGGGTAAGACATTGCAGGCTGAATCACCTGATTGTCCGAAAAGAAAAAGATTTCGTGCTTCGGAGGGCACGTTAAGCCGTCGGTCCCGGTCGCTGTATTTGATAGTGGTCGTTACACAAAACCATGTCAGAGGCCTGATAGTTGTGCTACTAGGCGGTTTAAAAACTCTGACACCAGTGTTCATCGGGTCCATAGACTCGATACCCACTCGACAGAAGAAGAAGAACCTCAGTGAACACTAAAGTATTAAATTAAAATAAACTTCAGTACCTATACTTCAATCTGATCTACCGGATTTTCGATAATTGCGTTTTCAGTGAGTAATGATATTGTAACTGATGAGGGCGCTGGTGTGCACCGGGGATCCCCCTTAACATAAGATGCACTCGTCTTACAAAAACCACAGTGGATGTGTTAGTTTTAAGAGTGCAAGTTTAAACCGCACAAGTGGGAACAGGGCCGATAATTATCAATTGCATGCCTCCTACATACTCAGAAAGGCAGAAGACACGTTCCTAAGCCTAATGACCACCTGTCAGGTCGATAATGTCAAAATGACAGGTCACGGTCGCCTGACAGCCCTGGCGACAGGAAATGACAAAACAGTTACAGACAAACGCACAAATATCCCATTATTATATACCCGCTTATTATATGTAGAAGGACGTGAGTTAAGACAATGTAGCTGAAATTCATAGTTTAGTTTTTACAAGGTTTAAGTTTTTCTTCTTAGGTGGTACATAATTATAGCCATAATGTAGTTATTTTATTTCCGGAATGTACTTCTTACTAGGAAGCGAAGTTGACATAGACACGTGTATTTTTGACATTTACTAAAAGAATTTCTTTGAAAGGTGTACTTTCGTTGACTGCGAAATCCTTATCAGTTTGCGGAAAAATGGCCTTTTCACCCTTTATGTATGTGGAAACTGAACTGACTTGCAAAGATTCTTTTATTTCGTTTAAAATATATTATGTAAGTACTAGTTACTATACCTACTATTGATGTGCGTGAAGTCGACCAATCCTGGGCCCACGTGGTTGACTGAAGGCCTTACGCCCTAGGCTCGGCATCGGGAGGCTCGTGCCCCTCGGTGGGGACTATTATGAGCTGATGATGATGAAGATTCTTCCATGCTGGACTGGGAGCAAGAGAAAAACGTAGAATGTGTCAGCTGCATCGCCGGGCATGCTGTAAAAACCAGCTAAGAGATCCGAGGGTTTCAGTATATTGGAACTTAGGCGATGACAACCTGTCACTACAGCAATATACCTACAAAATCTATCTTAAATAACCCTTAAAACTTTGTCTGACGTGGCGGAATGACCTTTGTTTAGGTCGTTTACGCTCTGCCTACCCCATTAGGGACAAAGGCGTGATTATACGTATATATGTCGTATAAGCACCACTATACCTACTTCTATAATTCAAAGGTTGTGTGTGAAGTCGACTAATTCGTACTGGGCCCACGTCGTCGACTAAAGCCCGATCTACTACTCCAGGGTAGGCTTGTGCCCCTCGGTGAGAACTCATTTATGAGCTGATGATGATAAAGATACCTAGGAATACTTACTTCTGTTACTTCAAGTTCTAGGTTCTGTCACAGGTTTTATTGACCAGGCCATGACCAAGCACATAATTTCTCAACTCCCTTGCAATACACTCTAACAAATAAAAGCTGTTTGGAATATCAATTTGTTGCGACTTGGGAAAGCGACTCGCGGTCATTCAATAGTATATTGTCTGCAAAGGATTCATATCTACGTCTTATCTGCCTCTCAGAATGCTATTTCACTAGCCTAGGTCGGCTGGAAGAGATTTCTTTTTAGAAATAAGCTGCTTGTTTTATATGTATATGTCCTTTGTATTTTATTGTGTACAATAAACTGTTAAATAAATAAATAAATCTTCTTATAGGTGTTTTAAATATACAATCGGTATTTACATCTATATTTGAATGCTATGCGGTTTGTGATATTTTGTTTAATGCCACGGTATTAACTTACATACATACATACATACATAAATCACGCCTTTATCCCTTACGGGGTAGGCAGAGCGTTTAACGCCTCTTAAAGGGCGCTTTCGCCACGTCTGACAAAAATTGAGGGCAATTTTAGATTGTAATATGTATTGCTTTAGTGACAGGTTGTCAGCCCATCGCCTAAATTACAATACACTGTAACCCTCGAGTCCCTTTTGCTGACTTCAACAGCATGCCCGGGAGGAAGGGCAGCTGGAACATTCTATGTTTTTCTCTCTCTCCCAGTCCAGCATGGAAGAATGGTATTAACTTATCGCTGTAAATTAAATCATTTCAATTTTGTATAGAGCTTCAGATCTCTTGGATGTAGTTTTTGTTCAGTTATTTGCTACTTATTTTCACACAAAGTTGCTACAGGACTTAACAGGGAAAGTACATACATATAATCACGCATTTATCCCTAATGGGGTAGGCAGAGCGTAAACGACCTAAACAAAGGCCGTTCCGCTACGTCTGACAAAGTTTTGAGGGTTATTTAAGATAACATGATCATCGCCTAAATAACAATATACTGAAACCCTCGGATCTCTTAGCTGGTTTTTACAGCATGCCCGAGAGGAAAAGCAGCTGGCAAATTCTATGTTTTTCTTTCGCTCCCAGGCCAGCATGGAAGTGAAGTACCTACTAATACTAACTAATCCCTAGGGGCGCTTTTGCACTGGTCCGAATCCGTATCCGAATATTTTCTGATATGTAAATGTATGACAGCAGCAAATGTACGTTTTATATGGAAATTTCACGGACACGAATCTGATACCAACCGAATACGGGGCAGTGCAAAACCGCCCTAAGAGCGTTTCGTTTGTGCACTTAACCGAATCTATATCCAAATATTTTCTGATTCGACGTTTTATATGGATATGTTTTGGAAGTGTAATGGATGCTAATAGAATATGGAGTAACGCCCTTAGTCTAGTGTGAAGGCACTTAGGCCTTTGTGATGTGATGACTGTGAGAGAAAACGAAACGCATCGGTTCGTCGTTTGTTGACCACAGTTTCATCTTCATTTCAACTCATCAGATGCGGAAGTGTCCGCATTACAGTTGGTTTGCAAGTCCTTCTGTCTTGTGAGGTTAGCTTGTTTGGATCGAAACGGAACCCAACTTTTATGATCCCTTAGTCTACTTTACGATATCCGCGGAATTAATGACGTGTTTCGATATAATTTGCTTATTTAATATCTCTTGAGGATGTTTCTTATTGCTTCATTTGTTTGTTCCAGTAATGTGGGTGAGAACGAGGCTGCACGATGCCAGAGGCGCGGCAGTTGCGCCTACTGCTATGGAAGGACTACCTCACACGGAAACGGAAACTGGTAAGCGTTTTATTTATTGGCGGCGAGTTAACATTTGAACCGAGTCGAGTCTTGACCAGTGGCATGGAGTAAACCAGTGGTTGGTGTTAGAGATGGTTTTTTCATACATACATACATATAATCACGCCTTTATCCCTAATGGGTTAGGCAGAGCGTAAACGACATAAACAAAGGTCGTTCCGCCACGTCTGACAAGTTTTGAGGGTTATTTAAGGTAGATTTATAGTTACATTGCTGTAGTGACAGGTTGTCAGCCCATCGCCTAAATTGCAATATACAGAAACCCTCGGATCCCTTAGCTGTTTTTATCAGATGGCTAAAATGCAATGGTATTGACATCGACGGAACACAGCAAGTTATTTGGCGCTGGTCTCCGTTGTTTGAGCCTTCCTTCAGGCGAACCAAACGTTACAAATCCGTGATATTATGTCCTTAGAAGAAGAAGAACTTAGTAATCAAAAGATTGTCAACATAATTTGAACAAGTGTCAGGCTGATTCTGACCGACAGATCTACGTACGTGCTTCAATAAGAAGTCGTGATCTAAGTTTACTGGCATGGATTTGGCGCCTGATAAAGCATTTTTATGTCTTCATTTACACGATCCTCTTGTTATATGCGAATTTTCTTATCTTGTAAATAAATTATTACCTCAGTATGTTTTAACCACGGAAAATTGTATTGTATCGTACGTGTTAGATGTCCGATTTTTGTTACATAGCATTCAGTAGATTTTTTTATCTCTGCCAAGCGTGGTGAACTGTGGCTGTGGCTAATACATCTAGAATTACTACTACTACGTAACGTAGTGTTACATACATACATATAATCACGCCCCCAACCCAATGGGGTAGGCAGAGCGCAAACGACCCAAACAAAGGTCGTTCCGCCACGTCTGACAAAGATTTGAGGGTTATTTAACATAGATTTGTAGGTATATGTTACGTTCCTGCAAAGTCGAATCTTTAGTGGACTTACTTCAAATATATTGTTTCAGATAACACTCGCCGGTATAATATGGGCTACGGCTGTTATGGTCAGCATTTACATCGTAAGAGCAAACGTAGACAACGTAGATTATTCCACATGTGAGTATATTTAATTGTATATTGCCTTATCTTTTGGTGTGTTTGCAAGTGCTTTGCTCTTGTGAGCTTAGCTTGTTTGGATCGGAACGCAATCCATTTCTTTAGGAGCAGCCGTTAGGTATGGTCTACGTAGAATGGTCCTCCCCTTTTCCATTTGTATCCCTGTCCATTTGTATCCATTATGGATTATTCCTCAGTCAATAAATGATGGTTTTCAAAAATAGGTGTATGTTAGTACTTTTAGATATAAGATTGTATTTTTATAAATTTTTGGCGTGTGTTCTGCTATAGTCTGTCAACGTCGTGCTTACCGCGCCTCAGGGGTACAGACGTGCGCGGGGACGCGGTAACGGGGGTGCGGGCGGTGAAGCAGGAGGGTGAGCACGTCGCAATGTGTTCATGTTCGCAATCGCCGCGTGCTACCGCGTCCCCGCCAACGTCTGTAACCCTAGGGCGCGGTAAGCACGACGTTGACAGACTATAGTAAACATGTATTTTTCTCTTTAGGTCAGTTCCCAGCGCGAGCATTGCCGAGTGCGGGGATGCTTCCATTCCTACAGTCTTTCATCTGTAGCGTGAATAACGATTGTGAGGGGTTAGACAGATTTGATGAAATACCCACTTACGAGAATTCCAAGTAAGCACATTTACTTTTGAATTGAAGCGCTAGAAGTGCTGTACAGATACTGGGGGTAAGGGACAGCTTCCCCTAAGCTGATAGGGATTGATCAGTCAAAGTAGTTGAGCAACTTTTACTAGGAAGTTTTTCAGGATATTAAAAATAATATTTCGTGGACTAAGCGACTAACCTCTGCGGGACGCTGTCTCTTACATCCCTTATATACTCCACAAAAATAACTATTATTTTTACTTATAAAACATGTTGTTTTTAGGCTAACACAACTGCAAAGACAGTTTTCACCACTCCTATACAACGAGACAGTCTTAGATGTAGCAGGTACCGTTCCTGATGCTCTGAAATTACTGTCTAAGCTGGCTGATATAGTTGATGAGCCTACGTTTATAGATATTAGCAGTAAGTATTAGAAACGCTACCATTTCCTTGATAAGCCTAAGGTGTCATAGATATGAGAATAACGCCATAAAACCTAATGGGCCAAGTAACCCATAAAGTCAAATAGGCATGAGAAAACTTACAAATTAAAAAGACTACGGGTGGTTTTGCACTGCTCCGTATTCGGTTCGCATCAAGGAAAAAAATTATGGATTGGGCGAAAATGTTTGACAGCTTCCATATATTTTTCTCACGGATACAGATACGAATACGGAGCAGTGCAAAACCGCCCTTTGAAGAGAGAAAGATGACAAGATGCACTCTACGCAGTGAAAGAGCGTTGTACTTCGACTTTGATATTGCTTAATTTGTTTTATTTTTATCAGAACTAATTTAATTATTGCTTTGGTTTCAGAAAATGGTCTGCGAGTGAGAGATCTGTTCACAAATCCAAAAAGAGTAAAGCGATATCTTTCGTCGACATTGAAACTAAATAATGACGTGGTTAACTCTGTCATGGCGTCAGAACTCAGTTTGCAAGGTGTAAGTTATTTTATTATTAACTAGCGACCCGCTCCGGTTTCGGACGGAAATCATCAGTGTTTCTCTCCTATATACATACATACATATAATCACGCCTTTATCCCTAATGGGGTAGGCCGAGCGTAAACGACCTAAACAAAGGTCGTTCCGCCACGTCTGACAAAGTTTTGAGAGTTATTCAAGATAGATTTGTAAGTATATTGATGTAGTGACAGTTTGTCAGCCCATCGCCTAAATTACAATATACTGAAACCCTCGGATCCCTTCTACTATATTATGCATGTATTGTACATATAAACCTTCCTCTTGAATCACTCTATCCATTAAAAGAAACCGCATCAAAATCCGTTGCGTAGTTTTAAAGATCTAAACATACATAGGGATATAGGGACAGAGAAAGCGACTTTGTTTTATACTGTGTAGTGACTAGCTTTTCAAGCAAGAGATACGAATCAATGGTTATGAATTATGATGTTATACTAACTTTACTATCTAACCAACTAATTTTAGCGAGTGGATTCTCGAGTCAAACAACGACCTGAACAACCCTGGTGTCAGAGTTTTCAAACCGCCTAGAAGCACAGCTATTAGGCATCTGACATGGTTTGAGTAATGATCACTATCAAAGACTGCGACCGGGACCGATGGCTTAACGTGCCCTCCGAAGCACGGAATGCTTTTATGTTTCGGACAATCAGGCGATTCAGCCTGCAATGTCCTAACCAAATTGAGAAAACCTCACAAAGTGATAAATTGACAAATATCAACTTTGTGTTCTCCCCTGGGAATCAAACCCAGGACCTCCGAATCGTAAACCAATGGATCTGACCACTAGACTACGGAGGCAGTTATCTAACCAGCTGGCATAAACCTTTTTATATTCAAACAATATCGAGTGACAATGCCACACGTTATTTTTTTAATTATTGTACACTTGGAACAACAGTTAGCTGAATAATAAAGGCCAATGTTAAAGCCATGGACTTTGAGATATTTGAGATAACTAGAAATTTAATGTCACATGTGTGAATTGTACCAAGTTTTTTTTTTTTTTTACTAATATTGCAACAGTAAACAACGAGTTAGAAAAACGAAACGAAAAACGAATTATCGAAAATTGTGTCGAGGTACTTAGTCTATAGGTAGTCGAGTAAATAAAAGAATAGAGGTTACATTAAATAAACATTAGGAAAATGCTTATTAAACAATGGTATTATTATCACTACATAGTATAAAACAAAGTCGCTTTCTTGTATCCATATGTATGCATAAATCTTTAAAACTACGCAACGGATTTTGATGCGGTTTCTTTTAATGGATAGAGTGATTCAAGAGAAAGGTTTATATGTATAAGTATAATACATGCATAATATAGTAGAGAAATACTGATAATTTCCGTGGGAAGGCGGGGCGGGTCGTTAGTATATCTATAAAATTGTGGTAATTTGGTAGTTGTATTGAGTTTCTTACTGGAGAAATACCAAAAGTTCCCTTTTATGAAAATTACGGTACTCATTCCTGGCAACCTAATAAATATGATTCGTGAATATTCCCTTGAAATATGCTCAATATTCATAACATTTTGATTATTTAACCTTTACGGTAAAAAAAAATGCACTTCAAAAATCCCACTTCCGGAGATTTTTGCTGTATAGCCTTTTAAATATAAACCCGTGTAAATTTTTCATCCTCGTGACTGTTTTAGAACTTATGTAAAAAAAAGTTCTTTTTATGTGTGGAAGTTTGTAATTGGCATTTATTTAATATGTATATTTGAATCATTTGTAAATGTTGCTGTAAGCTCCCCAAATAAAATAAAATTTCTCTATCGTACATTAAAGACACCTTAATTTATATGCAGATAAAATATTTTTTTATTTTATCTACCTGCTAGCCAATGAAAACAAAAATAAGAATAATAAAAAAAAGGACTAAGTAGAATACATACATACAATCACGCCTTTATCCCTAATAGGGTAGGCAGAGCGTAAACGACCAAAATAAAGGTCGTTCTGCCACGTCTGACAAAGTTTTGAGGGTTGTTTGAGATAGATTTGTAGATATATTGCAATATACAGAAACCCTTGGATCCCTTAGATAGTTTTTACAGCATGCCTGGGAGGAAATGCAGCTGGCACATTCTATGTTTTTCTCTCGCTCCCAGTCCAGCATGAAAGTAAACTAAGTAGAATTGTGACAAGTTATAATTTATCATGGACGTTAATCCAAAATTCGCCCGATGGTGGATAGGGCCGCTGCCTCCTGAGCGATAGGTCGTGGTTCGAACCTCGCCACGTACCAATGTGTTTTTCGGTTTTCGAATTTTATATGTACGTACATTATTTGACGCTTTTTCCGTGCTTCGGAAGGCACTTTAACCCGTTGGTCCCGGTTAATATCGTTTAATACCGTAGATATTAGTCGTTAAGCCCTGTCAGAGGCTAGTGCTAAGCATTGGCAAAGTCTGTCCTAATCTAGGATTGGGTCTGGTTTCCCTTCTGGGTTGCGGTAGTCAGATGGCAGTCGTTCTGTGTAAAAACCAGTTCCCTCGTTCAATCCCCTAGATTTGGTTGCCAACTCCGTAAAATACGGGATAAGGCTAAGGAGATGATGATGGACGTTAATCCAAATATCCTAGTTACATGTTTATTTTCATTTTTCAGATGTTCAAAGGTGGAATGAACAGATGCAACGTCGAGTCTATCTCAGAAACAGTAATGATCAATAATATTGAACATACAAAGGCGTTGGTAGAAAAACTGTGTGCGTTGAGTGACAAGGACGTACAGAACATAGTAATGGATCTCATGATGGAAGTTGACTTTAAGAAATTCATTCTAATGGTAAGTGTATGGTTAAGATACTTAATACTTAACGATAAAAGAATAAAAAGTTTGTTATACAGGGTGTTAATTTAATTGCGTGCCATAGCTTAGGGGGTGTTTCTGTAACGTAAAAGGAGCTCATAAAAATGTATAATCCATCTCAAAAAAATAAAATAAAAAACTAGTCGATAGTTATTTATTATGATTTCCAGAGCTGCGCCTGGCCGCACCGCTATAACTGATCTCGCGTGACGCGCGATTAGGCGAGAACCAATCCCGCACGACGCGCGAATCGCTAGTTATAGCGGTGCAGCCAGACGCACCTTTTGGAACCATAATAAATACCGACTATTGTTTAGATTATTTTTTGAGTTGCTTTTTTATATTTTTTATGGGTTCCACGTACCCCCTAAGCAATGGCACGGAATTAAATTAAAAAGAGATACTGTATACAATTTAGAAGAGATATTCTACAAAAAAATATGATTGTAAAGTAGAATTAAAATTTGCCTTATTACTATTCAAACTGTGCAAGTTGTGAAACTAGTTTCGTGTAAGATATAATAATAAATAAATACAGTTTCTTGCAAAATGTATTTGCTTGAAGGAAGTTCTTTAGATTTACGAAAGTCTTAACACAATTACATCTTAGGTATTGATTTAATTTTAAACTGAAATTGACAGGTAGGCAACATGTTCACCAAACTAACAGGAGATGATAGAATAACGAAACTAGCGGACACTGTTACCGCGGTACTCAGAATGACAAGGCTACAGCATTTCCTGCCGAAAGAATTGGTTCAAATCTTACTGAAGGGCGAAGGGGACTTCAGCTATTTCGATTTAGAACTGTAAGTATGATGTTGATAAAGATTTCCTGCTAGTTACTTACTGTTGGGAACAAGACATGTCTCTCCCTTTTAAAGGCTCCCCAATATACATACATACATACATATAATCACGCCATTATCCCTAATGGGGTAGGCAGAGCGTAAACGACCTAAATAAAGGTCGTTCCGCCACGTCTGACAACGTTTTGAGGGTTATTTTAAGCTAAATTTGCTCCCCAACATTCTGTCTATTAATATAGACACCTATCACAACCAAGTACAAAGCTTTTTGTCAAGAGAAAAACCTTAATAGGTAGATATCAAATAATCAAAATCTAGCCGCTTTGCGTGTGATTTGAATGATTTGATACTTAAATCGATCTGTATGTTTTTGTTTTATGCAGGGTACACAAATTTGTAGATCTCTTCAAACCTACTTTCGGAGACACTGAAGGCTACGCTTCTATCAAAGAATTGGCAGACACACTAATAACAGGACTTAGATATTTGAACAAAATTGTAGCCAAAAATAACAATGAAATAGATCTGGAAGAAAATAAAGATGGTTTGAAAGTTGTGGACAAATCTTTAAATAATGCAGTACAAGTATTACAAGAAAATGAATCAATTGATATTTTCGCCATGTAAGTAAATACAGGTGCTGTAAATTATTAGTGTTACTAGTAGTAGTAGTACTACGTTTACAAAGTTTTTGTCTTTTTTTGTTAATTAGGTACTTGTAATTGCTTTTCATGTTTTTTGTTTACTTAACATATTTTTTACTCATCAATTTGTTTTGCAGCTTAGCACAAGTAACAAAATTCATCCACCGATGGTTACCAGACAACGTGAAACATGAAGTATTACTCTATTCCACGTTACTAACGAAACTCATAGAGGGCGCTAACAAAGTTATCAGTATCAACATGAATATAGAGCAGAGGGCCTATAATGTCTCCCTGAGGCACCCCGAAGGAATTAAGATCTTAGTTGGTCTGCCGAGTGCCTTTATTGCGAAGGGTTTCGATGGATTGGCTGATGCTGAAAGAACACAGGTATGTTAAAAAGGGTTGCAGCTTATTTGTGAAGAATACTATCTGTTTTACTGTGGTTAATCTTATCAAAGGCTTAAATTAAGTAAAATTATAACCGTTTATAAATCAACTTATTATGATAAAAAATTCTGTTTGATTGATTTGATTATAAGTGGGGAATAAAAATGTTTATGTTTAATATCATAAAGTTCACATATACAAGGAAATTACTTTTTGAATTATTTTGGTTCTACTATCGAAATTTGAACAATTCATTTCGTTTCTAGGTGATGACCGCAAAAATATCGACGCCTGGTCAAATGTTCTGCGACCTGTACCGCCTACAGACCTTCTTCAAGATATCTAAAGAAGACGCTACTTCACTCAAAAGTCAGCTCTGTACTGACACGTGGAAGAATTTTGTCACTGATCTCATTAGAACGTTCGGCGTCTATGAAGTTAAGGACAATGTAAGTTGATGATATTGAATTGGTTCTAGAATTTCAGTTTCAGACAAAAATACGAGTAAGCCACAATTATATCCATTCGGCGTTGTGCATGACATGACTTAACGGAAATAAGTGCACCCCCGCCCTTTTCTGTCATGAAAGTATAGAAAGGGACGGATGGCATTATATACGACAATAATTGCCAGACGACTTAAAACATCGCCGAGTTCGTACGTAGTTAGAATCGAAGGGGCCATTTTAGCCATTGACCTCAAATTGCACTGCCTATTCCTACAACTGATTATTATTCAAGAGCTGATCATAAATTAATGTTTACAATAATTGTAATAAATTAATCGCACCATGTATGTTTCAACGCTTCTTCGTAGAACAATCTAATGAGTTTTACGTGATGGCGATAAAAATTGAGGAAAAACATTGTTATTAGGCCAGTGGCTGCGATTTTTACGAATTATGTGAAATCTTCTTTGTATTGTTTTGTTTTTATAGTTTAAGGAAATCTGACCACGGAGACTCATTGCTTTTTCTTACGAAATATTTATTAATGTTATTCAAAGTTCTGTCCTTACGTGTTTTACATGTAAATGCCCTCCCCAATTTGTCAACAACCTGGGTGGCTGTTTGATCGAACTCACCGACATTTTAGGATAAGCATGACAGAAACATGAATCAGAATATAAATAAAAAGAAACCAAGCCTTATGTTTATTGAGGAAATTTGTTTGTTATCATGACCTCAAAGAACATATTCTATTCTTAAAATATTTAAGTATGTAATTTAACGGTTACAGATAAACGCAATGGCATCGTTACTCATCCAAGAGACCCTCGGCAAAGACACATCCAGCCAACTCTACACCTTGGAACACGACTTCCAAGTGTTGAAGAACTTTTCCCAAGGCCTGACGAAGTTCACGCAACAAGACCTGCCTAAAGTAAACTGGAGGTCGTTGTTCAATGTTAGTGAGAATTCAGAGTTCATGAAGACCGTGAATAAGAAAGCGCATTTGGGGAAGCAAATGTTGTAAGTATTTAGCCGTAACATTAACACCTAGCAAAATCCACAAAAAAAACAACGGAATTTACGAAAATATGGCTTCAGTGCTGGCTGGAGACTGATAAGATTTAGCAGAGATAGAGATAGACAGATAGGCATAAATCTATTAATAATTGTATATTACAAGTCAAAAATTATTAGCACTTAAGTATATCACAATAATAATCATTTAAATTTGATTACTGTCATTATCATTAAAAAAAACTGCTACTCTTACTAGGGGTTTTGTAAAAGCCAGTAGGGAAAGCGACGGTCACCAGAATGTCAATTGTCAGCCCATTGCCCAGCCCAGGAGTACCGTTACCGACTTTTACAGTACTCCCGTCAAAAGTAATTGAAAGACGTTATCATTTGCTCCCAGCCTGTCATGAAAATTTGATTAACTTTTATTTTTACCCGACTGTCAAGAAAGGGTTATATTTTTCGCGCGTAACTTGTATGTATGTATGTATGTTTTGATATTTCTTTCTTACCTCGTATCTTCGCAATGGCTGTATAGTATTTGACAATTAGGGTATCGTTTGATTGGTCTCAAGCATCCGAGTGTTCTTAGACAGAAATTCGGAATGGCGGATTTTAGGCGTTAAATTGTAAGTCTTAAAATTTTTGTTTTCGACTGAACCTATCAAGTGGGATATTAGTTGTTTTTTTTATGTAAGGACTACAGTGGGGATGTTAGAATGTTTTTGTTTTTTTTTTATAAAATAAGTACTTGTTAATAAAACTAAAAACAACAGCAATAAACATTCTCCTTAAGATAATGTAATGTGTATTGTAACATTTTTTACAGAATAATAGTCCACGGAGCATTAGCCAAAGAAGTGGTAAAACAGAACGCGATTCTCTCCTTCAAAATTAGTCCAGGACTTATAGACACCACTACCTTAGTCACCGCATTGAATAACCAATTGGATTCCACGTCTACTGAACTCGTGACCAGAGTCAGGGAGAACTACCCTTGGATCTTGGAAACCATAGTCAGGACCGCGATGAATGAGGATAAGGTAAGAGAGACCAGCGTCGCGCTCTCACAAGATGGCGGCATAAGCTGAGTAGGTCCTTTTATTGTGACGTCGCGACACGTACATTTCGGTAGCATTAACTGTTTATTTTTATGTACCTTTATCACGGATTAGATAATGGTTACTCTTTATATCATTATTTTGTTTCACTTGTGTTTGTTTTGTTTAAATATGTATTTACTGTGATGTTACTGTGTTGTGTTTGTGACGTCATAAATAATAAATGTTTTCTATTCTATTCTATTCTTAGATGGTTGCAGAATAACACTTCACATACATACATACATAAAATCACGCCTTTATCCCTTACGGGGTAGGCAGAGCGCTAAACGCCTCGTAAAAGGCGCTTTCGCCACGTCTGACATAAATTGGGGCAATTTTAGTTGCAATGTGTATTGCTATAGTGACAGGTTGTCAGCCCATCGCCTAAATTACAATACACTGTAACCCTCGAGTCCCTTTTGCTGACTTCTACAGCATGCCCGGGAGGAAGGGCAGCTGAAACATTCTACGTTTTTCTATCTCTCCCAGTCCAGCATGGAAGATTATATAACACTTCATTATATTTAAATTATTATTTTGAGCAGGGTTATTATTACCACGATGATTTTTATTTTGGTACCTCGATATTATAATCCACTCGTGGCCATGGAACTTGCAATCGTACCGAAATATCCAAGGCGCTTTAGAAATCGGGCCTTAGGGAATTTTAGATCGTTCAACTCAATCAGGGCTCTTGTCTGTGAAGTAATCGCCATTCGGATCAATTTTGTGTAAGTTTCTTGACATCCTGGTACGTACAGACAAGAGCCCTGCTCTTAAATTTAAAGAAGAAGAACTCAATCAGAAAAACACGACCAAAATAGTAGTTTTATCAACGACTAAGTGCGTTTAAATTCATTCTAATCCGAGTCAGCCTTCCTAGTAATTGTATGATAGCTTGTGTGTATAGGAGCATATACATTACATATGAATATGTATTTGATATAGATAAGTGCACAAACGCCCTACAAGGCCGATGAAAATAGAGCAACTGATCTCCCGTTAAACTTTTACGAAGTTTGGGAGAATATATTTATAATATCAATGTACAACTTTTATATGATAAAATAAATTAAAAAAAAAAAAAAAAAAAAATATGCAATTATGTACTTTACTTTGATTTATTTTCAGACGCACAAATCTCTATCGACTCACAGTGAAGTTATAATGTGCAATGGACTGGACAACGCTTTGACTTATTTGGAACTGCCGCAAAATGTTGACCAAGATGACTTGGTCAACACTCTGTGTGATATTTCTATGGCTATCGAGAACGGTCTGAAGAAAGATTCTATGTTTGGCAAAGCTGTAAGTATTTGTTCATAAATGTTATACCGGGTGTAAGGGACAGCGTCCCGCAAACTGATAGGGGTTGCGACACTGAACAACTATCAGCAGGATATTTTTCAGGAAGTGAAAAAAAAATGGCTTTTCCATACAAAATGTTCACCTCGATCAGACAACTTGTATGGAAAAGCCTTTTTTTTACTCGCCGAAAAAATTTTTTATAGTGTCGTTGACTGAGCAACCCCAATTAGTTTGCGGGACGCTGTCCCTTACACCTGGTATAAGTTTTGTACGATTTTCTTTTATAGTTAGTGCGAAATGAAAGCATAGAATGTGCCAGTAGCTTTTTCTCCCGGGTATGCTTTCTTACACACTCCCTTGCCCTTATCCCATTATTTGGGATCGGCGCAGTATGTTTTCTTCTTCCATTCATCCCTGTCAGCCTCAGTTCGACATTAACACCTGTTTTCAACATATCATCTTTCACACAGTCCATCCACAATAGCGATAGAATATACAAATTTAGCTCCTTTTGGGCTAAGCATGCTGTAAAAACCAGCAAAGGTAATCAAAATCAAAGATACCAGCACAAAACTCGTCGTTGTTTGAATAGGAATTTATATTACATACAACGAATCCAAACAGGATTTTTTTTATTAAACCAGAAGTTCCAAAGCAACTAAAGTGTTTATTTTAATGAACAACACTTGTACAAATCTGAAGAATTATATACAGACAATGTACTTACATTAAATACGCTTTAACATTAACAATCTAATAAAACTGTTTTCGCTATCATTTACTATGAAAATTCATTTTTGAAGGGGCTTCCTATCTGCAGTATACTCTGAGGTCCTTCTACTAGCTTTTACAAACTGCCCTAGAAAAGAGTAGCGTTCTATGTTTTAATACATACGATAAATATAATCCCGCCTTTAACCCTAATGGGGTAGGCAGAGCGTAAACAACCTGAACAAAGGTCGTTCCGCCAGGTCTGACCAAGTTTTGACGGTTATTTATGATAGATTTGTAGGTATACTGCTTTTGTGACAGGTTGTCAGCCTAACGCTTAAATTGCAATATACAGAAATCCTCGTATCCCTTAGCTGGTTTTTACAGCATGTCCGGGAAGAAATGCAGCTGGCACTTACTATGTTTTTTTATCTCGCTCCCAGTCCAGAATGAAAGAATGTTTTATCAATTGCTCTATCAATCTCTTAAATTTATTTATGACTATTTCAGCTAGAAGCCATAAGCCTTGGGAAACACCACGGCTCAGGCGTCAAATGGACAACACTCATCAATGGACTGAAGGATCTTTATGTGAAGCTGGATAGAGACTATCCGTACTTGTTTGAGTACAACACATATGGGCTGAGTGAAGATATGAAGGTGCAAATTGATAGATTGGTGGAAGAGGCGAAGAGATTGTGGTTCGGAGACCAGAGTATAGGCAGGAGCGTGCACTTAGGGTAAGTATATGATTACTGTCTTATAGGAAACTAGCGACCCGCCCCGGCTTCGCACGGAAATTATCAGTGTTTCTCTACTATATTATGCATGTATTATACATATAAACCTTCCGCTTGAATCACACTATCCATTAAAAGAAACCGCATCAAAATCCGTTGCGTAGTTTTAAAGATTTATGCATACATAGGGATATAGGGACAGAGAAACCGACTTTGTTTTATACTATGTAGTGAAGAAATCAGTATGTAAATAAGGGTCGGTAGTGTCACAGCATATATAATAGTACAACATACAGAATGGACAGTCACCTCCCCCCTCCCCAGTCTGACTGACGTCACACCCCGCGCCGGTTCCTACCCGCGCTGATTAAAAAAATCTATATCTTGGTAACTAATAGTCGTATCGAAATAATTCATTACACATTTTTTCTTCCATGCTGGACTGGGAGAGATAGAAAAACATAGAATGTTCCAGCTGCCCTTCCTCCCGGGCATGCTGTTGAAGTCAGCAAAAGGGACTCGAGGGTTACAGTGTATTGTAATTTAGGCGATGGGCTGACAACCTGTCACTAAAGCAATACATATTACAATCTAAAATTGCTCTCAATTTTTGTCAGACGTGGCGAAAGCGCCTTTTACGAGGAGTTAAACGCTCTGCCTACCCCGTAAGGGATAAAGGCGTGATTTATGTATGTATGTATGCATTTTTTATCTTCAACTGACAATATGATGAGCAAGAAATCTAAAAGTAAGAATTTTCATAATTATCAAATAACATATTTCAACCGCTGAACGTACTGTATGGAACTTTATAAAGGTGTTCCATAGTCCATAGCCCTAATTTATTAAATTGTGATTTCAGTTTGAACTTCGGCTTCCGTCTATTGGACCTGATAGACCGCGATATCTTCAACATCACCAATACAAGTTGGCAGAAGATGAAGTACAGTTTGTTCGCTCTCAGCGGACCACTGACTGTCACCAATGATTTCATTCATACAGCTGCAGGTAAGAAATAATCTATATCAATACATATTCAGTTTAAACTTCGGCTTTAGACTGTTAGATCTGATAAACCGCGATATATTCAACATCCTACAACTTGTCACTACAGTAATACAAAACTATCTCCGATCAGCCGAGGTGCGCGCCCTAGTGGGCGCCCTTAGGCAGTTGTCATTAAAGGGTGTAGATTGCGTGTAGCAACTCCCCGCCTTTAGTCCGGTGACGCAATATATACACTTTGTAGTATGGTGCAAATAGGTCCATCAAAAACAAAAAAGTAATATAAATTCCTTACTGAAATTACATTGAATATTTGAGAGTATATGTTCGGCTTTTCACACAAGGTTTGATAATAATTATAAGTTATTTGTGGTAAATACGGTGGAGTGACGACATCAAAAAATAGCCGCTTCCATGGTGGCTCCAGATAGAAGACACTGGCATGACAGAAAGGAGGCTTTCACCAAGAAAATAGTGGTTGAAACTGAGAAGAAGAAGATGGCAATAGATTATTTTTTATTGAGTAGATTTGCAATATCCCGCTTACCGCTACGCATTTTTCTTTGACCCAAAGGTTGCCTGGAAGAATTTGCTACCTTAGCAATAAGGCCGCCTATGTTGTACTTGTTTTTTGTTGTTATCTGTTGTGTTGTATGATTTGTATTCTTACGTGCAATGAAGTATTTTTATGTTATGTTATGGTGGTATTCGACCACATTAGATTTTTGGTTTAATTCATAAAACGAATGGTTCAAAGACGCGATAACTTGATCAGAGCGATGGTCATAAGCTAAAACTGTTATCAGTTATCACTTTTGTTGCAGCAATTTATCAAAACGAAAGTTTTATATCGAACCTGCCACCCGCTACTGTGAATGCCCTGCGCAGGATCATACCAAACATACCGCAGTTGTTGATGGATGGGGCCGATATTATAGTCAACGATAATACGGAGGTAAGGCATGTTTATAGTAGTCGTTTTAAAAAGTGCTATAGTAAAAGCATGTATGTATATAGTACTATTATATATTCTGTGGTAAAAGTACCAAAGATGACCTAACCGATGAACCCATGAATTTCGAAACCGCCTCTGACGTGATATCTATTAGTTGGCTCGATTCTAGATACCACAGGCAAATTTTTAATACTTTAATATAATTTACAATTATATAAAAAATTTGCTTGTTTGTATTATTTTGTGTAGGTGCAACTTTATTTAGCATTTATTTAAACTATGGGTGAAATGCCTGAAATAATGATATTTTATTTTATTTTATTTATTTATTTTGTTTATACTAAAATTTAAGTCTATCTGTCACTTTCAAAACAATAAAATTGAAAAAGGACAGGCGATTTATACACTTTGTCCGCTAGATTTTGACGCGCTTTTGCACGTTTCCCCTGTATTTCTGTAAATTTTACGTTTTGCTTTACTTCTTAGTCCTGCTTTAAGACATTTCATTTAGAAATAAGCAGTACCTGTTGTTTCTTGATTCCCATGTAATTATTCTGTTTATGTTTTTGTGTACAATAAACTGTTAAATAAATAAATTTTATCCGCCATATCATATGAAGGCGGATAAAAATAACGCATACAACCACCGACTATAAATCAAAAACCGCAGAGAATAGATCTCCTGTCCTTTTCCAATGTGTTTAGTCTGAAAGTAACATATAGATTTTAATTTTAGGTTTAGCCGGTGAACCTAGAATTAAGCCCAATATCAGCCATCGAATCTGACAGCTTAACGTGCCTTTAAAGCATGAAGTCATGTTATTTTTTCAGAGAATCAGTTATCTTAGCCAAACTCAAATTGGCCAAACTTCAACTAATCTCACGAAGTGATTAAAAATCATTCCAACTTACGATCGACAGCCCGCACCTCAGACCTAAGCTCTGTTTAAACAGGTGTCATTTAATTTAATTTGAAATAAAAAAAATCCATGCTGGACTGGAAGCGAAAGAAAAACATAGAATGTGCCAGCTGCATTTCCTCCCGGGCATGCTGTAAAAACCAGCTAAGGGATCCGAGGGTTTTGGTATATTCCAATTTAGGCGATGGGCTGACAACCTGTCACTACAGCAATATACCTACAAATCTATCCTAAATAGCCCTCAAATCTTTGTCAGACGTGGCGGAACGACCTTTGTTCGTTTACGCTCTGCCTACCCCTTTAGGGATAAAGGCGTGATTATATGTATGTATGTATGAAATAATTGTTTTATTCCTCCTTCTAGCTAGAACCAATACTGTCACTCCTAAATGCGGAGCCACCCTGGCCCTGCTCCTCAACCAGCCTATCCTCGCTGCTGCCGCTCAGCCCAGGATCCATAGAGGCTGTAGAAGCTATAGAGACAATCCTTTGCATGGATATGGACTTCACTGATGAGTGGAAGATGTATCTTGAAGAAAAGAATGTCACTTTGTTCGTAAGTGTTCATGTTTCCATTATTTCATTCATATAATCACGCCTCAAGAGCGTAAATGACGCAAACAGAGATCGTTTCTACACGACTGACAAAGTTTTGAGGTCTATTTAAGATAAATTTGTAGGTATATTGCTGTAGTGACAGGTTGTCAGCCCATCGCCTACATTGCAATTGGCTGAAACCCTCAGATCCCTTAGCTGACTTTTACAGCGTGCCCGGGAGGAAATGCAGCTAGTACATTCTATGTTTTTCCCTCGCTCCAGTCCAGCTTGGAAGTTCATGGTTTACTTTGCTAATTTCCTTACGTCACAGAATGTCCCTTCGTAGCAAAATGTCCCTTTCCAATAAAATCGCCCGCCAACCCAACAAAAAAGCCAACTCGCTAATAAACTTATAAATATACTAGCGACCCGCCCCGGCTTCGCACGGAAATTATCAGTGTTTCTCTATTATATTATACATGTATTATACATAAAAACCTTCCTCTTGAATCACTCTATCCATTAAAAGAAACCGCATCAAAATCCGTTGCGTAGTTTTAAAGATCTAAGCATACATAGGGATATAGGGACAGAGAAAGCGACTTTGTTTTATACTATGTAGTGATTGGCATTTCCACACATCGAAAAATGCAAGGAATCTGCTTGTTACTGGGCTTTGCGAGATGGTAGTTGCAAGGTAGAGTAGGTTCTTGGTGAGCCTACCACCATCTGAGTGTATATGTAGTTATGGCAAGCCTATGATTCTGTTACCCAATGCGGATCTTACAACACCGTCCTAACTAAACGTATTTCCACAGGACCTCAAAACATTCAACACAACCACCTACCCTTCTCATGTGTTCCTCAAATTCTCCTCATCATTGGACGGCCTCATCGAAGACGGGTTCCTTTTAAGCACCGTAGTTGAAGACCTGAAGAAACAGTCTGATGATGAGGGCATCTGGAGCTTTGCCTGGAAACGTGTTGTCGAGATACTGAAGAGAGATGATAGAGATATTTTGTTCAAGTAAGTTTCCTGAAAATTTCAGTTAATCAGAAGAAAAAAAAAAACTCTTAAATTATGAAGAAGATATAGATTTATATGTCCAACTCTTTATTTTCTTGCGTGCCCCCTAAAAAGTCCGTCATACAGGTGATTTAGGCTGCAATGTCCTAACCTTTCTCACAAACTTAAAACGTGAACTTTAAACCTTTAGGTTGTGACCCCGAGGATCAGACTGCAAAATATTATTTCCACTGCCTAAAAGTATAGCCCTTAGTGCCCAATTATTGAATAACTTATGTAAATGAACCGTGGAATAGGAAGTTAATTTTAATTATATTACTTCGTTTTGTCCACAGAAAGTTCCTATTAAAGGTAGACACAGCTCTAACCTCCATCAACACTACATCTACCCCAGTTGTCCCCCTTCACATGATATGGGGGGAATACCTCTCATGTTACAGCGGACAAATGCAAGAGAACTGCAGAGCTATAGGCCGAGAGACTTGGAAGAGGACTCTGCAATTTATTGGGGTTATATTCAGGGATGTGGCTAAAGATCTGATGGAGTATTTCACTGAGAGCAATGGTAAGTGTGTTTAGTATTCTTATTTGTATATTTCAAGGACTACAGATGGCGCCACATCAAGAAACACAAGTTCTGAAACGCGGTATCGAAGTTTTCTCACGATCTGCAGATATACGAGTTCTAAACTTGCCCGGTTGGACTTCGGACTCCGACCAGGCGGGTAGCTACCCTTTCCCATCCATCATCACTTAGCCAATTGGCTTTAACAATCAACTCGTAAAAACTTAAATAAATAGGTAGACAAGTTCTGCTAGCCCAGTTTTTCCCCTACATATGATATGGGGAGAATACCTGTCATGTTACAGCGGACAAATGCAAGAGAACTGCAGAGCTATAGGCAAGGAGACTTGGAAGAGAACTCTGCAATTTATTGGGGTTATATTCAGGGATGTCGCTAAGGATTTGATGGAGTATTTCACTGAGAGCAATGGTGAGTGTGTTTTGTATTATTATTTGTATGTTTCAAGTAGTTGTAGTCTACAGTTGGCGCCATATCAAGATACAAGTTTTTCTCTCTCTCTGGATCTGCAGATATACAATTTCTAAACTTTTTCGGTTGGACTTTGGTCCCCTGGTCACAACACCCGACCATCATCAGTTAATCAATTTGCTTCAACAATTTATCTCCTAAAAACTCATATAAATAAATAGATAGACAAGTTATGCTACCCCAGTTTCCCCAATACATATAATAACTCTCTTGTGACAACATGAGGACTCTGCAATTTATTGGGGTTATATTCAGGGATGTCGCTAAGGATTTGATGGAGTAGTTCACTGAGAGTAAGAGTGTTTTGTTTCAAGAAATAAGTTCTGCTCCATTGGACTATGCAATCCAGGACTATCCATAAAAGCTGCAGACATTTAGGGTCGACGAACACATAGAAAAATACTCTTCGGTCGATAAAAAATTTACCAGGGTGTAAGGGACAGCGATCGATCGGTCCGAATGTCTTTTACTTCACAGACAAGAGCCCTGCTCTTAAATTTAAAGAAGAAGAAGGGACAGAATCCGGCGTACTGATAGATGATGCTCGGTCGACGAAATGTCAGCAGGATCTCTTTTCAAGTATACTGAAGAAACCAGTAAAGGGACCCAAATAAACTATAGACTGACAACTCGTCACTACTCGTCGCTACATAGTTCTTTTTGAAATATCCTCAAAAATCTGACGTGGCGAAAACCGCTTCTGTTAGTAATATGCCTATTGCCTACCCAAGTCTTCTTCTTAGCGAGTGGATTCTCGAGTCAAACAACGACCCGATGAACCCTGGTGTCAGAGTTTTCAAACCGCCTAGAAGCACAGCTATTAGGCATCTGACATGGTTTGAGTAACGACCACTATTAAAGACAGCCGGGACTGACGGCTTAACGTGCCCTCCGAAGCACGGAATCCATTTTATTCCAATCAGGTGGATCAAGCCTGTTATCTGTTATTTTTTTGTACCCATAACTACAAATAAAGTTCTGATTCTGACTCTGGGGAAAATCTCACAAAGTGATAAATAGACAAATATCAACTTTGTGTTCTCCCCTGGGAATCGAACCCAGGACCTCCGGATCGTGAGCCCATGGCTCTGACCACTAGACCACGGAGGCAGTTACCTACCCAAGTAAGTAAGCGAGTTCATGTTTATGTTTTTTTCTAGAACGTCACGCTACTCCACTGCAACTGCTAGGATTCACGCGAAACACGCCGCTATTCGAAATGTATGAAAAACTACCAGACCTTATGGGAGTTCTACTGCACAGTTATTTCGACTACGGGTTTATGAGCCAGGTAAGGGTAGGATAAGAACATAACCTCATCTCTCTAGCCTTATCCCGTATCTCACGGGATCGGCTAACTAATCTTCTGGTATGTACCTGACCTCCGCAACCCAGAAGGGAAACCAGACCCAATCCTAGATTAGGTCAGGAGTTTCCAAGCCGCCAATGCTTAGCACTGGTCTCTGACATGGCTTAACGACTAATGTCTACGGTATTTAACGATATTAACCGGGACCAGCGGCTTTAACGTGCCTTCCGAAGCACGGAAAAAAAGCCGAATAAACGTACATATGAAAATCGAGAACTAAAAAACACATTGGTACGTGGTGGGATTCAAACCACAACCTCCCGCTCAGGAGGCAGTGGCCCTATCCACAACGCCATCGACCAAGCACAAGCACAAAACAAATGTTAAATTTTATTTATTTATTTAACAGTTTATTGTACACATGAACACACACAGGACAATTACAAAAGAAATTCAGACGCAACAGGCACTGCTTATTTCTACAAAGAAATTTTTTACATCAGACCTAATAATGTAGTGATAGCATAAAACATAATGCAGATAAGACGTGCACAATTAAAATATTTTATCAACATGAGCAGTACATAAATATACTCGTACAACAATGACAAGAATAAATTAACAATATAATACTTATAAACATATACTTATCCTAAATATGATAGATAAATATATACAATACATATAGATACATACAATATATAAATACATACTATGGATTACTTAGGGAAAGATAATGTTCTTCCTTCATCCTTTAGTGGGCTTCTACTTCTTTTACTCCGAATATCTTTAACCATACATAATCACGCCTCTCTAACTTTAACCACCCAATATTAATCCTAGTTTGACCTTACATTAAACTGGACAGTTACTATTTTAATACATTCATACTATATCGCCTGTATCCCTAATGGGGTAGGCAGAGTGTCAACGACCCTAACAAAGGTCGTTTCGCCACGTCTGACAAGTTTTGAGGGTTACGATAGAACTGTATATTGCTGTAGTGACAGGTTGTCAGTCTATTATTATATTATTACCTAAATTACAATATACCCTCGAATCCCTTAGCTGGTTTTTACAGCATGCCCGGGAGAAGATGCAGCTGGCACATTCTAAGTTATTCTGTCGCTCCTAGTCCAGCATGGAAGCTACTATTTTAATAAACTGGATTTAATTATGGTGTAATCAGTAATTAGCAAACCATGGTAAAAATATTGTAACGAGGCAATAATAAATTTAAGGACATGGCTACTGTGTGTTTTTATCATACACTGTGATAATTAAAAAGCTGTCTGCTATTTACTTCCATGCTGAACTGGGAGCGAGAGAAAAACATATAATGTGCCAGCTGCATTTCTTTCTGGGCATGATGTAAAAACCGGATAAGGGATCCGAGGGTTTCTGTATATTGCAATTTAGGCGATGGACTGACAACCTCCCAACCAAAGTCACGACAGCAATATACCTACAAATCTATCTTAATTAACCCTCAAAAATTTGTCAGACGTGATAGAATGACCTTTGTTTAGATCGTTTACGCTCTGCCTACCCCATTAGGGATAAAGGCGTGATATGTATGTCTGCTTTTTCTTATGACGGTCACTGACGTTACAGATGATAGGACCGTTTTTGTTTATAGGATGATATTCAATACGACTGTCATAATATTAAATATGTTCTTCTTCTTCTGTCGAGTGGGTATCGATCCATGGACCCGATGAACCCTGGTGTCAGAGTTTTTAAACCGCCTAGTAGCACAACTATGAGGCCTCTGACATGGTTTGAGTAACGACCACTATCAAAGACAGTGACTGGGACCGACGGCTTAAATATGTTTAAAATATTCATTTATTCTCTTGCAGATTCGTCGCGCGACCCTTTCCCAGTTCTGGGACTGTGAAGCCATCCTCACGTCTATGGTTCCGCCACCCGGGAGTATTATAGACGCAGCAGTGTTGAAGCGAATACAACCTTATGTTTGCGCCTCATTTCTTTACTGGCTGGGCTTGCCTCGAGGAGAAAACAAGTTCATCGACGTCGTTGCTAAGCCTGTAAGTACAATAATACAATACAAAACAAAATTCTATGTTGCACAAAGAAACACATTCAACAAAAATAAAAACGAACAACGTGACAGTACAATATAGGCGGCCTTATTGCTCAAGCAGCAATTTCTACCAGGCAACCTTTGGGTATAGAAATTGTACAAGCAGAAAGCGGGATAGTGCATATTACTACATATAATACTTAGACAATATTTACACACTATTAAATAAATATTTCTATAAAATATACTGATATATATCTTATGATAAACTAATAATGATCTACTCGTACATAAGCACAGAGTAAATATGACTACTTCGTAGGTGCATGGGAAATACAATAATAAATAGAGAGTTTTACCAAACAATAAAACTTACCTATTATTTTTCCATGAGATATCCGGAATCCATATTGAGTGAAGCATTGCCATTCGTGCGTTCGATTGGCGCCTTTATTCCCTTTGCCGTGTGCGCCTACTGCGCCCTCTAGTGTTTGTTGGGCGAAATGCTAAACTGGTAGTGGAGCGATAGCATAGCGCACACAATTTTTTACATCATTATAGAACTCAATAATGTACCAGGTAGGAATTACCTGGATTCCGGATATCTCATGGAAAAATAATAGGTAAGTTCTATTGTTTGGTAAAACTCTCTATTATTTGTTCCGTTTTCGATATCCGGAATCCATATTGAGTGATGTGTTTGATTTCTCCTGGTACCCATATAATATTATGACGCTATAATGTGACACTCATTCGTGGAACATGAATGACCAGTTTTTTTTTTTTTTTTTTAATTAATTAGAATATAATCAATTGCTGCTTAATATTATTAGTTTGATTATTGCATAGCATTGAAATAATTAGATAAAGAAACTCGATTAGTAAATTCTTGCGAATCAGCAATGATCTCTTTCTGATAAAATTTTCGGAAAGTATGTTCTTGTTTCCAATTACCAGTAGAAAGAATTTGATCAATTGTAAATTGCTCTACCCAATTAAGCGAGGCAACTGCTGAACGAATAGAGCCTGGTGTTGCATCTATACCTGCTTCTTTCATCACCGATTTGATCCAGCCTCCGATGATAGTCCTTGTAGCAGGTTTAACTTCACGTCTTGCTGTTATGAATAAATTTGGCAAATTACCTTCCTCACGGCGCTGACTGGAAACTTGCACTAGTTGACGCACCCAAAACACACAACATAAATTTTGATCTGGGTGTTTCGATAGTTTCCAGCCAGATTGTCTGTGGCGTATGTTGTCAGTTTTAGAACCAAATGACGGCCACAACACAATAGCATCTCCTTCATCAATTAAGCTTTCAGGGTCTATATTCAAAAGTGTGAGATCATGTACTCGCCTTCCAGATGATAATAGTAATAAAACTGCCGCACGTCTCGAAACTTGATATAGATTATTTTGGTTTGGTGTATTAGAACTCAAATACTGTAACAGCAATTTAGGGTCCCAAATTGGAGGTTTGTTTTTCTTTTCCTTCGCAACAGAAATTGCTTTCAAAACATGTTTTATGAAAAAATTTGAAGACAGATCTACATTTGTGGTAAGATTTGTAAATGTTGCTATTACAGACTTGTGTACCAGTATAGTTCTATACGCTAAACCTTGTTCATTATGTAAAAAGGCTAAATATCGAGCTACTTCTGCAGGGCTAGGACTTTTAAAACATACAGAATTTGATGAGCACCATAACTTCCATTTCTTCCACACAGGCGTATAAGTGTTTAAAGTAGATTTTCGCCAACTAGACAAGAGTAAAGATTTTTCTTGCTCTGTCCATTCGTCAATTACCTCTAACCACCCAAAATTAGCCATGCTTCCAAATGAATTTGATTGATTTCGGGCGGGTGTAGCCCGGTCTTTGTGTCCACCAAAACTTGTGGAAGGTCCTGGATCCGGTACGGCGGTTGAAGTGCTCGTCGCTTGAGATCTGCTGTCCAAAAGGCTTTGGTCCATTTCGGAGCAATCATTATATATTTCCCGCGAGCAGTGTTGAGGTGTGCAAGTACCTGGGGTATCAAGTTTGGAGGCGGGAACACCCATGCCAGATTGAATAACCACTGGCGACAGAATGCATTGTGAAACAGTGCCTGTTGGTCGTGTGTGTCTCTCGATACGTAAGTCTCGACTACCCGGGCTGTTTTCGATGCGAATAGATCCACCTCTGGAGTCCCCCACCTCAGAAAAATTGTTCGAGTCGCTTGGGCTGTGAGATGCCATTCCGGACAAACTTTCTGACGAGATAAGGCGTCTACTTCGGTGTTGTACCTTCCGGGGAAATACTGGGCTGTCAGGCATACCTGCAGTTGATCGAGGAGCGAGAGAAGCTGTCTTGTCAAATCCAGCAACTTCTTCGACTTTGTGCCGCCTTCCTTGTTGATGTACGCCACCACCGTCCGATTGTCCGTTTGTATGAGAACATGAGCGTTGTGAATCCGGTGACGTTGCTCTTGAATCGCGGCGTATACGGCGTAAAGTTCTTTGCGATTTACATGCCAGGATTGTTGTTGTATTGTCCACTGACCTGTCATCATTATCTCTCCAAGTTGAGCTCCCCATCCGCTGTCGGAAGCGTCCGTCGTCAACAGGTGGGTTATCGGGTCGTTGTGAATTGGCATTGTCCCTGAGGCAGCATCCAACCACCATTGCATTTCTTCGGCAACTGGATCTGGTAATGCGAACTTCCTGTGTGGATGCTTCTTTGACAACTGCCGACTGTAGTGTTGCATTGTTCGACAGTGTAACCTCCCTCTTGGAACTACGAAAGTGGCAAAGTTGAGTCTCCCCAAAAGTGACTGGGCTTGTTTGAGGGACCAACTGCCTTTTGACATCTGTTTCTGTAGTGCATTGCGTAGCGTTATGCACTTCGGCTCTGACAAGGACTTCGTATTGAGCTCGGTGTCCCACGTTATGCCTAGAAACTCCAGGCGACGAGTCGGAGCCAGAACAGATTTGTCGAAATTGATTGTCCAGCCGAGCCTCTGCATCAGGTCGATCATGAAGGTGACGTGGCAGCACAGGAGCTGTTGACTCTGATTCGCTAGCAGAAAATCGTCTAGGTAGACTACGCACCTTATATTGTGAGACCTCAGATACTCCGCTATCCAGTTGGTGACAGAGGCGAAAGTCCTTGGTGCTGATGAGAGCCCGAACGGGAGACTCGTCATTTGTAGGAGTTTTCCTTTGTAGCTTAGCCTCAAAAATCGACGATGTTCTGGGGCAATTGGCAAGTGAAAGTATGCCTGGCTGAGATCCAGTTTGGCCATCCAGTCCTTGTCCTGTAGGAAGCTGGGTACACGGAAGTGACTGAACAGCTGAAAGTCTTTCGTTTTCACAAATCTGTTCAGTTGCTTTAAATTGAATATCGGTCGAAACGAACCGTCTGGTTTCGGTACGAGGAAGAATGTTGATAGGTAGCTGGGTGATGGCTCCACTTCCTCCAGAACTTGAGATAGCAGCATGCTGTCGATTTGTTTCGTCATATGGCTGCTCTCTTTTGTTTTGAAACAATCCATAACCAGACGATCCGGATAAACTAGGGGAGGCTTTAACATGAAAGGGATGCGCATACCTGTTACAATTTTGCAGATTTGATTTGGTGCACCAAGATCCTCCCAAACATGTTGAAATTGCCGAAGACAGCCCCCCCGAAATGGCCGCGAGTCATGCGCGGCGATTCTTATACTTTGCTGGTGAATCAGAACGACGTTTTTTACCTTTGTCGTTCTGTCCGTGTCTTGAATTACCTGACTTCTTGTCCGAAAACGGTCTTGTAGATTTTTTAGGCTTTCCTTTTCTGTTAGAGTTGTTGCGAAAGGACTTTTCGTTATGAAATTTACTTGTAGAAGGTCTGGGATTATCTTCAGGTTTACGGTCTTTGTTATAATTAACTGATGTCGGTCGTTGCGATGATTGCGCAGCCGGTACAGTAGTTAATTTTTCTGCCCCCCCGCTATTGTTTTAATGTAAGTGTTTACAGACTCACCATCGAAAAGAAATTCTGCACTCGGGGGTATTTTCTTGATCGCCTCGCTGTGATACTCGTCAGGTATGTTTTTCAACAGAAGTTCTCTGCGAGAGTTAATTGTATCAGCACGCCTACCGCAAGCCATTTGTAAAATATCGTCTGTAGTTTTCATGTACATGGAATTTTTACTTAATCTTCAATCTTAGAAAAGAGTGACGTGGGCGTTAGTGCTGTATCTTTTTCACCGGCCCAGTCAATCAGTCCTTGTAACGCTTTACATAAATATTCTTTTTGCATTAAAATACCGTTTGTCATAGCAGCAAAAGAACGTTCCACCAGATGCAAACGATATTCTTCAGATGATTGGGATTCGAAACGTTTTAACTCATCATTTATACTCAATTCAACAAAACCGGGGGTAGTGACATATTTCTTTTGAACTTCAGCAAAACGAATAGCATTCCAATCACTAGATTTAAATCTTTGCAATTCATTTAACTTATTTACATAAGCATCATTTGATCTAGGATAGATCGGATCTTTCACTACTGTAGTCGGTTCGGAAAGTTTTAACTGACCTTTGTTATTTTCTGTACAGTTGGGAGGTACTAACCCAAGCTCTGTCGGCGCCTGGGTGGCCGTAGGTTGTCCGCCGCTGGTACTAGTAGCCTGAATGCCAGCATCGTCAGAATTGCCAGCATCCCCAGAATTGCCAGTTTTGCCAGCATTGCTAGTATTACCAGTATTGCCAACAGTGTTTCCCGTGGTATTAGCACTGCTATTATCCATTGCTGGTAGCTTTGATGCTTGCGAATGTGCTATCAGGTTCGTTAAAAAAGCAACTTGTTGCGATAAAAATTCAAACTGTGGATCACTTACAAGACGCGCTCGTTTGGACTTACGAGCGGTGGAATCCTTATCTCCTTGCGGTAGTTCTTCGGTCCCAGCACGTGTCGGCTGCTCGCCTGACTCCACACGTGGTGGTTGCTGGCCTGCTTCCGCACGCTGCTGGTCACCGGCCTCATCTTCCGAACTCGAAGACGACGTTGTACTATCCGAACTCGAATCCTCGTAACTACGTTTTTTGGAAACAGGTGCGTCCAAATTTTCGTGATTGGAATCCATGGCAAAGGGAATCGAATACTTTTTGAAAATAAATACGTTAAAATTTTAAACTTTTGTCTCAAAACGAAAATCAAAAAGCACTCCGCGTCTACGTCCGAACGCAACGAAAGACGACGCTATAATGACGTAAAAAATTGTGTGCGCTATGCTATCGCTCCACTACCAGTTTAGCATTTCGCCCAACAAACACTAGAGGGCGCAGTAGGCGCACACGGCAAAGGGAATAAAGGCGCCAATCGAACGCACGAATGGCAATGCTTCACTCAATATGGATTCCGGATATCGAAAACGGAACAAATAATAACCAATATAACACGGCTAGCAGACCGCACTAATGTTCTTACGTAAGAGTCTTTCCGATCAATGAGTCTTCTTCTGTCGAGTGGGTATCGACTCTATCGACCCGGTGAACCCTGGTGTCAGAATTTTTAAACCGCCTAGTAGCACAACTATCAGGCCTCTGACATGGTTTTAGTAACGACCACTATCAAAGACAGCGACCGGGACCGACGGCTTAACGTGCCCTCCGTAGCACGAAATCTTTTTGTTTTCGGACAATCAGGTGATTCAGCCTGCAATGTCCTAACCAAACTGGGAAAAAAATGACAAAGTGATAAATTCTCAAATATCAACATTGTGTTTCCCCCCTGGGAATCGAACCCAAGACCTCCGGATAGGGAGACCATGGCACTAGCCACTAGACCACGGAGGCAGTTGTCAATGCAGCAGTGATCAAAGAGTAAGCACCTATTAATTAATGATCACTTAGTTTTCATCCTGTATATAATGGTATTCCCAGCATTTCTAGCCCACCTGACCATTTTTCTACTCGAGAAATCCAGTAGCGATCTCATTCCAAAACTAACTCAAGACCGTTTTTTTCAGAACTACTATTTCTACAATTTGCCTGCACAAAATCTTACAAGCAGTTACGAAGAGGCATACACGGTTATCACGAATTTTTCTAAGTTTTTGATTGAAATTGCTAACAAAAACCAAACAATACTCACTGAAGAAGATATTAAACTGAACAGTATTCAATATAAACTTGAAAAAGTTGTCGATTCAGTCATTAACTACAGATTGAATGAAAGCGATTCATCTTATAAAAACTTCTACGATATCAATAGAAAACACTTCACAACTTCCATTTATCTGACAAGAGTAGTTTCTATAATCAATAAACTAGCTGAATCTATAGACACACAAAGTATTGATGATCTAAATATAACAGACGAAAAAGAAAAGAAAAAAATCGAAACAGAATTGTCTACTATAAAGAAAACGTTTAAAAGAAGACCAACAGATATCTTAGCAGTACATTTTGATGTTCTTACTGATGTACTATGGAGAAACGATAACTATACATTGATAGATGCTATAGAAACCACATGTAACGATATGAAAAACAATGATACTTCTAAAGTACTGTTAGTTGATAATAACAGAGTGAAAAATCAAATATGTGCAAAGAACTACAAAGAAATATACAAAGGTTTAGAGAAGAATCTGGTTGATGATTATATAGATGCAAGAGCAAGTCTTCTGAATTTAGTGAATATGTTGAAAAGTGGTGATGATAATAATGTCACGGACATCTTTGAATTTCTGAAACAAAGGTAAGTGTTGAAATACTGAACTTAGCAAGTTTTAGATGGTTTAAGTATAACATTTATGTGCTTTTTATTTATTTATCGTATGGCATTATATGCTGCAAGGTCCAGAGGACATTATTATTGTTAGGTATTGTTTATTGAACGACCTTTGTTCAGGTCGTTCACGCTCTGCCTACCCCATTAGGATAAAGGCGTGATTATATGTATGTATTTATCTGTATTTTTTTTTTCAGGAAACAACTGGTCGCCTCCCTACAGCGTTCAATCAAACATTCCTTCGACCTCGGCATCCCGGTGTACCTACAATACCTGCAGAGCAACTTGCATCACTATGACGTCATCGCTTCCTTCCTCACTGGGGAAGACTGGTGGGGGGAATTGAGACGGCTGTATGATGGAGCGAGAGGAAAGAGCTTCCTTGATTCGGTTGAGAACAGCTTTGATATTGTTGGGGATGTGCTGAGCGGGTTTGATAGGATACATGTAAGTTTAAAGATATTCTGCTCTGATTGCTGTTTTGTTGTTTCTCGCAAACGGCCGCTTCCCTGAAAGTCCCATTTCAACGTACTCATTTCATTAAAAAAAAATTATTTTAGTGGTGGGAGTCTATTCTAAGTCCCTATAAATCTTGTACAATTTTTCAGCTGGTACGTCTTCTCCGCGAGATAAACCTGAACAACTCGGATGCTTTCTGTAGCCCTAACATAGTTCTGTCAGATTACATCCCTGACAGCACGGGAACATTCTCGCAACTTAAGACAGATATGTGTGAGGAAGAGAAGACTGAATTATTCAGAGAGCTCCCGCCGCTGTTGTTTGCTTCACAGGTGAGTCGGTTATTTTTAATGTTGGTTTACATAACCATGGTTCTCTCAGAATTTACCATGACAACCTTATTTTGATGTACACTCAAAAAATGAATCAAAAATAAAAGACAAATGTATTTTATGGTAGTTTCAAGTATGCTGCCGCACAGTTCTGGAATGACCTACCTCCACCTAGAAATAATTTACCTAATCGATATTATACTGTTAAATCTAAATGTGACATGGAAATTTATGTGTGAATGTTTTATTCTTCTGCAAATATGCGCAAAAAATATAATATACGCAATTTTTTTTACGCAGGGCTACGACAGCGCCCTGAGACTAGACAAAACCATCAACTACACAAAACTAAACCTCGACTTGGCCAAGACAGAATTGAACCTAGACCTCATCAACAAAGGTCTAAGGTCACCTCAAAGACCTCCGTGGGTCACTGAGGATAAATTAGCCATGTTGAGAGTAGCTGCAGTAAATGTGTTGTCCAAAGAGAGTTTAACTAGGATGTCGTTTGGAATTATCAGCAATGTCGTTGATGGCGGCACGCTGTTTTTGAATAACAGGTAAGAATGAATCATCATGTCCCTAGCCTTATCCCGTATCTTACGGGTTTGGCTACCTAATCTAGGGGGATTGAACGGGGGTACTGGTACTGGTTTTTACACAGAGCGACTGCCATCAGACCTCCGCAACCCAGAAGGGACACCGGACCCAATCCTAGATTAGGTCAGAGTTTTCAAGCCGCCAATGCTTAACACTGGCCTCTGATATGGCTTAACGACTATAATGTACGGTATTAAACGGTATTAAACGATATTAATCGAGACCAACGGCTTAACGTGCCTTCCGAAGCACAGGTAAGAATGAATAATGTATACATTTATAATTATAGGTAAAAAAATATACACAACATGATAACTTAAAAATTACTTTATTTTATTTATTTATTAGAAATAAATTTTACAGCAGCTTGTACTGTAAAACTAACATATAAACCAAAAAACGACAAAAGAAAAAGTGAAATAAATGTAACATACAACAAATAAATGAAATATATTCGAACGCTAATAACATGAAAATAAAGAAGCTAAAAGTTTACTCTGGCGGAATTTGACTCAGGTGAGGTACCGTGCCGAAGGATGTGGGTTCAAATATAGCATTAGTGAAACTTTTAGCCTCTTTATTTGACTATTTGCAAAAAAAACGCTCTTATATTCTATTAGTATGGCGTGAAAATTACCACAATAAATCGAATTTGCTTAAACTTATTATCGTTTATCGAATTGCACTTAAAAAAAAAACTCAACATTCTCTGCTAACTTGCAATGCAATGCTATCTGCTCTGTACTATCCTAATATCCAAAGGTTTCCTGGTAGAAATTGCTGCTTTAGCAATAATGCCGCCTATATTGTACTGTTTTGTTGCTTACTTTTCTGCTGTATGTATTTGTGTTTCTTTGTGCAATAAATCTTGTATTGTATTGTAACACCTATTATTTCAGTCAATGTACAGTATGCTCGCACCTGACGTCATGGCTGAAACAGTTGAATCTGCAAGTGTTCAAGAAGCAGGAGTATGACAATCTCCTTTGTCGGATGCATGATATGTCTCTGGAAGAAGTGCACAGGACTCTGCAGAACGATTTCCACTGGGACATGGCTATTAGAGAGGTTTGTGCAATCTTTGTTATGGGGTTGGTCTTCAAAGGCCAGTGGAAACCCACCGGATTTGATACCACACACGATAGGAATCCGAAAAAAATATAAAATCTTCCTCCCTCCCCACTTATGCACAACTTCGCCAGGGTTGGGAAACTAAGAGAGTCATATTGGACAAATAAAATAAAACTCCATGCTGGACTGGGAGCGAAAGAAAAACATAGAATGTGCCAGCTGCATTTCCTCCCGGGCATGCTGTAAAAATCAGCTAAGGGATTCGAGGGTTTCAGTATATTGCAATGTAGGCGATGAGCTGACAACCTGTCACTACAGCAATATACCTACAAATCTTTCTTAAATAACCCTCAAAACTGTCAGATGTGGCGGAATGACCTTTGTTTCGGTCGTTTACGCTCTGCCTACCCCATTAGGGATAAAGGCGTGATTATATGTATGTATGTATGTAAATAAAACTTATAGTAACAATTTCCCGGGGTTTGTTAACGGGGTCTGTGGGGTTCCGTAGTTTAGGTTAGAAGTGACTTGGGAATGACCAACACACAATCGACGAAGGAGCGAACATACGCTTTTAAAGATACTTGCATTGTCACACACCGACCGAATAAAACTCTTTTATAATGCGCACGGCAAAAGTGTGGAACTCACTACCTGCGTCTGTGTTTCCGAACGCCTTCAACCCCCAACATTTCAAAGTTAGAGTGAACAGGCATCTTCTGGGTGAGCTCGCACCATCGTCGATCTCGTCTCAGACGTTCCCGACCTAGACTGGAGTCAAGAGCAAACCCATTTTAAATAATAATAAAAAAAAAGAATATAACAAGTTTGTTTGGTATCAGACTCCGGCGGCGGAGTGATTGCAAGCCAGGAGAACTTTTGCTGAGTTTACCACCGTTTATGTGGGGTTATAAGTTGGTTTTATGGTTTTATCCTCAGGGGGCCTATTTCTAAATTAAAGTCGTCGATAAAGTTATTCTATTTTATTTTAAATATATACATATAATTACGCCTTTATCCCTAATGGGGTAGGCAGAGCGTAAACGACCTAAACAAAGGCCGTTCCGCCGCGTCTGACAAAGTCTTGAGGGCCATTCAAGTAAGATTTGTACGTATATTGTTGTAGTGACAGGTTGTCAGCCCAACGCCTAAATTACAATATACTGAAACCCTCAGATCCCTTAGCCTTATTTTTTTTCACAGCTAATCCAACCCCGCAACTACACGAAATACGAGCTGAACAAGTCAATGAACGATTTCCTGGAGCTGGTGAAGCTGCATCTCCTAGAGGACATGCTCGCAGACTCTGCTAAACTGTCCGACTGCCTCATTCGTAACGTCACTAAGAATGAGTTTGGGAATGTTACTTTGTAAGTATAACATTTTGGAGTCATAGGAACCGATTAAAATTCTTCCTTTGTCGTATGACAAACTATCTGATGTAGGTAAGTGTAATAGGTCTCGAACCTCTAACATTGCTTCGAATATGGATTTGTAATTGTAACGACCTCTGGCGACAGTGATCGTTGAAACGTGTGACATGGCCTTCATTTTCCTAACCAAATTGGGAGCAATCTTATCAAGTAAAGCCCTGCCAGGAATTAAAAAGACTGTTATAGAGGTACCATAGATTAAGGCTTATTTATAGGAAGTGCTTAATCTTTCTCTTATTCTTTCTCCGTCTTTCTCTATGACAGGTCTTTTTGATTCCTGTCAGGGTTTTTTTTTATGCGAATAGCAGGTGGCTGCTACAGCGACAGGGGCAGGCAGTTTGATGAAGTGTATGTGCCAATGGAAGTCTTCTGTCGAGTGGGTATCCAGTCTATGGACCCGATGAAACCTGGTGTCAGAGTTTTTAAACCGCCTAGTAGCACAACTATCAGGCCTCTGACATGGTTTTGTGTAACGACCACTATCAAAGACAGCGACCGGGACCGACGGCTTAACGTGCCCTCCGAAGCACATAATCTTTTTCTTTTCGGACAATCAGGTGATTCAGCCTGCAATGTCCTACCCAAACTGGGGAAAAATTCACAAAGTGATAAATTCTCAAATATCAACTTTGTGTTTTCCCCCCTGGGAATCGATCCCAGGACCTCCGGATCGGGAGTCCATGGCACTAGCCACTAGACCACGGAGGCAGTTATGGAAGTGTATGAAATATATTGTTTTCCAGGGTAATTCAAATCCTGTCCCACACATCTCGCCTGTTCCGCGCACAAACTCCTCATTTCCACGAGGTAGACGGTGTGACCTCTCTCTCATATTTCAACCAGCTGAAGGCACAAGTGGCACCTAACTTGGATGTCATTGTGAACATGAAGAAGTACCTCAATAACGGGATGGAGAAAGAGTTGGAGAAAATGGGACATGATGGGAAGGAGATTTTGGATGGAGAATTAAATTTGCGACTGGTAAATAATACAACTATTTAGATTTTAGTTTACTGTAATTTAGAAGCTCTTTGTTTTCAACTATCTTATGCCTTGTGTCTAAAACATCAATTGACTTGAGAAGACTACTAATATAATTTCAGGTGGCACAAAATGCATCAGTAACTGAGTATTTAAAACTACGAAATGGAAACTGGACTGAAATGTGTGAGAAACAGAACTGCAGTGAAATAACACACATCCTCCAAAACAGCTTCAACAAGACTTTAGTGGAAGAAGAGGTCAGTTGCTTAGAAGTTGCTAAACAAAACGTAGTTTATTACTTTGCAAGGTTCTTCCTAGTTAGGATGACCACCTGATAGATTGACTCCTGGCTTCGGTGGGCACGTCAAGCTATCTGGCTGTTACCTTTGTTGATAGTGATCGTAACACGAAACGAACACTACAATTAAAATTATGGATTAAAAATATGTCAGAGTTCATTAGTTTGTTCGCCCCGACCACTCGTCAAAATAACTCTGTATTTTATTTTCAGTTACCAATCCTCCAATCTCAAGAATTCTGGCGTTTCTCCTTCGTCTCTCGCATACTACACCACATAGAACAACTCCTCAACCACGCCGCCAGACTACTGGGCGTGTTCAGCCATACTGATGTAAAGGGGGTGATGGAGGGGAAACTAGCTGCTATGGTGGACTTCCTAGTACAAGTGCTGACGGATGAGGTGGCTGACGATATCGTATACAGGTACATACATACTTCATCTCTTATATACTGAACAACATAGAACAACTCCTCAACCACGCCGCCAGACTATTAGGCGTGTTCAGCCATACTGATGTAAAGGGGGTGATGGAGGGGAAACTAGCTGCTATGGTGGACTTCCTAGTACAAGTGCTGACGGATGAGGTGGCTGACGATATCGTATACAGGTACATACATACTTCATCTCTTATATACTGAACAACATAGAACAACTCCTCAACCACGCCGCCAGACTATTAGGCGTGTTCAGCCATACTGATGTAAAGGGGGTGATGGAGGGGAAACTAGCTGCTATGGTGGACTTCCTAGTACAAGTGCTGACGGATGAGGTGGCTGACGATATCGTATACAGGTAAATACCTACTTCATATCTTATATACTACACCACATAGAACAACTCCTCAACCACGCCGACAGACTATTAGGCGTGTTCAGCCATACTGATGTAAAGGGGGTGATGGAGGGGAAACTAGCTGCTATGGTGGACTTCCTAGTACAAGTGCTGACGGATGAGGTGGCTGACGATATCGTTTACTGGTAAGATTGGATGTTGTGAATGATTTTAACAAACGTAGTATTGGACAGTTTGTGGTCAATTTGGACACCATCTTGCCAGATGGAGCGATGTCCTACGAGAGTTCAACAACAAAAGAAAGATCCATTTCTAACTGAACCGATACAGGCAGATTATGATAATTTTAACGTGTTTTTTTTTCTTCAGTTTGCAAGGTCTCGTGACGGAACTGCGACCGCTGCTATTCAACACGAGTTTGGAACATGATTTGGCGGCGCTCAGCACCGGACTGACGGTTATCGGCCAGTTCAAGAACTACTTGCTCAAGGAAGTGGATCTGAAATGTATGTTGACGACTTCATTATTTACTCAAAGTTTCATCATCATTCATTTAACAGCTTAGCTCCTGTCGTTGAGTACATAAAGTGACTTGACCTTGACTTCCTGGTACGACTTGGCCTTAATCTTTTCTTTTACTTCATCGATGTAACTTATTCTTGGCCTTGCCCTTTCTCTCCTTCCTTCTTTCTTTCCTTCAACGATCGTCTTGAATAACTCGTCATGTTGTATCAGGTGTCCCAACATCTTTCTATGTTTTTTAAGTATGTTACGTTTTTCGTTTACTATTTATATCACTTCTTCATTCGTCTTCATTTCTTTCGAACTTATTCTCTCCATTCAATCAAATTTCACAGTTTAATTGCTTATAAAATTTAAGTCTTAGTTTTTCCAAGACCTACACAACCCAGTTAGTATAGTATAGTGCCGAATTCGTCTACCCGATGAACCCTGGTGTCAGAGTTTTTAAAACCGCCTAGTAGCACAACTATCAGGCCTCTGACATGGTTTGAGTAACGACCACTATCAAAGACAGCGACCGGTACCGACGGCTTAACGTGCCCTCAGAAGCACGAAATCTTTCTTTTTCGGACAATCAGATGATTCAGCCTGCAATGTCCTAACCAAACTGGGGAAATATTCACAAAGTGATAAATTCTCAAATAGCAACTTTGTGTTTCCCCCCTGGGAATCGAACCCAGGACCTCCGGATCGGGAGTCCATGGCACTAGCCACTAGACCACGGAGGCAGTTAATTTATGTATTGTTTTCTTTTGATTTCTAGTGCAAGTATCAAAACTGATTTCTCACCCGGAACGAGTGGAGTATGACCTTGGTAATCTGGGCATCAACAACACTAACTTCTGGTCTATCGCCGCTCCGAGGGTGCAGGCAGGATATATCGATCTCAAACCAGTAAGTTTAAAATCTAACTACCTAGGCCCATCATTAAAAACAGTACTTGAGACTGACAGCTACTTTGAGTTTGTATCAGAAACGTCATTTCAGTACAATGTGGCCTATCAAATCCATACTTAATATTGCTCTCAATCTTAAGATTGCTTTATAAATACGAGCCTTAGTCTTTTTGGCTGTCATAGAGAAATGTTGAATGTTTGTCAAGCCGTGACTCCAGCGCACCACAACGTACCCCCGCGGGGCAGAGAGGGGAAGGATTTCACAAAGTCAAAGTCAAATCATTTATTTCCAAATAGATTCCTAAGAACACTTTTCGAAAGTCACAAGCGAGTCTATTACAAAGAAAATTATATCTGTGTCAGAAAATAAAATAAAACTATATCACAATGAAGAAGAAGCATGAGAAACTCGCACTTTGCGCCCCCTCCCTTCGTTTTATCTTATTCTTACTTTTGTCCTTCGTATTGTTCAAAATAAATAAAATTGTGACCGCAATGTGTGCCAATTTCTTAGGCATCACTGAAATATCAGCTCCATACATTTTTGTCATTAGTATAGTCATCTAACTTATAATAGGCTTTCCGACATAATGTGTTTTAACATACATACATACATACATACGTATAATCACGCCTTTATCCCTAATGGGGTAGGCAGAGCGTAAACGATCCAAACAAAGGTCGTTCCGCCACGTCTGACAAAGTTTTGAGGGTTATTTAAGATAGATTTGTAAGTATATTGCTGTAGTGACAGGTTGTCAGCCCATCGCCTAAATTACAATATACTGAAACCCTCAGATCCCTTAGCTGGTTTTTACAGCATACCCGGGAGGAAATGCAGCTGGCACATTCTATGTTTTTTTCTCGCTCCCAGGCCAGCATAGAAGAAATGTGTTTTAATAGTATCTTTAAATTGATTTTCTGACAAATTTAATATTTAGTCAGATATTTTATTACACAAAGGGAAATGTCCCTTCCCCTCTCTGCCCCGCGGGGGTATGTTTCGTGTAATCAGGAGTCACGGTTTAAGAACAAAACGTTAATAATGTAACATTCTAAAGTTGTCATGTTTGTTTCAGTATTTTGTAAGTATATTTAAATTGATTACTTCAAAAAAAAAAATTCGGTCGTCCCACTGCTGGGCAAAGGCCTCCCCTTTATCTCTCCAGGCGTTTCTATTGTACGCTACATACCATTTATAGTACAATAAATATACTTACCTAGATAAAAGAAGACTTAAAGAAAATCTTAAAATGTCCACGATTTGTTTTCAGATTCTGACCCAAAAACCGGACAACCACATATCCTCATACGTGTGTCAAATAGAGACGATGTCTCAAGTGATAATACCTTCCAACATAGACGTAGTAACAGTGGAAGATGTATATGCTGCTATTGTGGAACAGTTCTGCGGTATGCAGGATAGTGTGGTGAAGCAAGCTGTTGGTGTATTGGCTGCTAATATCAACTATACCACTATTATTGAGAAGGTAAGAAGCTGTACTTACATTCATGATCTTACTAGATCAGTTGCAATAGTTCACTTCTAGTCATCTGCTTTCGAAAAAGAAAAAGATTTTGTGCTTCGGCGGGCACGTTAAGCCGTCGGTCCCGGTCGCTTTCTTTGATAGTGGTCGTTACTTAAAACCATGTCAGAGGCCTGATAGTTGTGCTACTAGGCGGTTTAAAAACTCTGACACCAGGGTTCATCGGGTCGATAGACTCGATACCCACTCGACAGAAGAAGAAGTCATGGGGTGCCCACATCGATGGATAATGGCCTTGCTCGCCACGTTTGGCAAGCGGGTTGTTAGGCGCAGTATCTAAGCGATGTTATATTAGGCGCTACTGCCCTTTCCCTGGATATATCCTTTAGTCGGTTTTCACGAAGAAACCCATGGGGAAATAATATATCTAGCGGCTATACGAGACAGTACAAGACTGGTAAAGACTGATACCATACGGAAAACTAAAAGCCATAATAATAGCAAGGAAACACTCTTTTCTTGAAATATACTTCTTTATTCTTTATTTTTGACATAACCTCACCATCCGTTGCCTTGGCCAGCTCAATCCAGACTTTCCTGCTATACTCATGCGCTCACTCTTTCACTCGTACAACGTAACTCTATCATCATCTCTTTCACACATCTTCGTCTAAAAACTATTATACTTCATCGTTCGGAAATAGATCATTCACCATAGAGATCCAATAATAATAATAATGGTAGATTATTACCTTCTCTTGATAAGAGAACAGAAAAATAAATGTACAAAATAATAATAATATGTTTATTTTTCTCACCTCAATATTCATAATTTTGCCATGCTTGCTGATTGCAACTCGGGCGATAAAAGTCTTGGATAAAATGGCTTGTTTAATGCTTGCCGTAAAATCCACTATATTATACCTCTACTCTATCTTCCATCCTGGCCTGGGAGCGAGAGCAAAACATAGAATGTGCCAGCTGCATTTCCTCCCGGGCATGCTGTAAAAACCAGCTAAGGGATCCGAGGGTTTCAGTATATTGTAATTTAGGCGATGGGCTGACAACCTGTCACTACAGCAATATACTTACAAATCTATCTTAAATAACCCTCAAAACTTTGTCAGACGTGGCGGAACGACCTTTGTTTGGGTCGTTTACGCTCTGCCTACCCCATTAGGGATAAAGGCGTGATTATATGTATGTATGTATGAATACCTCTACTTTTCAGGTCACAGATACACTCCTACCACTACTCTACAGTGCCTCTAATCTCACTCAAGCAGAAGGCTCCGTAGTATTCCAGAAATACCCACAGATGGCGGCCATATTGCCGGTCATACAAAACAGTGTTGGGGATTTAGGAGAGACTATAGCTAAAGAACCGCTGATACAGAGCTTCAAGGGGGCTGGCTCCGTTGGAGGATTGTTAGGATGTAAGTTATATCGGGTGTAAGGGACAGCGTCCAAACTGATAGGGGTTGTTCAGTCAACGATACTGAACAACTTCCATCAAGAAATTCTTTCAGGAAATGAAAATAAAAATCGGCTTTTCCATACAAAATGTCCACCTTGATCGATCAGATAATTTGTATGGAGAAGCCATTTTTTTCATAGCTATTTACAAAATTAAATAAATCATAATCGTATTCGATGGGAGGCTCGAGTGAAGCCATTATGTGGAAATGACCAGTCTTTATTCACAGACGGGTTTGGTTTTCGAGATAACGTATTGGACTTTAATAGTGCCATTGCCCGGAAGGTAGATATCCTACCTATCCCAAAATAACTCATCAATATCATCATTACCTTGCCCTTATCCCATAAGAGTCAAAGTCAAAGTCAAATCATTTATTTCCAAATAGATTTTTCTTTCTTCTTCTTGATTCTTCTTTTTATAGATTCTTTTAGAAAGTCACAAGCGAGTATATTACAAAGAAAATTAAATTATATCTGTGTCACAAAATAGTATAAAACTATATCACAATGAAGAAGAAGCATTAGAAACTCGCACTTTGCGGCCCTCCCTTCGTTTTGTCTTATTGCCATTTACTTGTGGTCGGCGCAGTACGTTTTCTGCTTCCATTCATCAGCCTTCAGTTCAATACTCACACCCTTTTAGACATATCATCTTTCACGCAGTCCATCCATCCTCCATACCCCAAAATAACTACCCTGACTAACTAACTGCCTCCGTGGTCTAACTGCCTCCGTGGTCTAGTGGCTAGTGCCATGGACTCCCGATCTGGAGGACCTGGGTTCGATTCCCAGGGGGGAAAAACAAAGTTGATATTTGAGAATTTATCACTTTGTGAAATTTTCCCCAGTTTGGTTAGGACATTGCAGGCAGAATCACCTGATTGTCCGAAAAACAAAAAGATTTCGTGCTTCGGGGGGCACGTTAAGCCGTCGGTCCCGGTCACTGTCTTTGATAGTGGTCGTTATTCAAACCATGTCAGAGGCCTGATAGTTGTGCTACTAGGCGGTTTAAAAACTCTGACACCAGGGTTCATAGACTCGATACCCACTCGACAGAAGAAGACTACCCTTATTTATTGATGTTATATTTTCAGCACCTGAGTTCCTATCGAATGCGGGTAGGATGATGTGCGGCAAACCGTTCCAGACGGACATGAACCGCTTCTACAAGGCTATTGCTCAATCCAAGGACTACTCCGATGAACCAGATCAAGCACAACTTGAAGTATTACCTAGTAAGTGCCACTTCATTATATCAGCTACAAACGTATTGCACATTTGGACATAAATTATATTCTTTATTGCTTTTAAAAATTAAAAATACAGTACAACTTAAAAAAATAAACAACAGGCGAGCTTATCTAAAGTAAAGTAAAAGTAGTAAGTAAAAAAGTCTTTATTGTCAAAAATACACAGTAGAATTATTAACAGCCTGAGGTGTCCCACTGCAGGGCAAAGGCCTCCCTCCCCTTTTTCCATTTCTCCCTGTCTTGAGCCTCTTTTAACCAGTTTCGGGCGTGTGCGTCTAGCTCGTCTCGCCATCTCTTCCTGGGACGACCTCGTGCCCGTCTCGCGTTAAGAGGGACCCAATGTGTAGTTCTTTTTGCCCAAAGTGCGTCCGGCATCCTAGCGATATGTCCAGCCCAATCCCACTTAAGGAAAGCTGCCTTCTGACCCACGTCTACGATCTTTGTACGGGATCTCAGCGTCGTATTCCTTACTCGGTCGATCAATCTGACCCCGAGTATGCTGCGTTCCATACTTCTTTGACAAACCTTGAGTTTGGATTTTTGGATGTCAGTCAAAGACCAAGTTTGAGCTCCGTAGGTAAGGATGGGAAGAATGCACATGTCCATGAGTTTTCGCTTCAATGTGATTGGCAGATTGCCTTTCATGAGCTCTTTCATGGACCAATAGCTTTTCCAGGCGTTTTCGACCCGTCTTTCGACTTCTTTGTCTTGTCGTGCCTGGAAAGAGACTATTTGGCCCAAGTATATGTACTCATTGACATATGCGATTCTCTGCCCATCCACTTCTACCCTATGCTCAGCTCTGTTTGCCATAATCTTGGTCTTTGTCATATTCATCTTCAATCCAACCTCAAGGCTTGCCTTGCTAAGATCTTGTAGCATTTCTTGTAGGCCAGAAGCTGTTGATGAAAACAAGACAATGTCGTCCGCGAAGCGAAGGTTTGTCAACTTCGCTGTGCCGACGTCAATGCCCTTGCCTTCCCATTTTTGATTTATATTCCGAAATACCTCCTCCAGTGTGGATGTAAAGAGCTTTGGTGACAATGGATCACCTTGTTTCACGCCTCTTTGTATGAAAAAAGTAGGTCCGGTATTTTCTAATTTCACTGCTGCAGTGCTATTTTTATAAATATTTTGGATTAAACTAATGTAAGTGGGATGAATACTTTGGTTTTCTAGAGCTTTAAACATGGAAGTATGGGTTAAACTGTCAAATGCTTTTGAATAATCAACGAATGCCAAATACAGTGGTAGTTGATATTCGTGATGTTTTTCTATGATCTGGTTGAGGGCGTGAAGGTGATCCATTGTAGAAAGACCGGGGCGGAATCCTGCTTGTTCCGCTGGTTGGGCTAGGTCAAGTAGGCCAGATATGCGGCGCTCTACGACCTTAATAAACGCCTTGTAAAGGTGGGAGACGAGACTGATTGGTCTGTAGTTACCTATATCTGACCTATCACCCTTTTTTATGGAGAAGAATTATTTCGGAATGGCACATCCCCGCTGGAATCTGTCCGGTCTGAAAGATGGAATTAAATAAATATGTGATGTGTGGAAGTAGATTAGGTTCACCAATCTTTAAGATTTCAGTTGAGATACCATCTGGTCCAGGGCTTTTGTTGTATTTCATTTTGCGAATTGCACAATGAACTTCCTGTTCGGTTATTAGGGGGATATCGTCATCGGGACAGTTATATAAAGCATAAGGTTGAGGTGTCTGTGCAGTGGGCTGAGAATATAATTGCTTATAGAAGTCGGTGCTAATGTTAACTATTGTTCTTCTGTCTCTGTGTTTAACTCCTTCTTTATCTTAAAGAGCAGTGATCCAGGCTTTACCTTTTGAAATGCCTTTCCGAGCAATTTTTAATGACTTATTTGCCTCTAAGGCCACTTAAACCAATTTTGTGTTGTGCTGTCTTAAGTCTTTCCTAATACTTCTTTTAACTTTTTTATCTATTGACCTGTATTGGTCACTATTTGTGTCGACACAGTAGAAATGAATTATTTTTTAAAACTACATACAAATTATCTAGCCAAAAAGTAAAAAATAAAACATTGTTTGGCGTATTTGGCAATGGGTACTAATCTCAGCATAATGCTAAGCATAATGCCTAGCGCTGATTTTCAGACTAGCCCCTTAGTGCTTATAAGAATATGTGCTAGTTGTTATTTGCGTGCTTTAATAAGTAGATTGATGTTGCATATTATTATAGTGTCTCTATAAGAGATCTCTTCTAGCTAACCTAATGGGGATAAAAGATGGGAAATTAATACCTCTCCCAGTTACTTTTCCCACTTGTCAGGCAGAGTGACGTAAACCCGCTGTTATATCGTAATTTAGAGAAAGGCTGCGGATTCTGCATCGTGATTATGCCTTATTTTTAAATGTTTTGATTGTTTCTATAATGTTTATTTTTTTACAGCGGATTTCTGCCGAGACATGTACAAGGATATTCTCAATATGGACGGTGGTAAAATCGTGTGGACATTTGTGAAGCCACTCATCATGGGAAAGATATTGTACACACCTGTCAACCCTACTGTCCAGAGGATCGTTGAGAAGGTAAATGTTTTATTATTTATTTATTTGTGGTAGGCATCAAAGCAAAATCCTAATTTTAACTCCTTATTATCAAAATTCATTCTTTTGGCAAAACAGTTCGCGACATTCGGGTCTCTCTTACACTCACTGTGCGGAAAAGAGAGATCCAACTCTCTCGCAACTGTTCTGTCGCCAGTGCCCTCCGAAAATCTAATCGATGTTTTTTTTATGGGGACTGACATAATATAGCTTCCATGCTGGACTAGGAGCGACAGAATAACGTAGAATGTGCCAGCTGCATCTCCTCCCGGGCATGCTGTAAAAACCAGCTAAGTGATTCAAGGGTATATTGTAATTTAGGCGATGGGCTGACAACCTGTCACTACAGCAATTTACCTACAAATCTATCTTAAACAACCCTCAAAACTTGTCAGACGTGGCGAAACTACCTTTGTTTAGGTCGATTACGCTCTGCCTACCCCATTAGGGATAAAGGCGTGATTATATGTATGTATGTATGTAATGTTGTTAACTTAGAGTAGTCTTATTTTACCTACCATGGTGTCTCCTGTGTTCCAGGCCAACTCCTCGTTCGCTCACATGATAAAACTCACTTCTCTAATCCATTCCTTCGCTGGTGCATTCTCCTCGCTCGACGCGATGTCGGAACACAGAGCCGGGTTGTCAGCCCTGAGGAGAATCATAGCGTCACCAGCCTTCAGTGACTTGAAGAACATGCTGATAGGTATGTACTTCTTCTTCTTCTTCTGTCGAGTGGGTATCGAGTCTATCGACCCGATGAACCCTGGTGTCAGAGTTTTTAAACCGCCTAGCAGCACAACTATCAGGCCTCTGACATGGTTTGAGTAACGACCACTATCAAAGACAGCGACCGGGACCGACGGCTTAACGTGCCCTATGTACTACTCCGTGGTATGTACCTCCAAGATGCCGATAGAACTTAAATGGCGCCCCGCGCCGCCATCTGTAAAAGAAATCAGCACTTAGTGAGTGCTGCGATCAGTGAGATCAGCACTTAGTGAGATCAACACAGTGAATCGTAAATAAAATTCAATACTTCACTACATAGTATAAAACAAAGTCGCTTTCTATGTCCCTATATCCCTATGTATGCATAAATCTTTAAAACTACGCAACGGATTTTGATGCGGTGTGGATAGAGTGTTTCAAGAGGAAGGTTTATATATAATATCATCATCTCCCTAGCCTTATCCCGTATCTCACGGGGTCGGCTTCCTAATCTAGGGGATTGAACGAGGGTACTGGTTTTTACACAGAGCGACTGCCATTTGACCTCCGCAACCCAGAAGGGAAACCAGACCCAATCCTAGATTAGGTCAGAGTTTTCAAGCCGCCAATGCTTAGCACTGGCCTCTGATATGGCTTAACGACTAATATCTACGGTATTAAACGATATTAACCGGGATCAACGGCTTAACGTGCCTTCCAAAGCACGGAAAAAGCACCGAATAAACGTACATATTAAATTCGAAAACCGAAAAACACATTGGTACGTGGTGACTGGTGGGGTTCGAACCACGACCTCCCGCTCAGGAGGCAGCGGCCCTATCCACTACACCATCGGGCTCTTGAAGGTTTATATATAATACTTGCATAATATTGTGGAGAAACACTGATTATTTCCGTGCGAAGCCGGGGCGAGTCGCTAGTAATTTATAAAATAATAATTTTCATTTATTTTCATTAGTCATGTCATGTCATTTTAAAATACAATACAGTTAAATTAATATATATTATTTCATCTGTAATCTCAGGCCTGGCCCAAGCAAAGTGCATACATATACATACATATAATCACTCCTTTATCCCTAATGGGGTAGGCAGAGCGTAAACGACCCAAACAAAGGTCGTTCCGCCACGTCTGACAAAGTTTTGAGGGTTATTTAAGATAGATTTGTAAGTATATTGCTGTAGTGACAGGTTGTCAGCCCATCGCCTAAATTACAATATACTGAAACCCCCGGATCCCTTAGCTGGTTTTTACAGCATGCCCGGGAGGAAATGCAGCTGGCACATTCTATGTTTTTCTCTCGCTCCCAGGCCAGCATGGAAGAAAAACAACATACATACATACATACATAAATCACGCCTTTATCCCTTATGGGGTAGGCAGAGCGTTTAACGCCTCGTAAAAGGCGCTTTCGCCACGTCTGACAAAAATTGAGGGCAATTTTAGATTGTAATATGTATTGCTATAGTGACAGGTTGTCAGCCCATCGCCTAAATTACAATACACTGTAACCCTCGAGTCCCTTTTGCTGACTTCAACAGCATGCCCGGGAGGAAGGGCAGCTGGAACATTCTATGTTTTTCTATCTCTCCCAGTCCAGCATGGAAGAATAAGTTATGTCAAAAATTCATTTACTGTAAAAAAATGCATCTGCAATTAGTTTTTGTTTTAACTTTTTAACAAATGACCAACTGACTTTTTAACAAACGTAGGTGTTTCCAGTATATCCTTCGGTAATAAGTAATCCAGTCCAACAGACTCAAATAATAGTAATGAAGATAATTTAGAACAGATTTTAGAATGGTTTCATTGTGTTTTTAGTGAGTTATGATTTTTCAACTGATGGGGGAGCTTAGACTTGATAACGTTCGGTGACTTACAGATTGGTGGTCCCACTATTTTGCCAATGCCTTATAAACTTGTATATGAACTCGTTTAATTTTTTTTGTCAGTTACTATAACTGATGAGCCCCACAGGGTCATAAAAAAAAACTATAACTGATTAGCCTAAAGGCTGGTTTGTAAGTGTGTGTACGTTAGTAAGTTGAAACGTGTGAACATTTCGTTTCAAGTTGCCTATCAAAGCAAATGTACCAACTTACCAACTGTACCTAGTAGGTATATATATATAAACCGCCCCTTAGAGCAAGTTCATAGCAAATAAAAAAAATCACTTGTCGATTCAATAAAATAATGGACTTATTTTTTTAGGAGACGCTGCGGTTCCTGATATTGACGTGGACGGGATGTTTGATGAGTTTGGGGATTTACAGGTTTGTAGTTTTTATTATCAACATGAATATCTACAAAAAAATCGGCTTTGCCGAAACCCGGGATTGAACCGGGGACCTTTAGATCTTCAGTCTAACGCTCTCCCAACTGAGCTATTTCGGCTATGAGCAGTGGAATGAAATTACAGATAGCGTTTTGTTTGGTTTCATAACATATCTGTCTTATCATCGTGTAGGTATGTTAATTATATCAACCTGACTTAACATATTGTTCATAACTTTGATTACTCATCTTTTACCAAGGATATAACTGTGTCCCGTTGGTGTGGGTTATGATGCCAACCTACCTTACTTATTATTATACCGATAGAAAAAAAATTGCTCGCCATATTTAAGGGTGTGAGTCTACCCATGAAACTGAACAACTTTCCCGAAGAAACATACGTCGAAATATGAAAAATAAAATCGGCCCTTCCATACAAATGGTGGCTCAAGTCAATTTCTATGAGAGAGCTAATTTTTTTATTCATATTTCGACCTATGCTTCTTGGGGAAAGTTATTCAGTTTCATATGTAGACTCACACTTAGAATTTCATTTTATTCCCTATGTAGGAGTTATGTTAGAACATAAGAGTTGTGAAAAACATTGTCGTCAACTATTTTTACTCTTGTGTACTATTTCCAGGGCATCGGCAGTATGCTAAAACGAGGTTCAGACCTCCTGCACTGTATAAATCTGGACCGGTTCAAACCAGTTTCAGATGAATACCAACTCACTCACGAGGCGGTCAAACTCAGCAGAGTGAACGAATTTTCTGCTGGGCTAGTATTCTTGAACACGGAAAACAAAAGGGACTTTAAAAACGTAGAATATAAAATACGAATGGACATTGAAAACGCTCCAACTACAGCTAGATTGAAAAACTAGTAAGTTATTGTTTTTTGTTTTTTTTTTTTACTGTTTGGTGATAGCTATCTGATTTTTCCAACGATTTTTTCTCCATGTTCTGATATTTCTTTTCTAAGTATACATTTGTGTGATATTATGATTATGAATATCATCAGCATATATCAATATAGAGCAGTCCGTGGGAGATTTTGCTTAACAAAAGGTCGTGCAGTAAATGTTTTTCAACTATTTTGTAAAGGTATGGGCCCTCATACTGCACAACCTTTTGTAAAAAATGTTAGAGCAGAATTCCCCACGGACTGTGCTGCTAGTAAAAACTTACTTTGTTTATTATAACAACATTACACACTTTGCACAGTCTATGGATCCCCGGCCCAGAGTCATCTTTCATAGAGCACATGAGATATTTCCGCGGCTTCATACAACTACAAGACCTGGTAGACAATGCGATCATACAGCTGTCTCGCTCCAACGACACAAGAAGGAAGAGAGAGACAAAGACGGAAGATAATTTCAGGGTTTACACGCAGCAGGAGCCTTACCCGTGTTATAGGAGAGACTTGTAAGTGAACTTTTGCTGCAATTTTTATATAAAATTATAGCTGAATTTCCAATTATTAAATTAAAATATATATTTCAATGCCCTGCAGTGGGACATCACGTCAATTAACAAAAAAAAATACTGTTTCACCTGTAGAATTCAATAATTATCGGAGTATTGAGTCTGACTAAAGTCAGTTTGCTTTACTCTAGTTTATACCTATAGTATCACCGGTCAACTATACGGGCTCCAAGTTAACAGTGAGTGTTCAGTTTCCAGACATCCCTGTATGAATCCCAGGCGTTGATGGTGGCTCTCTTCTTCTCTCTTCTATTTACTGTGGCCTCGACTGTACGATTCATTGTTGCTGATAGAGAATCCGGGAATACCATGGTAAGTTTGCATTTTTATTTGTTTTGGATATTTACGTCAAATTCTTCCTTGCTGGACTGGGAGCGAGAGAAAAACATAGAATGTACCAGCTGCACTTCCTCCCGGGCATGCTGTACAAATCAGCTAAGGGATCCGAGGGTTTCAGTATATTGCAATTTAGGCGATGGGCTGACAACCTGTCACTTCAGCATTGTACTTATAAATCTATCTTATATAACCCACGAAACTTGATCGGACGTGGCGGAACGACCTTTTTCTGTTTAGGTCGTTTACGCTCTGCCTACCCCATTAGGGATAAAGGCGTGATTATAGGTATGTATGTATATTTACGTGGAAGAGGCTGGAGAGCGATAAAAAACGTAGCATGTTCCAGCTGCTTCTCTTTCCAGACATACTGTAGAAATCAGTAGACAGGAGGTTTCAGTGTGTTGCGAATCGCGATATGTATTTCCATGGTATTTCTATCTAAAGTTACTCGTACTGCGTATCCCGGAAGGAAAAAAGGCGCGACTACGTATATTTATGTTAAAATCTCTGGAACTACCTGTAAGAGTTCGTCGGGTCGTTTCATACATACATACATACAATCACGCCTCTATCCCTAATGGGGTAGGCAGAGCGTAAACGACTTAAACAAACGCTAATATACGCGATAGGATGCAAATATCAAACCTATGACATGCTAAGAGAATATTTTTATTTCCAGCTAATGTCAGTGATGGGTGTAAACCTGACGAACCACACTCTGTCGTGGTTCATCACGTCGCTGGTGGAGATGTGTGTGACGATGCTGTGTGTGTGTTTGGTGCTTTACTGCGGCGGGATTCTACCCAACACGGACGCAACACTTGTGTTTGCGTTGTTGATGGTGTTTGGAGTGTCTGTGCTCGCTTTCTGGTAAGTTTAAGACGTTTAGTTTCATTTTTGTTTACTGTCATTCATTCAATCTAAAATTGCCCTCAATTTTTGTCAGACGTGGCGAAAGCGCCTTTTACGAGGCGTTTATCGCTCTGCCTACCCCGTAAGGGATAAAGGCGTGATTTTATGTATGTATGTATGTATTTGTTTACTGTTATTATGATGTATACTATCCCAAAATTATTCAGATTCATATTGTCTTATTACAAATTCCAATATGTCCGTTTTAAAAAAGGACAATTTCTAGGTCCCTTAGTACTTCTTGATATGTCAAATGAGGTTGTGTAGTGGCTGGGAAGTTTTCGAATCTATAATTCATATTTTCAAGGCACATACTCTGACCAAGATGTCTGCCTGGAACTATAACTTAGTACACTTCAAACACAACTAACGCATGTTTTTGCATAATTTTGAACATATCACCCTTTAGGGATAAAGGCGTGATTATATGTATGTATGTATATCACCCACACTTCAAAGCCCTCTTTCGGACAAAATTTCCCACTTTAGTCAAGGTTTTTACCGCATTGTCCAAGTTATGATTTTTTCTTCCATGCGGGACTGGGAGAGATAGAAAAACATAGAATGTTCCAGCTGCCCTTCCTCCCGGGCATGCTGTAGAAGTCAGCAAAAGGGATTCGAGGGTTACAATGTATTGTAATTTAGGCGATGGGCTGACAACCTGTCACTACAGCAATACAAATCATTACAATCTAAAATTTGCCCTCAATTTTTGTCAGACGTGGCGAATGCGCCTGTTACGAGGCGTTATACGCTCTGCCTACCCCGTAAGGGATAAAGGCGTGATTTTATGTATGTTTGTATGATTTTTTCGTTTCAGCTACATGATATCCAAGTTGTTCAAGACGGCGAGCCTGGCGGCGGTGTGTTCCGCCATCGCCTATCTCATGACATTTATGCCTTTCGTTCTAATCTTGTCTCTGGAAGCTGTGTTGAGCTACTTCTTGAAAATCATTGTGGTAAGTTTTAAACACCTGTACGTACTCTTCTTCATCTTCTTCTTCTGTCGAGTGGGTATCGAGTCTATCGACCCGATTGACCCTGGTGTCAGAGTTTTTAAACCGCCTAGTAGCACAACTATCAGGCCTCTGACATGGTTTGCGTAACGACCACTATCAAAGACAGCGACCGGGACCGACGGCTTAACGTGCCCTCCGAAGCACGAAATCTTTTTTCTTTTCGGATAATCAGGTGATTCAGCCTGCAATGTCCTAACCAAACTGGGGAAAAATTCACAAAGTGATAAATTCTCAAATATCAACTTTGAGTTTCCCCCCTGTGAATCGAACCCAGAACCTCCGGATCGGGAGTCCATGGCACTAGCCAGTAGACTATGGAGGCAGTTGTAAAATATATAAGAAGATAGCTGCAAAGGAAACAAAATAAAATGTATTTGAAATGTATAGGAATTGCATTTGCCATACTAGTTTTTTAAATGTGTCATTGTAATTTTGATTTTATGTTATTTTATATTTACTTTGCATTTGTTTATTCGGTCTGTAATGGACAGCGTCCTACAAACTGATAAGGGTTGCTCAGTCAAAGAAATTGATCAACTCTCACCTGGAAATTCTTTCAGGAAATGAATAACATGTTGGCTTTCTCATACATAGTGTTTAATTGAATGTGGTCATTTATGTTTGAATTTCCTGGTGAAAGTTGTTCAGATTTATTGACTGAGCAACCCCTTATCAGTTTCTGGTACGTTGTCTTTTACACCCGTTGTTAGGCCACCCGTTGTTGTTACTTCCATGCTGGCGTGGGAGCGAGAGAAAAACATAGAATGTGCCAGCTGCTTTTCCTCCCGGGCATGCTGTAAAAACCAGCTAAGGGATCCGAGGGTATCAGTATATTGCAATTTAGGCGATGGGCTGACAACCTGTCACTACAGCAATATGACTACAAATTTAAATATCCCTCAAAACTTTGTCAGATGTGGCGGTTAAGACCTTTGTTTAGGTCGTTTACGCTCTGCCTACCCCTTTACGGATAAAGGCGTGATTAAATGTATATAAAAAATTGGATATTTTTAAAAACATTTACTTCCTTTTCTCACAGTGTCTATCAATGTCCACGTCAATCTGCTACGCTCTACTGAACATGACGCGCGCGGAGGCTCGCGGCCTGGGCGCGCATTGGGGGGACTTGTGGAGTACTGATGAGGGAGATATCAGTATAGGCATGGGGGCTTTCATATGCCTGTTCGATGGAGCTATATATGTGGCCATTGGGTACCTGCTGGATAAGTACTTTGGTAAATTTTATTTGATATATTTTTACATCTAAGTTTGACATTGTATCGATTTAATTTACCACTGTTTCTAAGTTTCTAATATTTGTGTAATTATTTTCAGTACCATGTAAGTTATTTTCCTATCATTTACTGTAACTACGGAGGCAATAACTTTGTGTAGTATCATTATTGACCGGTGTATTCGAATTACCTTTCTTCTACTTAGCCGTCTGACACAAATCTTCCAAATTTACAGTTTAAAAGAACATTTCATTTAAAGTGATAAACAAACGTGTAACTTCAGTATCTCCACATAAACTTATCGTCTAATTTCTCCAGGCCCGAAAACAATGAAAAGCAGCATCACAAATTGCAAGACCTCTGGCGAGAAGGCCGGCGTCAGCATCGTTAATATTACTAAAATATATGGCGAGGGAAGCCGTAGAGAGAAGATGGCGTTGGATAATGTTTCCATAGAACTGCATAAGGGACAGGTTACTACACTGCTGGGTCATAACGGTGCTGGGAAAACTACGCTCATGTAAGTTTAAAACACACACATATAAACTAAAACAGTTGATAAATCCAACATCACCACAGTATACGGCGAGCGAAGTCGTAGAGAGAAAATGGCGCTTGACAATGTCTCTATAGAGGTGCGTTAGGGACAAGTTACCACGCTGCTGGGTCATAACGGTGCTGGGAAAACTACGCTCATGTAAGTTTAAAACACACACATATAAACGAAAACAGTTGATAAATCCAACATCACCACAGTATACGGCGAGCGAAGTCGTAGAGAGAAAATGGCGCTTGACAATGTCTCTATAGAGGTACGTAAGGGACAAGTTACCACGCTGCTGGGACATAACGGTGCTGGGAAGACTACGCTCATGTAAGTTTAACTACAGAATGTTAGAGTGAAATTACAAGTACAACAGTCTGTACAAACATATTGGCACAATAGGGAATACTCATGATTTTTTTAAAACTGTTAGTAAGAATTATTGTCACTATAGATGAACGGATGTGAAGAAATTTTCGCAAAATATTCATTAGTTTAAGAGTTATAATGCCTTAAAGTGTTTAGTTAAAAAGAGAGGTCCGAACTGTCATGTGACGTCATAAGACAGGAGCGCCATACCAATTCCATATAAATTGTCGTTTCGAAGAGAGAGATAGATAGTCTATCTTTATAATGGTATATCTCGGTGATTTTTTGATCAATTTTATTTCTGTTTTCACTGTTCTTTTCATAATTTAAGATGTTTTTAGACAATAGGTTCAGGAACTGAAAATATGTTATATGGACGTTCTCTATTAGTTTCTTAAGAATGAATGGTTGAGGAATTTCACGAAAGTGCACAACATGCATTGATTTTAATACTTCCACGCAATATACACATATTTTGACAGTGTAGTATTGAAATTATTAATTATTCCTTCCATGCTGGACTGGGAGAGATAGAAAAACATAGAATGTTCCAGCTGCCCTTCCTCCCGGGCATGCTGTAGAAGTCAGCAAAAGGGACTCGAGGGTTACAGTGTATTGTAATTTAGGCGATGGGCTGACAACCTGTCACTATAGCAATACACATTGCAATCTAAAATTGCCCTCAATTTTGTCAGACGTGGCGAAAGCGCCTTTTACGAGGAGTTTGACGCTCTGCCTACCCCGTAAGGGATAAAGGCGTGATTTTATGTATGTATGTATGTATGTAGAATTGAAATTATCTAAAAAGCATTCTATTCAAGACATCTTTCAGCTATGTATCATAAACATAAGTTGGTGCCATCATAGAGTGTTGTGTGGGACATTGGGTGCTGTTTTTGTGGAATGTTCATCATTAGCATCTTCCATGCTGGACTGGGAGCGTGAGAAAAACATAGAATGTGCCAGCTGCATGTCCTCCCGGGCATGCAGTAAAAACCAGCTAAGGGATCCGAGGGTATCAGTATATACGCACAAATCTATCTGAAATAACAATCAAATCTTTGTCAGACATGGCGGAACGACCTTTGTTTAGGTCGTTTACACTCTGCCTACCCCATTAGGGATTAAGGTATGATTATATGTATGTATGTATCATTAGCATTTACGCTCAAGCATTTATCTAGAACCAACACAAATTATTTCAATAATAACTTTCTGTTTTTATCGCTGTATTATCTTTTCAGCAACATCCTAACCGGCAGCTTAAAGCCCACTAAAGGCCACGTGATCGTCCGGTCAGAGCAAGATGGCGGCACTGAAGTGGGCGTGTGTCCGCAACGCGACGTGCTCTTCGAGTGCCTGACGGCGGCCGAGCACGTGGCCCTGTATGCCCGACTCAAGAGCGACCTGTCTGAAGAGAAGCTCAACGAGGAGATCGAATAGTAAGCCAGTTAGAGATTTTAAATCGACGACCGAACAAAATTAACTCAAATGACGAGCGAAGCGAGCGTTGTTCATGTTCTCCACCGAGATTAAGTAACCCAAATAGTGAGCAAAGCAAGCAAGATATTTCACATTTTCGGTTAAGGCAAAGTAACGCTTATTGATCCACCGAGATAAAGTAACCCAAATAGTGAGCAAAGCAAGCAAAATATTCACTCGTTATCGATGAAGCCAAAGGAAACCTTATTGCGAGCGCAGCGAGCTAGAGATTTTACGTCTGTGAGGAAGACAAAGTAACACATATTGCGAGCGAATTGAGCTACATTTATCATGTTTTTGATTGAGGCAAATTAACTCGTATAGCGAACGCGGTAATTGACTAATACCCCTAGCGCAGCGAGCGACAATCATCATTATGCCTAGAGAACTCTACCAATGAAACAATGTTTTTTGAGTATCCTGCAGGGAACTGTGTACTAATAAACCCATGGTTCCCCAGCATCCTGCAGGTGGTGTCTCTGGGCCCGGTGGCGCACGAGCCGGTGCGCCGGCTGTCGGGCGGCTCGCGGCGCCGCGTGTGCGTGGCGCTCGCCTTCGTGGCGCGCCCGCGGCTGGTGTCGCTGGACGAGCCCACTGCGGGCGTGGACCCCGCCGCCAGGAGGTAACGCTCCACACACCTTCAATCAGATTTAACCTATATTGTGGCACTTGGCATGTGTTTGTGTGCGTGTTATAAGGGTTGACAAATTTTGTTATACCGGTCATAATCATCACTTGATTAATCCGGTTCTTGATTAAACCAACGTTTTAGTTTTAGTAGTTCACTGTAACTGAATAGTTAGAATAGGTTGGGTTGCATATTTTGTATGAAGTTACTTAGCGTTTCTCATCACTTGGGAATCTAAAAAAATTACACACGGAACAGTACCTAACCATCTTTGGAACACAAAACTTTATTATTTCCGTTACAATTGGAAACATGTGCGCGCCATACCCGCTTAGTTACCCACGGTGTGACCCACAATCCTGCGCAGAGTGACGTATATCGGACTGGGGAAGGGGAGGTGAGTGTCCATTCTGTATGTAGTATTATTATATATTCTGTGCCAATACTACATATACACTGATATCATACGCAGTGAATATTTGTAGTGGCTTAGTGGGTTTGGTTGAACATATACGTTGTTGCCCCCCAGGATCGGAGTTGAGACATACATACATACATACATATAATCACGCCTTTATCCCTAATGGGGTAAACGACCCAAACAAAGGTCGTTCCGCCACGTCTGACAAACTTTTGACGGTTATTTAAGATAGATTTGTAGGTATATTGCTGTGCTTGCTAGTGACAGGTTGTCAGCCCATCGCCTAAATTGCAATATACTGAAACCCTCAAATCCCTTAGCCGGTTTTTACAGCAAGCCCGGGAGGAAATGCAGCTGGCACATTCTATGTTTTTCTCTCTCTCCCAGTCCAGCATGGAAGTATCGTTTAATAATAAAAAAGATTATTATTTAAATTGTGCATGTCTTACCTAAATTACCTTTTATCCCGCCGCTCGGAGGTAACATTTCACAGCCTTCAGATTTATATAGGCATGTTGACTGGGTGGCTAAACTAAAAACAACATTAATCATAAGAAATAAATAATAAATCAGTGTTTTCAGGCAGTATTTACATTACATACATACATACATACATATAATCACGCCTTTATCCCTAATGGGGTAGGCAGAGCGTAAACTACCTAAACAAAGGTCGTTCCGCCACGTTGACAAAGTTTTGAAGGTTATTTATGATAGATTTGTATGTATATTGCTGTAGTGACAGGTTGTCAGCCCATCGCCTAAAATGCAACATACTAAAACCCTCGGATCCCTTAGCTGGTTTTACAGCATGCCCGGGAGGAAATGCAACTGGCACATTCTATGTTTTTCTCTCGCTCCCAGTCCAGAATGGAAGATTCTCTCGCTCCCAGTCCAGCTTGGAAGATTTACATTAGTACATGTTAAATAATATAAACAGAGGTCCATACAATATGTTTATACTTAAAACTGATGGCTAAAACTACGGTGGATCTTGTTCATGATTAAAAAAATAATACACATTTAGATTTAATAATCGAATAAATAGATTTAAATTTAAATTAAGATAAAATATAGAAGTTATTGATTTGAGTAGTCAATATTTACTGGCGAATGACGTCATAACTCACTATTTTCATACAAAAAAGCGTTTTCGACATTTCATAAAAAGTTGCTGATTTGACTAGTAGGCAAATGGCGTATACTACACCTACACTGAAATCATATACAGTGAATATTTGTAGTGGCTTACTTGTTTTGACTGAAAGAAGGCTTATGCCTCAACGTTTCGACCTTATACGATGGTTTTCTTCAGGAGCTCGGAGTTGAGACACAAGCTTTGTTTTAATCAAAACAAGTAAGCCGCTACGAATATTCACTACTAATAATACTTTTTACATACTTACATATAATCACGCCTTTATCCCTAATGAGGTTGGCAGAGCGTAAACGACCTTTACAAAGGTCGTTCCGCCACGTCTGACAATGTTTTGAGGGTTATTTAGATAGATTTGTAGGTATATTGTTGTAGTGACAGGTTGTAAGCCCATCGCCTAAATTGCAATATACAGAAACCCTCGGATCCCATAGCTGTTTTTTACAGCATGCCCGGGAGGAAATGCAGCTGGCACATTCTATGTTTTTCCCTCGCTCCCAGTCCAGCATGGAAGTGAGTACTTTTTACATACTTACATATAATCACGCCTTTATCCCTAATGAGGTTGGCAGAGCGTAAACGACCTTAACAAAGGTCGTTCCGCCACGTCTGACAAAGTTATAAGGATTATTTAAGATAAATTTGTAAGTATATATTACTGTAGTGAGGAATGTCAGCCTATCGCGTAAATTACAATATACTGAATCCCTCGGATCCCTTAGCTGGTTTTTACAGCGTTTCCCGTAGGAAATATAGCTGGCACATTCTGTGTTTTTCTCTCGCTCCCAGGCCAGCTTTGAAGAAAACTCTCATGTTGGTTATTAATGTGGATAACGTGCTTTAAAGAATAACAGCGCTGCGGTGCGTTCTGCACCACAGCATATGCTGAGTTAGGGCCTATTTAGGGGTGCGGTACACTTGCGATTACTTGTAACTACTCAGCTTTTTTATAGTTGATACATACATACATACATAAAATCACGCCTTTATCCCTTACGGGGTAGGCAGAGCGTTAAACGCCTCGTAAAAGGCGCTTTCGCCGCGGCTGACAATAAGTGAGGGTAATTTTAGATTGTAATGTGTATTGCCATAGTGACAGGTTGTCAGCCCATCGCCTAAATTACAATACACTGTAACCCTCGAGTCCCTTTTGCTGTCTTCTACAGCATGCCCGGGAGGAAGGGCAGCTGGAACATTCTATGTTTTTCTATCTCTCCCAGTCCAGCATGGAAGTAATAGTAGTTTATAGTTGATGTCTTTTTTTTTTTACTTTTCATGTTGTTGTATTGTGCTGAACCCTTAATAAACGGTTTCTATTCTATTCTATTCTTTATTTACAGAGATATTTGGTCGATGATAGTGAAGCTGCGACACGACCGGACGATACTCCTCACAACACATCATTTGGATGAAGCTGAGCTACTGAGTGATCAGATCGTCATCATGCACAAGGTAAAAAATATGTACTTATACATACATATATATATATATATATATATATATATATATATATAATCACGCCTTTATCCCTAATGGGGTAGGCAGAACGTAAACAACCTAAACAAAGGTCGTTCCGTCACGTCTGACAAAGTTATGAGGATCATTTAAGATAGATTTGTAGGTACATTGCTGTAGTGACAGGTTGTCAGCCCATCGCCTAAATTGCAATATACTGAAACCCTCGGATCCCTTAGCTGGTTTTTACAGCATGCCCGGGAGGAAATGCAGCTTGCACATTCTATATTTTTCTTGCGCTCCCAGTCCAGCATGGAAGAAAAGCAATGTACTAATATTGACAGACAAATACTGTAAATAAAATATATGCATGGGCGCCGGATCCCGAAGCCCTGGGTTTCATTCCGAGGCGGCGAACACAGAGTTGATACTTGTCAATTTATCACTTTGTTGGATTTTCCCCAGTTAGGTTTGGACCATGCATACTGAATCACCTGATTGTCCGGAAGAAAGAAAAAAAGAAATTTACCGTGATTCAGAGGGCATGTTAAGCCGTCGGTCCCGGTCGCTGTCCCTAACTGCCTCCGTGGTCTAGTGGTTAGAGCCATGGGCTTACGTTCCGGAAGTCCTGGGTTCGATTCCCAGGGGGGAAACAAAGTTGATATTTGTCAATTTATCACTTTGTGAGGTTTTTCCCAGTTTGGTTAGTACATTGCGGGCTGAATCACCTGATTGTCCAAAAAAAAAAAAAAAACGTGATTCGGAGGGCACGTTAATCCGTCGGTCCCGGTCGCTGGCTGGCGGTAATGGATGGCTTCAAAACCTCTTGACACCAGGGTTCATCGGGTTGATCGACTGGTTCTGTGGAAGCTCACACGACAAGAAGATAACTAACTACTAAACTTTTTATTCCAGGGCCAAGTTCACACCACAGGCTCACCAATCGACATCAAACGCAGCCTCGGCAACGGGTACAAACTATCAGTCTTGTATCCAAAACCAGTTGAACCCTGGTCGGAAACATTCACTATAGAAGAACGGACCAAGCAGTTACTGGCCGTCGTGAGAGACGATGTGAAAAATGCTAGTTTACTTGATGTTAGTGGACTAGAAGTGCTGATCTGTTTGCCGTTCTTTGATGCCAATGGACTCAATAATAAGTTAGTATTTAGCTACTTCTTCTCTATCCAATATATGTTGAGCTCTGGCCAGAAACATTCGCTATAGAAGAGAGGACCAAGCAACTACTGGCCGTAGTCACAGCGCGGACACTCCTAACTATAATGTAATCTTGGTCACACATCGACAGACGGCATGTTGCAGTTGGCATGAGTTCGTGTGCGTGTTATAAGGGTTGACGAATTTTGTTACCGCTATGGTCATTATTATTGCAAACGCTAAGCAGAAGAAGAAGAAGGTCATTATTATCACTTGATTAATCTGGTTCTTGATTAAACCAACGTTTTAAAGTAGTTCACTATAACTGAATAGTAAGAATAGATTAGGTTGTATATTTTGTATTTATTTATTACTTATTTATTTTATTTCACATATAAAAGATTCTACAGACATCAAATTCTTAGTACCAATAAACCTTAAAAAGGTTTGTCTTGGCAGTGCACATTCCTCCTTAATCTAAAAAAAACAAAACAAAAACTTAATTAACTTATGAATTTACTTACCGTCTCTCATAACTGTAGAATGTAAAAAAGTTCCTATTGGAGTCATATCTTGTGGTAGAATGACATCCGTGCACGGAACAGTACCTAATCATCTTTGGAACACAAAACTTTATTATTTCCGTTACACTGGAAAACATGCGCGCGCCATGCCCGCTAAGCGTACGCTCAATGTGGCCCTCAATCCGGCGCGGAGTGTGACGTATGTCGGACTGGGGAAGGGAGGTGAATGTCCATTCTGTATGTAGTACTATTATATATTCTCTGCCGTAGAGAGAGATGATGTGAAAACGCTAGTTTATTTGATGTTAGTGGACTAGAAGTGCTGATCCGACTACCTTTCTTTGAAGCCAATGGACTGAATAATAAGTAAGTATTTAGCTATTTCTTGTCTGTCCAATATATGTTGAGCTCCGGTCAGAAACATTCGCTATGGAAGAGCGGACCAAGCAAATACTAGCTATAGTGAGAGACGATGTGAAAAACGTTAGTTTACTTGATGTTAGCGGACTAGAAGTGCTGATCTGTTTGCCGTTCTTTGATGCCAATGGACTCAATAATAAGTAAGTATAAACTATCTCTCATGTATCCAGTATTATATGAGCTCTGGTCAGAAACATTCGCTATAGAAGAGCGGACCAAACTGTTATTGGCTATAGTGACAGACGATGTGAAAAACGCTAGTTTACTTGATGTTAGTGGACTAGAAGTGCTGATCCGACTACCTTTCTTTGAAGCCAATGGAATGAATAATAAGTAAGTATTTAGCTACTTCTTCTCTATCCAATATATGTTGAGCTCTGGTCAGAAACATTCGCTATAGAAGAGAGGACCAAGCAACTACTGGCCGTCGTGAGTGACGATGTGAAAACTGCTAGTTTGCTTGATGTTACTGGATTAGAAGTGCTGATCTGTTTGCCGTTTTTTGACGCCAATGGACTCCATAATACATACATACGTACATAAAATCACGCCTTTATCCCTTACGGGGTAGGCAGAGCGTTAAACGCCTCGTAAAAGGCGCTTTCGCCGCGTCTGACAAAAATTGAGGGCAATTTTAGATTGTAATGTGTATTGCTAATGTGTAGTGACAGGTTGTCAGCCCGTCGCCTAAATTACAATACACTGTAACCCCCGAGTCCCTTTTGCTGACTTCTACAGCATGCCCGGGAGGAAGGGCAGCTGGAACATTGTATGTTTTTCTATCTCTCCCAGTCCAGCATGGAAGAAATAAGTAAGTATAACAGTATTTTTTGTTCGTATGGTTTTGCTCTTGACTTTGATCTAGCCCAGTGGTAACACAGATAAAGTATATGAGGATATAAACTCATTTAGGGCCGTATTTATAATCAGCTCTCATGAGCGCCAGCGAGTTTGAGTTCGTATCAGAAATGTTATTTCAGTACAAACTGGCCTGTCAAATCCATACTTAGTATTGCTCTTAAGTTTGATATCGCTTCATAAATACGAGTTCTAGACTTCAAAAGGCACTGGCATTCCCATATACTGACGGTACTCAGCAAACTTGGCTCCAGAATTCGTATGAAGGTAGATTGGATGCCACGCGGGGCATCAGTCATTATTTATTTAACAATTTATTGCACACATGATCATACAGTGGACACAAACATAAAAAACAATAGCACAACAGGTAGAGCTTATCTCTAAAAAGAAATCTCTTCCAGCTGACCTACGGTAGTGAGAGTGCATAAGTGAGGCAGATACATATATTAATACATAAACCTTCATAAATAATAAATAAATACATATAGTTATAAATAAATCACTACATAGTATAAAACAAAGTCGCTTTCTCTGTCCCTATATCTCTATGTATGCTTAGATCTTTAAAACTACGCAACGGATTTTAATGCGGTTTTTTTAATGGATAGAGTGTTTCAAGAGGAAGGTTTATATGTATAATACATGCATAATATAGTAGAGAAACACTGATGATTTCCGTGCGAAGCCGGGGCGGGTCGCTAGTAATATATAATATTAATATAATAATACATAATTAATATAAATAGCACATAACTAGTAAACTACTACTATTCTATCTGTTGTTACCATCATTGGATCGTGTGTGGCAATCACAGATAAATTCCACACCTCCTCAATATCTAGCATAATTGTCTCCTCTGGGTTTATCAAAGGTTGAATGGAAGAGATCCCTAAACAGGATATTTATTTATTTATTTAACAGTTTATTGTACACAGAAACATACACAGAACAGTTACATAGGAATCAAGACACAACAGGCACTGCTTATTTCTAAAATGAAATGTCTTACAGCAGACCTAAGAAGTGAGATAGCATAAAACGTAAAGCGATAAGCAGGATAAGTCCGCCTTTGTGCCACTATCGTCTTATTGTTCTTGTATTTTAGTTTTAAGATTTTTAAGGTATTTTCCAGACAAAAATCAGAGATGTAGCTCAGAAGGCTGCCTACTTGAAGTGGGATTGGGCCGGCCACGTCACTCGAATGCTGGAAGACCTGTGGGCTAAAAAAGCCACTTAATGGGAACTTGCCAATGCCAGAAGACGACGTGGACGACCCCGAAAAAGGTGGCGGGACGAGTTAGACGCACATATAAAAGAATGGCGAGAGCTTGCGCTGAATGGAAGGGACGGGGAGAGGCCTTTGCCCTGCAGTGGGACACCATAGGTTCATAATAATAATAAAGAGCTTACATATATACCTACATCTAATTGATTTTCCCTAATCTTTTTTCGTACAGTTTCCTCCAGCTGTGCACATCGCTAGAGCGCCGCGAAAGGGAGCTTGGTTACAAGAGCTACACTCTAGAATGCAGCAGTCTAGAGCAAGTTTTCTTCAACATCACACAGCAGAACGACGCGCCATTGCATAATAGCATTGAATTCGGTAAGTACCTTAAATATACATACATATAATCACGCCTTTATCATGGGGTAGGCAGAGCGTAAACAACCTAAACAAAGGTCGTTTCGCCACGTCTGACAAAGTTTTGGGGGTTGTTTAAGATAGATTTGTAGGTATATTGCTGTAGTGACAGGTTGTCAGCCCGTCGCCTAAATTACAATATACTGAAACCCTTCCCCTTAGCTGGTTTTTACAGCATGCTCGGAAGGATATGCAGCTGGCACATTCTATATTTTTCTCTCGCTCCCAGGCCAGCATGGAAGAAATATAACTTACAAAAAGATAACTAACCCTGTAAAAAAACAGTAGTTTCTTTTACTCTATAGTATTTCCTACTTGGTTTTAGAAAAAAGTTAAACAAAGATTCATGTCTTTTAATCGAAGATTTTGTTTCTAAAATAAGCTATAATAGTACATTATTGCAAAGGCAGCGAAATAGGCAATTACAGGTCGAGTATACTTCAATGATACGAGACAGGCAATTGCCATTTCGGCCGAGGCATATATAGTGCTTTTCTTAAAAAAACGCAAGGAAATAAAAAAGGGCCTTTTACATAATAAATTTAATTAATATTAAAAGTTACATTACTCATGTTAGGACAATTATTGAACGAAAATGTTATTGTTTTTCCAGAACATGAAATTTTCATATACTTTTATATATTTTTCTTTTGATTTTGCTGGAGGCAGGTTTTCCATCGCTAATTTAGCTTCTGATCTTAAATCTGGTGGAGTGCAGTCAATGTCCATTTCATTTTCACTTTCAGAATCATCGGAACTCATTTTAATTTATGTTTATTAACAAAATAATTAACAACGAACTCCGCTTTACCGCCAATTTATTTTTTTGTTTTACAGTTTGGTCCGAAAGGTAAACGCATCTGTGGCTATACAGCCACGAGAACGCAATGTGTACGATAGATGAAAGAGTTCTAAATTCAAACAGCACGCCGTTTCATACATACGCTCTTCGTTCCAAATTCAAAAAACGCGCCGGGAAGTGATTTTGATACTTCGCGTGTTCTTTATTCAAAAATAAAGACAATAATTTCGCGCATGTTTAAGAAAATGATATTTAAAGGCCCCGTGGGCGAAGGATCAAATATGAAAACAAACATGCTTACAGTTTGGCCTACCAAGATACGTCGTTAAAACGATTACTAATCTCCTGTCTTACATTTATATCTATTAAGCGGACCTCTATATATTCAATAATGTAGTGTATTTATAGTATGTATTTTAAACTTAAGATTTTGATTGTATCATTATATTCTGTATTACGGTGCTAACAGAATACAGAATATCAGTGTTACTGGTTATAGATATAACTTGTACCAAATGCTGAGTCAGCTTCATTTCTTGTGCAATACAGATCACAGTATTCAATAAAAAAAGTGTTTTCATGTATGTAACAAGTCTACTTACTGTATGTTGAGTTTTGTATTGTTTCATGAATAAACGTTTTCTATTCTATTCTCTATGAATATTTTTAGAATAAATATTAATCCAAGTATTTTTCGTTTAGATCCAGAAGCTCCATCAAAGAGTGCATCAACGTCCAGTGTGAGGAGTGACAACACTCCACTAGTGTCAGCCGAGGGGCCGCTGAGAGGTAGCGCATGCCAACAGTTCCTAGCACTGCTACATGCCAGATATACACACTATACTAGGAATAGGCAAGTATTTCGATTAGTTAACCGAAAGACCCATCCATCTCTAATCATACCATATGGTATGGGATGAGATGAGAATGGATGAGATGAGACGGTCTCGTCCATTCTCATATCATCCCTTTCCATTCCAATCCATTCCATTTCATCCCATGCCATGCTATCTCATCTATCCAATTTAATTTCAACTCATCCCATCCAATCTCAACCCATTCCATCCCATAACATCCAATCTTAACCCATTCCATCCAATCTCAACCCATCCCATCCTATCCAATCTCAACCCGTCCCATCCCATCCCATTCAATCTCAACCCATTCAATCTCAACCCATCCAATTTCAACCCACCCAATCTCAACTCACCCAATCCCATCCAATCTCAACCCACTCCAACCCATCCCATCCAATCTCAACCTATCGCATCCCATTCAATCTCATGCAATTTAGTGCCTAAAAGTGATTAAGGAAGTCTAAATGCAAATTGAAATTGTAAATTTCGTAAATTTATAACAATATATATAAACTTTTTTTCCAGATGGCTGTTGTTCCTGCTAATAGTGTTACCGATGTTGTTCGTGACAGTAGCGATGGCGTTCTCCATGATCCGACCGCCGCCAGACAACGAGGTCTCACTGATGCTCACTCCACGACTTTATGAGGATGCTACTGATTATCTTGTGTAAGTATTTAGAAATTCACAGTCTTTTTTAATAAAAAAAAATAGAATTTGGAAAAGATACTTTATAACTTGTACATGAACCGTATTTATCCTCGAATTAAATATCACACCTCACCGATGACCCAGGCAGATATAACATCCGATAAAAATGGCTCACTTCTTGCACTTCTAGTAAAACCTACTCATCATTCATCATTTCCCTAGCCTTATCCCGTATCTTACGGGGTCGGCTACCTAATCTAGGGGATTGAACGAGGATGCTGGTTTTTATTAGAATTAAATCAACGTGGTTTAATATAATTCCCGAGTTGCCTCGATAACAATCAATGAACTGCCATCGAAAATCCCCCTTAGCATAAAGATCGGATATTGAAACCTCAATAGACCTTTTTAATTTGAAATAGTTAAGATTAAAAATTACTTTATTGCAAAGAAAAAATACAAGAAAAAAATAAATGAAACAATTAGTAGCACATATTTCTTCCAGGCAACCTTAGGGCACAGGAAAATATAAGTTGAACAAGTGGGCTGGTATACATTTCAGGCAATACAATACAATAAATAGAGCGTAATAGCTTATATCACAAATCCTTTAGTTTATCTTTTCTTTTTCAGATCTCATCCATCAGTGTATTCAAACATAGATCCATCATTTGCTGAAAGAGTTTTGGAAAAACTAAAATTGGGAAAACAACTCAGAGATTGGTCTCCAAAGGTTAGAACTTGATTATACATACATATAATGGGGTAGGCAGAGCGTAAACGACCTACACAAAGGTCGTTCCGCCACGTCTGACAAAGTTTTGAGGGTAATTTAAGATAGATTTGTAGGTATATTGTTTAATGACAGGTTGTCAGCCCAACGCCTGAATTACAATATCTCTGAAAGTCTCGGATCCCTTAGCTGGTGTACCCAGCATGCCCGGGAGGAAAACCAGCTGGCACATTCTATGTTTTTCTCTCCCTCCCAGGTCAGCATGGAACTAAAAGCTCTGTTAAAACAACAAAATTCTAAAATGTCTGTTGTTAGAAGTATATTCTTCTATAACATATAGGTAGGTTTTGTGCGTAAGTATACGAATATAAAAAATGCTAATTTAATTTAGTCTGACTATTTGTTATACTTTTTATATTTGGTTGGTCGATACATGGCATCTTGGAGAAGGACATAAGCTATTTTACCATGGGAAACTAGTACTTTCATTACTGATAGTGTAACACCCAAGGTAAAGACATAGACTTTAGCCGTGGGTTAAATAACGAGCCGTAAAACCAGACATATTGCGAATATTCTAAGCAACAAAATAGTAACTTTAAGTATTGCCAACTCAAAGTTTTATGTTTGTTAATCGAAGATCTTGTTTCTAAAATAAGTTTTAGCTATTAATATGAGAATATTATGAAATAGTAGTTTAAGTAATTTAACTAATTTGCCAACATATATTATTTATTTTTGAAATGTGTTTTTGAATAAAAGCCATGAAACTTTGTTTACCTTTATTCTAAAACTGACTTGAAAATACATACATTGTCACGCCTTTATTCTAATAGGGTAGGCAGAGCGTAAACGACCTAAACAAAGGTCGTTCCGCCACGTCTGACAAAGTTTTGAGGGTTATTTAAGATAGATTTGTAGGTAAATTGCTGTAGTGGCAGGTTATCAGGCCATCGCCTAAATTGCAATATACTAAAGCCCTCGGATCCCTTAGCTGGTTTTTACAGCATGCCCGGGAGGAAATGCAGTCGGCACATTCTATGTTTTTCTTTCGCTCCCAGTCTAGCATGGAGGTAAGTGTTGGAAATACTATAAACGATAAGATACAAACCGGGCGCCATGCTGTCATTGTAATCATAATTTTATTTTGTAGGACACGCCTAATTGCACTTGCACAGAGACTAGCCAAGTGTGTGCATCGAGCGACATCGAGCGCGCAGAGAGGATGGTGTTACCCGATGTTGCAACGCTGAATACATGGATAGTGGCTTCGCATGACCAGTATATCGAGAAGAGGTAAGTCTTATTTTCGTCAAAATATGTGTTCGATATTTTCCAAAATTTTTAGCCATCTAAAGTTCAATATTCTAGAAACGAGTCTCCTTCGATTGGGAGGTTTTTGCCATTCCCAACATTTCAATACACGTAGCAGACTAAAAGGCCCAAAATCATAGAAGCGAAAAATATACAAATCACTTTATTTCCACAAAAAACATTACAAAAAAGAAAAACACACAATCAAGAATAACATAACAAACATGACAGGTAGGCATATAGATATTTTCACAGAAGTGGACACAGCTTGGCTGTTTTTAAGTCCACCCTACGTCAGGTGTACAGAAGAGGATAGAAACGAAATAGCACAGAACAACTTGAACTACAATTTGACAAATCTTTGTAATATACATTTTAATAGTAACAATATTAGGCACATCTAGCGATTATTTATGAGCAATACCAAATATTGAAGTAATTTGAACTGAGAAATAAAAAAAAATAGTAACAAATATTGCGTTTATGCGTAGAGCAATGGCAATGATTATTTTAAATAAAGTGTAAATATGAATAAATTGGATTCGGGGAAGTAAGTAGATGATGGTTAGATGATGAAGTTTTTTTTTCAGATACGGTGGCTACAGTTCAGCCCTAAAGAACAACATCACCCATCTAGTAGCGTGGTATAATAATAAGGGCCACCACGCGATGCCCGCTTACCTCAATTCCTTAAACAATGCTCTACTGAGAGCTCTGACCAATGACGATTCTGCTAACATTACCGTCTACTCGCATCCGTTGAAAATATCTGAAGAACAACTTAGTAAGGATACTGTGTAAGTATTTATTTTCTGTCTCTGTCCAAATCTTTGTGTATCTGTATCACTCTCTCTGCCTCAGTTTCGGTGACTATTTATTTCTATGTATACTTCTATTTATTTCATTTCCCTTGCTGGCCTGGAAGCGAGAGAAAAACATAGAATGTGCAAGCTGCATTTCCTCCCGGGCATGCTGTAAAAACCAGCTAAATGGGATCCGAGAGTTTCAGTATATTGCAATTTAAGCGACAGACTGACAACCTGTCACTACAGCAATATACCTACAAATCCATCTTAAATAACCCTTAAAACTTTGTCAGACGTGGCGGAACGACCTTTATTTAGGTCGTTTACGCTCTGCCTACCCCATTACGGATAAAGGCGTGATTATATGTATGTATACTTCTATTTATTTATCTCTGTTAATATTTCTCTCTATGTCTAGATTTCGGTCCCTGTTTCGGCCTCTTATCTGTCTATATTAATTTGTCTCAATCTATAATCCTCCTCTTATCTGTCTATATTAATTTATCTCAATCTGTAATCCTCTCCTTATCAGTCTATTTTTTTTTCTTTATCTATACATTTTCTGTTTCTATCACTGGCTCTGTTGGGATCTTCATTTTTATATGTGTTTATGTAATAGTTTCAGTATATATCACTGAATCGGTTTTACTTTTATGCCTATTATCTATAATTTTTTCTGTATCTGTCTATTTTAAGAGTATTATTTTTGTAAAATAAGTTTTGCCCCTATCCCCAGGTACCAACACATCGCCGATGCAGGAATATCAGGGCTAGTTCTTATAGCATATTCCCTTGTGAGTGCTGGAGCAGCCATACATCTTGTAAGCTCCAGAAGAAGCCAGCAGAAGAGACTCCAGCTGTTATGTGGAGTCAGCCCCGCATTGTACTGGGCGGCTGCGTTAGCTGCTGATATGGCGGTAAGCTATGATTATTCTTACTATTCTGATTTAATCATCATACTCATTCAAAGTTCAACGTAAAGCCACAATACATGGTCTTTCAGGATTCAAAGTACATGACATGTTTTTCGAGGTTCGAAGTAAATCAGCTACATGGTCTTTCGGGGTTCAAAGACCACTTCAAGGTTAGGAGTTGGGCCACGTCATGGTGTTTTGGGGTTCAAAGGCCACTTCAGGGTTAGGAGTAAGGTCACGTCATGGTATTTCGGGAGTCAAAGGCCACTTCAGGGTTAGGAGTAAGGCCATGTCATGGTCTTTTAGGTTCCAAAAGCCACTTTAGGGTTAATAGAAAGGCTACGTCATGGTCTTTTGGGGTGAAAAGGCCACTTGAGGGTTATTAGTAAGGCCACGTCATGATCTTTTCGGGTTCTAAGTAAGGCCACGTGGTCTTTGGGGGTTCGTAAGGCTTTTACGGTATCTTTCGAGGTGAAAACGTAACAACTTGTTACAGGTGATAATAATCAACATGCTGATCACGATAGTAGTGTTCGAGGCGTTTGGCTTCCCCGTGTTCGTGGCCAGGAGTAACTTGCCTGCGATCTGTCTACTCATCTTGTTGTATGGGTAAGTGATCAACGACCTCTGTTGGTTCTATATTACTTCCATAGAACTACACGGTTCAGTTCCCCTTTCCATCTCCGGAGCACGAGGCGTGGACAGGGGTTCCACCCTTATGTCGTGGATATACCGCAAATTCGCACGAAGCGGTTCGCTTCCACATTCTTAATGCGAACGGTTAAGGAGTAGAACTCCCTGCCGGCGGATCTGTTTCCGGAATAATATAACCTGGGCCTTTTCAAGGCGAGAGTGAATAGGCACTACATAGGTGAGTATGCTTCAGCATAGTCCGCATCGTCACTTTCCACCAGGTGAGATGGCGGACAAATGCTCGCCTATTTATATTAAAAAAAAAAGTTCAAATTCTACGAATTATAATATGTGTAATTTTTTGCACGCTATATGTTTTACGCTATTTTCAAATTCTACTCGTGGCGATTTTCTATTTCCTACTTTCATATTTATTGTGGGTGAAGTGAAGTTGACCAATCCGTTCTGGGCGCACGTGGTCGACTAAGGCCTGATCGCCCTAATTAAGGGTAGGCCTGTGCCTCGTGGGAACCTATTTGAGTTGATGATCAACAAACTGTTGATCACAGAGGCAATTTCTGTTGTAAAACCTTGCTTTCTTTTAGATTCGCGTGCGGGTCCTTTGTACACGTTATGGAGAAGCTATTTACGGACGCAAGTTTGGCGAACATGATGCTGTTCTGCGGGAACGCGTTCATGGGGCTCGCCGGGATCACGCTGCTGCTTATATTGGACATCATATCCGATTCTGACGTACGGTTTTAATCTCATACATACATATAATCACGCCTTTATTCCTAATGGGGTAGGCAGAACAAAGGACGTTCCGCCACGTCTGACAAAGTTTTGAGGGTTATTTAAGATAGATTTAGGTATATTGCTGTACTGACAGGTTGTCAGCGCATCGTCTAAATTGCAATATACTGAAACCCTCGGATACATTAGCTGGTTTTCACAGTATGCTCGGGAGTAAATACAGCTGGCACATTCTATGTTTTTCTCTCGCTCCCAGTCCAGCAATATCATGTAAGATATAAATCATTATGCAGGGTGTCATCATTATGAGGCACGTTTTCTCTATTTAAAGAGGTTGCTCAGTCAAGAAACAAAAAAAAACATGAGCAAAATATTCTACTTAAAGGAAAATATTGTTTTGCTTGCAATTTCTCCAAACGACAACAATCACCGTTAACGACCGCGAACTCTTTAAAGTATACACTAGTATGGATTAGGTGTTTTTAAGTTCAAAATATTTTTTTATAAACGGAATAAAATGCGCTAATAAAAAAAAGAGTGATTGAATGAAATGTGCGCCCGTTAAAGGCAAATTTAAAATATCAATATATTAAAATACAAGAAATGAAGTTTACAGAAAGGTATGCAAGGGCGAAAGTACTAGTCTCAGCCGAAAACGCAATATATGGTATCGTTTACATTGGTAGGCCACGTCCTCGGCTTTCCAATTCTACTCGACCATATATTGCTTTTTTTTCGACTTCAAAAGCAATGTTCGTACATTTTATTAAAAGTATGTCCAATATGACACCCTGACACAGCGATACAATTAGCGCCACCATGATAAAAACTCTTCTTTCTTTTTATTCTTAATCATCATCTTCCTAGCCTTGTCCCGTATCTCACGGGGTCGGCTACCTAATCTAGGGGATAAAACGAGGGTACTGGTTTGTACACAGAGCGACTGCCATCTGACCCTTCGCAACCCAGAAGGGAAACCAGACCCAATCCTAGATTAGGTCAGAGTTTTTAAGCCGCCAATGCTTAGAACTGGCCTCTGACATGGCTTAACGACTAATATCTACGGTATTAAACGACATTAACCGGGACCAACGGCTTAACGTGCCTTCTAATGCACGGAAAAAGCGCCGAATAAACGTACATATGAAATTCGAAAACCGAAAAACACATTAGTAAGTGGTGGGATTCGAACCACGACCTCTCCGCTCAGGAGGCAGCGGCCCTATCCACTACACCATCGGGCTTTTTAATCATAATATCATTATTATTTTTCTACAGGCAACGGATAATGCTCGCTGGACGCTTCATAAAATACTGCTGTTATGTCCACAATTTGTCCTCGGAGATGGCATGCTTGAGATCGCGAAGAACACTGTGCAAGCTCAGGTATTTACTTCATCTTATGCATATATACATACTATCACGCCTGTATCCCTAATGTGGTATGCAGAACGTTAACGACCCAGGTAAAGGTCGTTCCGCCACGTCAGACAAGTTTTGAGGGTTGTTTAAGATAGATCTGTATATTGCTGTAGTGACAGGTTGTCAGCCCATCGCCTAAATTACAATATACGGTAACCGGCTGATCCCTTAGCAGGTTTTTACAGCATGCCCGGGAGGAAATGCAGCTAACACATTCCATGTTTTCTCTCGCTCCCAGTCCAGCATGGCAGCATGTTCATCTTATAACAGTCTGTTATTTAGCTTGCAACATCCTATTACTATGATATTTTACGGGTTTCTCAATGCCATTTAAAATATTTGATGAGCTTCCCATATTTTGGCGCTGTTACAAGAAAACTGGATGGAAAATATCCGCGAAAGCTTAAAATTAAGTGTTGCAACATTTTGTTGTCCTCAAAATTAATTATGATGGAACTGAAAGATTTCCACTGAAATACCCTCATGGAAAGTCTTAAGATGGCCTAAGAGGCCATATTTTAGGGTGTGATTCTACCCACAAAACTGAGCAACTTTCCACTTTTGCAAAGGTCGAAAGAAGGGAAAAAGAATTGGCGCTCTCATATTTCGACCTATGTTCCTTGGGGAAAGTTGTTCAGTTTCAGGGGTAGAAGCACACTCTAGAATCATCATCTCCCTAGCCTTATCCTGTATCTTACGGGGTCGGCTACCTAATCCAGGGGATTGAACGAGGGTACTGGTTTTTACAGAGAGCGACTGCCATCTGACCTCCGCAACCCAGAAGGGAAACCAGACCCAATCCTAGATTAGGTCAGAGTTTTCAAGCCGCCAATGCTTAGCACTGGCCTCTGACATGGCTTAACGACTCATATCTACGGTATTAAACGATATTAACCGGGACCAACGGATTAACGTGCCTTCCGAAGCACGGAAAAAGCGCCGAATAACATATTTGTGTAAAATGTAGCCTAAGATAAGATATTTTGAATGAATAAATTTATTATTATTATTATTACCTACAAACTAAAGCGTGTTTATCTCATAGGTGCTGATTCGTTTCGGCATGGACACGTACAAGGACCCTCTCACCACGGACCTGATCATGTTCCACTACCTGGCTCTGTTCCTGGTGGGAACCCTCCTCATGCTGCTGAACTTGGCTATAGAGTATGACTACTTCGAAGGACTTATGGCTAGGTAAGTTTTCTAAGTTTTTTTAAGTTTTCTTCCATGCTGGGCTGAGAGAGATAGAAAAAAATAGAATGTTCCAGTATATATATTGTCACGCCGTCATCCCTTACGGGGGTAGGCAGAGCTTTAAACGCCTCGCGCTTCCGCCACTTTTGACAAAATTTTTGGGTTATTTAAGATTGTAATTTGTATTGCTGTAGTGACAGGTTGTTAGCCAATCGTCTAAATTACAATATACTGAAATCCCTGTATCCCTTAGATGATTTTTACAGCATGCCCGGGAGGAAAATCAGCTGGCACTTTCAATGTTTTTCTCTTGCTCCCAGTCCAGCATGGAAAGAAAATGAAATGCAAATATTGACAGCGTGAAATAATTTTGAAATAAATAAATCACACAACTGAAAAAAACACACAAAGGATAGCTTCTTTGAAAATAAAACATCGTAAAAGTTACTAATGGTATCAGGCGCTATTTTGCCGAAATCTATCATAACATAACTTCTTATTGTTCTGTCGAGTGGGTATCAAGTCTATGGACCCGATGAACACTGGTGTCAGAGTTTTCCGCCTAGTAGCACAACTATCAGGCCTCTGACATGGTTTTTGAGTAACGACCACTATCAAAGACAGCGACCGGGAACGACGAAAGCGCTAAACGATGCACGAAATCTTTTTCTTTTTCGGACAATCAGGTGATTCAGCCTGCAATGTCCTAACCAAACTGGGGAAAAATTCACAAATTGATAAATTCTCAAATGTCAACTTTGTGTTTTCCCCCCTTGGAATCAAACCCAGGACCTCCGGATCGGGAGTCCATGGCACTAGCCACTAGACCACGGAGGCAAATAACATAACACAAGTGAGATAGGAAAATATTTATTTTTAGTAAATGTTGTTAAATTGTGTTTGCTCTATCAGTTTGCGTGATGCTGAACTGTGCCTTACACCCTGTATCTTTATATTACAAATGAAAAATGGGCCTGTGAATTTACAAGTAAAAGAACCTCACCAAATATCAACCTAGATTTAGGCAAAATTTTCATCTAATAGACAGCAGCTAGACCCACATCAAACTACTGACATGTATTAGGAAATATAATACTACAAGAAAATCTAGCTAAACCTATTTTTGGAATTCAGAAAACCTTATTAAACTAGAAAAAAATGCTTTGTATTTCAGTACAAGTTATTTTAGACGTCTTACTACATTTTGAGAACCCAACGTATTTTCTAAAAATCCCTTCTTTTGGCGTGATTGGGTCTTCTTCTTTCGTGTCGGCAAGAAACACGGGCTAAATCTTGCTTGCCCAGAAAGCAGCTACCGTAGTGGCTCTCTGGTTGCTATCGAGCAAGTCCCCGCGTGAACAGGTGGTCGGACACGCGGGACAGTTGGTAAGGTGCGCCATGGTTTGCAATGGTTCTCCACATTCACAGCTGGCGTCTGCACTACTAGAGTACCCCCATCGGCACAGGTTGTCTTTGCTTCCAACCTGCGTCCTAAGCCTATTTAGACTTCTTCTGATTGGCCACGGTTCTTTATAACCTGGAGACAGGTTTTCGTTGGGGGGTGAATGTGGAAACTCACTTGCCCAAAGCTTGCACCTGACGTCAGATGGGTCTTGGTCGGTGGGCTCTGTAGATCGAAGGAAGCTCTTGCGGCTTCGTAGTCGACCTAAGGCGGGGAAGAGCCCGTAGAGTGGGCGCCTCGGGTCTGTTTCCTGCTTTTGTTTCGTGATTGGGTAAAAATTACAAACGATTTAAATTACTATTCAATAAATAAGGAAACTCGATTGCTTTATTTGTGTTATTTTTCATTATTCCTTAACACAATAAGTGATTGTGGCTCTTTTGTATTCTAAATTGTATTTGTATTTATAAGCGATCATATTTTACCTTCAATGGAATGCTTACTTGTTCATTGTTTGTTTAATAATAATAGCATGACCTAGAAAGAGAGAAGTTTAGATTAAATGGTGTTTCAATATTTTTTAAGGGAGTAGGCAGTGATACTATATCATCATCGAAGGAAGAAAAAATGTATACCGGGTGTAAGGGACAGCGTCCCGCAAACTGATAGGGGTTGCTCAACGATACTGAACAACCTCCACCAAGAACTTCTTTCAGGAAGTATATAAAAAGAATGTCTTTTCCGTACAAAATGTCCACCTCGATCAGACAATTTGTATGAAAATACCATTTTTTTCTTTACTTGCTGAAAGAATTTCCTGGTGGAAGTTGTTCAGTGCCATTTACTGAGCAACCCCTATCAGTTTGCAGGACGCTATTCCGTACACCCTATATACCTTATTTTAATCTTTAGACGTATGTTTCTTAGGTAAAGTTTCGGCTCTACAACGATAAAACAAAGTCGCTTTCCCTGTCCCTATATCCCTATGTATGCATAAATCTTTAAAACTACGCAACGGATTTTGATGCGGTTTCTTTTAATGGATAGAGTGATTCAAGAAGAAGGTTTATATTTATAATACATGCATAATATAGTAGAGAAACACTGATAATTTCCGTGCGAAGCCGGGGCGGGTCGCTAGTAAATATGCCGTATTTTTTTATACATCAGGTTCCGTTCAGAATCCATGTCAGAAGAGAAGCCAGCAGAAATGGAGGATTTGGAAGTTGCGGCGGAGAGAAAGAGGATCCACGTCGCTTTATATGAAGCTGAGAGGCCCGTGAGACTGCCTACCATTGGAAATATCAATGCTGGTAAGTTCTATCACGTTTTAACTACTGGACGGATCAGGATGAAACATGTAACATATTAAGGCCCGTAATTATAAACAGCACTTGAGACTGACTGCTAGTTTGAGTCCGTATTAGAAAAGTCATTTCAGTACAAAAGGACCTGTCAAATCTATACTTAATATTATTCTCAATCTTGAGATCGCTTTATAAATACGAGCCTCGGGGTTTAAGAGGTAGCTTTTCCATAAACTGACAGGGTTAGCTAATTCAAAGAAACTGAGGAACTTTTACAAATAAATTGTTATTCCCTTATAAGTTTATAGGTAAGTACACCCTTTATTTATCGGTAAGTCTGCTTTCGTGGTCTAGCAGTCTGAGCCATGGGCTTTCGACCCTAAGGTCCCGGGTTCAATTCCCGGCGGTGGACAACTTCTTTGTGTTGTTGTTTCTGTCCAAAAAGTAAGATGATCCATGCTGTCGGATGGGCATTAAAATAGTCGGTCCAGCGCCTGATTTCTCCCTGGTCATGTCAGTTAATCTGTCCCATCAGATTTGAGATTGAAGGAATAGAGAGTGCACCTGTGTGTAGCGTAAACACTTGGGCACTAATAACTAGTCCTGCGCAGTCGACTGCGAGATTGGCCGCTGGATCCACAGGCAAACCATAACACCACGTCCGGAAAGCTAATAGCCATACGGGGTGTAAGGGACAGCGTCCCACTAACTGATAGGGCTTGCTCAGTCTACGACACTGAACAACTTCCACCAGAAAAATCTTTCAGAAAGTCAAAAATGTTTTTTTCTTTTCCATACAATTTGTCTGATCGAGGTGGACATTTTATATGAAAAAAAAAAAACATTATTTATTTAACTTCCTGAAAGAATTTCTTGGTGGAAGTTGTTCAGTATCGTTGACTGAGCAACCCTTATCTGTTGCGGGACGCTGTCCCTTACACCCCATATAAATTTGGATTTAATCAGGCAAATATGAATTGCGTCCACATCGTTTAAACATGATGCGTAGATTTGAGCGCGGCGTTCTGGCATGTCCAATTTCATGCATCATAGCGTTTATATTTCGCTTCCCTTACTTCTTCTTCTTAGCAAGTGAATTCTCGAGTCGAACAACGAATCGAAGAACCCTGGTGTCAGAGTTTTCAAACCGCCTAGTTGCACAGCTATTAGACCTCTGACATGGTTTGAGTAACTACCACTATCAAAGGCAGCGACCGGGACCGACGGCTTAACGTGCCCTCCGAAGCACGGAATCTTTTTACTTTCGGACAATCAGGTGATTCAGCCTGCAATGTCCTGACCGAACTGGGGAAAACCTCACAAAGTGATAAATTGACAAATATCAACTTTGTGTTCCCCTATGGGAATCGAACCCAGGATCTGGGGATCGTAAGCCCATGGCTCTGACCACTAGACCACGAAGGCAGGACACCTCCCTTACTGCAAAGTGAGCAGTGAAAGCGGATTTGATTGCTTTTGTAGAACAAAGTACCAACTACAGGGGAAAAAATAATTGCTGACCATATTTTAAAGTGTGGTTCTACCCATGAAACTGAACAACTTTCCCCAAGGAACATAGCTCGAAAAACGAATAAAAAATAATGTTGTTATTAAAACACTTGTACTTGTTTCACTTAATATAATTTAATCCTAACGGTTTCGCTAACTTATAGCATCATCAGGGATTTTATACACAACACATACCACATCACTACATAGTATAAAACAAAGTCACTTTCTCTGTCCTAAGTATCACATCATACGGGATTACTAGCTTTGGTCTGCCTCCTTGGTCTAACTGCCTCCTTGGTCTAGTGGCTAGTGCCATGGACACCCGATCCGGAGGTCCTGGGTTCGATTCCCAGGGGGTAACACAAAGTTGATATTTGAGAATTTATCACTTTGTGAATTTTTCCCCAGTTTGGTTAGGACATTGCAGGCTGAATCACCTGATTGTCCGAAAAATAAAAAGATTCCGTGCTTCGGAGGGCACGTTAAGCCGTCGGTCCCGGTCGCTGTCTTTGATAGTGGTCGTTAATCAAAACCATGTCAGAGGCCTGATAGTTGTGCTACTAGGCGGTTTTAAAACTCTGACACCAGGGTTCATCGGGTCGATAGACTCGATACCCACTCGACAGAAGAAGAAGACTAGCTTTGGTCGCACTTTCCAAACTTACCTAGATGACATTTATAAACTCCAAATAAGACTTTTAAAATTAATATTACCCCCTAAAATTAAAAATAAATTACAAAATGAGAATGAATTATTTAAATTCTGTAATGTTTTACCTATAAATCTACTATACAAATTAATCATTTTGAAAGAACAATACTTTAGAAAAGAAATACAAAACGAGGAAATATATGCAAGGCACCAAACAAGACGATCTGAAAAAAAGTTTTTACAAAAACCGAGGTACACTAACTTCTACGGTAAAAGAAGATCAGAAATTATTATACCAGAACTTATAAATAACTTACCCATGGAAGTGAAACAACAAATAAACCCGAAAAAAATATCGGGAGTGTTAAAAAAATATTTCCAAGATCAAATAAATATCTCTTCGTAAAATTTACTCTAATATTTGTTAGATTGCGCGGAAATGCCATATTTGTTATTATTATTTGTTTATAGTTTTTATTATTACAGTTTTTTTCATTATTGTGAAGTCGTTGACACTCTGCTCGTACCTGTAGGTAGAGGATACGGGCTTAATGCTCTGTCGGCTCCGTAAGAAATTGCTGTATGTATGTAACAGTGGAGCAGCCTGTATACCGTGTCTGATCCCCTTTTTTGCGCATCATTGGAATGCGGAATGCCGGTCGGCCGGCCAGCGCATGAGTGCGTGCGCTGTATGCTACGCGGTTAGATAGTGTGTGTGTGTGTAAACGCATAGTTATATTATAGGATAAATTTGTTGTTTTGTTACGTGTTTTCTACCTGAGCTTTAGTTTAAAACTTTTTTGCTATCCACATAGCTCCCAATAACACTGGGACAAACCCGTTTGGGGTTTATCAGTGTAATTTTAATTTTAAGTGTATTTGTTTTTGGAAATTAATAATAATACAAAAAAAAATATCCCTATGTATGCATAAATCTTTAAAATGATTTTGATGCGGTTTCTTTTAATGGATAGAGTGATTCAAGAGGAAGGTTTATATGTATAATACATGCATAATATAGTAGAGAAACACTGATAATTTTCGTGCGAAGCCGGGGCGGGTCGCTAGTTTTAAATAAACCGTTCATTTTTAGCGAACGAAGTGTAACAATTGATATAAAATGTTTTATATTAAGTGAAACAAGTACAAGTGTTTTAATAACAACATTATAAATATGTAGTTTCACCAAGTGCCGACAATCACAAGTTTAAATTCATTAAAAATTAAATTGGTCCTCCCTTTTTTTCCTATTTTGATCTATGTGCCTTGGGGAAAGTTATTCACTTTCATTAGAATCACACCCTTAAAATATGGCCAGCAATTTTTTTACTCCTAATATTGTCTCTTGAGGTTCACGGTTCACTTTTGGACGTACGAGTAACGTTTTAAACTCTTATAGATATCTTTCATGATGGAAGGGGAGCGAGAGAAAAACATAGAATGCGCCAGCTGCATTTACTGCCGGGCATGCTGTAAAAATTAGCTAAGGGATTCGAGGGTTTCTGTATATTGCAATTTAGGCGATGGGCTGACAACCTGTCACTACAGTAATATACCTACAAATCTATCTTAAATAACCCTAAAAACTTTGTCAGACGTGGCGGAACGACCTGTGTTTTAGTCGTTTACGCTCTGCGTGATTATTATATTATATGTGTATGACTGACAGAGAGATTAGGAGAAAACTTAAAGGATATTACAAAGCATTTTGTATGTATATAATCACGCCTTTATCCCTAATGGGGTAGGTAGTGCGTAAACTACTCATAGGTCGTTCCGCCACGTCTGACACAGTTTGAGGGTTATTTAATATAGATTTATAGGTATATTTTGTATGTATGTATGTAATAATAGAGAAACAGACAAATTCGGGAGACAAATGGTCTGAAGTAGCACGAGACCGGATAAAATGGAACAGCCTGGAGTAGGCCTATACCCTGAAAAGGGGTTCATAATTAACTGAATGAATTTTGAAATGCACGAAGTTTTATCACTAAACTTATTATTATATTTTAATGAAATGTTTTATAATACTGATTTAATTTTAATTATGAAATAAATGGCTTTATTATTATAATAGTCCTCCCACCGATTTTCGGTGATGGCGGCCAATCTCTCGGAGATCAGCCAACTGCGCAGGACTTGTTTTTAGTGCCCAAGTGTTTGCGCTACACAGAGGTACACTCTCTATTCCTTCAATTTCTTATTCTGAGGGGACAGATTGACTGACATGACCAGAGAGAAATCAGGCGCAGAGCCGACTATTTACATGCCCATCCGACAGCATGGATCAACTTACTTTTCGGACAATCAGGTCATCAGCCTGCAATGTCCTAACCAAACTAGAAACAACAACACACAAAGTCATTGTCCCCCGCCGGGAATCGAACCCGGGACCTCCGGGTTGAGAGCCCATGGCTCAGACCGCTAGACCACGGAGGCAGTTAGTTATTATTATTATGTAATAATAGAGAAACACTGATAAGCCGTGCGAAGTCGGCGCGGGTCGCTAGTTGAATCTATATTTTCTATTTTACTTCCCAGGTTTCGTGGACACAGAAGTGAAGCACAATTCCATAAAGCGCTACGTCTCAACCGCGTGTGACGTCGCAATGTGCGTGGAACTGGGCAAAGCTTACCCGGCCTTAACTGGGCAGAGAGTGGCCGTAAGGGGACTCACATTAGGCATACCGCCTGGACAGGTGAGATATTAGCCATTTTGATATATTTTTGAGCAGATAGATACATCCTTGACTGGCGGCGAGAGAAAAACATAGAATGTGCCAGCTGCATGCTGTAAAAACCAGCGAAGGGATCGGAGGGTTTCTGTATATTGCAATTTAGGCTGACAACCTGTCAATACAGCAATATCTGTAAATCTACCTTTGTTTAGGTCGTTAACGTTTTACGCTTTGCCTACCCCATTAGGGATAAAGGCGTGACTAAATGTATGTATGTATACAGACAAACAAGTAAAAAAAAAAACTAAAAAGCAGTGTTGATTTTAACCTAAAGTGATTTGAACCTAAAGAGCTGAAAAGCAGTGTTGTTCTTTCTGAGCAATCATCACTGAGCTCTGGCCCTCTGCATCGCTTCAGCACACATGCAACAGAATGTAGGTACTATATATTTAACGTATATCGTTTTTATATGTTCATACCTGTTATTTGTTTTTCTTATTTTGTTACATGTGCGTTGTTTTTATGCAATAAACGTTTATCTATATCTAACCTGGAGCATTCTATCGCTAAGCTTCTGTTGTCTTTATTCAAAGAAACGTTAGCGACATGTCCAAATTACTAAATTAAGCACTAACTTAAGAATTAAGATTAATTGTATGGACTAACAAAACATGGCTCTATATTGTCTGAAATACAACAATTATTATTAAAATAATTTGTAACCAATAAATGCTATAGATTCGTAGAGCGCACAACTTAACTATAGGTACTCCATTTGTTTCTAAGAAATAATTTTAGCCATACTAAAACAATTATTTAGTATCCTGTGTCGATTCTTTGTCCCTGATAAGTACTCGTACATAGCGCACGGCACGCGTCGCCGCCAAGATATGTTTAAAGGTTGAAGCCAATTGGCTTAGTGATGATGGTTGGGAGTCGGGTAGCTACCCGCCTGGTAGGGTGTTGTGACCACGTGACCAGGGGACCGAAGTCCAATCGGGCAAGTTTGGAACTTGTATATCTGCGAATCGCTGAGAAAACTTTGATACCGCGTTTCAGAACTTGTGTTTCTTGATGTGGCGCCATCTGTCGGCTACATCTGTTTGCCACACTTTGGTCCGCACTCAGTCACCCCTGTGCCACAGCTCGGACACTCCTAACTACAATGTAATTTTGGTCATACATCGACAGACGGCATGTTGCACTTGGCATTTGTTTGTGTGCGTGTTATAAGGGTTGACAAATTTTGTTATACCGGTCATAATCATCACTTGATTAATCTGGTTCTTAAATAAACCAACGTTTTAAAGTAGTTCTCTGTAACTGAATAGTTAGAATAGATTAGGTTGCATATTTTGTATGAAGTTACTTACCGTCTCTCATCACTTAAGAATCTAAAAAAGTTCCTATTGGAATCATATCATGTGGTAGAAAGATATTCGTACACGGAACAGTACCTAACCAACTTGGAACACAAAACTTTAATTTCCGTTACACTGGAAAACATGCGCGCCCCATGCCCGCTAAGCGTACCACCAATGTGACCCACAATCCGGCGCGGAGTGTGACGTATATTGGACTAGGGAGGGGAATGAATGGCCATTGTAGTACTATTATATATTCTGTGCTTGTGCCGCACCTAACGCGCGTTAAACGCACTGCTGGACGAACAGCAACAATGTGATGTGTTTGCGGATGAATGGCGAATAATTTTGAAAATGTATTAAATTTCTGTGAAAAGAGGGATGATTGCCCATCTAGCATTACTTGACTTGTGTTTAAATATGTATATATTTTTTTAATTGTTGACTAAAGCTATTTTGGTATAATTTTATATTTATGTTTAATAATAATTAATATCTCGATTGACATTTTATTTCAATTTGTTATGTTTAATTAATTAATTGTATACTACAATTAAATGTCTTATTTAATTGTAATTTTTGACGACAAATGTTATTATGATGAATGTTTTGAATGCTTAACAATTACTGTAATTGGTGTTACCGTTGTAATTGAATAAACAAATGGCAAAAATTATTTCTTTAAAACGAATGGAGTATAAATCTTGACCAAAATCTATTCTCTCATGACAGCGACCCCAAAAACCCCTAGATATCGTTTTTGAATCCGCCATTTTGGATTTTGACAAACTTGATTTAATGTCCTATTACATACTACCATATTTCCAAAGAAACTAAAGTCGTGATTTTTGCTACGAATTGATACCTGTGTCCTACATTCTGGACTTCATGCTTCCATGCTGGACTGGGAGCGAGAGAAAAACAGAGAATGTGCCAGCTGCATTTCCTCCCGGGCATGCTGCAAAAACCAGCTAAGGGATCCGAGGGTTTCTGTATATTGCAATTTAGGCGATGGGCTGACAACCTATCACTACGGCAATATACTTACAAATCTATCTTAATAACGTTCAAAACTTTGTCAGACGTGGCGGAACGACGTATTTTTACGTCGTTTACGCTCTGCCTACCCCATAAGGGATAAAGGCGTGATTATGAGATTACATTCCTAACACCAGTCTCATGTTACAGTGCACAGCGCTATTAGGTCAGAATGGTGCTGGAAAGTCTACTACGTTCTCCATGTTGACTGGAGAAGTCAGGCCTTCCACCGGCAGGATATACCTCAACGAGAAACCTGCAGACGCAAGACAACTATGCCGGGGGCTTATCAGTAAGTGCAATCTATGATTTCATATGCTACTATTTTCGCATTGTATGGCCGGAGGAAGCCCTAGATAGGGAGTCATGGATGGAACGGAGAGGCCTTTGCTCAGCAGTGGGACACTTAACCGATTTATAAGATAAGATAAGATGGCAGTGAAAGTTGGGTTTGGCAGAAAAGACATCAAAGTAGAATAAATGCAGTAGAAATTAGAGCGTTAAGAAGTATGATTGGTGTGAAACTGAGTGACAGAATAAGAAATAACGTGATAAGGGAAAGTTGTGGTGTGAAAGAGGATATAAAAACATAACATAACATAAAAATACTTTATTGCACGTAAGAATACAAATCATACAACACAACAGATAACAACAAAAAAACAAGTACAACATAGGCGGCCTTATTGCTAAGGTAGCAATTTCTTCCAGGCAACCTTTGTGTCAAAGAAAAATGCGTAGCGGTAAGCGGGATATTGCAAATCTAGTAAAATATGTATCCTAAATACATTACATTACATATAATACATAAACTAGTTACAAGCTACTACATAGATATTGTAAAATAAACTAATTCATAATACGTGGGACACTCAGAAAGTTTTGCGACACTAAAAAAAATTGTTCTACAGGTACATATATTTTTATTAAATCTTTTCAAAGTACTCTCCACCAGCCTCTATACAAAGATTCATGCGTCTGAACCAGTTTTCAAAACACTTTTTCCAGTCCGCCGTAGACACCTCGTTTACAGCCTGCTCGAACGCAGCCAGCGCATCTTCCGGCGACGAAAATTGTATCCCCTTGAGCTGATTTTTTATTTTTGGAAATAAAAAGAAGTCACACGGTGCTAGATCAGGGCTGTAAGGAGGGTGACCCAAGAGTTTGACTGGTGTGCTGTCCAGGAAGTCCCTCGTTTTGAGCGCGGTGTGTGCAGGCGCATTGTCGTGGTGGAGCAGTAGTCCGCGGAGCCCTGTGTTTGGTCGCTTGTTGCTCACAACAGAAAAAACTTCTGGTAAACATTTGGTAGTATACCATTCGGCGTTAATGCTTCTTTGATCTCGTAAGGGATTTGAGGTCAAGTGGCCAGTCAAATTAAAAAAGCTGGCGATCAAAATCTTCCCCCCGCTTCGAGATCGCTTCACTTTGGTAGGCGTTGGTTCATTTTGAAACACCCAAACTGTCGACTGGCGCTTGGTTTCTGGATCGTATTGATAAATCCAGGACTCATCACCTGTTACGATGTCGTAAACACGCCGAGACGAGCCTGCTTCAAATTTGTTCAGCATATCACGGCACCATTCCACCCGGGCCTGCTTCTGAGCGTCGGTGAGGTAGTGCGGCACCCAGCGCAATACTATCCTCCTCACGCGAAGATGCCCTTGTAGAATCTCGTGAACGCTTCCCGATCCAATCTTTAATATGTGCTCAATCTCCTGATATGTAATTCGCCTATTATCTTGGATTAAATTTTTCACTGCTAGCACGTTTTCTTCCGTAATAGCCGTCAAAGGGCGACCGCTTCTTTCTTCATCCCCCAAGGTTGGTCGACCGCGCCTAAATTCGTTATACCAACGATACCGGGATGCTCCACCTTGCCGGTTGGCGACCGGATGGGAGGACCAGGTGGCAATCCCCGGGGGGGTTCGGGCGTCCCCGCGGTCTCCAAGCCAGCTATCTTTGCGTGTGGCTGCAATCAGCTCATTTTCTAAGCTTATTGCAACGCGGTACCTCGTACAACTGCCTTCCTCCTGCCTATTCACTTTTTCCCCACATCACCAATTATGAAAACACACAAAAAACGGAAAATGGTTAAACAGCGGTTGCACGTCCTCCCACTTAAAGTGCACCTCTCAAATATTCGAGGCTTGCACTCAAATCTCAACCCCGTCCATCACCATCTTGAGACTGAAAAACCGCATCTGCTGTTCCTCACTGAGACGCAGATCAATTGTCCGGCTGACGCGGCGTACCTCAGCTATCCCGGCTACACACTAGAACACAGGTTTCTACCTCGTGCCGGAGTCTGTGTGTACGCTCGCGATGACATTTGCATCAAGCGTCTCAAGAACCTTGAGGCACCAAGTTTTTCCGTATTGTGGGTACTGGTCCATACTGGTGTAGCTCAAATTGTGTATGCTTGCGTCTATCGCTCGCATAGTGGAGACACGGAGACAACCAAACTGTTTGAACACCTCAGTGAAGGTGCTGATGAAGCTCTGCAGAGATACCCGGCAGCGCAGCTAGTCATCCTGGGGGATTTCAACGCTCATCATAAAGAGTGGTTGTTCCCATACCTAGTGACCGATCATGCTGGGCGAGAGGCGCGCAAATTTGCATTGTCGCTAAATCTCTCCCAGCTTGTCAGCTGTGCAACAAGGGTCCCGGATATTGAGTCTCATACAGCCAACTGCTTAGACCTTCTGCTGACTACCGATCCAGACCGATACTCTGTGTCTGTTTCTGCCCCATTGGGCACCTCAGATCACTGTCTGGTGAAATCTGTATCAGTGTATTCACCACCCGATCAGGGCCCTTGTGGTAAAAGACGGGTGTGGCGATACAGGTCAGCAGAATGGGATGAGATGCGCCACTTCTTTGCTTCGTATCCTTGGCAGGACTGTTTTTCTTCAGGCGAATCGTCGAGCTGCGCGGATGCTATTACAGAAGTCATACGTCAGGGTATGGAGTATTTCATACCGTTCTCTGATGTTCCTACCGGTAGCAAAGCTCGCCCGTGGTTTAATGCTGACTGTAACTGCGCGGAATCGCAGAAACAGTCGGCATTCCTTGCTTGGGCTGATGCTCGTGCACGCAAAGCTCCGAATACTCGCGATCTGAAGAAAAACTATAACAAAGCCACCAAGTTAAGCAAAAAGGAATTACGCAGGGCTCGATTCGCCCACATAGGCCGAGTAGGCGCTAAGCTTGCTTCCTATCCGGCTGGCAGTAAAGCATTCTGGTCGCTTGCGAAAGCAGTGGAAACCAATTTCTGCCAGCCATCTTTACCGCCTCTGCAGAGACCTGATGGGTCACTTGCTCATACTGCGGAGGAGAAAGCCAATCTTTTTGCCTCCTATTTTGCGGAAAGTTCGCGTCTTGATGCCGCAGGTAAAATACCACCCCCGTTACCTCGTGTCGACTGCTCTATGGCAGCCGTACGCATCCGGCAAAAAGAGGTCCTTAAAACCATGCGAAATCTAGACGTGAATAAAGCAAGTGGCCCTGACGGTATCCCTGCAATCGTCCTGCGTAACTGTGCGCCTGAGTTGTCTCCGGTGTTGACACGCCTGTACCGCCTCTCACTTGAGACTGGTGTTGTCCCCAAATCGTGGAAGCTTGCAAATGTGCAACCTGTACCCAAAAAAGGTAGTCGGGCAGACCCTGCCAACTATAGACCCATATCGGTAACCTCTATACTCTGCAAGATTATGGAGCGTGTACTGAATAATCGGCTCCTGGCATACCTTGAGGATAATGATCTCCTTAACGATCGCCAATACGGCTTCCGCCGGGGGCGATCGACGGGGGACCTCCTCGTGCATGCCACTCACTTATGGAGCGAGGCTATCGAGAGACATGGTGAAGCACTTGCCGTGTCTCTGGATATCTCCAAGGCCTTTGACAGGGTCTGGCACGCTAGCCTTACTGGCAAGCTTCCCGCCTACGGGTTACCTGCTGGCCTTTGCAACTGGATTTCGGACTTCTTGAGTGAACGATCCATACAAGTGGTCTTAGAAGGCTGCTCCTCCGGACAACAGGCTATTGATGCCGGAGTTCCTCAAGGTTCTGTCCTGTCTGCAACCTTATTCCTGCTGCATATCAACGACATGTTGACACCCGATACCTTTGGGTACGCTGATGACAGCACGGTTGTTGACAGATATCTGTCCAGTGCAAGGGCCAACAGTGAAACAATCCAGTCTTGTCGGGAGTCCATAGTGGATCGTCTGAACTCATCGCTAAGGGTGATATCCGAGTGGGGCGATGCCAATCTCGTCAAGTTCAACGCATCCAAAACCCAGGCGTGTCTATTCTCGACAAAACGGAGTCCTTTTAACCTGGCTCCAACTTTCCGGGATGTATCCGTACCGATTTCTGACCATCATGAGCTTCTTGGTATGAGCCTTACGTCCGACTTGAACTTTGGACGTTACATTGAGTCTCTGGCCACAACAGCTGCCAAAAAACTTGGTATCCTCTCGAAGGTGAGGCGATACTTCACACCGGGACAGCTATTGCAGTTGTACACAGCTCAAGTCCGATCGTGTATGGAGTACTGCTGCCACCTTTGGGACGGTTCAGCTAAATACCAACTGGCTGCCTTAGACTCAATCGAGAAACGTGCTAAGAAGCTCATTGGAGACTCAGCACTGGTTGAGGCAAAACTACAGAACCTTGAGCACCGTCGCAGAGTGGCGTGCATGTCGGTATTTTACAGGATACATTTCGGGGAGTGCGCGTTAGCACTTCATGACCTTATACCCCCCTCCCCTTTCCATCTCCGGAGCACGAGGCGTGGACAGGGGTTCCACCCTTATGTCGTGGATATACCACAAATTCGCACGAAGCGGTTCGCTTCCACATTCTTAATGCGAACGGCTAAGGAGTGGAACTCCCTGCCGGCGGATCTGTTTCCGGAACAATATAACCTGGGCCTTTTCAAGGCGAGAGTGAATAGGCACTACATAGGTGAGTATGCTCCAACATAGTCCGCATCGTCACTTTCCACCAGGTGAGATGGCGGACAAATGCTCGCCTATATATATTAAAAAAAATAAAAAAAAAAAAAAAATACACGGTTGCCTTGGAGGGGCTTTCATCCATAAATGCCATTTGAAGTCTATCGAACGATTCATCCGGTTTCAGGCGACACTTGAAATCGTAAAAAATCATAGCTCTAAAATGTTTCCGGCGCAGATCCATTTTTCAGTAAGACACGATACTTTGAATTGGCTCGCAAAAAATGTGGAGGGAAATTTTGAAAATGGAACACACATATTTTTACTTACAAGTAATCATATTTTCAAAAAAGATTCTAACCGGCCAGTCTGCCATATATAAAAACTATTTATCGCAATACTTTCTGAGTGGCCTGGTATATAATAAACTAATACATAAACTAATAGAAGATATACTGACAGGTATAGAAAAAGGAATGCTTAGGTGGTTTGGTCATGTTGGGAGGATGGATGAAAGCAGATTAACTAGAACAGAACAGATATATATGTCGAGTGTGAGTGGGAACGTTGGAAGGGGAAGACCTCGACGAACGAACCGCGATCAAATCGGGGACGTTCTAGGGAAAGGTCAGGTCAGGAGTACCCTAAACCGACGAGCGTGCATGGAAAGATTGATGAATGTAGATGAAGCAAAAGAAGTTTGCAAGGACCGTAGCAAGTGGAGGGACGTGATCTCTGCTTACCCCTCCGGGAAAGAGGCGTGACGTTATGTATGTATGTCCATCATCTCCCTAGCCTTATCCCGTATTTCACGGGGTCGGCTTCCTAATCTAGGGGATTGAACGAGGGTACTGGTTTTTACACAGAGCGACTGCCATCTGACCTCCGCAACCCAGAAGGGAAACCAGACCCAATCCTAGATTAGGACAGTTTACAAGCCGCCAATGCTTAGCACTGGCCTCTGACATGGCTTAACGACTAATATCTACGGTATTAAACGATATTAACCGGGACCAACGGCTTAGCGTGCCTTCCGAAGCACGGAAAAAGCACCGAATAAACGTACATATGTAATTCGAAAACCGAAAAACACATTGGTACGTGGTGGGATTCGAACCACGACCTCCCGCTCAGGAGGCAGCGGCCCTATCCACTACACCATCGGGCTCATTGTATGTATTGTATGTATGTATGTATGATTTATGTTTTGATGGATTTTTAAATACAATAATGTCTTCTTTCATTATTCTAATAATATATTTCTACAAAATCGATCCTGAAAAGCTGTCAAATGTTCGTTCCCGCTCTGCTTACCTCTAAAGTGATATGCCTTTGTGCACGTTTGTCTATTGAATATGTTTGAAAAATGTATAAGAGAGATTTTATATTTTTATTAATATTTCTTTTGTTTTAAAAGATAGAATAGCTCTTAGATTCTGACTATAGTATTTCTAACTCAGTTTTAGAATAACGGTAAACAAAGTTTCACGTCTTTTTATTCAAAAACACCTTTTAAAAAATAAATGATACGTTTTGGCAAATTAGTTAAATTACTAAAACTACTATTTCATTATGTTGTCATATCTAATAGCTAAAACTTATTTAAGAAACAAGATTTTTGATTAAAAGACTGTAACTTAGTTTAGCTTTATTCTAAAACTGAGTTGGAAATACTACATATTGTTTGAAAAACGTTATATATTTTTTTAGGTTATTGTCCACAAAGTGATGCAATAGACCCCCTACTGACTGTGAGAGAAACTCTTCAGTTCTACTGCAAACTCAGAGGAATTGAAGAACCAGACGAGGTAAAGCCTAAGTGTATAATTATAACTAACCTAACAACCTACATTCTTCTATGCTGGCCTGAGAGCGAGAGAAAAATGAATGTGCCAGCTGCATTTCCTCCCAGTCATGCTGTAAAAACCAGCTAAGGGATCTGAGGGTTTCAGTATATTGCAATTTAGGCGATCTGTCACTACAGCAATATACCTACAAATCTATCTTAAATAACCCTCAAAACTTAATCAGAGGTGGCGGAACGATCTTTGTTTAGGTCGATTACGCTCTGCCTACCCCATTGGGAATAAAGGCGTGATTATATGTATGTGTGTATGTCAACAACCTAGTAGAAACTCATTAGTATTATATAGTATTTCATTGTATGAAACTTCACTTCTGTACTCTGTCTTTAGTGGCATTTCATAATGGGAAGAACTAAAGTTCACTCTATTATAGTAAGACTGTTTATTCTGAAACTTGTTGAAAACAAAGTATCCGGGACCCGGAACAAAAGAAGCCTGAATTCAAAAGGGAACTTTCTCGTTCTCTGAAACAGTTTAGGATCTTCATTGTACCTTGTTTTAATATGACGAAGTGTGACATGCATTGTTTAAGTTTTATCTATTGCGAAAAATCTTACAACATTTAAGTTTAAAAATAAAGTATTTATTTATTAGTTTTGCTAATACACAAACTGTTCGTAAAAATAATTAGATTTCACAAATATTAATAACAACTTTAAGAAATGCTGAGGTCCAAACCTCCGTTATGGCTAAACGTACAAGTGAAGCTGTCAACAGCCGTGTTATATCACAAATATCATATAAAAAATAAGCATGCAAAAATATATATAGCATACAAAGAAGTAGAAAAAAATATTATCGTCGAGAAAAACCCAATAAAAAAATGTTTAACTGTTGTTTTAGGTTATAAAACGAACGATAGAAATGTTCGACCTCTCGAAATACCCGGACGTGCGGAATATGAACCTAAGTGGTGGCAACAAGAGAAAACTTTGCACAGCCATCGCGTTCATGGGACGGACGCCTTTAGTGCTGCTGGATGAACCCACTAGGTAAGTCGCTATTGGGTCACTATTGGGTCACTACAGGGTCACTATTATTAAATAACTCCAACTTTTGCAATATGAACCTAAGTGGTGGCAACAAGAGAAAACTTTGCACAGCCATCGCGTTCATGGGACGGACGCCTTTAGTGCTGCTGGATGAACGCACTAGGAAAGTCGCTATTGGGTCACTATTGGGTCACTACAGGGTCACTATTATTAAATAACTCCAACTTTTGCAATATGAACCTGTGTGGTGGCAACAAGAGAAAACTTTGCACAGCCATCGCGTTCATGGGACGGACGCCTTTAGTGCTGCTGGATGAACCCACTAGGTAAGTCGCTATTGGGTCAGTAATCAGTCACTGCTGGGTCACTTATGGGTCACTTTAGGGTCACTATTATTGAATAACCCCGCCGTTCGCAACATCAACCTAAGTGGTGGCAACAAGAGAAAACTTTGCACAGCCATCGCAGATGAACCCACTAGGTCAGTCACTATTGGGTCACTATTGGGTCACTGCTGGCTCACTTATGAGTCACTTTAGGGTCACTATTATTGAATAACCACGACATTTGCAATATGCACCTGTGTGGAGGCAACAAGAGAAAACTTTGCACAGCCATCGCGTTCATGGGACGGACACCGCTAGTACTGTTGGATGAACCCACTAGGTAAGTCGATATTGGGTCACTAATCTGTTACTGCTGGCTCACTTATGTGTCACTATTATTGAATAACCCCGACATTTACAATATGCACCTGTGTGGAGGCAACAAGAGAAAACTTTGCACAGCCATCGCGTTCATGGGACGGACACCGCTAGTACTGTTGGATGAACCCACTAGGTAAGTCGATATTGGGTCACTAATCTGTCACTGCTGGCTCACTTATGGGTCACTATTATTGAATAACCCCGACATTTACAATATGCACCTGTGTGGAGGCAACAAGAGAAAACTTTGCACAGCCATCGCGTTCATGGGACGGACGCCTTTAGTGCTGCTGGATGAACCCACTAGGTAAGTCGCTATTGGGTCACTATTGGGTCACGGCTGGCTCACTTATGGGTCACTACAGGGTCACTATTATTAAATAACTCCAACATTTGCAATATGAACCTGTGTGAGGCAACAAGAGAAACTTTGCAGAGCCATCGCATTCATGGGACGGACACCGCTAGTACTTTTAGTTTAGTTCACCCACCAGGTATTTTACTATTGGGTCACTAATCTGTCCCATTTGTAATTAAAACAGGAACTACTAACAAAAGCATATTATAGTATCAACGAATTCATTGACAATTAACTGTCACAGTTACACAAATAAATAAATCTGAATGTATGTACAAAAATATTTATTATTACTTTTTATTATTATTATTGATCATTTCTGAATGTGACTTTAAATAATGTAATTGATGAATTTAGTGACGTGTAAATTTTTATTAATAATAAATGATTGACTTGAATTGAATTTGGAACACTGATTGACCACTATTGGGTTACTGTTAGGTCACTGTGTGGGTCACTGTTGTTTGGCCACTTTTGGTGTTAGTGCTGTTGGATGAACCCACAGGGTGGAATAAACACACTATACAAAGAGAAATATTTGTTTCACTAAGTAATAATAATAGTAATAAGTCACTATTGGGTCACTGGTCGAGTTACTATTGGGACAGTATTGAGTCACTGTTGGGTGATTGATATGTCACTGATAGGTCATTATTGGGTCACTGATGATATGCGATGCGAATTGGATTACATGAAGTGAGTTTTATGGTTTAAGACATTTATTTCCCATAAAGAGTACATACTCGTACAACTCGCTTACATGAGAAACATAACTTACATTTTATATTAAGTAACAGTACACGCATACAGAGATCCTTTTGGTTACTGAAAAAGAAATATACTAGAAATAAATTAAAGTTATCGTTGTCGTAGTAGTGGGTTAGATAAGTCCATAAATTTTCTTCCATGCGGGCATGGGGGCGAAAGAAAAACATAGAATGTGCCAGCTGCATCTCCTCCCGGGCATGCTGTAAAAACCAGCTAAGGGATCCGAGGGTTTCATTATATTGTAATTTACGCGATGGGATGACAACCTGTCACTACAGCAATATACCGACAAATCTATCTTAAATAACCCTTAAAACTTTGTCAGACGTGGCGTAACGACCTTTATTTAGGACGTTTATCCCATCAGAATGGGGTAGGCAGACCGTAAACGACCTAAACAAAGGTCGTTCCGCCACGTCTGACAAAGTTTTAAAGGTTATTCAAGATGGATTTGTACGTATATTGCTGTAGTGACAGGTTGTCAGCGCATTACCTAAATTGCAATATACTGAACCCTCAGATCCCTTAGCTGGTTTTTACAGCATGCCCGGGAGGATGCAACTGGCACATTTTATGTTTTTATGTGCAAATAAATTATATTCTATTCTTTTCTCTCGCTCCCAGTCCAGCATGGAAGAAATTAGGGATAAAGGCGTGATTATATGTATGTATGTAAAATTTGCTAAGAAATAAGGAAGATTCCGATATGTATAATAAGCAATAAGGCCGCCTATGTTGTACTTGTCTTTTGTTGTTAACTGTTGTGTTGTATGATTTGTATTCTTACGTGCAATAAAGTATTTCCTTAAAGAGCTTCCATGCTGGACTGGGAGCGAGAGAAAAACATAGAATGTGCCAGCTGCATTTCCTCCCCGGAATGCTGCAAAAACCAGCTAAGGGATCCGAGGGTTTCAGTATATTGTGATTTAGGCGATGGGCTGACAACCTGTCACTACAGCAAAATACCTACAAATCTATCTTAACCCTCAAAACTTTGTCAGACGTGGCAGAACGACCTTTGTTTAGGTCGTTTACGCTCTGCCTACCCCATTAGGGATAAAGGCGTGACTATATGTATGTATTAAAGTATTTTTATGTTATGTTATATTTGTTCCCAGCGGCATGGACCCCGGGTCCCGCGTGTGCGTGACGCGTGGCGTGTCCATCGCGTGCGCATCGGGGCGCGGCGTGCTGCTGTCCACGCATGCGCTGGACGACGCGCGCAGACTGTGCGCCAGAGTCGCGCTCATGAGGAACGGGGGGCTGGCGGCGCTCAACGGACTTAATGACTGCTTGAAGAGGTAACCACATGTTTTAATGTCTGGAAATGAATTAAGCTTGGATCCATGGAACTGAATATTTTCCTAGGGAGTATACCAAACTTCCTAGGAAACGTTCAGTTCCACCGAGAAATATAATGTCTCCGGTCGGCTACCCTACTAAATGTTTCGATAAGTTGACACTATTTTCTATTACTTTGGTGTAAGGGACCGCGTCCCGCAAACTGATAGGGGTTACTCAGTCAACGACACTGAACAACTTCCACCAGAAAATTCTTTCAGGAAGTAAAGAAAAAAAGACTTCCATACAAAATGTCCAGATCAGACAATATGTTAGGAAAAGCCATTTTTTTCACATGTAACCCCTATTAGTTTGCGGGACGCTGTCCCTTACACCCCGTATTAAGACAATGTTTAATGAAGAAGTTGTTCAATATTATCGAGAAACAACTTAATCTGGATTTAAAACTATATGAACACTTTTTTACATACATACATACATTTATCCCTAATGGGGTAGGCAGAGCGTAAACGACGTAAACAAAGGTCGTTGCGCCACGTCTGACAAAGTTTTGAGGGTTATTTAAGATAGATTTGTAGGTATATTGCTGTAGTGATAGGTTGTCAGCCCATCGCCTAAATTACAATATACTGAAACCTCCAGATCCCTTAGCTGGTTTTTACAGCATGCCCGGGAGGAAATGCAGCTGGCACATTCTATGTTTTCCTCTTGCTCCCAGTCCAGCATGGAAAAAACACATTTATAACTGGAATTTATTCGCATACGATATTTTATGTTTATTTTATGCCGTCCATGCTGGCCTGGGAGCGAGAGAAAAACATAGAATGTGCCAGCTGCATTTCCTGCCGGGCATGCTGTAAAAACCAGCTAAGGGATCCGTGGGTTTCGGTACATTGTAATGTAGGCGATGGGCTGACAACCTGTCACTACAGCAATATACTTACAAATCTATCTTAAATAACCCTCAGAACGTTGTCAGACGTGGCGGAACGACCTTTGTTTAGGTCGTTTACGCTCTGCCTACCCCATTAGGGATAAATGCGTGATTATGTGTATGTGTGTACGATATTTTATTTTCTGTAATTTTTCCCTCCAGATTCGGCGGCGGCTACATAGTGGCGTGTCGTTGCGGCGGCGACACCCGCGCGGTTTGGCGGCGGATTAGAGCAGCCGCACCACACGCGCGGTTGCGCGTTTTACACCACGCCGCCATACATTTCCTACTACCCACTTATGCCACAGGTTAGTGGAAAAATCTCTGACACCAGGGTTCATCGGGTCGATAGATTCGATACCCACTCGACAGAAGAAGTGGAAAAAACAACTTTATTTGGATTGTTATTTGAATGGGATTATTTTTATTGTTACCTAGATATTTCGAAACGGTTGATAAATAAAATCCCTTTCAAAAAAAAACAATCTAATTGTAGTGGACAACTGCGAAAATCTCAAAATTAATTTAGGTTAGTTTACTTAGGTAGGTCTAAAATTGTAAGGACTAACTGACGAATTTTTCGTGAAATTTGTAATTGTATGTTTTCGACATATACGAGTATATTCTACAAGAATTGTTGTTTAAAGTTACTAACATTCGTGATGATTAGAATTAACCACAAGAATAAATAACTGTACAGAGACAAAGCTTCATAGTACCGCGCTGAAATGCGAATGAACGCGAGTATGATGTTACTATTTCACAATTACAGTTCCATTAGATTTTAAAGACCATTGCATAAAAACAACACACATGTAACAAAATAAGAATAACAAACAACAGGTATGAACATAATAAAAAGGATATACGTTAATATGTAGTACCTATATTCAGTTGCATGTGTGCTGAAGCGATGCAGAGGGCCAGAGCTCAGTGTATGCTCATAAAGAACAACACTGCTTTTCAGCCATTATTTCTTCTTTTGCCAAGCTAACACCGTACTACTATCTCCATGCTGGACTGGGAGAGATAGAAAAACATAGAATGTTCCAGCTGCCCTTCCTCCCGGGCATGCTGTTGAAGTCAGCAAAAGGGACTCGAGGGTTACAGTGTATTGTAATTTAGGCGATGGGCTGACAACCTGTCACTAAAGCAATACATATTACAATCGAAAATTGCCCTCAATTTTTGTCAGACGTGGCGAAAGCGCCTTTTACGAGGCGTTAAACGCTCTGCCTACCCCATAAGGGATAAAAGCGTGATTTATGTATGTATGTAACACCGTACTATTTCTTATTTCTGTTCGCAGTGAATGACAAGGAGGTGACGACGAATCTCAGTGACATATTCCAGCTGATGGCGCGGCTGCAGGCCTCCTGCGACATCGAGGACTTCACACTCAACCAGAGCTCTCTAGACCAGGTGAGAATCACGTTTAAGAGACACTCATGGTGTTGCTAGACCATCAGATAGCTTAATAAAATCGTTTTTGCTTGTCATCATCATCATTTCTGACTACATCTACCTACTGCTGAGTCAAGGCCTCATGTTTTCTTCGCCATCTACACCGGTCCTGTGCCTCCTGCATCCAATGTTTTCCCGTCATCGCCACTATATCATCAGTCCATCTGGCTGGTGGTCTGCCTACTGGTCGTTTTGATGATATCGGCAACCAGTCCGTTACCGCCTTGGTCTGCCCACCCCCATTTCAGTTTCGTGATTCGTTTCCCAACAACGACGACTCTAGTTCGGCGTCTTATCTCTTCATTCCGAACACGATCCTGAAGTTTGATGCCTAGCATGGATCTTTTGTTTTTTTGCTTGTACACTCCTGTTTTTGAAATAACATAACAATATTATATAATATTTTCATTATTTGTCTTTACAGAAGACCCTTTCCTATAAGAATATTTTCATGTCTATTTTCTTCGCAGATGTTCCTATCATTCACGGAGAAAGGTGACGAAGAATTAGAGCCGACAGACTTGGAACCACTTCCCTCCATAGATACTTTTCCCTCCACGACCCAAGCACCTACGAGTAGTATAGAAATAGATACAGACATTCCTACCATAGAGATAGATCAGAAAAGAAATGAAGAAGATCTGAACAGTATTACCTCACTTTAAAGTAAATAAATAATCAAAGATAGGTCAAAGTGTATTTTATTTACAATAAAAATTCAACTGACTGAATTTTTAAGAGTCCGAACCGAGAAAAAAACAACAACTGAGTTGAAATAGCACACTACTTAGCTTAGAGTCTGTAGTTGTGTACCTATCATAGCGCAGTAGTATGAAGTTTTCTTTCTGTAAGTTTTTTTTACTCTTGTGGAAGATTTTAGATTTGCTCATACAATGTTTACGTGCCAGTTTATTGTACAAAATAATAAATTCTAAATTGCCATCATAGATATTTGTAATTATTTAATTTAGTTGTGTAGAAATGATTTTAATAGAGTTGCAAAGAATTTCAGAATAACATTATATAGGTATTGGATTTGTTTATGTAATTTATAAAATAAAGTCGTTTTAAAAACAACAACATTTAGAATGTATTTTTCTGTAATTTTGTTTTAATTATTTTGTGATTATAGTTTTTATGTTAGTATATTTTAAAAATGACAACATGTTACTTATTGCAGTGAAATGCGTATTAATAGTAAGTTTGAATGTGTTCTGTGATATATTGAAGTGTGATAGAATTTTAATAAAATATTTTTGGAAGGTTTATGGAAAACATTGTTTTATTCATTGTATCAAAGAAACCTTTTAGGAAACTCAATGGAGATTGAGTTGAATCCCTGAAGATAAAGGGTTGACCTTTCAGAGACATCGCGCCACATATGAGACTGTTAAGTATCCAATACACTCAATCTTATATTTTTGTATAGTTATTTTAGCTGCCAGCTAAGGGATTCCGAGGGTTTCGGTGTATTGCAATTTAGGCGATGGGCTGACAACCTGTCACTACAGCAATATGCCTACAAATCTATCTTAAATAACCCTCAAAACTTTGTTAGACGTGGCGGAACGACCTTTGTTTGGGTCGTTTACGCTCTGCCTACCCCATTAGGGATAAAGGCGTAATTATATGTATGTATTTTAACTGCCTCCGTGGTCTAGTCGTCAGAGCCATGGGCTTACGTTTCGCAGGTACTGGGTTCGATTCCAAGGGGGAACACAAAAGGTTGATATGTGTCAATTTATTACTTTGTGAGGTATTCCCCAGTTTGGTTAGGACATTGCAGGCTGAATCACCTGATTGTCAGAAAAGAAAAATGATTCCGAGTTTCAGAGGGCACGTTAGACCCGTCTTGGTCGCTGTCTTTGATAGAGATAATTACTCAAGAGGCCTAATAGCTGTGCTAGTAGGCGGTTTGAAAACTCTGACACCAGGGTTTATAGGGTTGATCGACCCGAGAATCCACTCGCTAAGAAGAAGACTCAATGTTATATTTATATCAATTTCTAAAATCACTACAAGGATTGCGACGAAGAAGGGAAAATGAGGAGTAAGTCTCGTTGGATAGTTAGTTTATAGTATTGTTTTACGTTTGCTACGATTTCAATTGTTCTTTTTTTTATTGTGTCGTCGTGTTTAAGGGGTAATCATCATAGCGTATGGCAATCCCTGCTTGGATCAAATGTCTACATCCAGATTTTTCAGCCAGCTTTCTGCGTCCGCGGTGAAGTTGTGCAGCTCGGCGATGCCTCCGGGAAAACAGTGAAGGGGACATTCATTCACATACATACATACATATAATCACGCCTTTATCCCTAATGGGGTAGGCAGAGCGTAAATGACCTAAGCAAAGGTCGTTCCGCCACGTCTGACAAGTTTTGAGGGTTATTACAGATGATCATGACGTATATTGCTATAGTGACAGGTTGTCAGCCCATCGCCTAAAATTGTAATATACTATAACCCTCGAATCCATTAGCTGGTTTTTACAGCATGCTCTGGAGGTGATGCAGCTGGCACATTCTATGTTTTCTATCACTCCCAGTCCAGCATGGAAGAAACTCCCAGTCCAGCATGGAAGAAACATGGACATTCATTCACAACGTGGGAAAGGGTTTGGTCAGGTGCTCCACAGTCGCAATTCGGTGACTCCCTTAAACCTTTTAGGGGTAATACGTTTTTGTAATCTAAAGAAACTTTCGTTTATCATAATAGGTTTGAATCGTGAATAATTGGTTAGCCTAGTAGGGCCAACATGCGCGCCAAGTCTCTTTATTTATGCTTTTGTTGTCATCTCCCTAGCCTTATCCCGTATCTCACGGGGTCGGCTACCTAATCTAGGTGATTGAACGAGGGTACTGGTTTTTACACAGAGCGACTGCCATCTGACCTCCGCAACCCATTAGGGAAACCAGACCCAATCCTAGATCAGGTCTTGCACTGGCCTCTGTCATGGCTTAACGACTAATATCTACAGTATTAAACGATATTAACCGGGACCAACGGCTTAACGTGCCTTCCGAAGCACGGAAAAAGCGCCGAATAAACGTACATATGAAATTCGAAAACCGAAAAACATATTGGTACGTGGTGGGATTCGAACCACGGCCCCGCTCAGGAGGCAGCGGCCCTATCCACTACACCATCGGGCTCTCCTTTCTTCTTTATTTATGCTTATGTTGTATAGTGTGTATAATGTACATTCTACATACATACATAAATCACGCCTTTATCCCTTACGGGGTAGGCAGAGCGTTTAACGCCTCTTAAAAGGCGCTTTTGCCACGTCTGACAAAAATTGAGGGCAATTTTAGATTGTAGTATGTATTGCTTTAGTGACAGGTTGTCAGCCCATCGCCTAAATTACAATACACTGTAACCCTCGAGTCCCTTTTGCTCACTTCAACAGCATGCCCGGGAGGAAGGGCAGCTGGAACATTCTATGTTTTTCTATCTCTCCCAGTCCAGCATGGAAGAATGTACATTATTTTTGTGGTAAATAATAGAAATAAAAAATAAAAAAGAGATAATTTTGTCACCGCATATTCTCTAACTTCCATGCTGGCCTGGGAGCGAGAGAAAAACATAGAATTGTGCCAGCTGCATTTACTCCCGGGCATGCTGTAAAAACCAACTAGATATCCGAAGGTTTCAGTATATTGTAATTTAGGCGATGGGCTGACTACCTGTCACTACAGCAATAATTTGTAGGTAACAAATCTATCTTAAATAATCCTCAAAACTTTGTCAGACGTGGCGGAACGAGTTTTGGTTAGGTCGTTTACACTCTGCTTACCCCATTAGGGATAAAGGCGTGATTATATGTATGTATGTATGCATATTCTCGCGCGTTGCGTACTTGACACCTAATAACGCCTTGCTTTAGGCGTAGTGGCAAATCTCGCGGCACACATGTTACATACATACCTATAATCACGACTTTATCCCTAAGTGGGTAGGCAGAGCGTAAACGACCTAAACAAAGGTCGTATGTTAGGCCTACTGAATAGAGGCTTTTTTGTCGAGGTGGTGCGAAAGACACGCACCGCACCTCTCGCAACAGGCGCGCGCGCTGGCGATGGCGGCGGTCGTTTACGCTCTGCCTACCCTATTAGGGATAAAGGCATGACTATATGAATTTCTAAATCATAATATGATTTAACTGTATTATAGTTATGCCTTTAATTTTATCTTATCCGCAGGAGAATTAAATTAAAATATATACTGCAGAGAAGATCGGTTTTTTTTTTGAGTAGGATGTTTATAATTATTTTTTTGTGTTCCATTACTTTAAAGGGCGAAAAATAAGCAATGTATGGTCGTGTAAATTTGTAATCGAGACCATACATTGCTTTTTCGGATGAGAGAAGTATAGTATTCTTTACTCATTTTGGGGGGAAACAACAACAATAAGTACACTTAAAAATAAACATTAACTTGCGATTCCTCCATAATATATTGACATTTAAAATTCGCATGGCGCCTTTGACAGGCGCACATTTCATTAATTCATTCATATTTTTATTTTTTATTTTCGCATACTGCCTTAAAAATATTTTAGTGACCTTAAAAACACCTAATCTATACGAGTGTATACTTGAAGGACTTCGCGTAGCGATCGGCAATGGTCATTAATATATTGTCGTTTGGGGAAATTGCCGACTACTCGAGTACCGAAAAGAGTGAATGTATGTATGCTTTTTATTTAAAAAAAATGTTATTTCCGAGCAACTGAGAGAAGAAATCAAAAAGTCGCTAAATATACTAGACTTTCAAAACTTTAACTTCTACCTAACTAACCCTTCCTTAAATTTAGACCTAATGATTTTTCAACTCCGCAGTTACTATCGAAATTTCCGCCAAAAGCGGCCGACCGTGTATACAGATCTGATTAGACGCGGCTTATTTTGGTAGAAATCTAATCCCGTACCCAAATAACAGAGCATAGTGAGCGAAAAACAAGTAAATTACCCTCGGGGTGTCAGGCTCCGGTTAGACAGACTAACTGCATGTCAACTGCTATCCGACTGCAGGAAATGAAAAAATCTTGCTTCCCCATACAAATTATCTGATCGAGGTGGTAATTTTTTACCGGAAATTTAACACTATTTTTTATGTAATAATTTTGTGGTAAAAGTTCTTCAGTTTCGCGTTGACTATCAGTATAAATTTGCGGAAAGCAGACCTTTGTGCACTGTATAACAGTTTACTGAATGCAGTCTATGCATACCTAGCAATCAAATGCAGTTCTATTGTAGTACCCACTGATTTGAGAAGTCGCTACCGCTCCCAGCTTTTACTCTTCTGAGGCAGGTACCTATAGATGCAGTTTCAATGAATGCATCTGACTGAACTGCAATATTACAGTCGGTACGCAGTTTTTTTTTTTTTTGTTTTTATAATTGACAGGCAATCATTTGTTCGCCATCTCACGTGATGGTAAGTGATGATGTAGACTATGATGGAGCATGATTGCCTAGAAAATGCCTGTTCACTCTCGCCTTGAAAAGGCCCAGGTTATAACGTTCCGGAAATAGATCCGCAGGCAGGGAGTTCCACACTTTGGCCGTTCGCATTAAAAATGATGAAGCGTACCGCTTTTAGTTTAGTTGAATGTAGTCCGTCTGCCTAGAGCGATGTGGCCGTGTTTTGTGAACTAACATGATAAAGGAAAATATCATGTGTATGTATAAATATAGTGAATGTCTCTAATTTGTCTCCTAGTAAAGAAATTCAAGCTGAACGTGAACTTACACTGTACAAATATTATAGCCGACCATTATTTCAAGTTCATATTCTCTGCCTTTTGCTCGCATAATTTGATGACAGGCTATTTGTATGGAGGTGAGGATTTGGGCAAAACATCAACACAGCGTCCATACAAACTGAGTGACGGAATAAGAAATAGCGTTAAAACGTTAGACCGTTGTGGTGTGAAAGAGGATATAGTGACAGGTATAGAAAATGGAATGCTTAGGTGGTTTGGTCATGTTGAGAGGATGGAAAGCAGATTAAGTAAACAGCGGCGAGTGTGAGTGGGAACGTTGGAAGGGGAAGACCTCGACGAACGTTCCGCGACTAAATCAGGGACGTTCTAGAGAAAGGTCAGGTCAGGAGTACCCTAAACCGACAAGCGTGCATGAAAAGATTGATGAATGTAGATGAAGCGAAAGAAGTTTGCAAGGACCGTAGCAAATGGAGGGATGTGATCTCTGCGTACCCCTCCGGAAAAGAGGCGTGACGATGTATGTATGTACATATACATATAATCACGCCTTTATCCCTAATGGTAGGCAGAGCGTCAACGACCCAAATAAAGGTCGGTGCGCCACGTTTGACAAGTATTGAGGGTCATTTTAGATAGATCTGTGTATTAGCATATCGCCTAAATTACAATACACTAAAATCCCTCGAATCCCTTAGCTGGTTTTTACAGCATGCCCGGGAGGAGATGCAGCTGGCACATTCTATGTTTTTCTATCGCTCCCAGTCCAGCCTGGAATGTACATGTCCATACAAACAAACTGTATTTCTTTAGACTGGCGTCTATTTCCTTTTGCCCCACTGTTGTGATATCAGGGTACGGTCACGTGACCTACGTAGGTCAGGATGAATAAAACAACACTCTAAAGGTTGCAGATGGATCAGATTTTCTGATTTATCTAAATTTTTCTTAATCAGAAATGACGGATTTTATTCTGATGAGTATGAAATTACAAACCAATCCGAAATCGAGTCAGACTACCAATTTATTTGAAAGTGGAGAACATCTCATTCCGAACTTCCTAGGCCTCATTTCGATGTTTCCATGAAAACCTATTTTTACGTATTCAGTTTCAAATTACCAAAACAACCAAATTTTCAGTTCTCAAATTATGCACTTACCAACGGAGACCATTATTATTATAGCGTAGATAGATACATAAATACATACATATAATTACGCCTTTATCCCTAATGGGGTAGGCAGAGCATAGACGACCTGAGCGAAGGTCGTTCCGCCACGTCTGACAAATTTTTGAGGGTTATTTAAGATAGATTTATAGGTATATTGCTGTAGTGACAGGTTGTCAGCCCATCGCCCAAATTGCAATATACTAAAACCCTCGGATCCCTTTGCTGATTTTTACAGGAATAGGAATCCTACGCATTTAAATAGAGTTAGAGATATTTTATTAAGTATGAAAATCATCATAAAGTTATGTATATTTCTTCCATACTGGACTGGGAGCGAGAGAAAAACCCTATTAGCCTACCCTATTAGTGATTAAGGCGTGATTATATGTATGTATGTATAAAGAGCTTACTAACGTACTTACTTATAAATGTGCTTGGACCTTGGACGAAGCTTGGACAAATTGTTACAAATAAGTTTCCCGTCTGTAGCTTAGGACACTGTTTATTCTATGACGGTGATGGAGTATATAAGGTCATTTTAAATCAAGTGCAATTATTGAAACGTGTGAATCTACCCATGAAACTGAACAACTTTCCCTAAGGAACATAGGTCGAAATACTAAAAACAAAAATTTACTTCCCATACTAAGTGCGCTATCAGCTGATGCATTTTGTATGGAAGATCCAATTTTTTATTCGTTTTTTGACCTATGTTCCTTAGGGAAAGTTGTTCAGTTTCATGTTTAGATTTACACGTTTTAATATTTGCACTTGATTTAAAATGATCTTATATATCTACATAATGTACCTGCTAGGTTATACATAGGTAGGCAGAGCGTGAACAACCTAAAAAAAGGTCGTTCCGCCACGTCTGACAAAGATTTGAGAGTTACTTAAGATAAATTGCACTATACAGAAACCCTCAGATCCCTTAGCTGGTTTTCCAGGATGCCCGGGAGGAAATGCAGCTGGCTCTTTCCAAGATTTTCTCTCGCTCCCAGTCCAGTATGGAATAAATATACATAATCATGATTTTCATACTTACATAAAATTTCTCTACTTCTATCTTAATGTCTAACGTTATAACTGTTACTAAAGTGGCGTAGGATTCCTAAAATTGCCCATTTAGACGATAGCTTTGTGCCATTAGCCCACGAATATAACTTTAAATTGCGTAATTTCAGGAATTTGGCGTCATTTTAGCCATCATAAACTCAGGTGCAGATTAGTACCTAGTATTATTATATATGTATAACTTCCATGCTGGACTGGGAGTAAGAGAAAAACATTGAATGTGCCAGCTAGATTTCGTCCCGAGCATGCTGTAAAAGCCAGCTAAGGGATCCGAGGGTTTCAGTATATTGTGGTTTGGGTGATGGGCAGACAACCTGTCATTACAGCAATATATCTACAAATCTATCTGAAATAACCCTCCAAACTTTGTCAGACGTGGCGGAACGACCTTTGTTTACGCTCTGCCTACCCCATTAGGGATAAAGGCGTGATTATATATATGTATGTATCATTATATCGTTGCGTTATCGATACCAACTTGTTTTGCGGCCCATAAACGGCTTTTTCTTTGCCGTTGACGTTTTTTAAAGTTGTTAAGGCTTTGGGCGATAACGCAACGTTATAAAAACGGAGTATAGTATGTTTCGATGTGTTGCCTCTGCTCTATATCTCAATATAAGAATGGAACTGGAAAAAAGTTGAGAAATATGTAAGCCTGAATTGGTACCACTACCACAGGGTAGGCACTCCTCTCCATACAAACCACCGATTTTCGTAGTATATGCGCAAAAACGTGTTCGTACAGGAGCCGTATTTTTCAATCACACGCACTTAATTCGCCTACGAAGGAGTAACTTTCGCATGAAATTTTGTACGGAAATCGTATGCGAATGCTATTCTTTCGCATTCGAATTCGATTCGAGTAATTCAAAAACAGGACAACTGGTGTAAAAAGAATAAGGACAAAATCAATAGTTAAAACTGTGTGTGTGTGTACTGAGCTTAATACATACATACATACATATAATCACGCCTTTGTCCCTAATGGGGTAGGCAGAGCGTAAACGACCTAAACGAAGGTCGATCCGCCACGTCTGACAAAGTTTTGAGGGTTATTTAAGATAGTTTTGTAAGACAGACAGAGTTACTTTCAAATTTATAATATTAGTATGAATGGATATAAAATCTTCCATGTTGTTCGTTCTTCCATGCTGGCCTGGGAGCGAGAGAAAAACATAGAATGTGCCAGCTGCATTTCCTCCCGGGCATGCTGTAAAAACCAGCTAAGGGATCCTAGGGTTTCGGTATATTGTAATTTAGGCGATAGGCTGACAACCTGTCACTACAGCAAAATACTTACAAATCTATCTTAAATAACCCTCAAAACTTTGTCAGACGTGGCGGAACGTTTTCTGCTCTGCCTACCCCATTAGGGATAAAGGCGTGATTATATGTATGTATGTATGTATGGATATAAAATGAACAAAAGACTTTATAATAATAGTGAATAGTGATAACCGAACAACATAAATCCAACACTGATAGGACCTATCAGCATATATATGCTGCATGTCCTCAAAATAATAATAATAATATAGTGTGTAAGTTTCTACAAACAGATATATCGTTGATAACCACACCAAATGTTTAAGAGGACGTCCACTTGGCTTAGGCCCGTGACGTCTGAAATACCGGTTTTCAAAAGGCCGAGATGGAATAGCCATAAAAACTAAATAATAATAATAATCTGCAAAAACCCATAGTACTAGATACTTGTTCCATAGTCCGACGATTCCTAACAAACGCAAGAATATTCCAACCACACCCACAAACATAGCATCAGATACAAGTTACTTGGCATAGCCCGTACTTGGATCTGTAAATACCGGCTCAGTGCCGAGAAAAGTAGAAATGACTACATGCAAATCACTACATAGTATAAAACAAAATCGCTTTCTCTGTCCCTATATCCCTATGTATGCTTAGATCTTTAAAACTACGCAACGGATTTTGATGCGGTTTCTTTTAATGGATAGAGTGATTCAAGAGGAAGGATTATATGTATAATACATGCATAATATAGTAGAGAAACACTGATAATTTCCGTGCGAAGCCGGTGTGGGTCGCTAGTATTAATATAATACGTCTCCAGGTTTGAAGTGGGTTTGTGTGCGTACTGCCGCCTAGTGGAACCGGCTCGCGTACCCATTAGCGCGGGGGAGACGTGAGGTGACATTACAGATCGGGGGTGGGAGTGTTTCTTCTTTAGCGTTAGCTTCTTCTTCTTTTTCTTGAGTAAATGGCTTTAAATCCTTGACCCCTAGAACGTGGCCACATCAACAGCCCTTTGGTTGGCGTCGAAAATTTTATTTTAGCGTTAGCTAATATTATATTTTATTTGCCAGTACTTTATACACTCACATATCACGCCTTTATCCCTAATGAGGTAGGCAGAGCGTATACGACCTTAACAAAGGTGGTTCTGCCACGTCTGACAAAGTTTTGAGGGTTATTTAAATAGATTTGTGCGTACATTGCTGTAGTGACAGGTTGTCAGCTCATCACCTAAATTACAATATACTGAAACCCTCGGATCCCTTAGCTGGTTTTTACAGCATGCTCGGGTGGAATTGCAGCTGGCACATTCTATGTTTTCATTCACTCCCAGTCCAGCATGCCATTGCCTGTACATTAATTTGTACAAAATAACGTAGAAACTGAATTAAAACTCTCCGTCGTAGCGTCTAGCTACATGGCTACGTCGTAGCAAATCTCTACGCGACCCGTAGCTCGAGTTGCTCACATTGTAGACTAGCTTTCACCCGCGGTTTCTTCTGCGTTAAATTAGTTCTTCGTGGCAACATAGTGTTTTCCCGTGTAAATTGTCTTAATTCCAGGATCCAACTTAGGTTTAAGTGTGCTAAGTTTCATCCCAGTTGATTGAGTAGTTACCGTAAAAAAGAATAAAACGAGTTTTTCGTGGGAACAAAGTATTATCCCGTGTAAATTGTCTTAATTCCAGGATCCAAAGTAGGTGTGCTAAGTTTCGTCCCAGTTGGTTCAGTAGTTGACGTAAAACGTAAAAAAAAAACAATCGTTATCATGGAACACTTGTTATAGGTAAGTTACTAATAGATGGCGCAAGTGGTACCTCATGCGCAATAAAAAATCAAAATACAATTTTTCGTATGTTTAGTATCATTGTAATTTTTATGTGTACTATATTCTTGAACTAAGGATTTACTCCTCTTTCATATGGTATCCTAGAGGATGCTAAAGCAAAAACACTTTTTTTTACTTTTTTTTTTTAATTTTTCGACTTCCAGACGGAATTTCGAAAAAAAAACCTCAACGGGCTCTATCGTATACGTTAAACGGAATTTTGACAAAATTTTGCCGAAATCGTTGAATACATACATACATACATATAGTCACGCCTTTATCCCTAATGGGGTAGGCAGAGCGTAAACGATCTAAATAAAGCTCTTTCCTCCACATCTGACAAAGTTTTGAGGGTTCTTTAAGATAGATTTGTAGGTACATTCCTGTAGTGACAGGTTGTCAGCCCATCGCCTAAATTCCAATATACTGAAACCCTCGGATCCTCTCGATTTTTACAGCATGCCCGGGTGGAACTGCAGCTGGCGCATTCTATGTTTTTCTTTCGCTCCCAGTCCAGCATGGAAGAAATCGTTGAATATTTGGGTTATCGTTGAATATTTGGGTTATCGGGCCTCTTGTATCCATGCTACTGTATGAAACCCTTGCGATTTATCACACTTCGCTGCAAAGATGAATCAATACTACGTCCGTCGCGTTATTATATTTCGGAAAACAAGCATTTCGCACGACGTGATTTCGGACATAAATATATCGAACTTCGGTTTCGGTCCCTTGCTAAACCATGGCATTTACCATTATTAAGCTTTATAAATAAAAATATAATTTTGTTAACGGCTCACACACAAGTTGTTCTATTCCAATTTAACATCAACCAACCTTTATTGTATGTTGTTCTTCCATGCTGGACCGGAAGCGAGGGAAAAACATAGAATGTGCCAGCTGCATTTCCTCCCAGGCATGCCGTGAAAACCAGCTAAGGGATCTGAGGGTTTCGTATATTGCAATTTAGGCAGAGGGCTGACAACCTGTCACTACAGCAATATATCTACAACTCTATCTTAAAGAACCCTCAAAAATTTGTCAGACGTGGCGAAACGACTTTTGTTTAGGTCGATCACGCTCTGCCTACCCCATTAGGGATAAAGGCGTGATTATATGTTTGCAACTCTTATTGAAAAACGATACATCCATAAATCAGCATATATAATATGATACCTATGTAAACTGATGTTGCACAAATAAGCTTGATTCTAGATTTTCCGGCTATTACTAAAATTAAAATGTGTTTGTCACATTCAGACTAAAAACATTGGAAAAGGACAGGAGACCTATTCCCTCCGGTTTGTGATTTAGTATAGTCGGTGGTTTTATGCGTTATCTGTAATTTTTATTCGCCGCCATATGATATGACGGATAAAATGAACAGAAATACTGGGGAAAATGCAAAAGCACGACAAAATCTAGCGGACACAGTGTTAAACCATAGAGTATAAATCACTTGTCCTTTTTCAATTTTATTATTTTGAAAGTTTCTTAAGACCAGACCACCGGCGGCCATCCTTTATATACATACATACATACATATAATCACGCCTTTATCCCTCCTTAATGGGGTAGGCAGAGCGTAAGCGACCCAAACAAAGGTGGTTTCGCCACGACTGACAAAGTTTTGAGGGTTATTCAAGATGGATTTGTACGTATATCGCTGTAGTGACAGGTTGTCAGCCCATCGCCTAAATTGCAATATACTGAAACTCTCAGATCCCTTAGCTGGTTCTTACAGCATGCCCGGGAGGAAATGCAGCTGGCACATTCTATGTTTTTCTCTCGCTCTCAGTCCAGCTTGGAAGTAATCCATGGCAGGCCATCCTTTACCATTTTGTAGACGGTGAGGACACGTGTAAGGATACGTGTCACGTGTCGCCAGTGTCTGCGCATGTTTAGCAATAAAATTGGCTATTGTAGCCACATAAGGGCACATCTTCGATGCTGGACTGGGAGTGAGAGAAAAGCATAGAATGTGCCAGCTGCATTTCCTCCCGAGCATGCTGTAAAAACCAGCTAAGGGATTTGAGGGTTTCAGTATATTGTAATTTAGGCGATGGGCTGACAACCTGTCCCTACAGCAATATACGTACAAATCTTTCTTGAATGGCCCTCAAAACTTTGACACACGCGGGGGAACGACCTTTGTTTAGGTCATTTACGCTCTGCCTACCCCATTAGGGATAAAGGCGTGATTATATGTATGTATGTATGTAAGGGCACATGATACAGCAAATCACCGAGGTCCTTCTGTTACGGATTAATAGCAGTCACCGTAGCCGAAATCAGCCCGGGTGTATATACCAGGCCACTCAGAAAGTATTGCGATAAATATTTTTTATATATGGCAGACTGGCCGGTTAGAATCTTTTTTGAAAATATGATTACTTGTAAGTAAAAATATGTGTGTTCCATTTTCAAAATTTCCCTCCACATTTTTTGCGAGCCAATTCAAAGTATCGTGTCTTACTGAAAAATGGATCTGCGCCCGGAACATTTTAGAGCTATGATTTTTTACGATTTCAAGTGTCGCCTGAAATCGGATGAATCATTCGATAGACTTCAAATGGCATTTATGGATGAAAGCCCCTCCATGGCAACCGTGTATCGTTGGTATAACGAATTTAGGCGCGGTCGACCAACCTTGGGGGATGAAGAAAGAAGCGGTCGCCCTTTGACGGCTATTACGGAAGAAAACGTGCTAGCAGTGAAAAATTTAATCCAAGATAATAGGCGAATTACATATCAGGAGATTCAGCACATATTAAAGATTGGATCGGGAAGCGTTCACGAGATTCTACAAGGGCATCTTCGCGTGAGGAGGATAGTATCGCGCTGGGTGCCGCACTACCTCACCGACGCTCAGAAGCAGGCCCGGGTGGAATGGTGCCGTGATATGCTGAACAAATTTGAAGCAGGCTCGTCTTGGCGTGTTTACGACATCGTAACAGGTGATGAGTCCTGGATTTATCAATACGATCCAGAAACCAAGCGCCAGTCGACAGTTTGGGTGTTTCAAAATGAACCAACGCCTACCAAAGTGAAGCGATCTCGAAGCGGGGGGAAGATTTTGATCGCCAGCTTTTTTAAATTGACTGGCCACTTGGCCTCAATTCCCTTACGAGATCAAAGAAGCATTAACGCCGAATGGTATACTACCAAATGTTTACCAGAAGTTTTTTCTGTTGTGAGCAACAAGCGACCAAACACAGGGCTCCGCGGACTACTGCTCCACCACGACAATGCGCCTGCACACACCGCGCTCAAAACGAGGGACTTCCTGGACAGCACACCAGTCAAACTCCTGGGTCACCCTCCTTACAGCCCTGATCTAGCACCGTGTGACTTCTTTTTATTTCCAAAAATAAAAAATCAGCTCAAGGGGATACAATTTTCGTCGCCGGAAGATGCGCTGGCTGCGTTCGAGCAGGCTGTAAACGAGGTGTCTACGGCGGACTGGAAAAAGTGTTTTGAAAACTGGTTCAGACGCATGAATCTTTGTATAGAGGCTGGTGGAGAGTACTTTGAAAAGATTTAATAAAAATATATGTACCTGTAGAACAATTTTTTTTAGTGTCGCAAAACTTTCTGAGTGTCCCACGTATATATTTTGAAAGTGACAGAAAGATTTTAATGTTAGTTTTAGCCGGTGGTATGTAAAATCGAGCCCAATTTTTTGCATTTGCTCTTTAGTCTAATAACACGCCGGTAGACTGCGGTTTGATTGTACATACATACATACATAAAATCACGCCTTTATCCCTTACGGGGTAGGCAGAGCGTTAAACGCCTCGTATAAGGCGCTTTCACCACGTCTGACATAAATTGAGGTTTTGATTGTAGCTGTTAGTTAAGTTCATGTTAGTTTAGGGTAATAGTTTCATATATCTTTGCTCTGCTGATATGGTTCCCAAAGCGCGAGTGGGTTTTAGATAAACATGTTCAAATGGCATTTTCATTTAAGCAAGTGGGTTTTCGAGTTGACGTACTTAGGGCCGTATTTATAATCAACTTTTGAGAAATAAAGTTCGTGTCAGAAAATTCATTTCAGTACAAAGCGAACTGTCAAAACTACACTTAAGATTGCTCTCAATCTTGATATTGCTTTAATAATACGACTCTTACTTACCTATATGAAAAGAACGTGCTTTAAACTGCGGGAGCAGCCTTTTTAACCGACTACGCAACGCAAAGGAGGGTTATGTGTTTATCAGCCTATCTATATATGTATGTATGTTTGAACCTCTGTGACGCTCTAGAGAACAAACGCGTGGGCGGTGTTTTAATAATAATTCGTACGTCAATCGATTCGTCTTAACCACGCGAGTGTCACTGAAGAGTGATTTTATCAAAAAAACAATATGGCGACAATTAGACGCATTTTTGTAAAAATGGAAAATAAATAATTCGACGAGCTTTGACAAGTGGGGTATCTTTGGGGTATTTGAAAATCAATTCGAGTTTTGTGACACCGTTTTGTACAACCGTTTAAGTTATAAAACAATTTAATGTTTTAAAACTCACAATGTATTCTACGCAGTTGGGTTTTTGAACTTTTTAAATTACTTGTTACTAGTCATCTTTACCGCTGTACCACAGAATATATATTAGTACTACATACAGAATGGACATTCACCTGCCTTCCCAAGTCCGACATACGTCATACTCTGCGCCGGATTGTGGGCCACAGTGAGCGTACGCTTAGCGGGTATGGCGCGCGCATGTTTCCCAGTGTATCGGAAAAAATAAAGTTGTGTGTTCCAAAGATGGTTAGGTACTGTTCCATGTACGAATGTCATCCATATATATGACTCCAATAGGAACTTTTTAGATTCCACAGCGATGAGAGACGGTAAGTAAATTATATTCTAACTATTCAGTTAAAGTGAACTATTTTAAAACGTTGGTTTAATCAAGAACCAGATTAATCAAGAGATGGTTATGACCGGTATAACAAAATTTGTCAACCCTTATCACACGCACACAAACTCAAGTGCAACATCGCCGTCTGTCGATGTGTGACCAAAATGACATTGTAGTTAGGAGTGTCCGAGCTGTGGCTGTACCTACAGCTGGTAACTTATTTTTAAACTGGACGTTTCACTTATTAGTGTCATAGTCAAGAAACACCGTTAGACCGTCTGGACACTGCTTATTTCTTATGGTATCAATTCTTCTTCTAGCGAGTGGATTCTCGAGTCAAAGGACCCGATTAACCCTGGTGTCAGAGTTTTCAAACCGCCTAGTATCACAGCTATTAGGCATCTGGCGTGGTTTGAGCAACGACCACTATCAAAGACTCGGGGACAGACGGCTTAACGTGCCCTCCGAAGTACAGAATCCTTTTTATTTTCAGACAATCACGTGACTCGTCTTGCAATGTCCTAACCAAACTAGGGAAAACCTCACAAAGTGATAAATTGTCAAATATATCAACTTTTGTGTTCCCCCCTGGAAATCAAACCAAGGATCGTAAGCCCATGGCTCTGACCACTAGACCACGGAGACAGTTAATAATGGTGTCAACTGCCTCCGTGGTCTAGTGGCTAGTGCCATGGACTCCTGATCCGGAGGTCCTGGGTTCGATACTAGGCGGTTTAAAAACTATGACACCAAGGTTCATCGGGTCGATAGACTCGATACCCACTCGACAGAAGAAGAAAAGAAGATGGTGTCAATTAATGGCAAGACAAGACAGATGATCGTTTTGCATTGCACAAAGCGTAGATTATGTTTAGTTTATTAGTTTAGTTATATTTATCATATATACGCCTCTATCCCTAATGGGGTAGGCAGACAAAAAAATTACCTAAACAAAGGTCATTCCGCCACGTCTGACAAAGCTTTGAGGGTTACACAGTGAAAATTACATTATAATAAAACAAAATTACATGTCAGATTATACATTCACTAAGTGTTCGTCTTAAGAATAAAATAAAATAATTATAAAATCTGAAATAAAACGTTACACAGGAAAATACAAAATTTCATGAGTAGTCAAAAAAAATAAAAAATACAATGTCATTTTGAAAATTTAAATTTAATATACTCTCTGAGAGAGTAAAATTCATTGTCCAACAAAAGGTTTTCCATCAAGATCGAAACGTTTCGTCAGACGGTTAGGCTTTCAGGTCGATAGGTACTGCTCTGCCATGCTGGACTGGGAGCTAGAGAAAAACATAGAATGTGCCAGCTGCATTTCCTCCCAGGCATGCAATAAAATCCAGCTAAGGGATCCGAGGTTTTCTATATATTGCAATTTAGGCGATGGGCTGACAACCAGTCACTACAGCAATATACCTACAAAACTATCTTTAATAACCCTTAAAACTTTGTCAGACGCGGCGAAACGGCCTTAGTTTAGGTCATTTACGCTCTGCCTACCCCATTAGGGATAAATTCGTGATTATATGTATGTACTGCTCTTCGTAGAAAGGCGGGCCGATAATGCGCGGGTTTTCTCGGCAATGACTATATGGTTCTCTACGAAACTCGAGTTTTTAATTCCGTACACGCTCACAGTTTGGGAAAGACTGCTCTATTCATTACCAGGGGGGCATAGTTCCAAAGATAATGATCACCGCCTCTCCCGTGTTCGGTGCGGAAGCCGGCTCATTACTAGCTCCGGCTCAAACAAGCACAGTGTTTGCTGTACAGGAAATAGTCTGCTTAAGGGGATCCCTGGTGCACGCCAGCGCCCTCATCAGTTAAAAAATCATTACTCATTGAAAACGCATTTAATCGAAAATCCGGTAAATCAGATGGAAGTTTAGGTACTGAAGTTTATTTGAAGCATTATAAATTATTAATTCAGTGTTAGCGGCAGTTACAGATAAAAAAAGTGCCGAAAGTGGCCGTTTGTCACAAATGTTCTATCTGTAACTACAACGAACTATAAATTGCAACTTTATGAGGTTCTAAATTACCTTCATTGCTTTAACCTCAATCTGATCTACCGGATTGTCGATTAATTGTCTTTTCAGTAAATTATGATTTTTGACTGATGAGGGCGCCACTTAGCCTAGGGAAGCCCCTTAACTAGGTCCAGCGAAGCGTAAAAAACACGCACATGTTGTAGGCAGATGCAGAACAATAGAAAGGCGAAAACAAAAGTAAGATAAAAAGAAGGGGTTAGATAGTTAGATAAATCCACACATTTCAAAGGCCGTGTTACCCCGTAAGGGATAAAGGCGTGATTTTATGTATGTATGTATGTATGTGTTACTCTTAGGGAACGGAATGCGGTGTTGCTCTCAAGTTTAAAACAAATGAAATTTCACCGAGAATTGTAGACTATAGTATTTACAACTCGGTTTTAGAATAAAAGTAAACAAAGTTTCATGTCTTTTAATTGAAGATCTTATTTCTAAAATAAGTTTTAGCTATTAGATATAACAATATAATGAAATAGTAGTTTTAGTAATTCGACTAATTTGCCATCACGTATCATTTATTTGTAAAATGTGTTTCTTCCATGCTGGACTGGGAGCGAGAGAAAAACATTGAATCTGCCAGCTGCAGTTCCTCCCGGGAATGGGAAGGTTTCAGCATATTGCAATTTACAGAAACCCTCGGACTCGATCACTACAGCAATATAACTACAAATCTATTTTAAACAACCCTGAAAACTTTGTCAGATATGACGGAACTACCTTTGTTTAGGTCATTTGCGCTCTGCTTACCTAATTAGGGATAAAGGTGTGATTATATGTATGTTTTTGAATAAAAAAAACATGAACCTTTGTTTATCTTTATTCTAAAACCTAAATGGAAATACTATCTATACATATAATAAATCTCTAGAAGGGTCGTGTCTGTACATTGAATATTTTTATTAAATAATCAATGTATAGACACGACCCATAGCGATAGAACGACACAATAATTGCAGCAGGCATTATTAATGATATAAAGATCAAAACAATTATTTTTTAATTTTGTCTGTCTGTCTGTCTGTCTGTGTGTATGTTACCACATCACGCCAAAACCACTGAACCGATTTCGATGGGACTTTTTTTATTCAACTGTGTGTTACCCGGGTTTTTAGGATACTTAAAATCACGCCACCTGACTTAGGAGGTAGGCAGGAGATTGAACTCTGATCGTTTTTAACCGATCTTAACCGATTTTTTTTTTATTTGATTGTTAATTTTAAATAACCTGGTGTCCAGCCTAGATTAGAAATAATCACGCAAACCATTCTATTATTGAGTAAGTACCCCCGTTTGTATGGAAAACACGTAGTGTCGAACATACTGAAAACGCTTCTCCGCGCGTAGAAGTGGGATCTGCTAGCAAAAACAAAGATAAGACAATGCGAAACACGCTTCCGCGCGGGTTAGCAGATCCCGCTCCTACGCGCGGAGAAGCGTTTTCAGTATGTTCGACACTGCGTGTCTTCCATAGAAACCGGGCGTACGAAGTCGCGGGCACAGCTAGTACTAAAATCTCTAAGCGTGGTGAACTAGTCTAGATTAGAACATGTACGAATAGTACTCATTAAAGGAGACTATTTGTTAGTTCAGTAAACAAAGGAATTCCTATTAAAGGTTCATTCTGTGGTTGTATTGTTACTTCACTTTACTAAAGGGGGAATTGTATAGAATCAATTAACAATGGCAGGTATTAGCCTTAATTGCTGTACGTTCCAAAAGGGAAACAAAATGGCTTACCTATGGAGCCAAGCAGTCTACAAACTGTGGTTTCAAGTATTTTTATAGGTACCTAAATTGCTGCTACTGGCCTGGGAGCGAGAGAAAAACATAGAATGTGCCAGCTGCATTTCTTCCTGGGCATGCTGGAAAACCAGCTAAGGGATCCGAGGGTTTCAGTATTATTGTAATTTAGGTGATAGGCTGACAACTTGTCACTACAACAATGTACCTACAAATCTATCTTAAGTAACCCTCAAAATTTTGTTAGATGTGGTGGAAAGACTTTTGTTTAGGTCATTTACGCTCTACCAACCCCATCAGGGATATAGGCGTGATTATGTATGTACCTATTTCGATATTTGGTTTCTTTTTGAAAAAAGTGTTTTGATATAAGAAATATCTGTCGTTCACCCGCTATTTACCCGTACCTAGTTATCTCTATAGTGAAGTGTGTGTGATAGATAATACAAAAAAAAAATACTCTCGGGTTATATATTTGATCCGAACATAATCTTACCTACCTACTTTAAAAATAAGGGATGGACGAACTCTCGTATTGGCAAAGGGCTGATAACCTATTACGTTCCTATTTTTATTCAGCCGTCAAGGGTTTGCGCACATTTTATAACTTATTAGAAAGAAAAATAAATAAAAAACAATGAATCCTCAACACCTGAACTCGTGCGATATCGACTTTTGATTGAAAACGACATCAATCATTGTTCTATTCTCAATCAGCGAACAATGGAAGAATGCATTTTATTAAATATAGCATTTTACGCCGCAGTTTCACCTGCGGTTTACTTAATTATAATTTCCAGTCGTTGTGGTCTTCAGGGTACCCCACTGGTACAAAGGGCCTTCACGAGCTTTCTCCATTCTCCCCTATCTTGTGCCTTCCTCTTGGCTTCCTCCCACGTCAATCCCATGGTCTTGAGTTCGCTCTCTATAGTTCGTCGCCAGGTGTGCACGGGTCGACCTGAAGTCGTATTTTTGAACCGCTTGAACTCCGATACGCATACGAAAGAGTAACTTTCGCATACGATTTTCATACAATTTGCCATGCGAATGTTAGTCTTTCGTATGCGAATTCGATTCGAGCGGTTCAAAAATACGGCTCCTGGTCTTCTTCTGCCGCTCGGCTGCCACTCAAACGCCATCGAGGCGGCATTCGTCTCGCTACGCCGGAGAGTGTGCCCTATCCACCGCCATTTACGTTGAGCAGTTTCTTGCTTGATGGGCGTCTGCTGGCATCGGGCCCACAAGTCCTCATTCCTGATGGTGTTCGGTCAAAAGATGCGGAGTATGGACTTGAGACACTTGTTGATGAACACTTGTAGTTGGTTCGTCAGTGTCGCCGTCACTCTCCACGTCTCACAACCTTAATAATTTCCAGTGGGAATCAGATATTTTCTCGCGATAAAAAACATTAAATATAAAAACATCCTATGTTTCTAATGGGGAAAGAAATTAAGTATATATATTTAATAATGTGCTTGTTGTATACTGGAGTTTATATATTTAATTTATTTAAATTGTTGTTGCACTGACCCGCGTCTATGGTTTTTTTGTTTATTCTTCTGTTTCGTACTGCTTGGTTGCCTGGAAGATATTGCTACATTAGCAATATGGCCGCCAATTGTACTACTTTTCTGTTTATTTAAAATTTTAATTAATTAATTAATAAATCGTTTATTTCGACTTCACATTGTACATAATTAATACCAAAGGCTGAAACTTCCTTTTAAGTATAGGAATACCTGTGCCAGGAGGTTTCGCTCTTCCATAGCCAATTCAGTGTTCACATAGAGTTAAATTGTGAATTAAATAATTATTCTTATTAAATTAAAATTCAAAGAACTTAAAGATTTCTAGAGTACATACTTAAATTAAAATAATAAGATACGTAATTTATAATTTCTGTGTTATTGTGCAATAAAGTATATAGTTATTTCTTCCATGCTGGCCTGGGAGCGAGAGAAAAACATAGAATGTGCCAGCTGCATTTCCTCCCGGGCATGCTGTAAAAACCAGCTAAGAGATCCGAGGGTTTCAGTATATTGCAATTTAGGCGATGGGCTGACAACCTGTCACTACAGCAATGTACTACAGATCTATCTTAAATGACCCTCATAACTTTGTCAGACGTGACGGATCGACCTTTGTTTAGGTTGTTTACGTTCTGCCCACCCCATTAGGGATAAAGGCGTGATTATATGTATGTATGTATGTAAAGTATATTGAGTTGTACTGTAAGATTTTTTGAAATCAGTCCAGTAGTTTATGAGTATATTCCTTAAAAACATACGCACACACACAAATACAAATGTTTCCTCTACATTACTATAGATGTAATGTAATGGCTCGTTGCAATGCCTTAGAAAAAATATCTCTCCATTCAAGGCCATCATTGTTATCTAAATTACCAAATTCAGCATTTATTTCAGACGATAAGTACATAAAAAGAGTTAAACACGCTGTATCGTCTGGAATATGTAAATGGTCGTATCGATGGATAAACAACATAAAATTATCAGCTACTCTTTTGAAACCAGTAGAAGGTTTCACACAATTTTAAAAATGTGTTCGAATGTATTAAGTACTGAAAGTTAGGTGAAAGCGTAATTTCATGAATGAACTTCTGAAATATGATAATGTACTATACTATCAAATCCTAAAACTTTTAAAATATTTGAATATCAAACAATCTATAATTGAATTTGTATTTTTTCGGAATCAAAATTAACCATTTGGAAAATGAACTTTGCACAAAAGAAGCAATAACCGAGAATAGGTTCCAATTCGAAAGTTTTTCTTTTGGAAAAGACAAAAAGTTAAAAAGGTTTTTGCCATACTTTATTCGCTTCTCGCCTACGACACGCTCTGCCTACGTAATGTCAATTTATTTTTTTCAAAGACGATATTGTAAAAAGAAAAGTAAAGGTGTCTTATTATTCCGCATTCAGATGGGGGTAGGCAAATATTTTCAGAAACAACACCGTCGTAATGAAAAAAAAATACAATCGTAGAGCATCATCTTTATCTATACATACATATAATAAATTGTAAAAGTTTGATATTTGTACATAGGATATAAATAAGAAAAAAATATGTGGTTTCTATAAGTGCTATAGAAGCTTAGAAGAATGTTGTCTGTCAGTCTGTATATTTGTTCGCGTGTCACGTATAAACTACTACACCAAATCGAATGCGTTAGTCTCTCGTTTGCGAATTCGATTCGAGCAGTTCCTCGAGCGACTCCTGAACTTTGTGGACTTTGAAAACCCGTTGGTATTGGCCCCAACTGCAGACTTAGGACTTTAGTAATAAATAGTAATAAGCGGAGTAAAATCGCAAAATCAATTATATCATTATATGCGCGAATTTCGTAGTAATTGAAATCAGGCTCCTAACACTTTTTAACATTGTCATAATATCAAACAAACTGGCACGATTAGGCAATGCAAATAAAAAATAAAGAATTTTGTGAATATTTCACAAACAGCCTGATTTATTCCATCTCAACATCTACCCACCCTTAATGAAAAACCCTATAGTAATCTTTTCCAGGCATCTTTGGGTTCAGTAAAGATATGCCTTTATTCAATAATAAAATATATAAAAATAAACCGAAAAATCCGGTATGAGTATAGAAAAACAGATTTCAAAATAAGGTAAAAACCTAGAAAAAACGGGTTTTCGGTTTTCGGTGAACCGGTTTGCGTTCCTTGGAGCCCGATGGTGTAGTGGATAGGGCCGCTGCCACCTAATCGGGAGAATCCCACCACGTACCAATGTATTTTTCGGTTTTCGAATTTCTAATCAATTTTTTTTTTCTTACTTCGAAAGGCACCTTAAACCGTTGGTCCCGGTTAATATCGTTTAATACCGTAGATATTAGTCGTTAAGCCATCAGAGGCTAGTGATAAGCATTGGCGGCTTGAAAACTCTGACCTAATCTAGGATTGGGTCTGGTTTCTCTTCTGGGTTGCGGAGGTCAGATGGCAGTTGCTCTGTGTAAAAACCAGTACCCTCGTTCAATCCCCTGGATTAGTTAGCAAACCCCGTAAGATACGAGATAAGCTAGGGAGATGATGATGGGTTTGCATTCCCTGGTCAGGCTATGCGTCTCTTTCCACGCATGCTAAGGTTGAGGAAATTGTTAATGTTGTTGTTATATATATTGAACACCATACAGCCTTGAAATCACCAGCAACAAAAGTAGATTAAAAATAAAATAAAAAATATATAAGTAAGTTAACCTGAATTAAATGTACCTATTTCATACTGATTAGATAGTAGAGTTGGATGATTCAAAATAAAATTACATAAATTCCATGAACTAGAACCTACGTACCTCTCTCAGGTTGTTTGAGCAAATTTCTCTCATGGTGAGCTAAACTAAGCTTTAGTTAAATAAACGTTAAATCAGATTTACTCCTGGGACAAAACAGGGTAAATTGTTCACAGAACTACAGCTAATCTATTCCCTACATACGAGTAGCTCTGGATTCGAGTACATTCCACAATGAACAATCACTGAACTACTATTACACTGGCGTATATGTAACAGAGAGCCTAATGGTGTAGTGGATAGGGCCGCTACCTCCTGAGCGGGAGGTCGTGGTTCGAATCCCACGACGTACCAATGTGTTTTTCGGTTTTCGAATTTCATATGTACGTTTTTATTCGGCGCTTTTTCCGTGCTTCGGAAGGCACGTTAAGCCGTTGGTCCCGGTCTTCTTCTTCTTATCGTGTCGATGGAACACGTTAATATCACAACGTGGCGGCCCACCGTAGATATTAGTCGTTAAGCCATGTCAGAGGCCAATGCTAAGCATATATATTCTTTATTGCATTAAAATACAAGAAATGAGTTTACAGAAAGGTATGCAAGGGCGAACTTATCTCTATGAAGAGATCTCTTCCAGCTAACCCACTGGCAGTTGAGAGAATGAGAAACATTTTAAGGGCAAGACAAATACAATGCAATGTAGTTCTACATGAAGTAGAACTAAAAACTAAGCATTGGCGGCTTGAAAACTCTGACCTAGGATTGGGTCTGGTTTCCCTTCTTGGTTGCGGAGGTCCGATGGCAGTCGCTCTGTGTAAAAAACTAGTACCCTTGTTTAATCCCCTAGATAAGGTGGCCAACCCCGTGAGATACGGGATAAGGCTAAGGAGATGATGAGTTAAATTTATAAAATAATAGTAACAAAAGTAAAATAAAAAAAAATAACAATAATATTATCAGCAAATATCGAAGTAAGTATATTCTTTCATTCTGTTTGGAGAGGTCAAATGGTCGACTGTAATATAAGTTTTAATCTATTTATAATTATTTTTTATGAGCCTGTGGTGTCCCACTGCAGTTTTAATCTAAAGACAGCAAAATACCAAATATTTATTTAACAGACTAATATTAATTACAGTTTGTCGAATGCACCCGGAATGTAGGGCAAAATTCTTCACCGAACAGAGGATATCTCTAAGTAGACCCCGAAAACGAAGGCGTGACGACTTTGACACATATTTAAAAGAGTGGACGACAATAGCACTAGACCGTGAACAATGGAAGACCGCGGGGGAGGCCTTTGCCCAGCAGTGGGACCAAATTGGCTGGTAGTAATATTATTATTACAGTAGACCACATGACCTTCGATGCTGACCTGGGAGCGAGAGAAAAACATAGAATGTGCCAGCTTTATTTCCTCCCGGGCATGCTGTAAAAAACAGCTAAGGGATCTGAGGGTTTCAGTATATTGTAATTTAGGCGATGGGCTGACAACCTGTCACTACAGCAATATACCTACGAATCGATCTTAAAATAACCCTCAAAACTTTATCAGACGTGGCGGAACGATCTTTGTTAAGGTCGTTTACGCTCTGCCTACCCCATTACGGATAAAGGCGTGATTATATGTATGTATGTATGCATGCCGCACTCTTCTCACGTGGTAGGCAGTGTCACGTGAATAAGAGGAATTGAAGACGATGAACTCGACCTGCAGCTGAAGTTTCTTAAACTGTTTACATTTTTCAAGTCTTTCTTTCTTTCTTAGCGAGTGGATTCGCGAGTCGAAAGACCAGATGAACCCTGGTATCAGAGTTTTCAAACCACCGAGTAGCACAGTTAGTTAGGCCTTTGACTTGGTTTGAGTAACGACCACTATCAAAGACTGCGACCGGGACCGACGGTTTAACATGCCCTTCGAAACACGGAACCCTCTTTCTTTGTGGACGATCAGGTGATTCAGCCTGCAATGTCCTAACAAAACTGGGGAAAACCTCACAAAGTGATAAATTGACAAATAGCAACTTTGTGTTCCCCCCCTGGAAATCAAACCCTGGACCTCCGTATCGTAACCCCATGGCTCTGACCACTAGACCATGGAGGCAGTCATAGCACAATGTGTCGTACACGTGAAGGCGATGAACTCAGTTTAGCCAAAAGCGAGCGAAAAGTAATAAAATATGTACATCAATAGCTTTTCTCTGTGCTGGACTGGAAATGAGAGAAAAACATAGAATGTGCCAGCTGCATTTCCTACCGGGCATGCAGTAAAAACCAGCAAAGGGATCCGATGGTTTCTGTTTAATTTGTAGCTTTATTGCTGTAGTGACAAGTTGTCAACCTATCGCCTAAATTTCAATATACAGAAACCCTCGGATCCCTTAGCTGGATTTTACAGCATTCCCGGGAGGAAATGCAACTGGCACATTCTATGTTTTTCTCTCGCTCCCAGCCCAGCATGGAAGTTTCAATACTTTCAATACTTTGCTTTAATTTAGAATTATATAAAGGACTTGCTTGTTTTGTCTTGTTTTTGTTTTGTTTTGTTTGTGTTCTTTTGTGTAGGTGCAACTTCATGTAATACTTAATCTATGGGTGAAATTCCTGAAATAAAGATATTTTAATGAATTTATTTATTTCTTAAACAGTACCAACCAAGTTCATAGCAATTCTGCCGCACGATCTACTCGCGTGGTAGTCGGTGTCACGTGAATGTGCCGCACACGTCAAGGCAATGACCTCAGTTAAACTGCCAAAAGCGAGCGAAAAGTAATGGCAGCCAAAGTTAATAATAACTTGCCCAAAGATATACAAGGAGAGAAAGATATCATCAAGTTAAAAAAAATGTTAAGGAAATTCCTTATTGACAAAAGTTTCTACACAATATTGCAAGAGATTTTTGATGAAAAATAAACTAGCAAATAGATAACTTAAATGGAAACTAGCGAAGCTTTATATGTGACTTTTTAATGGATTCTGCATGCTATTTCAATTATAATAATTTGTAATATAATCTAATTTAAATTTAATCCTTGATGTATTGAACTTTTTATTTTATTGTTAATTATTTTTTTCTACTAATTAATTTTTTTATGAATCTATTTTAACTATGAATTTATTTTTTCTATGAAGTTATTTTACAATCTGAATTAATTTATTTGCTACCATGTTAATTTATCTTTTACATACATTTATTGTAATATTGCTGCTGTGCCCTGCCGGGTCCATATGTGTTTCTTATTTTTCTTGTGAACATGTTTAATTTACCATATGGTTTGCAATAAATAATTTGACTTTGACTTTGTAATAAAATATAATAGCTTTTCTCACAGGACAGAGAGTCGTGGAGACACCGGAGAGAGGCAGTTGCCCAGCAGTGGGACACTATCGGCTACATAAGAATGAGAAGAAGAAAGAAGAAGCTTTTCTTCATGCCGGACTAGGAGTGGGAAAAACATAGAATGTGCCAGCTGCAACTGAACTGCTTTCGCAGTTTGGCGAGAATGTAACATGTAATTCTGTAAATACCTTTTTTTGTGAAATAAAATAAAATTTCCTAACGGGCATGCTGTAAAAACCAGCTAAGGGATTCGAGGGTTTCAGCATATTGCAATTTAGGCGATGGGCTGACAACCTGTCTCTAAAGCAATAAACCTACAAATTTCTCTTAAATAACCCTAAAAAGAATATTTTTGACGTGGCGAAACGACCTTTTTTTTCGGTCGTTTATTCTCTGCCTACCCCATTAGGGTATAAGGCGTGATTATATGAATGAATCTATAGTTTTGAAGTAGTTCGAGAAAAGGATATAGTACGGCCGTTCGCGTTTACTGTACTTGGCGGAGGCGCTTCTGTGCCTCCTTAAATTCATAATTTCCCTAGCCTGATTCCGTATCTCACGGACTTGGCTACTTAATCTAGACGATTGAACGAAGGTACTGGGTTTTACATAGAGCGACTGCTATCTAACCTCTGCAACTCAGAAGGAAAACCAGACCCAATCCTAGATTCGATTAGAGTTTTTAAGCCGCCAATGCTTAGCACTGGCCTCTGACATGACTTAACGACTAATATCTACGGTATTAACCGGGACCAATGACTAAACGTGCATTCCGAAGCACGGAAAAAGCGCCGAATGAACGTACTTACATATGAAAATTGAAAACTGAAATACTCTTTGGTACGTGGTGGGATTCGAACCACGACCTCACGATCAGAAGGCAGCAGCGGCCCTATCCAGATCCACTACACCATAAGGCTCTCAAAAAACTATTAGATTTAATATATTAATGCTTTGTGGTAATAATTGTAAGTATAAATATTTAAAATATCATGATTACCTGTTTAATAGTTATATATCTATCAAGGAAATTACATAAACTATTTCTGTTTCGGATAGACTTGGTGGTTAAGCTATAAACTGCTAACTAAGTAACCGCTTAGTGAACAACCACTCAAGTTAAACAGTAACTAAAATAAGAACCTTTTAACACAGGTCATAGTAACGGAATATACGTCTGGTTGTTGTGGACTGCAAATATGAATCTTGTTTATTTATTTAATAGCGACCCGCCCCGGCTTCGCACGGAAATTATCAGTGTTTATCTACTATACTATGCATGTATTATACATATAAACCTTCCTCTTGAATCACTCTATCCATTAAAAGAAACCGGATCAAAATCCGTTGCGTAGTTTTAAAGATTTTTGTAAATAAAGGGATATAGGGACAGAAAGCGCCTTTGTTTTATACTATGTAGTGATATAAATTGAATCACTCGAATCATCATTTGCATACGAAAGAGCAATATTCGCAAGGCAAATTGTATGAAAATTGCATGCGAAAGTTCGTATGCGCACTGGAGTTCGAGTGATTCAAAAATACGATTGCAGCAGCCGGTTATGTTGCACTCTTAGCACCGCCCGGGGTCACTTGTAGGGTTTTTAAGGTAGTTCTTACATGAGCATGATCGACCAGTAACGACCACTATTAGAAACAGTGACCGTTACCGACGGCTTAACGTGCCCTCCGAAGCACGGAATCAGTTTTCATCCAGACAACACACACACACAGAAGCCTACATTGTCCTAACCAACCTGGGGAAAAGGTCACAAAGAGATAAATTGACAAATATCAACTTTGTGTACCCCCCCCTGGGAATCGAACCCAGGACCTCCGGATCATAAGCCCATGGCTTTGACAACTAGACCACGGAGGCAGTTCTTGTGAAGTTCGTGGAAGCAATAAATTATGCCAAAGTCGTTGTGAGTTACTGTGCAAACTGCCCCTTCGAATTCTGTGGTCTAGGAGTCTAAGTTGAAGGGCTAACTTGGCTAAAACGCTACTACTACTATTAAGGGTGTAGATTACATACATACATATAATCACGACTTTATCCCTAATGGGGTAGGCAGAGCGTAAACGACCTAAACAAAGTCCTTTCCGCCGCGTCTGACAAAGTCTTGAGGGCCATTGAAGAAAGATTTGTACGTATATTTCTGTAGTGACAGGTTGTCAGCTCATCGCCTAAATTACAATATACTGAAACCCTCAGGTCCCTTAGCTGGTTTTTACAGCATGCTCGGGAGGAAATGCTGGCACATTCTATGTTTTTATCTCACTCCCTGGCCAGCATGGAAGATATGGGTGGAAGACATGGGTGTAGATTGCGTGTAGCAACTCCTCGCCTTTAGTGCGGTGACGCATTATATACACTTTGTAGTATGGTGCAAATAGGTCCCTTCAAAAAAAACTACTACCACTATTTGGGGTACTATTTACCGCGGGAAATAAGTACACTTCCATGCTGAATTGGGAGCGAGAGAAAAACATAGAATGTGCCAGCTGGATTTCCTCCCAGGCTTGCTGTAAAAATCAGCTAAGGGATCCGAGGGTTTTTATATATTGCAATTTAGGCGATGAGCTCTCAACCTGTCACTATAGCAATATACATTCAAGTCTATCTTAAATAACCCTCAAAACTTTGTAAAACTTTTTTATTCATTTATTTCCCCTTCCTTTTTATTATTTTACTTATGTTGAATATTCATTAAAAACGATGAACTATCAATGGTCAACCAATTATCGCTGTGCTCGAGTCGGCGAAACCGGTTTGTCGATACTCAATCAAAAAAAGAAAAAAAATACTTATTCTTAGCATATTTCTGCAAATCGATGTCGCCTAAATTGCACTATACTGAAACTCTCGGTTCCCCTGCTGATTTTTACAGCATGCCCGGGAGGAAATGTAGCTGGCACATTCTATGTTTTTCTGTTGCTCCCAGGCCAGCATGGAAGAAGTTAATAAAAGTAGTTTTGCACTTGGTTACACTTTTATTCACTTTTCCTAGACTACATAGTAACACTTTTGCACTTGGTTACACGTTTATTCACTTTACCTTGACTATACTTTGAGAGAGTATTCGCGAATTAAAATATCTAATTCATTCATAGCTTATCCTAATCAGATTAAATCTCATGATCGCTGCCTAATAAATTATTATAGTCGTAAATTATTACTAATAATTTACTGAGCTGAAACTACCGTCTAATTGCTAAAATGGCATACCAGAAGTCGAAATATTTTCAATAGTTCTGACAAGGTGGAAAAAGTTCTGAGACGTGGCAAAGTTCTGTTTTTGGAAAAAGTCCTGAAACTTCCGTCAGATTGCTGAAATAGCATAAATTGCTTATCAGAGTTAATAAAACGTAAATTTTTAATAATTTTGAAAAGTATTAAAAGTTCTAAAATGTGGCAAAAGTTCTGTTTTTGGGAAACCTGAAACATTCGTCAGATTGATGAAATAGTATAGATTGCTTATCGGATGTACAAAAACGTATTTTTTTTTATAATTCTGAAAGGGTATCAAAAGTTCTGAAAAGTGGCAGAAGTTCTTATTTTGGGAAAAGTTCTGAAATTTCTGTTAGATTGCTGAACAATTATTACGAATTAAGTCCTGGATATCCAATATTTGTCTAAATTTCCGTCTACCAACGCACGATGCACACGGTTATGAATATTTCTCCCACTTGCATGGAAGTAGCATCATTATCAAAATAATTAGCATATTAGCTCCTTTCAGTACTCGAGATCGTAGCGGCCTGCAATTTATCAAACGACAATAATGACCATTACCCACCGCTACGCGAAGTCTTTACACTAGTATTACTTTACATTACATTTACTCGACCGTACATTGCTTTTTTGGGCCTTTAGAGTAATGTACGATTTAAATGGTAAAGGAAAAATCTACTTATTTCTGGCACATTGAGTTTAATGTCAGCTGCAGGCGAGCCAATTTATAACTAATTCCTTTTGAGATAAAATTGAAACTTCAACCCAGTTTATATTTGAATTTGACTGTAAAGTCGGATATATCTGGGACGACGCAGAAATGTAGAAATACTCGTATTGTAAACTAGGTTTGGAAACCTTGGCTGCACGCAATCAAACTTTTTCAATCAAATCAAATCACAATCAAATCTTTACACTCTACAACACAGAACCTTCTTCAAATTCCCAAACACAAAACAACTCGCTATAGAGGATGTTTCAAGTTTAATGCTGCAAGTATTTGGAATGATCTTCCTCCTCCTATGCGGAAAAAAATGTCCGTAACTTGCTTTAAAGCCAAATACAAAACAGCCTTATTTAAAAGACAACTTGCAGCAGAAAACTTGAAGCATGCCTACAGTAAATTGCTGCCTTTAAATGAATATTTTAAAATTTAATAGTTCCTAGCCAAGTAATTCTTACATTCACATATATATATATAGACACATACACACACACACACACACACACACACACACACACACACACACACACATACAGTCACAAACATACTACACTAAGGAAGAGTCCATCTGTTTAAATGTTATAATATAGTTAAGATTGCCCTAAATTTCTTTAACTTAAGTTTGTTTAGAATTATTTTTTTGTTATTTATTACGTACGAATGCACCTAGATAAGTATTTTGTTAGCCCTCGACACTTGTACCCCATATAAGATCTCAGGGAGGAGGAAGTGGCTGAAAAACAGCGCTGGCGTGACCTAGGTCAAGTCAGCACAAGCTGAGACATTTCCTTTTGCCTTTTCTTTATTATGTTAGATATAATAATTTAAATTGTAAAAGGCAATAAACATATTTTACTTACTTACTTACTTACTTTTCTGCTTTGTGGAAGCAGAATTCTGTCAAAGAAGTTCAAACATGTATGACACAAAGGAACAGAGCGTTTTGGGATTTTTTGTTGCATTAAGGGGCGATTGTTTAGGTCGTTTACGCTCTGCCTACCCCATTAGGGATAAATGCGTGATTATACGTATGTATGTATATATGAAGGGGCGAACTGCGCGCCATCTTTTAAAGAGAGGGTGTCATTTACATGGCTAACCTGGGTTAACGTAAATATAATTTATGCTACTTACGGAACGGCTAGTGGATATTTTGTCAGCGCTGACAAAAACCTAGCACACGTACATACAAACCTGTACGAACACGTTGTTGCGCATGTAGCCACTGATTTGAGAAGTCGCTAGAGCTAGCTTTTAGTCTTCTGTGCATGTAGTACGGAAATCGGCGGCTTGTATGGAGTGCACGCCCTGTGCCTTGGTGTTCTTTTCTTTCACATCTTCGTTGACAGCATTTAATTAAATATTTAGGAACGTATTTATAAAGCGATCTCAAGATTGAGAGCGGTATTATGGATTTGACAGGTCATAATGTACTGAAATGACATTTCTGATACGAACTCAAACTCGTTGTTAGCCTCAAGTGTAGATTAAAAATACAGGCCTTAGTGTAAGTCGGATTTAGTACAAATAATTATCGACCGTCATCATTCACAGTGTGATCATCATTATCAAATTAATTGATTTTGCAGACGTTAATACACAAACTTTGACAGGGATATATAATATTATAACATACCTAGACTAGTTTTCAACCCGGAAATAAGTTGCTCTATGTCTACCGGGTGTAAGGGACAGCGTACCGCAAACTGCTTCTTAAATCCCTATCAGTTTGCGGAACGATGTCCCTTACCGCCCGTATACTAAATTTAGCAAATATTGGCTTTTCATACAATATGAAAGAAAGAAAATAATAAATTCGTTTCTAGCAGGACTCGAACCTGCGTATCTGGAATGCCGGCCCATTACTCTACCAACTGAGCTACAGAAATGGTAGAGGGAGTGACGAATTTATCATAGGCTTTCGCAGTAATATTGTGGTTTATTGACATGTTTTAGTAAGAGGAAGTCAAATAAACTAGCGCCCGCACCTTTTATCGTAAGTATATAATAGCTTTTCCGTTTGTGAGTTTATCCGAGACGATATAGTAGATTTTATGACAAGTAAATAACAGACGCCCAAGATTTTTAGCTGCCCGAGCCCGTAGTGCGAGGGGTGATATTAAATAGAGGACAAAAATGGTTTTATGCTCGAGTTTTATTTTAACTATACTTTTCACTTCGTCTGCGAAGCAAAAAAAGGAAAATCCACAAAAATATTGCAAATAAACGTAACAATTCATTCCCGCCATTTAACTTACTAAATCGTTCGATGTGAAATATTAGGCTTGGGCTGAGACCTATACAGCCTACTATTAAATTAATTTTGTAATAATAAATTAAATAAATTGTCGTACTTGACTTTAAATTTTAATATGATTTTATGTCATAATAAAAACCAAAAAGCCAAATTAAATTATAATTAATTATAAAATAACAAGTTCTACCTATGAACTTCTTATTATGTTTGGGTGTATGACCTAAAAATATATTTTTCTGCGAATAATAAACTTTTGGATAATGCACATTTCTGTACACGAAAAATGTTTTGAAATTGGTTTACCAGCATACTGATTATAGTCTTTCGAATCCTTAGAGCAAGACGGCCTTCCATCGGGCTGGCTTGAACACGACGTTCAGAACTGTTAAGAATGTAAAAAAATATCAGCGGAAAGAGCCATCTAAAACGCCAATAAGATTTCAGCCACAAAGTGATAAATTGAACCCAGGGCCTCACTAACCACAAGCCGAGGAAGCAGTCTGTAAAAGACAACTTTACGATTAAGAGTTCCTACTCTAGGTGGAAAAAATACTTGACGACATTTTTATTTATGAAGCTTAAGTATCACTTACCACGGAGCTTTTGTCATACTCATTTTTATAAGTTTAATGTCTCCTTTTTTAACGTTTATAGCATCTGTGGGATAAAAGTCAACCATAGAAGAAAGCTTCCATACTAGACTGGGAGCGAAAGAAAAACGTAGAATGTGTCAGCAGCATTTCCTCCCGGGCATGCTACAACTAACCTAAAACTAAGGAATCCGAGGGTTTCGGTATATTGCAATTTAGGCGATGGGCTGACAACCTGTCACTACAGCAATATATCTACAAAATCCATCTTAAATTTGAGGTTTAGCTCGTTTACGCTCTGCCTAACCCATTAGGGATAAAGGCGTGATTATTATGTATGTATGTATAGAAGAAATCGAAGCAAGATAGCATAGGCAGTAGTATTTCTTGAGAATATTGGAAAAATACATTTAATCACGCCTTTATCCCTAATGGGGAAGGTAGAGCCAAGGAAAGGTCATTTAAGATAGATATATAGCTATATATCTGTAGTGACAGGTTGTCAGCCTATCGCCTAAATTGGAAGAGTTGTAGAGTGGTGAGTGTGGTATTCAACCCTACCTTAATTGGGCAGACACTGTCTCCGTGGTCTAACAGCTAAGCCATGGGCTCTTGATCCGAAGGTCCCGGGTTCGATTCCCAGTGGGAGACAATGACTTTGTATTGTTGTTTCTAGTTTGGTTAGGACATTGCAGGCTGATCACCAGATTGTCTGAAAAGTAAGATGATTCATGGTGTCGGATGGGCATGTAAATAGTCGGTTCTGTGCCCGATTTCTCTCTGGTCGTGTCAGTCAAGCTGTCCCATCGGAATAAGAGATTGAAGGAATAGAGAGTGAACCTGTGTGTAGCAGAAACACTTGGGCACTAAGAACTAGTACTGCGCAGTTGACCGATCTCTGGAAGATTGGCTGCCATCACCGAAAACCGGTTGGAGGACTATTATTACTATGGCAGGTCGATGTTTAGCGGTCACTGTAGTATACCTCATCATCTACCTAGCCTTATCCCGTAGCTCACGGGGTCGGCTTCCTAATCTAGGGGATTGAACGAGGGTATTAGTTTTTACACAGAGTGACTGCCATCTGACCTCCGCAACCCAGAAGGGAAACCAGACCCAATCCTAGATTAGGTCAAAGTTTTCAAGCCGCCAATGCTTTGCACTGGCCTCTGATATGGCTTAGCGACTAATATCTACGGTACTAAACGATATTAACCGGAACCAACGGCTTAACGTGCCTTCCGAAGCCCGGAAAAAGCACCGAATAAACGTACATATGAAATTCGAAAACCGAAAAACACATTGGTACGTGGTGGGATTACACTACACCATCGGGCTGTCACTGAAGCCTAACCTAAACCCGTTAAATTGTAAGAAAACGACAAGGAATAAAGAATAGTTCAGGAGCCAGGAGAATCGTGTGAACACATTCATACACAATAACAAAAGCAAGCGCCTGGCTTTCATAGTGCATGGTCCGCTAAACTTTAGCCCATCAAAAACACAGATGTTAAAAAGGGTTCAAGTTATCCTTTACATATTTGCTTAGTCATCAAAGAATATTTAAAGCAAATGTATGGTGAAATGGTCGCCTGAAAGGGTTAGTTAGTTCTAACGTTCCAAAGATTCGAGTTTTTAAACGAGTGAGAGATATATTTAACAGATCAACCTTATTTAAATGCTAAGATGGATAATCATAATCATAATTTTAATGCTTTTCACATGGTATACAGTAGGTACAGATTTAACAATTTGGTAATAGTGTCACACATGAAACCCTGTTAGGGCACTGCAAACTAAAAATAAAATAAAATTGAATAATAGATATCAGTCCTTGTACGAAACAACCTCTGGACGCGAAACTATGACGCTTTATTCCTTGACAGGTTGCAATATTGCCAAAGTAAACTAACTACAAACACCAGTGTGACTTCAAATGTAAGAGAGAAAACATACCTTTGAAAATGGTAAACTATGCTGTTTTGTTTTTCATAACTTATAGTGATCGAACGAATAATATATCTTTTCATCATTAAGTTATATTTTTATCATTATTTCTAGCTATTTCGAAAAATAAATAAAATGCGTTATAACAGGCCTGAATAATACGCCCTTGTTACTAAAACTTGTTTTTTTAGAAGTGTCGACGATAAAGCGAATATGTTAAGTAGCCAGGAGTCGTATTTTTGAACCACTCGTATCCAAAAAAGCAACATTCGCATACGAAATCCCAAAATCACTATTTTTGAATACTCATACTTTTGTGACTATATATACACCCAGGCCGATTTCGGCTACGGTGACTGCAATTAATCCGTAACAGAGGGACCATGGTGTTTTGCCCTATCATGTGCCCTTATGTGGCTACAATAGCCAATTTTATTGGTAAACGTGCGCAAACACTGGCGACACGTAAGGACACCGTCTACAAAATGGTAAAGGATGGCCGCCGGTGGTCTGGCCTTAAGAACATCACGTTTCGCGTCAAGTTTCAGTCGCCTTTGATCTTCAAAGTCACTCACTTTCAAACGCACCAAGCGTCTCCATTCTGGACGACAACTCGCTCCCTCTTCCCACCTCTGAGGGTCAATATCGCATCGCTTCATGTGTCTTTTCTGAACGTCCTTAAAACGAAGCAACTGGCCGCCTTGTTTCCGCTTGCCGTCCTGGCATTCAGGAAAGAAGATGCGTTTTGCTACCCTATCCTCCGACATCCGCGAGACGTGGCCGCACCATCGGAGCTGTCGCCTCATCAAATATGACTCTATACCGTAGACATTCGCACGCCTAAGGACATCAGTGTTTCTCACACGATCCGACCATTTAATGTTTAGAATGTCACGTAAACATTTTAAATGGAACCTGTCGAGTGTCCGAATATGTTTTCGATACAGTACCCAAGTCTCGCAGGAGTAGAGCAAGTTGGGGAGAACAATCGCGTTGTAAACGGAGATTTTGGTAGAAAGCTTCAGATCGTGTGAACGAAATACCTTCGATCTTAGTTTCCCGAAAGCAGCTACCAATTCGGTGGTTCAACTCGGCTTCAAGGTCGCACTTGGATGTTATAGTGCTGCCTAAGTACTTGAATTTCTCCACCTGCTTCAACTCACTGTTTTCCAAGTATATCTTTAAAGGTTCAATGGATTCAAGAGTGCTCATTGCCATTACTTCAGTCTTAGCTACACTGATTTTGAGACCAAAACGACAACAAGCCTCATGAAGATTTAAAATCAGAGATTGAAGCTCTTGTGGAGAGTTGGCAATAAAACACAGATCGTCTGCATACATGATCTCAGTTATAATCGCATGGGACACTTTGGTGCGGGCCTTAAGTCTAGCTAGGTTGAAAATTCCTCCATCAGTCCGAAACCGTATTTTGATGCCAGCAGAAGGTTGTTTCAGGGCTTCACCGACTACTACTGCAAAGTAGAGCGCAAACAACGTAGGTGCAAGCACGCAACCTTGCTTGACGCCGCAGCTTACGGTGAAGAACTCTGACTGCTCACCGTTGCAAGTAACACAGCAAACCATATCGTCATGCAAGAGTCGAATCATACGAACAAACTTCTCAGGGCATCCCAATTTTGCTAGTAGAGACCAGAGAGCTTCCCGAGGCACACAGTCAAAGGCCTTCTCCAAGTCAACAAAGCATAAATATAAAGGCTGGCTTTGCTCTCGGTTTTTTTCCTGAAGTTGGCGGATCGAAAAAATGGCCTCACATGTACCTCTATCCGGACGAAATCCAAACTGGGTCTCCGGGAGTAGCGTTTCCGAGACTGGTAATAGGCGGTTGAGAAGTACTAAGTACGGTTGAGTGGTCCAAGCCACTCGTTTTCTTTTCTACTACTCGAAACATAAGTAGTCTATGATAATGACAGTGACACAGACAATTATTTGACAAGTGCCACTTAGACTTTATTGGCAACACAGATTTCTACTGTTTCAAAAATACGTCAAATAGTGTTTGTTAGAATTTGATATCGTACACGAATGTTTTTCGTATGCGTTTTCAGTTTTTCATACGAGCGGTTCAGAAATACGGCTCCAGTACTTCTTGTATTTGGTCGGCTGTTATGTATCATTACCTCCCTCCCTCCCCCCGATTTTGGTTTAACGAGTTTGCTTACATTTTCTATGCGTTTCGCGTCCAGTGGTTTATTCGTCCAAGTATCAGTCACACATAAATTAATAGACATAGTAAAATTCAAATAAATATAAACTAAAATCATGTCAAAAGTCAATTACATAAGTTAGTTTAAAATCATTGATTATACATTATACTGATATTTACGGTCTATGAATTTAATAATATGTTGCTGTACCCTAGCAGGGTGTCTCTGTGTTTCATACATTATATATTGTATTGTATTCAACATTGATAAATGCAATAAAGAACTTGAACTTAATTAGTTAAGGTGTATCCCAACGGCAGATGAGCAGGTAGATTTCAAGATATGCAACCATCGCCCGTAATGCCTTAGAATATCGTTCAAATCAGCCGCGTGCCGGCGCGTGGCGTGGCGGTTACGTCCGTGGCCGCGTCAAAAATGTGCGCATAACGCACAAAAAGCTAACTCCATAAAAACTACGAGTCGGATTAAAAAAGCTTTGTTGCGATTTTAGATAGTCATAATACGGATATTTTCCCGAAGGAACCGTGAAAGCGCTCCTAATAGTTAAAAAGGAATATCATATTGACTGATAAAAACAGCGTCCAGTTTTTTTAGCATACTTATTTATAAACTAGTTTTTTTTAAAATGTTGCAATTGCAGCCCATAAACTAATTTCGAAGACGTATATTTTATTTATTCAATGATTCTTAAGGTGAAATAAGCTCTTAAATACAACCATTTGCCATTAGGAATCACCTAAACGTAAACCAGGGGGGTCGATATATGGTTGCTGAAATACAGGTGGGTAAGAACAAAACTGACACAAAACGTTTTATGATACTGAGTCTTTGATAAACAATAAACAAACTTTTACTTAGTTTATTGTTTATCAAAGTACTGACTCTTGTGAGAACTTAGCCCGCTCACTACCGCACTACGATTAAGTTTTTCTTTGTTCCTATTATTTCGCTTCCAAGTACAACCGTCGTCCATTTTTGTTCATGACAGAGTGAAGGGCATTGATGGAAAACAACAAACAAAGAACATGAGAACCTTCTGATATTCTTTTTATTTACGGAGATGCCCTTTTGTTTGAAATGACTTTTATTTGGGTGTACGGACAGTCTGTGTAGGAGATAAACTTACTCGAATGATTAACTATCAATACACATTTTGATTGTAGAGCCCGATGGTATAGTCGATAGGGCCACTGCCTCCTCAGCGGGAGGTCGTTGTTTAAATTCCACCACGTACCAATGTGTTTTTCGGTTTTCGATTTTTATATGTACGTTTATTCGGCGCTTTTTCCGTGCTTTGGAAGGCACGTCAAGCCGTTCGTACCGGTTAATATCGTTTAAAAAACTGTAGATATTAGTCGTTAAACCATGTCAGAGGCCAGTGCTAAGCATTGGCTGCTTGAAAACTCTGACCTAATCTAGGATTGGGTCTGGTTTCCCTTCTGGGTTGCGGAGGTCAGATGGCAGTCGCTCTGTGTAAAAATCGGTACCCTCGTTCAATCACCTAGATTAGGTAGTCCACCCCGATAAATACGGGGTAAGGCTAGGGAAATGATGATGACACATTATGATTGTAAATAGAACAACCATACTACAAATACTTACTAGTAATCTAGGTCGTTAATGGTAAACGGCACTAGAGACTGACAGCTAGTTTGAGTTCGTATCAGAAATGTCATTTCAGTACAATACGGCCCGTCAAATCCATTATTAATAAGGCTCTGAGTCTTGAGATCGCTTTATAAATACAATGCACTGCTGGAATAGATATCTGGCCTTCTCTAATGCTAACAAGTGTGCAAGCCTGATGCGTAATACAAGATGTTATTGAGCAAATATCTAAATTTGGCGGCTAAAACTAAATTTAAAATCTATTTGTAACTTTCAGACTTAAAACATTGTAAAAGGACAAGAGATCTATTCTCTTCGGTTTTTGATTTTGCGTATAGTCGGTGATTTTATGCGTTATCTTTCATTTTTATCCGCCGTCATATGATATGGCGGTTAAAATTTGCAGAAACACGGGGGAAACCTGCAAAAGCGCGTCAAAATCTAGCGGAGAAAGTGTAACATTATAGAGTATAAATTTTTTTATTATTTTGAATATTAAAAATGGTAAACTATGCTGTTTTGTTTTTCATAACTTATAGTGATCGAACGAATAATATATCTTTTCATCATTAAGTTATATTTTTATCATTATTTCTTGCTATTTCAACGAAAAAATAATAAAATGCGTTATAACAGGCCTGAATAATACGTCCTTGTTAAAAAGGTCCACAGTTTAAAATGCATGTCAACCAATGTGTTGTCATTCTTTAATGAGTCGGATTATATCTCGAGGCACGGCCAATCGCATTGCCTATTCATTCTGTTTTATCCTACTGTACTCTCTCGCTGTAGCTATAACTCATTTTTTTAGAAGTGTCGAAGAAAAAGCGAATATGTTAAGTAGCCAGGAGTCGTATTTTTGAACCGCTCGTATCCAAATTCGCATACGAAAAAGCAACATTCGCATACGAAATCCCAAAATCACTATTTTTGAATACTCATACGTTTGTGACTATCCAAGCCACTCGTTTTCTTTTCTACTCGAAACATAAGTAGTCTATGATCATGACAGTGACACAGAAAATTATTTGAAAAGTGCCACTTAGACTTAATTGGCAACACAGATTTCTACTGTTTCAAAAAAACGTAAAATCGTGTTTGTTAGAATTTGATATCGTACATTTGTTTTTCGAATGCGTTTTCAGTTTTTCATACGAGCGGTTCAGAAATACGGCTCCAGTACTTCTTGTATTTGTTCGGCTGTTATGTATCATTACCTCCCTCCCTCCCCCCGATTTTGTTTGAACGAGTTTGCTTACATTTTCTATGCGTTTCGCGTTCAGTGGTTTATTCGTCCAAGTATCAGTCACACATAAATTAATAGACATAGTAAAATTCAAATAAATATAAACTAAAATCATGTCAAAAGTCAATTACATAAGTTAGTTTAAAATCATTGATTATACATTATACTGATATTTACGGTCTATGAATTTAATAATATGTTGCTGTACCCTAGCAGGGTGTCTCTGTGTTTCATACATTATTGTATTCTACATTGATAAATGCAATAAAGAACTTGAACTTGAACTTAATTAGTTAAGGTGTATCTCAACGGCAGATGAGCAGCTAGATTTCAAGATATGCAACCATCGCCTGTAATGCCTTAGAATATCGTTCAAATCAGCCGCGTGCCGGCGCGTGGCGTGGCGGTTACGTCCGTTGCCGCGTCAAAAATGTGCGAATAACGCACAAAAAGCTAATTTCATAAAAACTACGAATCGGATTAAAAAAGCTTAGTTGCGATTTTAGATAATCATAATACGGATATTTTCCGGAACCGTGAAAGCGCTCCTAATAGTTTAGAAGGAATATCAAAATTACTGATAAAAACAGCTTTACTTCCAGTTTTTTAGCATTCTTATTTATAAATTAGTTTTTTTTAATGTTGCAATTGCTACTACTACTACTAATTTCTTTTTGAATTTTCCAATGATTCGTTGAGGTGAAATAAGCTCTTAAATACAAACCATTTGCCATTAGGAATCACCTAAACGGGGTAGATATGGTTGCTGAAATACAGGTGGGTAAGAACAAAACTGACACAAAACGTTTTATGATACTGAGTCTTTGATAAACAATAAACAAACTTTTACTTAGTTTATTGTTTATCAAAGTACTGACTCTTGTGAGAACTTAGCCCGCTCACTACCGCGCTACGATTAAGTTTTTCTTTGTTCCTATTATTTCGCTTCCAAGTACAACCGTCGTCCATTTTTGTTCATGACAGAGTGAAGGGCATTGATTGAAAACAACAAACAAAGAACATGAGAACCTTCTGATTTTCTTTTTTATTTACGGAGATGCCCTTTTGTCTTTTCTCTTTCTTTTGTTTTTTCTTCCATGCCGGCCTGGGAGCAAGAGAAAAACATAGAATGTACCGGCTGCATTTCCTCCCGAGCATGCTGTAAAAACCAGCTAAGGGATCCGAGGGTTTCGGTATATTGTGATTTAGGCGATGGGCTGACAACCTGTCACTACAGCAATATACCTACAAATCTATCTTGAATATCCCTCAAAACTTTGTCAGACGTGGCGGAACGACCTTTGTTTGGGTCGTTTACGCTCTGCCTACCCCATTAGGGATGAAGGCGTGATTGTATGTATGTATGTATGTATGTTACTCGAATGATTAACATTCAATACACATTTTGATTGTAGAGCCCGATGGTATAGTCGATAGGGCCACTGCCTCCTCAGCGGGAGGTCGTGGTTTAAATTCCACCACGGCTTTCGAATTTTATATGTGGGTTTATTCGGCGCTTTTTCCGTGCTTTGGAAGGCACGTCAAGCCGTTCGTCCCGGTTAATATCGTTTAAAATACTGTAGATATTAGTCGTTAAACCGTGCTAAGCATTGGTTGCTTGAAAACTCTGACCTAATCTAGGATTGGGTCTGGTTTCCCTTCTGGGTTGCGGAGGTCAGATGGCAGTCGCTCTGTGTAAAAATCGGTACCCTCGTTCAATCACCTAGATTAGGTAGTCGACCCCGAGAGATACGGGATAAGGCTAGGGAGATGATGATGACACATTATGATTGTAAATAGAACAACCATACTACAAATACTTACTAGTAATTGTACGTAGTATTATAGTTACTCTGTGCTAGTAATCTAGGCCCTTAATGGTAAACGTCACTAGAGACTGACAGCTAGTTTGAGTTCGTATCAGAAATGTCATTTCAGAACAATACATACATAACGTCACGCCTCTTTCCCGGAGGGGTAGGCAGAGATCACATCCTTCCATTTGCTACGATCCTTGCAAACTTCTTTCGCTTCATCTACATTCATCAATCTTTTCATGCACGGTCGTCGGTTTAGGGTACTCCTGACCTGACCATTTCAGAACAATACGGCCCGTAAAATCTATACTTAATAAGGCTCTGAGTCTTGAGATCGCTTTATAAATACAATGCACTGCTGGAATAGATATCTGGCCTTCTCTAATGCTAACAAGTGTGCAAGCCTGATGCGTAATACAAGATGTTATTGAGCAAATTTCTAAATTTGGCGGCTAAAACTAAATTTTAAATCTATTTGTAACTTTCAGACTTAAAACATTGTAAAAGGACAGGAGATCTATTCTCTCCGGTTTTTGATTTTGCGCATAGTTGGTGATTTTAGCGTTATCTTTAATTTTTATCCGCCGTCATATGATATGGCGGATAAAATTGGCAGAAACACGGGGGAAACCTGCAAAAGCGCGTCAAAATCTAGCGGAGAAAGTGTAAAACTATATAGTATAAATCGCCTGTCCTATTAAAATTTTATTATTTTGAAAATTACAGATAGATTTTCATTTTAGTTTTAGCTGGTGGTATTTAGAATCGACTATCAGGGGATTCCAGATACAGCAGTCTACTGCTGGACTAGGCATCTAGCCTTCCCTAATGCTTACATGCTTGCTTGATTTACATAAGTATTTAATTGTATTTGACAGTAGTATTATTTTATTAGTAGGTATTAAATTTTGTGCACGTTTTATCCGCGTATCATTAAAAATTTTCACTTCTGTAGGTCTGCTGTAAGAAATTTCTGTTTAGAAATAAGCAGTGTCTGTTGTGTCTTTGTTTTTTATGTCATTATTATTATGATATTTTTGTGTACAATAAATTGTTAAATAAATAAATGACAAGCGTGCAAGCCTGATGCTCAATACAAGATGTTATTAGGTATCTAATTATACCTTAATTTTTGATACACATTGCAAGAGATAGAGCAAAGCTATCCTCTTCAAGAGTAACATGCAAACATATAGTTACGCCTTTATCCCTGGGGTAAGCAGGCCGAAAACAAACTAAAAAAAAAAAGAGTAACTCGTACAAAATAAGTTATTACTAAATACATACATAAAATCCCCTTTATCCCAGATGGGGTAGGCAGAGCGAAAACGACCTAAAAAATGTCGTTGCCCCACGTCTGACAAAGGTTTGAGGGTTATTTAAGATAGATTTGTAGGTATATTACAGTAGAGACAGGTTGTCAGCCCATCGCTTAAATTACAATATACTGAAACTCTCGGATCCCTTAGTTACTAAGTAATTACTAATTACTTATAATACTTGAAGACCAAAGTTTTTAACCAATGTGTCCAGCCCACACGCACGTAATGGTGCCAAAACATGGACGCTCACAAGGAAAGCGTACACAATGTCAAGGTCGCTCAAAGAGCCATGGAGCGTTCCATGCTAGGCATCAAACTTCAGGATCGTGTTCGGAATGAAGAGATAAAACGCCTAACTAGACTCGTCGATGTCGGGAAACGAATCACGAAACTGAAGTAGGGGTGGGCAGGACACTTAGACCAAGGCGGTAACGGAGTGGCTGCCATTATCATAAAAACGTCCAGTAGGGAGACCACCAGCCAACTAACTACAGCTAACTGACTAATGATATAGTGGCGATCACGGGGAAACAGTGGATGCAGGAGGCACAGGACCGGTGTAGATAAGGAACAAAGGAAGAGGCCTATACTCAGCAGTGGTACATCTCGGACACTCCTAACAACCATGTAATTTTGGTCATACATCGACAGACGGCATGTTGCACTTGCCCTGCGTTTGTGTGCGTGTTATAAGGGTTGACAAATTTTGTTATATCGGTCATTCTTTTTATCTTATATAGCCGTTATCTTTTTAATAATTTACATTATTTTTTTAGCTCTGCCTACCCCCTTAAGGAATAAAGGCGTGATTTTATGTATGTATGTACCTAATTTAACACATGCAAAGAATATTATAGAGAAATATGTGAATTGTTTTCAATAACAATAAAATATTCCCCATTGCCGCTTGTACAAAGTCACTGCGTTCGTTTAAACTGTACGCGGCAGGAACGTGCACGAGCGAATGAAATGGCTGCGTACGATTTTTTTTTCGTACATTGTTTGAAACAATAATCTGTCATTCTGATTAATAATAAACTGATTACAATTATATAACTATACTTAGGTTATACGGTGTCAACTTTTTACAACAAACCTCAAAACAATAAGCATTTCGTAATAATTCACGTGGAATCATGGAGTTAAAAAAAGATACCTAATCAACACCTAATTTCACTGATCACATAAATATCTCAATTATAATGTCCATTGTCCTTACTACACATAATTCCAAAGCTTGTTTCCTCTAACCAACGTTTAAAAGTAATTCACTGTAATTGAATAGTTAGAATAGGTTAGTTTGCATATTTTGTATGAAGTTACGTACCGTCTCTCATTACTTGGGAATCTAAGAAAGTTCCTATTGGAGTCATATCTTGTTGTAGAAAGACATCCGTACATTAAACAGTACCGATCCATCTTTAGAACACAAAACTTTATTATTTCCGATACACTGGCACAGAATATATAATTGTACTACATACAGAATGGACATGCACCTCCCTTCCCCAGTCCGACATACGTCACACTCCGCGCCGGATTGTAGGCCACATTGAGCGTACGCATAGCGGGCATGGCGAGCGCATGTTTCCCAGTGTAACGGAAATAATAAAGTGTTGTGTTCCAAATTCCAAAAATGGTTAGGTACTGTTCCGTGTACGGATGTCTTTCTACTACAAGATATGACTCCGATAGGAACTTTTTAGATTCCTCAGTGATGAGAGACGGTAAGTAAATTCATACAAAATATGTAACCTAATCTATTCTAATTATTCAGTTACAGAGAACTACTTAGTTTAATCAAGAACCAGATTAATCAAGAGATGATTATGACCGGTATAACAAATTTTGTCAACCCTTATAACACGCACACAAACGCACGCCAAGTGCAACATGCCGTCTGTCGATGTGTGACCAAAATGACATTATAGTTAGGAGTGTCCTAGCTGTGACACTGGGAAACATGCGCGCGCCATGCCCGTTAAGCGAACCCATAATGTAACCCACAATCCGGCGCGGAGTGTGACCTGTGTGACGTATATCGGACTGGGGAGGAGAGATGAATGTCCATTCTGTGTGGTACATATTCTGTGGCAGTACGTAAAAAAATCATTTATAACTTCTTTTTTAGCACTTCGGTTTTGCATTTTTGTATTGCTTTCATCAAAGAAGTTTTCAAAAGTAAGCATGGATAGTAGGTCAATCATTATTTCATCATCTTCCTAGCGTTATCCCGTATCTCACGGTGCGGGTACCTAATCTGAACGAATTACACCGATGATTGAACGAGGGTACTGGCTTTTACACAGAGCGACTGTCATCTAACCTCCGCAACCCAAAAGGAAAACAAGACGCAATCCTAGATTAGATCAGAGTTTTCAAAACCGCCAAAACTTAGCACAGGGCTCTGTGGGCGAGGTATTAACAAATTTAATAATGCCAATTTGTTTGGTATGTGACATGCTTTAGTAAATACTAGCGACCCGCCCCGGCTTCGCACGGAAATTATCAGTGTTTCTCTTCTATATTATGCATGTATTATACATATTATAAACCTTCCACTTGAATCACTCTATCAATTAAAAGAAACCGCATCAAAATCCGTTGCGTAGTTTTAAAGATTTATGCATACATAGTGAAGTATGAAACCAAATGAAACTTATATTTTGTAATGTGACATGCAATTCTTCTTCTTAGCGACTGGATTCTCGAGTCGAATGACCCGATGAGCCCAGAGCCCGTAGCACAGCTAACAACAGCCTCTTACATGGTTTGAGTAACGACAACTATTAAAGACAGCGACCGGAACTGATGGCTTAATGTGCCCTCCGAAGCACGGAATCTTTTTTCTTTTCGGTAGGTGATTCAGCCTGCAATGTCCTAACCAAACTGGGAAAAACCTCACCAAGTGATAAATTGACAAATATCAACTTGTGTTTTCCCCCTGGGAATCGAACCCAGGACCTCTGGGTCGTAAGCCCAAGGTTCGAACCACTAGAACAAGGAGGCAATAAAAATATAAACTGTAGATCTTTACTAAATCTAATTTAATTATACCTATGCTTAGTGCATAACCAACTAAAATGATCTAGAAACTTTATTAGAATACCTGATTAAATTATGGAATGATTAAATATGCAGTCAGTCCCCGGAGGGGCAGCTTGTGTGGCGAGCTGATGGTGCATGGCGACACCCCGGACCCCCAGCTCCGAAGGCCCGTATTCATTTGACCCTCACCTCCTGGCTTGCCTTCGTTGGCCGTCCAGGAGTGGAGTTCGCAAGAGCGGAACCTTTGCTCCAGGTTGGAAGTGTAAAATGTCATAACGCCGGGGCCTGCTGACTGGAACACCACGATCTGGCGCCCGCAGTCTCACCTCTCGACAACCTTAGTCGCTCACACGATGTTGCCCTCTTGTCGTTCCTTGCGTTCGGCCGTTTTGGGGGGCCCATTATAGAGAGTTGGCGAGTCACCGTCTGCCGAGATTATCGAGATTGAGACATTTGATTTGGTAGGCGTCCCGTAGTCTCGACCAGTATCCCAGCAACTGGTCCAGCTAAATCCCTTCTCATAGACCTAGTTATCTTACCATTATCTGCAATAGTCCTTGCGTCAGGCGGGTGCTGACTCTGGTTGTATTTCTATAGTGCAAGCAGAGCGAGTATCCGCGTGATGTACACATCACTATACATTATTTGGTATAAAAAGGCCTCTGCGCTGTTGGCTTTGGCCCCACGTATGCCTCAATGGACCGGGTCCCTGTGGGCCCGTGATACTGAAAAGTATACCAACATAATAATAATAATTACAACTATCTACCTTCAATATACGCTCACTAAACTAAATATAGAATAAATCTAAGCAATTCAAATTAAAACCCCAATTTCCGAAGAACTTCAAAGGAAGTAATAAAATGTAAAATTAAGACGCTGTACTGAATAACTAATAATTGAATTCCAATTAGCAAAGGGCTTTTTAGTTGGAGAGGTATTTCAATAACTAAGGGCAGCAACACACAGGCGTCACTTACTGCGCGTAAGGTTGCGCTCAACCCGATGTCAATGCTTTTTGTATTACCTACAACACGCATGGACTTCCATGCTGGACTGGGAGCGAGAGAAAAACATAGAATGTTACAGCTGCATTTCCTCCCGGGCATGCTGTATAAACCAGCTAAGGGAATCGAGGTTTTCAGTATATTGCAATTTAGGCGATGGGCTGACAACCTGTCACTATAGCAGTATACCTATAAAATCTATCTTAAATAACCCTCAAAACTTTGTCAGACGTGGTGGAAAGACCTTTGTTTAGGTCGTTTACGCTCTGCCTACCCCATTAGGGATAAAGGCGTAATTATATGTATGTATGTATGTACAACACACATGCGTCACCTTACGCTCTACACGCGTGTAGCGATGAACTCTACGTCGGTGCATCCCTCTGTCAGTATGCGCGCGAAGTGAGTAAGGTGGCGCATGTGTGTTGCAGCACTAAGTAATTGTGTTAAGAATTCATCAGTCTTTTCAGGGAGTGAGATATAAGGGGAAATGAAAGGTCTTTGCGGTTTAGGGTGACTTTTAAAAATATACATACATACCTACACATAATCACGCCTTTATCCCTAATAGGGTAGGCAGAGCGTAAAAGAACTAAACAAAGGTCATTCCGCCACATCTGACAGTTTTGAGGGTTATGAAAGATTTGTAGGTATATTGCTGTAGTGACAGGTTGTCAGCCCATCGCCTAAATTACAATATCAGTATATTGTAACCCTCGGATCCCTTAGCTGGTTTTTACAGCATGCCCGAGAGGAAATGCAGCTAGCACACTCTATGTTTTTCTTTCGCTCCCAGTCCAGCATGGAAGAAATTATACATATACCAGTAAGTTATTTCTAAACATAGAGAGTCGTTTTAGGTAACTGATACTTCATCTAGTCTCAAACTAAGTACCTAAACGTTGCTAATGAGAAAACTGTAAGATTATATTTACACATAACTAGTCCGTACTTTATTATAATTATTCAAATCAAACTCTACTTAAACATTAGAAAATATCATCATCTCCCTAGCCTTATTCCGTATCTCACGGCTAACTTTAGGTGATTGAACGATTGACTGGTTTTTGCACAGAGCGCCTACCATCTGACCTCCGCAACCCAATTCTAGATGAGGCTTTTGCCAGGCAAGTGACCCAGCTGTCAGAGTTTTTAATGCGCCAATGCTAAGCAATGGCTTCTGACAAAGCTTAACGACTAATACGATATCAACCGGGGTCAACGGCTTAACGTATCTTCCGAAGCACGGAAACGCTAAAGTTGTTGTACCACTACCGGTCACCAAAACATAGTTCCTATTTAATCGCGCTTCGCAGGAATCGAACTCACTCCCTTCAGCACAGGGCCTGCGTCTCTAAGCTAATATTTCAAATCAGGGTAATATTAAACCGAATATTGACGCATTTAAACTGACGAACGGGTTTTAATATAGGATAAGCAATTTTACATGCCAGGACATTAGCTAGATCGTTCGGCATCCAATATCCTGATATTGGTGATATTAAACTCAATTCTGGTTGGATGCTAAATTACTAAAGATAAATTCAATGTTTACTTTTGTTTATGTATCTGACAGCGGCAGAAGCCATAGTTAAAAATATTTACAATGAAATCAATTTCTGAAGGTTTATTGTCTCTCGAGACCCTAAATAACAAGAGCAGGGATAGAAAAAGAAGAAAGTGCAGCCTTTTAAAAAGATTTTTAAAAGAACACGAGTTTCGTGTACTGTCTACTAGCTAATATAGCGGCCTGGATCTATTACTAACCGTGCACTTTGAAGTACGGAGTAATCTTATTTTAACATTTTGTAAGGTATTCATTTGCTGACCCATTGAACTGAGCGCACACGCATACGCGCATGCTTCGTACGAATACAAAACACATGTAGTTTGACAGGCCGGCGACGATACCGGTGGGAGTCAATGCCGTGCCGTTGCCGTACCGGCAAGTGGAAAAGCGTTCCACATAATTTCATTGATTTTCATAAATTATCTCTTCCACGGTACCATCGCCGTTGCCGTTGCCGTGCCGTCTAGTCGAAAAACGCCCATTCGATTGTCAACCAATCTGATGGTTCAGGCGAACAAAACCAACAACAATCTCACGAAGTAATAAAATTGATAGTTAATTCAACTTAGTCTACCCTAGACTTTTAGAATCCATGCTTTCTTCCATGCTGGCCTGGGAGCGAGAGAAAAACATAGAATCTGCCAGCTGCATTTCCTCCCGGGCATGCTGTAAAAACCAGCTAAGGGATCTGAGGGTTTCAGTATATTGTAATTTAGGCGATGGGCACTACAGCAATATACCTACAAATCTATCTTAAAATAACCCTCAAAACTTTGTCAGACGTGGCGGAACGACCGTTATTTAGGTCGTGTACGCTCTGCCTACCCCATTAGGAATAAAGGCGTGATTATATGTATGTAGACTTTTAGAGACTACAAAGAGTGGCATGACAAAGCCAATTTAATTTAGCAGTAGATACTCGTAGAATCGAGCCTACCCATTAGCATTCATCTGGCGCATCGATGACTGAAATTGGCAGCGAATATTGGGAACATCCTGTTCGAGATACCGATCTAATCGGTGGTTTAGTGGTATGAGCCTTGGTATCCCGATATGTGGGTAGTGGATTCGATATCTACAGAGAATTGGTAATTATTGTAGATATTTTCTGCCTACCTCCTAAGTCATGAGGCGTGATTATTTGTATTGTAACTTTGATTTTAAATAATGCTCAGTCGAGTAAAAAAGTTCCATAAAATCGGTGAAGAAACAACCAAATTAAAATTTTCTACCTACCCCCTAAGTTAGGTAGCGTGATTTTAGGTATCCTAAGTTGCAACCCGGTTAACACACAGTAGAATAAAAAAAGTACCATCGAAATCGGTTCAGTAGATTTGGTGTGATGTTAAAACACCTGCTGCAATTATATTTTTGTAAAAATATTTAATGTACAGACACGATCATTTATTTTATCCCTAATGGGGTATCTATTTTTACGACCTTAACAAAGGCTGATCCGCCACGTCTGATCAAGCTTTGAAGGAAATTTAAGATAGCTTTGCAGGTTTATTGTTGTTTGACAGGTTGTCAGCCCATCGCCCAAATTGCAATATACTGAAACCCTCGGATCCCTTAGCTGGTTTTTACACCATGTCTGGGAGGAAAGCAGCTGTCACATTCTATATTTTTCACTCGCTTCCAGGCAAGCATGGAAGTTTTCGTCGAATCAAATATGTGTAAACAACATGTGAAATATAAAAGATGGGTTCGCGGCAGGCTATGGACAGGCTTTATTCAGATCTGATCTTCAAAAGGATTCACCCAAGCTCATTTTCAGGTACTTTGCTTTTCGAAATATTCGATTTTCCACTCCGAAAGGACATGGAAATTCTTTAACTCCGAAATATGAAAAACTAAACGAGGTGTAAGGGGCAGCGTCCCGCAATCTGATAGGGGTTGCTCAGTCAACGAAACTGATCAACTTTTCAACTGATCAACTGATCAAATTCTCTAAGCAGACGAAAAAAAAAAATTTTACATACAAAATAACCACCTCGATCAAACAATTTCTATGGGAAATATTTTTTTTGTTCACTTCCTAAAACAAATCCTGGTGATAGTTGTTCAGTTCTGTTCACTAAGAGCCGTATTTTTATTAGCTCTCAAGAGTGACAGCGAGTTTGAGAGTTCGTATCAGAAATGTCGTTTCGGTACAAACCGGCCCGTCAAATCCATACTTAATATTGTTCTCAACTTTGAGATCGCTTCAAAAATACGAGCCTAACTAACCCCTATCAGTTAGCGGGACGCTGTCCCTTACACCCGGTATAGAAGGCATAGAAATATATGCTTAAAGTGTAAATCCTTCCTTCATTAAAGTTACAAGTGATATAGATCATGAAAAGGATTAAAAAATAAACGTTTCAAGAGGCTCTGAAGGATTACATATGACGTCTGGTTTACGTTGGATTTACATACATACATAAAATCACGCCTTTATCCCTAATGAGATAGGCAGGGCGACAACGACCTAAACAAAGGTTGTATTTCTAGTTAAATATTCAGTTAGTGAAGGTTTGCACTATTTTAGGGATTTAAATTAATATCAGTGACTAATCTAATAAAAATTTGCTAAGTTGTTAGTACATACATACATACTATAATGCCTGTATCCCTAATGGGGTAGGCAGAGCGTAAACGACCCAAAAATCAAGTTTTGAGGGTTGTTGAAGATACTTCTGTATCTTTTGTTTAGGTCTGCCTACCCCATTAGGGATAAAGGCTTTATTATATGAATGCATGTATATACAAGTACCTAACCACACATAACAAAGAACAAGAAATTAAACCTTGACCATTTGAAGTGGAAATCTTTCTTCACCTACTAAACTTTAGGGGCACCAACTTATTATGAAAGTTAGATGATGTCGTCTCGATTATGACTCGCCTACGATCTAATTCCGAAGTAATTTGTTTTTGGGCTACGCGTCATTGCGTACATACCAACACGTTACCTTAGGGTCTTTTCGAGAACGCGATCTGTGTGTTACCTAAACCACAGAAGAGAGCAGGAACAGTAAGTATTACAACAGCTTAGTGTCATGGAGTAAATCTATAACTGTTAATCAATATCAGTTCCTTGCGATACAAGCTTTGCTTAGTGCAGGATCCGCTGCTTCTCATACAATCATTATGCTAAACGATTTTATGGTAATCTTACTGTTATTATTAAGTGGTTTTGGTAATAAAATATTCTAATTCTTATTCTTAGATGACGTCTCACGATCATGACTCGCCTACGATCTAATTCCGAAGTAATTTGTTTGTAGCCTACGCGTCACTGCGTTCGTTACCTTAGGGTCTTTTCGAGAACGCGATCTGTGTGTTACCTAAACCACAGATGAGAAAAAGAACAGTAAGTATGTCGTTCCGGCAGTGTACGTTTCAAATAAGAACCTTTTTCAGTTTGTATTTTACACGTAGGCTTTGGACAAAAATGTATTCAGCCTACCAAAAACTAAACACTCAACAATTATTAGAAAAACAAGTGTAATTCGATTACATTTTGTCTCATTTTCCAGAACACTTGAAGCATGTAACGTCTAGAATATTAAGTATTAATAGAATGAAAATTATCCTAGTAAATTAACCTCGGAGAAATAATGATTAAGCAAAATCTTTTAAGAGGATTTGTCTCGCAGATTGACGCCTCTTTATAATAAACGAGGAACGAAATACCGAGAATATTTCTTCATTTTATTTATTTTTTTGCGATAATTTGCTCAGCTGATGATGGTGCGAGTTTATCTAGGAACCTACATATAATCACGCCTTTATCCCTAATGGGGTAGGCAGAGCGTAAATGATCTAAACAAAGGTCTTTCCGCCAATTCTGACAAAGTTTTGAGGGTTATTTAAGATAGATTTGTAGGTATATTGCTGTAGTGACAATATACTGAAACCCTTGGATCCCATAACTGGTTTTTACAGTATGCCCGGGAGGAAATGCAGCTGGCACATTTTATGTTTTTCTCTCGCTCCCAGGCCAGCGTGGAATAAAGGAGCCTAGAATGCGCATATTCTCACATTTCTCACATTCCAACAATGGATCACGGCAATCTACTCCTTCTGATCTTACTTTCCGGTGGGAGGTAGGTAGGTGGTCGCAAATTAAAGGTCGAACACCGCTTAAATCGATTTTAGCTAAATTGGGTTTTCATCATTTGTATAGCAATTATTTTCAAAGAATAAAACAATACAAACACAGTAACAATAAATTCAAAGAAACAAAAGGTGTTTTTGGCAAAGTTTGCACAGTAAATAAACCAAGGACATTGTTTATTTATTTATTCTTTCTAAATAAGCTGTAAATAGAGACGCCTGGGGAGATGAAGTGGAGGCCTTTGCCCAGCAGTGGGACGACCTATAGGCTAAAAAAAAGCAGGCATTCCATGATTACACCATTGGATGCCGAAGACCGGGTATAGTGGAGAAGAAAAAGCCAGCATCAGACCGGGAAGACGCTAGACAGCACAAGAAATTATTTATTTATCGTATGCCATTATTTTGCTACAAGGTTCAGAGGGCAGCCGGTATTATTGCACTCTTGGCACCGCCCGGGGTCACGTGTAGGGTTTTTAAGGTAGTTCCTACGGACGTGGAGCAACATCGACCAGTAACAACTACTAATCCGACGGCTTAACGTGCCCTCCGAAGCAAGGAATCCGTTTTCTTCCATACACTCAGGTGGACTCAGCCTGCATTGTCCTAACGAAATTGGGGAAAATCTCACAAAGTGATAAATAGACAAATGTCAACTTTGTAATCCTCTGGTAATCGAACCCAGGACCTCCGGATCGAGAGCCAATGGCTTTAACCACTAGACCACGCAGGCAGTTGCAGCACAAGAAGAAGATTGTATCAGCGCTTTCACAAAGTGTCAGTAGTGTGCGTGATAATCCTTCTTGATTGCTACGAATTCGTCAAGATCTTGATGAAATTAGGCGCTGAACTCGCTCATTCAGTTACTCTCTCTAATTGCAAAGTACAAAGACAACTTTAATTGCAAATTAAATTTTCCAAGTTCCTTGGGAGTTATTTACACAGATTTTATGCTACGAAAGTAATTTTATTGAAATAGGAAATTTGAGTACAAAATTGTAAATACATCTACACACTGTAAAATTCATAAATGATACTGAGCCAGAAAACACCGCCTCAAATCTTCTTAAAAGCGAAGGTAGGGATATCAGCTGCGCTTTTAGTCAATGTAACATTGTAGAATTTAGTGTAGAGAGCTGCTCTTTTACTAATAAATAAAAAATCGCTTTTACAGCAATATTAGCGTGTATTCCTGTTTAAGAAGAATTAGAAGTATACAAAAAATAAAATAGAATCGAAATTACATTCATAGTTTTTGAATTAATTACAGCCAGTCATAGGAAAAGGTTTCCATGAAAGAAGATTTTATGTTAGAGAATATAACAGACATTTTCAATGTACTGCCTCCTTTTCTATTGGCTAGTGCCATGGACTCCCGATCCGGAGGTCATGGGTTCGATTCTCAGGGGGGAAACACAAAGTTGATATTTGAGATTTTATCATTTTGTGAATTTTTCCCCAGTTTGGCTAGTACATTGCAGGCTAAATCACCTGATTTTACGAAAAGAAAAAAGATTCCGTGCTGCGATGGGCACGTTAAGCCTTCGGTCCCGGCCGCTGTCTTTGATAGTGGTCGTTACTCATACCATGTCAGAGGCCTGATAGTTGTGCTACTAGGCGGTTTAAAAACTCTGACACCAGGGTTCATCGGGTCGATAGACTTGATACCCACTCGACAGAAGAGGAAGACTGGAATGGGCGTGGCGCCTATAGCAAGCATTCAACCACCATCGGGTAGGATCAATTATCATCAGTGCAGTAAACTATTGCGGCTGATGTAATTGACAAGTATTGTAAAATTTCTTCCATGCTGGCCTGCGAGCGAGAGAAAAACATGAAATGTGCCAGCTGCATTTCCTCCCGGGCATGCTGTTAAAACCAGCTAAGGTATCCGAGGGTTTCAGTATATTGTAATTTAGGCGATGGGATGACAACCTGTCACTACAGCAATATACTTACAAATCTATCTTAAATAACCCTCAAAACTTTGTCAGACGTGGCGGAACGACCTTTGTTTGGGTCGTTTACGCTCTGTCTACCCCATTAGGGATAAAGGCGTGATTATATGTATGTAAAATTGGGGCCAAAATTGCTTCTTGACACTTACTGACATTAAATTTGTTATTTAGGATAACAAATTCAGAATAGGAAAAACTTTAATTATGGAAGAACCATAATCATTAATCACATAAGTCGTAAGAAATAACTAAGTAATAGATTTATTCCGAAATAATGTTTCAAAGAAGCTCAACACGAAAATAATTAAGATTTTTACGCCGGTAACAATTATATTTTTCTTTTGAACTGAAATTAGTATTTCAGTCTTTCAATTAGGAAACAAACACTCTCGAAATGTTAATTTTCTGAGCTTTTTATAATATTAATTGTTTCCTTTGGAAATTTTGATTTTTTGTTTTTGCATCCATTTTCATTTTATTTATAGATACCAAATGATAAAAAAAATATCCAATTATCACATTTTGCAAAGAATTAATTTGTTAGAAATTTTGTTTTGATGTAGGAGGAGCTAAAAACATATTTTTTAATTAATTGTAAATTACTCCTGCCATTTTATTGAGAAGAGATAATTGTAAGTTGGTTTTAAGGTTAATGGATACTGGGAAGCGATGCGATATAACGCGGCGCGTACTTTTCAAGAGCGTGATAAGATATAGATCTTTATTTACTGTGCAAACAAAAATACATTTTGTTGGCAATTTTTTTTCCGAAATATTGCACTATGCCACGCTACGCCGCGCTACAATACAATACAATAAATTTATTTTAGATTTACATCCATAAACAATTAGTAATACATAAACAATCCTACAAACTAATAGTACTTACAAATATGTGCTTGGCTTAGGATTTACATGCTACGATGCGCTACACCGAGCTACGGCGCTTTACGCCGCGCTAACCAACCCAGCTGTCAAAGTTTTCAAGCCGCCAATGCTTAGCACTGGCACAGAATATATAATTATACTATTAGTGCAGGCCTCTGACTTGGCTTAGCGACTATTACGTATCTACGGTATTAAACGATATTAACCGGGACCAACGGCTTAACGTGCTTTTCAAAGCACGGAAAGCGTTAGCGCTAACTGACCCATGTTTGTTTTATTATTATTATTTAGTCAGATACACATGTCTGAAATAAATATGTTGTTGATAGACCCTGTTTACTATTAATCCAAGTTCCATTAGGAATAAAATAGACCAGCTAATGTTATTTAAACAGAGTTCACTCTAATGTACAACACGTGTCTGATAATTACAGAATGTTGCAATTAAGCCCAAACCGCTTTTAAAAAAATATATTATTATATTTATTTACTTTTGATTTTGATGATCAATTTTAGGATATGTGAGTTATTAGGTATTTCTGCCATGCTGGACTGGGAGTGATAGAAAAACATAGAATATGCCAGCTGCTCCTCCCGGGCATGCTGTAAAAACCAGCTAAGGGATTCGAGGGTTGTATTGAAACTTTAGGCGATGGGCTGACAACCTGTCACTGTAGCAATATACATCATAATTATCTGTAATAACTCTCAAAACTTGTCAGACGTGGCGGAACGAAATTTGTTAAGGTCGTTTTTGCTCTGTTTACCCCATTAGAGATAAAGGCGTTATTTTATGTACGTATGTTTGTTGGTCATCGAGAAAAAAAAATTACTACTCAATAGGCTGTTTGGAGGAAATCGCTGTCACCGATAAGGTCACACATTGATCCTTAGTAAATGTTTTGTAAAATGTATTTTTATTATTCGGTCGACTGCCCAAGCTTAATATTATATTTTCTTTGGCCCCAGGCACAGACAACGAGACAACGAAGGCAGACTGCAATATCGCATGTTGTTGTAAAAACCACCATCGCTACATGTTTTTTGTTCAGCAAAAAACAGCTTTGAAAATCCTTTGAGCAAAAACAAGGTGGTGGGCAAAATTGTTTTCACCCCATCCCACGTAGGTATAGTATGCTAATGTTTAGTTTTGTTAATGGTTTCGGTTACACTAAAGCTTTGAGTCTTCCTAAAAGCAAAATGAGGGTAAACTTTATAATGAAGCACAAAACATACTCATCTCAAACCAAGATTGGTGAACAAGCTTATCTTATCACTACATAGTATAAAACAAAGTCGCTTTGTCTGTCTATATCCCTAAAACTACGCATCGGATTTACATGCGGTTTATTTTAGTGGATAGAGTGATTCAAGATGAAGGTTTATATGTATAATACATGCAGAATAAAGTAGATAAACACTGATGATTTATTAAATAATTTTAATATAAACTAGATTTCGCACGCGGTTTCTCCCGCATTAAATGAAATTTCCGTGGAAATAAAGTGTTTTCTTCTTTGTAAATTGTCATAATTCCGGGATCTTACCTAGGTATAAGTGTGCTAAGTTTGAACACTTGTTATAGTTAAGCTACCAATAGACGGCGCTAGTGGTACCTTATGCAGATTAAAAAAATCAAAAAGCAATTTTTCTTATGTTTAGTATTATTGTAATATTTCTCTCTTTCATATGATGTCCTACATAGGATGCAGAAGCTAAATATTTTTAAAATTTATTCTTGCGATTGTCGCCACTTGGTGAAACTCCATATTTATAATGCTGTTATTAAAAACACTTGTACTTGTTTCACTTTATATAATTTAATCCTAGCGGTTTCGCTAACTAATAGCATCATCAGGGATTTTATATATATCACACACAACACATAAAATATTTTAAATAAACCGTTCATATTTAGCGAACGAAGTGCAACAATTGATATGTTAGTTATAGTCAATATTATTATATTAAATTCAGTTTTTCCTACTTCTCGACCTTTTCGGTTGGTTTTTACCCAATCTCCCGCCTCGAGACCCTCAAGGAAGGGGAGGATCCCTATCTAGAAAAATGGTTTTCCCAAAAACTTTACTTAGTATAGTAGATGTGTGTATGGCTGCCTGTTTCTGCATGATGTGTGTATTTATGTGTGCGTCTAACTGTGTGCAATATTTTTGCTATAACTCCAGTTGATCCTACTACTATTGGTATTACGTGGGTGGTGGTTTTCCATAGCCGGGTTATTTCTGTTTTGAGAAGGTGATATTTACTTAACTTTTCTATTTCTTTAGCTGTAATGTTATAGTCCGATGGTATAGTGCTGTCTATTAATTATGTGTTGTTAGTTGTTTTATCTGTTTATATAATATCTGGTCTATTGTGTGCTACTGTGATGTCTGTTTGTACGGGCATCTCCCACATTATCTTGGCAGACTCATTCTCCTTGACCTGTCAAGTCAGTCAGGTCAGACCTTATCGAGTCAGGTGCTCTTTCCACCAGAGGCTGGTGGACTCCATGCCGTGGTTTTTGAGGAGTGTCCAGTGGACATATTGCACAATATTGTTATGTCTCCTAGTATAGTAAGTACCGGCAAGTTGTTCACATCCTGCTACTATGTGCCTCGCAGTTTCGTCTTTTGCACCGCACAGCCGACACTTCCCATCTACAGGCTTCTTCAGAATATCCCTTTCATGTTGGCGTGTTATTACAGCCTGGTCTTGTAGTGCAAATATAGATGCCTCTAATGAAGGGGATATTTGTTGTTTTTTGAGCCAGTTAAAAGATGATACAGTATCTATGTTTTCTTTATCTAACACTTCTCTGTAAAATTGACCGTGTAATGGTTTGGCTTTTATTATATTTATGCTATGCTTCCTGACTGCTGCTTTTACAATAATATTGACTATATATCAACATTATTATATTACAATAATATTGACTATAACTAACATATCAATTGTTGCACTTCGTTCGCTAAATATGAACGGTTTATTTAAAATATTTTATGTGTTGTGTATGATATGTAATATGATATATATTATATTACAATAATATTGACTATAACTAACATATCAATTGTTGCACTTCGTTCGCTAAATATGAACGGTTTATTTAAAATGTTTTATGTGTTGTGTATGATATGTAATATGATATATATTATATTACAATAATATTGACTATAACTAACATATCAATTGTTGCACTTCGTTCGCTAAATATGAACGGTTTATTTAAAATGTTTTATGTGTTGTGTATGATATGTAATATGATATATATTGTAATATAATAATATTGACTATAACTAACATATCAATTGTTGCACTTCGTTCGCTAAATATGAACGGTTTATTTAAAATGTTTTATGTGTTGTGTATGATATGTATAAAATCCCTTATGATGCTATTAGTTAGCGAAACCGGTAGGATTAAATTATATTAAGTGAAACAAGTACAAGTGTTTTTAATAACAACATTATAAATATATATTTTTTTTCAACGCATCTCTTTTATAACTCAACTTCTAGATGGAACGTCGAAAAAAACGAAACGTGAGTATCTAAGTTAGACCTTCAGCAATACAACAAAAACCGCTTTCGATTTGGTGCAGTAGTTTTTACGTGCCACGCAAACAAACATACAGACAGACAGACAGAAAAAAACGAAAAACTGCATATTTGGGTTATATAGCACTTATGGACCCCCTAATTTTTTTTTTCTTATTTATCTCCCATGTACAGACATCGACCTGTTACAATTTTATTACATTTGTGGCGCATCACTAGCGCTACACTCGCTCATCACTAAAATCGAGCCGTTGCCGTAGCAACGAATTAACAGAGAAATATTCAGTGGTGTTTTGTGATAATGTAAATTTGCTCTGAAGAATACTATTATACAATTCAACCGTAGTAGCTACCTGTGTATCATTTCCTACACACCTTCACGATCCCACACATATATAGATAAGATACACAGGAAATACTTTCTCTTTAAAATTAAGTGTAGATACATCCTTGTCATTCCATAAATCATCAATCAGACATACATTGAAAAAAACAGCAAGGAAATAAGATGAAGGATGAGCATAATTCTTTGTAAAATAAACGGAATATGCTTCTGAAATCATATGAATATTAAAAATACGTAAAAACATATTTTCTTTGTGAGTGACAAAATAAGTAAAGGGTGGAGTAATGTAAATGTTTGCATAGGGTGAGGCAAAAACGCTGGCAAATGTCGCTGAAGGAATAACAGCCATCGGAGTTCACACAACCGAAAGTATTGGTTCACTCACTGTGTCAATTTAATTTATACCTACACCTGTTAAATATAACTTTCACTTCTTATACTCTGAAAGAGCTATTTAAAACGTAGTGATTATATGCTCAGTGGAGCTATTTTGTACAGGCTAAATAAAATGTATTTTTGTTTACAAGGGTAAACCTTATCTACTCATAAATTTATCTCCGCTAAGGCAAAGAAAATTAAGCCATACAGCCAAACTTAATAATAAGTTGATAGATAGAACTTGTTATTTTCAAATATTTACTTCGAATTATTTGCCTTTTGTATGACATAAAAAGATATTCAAATTAATTGAACTATATTAAACGCTATTAAAATTTATTGTTCAAGTACGAAAGTGTATTTGATTTATTATTACAAAATAAATTTAATAGCCGGCTGTCTAGTTCTCTAGCCCACGCACACTTCATAAATTCGAGCCTAAAAGTTATTTTACTATAGAAAGTTACTTTATCTTAACATAAGAGAAAACTACATTTTATCTTCTGAAATTATCAAGCTTGTAAGTAGCTTCCTACCACTTCCATACTGGAATGGGAGCGAGGGAAAAACATAGAATGTGCCAGTTGCATTTCCTCCCGAGCATGCTGTGAAAACCAGCTAAGGGATCCGAGGGTTTCAGTATATTGTAATTTAGGCGATGGGCTGAACTTGTCACAACAGCAATATACGTAAAAAACTATCTTAAATAACTCTCAGAACGTTGTCAGACGTGGCCGAACGACCTTTATTTACCCCATTAGAGATAAAGGCGTGATTGTATATGTATGTATGTAAGTACCAGCAATTCAATTCACCATGAACACTTTGACATCGCGTACCTACTCAAGTTCAATCACGTGTAAATCTTCTCCTTATCGATTGGATTTTCGAGTTGAACAACCCGATAAAACCTGGTGTCAGAGTTTTCAAACCACCTAGTAGCACAGCTATACCTCCCCTCTCCTCCTCTGACCTCTGACGTGGATTCAATAACAACCACTATCAAAGACAGCAACCGGGACCGACGGCTTAACGTGCCCTCTGAAGCACGGAATCCTTTTTCTTTGCGGAAAATCTGGTGATTCAGCTAGCAATGTCCTAAGCAAACAGAGGAAAACTTCACAAAGTGATAAATTGACAAACATCAAGTTCGTATTCCCCCTGGGAATCAAATCCAGGACCTCCGGATCGTAAGCCCATGGCTCTGACCACTAGACCCCGAAGGCAGTTCATAAAAACGGGTAAGAGTTGTATTGCTCCGTACTACTATTTACATCTTTCTTCGGTAAAAATATTTCTTTAACGTTTGCATAACTAGCCACTAATATCACCAAATTGCCCGTTATTCGCAATATTTCTTCCTGTTACTACAACGAATTATGAATCGCTAATTTATAAGGTTCTATCATCATCTCCCTAGCCTTATCCCGTATCTCACGGGGTCGGCTTCCTAATCTAGGGGATTGAACGAGGGTGCTGGTTTTTACACAGAGCGACTGCCATCTGACCTCCGCAACCCAGAAGGGAAACCAAACCCAATCCTAGATTGGGTCAGAGTTTTCAAGCCGCCAATGCTTAGCACTGGCCTCTGATATGGATTAACGACTAATATCTACGGTATTAAACGATATTAACCGGGACCAACGGCTTAAAGTGCCTTCCGAAGCACGGAAAAAGCACCGAATAAACGTACATACGAAATTCGAAAACCGAAAAACACATTGGTACGTGGTAGGATTCGAACCACGACCTCCCGCTCAGGAGGCAGCGGCCCTATCCACTACACCATCGGGCTCTCTCTTATAAGGTTCTATATTATCTTAAATACTATTACTTGAGTCTGTTAAGCCAGTTTTTCGATTCCTTGCGGTTTTAGTGAATTATGTTTGTTTTACTCATGGGGGCGCGAGTTAGCTAGTATCGTCACCTTGAGAAATAAAACCTGCTATATTAACTAAAAACAGGTAAATCACTACAAAGTATAAAACAAAGTCAGTTTCTCTGTCTCTATATCCCTATGTATGCATAAATCTTTAAAACTACGCAACAGATTCCTGCGTATGTATTTCCGAACGCCTACAACCCCCAACATTTCAAAGTTAGAGTGAACAGGCATTTTCTGGGTGAGTTCGCACCATCGTCGACTCCGTCTCAGTCGATCCCGACCTAGACTGGAGTCAAGAGCAAACCCATATAAAAAAAAAAGATTTTGATCTTCTTTTCTTTGAATGTATAGAGTGATTCAAGAGGAAGGTTTATATGTATAATACATGCATAATATAGAAGAGAAACACTGATAATTTCCGTGCGAAGCCGGGGCGGGTCGCTTGTATTATTTAAATTTGAAAACATAAAGACAGAAAGGAAAGACATAAGGAATGCGAATATAAATTCTTATTTAGTTAATATACAGCATCTTATTTTTTATTTGTAAAAAGATGGTTTGTGGCATGATTTAGGGCATAAAATAGAACCGCAAACGTACCTACAATCATCTCACAAAGTGTTTTTACTATCTACTAGACAGCTGCTTCAGCTGTTCTTCTATGCTAGCCTGGAGCGAGAGAAAAACACAGAAAGTGGCAGCTTCATTTCCTTCCGGGCATGCTGTAAAAACCAGCTAAGGGATCCGAGGGTTTCAGTATATTGCAATTTAGGCGATGGCCTGTCACTACAGCAAATATATCTTAAATAACCCTCAAAACTTTGCCAGACGTGGCGGAACGACCTCTGTTTTGGTCGTTTACGCTCTGCCTACCCCATTAGGGATAAAGGCGTGATTATATGTATGTATGTACTAGACAGCGCGCTAATTATGCGTACTTTTCGGCATTTGATGTGGCTTTCACAGATGTAAAGTCAACTTATTTTCTGTATGTATACATTTACTTCCATGCTGGACTGGGAGCGAGAGAAAACCATAGAATGCGCCAGGTGCATTTCCTCCCGGGCATGCTGTAAAAATCAGCTAAGGGATCCGAGAGTTTCAGTATATTGCAATTTAGGCGATGGGCTTGAGAGATGATATATATTGAATCATCTGTCAAGATGAAAAGGGCCTAATGATGATGATATGTATGTATATATTTATTTTAAAATAATTGTGTAGACATGAGGCCGGAGTAGGTATATTAGAGTATTGTAAGCATGATCATAAATATACGTGGTATAAGGGACAGCTTCCAGCAAACTGATAGGGGTTGCTCAGTCAACGAAACTGAACAACTACCAGCAGGTTTTTTTAGGAAGTAAAAAAAATATATATTATACATTTTTTTTTTAATTTCTTCCATGCTGGACTGGGAGCAAAAGAAAAAAGTAGATTGTGCCAGCTGCATTTCCTCCCGGGAATGCTGTGAAAGCCAGCTAAGGGATCCGAGGGTTTCAGTATGTAAAAAAAATGGTTTTCCATACAAATTGTCTGATCGAGTTGTTCATTTTGTAAGGGAAGGTAATGGTTTTTTCATCTCCTGAATAAACTTGTCGGTGAAAGTTGTTCAGTTTGTTAAGTTCAAGTTGTTAGTTGGCGGGACGCTGTCTCTTACACCCGGTATTATAGCGCATCGCCTAAATTTGGCTTTGTAGAGCATTAATATCTTTGTTTGTACAACGAGTGGAAAATCATATTGTTTTGTCTCGTGTCTTTCCAATGTTCGATGTGCTATATTGATTCATGATAATAGTCCTCCGACCAATTTTCGGTGATGGCGGCCAATCTCCCAGAGATCGGCCAATTCACTCTCCATTCTTTCAATCTCTTATTCTAATGGGGCAGATTGACTGACACGACCAGAAATTTATTTCTGGCTCAGGACCGACTATTTACATGCCCATCCAGCACAGGCGAAGACAGCAAGGACCATATTACTTTTTGTACGATCAGGTGATCAGCCTGCAATGTCCTAACCAAAGAAGAAACTACAACACAAAAGTCATTGTTCCCCGCCGAGAACCACCTCCGGGTCGAGAGCCCATGGCTCAGACCGCTAGACCACGCAGGCAGTTACTAACTTCTTCTTCTGTCAAGTGGGTATCGAGTCTATCGACCCGATGAACCCTGGTGTCATAGTTTTTAAACCGCCTAGTAGCACAACTATCAGGCCTCTGACGTTACTACATTGATTACCTACCTAGCAGTGGCGAAGCGTCCATATAAACCGATTCCTATCGGCTTCCCTTGCAAGGATTCCACCTCCACCAAATCCGGAATTACGTCGAAACTATAAAGAACTTGAATGTTTTTGTTGTTTCGGCTCACCCTTGATAAATTTGCACCCCTCGCCACTGTTACCTAGCAACTGTAACTTAAAATATGTTTAAAATAAAAAAATATATATTTATATATGGTTAAAATGGGAGAGATAGAAAAACATAGAATGTTCCAGCTGCCCTTCCTGCCGGGCATGCTGTTTAAGTCAGCAAAAGGGACTCGAGGGTTACAGTGTATTGTAATTTAGGCGATGGGCTGACAACCTGTCACTAAAGCAATACATATTACAATCTAAAATTGCCCTCAATTTTTGTCAGACGTGGCGAAAGCGCCTTTTACGAGGCGTTAAATGCTCTGCCTACCCCGTAAGGGATAAAGGCGTGATATATGTATGTATGCAAAAACGACTGACGAAATATTTATGTCACAAACGCCAAAATAAAAATTATAAAATTTTCGTCAACTAAAACTAATTAAAGAGACCGCCCAGTAACGCTCCACATACATACATATAATCACGCCTTTATCCCTAATGGGGTAGGAAGAACGTAAGCGACCTAAGCAAAGGTCGATCCGCCACGTCTGACAAAGTTTTGAGGGTTATTTAAGATAGATTTGTAGGTATATTGCTGTAGTGACAGGTAGTCAGCCCATCGCCTAAATTGCAATATACTGAAACCCTCGCCCAATTCAAAATTGGTTTACAATGACCACCTGAACCGACACAGTTGTAGAAGTTTGTTTAGATTTAACAAGTTCATTAAACTCCCTCTCCGATACTCTACGACGTGTTAATTAACACGTTAACTTCTCGAGTACAACTTTCCGTGTGTATAATTGAATTAACAAACGAGTGAAAGTTCAGTGGGACATATGCATACGTAGATTGAATACAGAAGACCACGCATCCTATTCAAAACTTTATAAAAGTCGACTAAATATACATACATATAATCACGCCTTTATCCTTAATGGGGTAGACAGAGCCGCGAAAATCTCAAAACTCAAAAAAGTATACTTAGAAGACAAGTTGTGGTATCTACTTCCATATAGGTCTGAACATAAATATGCTTCTAGATTTATATGGGAAAGGGGTGTTGTGCAAAGTCATTTGTGCAGATTGTAGGGTCGTGTGAGCCTGATCTGAATAGTAAACATTTGGGTCATAAAAAGTCGACCCTCTCAAATATGTAGGCACTGATTTTAAGAACACTCTGCAAAAAAAAGGTTCCGTCTCTGTAACTGTATATCAGGAAGCTGAATAATGTCTGAATAATTAATGAATAATTTCTTCCATGGACTGGGAGCGAGAGAAAAACGTAGAAAGTGCCAGCTCCATTTCCACCCAGGCATGCTATAAAAACCAGCTAAGGGATCCAAGGGTTTCAGTATATTGCAATTTAGGCGATGGGCTGACAAACTATCACTACAGCAATATACCTACAAATCTATCTTAAATAAACCTCAAAACTTTGTCAGACGTGGTGGAACGCCTTTGTTTAGATCGTTTAGGCTCTGCCTACCCCATTAGAGATAAACTCGTGATTGTATGTATATATGAATAATGTATGTTCATAACTTTTTTATGCAGTTAAATATACATGCTGGACTGACAGCGAAAAAAAACTTCTCTTCACGAACTGACTATAAAACACGAGGTAAAGCCCATGCATCGCTACAGTTCGTTTATTTAGCAATGAGTTATCGATATCAACTTGTTTTGCAGCTCGTAAACTACCTTTTCTATACAAGTTTTAAAGAAGTCAACCGCAATTCAAATTTTTGTAACAAGGGTAATGTCTGCGCTTCCAAAACTCTGATAAGTTGCAATTGCAACTTCATGTTGGTATCTATAACTCAACGTTAAAAATCGAACTATAAAGCGAAACACATTCCTATGAGTACGACGTGCTTAATACTATTCTACATTATTGACCCGTTGACGCTCTGTGTACCCCGTAAGGGATTGAGCCGTGATATTAGAGGTATGTGTGCATGGTTGCGGAAACACTGGATTCCAGAGTTAATTGGGAATGTGTAGCCGCTCTAATCAATTTTGGGTTTAATGAAATGTGGTTGTAATGGTAATGCGCTAGTTATCAAAGGCATTCACTGCCTCCATGGTCTAGTGGTCAGAGCCATAGGCTTACGATCCAGAGGTCCTGGGTTCGATTTTTAATCCTGTAGGAAACAAAAAGTTGATGTTTGTCAATTTATCACTTTGTAAGGTTTTCCCCAGTTTGGTTAAGACATTGCAGGCTGAATCACTTGATTATCCTAAAAGAAAAAGATTCCGATATTCGGATGGCACGTTACGCCGTCGGTCCCAGTCGCTGTCTTTGATAGTGGTCGTTACTCAAATTCATGTCAGAGGCCTAAGCTGTGCTACTAGGCGGTTTGAAAATTTTGAACCCAGGGTTCTTCGGGTCGTTGTTCCACTCGAAAATATTTTATTTTATTAATTTACAGCAATAATAGTAAAACTAACATAAACTTATATAAATAACACACAAGCCAATTATGTTTCCACCAATAAATTAATACATGTGTCGATTAAAAAAAAAAACAATACATTAGATTTTGATAAATTAAAGCTTTGTAATGAAAAGATACAAATTATAAATTATGTTTGAAATTACATTATTTTATTTTATTGAATTTATTCTTGATTGCACTTCTATATTTTTGAAACTTTTCACCAAATATATCAATATGGCTGTACGATTCATTGTGTTTTAGACATGTTCTGATAATGAAACGGTTTTTAGCATAATTAGTATAAGTATTATTATATACTCGCTAAGAAGGAGACTATAGTACTTGATGCGGAATTACGTATAGATTTATTTACGCATGTTTGTTTGTTGTTACTTGATAATCGATAGCATAGCAATAAGCATAGCCTAGTTGGCAGTGCATCTGCCTGCTCTGTAAAAGATTCAGTGTTCGATTGCGGGCCAGGCAGACTTTTGAATGGTGAATTTAAACGTCTGGGTGATCTTTGTGGTTCTTCTTAGCGAATGGATTCTCGAGTCGAACAACAACCTTATGAACCCTGGTGTCAGAGTTTCCAAACCACCTAGTAGAACAGCTTTTAGGCCTCTGATATGGTTTTGAGTAACGACCACTATCAAAGACAGCGACCGGGACCGACAACAGACAGTGGGACAGCAGCTGGCCCCTGGATTTAGTTTTTTCCTATTAACTATAAACTTTGGTACATCCGAGTCATAAAATATTCTATTCTTTATTGCTTTAAACATTAAAAATACAGTTCAACTTAAAAAATTCAACAACAGGCGAGCTTATCTCTATAAGAGATCTCTTCCAGCCAACCTAATGGGGATAAATGATGGGAAATTCAGGGGAACAGATACAGTTAGTATAATATAATTACAAACTGATATGATTATAATACTAATACACATATTAACATACTATAATAAACTAATACTAATATAAATGATAAAATAAAATATAATTCTATACGTCATAGAGAGGTCATAAAGTGCTCTTTCAGTATCTTCTTAAAACTGAAGCTCGAGGGACTGTCTTGTATAGTTTTCGGCAGTTTGTTAAACAGTTGAATATATAATAGTACTACATACAGAATGGCCACTCACCTACCCTCCCCAGTCCGATATACGTCACACTCCGCGCCGGATTGTGGGTCTCATTGTGGGTATGCTTAACGTTCATAGCGCGCGCATGTTTCCCAGTTGTATCGGAAGTAATAAAGTTTTGTGTTCTAAATATGGATAGGTACTGTTTCGTGTACGGATGTTTTTCTGCCACAAGATATGACTCCAATAGGAACTTTTTTAGATTCCCAAGTGATGAGAGACGGTAAGTAACTTCATACAAAATATGCAACTATTCTAACTATTCAGTTACAGTAAACTGCTTTAAAACGTTCGTTTAATCAAGAACCAGATTAATCAAGTGATTATTATGACGGGTATAACAAAATTTGACAACCCTTATAACATGCACATAAACGCATTCCAATTGCTAGGAGCAACATGCCGTCTGTCGATGTATGACCAAAATGACATTGTAGTTAGGAGTGTCCGAGCTGTGTCCGAGTAGTGATTTGCCCCCCTTGGCCCAAAACATGAGTACACCCATGGAATCAAACATATGACTTGTGAATCAAGAGTTCAAGGGATAAATCACAAGACCATAGCGACAGTATAAAAAACATTTATCTCGCGATTCCACAAAAAAAAAAATAGAATAATAAAAACACATTTCAAGTCAAAGTTTTCCAAGAAGGATTTAGGAAGCCAGACTAGCAAAATCATATAAGATTTAGCTAAAGACCTTTTTCTTAGAAAGTCTTTAGTAAATTCAATAAAATATATTATATTCAGGTAATATTTTTGTTAAAGAAGTATTACAGATTTGATATTTAATCCAGTCAATCCCATGGTGTATTGCACAGATTAAGCATGACATGTTACCCCAGAATACGTTTGATGGAACTCCAATGCCCTACAAAGTCAAAAACCTGGGCGTTATGTTTGATGACTGTCTCTTGTGAAATCACTAGGTATCAGAGGTAAGCAGGATGGTGTTTGCCCCGTACGGGTTTCTTAAGCGACTTAAAACTCTTTTGCCGACCAAAACCAAAATCAGCTTGGCACATTCGCTTTTCCTTTCTATACTGGATTATGTAGACGTTTGGTATCCTGATCTATATGTTCAACTATTAAACAATACATATTACAATCTAAAATTGCCCTCAATTATTGTCAGACGTGGCGAAAGCGCCTTTTACGAGGCGTTAAACGCTTTGCCTACCCCGTAAGGGATAAAGGCGTGATTTATATATGTATGTATGTATTGTTATCCCGATCTATCTGTTCAACTATTAAACAAGCTGGCACGTCTGAAGAATCTCTGTATAAGATTAATATTTAGCCTGCGTAAGTATGACCATGTCTCTTCTCGTATGTCCCAACTTCAATGGCTGCCTATTACCCGTAGAAGGAACTTCCACATCCTCGTAAAGGAGGGATCCTTTACTCTATTCTTTCCCACCCTAACACCCCTCCTTATCTTAAAGATCGCTTTATTTTTCAATCGGAAACCCTGGCCCGCAATTTGCGTGCCAGCTCTAAATTGACGCTTAACCTGCCTTCTCACAAGACTGAATTCTACGCAAAGTCTTTCACAGTACGGGAGATCAAGTTGTGGAATGAACTGCCCGAAGACATTTGACTTGCACCGTCTCTTGAGACTTTTAAGTCAAATTAAAAAACATTACTTGGAACAAATAATTACTTTCTGATCTTTAGTTTCCGTCACTTTTATCCTGTGCTGTAGATACTGTTGCTGTCATTTCCTTCATCTAGTTCTGACTGTAGTTTGAATTATCCTATCTTCCATTAGTTTATGAATTAGTTTATTTTATAAATATCTAAAATAAATATTTATAAATATATACTTAGTTTATGTATTATATGTAATGTAATGTATTAAGGATACTTATTTGACTACGTTTGCACTATCCCGCTTACCGCTACGCATTTTTCTTTCACCCAAAGGTTGCATGGAAGAAATTGCTACCTTAGCAATAAGGCCAGGCGGCCAAAAGACAAGTAGAACATAGGCATGTTGTTATCTGCTGTGTTGTATGATTTGTTTTCTTACGTGCAATAAAGTATTTTTAAGTTATGTTATTTTCCATACACTTAATGTATGCTATTCGATTACCTACATCAAATAAAAACTACTTTGAGAGTCGAGGAAGTTTCATTATAGTACATTATGATATAAGTGCGGTAAGTTGAGGGCTACTAGAAAACAGGGCCTGTAATTATCAAAGCGCACGAGCGATATAAAATAAAAATAATGAAAACAATACAGCGAAAATAAAAAGCGCTCGGAATATAATTTTACTTGTTCACAAATCACAGCATTTTTTAAAGGGCAAAAGCACAAAGTTTGTGTTTTTGTGTTTTTGTTACCATTTATATAAATAATTGTAATTTATTGACAAAATTAATTAAATTGAAGGCATAAGTTATTATTAATTATATTTTATTTTCCAAAGTGAATAGGAAATAAGATCTCTGGTTCGAAATAGTTTGTTGGCGGAATTCAAGAAAAAAAAATACATATCTTAGTTTTAGAATAATATATTTTTTTGCATTTCTAAGGTTAGTGAAGCCTCTACTACTTTTATCGACTGTGTATACTGTAATAATAATTGTATTGATTAAATATTTATTCATAATAAATATTATTCAAAAAATGTTGACCACTTTTCTGACAAAAAAACTCTTTGCTAAGATTTTAAAAAAGTACCGTTCGATTTAGACGGAACATCTTGACAAATCGCGAATTTTACTTATTGAAAAAGATCTCGTGCGTTTTACATTACCATAACGCACGATTACGTAATGAGATAAGGCTAGGGAGATGATATTTTTTTATTACGTGTTTCTAAAATAATAAAAATAATTCTGCAAACCGTTAAAAAATAAACTTATCCTTTTTCATTCAATTTTAATAAACTAAAGTGACAAAGCTCAAAGAGCGTCAACTATATGTGATCCCATTGTTTATATTTAATTCAAATATATTTGACAGAAGGTTGAATTATCTCTAGAAACTATTTTACATATTAAAATTGCTATATTAGAAAGGCAACGAGCGAGACTAACCGTACAGAAACATGCTGAATAGCTGAAATTTACAAAAGGGTTTTCTTTCAAACTCGATAAAATGTCGCCTGCTAACATTTCAATTTGAAAGAACAATAAAATACAGACAAAAGAGTTTGGTCTTTTGTTTTCTAACCGTAACACCTTGTCTTGTTAGAATAAAGGAGACAAAATAGGTAGCTAAAAGGAGAATATTTTAAATTAAATGTTTTCTTATGTATAATGTTGTTATTAAAACACTTGTACTTGTTTCACTTTATGTAATTTATTCCTACCAGTTTCGCTAACCTATAGCAATGTTGAAGTTCAAACAAATGAAGGGTCGAGTCTGTACATTGAATATTTTTACAAAAAAATAATTGTAGCAGGCATTATGAACGATGTAAAGATCAAAACGTTTCTTTTTAGAGTTTTTGTCTGTCTGTCTGTTTGTCTGTATGTTACCACATCACGCCAAAACTACTGAACCGATTTCGATGGGACTTTTTTTATTCAACTGTGTGTTACCCGAGTTGCAACTTAAGATACCTAAAATCACGCTACCCGACTTAGGGGGTAGGCAGGAAATTTAAATTTCGCTGTTTCTTAACCGATTTTTATGGAACTTTTTTTATTCGACTGATCATTAAATAAAATGAAAGTTACGAAACAAATAATCACGCCTCATGACTTTAAAGGTAGGTAGAAAATTGAATTTGAGTTGTTTTTAACCGATTATGATGAAGTTTTTATTTTTGGCTGAGTATTACTTAAAATCAAAGTTACGATACAAATAGTCACGCCACCTGACTAAGGGGGTAGGTAGGAAATTGAACTCGGATAGTTTTTACCGATCTTAAAGGGACTTTTTATTCGACTGAGCTTTTTTAATTATCTGGTTTCCAGCCTAGGTTAGAAATAATTACACAAACCATTCTAATATTGAATAAGTACCCCAGTTTGCATGGTAAACACGCAGTGTCGAACATACTGAAAACGCTTCTCCGCGCGTAGGAGCGGGATCTGCTAACCTGCGCGCGAGCGAATCTGCAAACCGGGCGTACAAAGTCGCGGGCACAGCTATTTATAATATTTTAACACAAATAAAAGTAAATTATAGCTTAAATAGACATAACAAAGTAGTGTGAATGTTATCTCTGCCGAAAAACAACAGAAAGTGTATAAATAATCGTGTGCTGTATGGCGTCAAAAATCCGTTAAGTTCGCATCGGTGTCGGCAAAATGATGAACAAAATTTGTAGTATCTGTGACCAAAGATCGGTTTCTAAACGATATGGTCGCACATGTGATGTATCGTCTTGTCACAAGAGCCACTACTACAATTGCCTGGGATTACCCGATGCTCAAATAGAAGCGCTCAAGAAGTCCACCACTTGGACTGCACCAGCCGCCTGATGCATGACAGCGTCCTCAACTCGAGTTCTTCAAGCCTCGACTCAATGAAGACTGTGCTCAGTCGACGTCCATCCCACCCATCAGAAGATCAACCTAATTTAAAGTCGCTTCACCTAGCCGTTCAAAATCTTCTACAAAGTAACGCCAAAATTTTAAAACGTCTAGTCGAAATCGAGAAGCACACCGCGAAGATCAGAGTGCTCCATGAGCGAGTATATGAGCTAAAGCAGTGTCACAAGAAAGACCAACGGCGGATATCGGACCTGGAGGTGCGTCTGGAGCGCGCGGAGAACCAAGTTCGAGATTGTTCTGTGGAAGTAAGAGGAATCCCAGCCACGGACAACGAGGATCTTTACCAATGGGTGGAAAAGCTGAGCGAGGTGGTCGGAGCAGGAGTGAACCGGGCTGACATCTCTCACTGCAGTCGCGTGCGCGTTATCAACGCCACGGCGGCTGATAAACTCCGAGCGCATCAACCTATCGTCTTTCGCTTTGTGAAAAAATATCAACGTGTCATGTTTTTTAAAGAAATCACGGGAACGTAAGGAAACCCCACTTACTAATTTTAATGTATAATTTTTGAGATTTTCTATGATGAAAATTAATTAATTCTGTTATGTTTTTTTTTAATACTTTTCCTTATTAGACTTCTGACGCAAAGAGGGCTTTACATCAGCCATGCTGTGCCCTCACCATTTTCCGCTAAGATACTTTATTAATGTTTAGTTATTAATTACACTTAACCACTTAAAATTATAATGCATTTTAGTTTTAAATGAAATTTTGAATGATTATTTTGTATAAATGTTATTTGTGTTAATGTGGAAATAAATGTCTTTTATCTTTATCTTTAAATTTTAAAATATTTTTTTTCTGGCTTTATTCTGAAATCAATTTGAATTTAGAGTTCCTAATAAAAAATATGTAGTTTTACCAAGTGCCGACAATCGCATATTGTATAAATCGTAGGTATATAGTATAAATTGTTACAAATAAAAATAAAAAAATGCATTTACCCAAGCCTCTGTGACAAGTTTTTACATAATTTTTAGTGTTTTGATAGGTCTTGGATTCAATTCAATTCACACACAATACAAAATGTCTGTTTGTTGACATTTCAATTAAAAATATTAATTACTAGCGACCCTTACCGGCTTCTCACGGAAATTATCAGTGTTTCTCTACTATATTATATGTATTATGCATATAAACCTTTCTCTTGAATCACTCTATCCATTAAAAGAAACCGCATCAAAATCCGTTGCGTAGTTTAAAAGATTTATGCATACATAGGGATATAGGGACAGAAAGCGACTTCGTTTTATAGTATGTAGTGATTTCTTTGATTAATTACCACAGACTTTTTCTTATAATTAAAAAAGTTCATTTTGTAAACTCATTTACCTAGTTACTGAAAATCCTTAGTTCCTGAAATCAGATTTACGGAAATTTAATACAGTAAAGTTTATTCTTCTTTGAAATAGAATAATAACAGGTACAAAAAAGTCTAGATATAACATCTGTTCATTACACACTGCACCAAAGAAACGCTGCTGATTTGTAACGAATTGATTTCTTGCGATTTTACCAAAGTGGAAGTTCGCAATAAAAGGAGTGGAGATGTTTATCACTTAGAGTAAATCCCCCATATCCGTGCAGTGATGCGTACTGGCTAGAGCAGAGCTTCTTCATTCAGCTATTCAATGCAAAACATGAAAGGCGTGGTATACGGGTCGCTACATCGCTTGTGACTCAACGCACGCCTTGCCAATCTCGTCCGGAATTTGATGGAGTTATTACATACATACATACATATAATCACGCCTTTATCCCCAACGGGGTAGGCAGAGCGTAAACGACCTAAACAAAGGTCGTTCCGCCACGTCTGACAAAGTTTTGAGGGTTATTTAGATAGATTTGTAGGTATATTGCTGTAGTGACAGGTTGTCAGCCCATCGCCTAAATTGCAATATACTGAAACCCTCCGATCCCTTAGCTGATTTTTACAGCATGCACGGGAGGAAATGCAGCTGGCACATTCTATGTTTTTCTTTAGCTCCCAGTCCAGCATGGAATTAATTGGAGTTATTATTGCTCTTATTCACTGACTTACTTCCTGGACTGGGAGCGAGAGAAAAACATAGAATATGCCAGCTGCATTTCTTTACGGGCATGCTGTATAAACCAGGTAAGGGATCAGAGGGTTTCTGTATTTTGCAATTTAGCCGATAGGCTGTCAACCTGTGTCAACAGCACATACCTACAAATCTATGTTAAATAACCCTCAAAACTTTGTCGGACGTGATGGAACGACCTTTGTTTACGCTCTGCCTACTCCATTAGGGATAAAGGCGTGATTATATTATTATATGTATTTACTGACCGGAGGTGATGTGTAAGCAAAGGACCAAATACCTACTTGGATTAATGTACCAGCGCTAACACAGCGGTCGCGCAGCTGACGCTTTGGCAGCGTGTGTAAAGGGTTTTATAGTGTAAGTTTGACGATGAATAATTATTCCGTCGACCTTAGGAACAGCTAAATAGATTGATATTAGAATGCCTAAACCAATAACAAAGTCAAAGTTAGAATATAACTTGTATTATACATTTTATTATGATAAATATATGCCAGTCGGCAAAGAAAAAGGTCAGTGTTCCATAATGTTTGTTTCTAGATGAGTATTTCCGCAGGAATAAGTATTTTCCGTGGTAAAAGTAGTCTGTGTCTGTCTAGGACATCATATCATAGTTATCTCTTTATCCTTATTCCGTATGTCAAGTACTGGTTACTGGTTATTACACAGAGCGACTGCCATCTGACCTCCGCAACCCAGAAAGGAAACCAGACCCAATATGATATCATAATTACATCGTCCTTGAAAGTTTTAGTAAACTGATCAAAAAATTACGCAAAATAGAGTTATAAAGTATTGTTTAAATTGGATTAGTGTGGACCAAAGACCTCTACAAATCAAGGATCACTGACCTCAATGAAAATAAGCTTACCCTTAAATTTCCAACCCTCTCTGATCAAAAAGTAATTCAGTTCCGGACAAGATAATTGTCGAAAATTGTGTTTTAGCTTGATCAAAAGGCAAGACTTGAGAAATACCGTAATTTAAAGGACTAATTGGCCAATCAGAAAGATTGAAATAAATCTACTGTAAAAGGTATCATCTATTTCGACCTAAATGGTCAATTTGTTAAATATTTTGCTTGTTGAGTGAACTTGATTCGTTAGGATTAAACTCTCTGATGCCATGTTGGAATGGAAGCACAGCCCTAAGTACATACATACATATAATCACGCCTTTGTCCCTTATGGGGTAGGTAGAGCATAAACGATCTAAACAATGATCGTTCCGCCTCGTTTGACAAAGTTTTGAGGGTTATTTGAGATAGATTTGTAGGTATATTGCTGTAGTGACGGATTGTCAGCCCATCGTCTAAATTACAGTATACTGAAACCCTTGATCCCTTAGCTGGTTTTTACAGCATGCCCGGGAGGAAGGCACAGTTTATGTTTTTCTCTCGCTCCCAGGCCAGCATGGAAGTAAGTAAGTATCCCTAAGTAGGAACTACCCTAATAGAACGCGGTATTTATTTGTCATACATCTCCTTCAAGCGCCATACACTGCGCTTGGAAATCCATTGAAATTCTATTTTCACAAGATACGCTGTTGCCTATTGAGCGTTTTGCCACTCAAAGGAATGGCGACGGCACGGCAACGACACGGTAACGTCCCGATAACGTTCACCTAGTTCCAATCTGAGCGCACTTACGCGCATATACGGAACCGGAGGGCATCAATGCCGTGGCGTTGCCGTGCTGCCAAATGGATAAGCGTTTCATATAATGTCATTGATTTCCGTCGATTTCTCTTCCACGGTACCGTTGACGGTGCCGTGAAGTCGCCGTTGTCGTCGCCGTTGCCTTCGCCCTACCGACTAGTCGGAAAACGCCCATTCCCTGGACTTCACGATATCCGCGAGAGATAAGGGGTGATGATATTCCATACCGGAAGCAAACTAATGGAAAGGTCTTCTTAGCGAGTAGGTTTTCTAGTCGAACAATGAACCGATGCACCCTGGTGTCAGAATTTTGAAACCGCTTAGTAGCACAGCTAAGGCCTCTGACATGGTTAGAGTAACGACCACTATCAAATACAGCCACCGGGACCGACGGCTTAACGTGCCCTAAGAATCACGGAATCCTTTTTTTTCGGACAATCAGGTGGTTCGCAGTCTGCGAAGTCCTAACCAAACTGGGGAAAACCTCACAAAGTGATAAATTGATAAATATCAACTTGTGTTCCCGTCCTGGGAATCGAACCCAGGACCTCCGATCCGGATCAGAAGCTCTTGGCTTATACCACTAGACTATGGGGGCAGTTAAAGTCATACTCATACCAATACTCATTGATTGCGCGGGAAAATGTTACTGTGACAATGAAAGTTACTTCAACTAACGATTTCGAGTTAGAGTTCAGTGAACTTAATTTAAAATAAGTTTATTTCTAATAATTAACTTTGTAAAGTGAGTTCATTTGAAACTCTATGAAAATGGCACAGAAAGTTTTAACGATGTGGTATCCTGAACTTATGTTTACAGCCAAAATTCAACTTTAGTTAGCTCTTTCTAATTATTAAGGCCAGACCGCAAATGATTCTTTGTATGAAAATGTATGAGATGTACTGCACTGAAGCGGCACTGTAGCTGCAACGGGGCGGCGCGGCGCGGCACAGCGTGGCAATGTCAGTTCATTATATTTTGAAAGTTTTTGTCGCGCTGTGTCGCGCCGCTGCTGTAAAGCGCCGTGCTACATCATGCCCGCCCTAGAGCGGTCTATAAATATAACTTTAGTAGCGGGTAAATTACATTTTCTAATATTTTCTTCCATGCTGAATTGGGAGTGAGAGAAAAACATTGAATGGTCCAGCTGCATTTCCTCCCAGGCATGCTGTAAAAACCAGCTAAGAGAACCGAGGGTTTCAGTATATTGCAATTTAGGCAATCTGTCATTACAAATCTATCTTAAATAACCCTCAAAACTTTGTTAGACGTGGCGGAACGACCTATGTTTAGGTCGTTTACGCCCTGCCTACCCCATTAGGGACAAAAGCGTGATTACATGTATGTATCTAAAAATGTAATACTTACGCGTCAAATAACAGACAACGAAGCTGAACAACCTTTACAAATGAATTATCCTGAAATTTGATCATATTTCATTATACATGTTTACTTCCATGCTGGACTGGGAGCGAGAGAAAAACATAGAATGTGTCAGCTGCATTTCCTCCCAGGCATGCTGTAAAAACCAGTTAAGGGATTCGAGGGTTTCAGTATATTGCAATTTAGGCGATGGGCTGACAACTTGTTACTATGGCAATATACCTACAAATCTATCATAAATAACCCTCAAAATTTTGTCAGACGTGGCGGAACGACCTTGATTTAGGTAGTTGCTGCTCTGCTATGGGGTAGCCCATTAGGGATAAATGCGTGATTATATGTTTGTATGTATGTTTTCTATAAAAAAAAAACAAATCTGCTTTAGAGAGTTTTGCAGGTTGTTGAACCTACTCGTACGTCGCCATAATAATTCTTCTAACTTCAATACATAAATATAGAAAACATTTTACTACCGCCTGTTACAACTTTATACTTGTTAGAGCTGCACTACCTATAAAACATTTTACAGCCTTTTAAGTTACGCTAGGTGATACTAGCCAAGTGGCGCCCCTATTAGTAAACAAATCATAATTTACTAAAAACGTAGTGAATTGAAAAACTGGTTCAACTGAATCAAGTTATAGTAATTACGATTAACTGCCACCAACAGAATTTTTTCTTCCTGTTACTACAACGAGCTATGAGTCGCCAATTTATAAAGTTCTAAATTATCTTAATTACTATAACTTGAATCTGTTGGACCTGTTTTTTGATTCACAGCGTTTTAAGGGAATTCTGTTTTTTTCATAATGGGGGCGCCACTTAGCTAGTAGCGTGACCTTAACTAGAAGAGTTTTTAATAGAGGTGTTAACTGCGTGGTCTATTGGTCTGAGCTTTTGCCTCTCAATCCGGAGGTCTTGAGTTCATTTTCCAGGCCGAGAACACAATAGCTGCTATCATCCATTTTAATATTGTGTTTTTTTTAGTTTAGTTAGGACAATGCAGGCTCAATCACCTAACGGTTTACTTATTTGTCATTATTTCGTTTAAAAGGTATTTGGAATAAAAACTCTATCGCAAAAAAGGCCTTATGATTCAGCTTCTGATGGAAATTGACAGGTTGGGCTCACTCTAGGCTCGTATTTATAAAGCGAGATTGAGACCAATATTAAGTATGGATTTGACAGGTCATATTGTGCTGAAATGTCATTTCGGATACGAACTCAAACTAGCCGTCAGTCACAAGTACGGGCCTTAGGCCTGTATTGAAAAATAGCACTTGAGACTGACAGCTAGTTTGAGTTGGTATCAGAATTGATATTGCTTTATTAATACGAGGCTTAAACAGCTTTACTAAACTAGGAAATTATGCCATCCCAGTTCCTAACATTACATTTACAAAGCCATTGAGACGGCTAAATTATTAACGTTTTTGTCGAGTCTATACCCTGCTTGTGAAGATAACTAATGACTGGTGGATGATTATGGCTTAGGCACTTAGTGAATCTAGAAAGTAAAGTACAGGGCTCGTATTTTTGAACCGCTCGAAAGCTAATGCACATATGAAAGAGTAACTATCGCATGCGATTTTCATACAATTCGGTATGCGCATGTTACACTTTCGTATGCGAATTCGATTCGAGCGGTTCAAATATGCGGCTCCAGATTGACCGCGATTTTTTACATCTGTCAGCGGCGCTGGTGTCAAGTAAAATTTAATTTATGTAACCCTATTTTCCTCTTTTTTGTATATAATATTTCAGTTTTTATTCCTGACTACACTAATTCCTTGCTTAAAGATTATTTAATTGTTTGTAACGCGTTTCGTTTCCTAACCTTTAACAACATGATAATGGCATGAAGTTGAACTATTGCCAAGAACAAAAAAAAAGTGTTGGCATTTTGTAGTTCTCAGTTTGTCCGCCTGAACAAAAATCGCAGTCGATCTACAACATGTAAAAGAAAGGGTATATGCACCTGAAAGGATATGAACCAGCCCATGAAACTGAACAACTTTCCCAAAAGAACATAGGTCGAAAAACGAAAAAAAAGGTTTGGCTCTCCATACTACACTCGCTATCAGTTGATGCATTTCGTATGGAAGGTCTTTCTTATTTTGACCTATGTTCCTTTGGGAAAGTTGTTCAGTTTCATGGGCTGGTCCATATCTTTTCCGGTGCATATATCCTTTCTGTTACACGTTGTATAATCATGAGGAATGTTTTTTTTAAAATAATAAATGGGTTTGCTCTTGAGTCCAGCCTAGGTCGGACGTGACAGAGACGAAGTCAACGAGCGAGCTCACCCAGAAGATGCCTGTTCACTCTTACTATGAAGTCTTCTTCTTAGCGAGTGGATTCTCGAGTCGAACGACCCGATAAACCCTGATGTCAGAGCAGCTATTAGGCCTCTGACGTGGTTTGAGTAACGACCACTTTCAAAGACAGCGACCGGGACCGACGGCTTAACGTGCCCTCCGAAGCACAGAATCCTTTTTCTTTTCGAACAATCAGGTGATTCTGCAATCAAACTGGAGAAAACTATAAAATAACTTGACAAATATCAACTTTGTGTTCTCCCCCCGGGAATCGAACCCAGGACCTCCGGATCGTAAGCCCATGGCTCTGACCACTAGACCACGGAGGCAGTTTGAAGTATTGGGGGTTGTATGGATTCGGAAACACAGACGCAGGTAGATGCTTCGTATTGTTATTCGTATGGTTCGTATTGTAGGAAGATTGTTCAAAAGAATATTTTTAAAAGAAAAGGGCAATGATGTTGGGCCGTATTTATAACCAGCTCTCATAAGTGCCAGCGAGTTTGAGTTCGTATCAGAAATGTCATTTCAGTACAAACTAACCTGTCAAATCCATACTTAATATTGGTCTCAAGTTTGAGATCGCTTCATAAATACGACCTTATTATGTAACTTTGAAAAAGGGCATCAAATATTATGTGACTGTTTGGCTGGATGTGATATGCGCAAAAAAACGTCATTTTCAGACGGTTTGCAGTTGACATTGTATGAAAATACGAGGATTAAATACTTTTTTGCTGTTTCTTTTTACTCTTCCAAATTAACAAGAATACTTTCCATCCATCATAATAGTTAGACCACGCTTTAAACGAACGTGGCGGAAAAATACTTTTACCGCCGTTTTTAGATTTGACATTGATTTGATAATTTTGACAGCTCTTTTTACACTGCAGCCAATGACATTAATTGAGAACCGCGACGGAAATTACACATGAATGGATGCAGTTCGATTCTAGTCTAAATTTATGGCTCGTAATTAAAAAGCAATCTCAAGATTGAGAACGATATTGAGTATGCCTTTGGCAGTCCATTATGTACTAAAATGACATTTCTGATACGAACTCAAACTGGATGTCACTCTCAAGTGCTGTTTATAAATACGGGCCTATGACTAATAGTAGCAAGAACAGACATAGCCAGACATAATGAAATCACTGTCCACGTCCTAGAACTAAGGACTTACGACGAACTTCCGTATGCTCCAAGACAGAAGCCCTAACACATACATACATACATACATATAATGACGCCTTTATCCCTTATCCTCTTTTTCTATTTTCTATTATTTTTTTATTTCTTCCTTACTTCCATGCTGGACTGGAAGTGATAGAAAAACATAGAATGTGCCAGCTGCATCACCTCCAGAGCATGCTGTAAAAACCAGCTAATGGATTCGAGGGTTATAGTATATTACAATTTTAGGCGATGGGTTGACAACCTGTCACTATAGCAATATACGTCATGATCATCTGTAATAACCCTCAAAACTTGTCAGACGTGGCGGAACGACCTTTGCTTAGGTCGTTTACGCTCTGCCTACCCCATTAGGGATAAAGGCGTGATTATATGTATGTATGTATGTTTATCCCTTATGGGGTAGGCAGAGCAAAAACGACCTAAACAAAGGTCGTTCCGCCACGTCTGACAAAGTTCCGAGGGTTATTCAAGATGGATTTGTACGCATATTGCTGAAGTGACAGGTTGTCAGCCCATCGCCTAAATTGCAGTATACTGAAACCCTCAATCCCTTAGCTGGTTTTTACAGCATGCCCGGGAGGAAATGCAGCTGGCACATTCTATGTTTTTCTCTCGCTCCCAGTCCAGCATGGAAGTGCCCTAACACATTTCACATAAACTTCTACACGTGGTAGCTGATATACATATCATATGATATACATAGTATTCCGTTTCAGAATACTACTGAGCAGTTCCAATAGGACAACAGAAATGCAATTCCTGCCAATTTCAATATGTAGCAGTACAAATTGAAATTGACATTTTATACTTCCACAAGCGACCCACCCCGGCTTCGCACGGAAATTATCAGTGTTTCTCTACTATATCATGCATGTATTATACATATAAACCTTCCTCTTGAATTACTCTATCTATTAAAATAAACCGCATCCAAATCCGTTGCGTAGTTTTAAAGATTTATTCATACATAGGGATATAGGGACAAAGAAAGCGACTTTGTTTTATACTATGTAGTGATGTTACATGAAAACTAGTGTTCGTAGACATTTTCACGAAATTCGTATCAAATTTTGGATTTCAACATTTTGCATTTTGACAAGAAATTTGATGGTCTGTGCTTGAATTGGGTGTAGTAATCCTATTACCAAATTGCTATGCACTTTGCATAGTAACATACCGGGTGTAAGGGACAGCATCCCGCAAACTGATAGGAGTGCTCAGTCAACGAAACTGAAATGACCACCTCGATCAGACAATTTGTATGGAAAACCATTTCTTTTTCTACTTCCTGAGAAAAAAAATCCTGGTGATAGTTGTTCAGTTTCGTTGACTTAGAATCTCCTATCAGTTTGCGGGACGCTGTCCCTTACACCCCGTATAATTATATTTGCATTGCAAAGTACACTCTGCTGTAATACTAATAAAAAACAAGTTCTTGACTTCAGACATTAGTCAAGTATGGGTCCGTAAGTATTCCATAAAGGTAGAAAGTAGGACCTAAAAATATTTGAATGGGATAACACAAACAAAGTTAGGTGTTTGTGTAGAGAAGTGCGCTGCCTGTTCAAACTTTCGAGTTTCAGTGTAAAGGCAAGGGGCTGCCTATTTAAGGAATAAGCAATAAGGCCGCCTATGTTGTACTTGTTTTTGTTGTTATCTGTTGTGTTGTATGATTTGTATTCTTACGTGCAATAAAGTATTTTTATGTTATGTTATGTTAAGGGTCTGCTGGAGTAGTGAAATCCCATACAAATGTAGTTTTGCTTTTATTCCTAAACAGTATAACCATCGAGTTGTTGTTCGACTCGAGATTCCACTCGCTAAGAAGAACTTAAACCAAACTTCGTAAACATGACCAAATGCATCATATCTATGCTTCGAATTCGTTTTGGTTTGAAAATATTAAGCTTAAAGAAAATGAGACCGAAAATACGATTTTGTGTAAAAAACGCCTAAAGATACATTTGCATTCTAATTTTGTACTTGGTTATTATTTTCAAACCAAACTTAATTAGAAGCATAGATATGATGCATTCGGTCATGTGTACGGAGTTTGGTTAAGTTTGGTTTAACAGTTTATGAATAAAAGCGAAACTACGTTTGTAATGTTTGTATGGGATTTGACTACTCCGGCAGACCCTTAAGTTATAACATAAACATAAAAATACTTTATTGCACGTAAGAATACAAACAACACAACAGATAACAACAGAAAACAAGTACAACTTAGGTGACCTTATTGCTAAGGTAGTAATTTCTTCCAGGCAACCCTTGGGTGAAAGAAAAATGCGTAGCGGTAAGCGGGATAGTGCAAACCTAGTAAAATATGTCCTAAATACATTATATTACAAGCTTCTACATAGATGTTGTAAAATAAACTAATACATAAACTAATGGAAGAAGTTATCAGGTAAGAAAGGCTTTCACACTTCGACCAAAGCTTTGATGTTCTTCATGATATGGAATGTCAAAACGTCAAAGGCCTATCAAATTAAAGTTGTCACTACCTACTTTGTTTGAACGACATACATACATATATATATTTTTTTTAATATATATAGGCGAGCATTTGTCCGCCATCTCACCCGGTGGAAAGTGACGATGCGGACTATGTTGAAGCATACTCACCTATGTAGTGCCTATTCACTCTCGCCTTGAAAAGGCCCAGGTTATATTGTTCCGGAAACAGATCCGCTGGCAGGGAGTTCCACTCCTTAGCCGTTCGCATTAAGAATGTGGAAGCGAACCGTTCCGTGCGAATTTGTGGTATATCCACGACATAAGGGTGGAACCCCTGTCCACGCCTCACGACTATAATCATAATCACGACTTTATCCCTAATGGGGTAGGCAGAGCGTAAACGACCTAAACAAAGGTCGTTCCGCCACGATCCCTTAGCTGGTTTTCACAGCACGCCCGGGAGAAAATGCCACTGGTAAATTCTATGTTTTTCATTCGCTCCCAGTTCAATATGTAAGAAAACAGATTTCTTCAGAAAACCTTGATTCTGAGTACAAAAACGACTTCAATAAGCTTCAACCAGCTCTTAAAACCACCAATAAACACCGACAAGGAAGTTTGCGTATCAATCTGACCCAGAAATTGTTTACGAAAATATTGACACCTCACGTTTAGAACTCTTACCTACACGGGATAATATTCCTTAAGTTAAAACAATACGGTTCGCTTTTGTAACCTATTTTAAGTGTAACTATTTTTGACCCTCTTTCGCCTCTGACAGAAGGAGGTCAAACTATTAGCGTTTTACCTTACATGGCGTAGTACATAAACGGGGTGTAAAAAAATTGTAGATCAAACTTTAGGATTTGAGCCTACCAAATGTTTACCAGAAGATTTTTCTGTTGTGAGCAACAAGCGACCAAACACAGGGCTCCGCGGACTACTGCTCCACCACGACAATGCGCCTGCACACACCGCGCTCAAAACGAGGGACTTCCTGGACAGCACACCAGTCAAACTCATGAGTCACCCTCCTTACAGCCCTGATCTAGCACCTTTATTTTTTTTTATTTCCAAAAATAAAAAATCAGCTCAAGGGGATACAATTTTCGTCGCCGGAAGATGCGCTGGTTGCGTTCGAGCAGGCTGTAAACGAGGTGTCTACGGCGGACTGGAAAAAGTGTTTTAAAAACTGGTTCAGACGCATGAATCTTTGTATAGAGGCTGGTGGAGAGTACTTTGAAAAGATTTAATAAAAATATATGTACCTCTAGAACAATTTTTTTTTGTGTCGCAAATCTTTCTGAGTGTCCCACATACTGTGGATCTCATTCATCATTAAAAAAAAATGCACATTTAGATTTAATAATCGAGTTATAAATATAGAAGTTATTGAACCGCACCAAAGTGTCACATACATTTATAACTGAGATCATTTATGCAGACGACCTGTGTTTTATTGCCAATTCTCCACAAGAGCTTCAATCTCTGATCTTCATAAGGCTTGTTGTCGTTTTGATCTTAAAATCAGTGTAGCTAAGACTGAAGTAATGGCAATGAGTACTCTTGAATCCATTGAACCTTTGAAGGTATACTTGGACAACAGTGAGTTGAAGCAGGTGGAGAAATTCAAGTAATTAGGCAGCACTGTAAGTTTGTAACATCAAAGTGCGACCTTGAAGCCGAGTTGAACCACTGCATTGGTGCAGCAGCAGCCGCTTTCGGCAAACTAAGACCGAAGGTATTTCGTTCAAACGATTTGAAGCTTTCTACCAAAATCTTCGTTTACAACGCGATTGTTCTCCCCAACTTGCTCTACTCCTGCGAGACTTGGGTACTGTATCGAAAACATATTCGTACACTCGACAGGTTCCATTTAAAATGTTTACGTGACATTCTAAACATTAAATGGTCGGATCGTGTGAGAGACACTGATGTCCTTCGGCGTGCGAATGTCTACGGTATACAGTCATATCTGATGAGGCGACAGCTTCGATGGTGCGGCCACGTCTCACGGATGTCGGAGGATAGGGTAGCAAAACGCATCTTCTTTTCTGAATGCCAGGACGGCAAGCGGCAACAAGGCGGCCAGTTACTTCGTTTTAAGGACGTTCAGAAAAGACACATGAAGCGATGCGATATTGACCCTCAGAGGTGGGAAGAGGGAGCGAGTTGTCGTCCAGAATGGAGACGCTTGGTGCGTTTGAAAGTGAATGACTTTGAAGAGCAAAGGCGACTAAAACTTGACGCGAAACGAGATGCTCTTAAGGCCAGACCACCGACGGCCATCCTTTACCATTTTGTGGACGGTGTCCTTATGTGTTGCCAGTGTCTGCGCACGTTTAGCAAGAAAATTGACTATTGTAGCCACATAAGGGCATATGATAGGGCAAACCACCGAGGTCCCTCTGTTACGGATTAATAGCAGTCCCCGTAGCCGAAATCGGCCCGGGTGTATATATACACATATTTATAATTACTGGCGAGTGACGTCATAGCCCACAATTTTGATACAAAAAGCATTTTTCACATTATATAAAAAGTTCCTGATTTGACGAGTAGGCAAATAGCGTTTTGTGTGGTAAGCAATTTTCTTTTTTATAAGTAGGTTCACATTTAAAAAATCTGTCTGCATTGTTTTTGGTTATTGCAAATTAGCAATGTAACACAAAGTCCTAAAGGTGCTAACCATTTCTGCCTTTTCAAATATTTGTAGGGGCTGAGATTAACTCGTTTAAAATATTAATACTCCAAAAGTGTTGGACGTTTGCGGACCCATGTTAGTAAAGTTGTATTCGTAGCAGTTTCGTTGCTTATATCTAAAATATCTAAAGGGGCTTCCCGGGGCTAAGTGGCGTCCTCATCAGTCAAAAAAACATAATTCAATAAAAACACAATCAATCGACACTCTGGTACTGAATTATTAATTTATAATGCTTAATGGGGAGGCCTTCGCCCAGCAATAGGACAATTTATAGACTACAAAAATAAAATGCTTAAAATAATCTGCAGTACTTTTACTTCAATCTGAACTACCGGATTGTTGATGAAATGCGTTTTCAGTGAGTAATGATTTTTAAATGAATATATATATTCTTTATTGCATTAAATATTGAATAAGTGCGCTGGCGCGCACTGGGGATCCCCTTAATCCGATTAACCCTTTTACTATTACGCAGAGCTTTCAAACCAGATGAATGTCATTTAGAATCAGATATTGCTTGATAAAGTAAACTAGTTATGAATCTAATCAACGGTGGCTCTACAAAATTTTATACAATCACGCCTTTATAACTTCCATGCTGGCCTGGGAGCGAAAGAAAAACATAGAATGTGCCAGCTGCATTTCCTCCGGGAATGCTGTAAAAACCAGCTCAGGGATCCGAGGGTTTCAGTATATTGTAATTTAGGCGATGGGCTAACAACCTGTCACTAAAGCAATATACCTATTTTTTTTCATAAATAACCCTCAAAACTTTGTCAGACGTGGTGGAACGACCTTTTGTTTAGGTCGTTTACGGTCTGCCTACCCTATTAGGGATAAAGGTGTGATTATATCTAAACAAAGGTCGTTCCGCCATGTCTGACAAAGTTCTGAGCGTTCTTTAAGATAGATTAGTAGATATATTGCTGTAGTGACAGGTTGTCAGTCCGTCGCCTAAATTGCAATATACTAAAACCGTCGGATCCCTTAGCTGGTTTTTACAGTACGCCCGGGAGGAAATGCTGCTGGCACATTCTATGTTTTTCTTTCGTTCCCAGTTTTCCCTGATAGATTGATGTTGGAAGGATATTGGAATTATGTCTGATGGAAATATGCCACATATGAATGCGAGGTCCGTGAGAAAACTCATGAAATTTAAAATTCATGAAATCGCAAACGAATCAAGAAGTAGAAATTACATGAAGATCCCTCTGTGGTTTCGTATACACACGTGTCTTCCTCGCATGAGGGTACTTAAATTTATGTACATAAGAAGTTTCTCAATTTCTTCTCAAAAGACTGTGGGAAGCGTCCTCACAAACTTGTAAGTAATTTAAGTCCAACATCTCGTAAAGTTTTGTAGTTTGCAGTTTTTCGTCTTGTATTTACATTTACTTGTGGGTTCTATTCATTAAATTAAAAGGAAAGTAGTAGCAAATCGAAAGGAAAACTCAGTGAAAAGGAATAAGTTTTTCTACTTTGTCACTCGTTTACAGAAATTCGCGTTCACCGAAATAGATTTTCGTGAAAATTGCCCTTAGAAACTAATGTTCGCGGAAACGGCCGTATTGTAACAGACACTGGAATAGACGTAACGGGAATTGGACCTAATGGACCGAAAAGGAGAGAGAGTGAAACTGCGGTTTGAAAAGTTGATCCTCAATGTTTATGTAAAGCCTCGATTAGGTAGACGAGGGGCGTTGCGCTGCGAGTCTTTTCATGTAAATACTTTAAGGGTCTGGCAGAGTAGTGAAATTCCATACAAACTTAGTTTCGCTTTTATTCTTAAGTAAACAGTAAAACCAAACTTAACCAAACTTCGTAAATATGACCAAATGCATCATATCTATGCTTCCAATCAGTTTGGGTAGAAAAATAAAGTAAAATAAAAAAATAAGCAAAGGCAATAAAAGACCGAAAGCACGATTATGTGTGAACATATCCTAAAATTAAATTTGCTTTCTAATTTTGTAGTTGGTTAATATTTTTAAACCCAACCTAAATAGAAACATAAATTATACATTAATGATACATTTGGTCATGTGTACGAAGTTAGTTTAAGTTTGGTTTTACTGTTTAGGAATAAAAGCGAAACTACGTTTGTATTTTGGGCTGGGATGGGTTCTACCTCCTAGTGGTCCACCCCGGGCAACGGCAACACGACTGGCTTGCGACTATCCGACCACAGGAGACCGGCGCCAAACAGCTTGCTGTGTTCCGTCGGCGCGTGAGATTGTCAGTGCCATAACACCATCGTCGACTCTGTCACGGTCATTCCTGACCTAATGTCTAGAGTCAAGAGCAAACCCATTTCAAATAAAAAAAAGATGTAGGTACGTAAATAGATTTCAGTACTGCCATAACAGGCATCTTCTGGTTGAGCTCGCACCATCGTCAACTCTGTCACGGTCATCCCTGACCTAGTGTTTAGAGTCAAGAGAAAACCCATTTCTGATTAAATAAGAAACAATTTCACTACTCTGGCAAACCCTTAAGTTTCTTTTTGAGAACATGACATCATACAAATACAATACAATTTATAAATGATAAAATACAGCACTTGATGCTTTTTATCAGTATTTTCCGTTAACCCTAAGTGGTTACTTATAAGCAATGTAAGGCTTCGCGAGGGATCATCTGGCTTGCTACCACCTACCGAAGTCCGGAGCGAAATAGCTTCACAAAATGTTGTTTGGCAGGATAGGGTAGTATATTTTATTGATTTAAATGTTTTCCCTCGACAATTTGGATAGAAAGTAGTTTTTAATTTTAAATGTAACATTTTTCGTAGTGTAACGATCGTTTATCATTACATATAGAATAATTAGTTTATAAAATCGACCCAACACTTAAACAAATAGCATTTAGATTTTTCGTTCAAAAATTGAGACATCTTTACCTGACATGACCCAGCATTTAAACAAGAGTATCAAATGCATAAATACCCATACTTGTTTCTTGGAAATAGAGTTAAATTTTGAATGTTACAAAAGATATTTTACTTTGTCTTAATATAGCATAGAACTTGGAAGATTAAAAAAAAACAGAGGAACAGCGAGCATGCAGTGGGGGTTGGCAGTGGCTGACGGGCCGGGACGATGTTCGAACGCGGAAATTGGCGATGCCGAGCATCATGTGTTGTTTATTTTCGGCGTTGTGTTTTAATTCGAAGTCCATCGTTGTGATTATTACTGTAAGTGTTTCTTAACCTTACAGATAGACGATTTCGTAATAAAGTGATAGTTTCAGCTTTCTGTACCTGCAGCGTTGCGAGTTTTCAAACATCATTCAATGATAATCGTAGGGAAATGTGTTATTAGAATAGGAAATAGTAGGTGTGTGTTATGTGTAAAATATCAGTGTGCGAGAGTGTGAGGATGAATAAATGCAATTAAAACTAATAGGAATATTTTGATATGTCTTTAAGATACAGTGTTACACGTTAAAACAAAACACGGTGTTTTAAAGATATTAGTGGTTAAAATCAATTACTTGTATTTTGAAATAATTAATTATTTTTATATGCAGGATAACACTTTACATACATTAAATACACATCGACAAGGCTTATGGGCTCCGAGAGTAGCTGGCCCATAATCCCTCTCGAGAATTCATTCGAATAGGTATTCATACAAACCTCTAATGGTCTATTTCTCAGCTGACGTAGCGAGCTATAAAGGTGATAATTTCTTGACACAGTCTCTATCATTTGAACTGACTTCTTAGCGCATATCATGTGATTTTGGTACAGCAGTCCTTGAAAATTATACCATATTGCAAACTGAACAGAGAAATTGATTATTAAAAGGTTTGAACATTAGTACACCGTCACAGGTGACCAAAACTGCAGTTAATAGGTAACTTGTATAACTTTGATGAATGATTGGTAGTATGAAAGAAGCTTGTGAATGAATTAAGATGATCGGAATATTTGATGGAAGGTTTGCAAGTTAGATAAGACTAGGGTTTAGTGTTAGTCTGTGCAAGGTTTTCGCGCGTTGGCATGGTCTGTAGGTTGGAAGGGAGGGCCATTTCATTTGCCTAGGTATCCTAATTCTAAGATCTTAAAGATCTTTATTCAAATTCCCTTCCCTGGTTATTGAGTCTTTGTACCTTTCAGCACGCTACATTAGCCGGGATATTTAATATTAAGTATGTTTGGTTTTATTTATTTGGGTTAGTTATGCGCAAGAAGAAAGAAGATGGAGATTCCTGATTCCTGAATTTCAGCTGAAAATATTTTATGTGAGTCGCATGTTTTATATTACTCATTTATATTTTATTTTTTGTCATTTTGTGTTATTTTTCAGCTGAATTTGATTCTGAACTTTTTACTAATAATTTATTTACTTACGTCATAATTTCAATTACGATTACCCTATTCAAACTTAACTTAGATTTGTTTCAATTTTCTATTTTGAATACACAACGTATGGGTCTTTTAATTTGACATAAAATCAGTTTTTCGACGATCACATATTTATCTTTGGCCATATTAATTTTATAAGATTATTATTTAAATAGAGTTAGGGTGTTTCAGTAGTTAGACTTTCCCTTAATTCTAATGGTAAATCGTTAATTAATCTAGGTAATATAAAACCCGTAGTGCGTTCTCCATAAAAGTTATTTGCTCGTATCGTATACAACTGTTTATTAGTTATTTGACGTGTAACTTTAGGTCCGACTTTTAAATTATCTTTAAATTTAAAGTAATTTTCTTTTATTAAAATGGACTGGATTTTATCATGTATTGGCATAATTTTGGCATAATTAAATATCTCATTATCATTCTTTCCTATTCTAGATTTTGCTTTCTTCGGTAAAACTTGTTTTAACATTCTTAATTGTAGATTCAATGAATAATAGAATCTTCCATGCTGGCCTGGGAGCGAGAAAAAACATAGAATGTGCCAGCTGCATTTCCTCCCGGGCATGCTGTAAAAACCAGCTAAGGGATGCGAGGGTTTCAGTATATTGTAATTTAGGCGATGGGCTGACAACCTGTCACTACAGCAATATACCTATAATTTTATCTTAAATAACCCTCAAAACTTTGTCAGACGTGGCGGGACGACCTTTGTTTGGGTCGTTTACGCTCTGCCTACCCCATTAGGGATAAAGGCGTGATTATATGTATGTATGTATGTAATTGTAGATTGTAAATTTGATTAATATACGTTTTATAAGTGCAACCGTAACTACTGAGACCGTAACATATTATACTCTCCTCCAAGGCTGTGTGAAACTGTAACCTGATATGATAGGGTACTTTACGTTTTATCAAATACATTTTTGCCATGATAGCACGCATTTTTTGACAAACGATATTAATATGAGGACCCCAATTAAAGCGGTCATCGATAATAAGCCCTAAGTAAGTATGTCTTCCATGCTGGACTGGGAGAGATAGAAAAACATAGAATGTTCCAGGTGCCCTTCCTCCCGGGCATGCTGTTGAAGTCAGCAAAAGGGACTCGAGGGTTACAGTGTATTGTAATTTAGGCGATGGGCTGACAACCTGTCACTATAGCAATACATATTACAATCTAAAATTGCCCTCAATTTTTGTCAGACGTGGCGAAAGCGCCTTTTACGAGGCGTTAAACGCTCTGCCTACCCCGTAAGGGATAAAGGCGTGATTTATGTATGTATGTAGTAAGTATGTTGACATACCTGTTCTATAGCTTCACAGTTACAATGAGCTGGTGAGTTATGCAGGCAATCGTGAACATGTGCTACTAGTTTTATCTCGTCCGTAATATATATGTGACTTGAGTGGACATGCAATAACTTAATAAACATGTACAAAAACGATTTAGCGCATGTAGTACGAAAATCGGCGGCTTGTATGGAGTGCACGCTCTGTGCTATCGTCATCTTTGCCTCGATCACCTAATCACCTGTGAACTAGTGCTAAAACACTCTCAAGTGCTAAACCATTGAAAATAAAAAATATCAATATTTTAGGAATTACAGTGCTAAATAAAGTTTTTAAACATTTATATATATAATCACGCCTTTATCCCTAATGGATTAAGCAGAGCGTAAACGGCCCAAACAAAAGTCGTTTCGCCACGTCTGACAATGTTTTGAGGGTTATTTTAGATAGATTTGTAAGTATATTGCTCTAGTAACTAGTTGTCAGCCTATCGCCTAAATTGCAATAAACAGAAACCCTCGGATCCCTTAGCTGGTTTTTACAGCATGCATGGAAGGAAATGCAGCTGGCACTTTCCATGTTTGTTCTTCCCCTACTCCAGCACGGAAGAAGAAGAAAGTGTTAAATAACGTCTTTAAAACATGAAAATACAAAAGCTAATGCCCGAACACCACAGGCTCTTAAATAAAATAAACATGTCCTAAATAAAAATAAACACAAATTGATCCCATCAAGTGAATGTGAATCTTTCTGAAACTATAACATTACCTGAGATCAATGGTTATCTCAGGGCTTCTTAGAAACTGCTCTCTCTGTATTCATTAGACGCCACTTTGCTCTCTTTATAGACCAATTCAAAGTTATTTATTGGTACTCTGTGGCTCAGCTTTAGAGAAAAAAACGGATCCAATAAAAAGTCTGTAAAATGTGGTACAGAATTATCATTTGTATTAGATGAAAGTAATTTGATCATTAAGAGAAATGGACGTGGTTTGATTAGGACAATGGCGGCAATTCTGGATGCACTATTTTTTTAATAATTCTTAGCTAGCGCTGTCACTTTCTTAACTGTGACATAAGAACAGGATAGCAAATAAAAACATGAGTTGGACGTTTCTAATCTGACGTAAGACGCTTTAAATAAGAACGCTTTAAAAACCACGTCAGAGGCCTATTAGCTGTGCTACAATATGCATCACGCCTTTATCTCTAATAGGGTAGGCAGAGCGTAAACGACCTAAACAAAGGTCATTCCGCCGCGTCTGACAAAGTTTAGAGGATAATTTATGATAAATTTGTAGGTATATTGCTGTTGTGACAGGTTGTCAGCCTAAAGCCTAAATTGCAATAGCAAACCCTTGATTCCTTAGCTGGTTTTTACAGCATGCCCGGGAGGAAATGCAGCTGGCACATTCTATGTTTTTCTCTCGCTTCCAGGCCAGCATGAAAGTCTGTAAAATGTTGTACGGAATTATCATATGTATTAGATGAAAAATAAATTGATCATAAAGAGAAATAGATAATAATAATAATAATAATAATAACCCCCCCATGGGATCACCTTGCCGTGGTGGGGGGGCTTACGGGAAGCAAGGCACTCTAAAGTTCAGCTCTGACCAACATGAGCTACTACCACTCATAAGGTACAGGTCAAACATGTCGCTCACCATGACTACCCTTCCCAACTAACGATCCCAAACCCCCAACCTCATCATGATGGAAGAACGTAAGATGTATAGTCTCCGGCCGCTACCCGGGGGACGCCGGGGCACACCTGGAGCCGGTGCTGGGTGTCTCAGCATGCGAACCACTGGCGGTGGGGGACTGAACAGGCGGGTTCCCCCCGAACAAAATGCTACAGCCGACGTCAACCGTTACCAGATCTTATCACAGGAATCACCCACCGATATTGAAGAACTAAATAATCACAATGGAATACCCCGCCCCCCGCCATATGCTGCGGACTGCCCCTCTCTCTCTGGAGAGGACAACATGTCGTCAGTATCTCAGCTAAGATATAGCTTGAGACCACGATCCACCAAAGGCAGCAGGATATTTCAAAGAAAACAAGTAACTAATACCGATGATAACTCCACATCCCCATCTTCAACCCGTAGTCTTTTCCCATCTCTCCCATCAATGAGGCCATCTTACCGCTCATCCCGATCAACTTCAGTAACTAGTAGTATACTGCAGGAGGATTTTGCACAGGAGGCAAACTTTATTGCTAACCCAGTGCCCACCACCAGCAGTCAACGTACGCGTAACAGATGGAGTCCCGAAATGAATGAATTCATCCTGCGTACTTATTTGCAACTTACTTTATTAGACACAGACCTTAAAGCATATCTACCATTGTTACATACTAAATTCATAGAAAAATTTCCGGAACGACATAACGTTAGCAGACAGAGAATAGGTGACCAGCGAAGAGCAATTGTTAACAAGAAACTGATACCACAAGAGTCTATAGACAGAATTTATAGAGAAGTTCAAATGGAAACACAAGCAATGCAAAACAATACCTTACATAATACTACTATCTCAAGCACAAACACTTTCAATACTCAACCCACATCCACACAGAACATACGCAGAAATACTCAAACCTCTTATGCATCACTCACTCAGACACGACAAAGGATGGCTTGGAATAATGAGATGAATGAAAGAATAATGAAAGCCTACTACAAAGTCACCAGACTTGAGTCGGATCCCACAGGATATAGAAAATCTGTACATCAAGAATTTGTAAAAACATTCCCGAATTATGAACATTTGTCCGAACAAAGAATTGCTGATCAAAGAAGAGCCATAATCATGAATAAATACATTACCAGTGATAGACTAAACGTTTTACGAGAAGTAGTTTCAAATGAAGAAAACTTTACAATAGAACAGGATAATCATGATCAACCTAATACTTATTCTGATACACAGACAAATATATTATATGGATTCAATTTAACTCTGCAAGACAGCCAGATGCCTGTAACATTAGATATTGTTAACACTGACTCAACCATAACTCAATCAAATGACTTACCTAACCTTGCAGAAATTAGTACAGATACACAAACTGAAACTGCCAGAAAATATAATATCTCAAGTTTAGAAAAACAACAAATGAGTCAAAAATTCCAAGAAATACTGAACCGATTTGATAAAACCGACCCTACACTGCGGCCCTTTATACCGAAACAAAAAACATCAAGAAAATTTGCTGAAATAGTAGACTATATAAACACTCAGATACTACCAAATTACATCTCAAAGGAAACTACCTTCGAAACCATCCACACTTTTGTATATTGTACAGCATATACAGCAGCTTCTTGTAATGGAGCTAAAATTAGAGATATTCTCCCAAATGAACCTAAAACACCGGCAAGAGCTGAAATTGAAATACCTGCATGGCAAAGAAGGCTACAGAAAAAGATAGCAAATTTAAGGAAAGATATAGGAAGATTAACACAATATATACGAGGAAATAGAAGCAGAACTCTTATAGAACATGTACAAAATATTAAAAATACATATAGAATACACTCACAGCACGAAGAACCAAATTTACAGGACACACAATTTTTAGACACTCTTAAACAAAAACTAAATGCAGCCTCTAACAGACTAAATAGATATATTAACTGTACCCTAAGAAAAAAACAGAACACACAATTTAAGAACAACGAGAAACAGTTTTATAGAGCCCTAGAATCAAACTCACAAAACATTCAAACTCAGTCTAACACGTCGAACACCCCCTCATCTGAGGAATTGCACAGTTTCTGGTCTAATATATGGGCCAAGCCAATACAGCATAATGAGAACGCTGAATGGATCCAAAAAGATAAGTTATTATTAAATTCAGTACCAGACATGGAATTTGAATATGTACAAATCGAAATTTTCAAACGCGTTATACAAAAACTGCACAATTGGAAAGCTCCAGGTAATGACCGAATCCACAATTTTTGGTATAAAAAGTTAAGCACAGTTCACCCTATACTGCACAACCACATTAATGAATTTATCAAAGCCCCAGAAACCATGCCATCCTTTATTACTCAAGGTGTAACCTTTCTGATACCAAAAGACGCAGACACCCAAAATCCTGCCAAATACCGCCCAATAACATGTCTACAAACTTTTTACAAAATCCTTACCTCATGTGTAGCTGAACAGATTGACGAGTTTGTTACAAGTAACAATTTGCTGGCGGAAGAGCAGAAAGGCTGCCGTAAAAGAAGTCAAGGATGCAAGGAACAATTAGTCATAGATTCCGTTGCAATGAAACAGGCACTGAAACGAAAAAAAAACTGTGAACACAATGTACATTGATTATCAAAAAGCATTCGATTCTGTTCCTCATAGCTGGCTTCTTCATATATTACGTCATTACAAAATTCACCCTACTATTGTCACATTCTTAGAATACACGATGCATAACTGGCGAACAAAACTTAAACTAGTAAACAATAACAGCAATTTGGAAACAGCAGAAATCCCAATACGAAGAGGAATTTTTCAAGGAGACGCTCTTAGCCCCTTGTGGTTCTGTTTAGCTTTGAACCCTCTATCAAACATGTTAAATACATCCCAACAAGGACTCACTATTACTAATGGAGAGGAACAAACATCACTTACACACCTCCTCTACATGGATGACATAAAGCTATACAGTAACACCTCAGATTCACTCCATCATCTCGCAGACATCATACAATCATTCTCCATAGACATAGGCATGCAGTTCGGCATCGACAAATGTAAAACTTTCACTGTTGACAAAGGAAATATAGTCCCAAACGATTACACTTTAGATTCTGGCTGCCGAATTGGATCCCTAGAACAACATAGTTCATACAAATATCTTGGATTTGAACAGGCTAAACAAATAAACCAAAAAGAATCAAAGACTGACCTCAAAAAGAAATTTAGACATATACTTAACAGCATTCTTAGATCTCAATTCAATTCCCGCAATATAATAAAGGCTATAAATTCGTACGCTATACCTATTCTCACCTACTATTTCGGCATCATTTACTGGTCTCAGGCTGAATTGGAAACCCTCCAACGTGTAATTAACACATCCATGACTGCCCAACGCAAACACCATCCCAGGTCTTGTATCCAGAGACTGACTCTACCTCGGGATGAGGGCGGCAGAGGTATCATTGACATAACTAATCTACATAACAAACAGATTACTACGCTACGGAAGTATTTCCATGACAAGACCGAACATTCCATACTGCACAGTGTAATAGTAAATGTTGATAAACGTTTTACTCCACTAAACCTTTATAATAGAGACAAACAACGTAACGAGCGACTCCTTGACCCTAAAGATAAAATCGCAGCATGGCAGCGTAAATCCCTCCATGGAAAACACCTCCACGACCTGCAGCAAACTCATGTCGACAAAAGTGCGTCGAACGCTTGGCTGCGGCGTGGAGAACTCTTTCCTGAGACGGAGGGATTTATGCTAGCGATCCAAGATCAGGTCATTGAGACTCGCAACTACCAAAAACATATTTGCCGAATCTCTAATTTACCAACAGATACATGCAGAAGATGCCATAGTAGCTCTGAAACTATTCAGCACATCACAGGAGCCTGTAAATCAATAGTTCAAACAGATTACAAGCACAGACATGACCAGGTTGCCTCAATAGTACACCAAAATCTTGCTTTTAAATTAAAACTTGTTACAGAAAAAGTCGCCTACTACAAATATACACCTGAAATTATATTAGAAAACAGCGATTATAAAATGTACTGGAATAGAACTATAATAACCGATCGTACAGTTCATTACAATAGGCCTGACATAACGTTGCTAGATAAAAATAATAAAACTGTTTACTTAATTGATGTAGCTATTTGTAACACCCACAATCTTCTTAAAGCACACACATAAAAAGTTTCAAAATACACAGACTTAGCAATAGAAATTAAATCACAATGGCAAGTCAATACAGTCAAAACAGTCCCAATAATTTTATCAACGACCGGAGTAGTCCCTAAAACCTCACACATCAGTCTCAAAACTCTTGATATTTACCCACAAATCTACACACTTCTACAAAAAGCAGTTATCTTGAACACCTGCAGAATTGTCCGGAAATTCCTCTCTCTAACTTAGTATAATTTCTATGCACTTGGATTCGGCCCGTGCCTTAATTTTTCCTCTTCGGAGAGATACAAAAAAGTATATAAGTATAATAATAATAATAATAACCCCCCCAAGGGATCACCTTGCCGTGGTGGGGGGGCTTAGGGGAAGCAAGGTACAGGTACAGCATAAACTCAGACCAACTGGAGTAATAACCAAATTTTAGGTACAGATATCAGTGTCGCTCAACAAGACTACCCTTCCTAACCAACGATCCCAACCCTCTCCCGATGTATCATCATGGAAAAAAGTCAGAATAGAAGATATAGTCTGCGGCCGCTACCCGGGGGTCACCGGGGCGCACCTGGAGCCAGTGCTGCGTGTCTCAGTATGCGAACCATAGGCGGTGGGGGACTGAACAGGCGGGTTCCCCCCGAACAAAATACTACAGCCGACACAAACCTGAACCCAGATTCATCATCAACTAGTAATAGTAATTTTTCATCTCCTATCTCTTCACCATGTCGAATAGACCAGGTAAATATATTAAACCCCCTATCACACAACTCGTCGACAGAAAGCTTATATCAAACACCAGATTCTTAACCCCACTCTTTCAGCAACCCAAGCAACTCTCGATCTACAACTCTGAGCCCCATGTCAGTGGATGTTGAGCAAGAGGCACAAGCCACAATTATTGCTCCCATTACTGGCACAACCAAACGTGTGCGAAAACATTGGACTGATGATATGAACAAGTTTATATGGCACACGTTTTTGTTGCTCACAGATTTGGATACGAACTAAAAACGTTACCTCGACTCTTTACATGACCAATTCACAGAAAAATTTCCAGGCATGAATGTTAGCAAACAAACAATAGGAGACCAGAAAAGAGCCATAGTTAAGAACAAATTACTTTCAGAAGACACTTTAGAAGCAATAAAAAATGACGTAAAGAAATTATTAGAATCGCAGCTAATAAGCTCAAGACACGATCTGATAACTCCGACACAAGTATCAACATATTAGATGTTGATACTTGTGTTGACCACTCTCAACTAAACAGACGTCGACTTTGCCCTTCAGCTACTCTTACTGGACGTGCTAGGCTACGAAACAAATGGACGGAAGAGCTTCACAGAAATTTACTACGTTGCTATTACTTGGTGACAAATAATTAACAAAACCTTAAAGGGCACCGTAGGCGATTACATATTACATTCTGTGAAACCTATCCAGAGTTAAGTTCCACTGTCTCAGAAAAAAAATTATCCGACCAAATAAGAATCATACATCGTGATAACAGAATTTCGCTTTCTGATAGAGAAAACATCAAAAGACAACTCATACACGAAACACATCTAAATAACGCTCAAGCAAACACCACTTTAGCAGAAACCAGCCCGCACAGCTCGATTCCACCAGCAAACCCTATCTCAGTTCGTGAAACTCAACGTTTGACACCTGATGAGATAAGTAGTCACGAAACAACACCACCACCACCACATGCCTCTTTGGATGTTTTGCAGATCGCATCACTTGCTCCACAATCTGCGACCACCAAAGCCGGTAAACCCAGAATACGTAAGATATGGAGTAATGAAGTAAATACATTTATAATGCGTTCCTCTTATCCTCTTATCTTACAAAATTAGAAACGGACAAGACTATGTACTGCAAATAATTGTATGACGAATTTAAATTACGTTATCCAGACTGGGATGTTTCAGAGCAAAGGGTAGCTGACCAAAAGCGAGCAATAATAAGGAACAGAATATTGTCAGAAGAACAATTAAATAAAATTAAATCTGAAGTAGAATCACAAATAAATACTGACCAGGAAGCGATCACATCGACAAATATAAATACTGATATAATTAACCAACTGAATCTAACCTCGCCTAACATTAACAGATTAGAATCAAATACTGAATCACACTCTCAAAGTACATTTGCCTACACATTTGAACACCAAACATCTTTAAATAATGAAACAAATGAAAACTTATCGGATCAGAATAACATGAACCGATCAGATGAAAACCAAGTACCGCACGATGTCTTAGATTTAATGCAACAAATAGAGTCAACATTAGCTGAATTTTCTCATGTTGATCCCGTTGAAAACCCAAAATTGCCCAGGCTTAAAGAATGTAAACTCTTAAAGGAATAAATTTTTGTATTTAATAACAAAATATTATACAATTTTATCACTCAAGTATCTAACATAAACGACATACACACACTCATTTACTCTAGTGCCACCGTAATTTCGAAGAAATTAGGATATAAAATAGGTATAAACAATAGGATTAGAATCAATAACACTAGAACAAAGCCAGAATGGGAAAAAAGACTAGAAGCAGATATAGAAAAACTACGGGCTGATATCGGAAGACTTTATCAGTACATAAATGGAAATCGATCTAGCAGGCTGGTAATAAAAATAGAACAGATTTATCAAAACACAAAAATACATTCTTCGCACGAAAGAGAAAATAGACGACCGGAAGAATATCTTGACACTCTAAAACAAAAGTTATCTCTCAAAGCATACAGGCTTAAACGATATAAAATAGCTCAACAGAGAAAACAGGATAATAAGTTATTTTCCACAAAGGAAAAAATATTTTATAGGAATTTAAGAACAAACACACAACAGACGGAGAATAGAACTAATTTACCAAACACTGATATACCAACAGAAAATGATCTTAAAGAGTATTGGGCAAAACTATGGGAAACACAAACTACACATAATGAGCAAGCAGGTTGGATAAAAAATGAAGCTGACAGATGGACAGAAATAGAGGAAATGGAGTTTAAAGAGATATCACTTAGTCCTCTCTCTCACCTACTGTCAGTAACTAAAAAAGGCTACAAAATTACTAAAGCCACTTTAATAAGTCATTTCATGTATATGAACGATATCAAATTGTTTAGTAAATCAAAAAAAGAAATTCAGGAACTTATTAAGGTAACCACAGTATTTAGCAAAGATATTAACATGACTTTTGGACTAGAAAAATGTAATGTTCTACATATTCAAAAAGGCAAGATTAAAGAAGGTAATTATACAGATGAAGAAATAAATATACAGGCTATGGACGTTACTGATCTATATAAATATTTAGGTATACAACAGGCAAAATCTATTAATCATACACAAATAAAGAAAGATATAGGAACTGAATATATAAGAAGAATAAACTTAATTTGCAAAAAGAAGCTCTATGGTAAACACCTAATAAAAGCGATAAATACTTACGCTATTCCAGTCTTAACGTACTCCTTTGGTATTATCAAATGGTCACGCACAAATATAAATAATCTGCAAATTAAAACAAGGACAACCCTCACTAAGTATAAATATTTACACCCCAAATCCGCAATTGAACGTATGAGTATAAGTCGAGTAAAGGGGGGTAGAGGTATGATAGACTTGAACCTATTGTGGGAAAGTCAGGTGAAAAGACCAAGTGATGAATACACGGAACTATAAGAAATACATACTGAAAGAAAGAATAGACAATGACTTATGTAGGAAATGCAATAGACAACCGGAAACAATTCAGCACATTACAGGCGCTTGCGCAAATTTAGCACAAACTGACTATACTCACCGCCATGACCAGATTGCGGCCTATGTACATCAGAAATTAGCTATAAAACACAAATTCGTTACTGGAAAATGTGATCCATATTATAACTACTCTCCAAAACCCGTATTAGAGAGTGCCAATGCCAAGATGTACTTTGACCGCGCCATACTCACAGACAAAACCATTCACTTCAATAGACCTGACATTACCTTACTTATAAAATCTACTAAAACGGCATACCTCATTGACATAACTGTACCTAACACGCATAATATTCGGAAATCTATTACAGATAAACTAACAAAGTATGAAGATTTAAAGCAAGAGATACAACGAATTTGGAACCTGGAAAAAGTATATATTGTACCATTGGTGATCTCTACTACCGGAGTCATCCCCAAACAACTTTTTGCTAGCCTGAAACTTTTAGATTTGCCCAAAAGTACACATATAACAATGCAAAAAGCTGCGATTCTAAACACATGTCGAATCGTAAGAAAATTTCTTGCTTCTGAAAGCAACATAACATAGATATACCCAACAGTGTCACTTGACACAGTCCGTGACACTGGACGTTTGCCCCAGAAATGGGAGAAAAAATAATGTAACAAAACCAAATAATAATAATAATAAATTCTTCCATGCTGGCCTGGGAGCGAGAGAAAAAAAATCTTCCATGCTGGCCTGGGAGCGAGAGAAAAACATAGAATGTGCCAGCTGCATTTCCTCCCGGGCATGCTGTAAAAACCAGCTAAGGGATCCGAGGGTTTCAGTATATTGTAATTTAGGCGATGGGCTGACAACCTGTCACTACAGCAATATACTTACAAATCTATTTTAAATAACCCTCAAAACTTTGTCAGACGTGGCGGAACGACCTTTGTTTGGGTCGTTTACGCTCTGCCTACCCCATTAGGGATAAAGACGTGATTATATGTATGTATGTATAATAATAAATTTATTTCATAAAATTTGTTTACAGTTATTACTTACGGACTAATATAAACTACAAAATTACTTATTATTTCATTAAATTATTTGCTAGAAAATAAAAGGAATGTAAACAATTGGCCATATAATTATAGTTGCTACTTAACATATATTAGATCTGAAAATTAGTGTTTCGATACCTAAACTAAGTAAATATTTACCTGTATCTTAGGTATCTCACACTAGTAATAAAAGATGATATTTTTTTTGTAACAATGGACAAATATTAATGAAGAATATACTAATTACTAATTTACTCTTATAAATTAGTGTTAGTTTTTTTCTTAATTCTATGTGTTAGTAGACAGTAAATAAGTTAGGTATATAATACTTTAGGTAACTACCAAAAGAAGTTCTTCAGTGTCTTCATAAGTTTTACCTATGAGCCACTTTTGTATGGACTTCTTACATGGATTTTTGTGCAAGGGATAGAGATCTAGGATGCGATTTAGCTTGTTATAGAGATGAGTGCCCAGAAAACAAAAGAATTTATTTGCTTCTTTAGTTCGAAAACTGTCTTGTCTGCAGACCATATCTGCTCGTCTTGTGTTGGCCACAAAAGACGGGTCATAAGGTGTAAGTAAATGTTTTTTAATGACAGTTTCCTGGATAAACGATTGCCGCACTGAGAGTACGGCGCATTTGTTAAGAAGTTCAGCGGTTGGGAAGAGGTACGGTCGGAAAGTAGCAACTTTTAAAACAGCTCTTTGTGCTCTTTCTAATTTGATTGTTGTGGTTTTATTGGCACCACCCCAGGATGTTATACAGTAAAGCAGCAGTGACTGACAGAGTGCGAGGTAAACTGTCTTCAAAAAACTTTGACTAGCCGCATGCCTCAAGTTTTTAAAGACAAAGATTAACTTTCGTACTCTACCTGTAAGAGCTTCAATGTGCGCTTTAAAGTTTAAGTGGTTATCTATAATAACACCTAGGTATTTAATTGTTATGGTTGAGCTTAATTATGGACAGTTGCAAGTTACAGGGTTTCGTAGTAAACAATTGTGGGCTATTATGTTGTACATATGTAACGGTAGCTGAGTATGGGATCTATATGAGTATGTCATGAACTTTGTTTTGTCAGCGTTCAGAGTCAAGGCATTTTCTCTAAGCCACTGATTGACCAGATCAAATCCCTTTTGCGCTCGTGCAAAAGTAGCGCGCCAGTTTTTATCACTAAAGATTAGTACTGTGTCATCAGCGTAGGAGATCAGTTTGCCATTCGGTAAATGTAAAAGACATAAGTCGTTGATGTAGATGAGAAATAGTATAGGTCCTAATATACTTCCTTGGGGAACCCCGTATTCTAGGGGTATTTCGTCACTTACTATATCACCTATTTTAACTCGTGTCCTGTTGGTCAGATAGTCTTTGAGTAGTTCATGCTGAAGACCCCGAATTCCAAGTCTGTCAAGTTTGTTTAAAAGTAGAGGAATAGAAACTGTATCAAATGCTTTTGCAAGGTCAAGGAATACAGCCAAGCATTTCTTTTGAGAGTCTAGTTTTCTAGTAATATAGTCAGTTAGTTCATGAACAGCGTGTTCTGCGGACCTTCCAGATCTAAAGCCATGTTGCGTATGGGCTAGTAGTTTATTAGCTTCTAAATACTTAACAAGCCTTTTTTGTATTAATCTTTCCAATAGTTTAGAAAGAGAAGGAAGTATCGCAATCGGGCGATAATTATTGACAACGCTTTTATCACCACTTTTATGTATGGGTTGGACGACGGCCCTTTTCAGTGCATTGGGAAATATTCCTTCTGAGAAACAAAGGTTGAAAATGTATGTCAAAGGCTGTATTATATAGTCTTTATAGGTTTTTAGAAATGAACAAGATATCCTGTCTATACCAGTTGCACAGTCATTTCTCAAAGTCAAATTTAGTCTCTCAATTTCAGATTCGTCTGTAGTAAGTAGGGTAAAAGAGTGTAATTGGGAAGTCTGGGTGTGTAAATTCGGTCGTCGATAGTCTGTAGTAAGTGTTTTGGCTCTTTCAGCTAGAGTTTTACCTACGTTGGCAAAGTATGTATTTGCTATATTTACGGATTGCGCAGCATTTGCTGAATTCGCTATTAGAGCTTGTGCTGGTATTTTAATTTTAGTTATGTCAGTTACGTTTTTAATGGCATGCCACAACTGTTTTTTATTTTGACCCGCTTTATTTATTTGCTCTCTGTCATACAGCCGTTTCAGTTTTTTTATTAGGCTATTGCAAAAGTTGCGATAGCGGTAATAGGTCGTTTTTAGAATCTGGTTGTCCGGTGTTTGTTTATGTTTTTTATGAAGTTTATCCCGATTTCTAATACAGCGCAGAATTCCAGGGGTGATCCACGGTCTTAAAATTACATTGCGTCGTTTCATTAATACCGTTTTTGTATTGTCATCAATAATAGTCGTCAGTGAGGTAATAAGAAAGTCCGTAGCTAAATTTGCATCGGTCATGTCAAATATTGGGGTCAAATCCAACTTTTCGAGGTCGTGTGCTGCAGAGTTGTAATTTAGTTTTGTGCATTTAAAGGTCATATGTGTACTAGTGTGAGTATTTTGCATGCTCAGCACTACTGCATTGTGATCAGTCAATGTTGATGATAAAACTAATGTTTTGAGGGGATAAGTTGTTTTGGCTAAAATGTGGTCTAAGCAGATGTGGTCTGGTTAGGATAATGCAGGCAGAATCAGCTGATTGTCTAGAACAAAAATCATTCCGGGGTTCGGAGGGCACGTCGGTCCCAGTCGCTGTCTTTGTTAGTGGTCGTTACACAAAAACCACGTCTGTGGTCGATCGACTCGAAACCCACACGTCAGAAGAAGATATAACATTTACATTCATAAGGATTATAAAGTTTAATTAAAATTGGAGGTATATTTTTGGGACAGCTACTTTTATGTTTAATTTCAGTCGTACGTTTTTAAATACTTATTTTACGAGAATTTTCCAGCAATTTTATTGTTATAATCATATGGGCTTTACTTTTTATTTTACATTACAAATTATTTCAATAAACTCATTGAAATATGGACTGTATTTGATGTGCAGTGCAAACCATGGCACACTTAATATCGTTCCCGGCGTGCCCCAACACTTGCACGCCAGCGGATTGGGGCGGTTTATATTAGGACAGTTGTAAGTACAGTGTCTAGGTTGTTAAGTTGGCTTTCAAGTTGACGTTTACAGGGTTCCAGTACTCGGTTCTATTTTGATACAAGTTGAAAGGCAACTTGATTTCAACTTGAAAGCCCAGTGGCAGAACCGTTTACACGTTTCCACTTACCAACTATACTAAACAGCTTGAACCGTTTAGACCGGCCTTAATGGACGGCAGTCAATCTGCAATACAAGAGGCTGAATTTTGGGCCGCTACGATGTAATATCTCATTTGCCATTGACACTCTAAGAAGAATTGCAATATTTCACTTTTATATTAGCAAACTGCTGGCATAAAATTTAATTTTACATAGCTAACAGCCATTAATAATGGCTTTAAATAATGACAAATATTTATTCTAATTAACTCAAAATGCTATATTTATGAAATACACGTATTAAAAGGTTTGCGAAGCACTAAATTCGAGTGTGAATGACTTGTAGTATAAAATTTATGTTTTAAATTTACAACACCAAATGTACATTTGTCATAATAATCATAAATCTACCCTTAAGTTCTGCGAAGGTTTACTTACATCATCATCATCTCCTTAGCCTTATCCCGTATCTCACGGGGTCGGCTTCCTAATCTAGGGGATTGAACGAGGGTACTGATTTTTACACAGAGCGACTGCCATCTGACCTCCGCAACCCAGAAGGGAAACCAGACCCAATCCTAGATTAGGTCAGAGTTTTCAAGCCGCCAATGCTTAGCACTGGCCTCTGATATGGCTTAACGACTAATATCTACGGTATTAAACGATATTAACCGGGACCAACGGCTTAACGTGCCTTCCGAAGCACGGAAAAAGCGCCGAATAAACGTACATATGAAATTGGAAAACCGAAAAACACATTGGTACGTGGTGGGATTTGAACCACGTCCTCCCGCTCAGGAGGCAGCGGCCCTATCCACTACACCATCGGGCTCTCAGGCTTACTTAAGGCTTACTTACATGATCCCGTCATATATAATGACGTAGCTAGTTAAGCTGTTTCACCAATACAACCAAATGTTCATACCGTATGTTTTGTATACAGACAGATAGTCCCATCTTTGCGGAGATCAGATGGCAGTCGCTCTATGTAAAAACCAGTACTCTCGTTCAATCCCCTACATTAGAAAGCCGACCAAATGTTCATACCGTATGTTTTGTATACAGACAGATAGTCCCATCTCTCATACCCACTAGGTTGGCTGGAAGAGATCTCTTATAGAGATAAGCTTGCCTTTGCTTTAATTTTAAGATTTAATCAATGTATTGAAATTTATGCAATAAAGAATATATAGATGTGGTGTTTAGGGTGGGATGGGATCTACCTTCCTAGTGGTCCAGCCCGGGCAACGGCAACACAGGCTTGCCTGTGAATAAGCCCGGCTGAACGATCCCTGCTAAGCGGTAGTAGGCTCCGCAAGGGGCCGCCTGGCTCGCGACCACCCTCTCACCGAAGTCCGGCGCCAAACAGCTTGCTGTGTTCCGTCGTCGCGTGAGATTGCCAGTGCCATAACAGGCATCTTCTGGGTGAGCTCGCACCATCGTCGACTCTGTCACGGTCATTTCTGACCTAATGTCTAGAGTCAAGAGCAAACCCATTTCAAATAAAAAAAGATGTATGTAAATAGATAGATAGATAAATCCTTTATTTCAGTACTAACACGACACATTACAACAGAGCAATAGAACATTACACTACAAAAAAAACATCCATACCAAATATAATGTGCTTAACTAATTATTGAATAGGTAGCTCTACTTCTTCCATGCTGGACTGGGAGTGAGGTTCTTCCATACTGGACTGGGAGTGAGCGAAAAACATAAAATGTGCCAGCTGCATTTTCTCCCGAGCATTCTGTAAAAACCAGCTAAGGGATCTAAGGGTTTCAGTATATTGTAATTTAGGCGACGGGCTGACAATCTGTCACTACAGCAATATACATTCAAATTTATCTTAAATAACCGTCAAAACTTTGTCAGACGTGGCGGAACGAAATTAGTTTAGGTCGTTCACGCTCTGCCTACCCCATTTAGGTATAAAGGTGTGATTGTATGTATGTAACTCTAGTCAGTAACGTACGATCCTGTAGCAGGTGGTATACAGGTAAATAATAAAATTGTTTATTTTCTCACAAATCTTATACCTACTAACTTATATAAAGCCCGTATTTATGATCAGTATTTGAGACTGACAGCGAGTTTAAGTTCGTATCAGTAATGTTATTTCAGTACATTATGAACTGTCAAATCCATACTTAATACTGCTCTCAATCTTGAGATCGCTTTGTAAATACGGACCTAAAATACAAATACGTAAAATTTTCTATTGAGTCTATAAATAATGGGTATTTTTGTGAAGTGTGAGACTGGTGCCAAAACTAAGTATTTTAAAAAACCTGTACATAGGCCTGTAATTGTAATGCGCACTTCAGATTGATAGCCAGTTTGAGTTTGTATCAGAAATGTAATTTCAGTACAAAATGGCTTCTGAAATCCATACTTAATATTGCTCTCAATCTTGAGATAGCTTTACAAATACGAGCCTAAGTAACTAAACCCATTGCATCATACCTAAATATAGATAGTTAAGCAATCGATACACCTCGCTCCGCTAACTACTGTAAACGCCGCCTTGAAATATACAGACTTCTTCTTCTGTCGAGTGGGTATCGACTTTATCGACCCGATGAACCCTTGTGTCAGAGTTTTTAAACCGCCTAGTAGCAGAACTATCAGGCCTCTGACATGGTTTGAGTAACGACAACTATCAAAGACAGTGACCGGGACCGACGGCTTAACGTGCCCTCCGAAGCATAAAAAATCTTTTTTTCGGACAATCAGGTGATTCATCCTGCAATGTCCTAACCAAACTGGGGAAATATTCACAAAGTGATTTATTTTCAAATATCAACTTTGTGTTTCCCCCCTGGGTATCGAACCCAGGACCTCCGGATCAGGAGTCCATGGCACTAGCCACTAGACCACGGAGGACCACCTTATACTCTAAACTTTATCATTATCACCTTGTCTCGTAAATGAACTTGTAAAAGTCTCATACAACACCTACTGTCAGATCAAAAGACTATAAATATCATCGAATTCAACATGCGTGTTAATACGACTGAATACATTCAAAACTCTTATTCTTGTAAATATCGAACGTATTACTCACGAGTGGAAAATTAAAGTTAAAGGTCAGACCACACTAGAACGTAGCTGCAGCGGCGTGGCGCGGCGCGGCATTGCGCGACAAATAATGGTTTGTATTAAAATGTATGAGATGTATCGCACTGCAGCTGCATCGGCGCGGCACGGCGCGGCACGGCGCGGCACGGCGCGGCACTACGCGACAAATGATACCTTGTATAAAAATGTATGAGATGTATCTGACCGCAGCGGCAATGGCAGTACATTTGTCAGTTTTTGCCGCGCCGTACTGCAGTGTCGCGCCGTGTCGCGCCGTGTCCGTCCTAAGTCAAAGTCAAATCATTTATTTCCAAATAGATTCCTAAGAACCCTTTTAGAAAGTTTCAATCGAATCGATTACAAAGAAAATTATATCTATGTCACAAAATAAAATTAAAATATATCACAATGAAGAAGAAGCATGAGAAATTCGCACTTTGCGCCTTTCCTTCGTTTTATCTTACTATTATTTTTGGCCTTTCTTTTGCACAAAATAGGGTTGGTGACCGCAATGTGTGCCAATTTCTTGGGCTTCACTGAAATATCAGAGCTACATACATCTTTGTCACTTGTATAGTCACCTCACTAATAACAATACCTAGTGCGGTCTGATCTTAATAGTGAAGATTTCTCAATTTATTCTGCGTTCCATATTTTCAGCTCTTTCAAGTCATAGAGCTATCCAGCAAGTTAGACCTACGCTTTAATTTTAATTAGTATTCATTCATACATGCATTTTATTAATATCTATATGAGAGTTTTACTGTTTATTTATTTTTAGCCCAAAGTACTGCTAAGTACTACAATATGTAATACGTAGCGCAGTGCTAAAACGTTTGTGCTACAACGTTTGGTAGATAATGAAATGTTATTTAAAAAAACAAATATATGTTCTATGAAACATGGAGGTTGACTAAACAGAATATGCACAAAATTAAGGTAGTGCAATGAGCTATGGAACGTTCTATGTTAGGCATCTCTCTCGTTGATCGCGTACCCAACGTCGAGATTCGACAAAAAACAAAAGTTGAAGATGTAGGTAAGCCATTAACGAGATTAAGGTGCGGGACACCTGGCTCGACGGGATGACGGACGGTGGACCAAAGCAGTCACAGAGTGCTGGACAAGAGGAGCGATAATGCCAGTAGCACAGCTCGGACACTCCTAACTATCATGTAATTTTGGTCACTCATCGACAGACGGCATGTTGCACTTGGCGTGTGTTAGTGTGCGTGTTATAAGGGTTGACAAAATTTGTTATACCGGTCATAATCATCACTTGATTAATCTGGTTCTTGATTAAACCAAGGTTTTTAAGTAGTTCACTGTAACTGAATAGTTAGAATAGATTAGGTTGCATATTTTGTATAAATTAACTTACCGTCTCTCATCGCCGTGGAATCTAATAAAACTCCTATTGGAGTCATATCTTGTGGTAGAAAGACATCCGTACACGGAACAGTATCTAATGTCTCATCTTTGGAACACGAAACTTTATTATTTCCGTTACACTGGGAAACATGCGCGCGCTATACCCGCTAAGCGTACGCTCAATGTGGCCCACAATCCGGCGCGGAGTGTGACGTATGTCGGACTGGGGAAGGGAGGTGAATGTCAATGCTGTATGTAGTACTATTATATATTCTGTGCCAGTAGGCAGACCACTAGCCCGATGGTCCGACGACATCGTCAAATTCATTAGCGCAGACTGGATGAAACTAGCACAGGACCGTGAGGAGTGGGCAGTAGAGAAGAACCAGTGCGAATGTGGTACTTCCCCACAAACAATGGCACATCTATTGTCTTGCCGCGCGTGCCCTTCATCTTGCAAGCAAGAAGACCTGTACAACGCCTGCAAATTAATATCAAAACGCTTAACGATCGACACGACAAGAAGAAGTAGAGAAGAGGCCTATACCCTGCAGTGGGTGGATGTGGGCTGAAGATAAATATGTTCTATGAAGCCAGAGGGTGATTGAATTATTTTCATAGATTCCAAGTACCAAACTGATCATTTTTTCAAATATTTTATGAGTGAATATGCGACTACTGGTAAAAGTTTTTAGTTTAGTATCAAATCAGAATCAAAACTAATCAAATCAATATTATGGAGGTCAAAGTAAGTAGTTAAATGTTTTCAGTTAGCAAATTGATAAGCTACTTGTGGTCAGCCAAAGTTTTCACATTGGTCAGCAGATAATGTAATTTCGGAGTAGTATAATACCACTACGTAGTTAGTTTGAGTTTATAGTTTTGTTAGGCACATGGCAAATAGCAAAAGGCGAGGCGGCGGTGAGGCGGAGGCGAGGCGCTGTCATTTTACAAGAGGCAAAAGCTCTGCTTAGATGCATTAAACATTTAAAGAACTCTTACTTGTAAAAAATTATGAACTTTAACATTTATGGAATTTAAAGTTTTTGCAATTTTGACATTTTCAGACTATGGTGTAGTAAGATAATTTTGAGCACTTTTTACTAATCAAAATACGTCTAAACGCCTCGCCTCCGCCTCGCATGCGCCTCGCCTCCACCGCGTCACCGCCTCGCCTCCGCCTCGCATGCGCCTTACCTCCACCGCGTCGCCGCCTCGCCGCTTGTCAATTTATTTGATAGCTTTTCCATAGAATAACTGTCAAAAGTGACAAAAGGCGCGCCTCTTTGGCGCCGCTTGGCCGCCTCTGCCTCGCCTTTGTCTCACCACCGCCTCGCCGCTTCTTATTTGCCATGCACCTTAGACGTCGCTTTTGTAATTTTTGAAATTGTGTAAAAGGCAATAAATTTTACGATATACAGGGTGTAAGAAACAGCTTCCCACATAGATAGTACTTATAGGGATGGTTCAATCAGCAAAATCGAAAAACTTAAAAAAACAAACTGAATTTTAAATACTATTACTTCCTCATACAATTTGTCTGATCGAGGTAATTTTGTATGGGAAAGTATTTTTTTTATTTACTGTAAGAATTTTCTCGTGTTGTTAAGTGTTATTAACTGAGCAACGCTTATTTTATTAGTTTGTGGGAAGTTTGTCCTCGCAACCAATACTTGTACCAAAATCTCGACTAAATTTTCAGTTCTCCTACCTCTTTCTTATTGCTGTCAAATGAAAATGACAAAGCTTAAATTAATTTAGCTGGAACCCTCGTCGAATGTGATACTTTATTACAACCAGGAAATTACATTTTAAGTAATTCATTCCTAGACAAAGCTGGAGCTAAGTGCCGTCATTTAACTACATTTAATAAAACCGTCACGTTTGCAATTTTAATGCCTCTGGTTCTGTGGTATAGTCGTTTGAAACTTGGACTCTTAATCCGAAGGTTTAAATAAGAATAAGAAAAAAAACACATACATACATACATACATAAATCACGCCTTTATCCCTTACGGGGTAGGCAGAGCGTTTAACGCCTCGTAAAAGGCGCTTTCGCCACGTCTGACAAAAAATGAGGGCAATTTTAGATTGTAATATGTATTGCTGTAGTGACAGATTGTCAGCCCATCGCCTAAATTACAATACACTGTAACCCTCGAGTCCCTTTTGCTGACTTCAACAGCATGCCCGGGAGGAAGGGCAGCTGGAACATTCTATGTTTTTCTATCTCTCCCAGTCCAGCATGGAAGTATAAAAAAAACACGATGTATTGAAAACCTCCTCCTTAATTTTTTTGGAAGTTAGATAAAAAAGGAACGCACAAAAATAATATAGGCATAACTAATAATATTTAACCTAATCTCCTAATGTCCTCCGACCGTTTTCGGTCATGGCGACCGCTGTCAACTCCTGTATTAATATTTATGCAAGTATGTACAGTACTGGGCCATTAATTATACTCATCGACATTTGAGAAAGTGACAGTGACATTTGCCATCCGTGGTACAAGTGCGACATAGATACATACATACATACATATAATCACGCCTTCATCCCTAATGGGGTAGGTAGAGCGTAAATGACCTAATTAATGGTCGTTCCGCCACGTCTGACAAAGTTTTGAGGATTATTTAAGATACATTGAGGTATATTTCGCTGTAGTGACAGGTTGTCAGCCCATCGCCTAAATTGCAATATACAAAAACCCTCGGATCCCTTAGCTGGTTTTTACATCATGCCCGGGAGGAAATGCAGCTGGCACATTCTACGTTTTTTCTCTCGCTCCCAGGCCAGCATGGAAGTAACGACATAGATAACCCTCTATCAAGCCGAACTTAGCCAATGTGCAACATTAATATCGCTGTATGTATACTTTCATGCAGTCTGCGAAATTCAATAATTTTGTTAAAAATACTTCAATTTACTCAAAATTAACCCAATTTTACATCTCGGTTCGTCCCTGCATCTACAGTCATTTAAGGCTAGTGCCATGGTTTCCTGATCTAGAGGTCCTGGGTTCGATTCCTGGGGGGAAACACAAAGTTGATATTTGAGAATTTATCACTTTGTGAATTTTTCCTCAGTTTGGTTAGGACATCGCAGGCTGAATCACCTGATTGTCCGAAAATAAAAAAAAAGATTTCGTGCTTGGGAGGGCACGTTAAGCCGTCGGTCCTGGTCGCTGTCTTTGATAGTTGTCGTTATTCAAACCATGTCAGAGGCCTGATAGTTGTGCTACTAGGCGGTTTAAAAACTCTGACACTAGGGTTCATTGGGTCGATAGACTCGATACTCACTCGACAGAAGAATAAGTCATTTATAAAGATTAGGAAAGGAATATTAAGTGACTTTGTAAGTAGGAAGATAACAAATAATATGCATTTCTTTGTTAAATGTTTCAAAAGAAAATGAAGGGAGTCATTTATTTCCTGTGAAAGATAAATTTCCCTCCGTCTCCGTAATTGACTTTATGTTTATCAAAAAAAACAGAATGTTATAACATTACATTATATTCATACCACGATCGTGTTTTATTTAAATCTGAGTTATTGTATTAAGGACGTATAAATAAATAGTAAAATAAAGTAAAATGGGATGAAAGAATTTGGTTTGATAAATAATATACAAGTCTTTACAAAATACAAGTTTATTCAAATATTTTCTTTATTTACAATGTTTGGAAATATTCACAAAATACGTCTGTGACGTTAGCCTTAGTCTATTACAATTTAGCCTAAATATATTTTTACGACTGACAATAATATAAATACATATTTAAATTCATAAAGACATGACATTAAAGTCATTACAAAAAGAAACACAATAATTTTTATTATAATGTAAGTAATTTTTATATTTAAACTCATTATTATATTTACAAACACATTGGGTTCGATTCTAGATGCCGCCGGCTAAAGCTAAAATTAAAATCTACCTGTCACTTTCAGACAAAAAAACGACAGGAGATCTATCAAGTTTTTCACCTTTCCTTATAATATATATGGGAGAACCCGAAAAAATAACACCTAGATTACGTAGCAGTCCCCGAAAGATACGGGATAAGGCCATGGAAGATGAGTGACAGATAGATTTTAATTTTAGCTTTAGCCGGACAATGGTCATCTAGAATCGAGCCCATTGTATACCTACCTACGTATGTTTATACTACCTTCTTCCTACTTATATTTTAATTTTATCCAAAAAGCAAACCTCTCAAATTCTTATCGCTTTAACAGAGTATTAAAAACTTACGCTTTCTTCGACTGTCGCTTTGAAGAGTTTAGGCTGGCATGCATTCCGAAACACAGATGTACCATAAAGCCTCTTCTGCCGTGCCTTTGATGTTTTCGAAGCCTTCTTATATACGTAACTACGGAGTGCACCAAACAAACTCTGACACAAATGAAGTATACCAGTTACCTAATGCCATACGATAAATATATAATCATAATATAAATAACCAGGATGTCTAGGATTTAAGAATCTTAAAGCTACCGTTATTTTCACTGGTAGAGCTCAGAGATCTGTCTCGAAGTCAGATTATGGCGGGAGAGCCGTGGCAAGCTAGGCTAGGTTTTGTGTTGAAACGAGTACATTTTTTCTTGGCGTGCTTTAATAGGCTCGATTCTAGATTTGCCGGCTAAAACTAATTTTAAAATCTATTTGTCACTTTCAGACTAAGAACTTTGGAAAAGGACAAGAGATCTATTCTCTCCAGTTTTTTATTTATAGTCGGTGGTTTTATGCGTTACCTGTCATTTTTGACCGCCGTCATATGATATTGCGGTTACAATTGACAGAAATACTGGGGAAACGTGCAAAAGCGCGTCTAAATCTAGCGGACAAAGTGTAAAACCATGAAGTATAAATCGCCTGTCCTTCTTCAAATTTATCATTTTGAAAGTGATAGAAAGATTTTAATTTTAGCCGGTGGTATCTAAAATTAAGCCCATTGAATCAAATCAAATATTTATTTATTTCATAACAATGCACATAATGTTACAAATTTATAACTATAAACTTAAAATATGATATATTGTTGACCAATTATTAATTCAGGTAGACGATTATTTGTGCACCTCACACTAGGCAAGGCCTGTCACGTGGGTGCCGTAACACATCAATACGTGTAGGTTCATGTACGGTGCAACAACTTTAAGTTGATTAAAAATGATTGCGCACCCTCCTTCATATACAGGCTAAAAATCACCGATAAATGAATCCTTATTCTCTTATTATTATAAAAGTGACAAAACTAGTTTTGTCAGAAACATACAGTAGGATCTGGGATAACTATTTTCTACCAATTTCCATTCAATAGACCAGCTTTTTTCACAATCATTCTCAAAACTTTCAGCATGTTTTCAATTATATCAATTATTATTTTTATAATAATACGCGTACGTAGTTAATTATTTCAAAATGAAATACAGATTTACAGATTGGCAATTGGATTGGAACAGGGTATTACGGATATAATCAAAATAAATTGATCGGTTATTAATCTCTGAATGTAATCAATGTAAATAAGCTTTAGTATAGGAATGAAATTACATTAATATAGTTATCTGGCCACGTGTATTTTTAATTTAATTGTACGGAAAATAATATAGACACTGCAGTAAATTAATTAAGTACTTAAACTGTGGTGATCAAGCGATTTGATTCTGATTTTTTGGTTCTTAATCCGGAGGTGTCCGATTTGAATATCACGGAGGATTAAATAACTATTTTTTTCAATTATGATAACACTCAAACATTATAAAAGCTACTAATAATTGTTTTTTTTGTGAAGATACAGAGTTACTTAAATATAAGATGTGTTAATATAAATATTTACATTTAACATATATTTACCACCATAACAAAGAAATATAATTTGTTATTGGGCTCGACTCGAGAGATATGCCAGCTAAAACTAAAATTAAAATATATTTGTCGCTTTCAGACTCAAAACATTGGAAAGGACAGGAGATCTATTATCTCCGGTTTTTGATTCATAGTCGGTGGTTTTCTGCGTTATCTGTCATTTGTATCCGCCGTCATATGATATGGCGGATAAAATTGACAGAAATACTGGGGAAACGTGCAAAAGCGCATCAAAATCTAGTGGAAAAAAACCATAGAAGATAAATCGGTTCTTTTTAAATTTTATTACTTTGAAAGTGACAGATAAATTTTAATTTTAGTTTAAACCAGCGGTATCTAGAAATGTGCACGTTTAAGTTTAAGAGTTGTGTTTTTGTAAATAAACTTTTACTGCCTCCAAAACCTGTAAGAATTACTTATGCAAATGTATAGAGATATTAATAATCTTCACTCTCAACGTCCGTATTCGTATCAACTTTGTTATACTCTTTGTTCTCGAAAGCTAGTTGGTCCTCGTTGTTGTTACTACCAGTACCTCCCACTGGTTTGAGGATGCTTTTCGTGCAGGGTTACTTAGAGCCATATTTTTAATCAGCTCTCATTAGTGACAGCGAGTTTGAGTTCGTGTCAGAAATGCCATTTTATTAAAAACTAGCTTGTTAAATTCATACTTAATATTAGTCTCGAGTTTGTGATGGCTTCATAAATACGGGCCTTTAAAAAAAGATGTGTGAATATAAATATTTACATATACCGTAACAATTTATAAATTAACAAATTATAATTTGTTTTTGAGAGTTTAACTAATACTATAGCTTATATTTACCTCATATTTTCTACAGTCTATTTTGAAACATCTAAAACCCAAAAGCATTACTTATGCAAATGTATAGAGATATTAATATTGATATTGTTATCTTCACTCTCAACGTCCGTATTCGTATCAACTTTGTTATACTCTTTGTTCTCGAAAGCTACTTGGTTCTCGTTGTTGTTACTAGCAGTACTTCCCACTGGTTTGAGGATGCCTTTCTTCTTTTCAACGAAGTAGTCGTCCTTCCATTTCTGGCTGCAGAGCGTCATGGTTTCGCCGTAGCTACACCTAGGAAAAAACAAGAATAGAATTTGAATATTGGGTAAAAAGCTAGATAGTTTTGATAATAATCGTAATTATAAGTATATTTTTTGCCAATTAGCGTAAATAAATTATATGTACCAGGTGTAAGGGACAGCGTCCCGCAAACTGATAGGGGTTCAGTCAACGAAACTAAACAATTGTCTGATCGAGTTGAACATTTTGTACGGAAAAGTCTTCTTTTTCACTTCCTGAAAACAAAATCCTGCTGATAGTTATCCAATGTCGTTAACACCCGCTGTCCCTTACACCCGGTATATATATTAATTTCTATCATAGCTGCCACCGACTACTTATTTTGTGATATATTTAGTACTGTGATATATCTAAGGCGATTCGCACAGTGCCCGGCGCTTTTTTGCGAAAGCAGATATTTTCTATGGTTTTATTGTTTAACACACTCGCTCAGACAATATCTCACAGTGGCCGACAACTCGTCACTACAGTAATACACAGTCCTATTTCCATTATTGATGCTCTGCCTACAGTTTGTCTTTATGTAAGCCTACAAAAAGGGCAACCAATCAAATATTTTTAAATCGGATGAGATTCGAAGAGTATTTTATTTGCTACGTGCTCTCAGCTCTATTTACTGACTTACTTATTACTGTTGCTACCTACACTTCTCTCCGGATCGAAAAGGAAAAAAGGAAAAACATGACTTCATACATAGCAACGAAATCTCTACATAAATCTATCGGATATTCTGAACAAACAAAAGATTTTTGAGGATTTTGCACTCACAGTGCAATTTTATTTCATAAATATGAGAAGTTTGAAATTAAAAAAATGCCGCGGGCAGGGTTTGAACCTGCGGACCTTCGGAATGACAGTTAGCAGAGTGATGGAACGGCATTCCGAAAGTCGCAGGTTCAAACTAGAGTTGATGAGGATGTGGCTATGATGATGAGGATCGGATGAGGATTTATGAAGACTAAAGTTAGATATGAGGATGAGGATGGGTGAGGAAGAGGATCAATAATAAAGAGGGTTAAAAACTAAATTATTATCTTTGTTTTTACATACATACATACATATAGTCACGCCTTTATCCCTAATGGGGTAGGCAGAGCGTAAACGACCTAAACAAAGGTCGTTCCGCCACGTCTGACAAAGTTTTAAGGGTTATTTAAGATTTATTTGTAGGTATATTGCTGTAGTGATAGGTTGTCAACCCATCGCCTAAATTGCAATATACTGAAACCCTCGGATCCCTTAGCTGGTTTTTACAGCATGCCCGGGAGGAAATGCAGTTGGCACATTCTATGTTTTTCTCTCGCTCCCAGTCCAGCATGGAAGAATAATATAAAAATAATATTATAATAATATGATAATCTTTTTGGTTTAGTTTTCTATATACGTATAAATTGAGCTGCCGTTCACTTCATGTATACTCAACCAACAAGAGCTAAGCTCGTAAATAAATGATATTGATTTGTATAAATAAATGTGTTTTGACTGTGTTCTTTGCATCCTGTTTTTATTTTATATTTTGTCAATAGCCGAAACAAAATCCTTCTTCTTCTTCTTCTGTCCAGTGGGTATCTAGTCTATCGACCCGAAGAACCCTGGTGTCATAGTTTTTAAACCGCCTAGTAGCACAACTATCAGGCCTCTGACATGGTTTGAGTAACGACCACTATCAAAGACAGCGACCGGGACCGACGGCTTAACGTGCTCTCCGAAGCACGAAATCTTTTTCTTTTTCGGACAAGCAGGTGATTCAGCCTGCAATGTCCTAATTAAACTGGGGAAAAATTCACAAAGTGATAAATTCTCAAATATCAACTTTGTGTTTCCCCCCTCGGAATCGAACCCAGGACCTCCGGATCAGGAGTCCATGGCACTAGCCACTAGACCACGGAGGCAGTTACCCTCATACACATCCTCTTAATCTTGGAGGATGCGGATGGAGATATTATGACTTTACATCATTTATTGTATCCGCATTAATTACATACATGCATACATTACATATATGCATATTTTTTATGGCATATTTTTAATTTCCTACTACTCATATTTATACATACATACATATAATAACGCCTTTATCCCTAATGGGGTAGACAGAGCGTAAACAACCTAATCAATAGTCGTTTCGCCACGTCTGACAAAATTTTGAGGGATATTTAAGAAATATTTGTAAGTATATTGCTGTAGTGACAGGTTGTCAGCCCATCGCCTAAATTGCAATACACAGAAACCATCGGATCCCTTAGCTGATTTTTAGAAATGCAGCTGGCGCATTCTATGTTTTTCTCTCGCACCCAGGCCAGCATGGAAGAAATATTTATTATGAAACATAAGATTATACTGAAACAGTTTTACAATAGGAATGTTATAGTTAAAAATGCTTCTTATTTCAGTTAATGTGTGCTGATTCAAAAGTGGTGCTGGTTGGTGTATTACATACATTTTGCATGTGCATTTATTTGCTGGATGTTGGCGGGTATACTAAAATTAATCCAGATATTTGCATTGCTTGAGATTATTTCCCTACTTAAATCGCAAATAAGCACGTGTCTGGTCAAAGCGGTATTTGTACATGTGCATATTTTAGCGGGTGGCTAATTGGTGCACTAAAGCACTTAAGCACTGGTGCACTAAAAGCATGATACTTTCTGTTCTGTTTATACCTACCAGAGATACTGACCTCGAGAAAACTTTGCGGTCCAGTTGGCTTCTATTAGACCTGACCCGCACCAGGTGACCGTCAGTCGTGTGGTCGACTACCAACATAGTCTATTAATATTTCCAGATATTTGCACTGCTGAAACATGTGTCGCGTCGAAGCGGCATTTGTGCATGTGCATATTTTTGTGGGTACCTATTGGCGCACTTAAGCACTGGTGCACAAACAACTAAATATTTCTTTAGTTCCTGTTTATGGCTTTCCTATCCAGCCTACTCCCATTAGACTTGACTCAAACCAACAGAACGTCAGTCGTGAAGTTGAGCATGGTTTATTATAATTTCCAGATATCTGCACACTTTTCCTACTTAAATTGCAAAAAAACATGTGTCACGTCAAAGCGGTATATGTGCATGTGTATATTCTTGCGGCTAGCTATTCGGTGCACTAAAGCACTTATGCACAAACAGCATAATATTTTCTTTGCTGCTAATACCTACCAGAGATACTGACCTCCTGAAGACTTTCCTATCCAGCCGGCTCTTATTGCACCTGACCTGACTCAAAGCAGCAGCCATCAGTCGTGTTTTTGACCATGGTCTATTATTATTTCCAGGTATTTGCACTGTTTGGAATTACTTCCCTACTCAAATCGCAAAGTAACACGTGTCACGTCAAAGCGGTATTTGTGCATGTGCATATTTTTGAGGGTAGCTATTTGGTGCACTTAAGCACTGGCGCACAAACAGCTCAATATTTCTTTAGTTCCTGTTTATACCTACCAGAGATACTGACCTCCTGAAGACTTTCCTATCCAGCCGGCTCCGATTGGACCTGACCCGCACCAGGTGACCGTCCGTCGTGTGGTTGACCATGGTCTCCCTAACGCTCGACTGCTCACGGTATTTGCTCTTCTTCCGTTTGATCTTGCGGCAGCATAGCGTCTCTTTGAAAGCTATTCGGTATCTGTGGAAAAAAATACGAATTTCATATGATGGTATTTCTTCTTCTTCTGTCTAACGACCCGATGGTATTTTTAACCATGAAAGTGAACAACTTTCTCACAGAAATAAAGGTCGATAGGTGGAATCAGCTTAATCACAAAAAAGGTTAAGATTTTTAGTTTCATATATCCTTCCAAGAATCACTCCAATTCCTGTTTAAACTAAATTAAATTTTCGAGTGTTAGTGTATTTATTTTCAGGAACAAACCTCCAAAAGCTAAAAACTGATAGTCAATTTAAATTCCTTTTCTAAACACTCCGGTCACGTTTTAATTAAAACATGAATATTTCAGATACCTTTGTGGAACCATTTTAAAACTATTTCAAAAGCTATCAAAGGTAACTAGATCGATTTTGGTTGGTTTCAAATTGGATGATGTTAAATTTTGGCTTTGTGAAATTGATTCATTGACCACATACAAACTGGGTAAAATACTCGTATAAACTTAAGTAGCTTATTTACGTAAACAATGTATTGCCTAAAATGTATACCAGCCCACTCATTCAACTTTTATTTTCCTGTGCCCTAAGGTTGCCTGGAAGAAATTGCTGGTTAGCGATAAGGCCGCCTATTTGTACTACTATTTGATTTATTAATTTATTTTTCTCTTGTGTATTTTCAGTGCAATAAAGTTTATTCTTATCTTATCTTATTCCAACGCCAGAGTTTAAAATTATTGGACCACCTGTAATATCAAGCTGCTCGCCGAGCCGCACGCGCGCACCAACCTCATGAGGCACTCGCCGCTCGCTACTGGCTTGCGATTATTAAACAAGGTGGAGAGAGACATTGATCTATTCAATTGCTCTTTGCGGAAGCTCACAGAAACGGCACTGAATTGTTTTTCAATTGAATGATATTTAATAACTAATGTAACTAATATATATATAGGGTTAAGGTCCTGTAAATAAATAATAAATAATCTAATGTCAAAGTTTGTGTAGTAAAATTAATTGTGTATAGGTATTAAGAGTTTGGCTATGAGTAATTAATGTCACTTAGGGGATTCAAATACTTAGCAAGCTCACACCAATTTGGATCCAACTTTTGTAAGTCACTTTAGATTACTTTGAGTCCAAAAACAATTTTAATCCAATCTTTCTAATCTTTTCAATCTGGAGAAGTGAAGTGGATCTTTTGGAATAGATCTAATAGTTAGTTCATGAGAATGTATACCGGGTGTAAGGGACAAGTATAACTGCCTCCGTGGTCTAGTGGCTAGTGCCATGGACTCCCAATCCAGAGGTCCTTGATTTAATTCCCAGGAGGGAAACACAAAGTTTATATTTGAGAATTTATCACTTTGTGATTTTTTCCTAGTTTGGTTAGGACATTGCAGGCTGAATCACCTGATTGTCCGGAAAGAAAAAAAAATCGTGCTTCGGAGGGCACGTTAAGCCGTCGGTCGCGGTCGTTGTCTTTGATAGTGGTCGTTACTCAAACTATGTCAGAGGCCTGATAGTTGTGCTACTAGGCGGTTTTCAAAAACTCTGACACCAGGGTTCATCGGGTCGATAGACTCGATACCCACTCGACAGAAGAAGAAGAAGGGACAAGTGTGTTCACGAAGTGAAACAAAATAGCTTTTCCATTCAAATTGTCTGATCAAGGTGGACATTTTGTATGGAAAAGCCATTTTTTTTACTACCTGAAATAATTTCCTGGTAAAAGTTGTTCAGTTTCGTTGACGCTGTCCCTTACACCCGGTATAATTGTATCTTAAATCCAACCACGCTAAAGACCTAGTTAATGGTGAAGGAGTGGAAAGTAAAACACAAGTGTGAAGTATCTAGGTATTTAAGTTTTACCTTGTTGTCTTTGATAGTGGTCGTTACTGAAACCATCTCAGAGGCCTATTAGCTGTGCTTCTAGGCGGTTTCAAACTGACACCAGGGTTCATCAGATCGTTCGACTCGAGGATCCACTCGCTAAGAAGAAGAAGTCTTACCTGTGGCTCATGACGTTGTACAATATAGGATTGACAGTAGCAGACACGTAGTACAGAAGTCCAGCGACGCTGAACAGGATCTGGTTGATGGTGTGGTAGTGGGGGGAGTTGGCTCCGTAGATGAAGAATAGTCTTTGGAAGTGGAACGGTGCCCAGCATACGAAGAACGCGATGACTACTACCGCTGTGGAAGAAAGGATTATGTAAAATTGAGGGTATTTGAAGGAAATAGATGTCTTGGATATAAAATAAACATTATAACATTTTGCACAAATATTTATGAGCAGTTTCATTGACTGAGAAACGCTATAAGTTCGCTGAAAGTTGTCTATTTAAACCCTATATACCCAATAACATTTAAATAAAAAAACAATTAAATTAAAATTAAAATATCTTTATTTCAGGCACAAGTACACCCATGTAAATTGTTATTATGACGAATTACAATAGTAATTCGTCATAATCACAATAGAGAAATTATTAAATTATCACATTCGTAATAATATTGAATTCAAAATATATGTCAGATTATTTAGTTACAGGAAAAATATACTTAAAATTTTGGTCATTGGTATATACGGTTTTATAAATTGCTTCAACAATATTGTTTTTCATTACATGTAAGCTTTGTGGAATGAAATCTTGAATCTATTCAATAATATAAACACATTGTTCTCGTCAAACATACCAGTCGCACTAAACTGCCATGGTAGACCGAGTATAGCCCTAAAAGCATCATTGTATTGAACTCGAAAAGTATTCATCATACCTTTCGTATAATTATAAAATAGTTGGCTAGTATAGAACGACTGACAGTAGGACGCAAACAACGTAATTTTGACTTGTTTGGAGCAATGTTAATAACGGACACTCGCTTTGGAACCTAAGTCGCGTACTTCATGTTTCGGGACATTCATCAGGCTGAGTGCGTAGGTTGCAGGGTTATGTACCCAGCCACGTTTTTATTTGGAATGTCTCACTTAAGTTTAAATAGTTTTCTATATTTCCAATATTGAATACAAAATGTTGTAATGAGGATTGGAAGAGTTTTGTCCGAATTTGTAGAGTAGTAACTAATAACTAAGTGTAAAGGTATTTAGCACCGCGTCTAGATGTCAAGTGGGCTTTTTAGTTACAAATTTGATAAGGTGAAAATTTACTAATTAACTGACTTAACTAAGTGCTTGTGATTCCAAGCATTAGTCGAAAAAGGTGAGAAGCTTAAGAATATTAGTAGAATACTGTTTGTTGAAGCCCTTTTACCTTCACAATATTTTTCCCACGGCCACTAGCCAAAATAAGTGTCAGCCATTTTTTACCCTCCTTACGATAACCTGAATTTATTCGTGCGTAGTCACCAATAAAAGGGTCTAGTGTTGGCTATCCACGAACAAAAAAAAACGCGAAAAACATTTTTCAACGTCACCAGGGCTGTGGGCTGAAGATAGGACACCGTGTCAAATGATGTGCGCGATGCCACAGAATAAATAATATCGGGGTAAGTAGAAGCAGCGGCGGCGAAAATTTATAGTGTTCGGGGGTACGTTCGGCTAAAACACATATATGCTGTGATGTTATATTTTTTTATACAATAAACGAATTTGAATCTATACCGTTAAATAAAGATTTTAATAAAGGGTTACTCACTTTGGAATATAAGTCGCGTAATTCACGATATGTTCCGGGACATTCATCTTTATTTAGAATGTCTAAGTTAAGTTTAAGTCTTAGTAAAGTATATTCTTATCTTATCTTATCTTATTTTATCTTTAAATAGTTTGAACTATACCTTTTTTCAAATAGTATGACCATCCTGACACATGTTAAACGTATAATTTTTTTAACAGTTACGAAGAAATCTCTTTTGCATCTAATATTTTATATAATATTCTGTTATCAGGATGGTAATGCTATGTAAAAAAGGTATAACGGTGTCTTTTAATTTACTTCAGTTACAAAATGGAAAATGAAATAACTTTTCTCTACAAATATTAGAAATCCGGTATTTTTTTAAGATTGTGCTACGGCTAATTTGCATGGACTTCTAATTAAAGTTTATTGTTTGTTGTTCACGATTTTTCTTCTATATTTTAGGGCCAACTTTACGTATGCCGTAAGACAAACATTTATTTTCAACTTATACTCCTTTAAGAGTCATTGAATGTCCACTTCAAGAGATGAGTTCTTTATCATTTTAATTCCCCTATCATTTTAGTTAGGTTGTTAGGTTTATTGAAAAATTATTTCATATCTATTCCTTTCATTTCTGCTGCGTGGAACCACTCTTTCTTGATTACAAGGCTAATGCCTAATGACATTAAAGATGTTAATGCCATTTGAATCATTGAACGATTTCGCGGACTCATTTACTAATTAAATTGAAGATTTTTAATTTCTATAAAAGTGTTAACTGTGAAAATGGGTGTTGGGGCGGTTAATTTGAATTTGTTTAAATTAATTTGAATTGCGTGTTGAATATCTAAAACTCTTAAATCTAACTTAATTTGTAAAGAAAGGCGCTGTAACAACCCTACGTATACTAAATGATAGTTTTGGGTCATTAGGAGGACGGTATATGTCGCCATGGTCAAAGTGTATGATTTATAGCGTTCTATTTTAGTCCATGTTGGACCGGGAGCGAGAGAATTGAAGACATTGAATGTGCCAGCTGCATTTCCTCCCAAGCATGCTGTAAAAACCAGCTAAGCGATCCGAGGGTTTCAGTATTTGCAATTTAGGCGATAGGCTGACAACCTGTAACTATGGCAATATACGTGGGACACTCAGAAAGATTTGCGATACTAAAAAAAAATGTTTTACAGGTACATATATTTTTATTAAATCTTTTCAAAGTACTCTCCACCAGCCTCTATACAAAGATTCATGCGTCTGAACCTGTTTTCAAAACACTTTTTCCAGTCCGCCGTAGACACCTCGTTTACAGCCTGCTCGAACGCAGCCAGCGCATCTTCCGGCGACGAAAATTGTATCCCCTTGAGCTGATTTTTTATTTTTGGAAATAAAAAGAAGTCACACGGTACTAGATCAGGGCTGTAAGGAGGGTGACCCAGGAGTTTGACTGGTGTGCTGTCCAGGAAGTCCCTCGTTTTGAGCGCGGTGTGTGCAGGCGCATTGTCGTGGTGGAACAGTAGTCCGCGGAGCCCTGTGTTTGGTCGCTTGTTGCTCACAACAGAAAAAACTTCTGGTAAACATTTGGTAGTATACCATTCGGCGTTAATGCTTCTTTGATCTCGTAGGGGAATTGAGGATAAGTGGCCAGTTAAATTAAAAAAGCTGGCGATCAAAATCTTCCCCCGCTTCGAGATCGCTTCACTTTGGTAGGCGTTGGTTCATTTTGAAACACCCAAACTGTTGACTGGCGCTTGGTTTCTGGATCGTATTGATAAATCCAGGACTCATCACCTGTTACGATGTCGTAAACACGCCGAGACGAGCCTGCTTCAAATTTGTTCAGAATATCACGGCACCATTCCACCCGGGCCTGCTTCTGAGCGTCGGTGAGGTAGTGCGGCACCCAGCGCGATACTATCCTCCTCACGCGAAGATGCCCGTGTGGAATCTCGTGAACGCTTCCCGATCCAATCTTTAATATGTGCTGAATCTCCTGATATGTAATTCGCCTATTATCTTGGATTAAATTTTTCACTGCTAGCACGTTTTCTTCCGTAATAGCCGTCAAAGGGCGACCGCTTCTTTCTTCATCCCCCAAGGTTGGTCGACCGCGCCTAAATTCGTTATACCAACGATACACGGTTGCCTTGGAGGGGCTTTCATCCATAAATGCCATTTGAAGTCTATCGAACGATTCATCCGGTTTCAGGCGACACTTGAAATCGTAAAAAATCATAGCTCTAAAATGTTCCCGGCGCAGATCCATTTTTCAGTAAGACACGATACTTTGAATTGGCTCGCAAAAAATGTGGAGGGAAATTTTGAAAATGGAACACACATATTTTTACTTACAAGTAATCATATTTTCAAAAAAGATTCTAACCGGCCAGTCTGCCATATATAAAAACTATTTATCGCAATACTTTCTGAGTGGCCTGGTACCTAGCCTGGTACCTACAAATTTGTCATAAATAACTCAAAACCTTCCTGACGTGGCGGAACGATCTTTCTTTAGATCGTTTATGCTCTGCCTACCCCATTAGGGATAAAGGCGTGATTATATGTATGTATGTATTTTAGATGTTATCTATCTTTCCTATAGGAAGTCGAAAGGGGAAGGAATGTCAGCCAATAATTTTGGTTTCTTGTCGAGACCAGTTATTGTCTAGATGTGTATACGAGGTGCAAGAGACAAAGTCCCACAAACTGATAGGGGTTGCTCAGTCAACGAAACTGAACAACTATCACAAAGTTTTTCTTTCAGGAATAAAAAAGATTTTCCATACAAATTGTCTGATCGAGATAGTCATTTTGTATGGGAAAGCCGAAAACCATTTTCAACTTCTGAAAAAAATATTCCTGGTTATAGTTGTTCCTACAAATCTATCTTAAATAACCCTCAAAACTTTGTCAGACGTGGCGCAACGACCTTTGTTTTGGGTCATTTACGCTCTGCCAATAAAAAAAAAAATGTGATATCCACAATCTCAAGGTGAAACAAGCCAAGTCTATAATAAGAAAAAACCTGCTTGCCCTTACTTATGACCAAATTGAAGAACTTTTATGCAATCCCTACTGGTCCGCTTAACCGTACACAGCCGATATTTCAAACAATATCTGTATTTGCTCCGTCACTCATACACACACACACACACACACACACACAACACACACACACACGGATTTACAGGCAAACCTTATTTACTTCCGATAGCATTCTTTTATATTTTAAATTTCCATACATACATACATACATAAAATCACGCCTTTATCCCTTACGGGGTAGGCAGAGCGTTAAACGCCTCGTAAAAGGCGCTTTCGCCGCGTCTGACAAAAATTGAGGGCAATTTTAGATTGCAATGTGTATTGCTAATGTGTAGTGACAGGTTGTCAGCCCATCGCCTAAATTACAATACACTGTAACCCTCGAGTCCCTTTTGCTGTCTTCTACAGCATGCCCGGGAGGAAGGGCAGCTGGAACATTCTATGTTTTTCTATCTCTCCCAGTCCAGCATGGAAGAAAAAAAAAAAAATTTCCACTCTATTAATATTTTGTTAAGTGCTTTGTCTTATCTCATTTTTTTTTCTTTTTATGAACATGTATTTCTTCACTCCGTTCCGGTGATAAATGTTTGTTATTAGGCTCGATCTGGACTCTCGCGATACAGGTTCGAACTAGTGCGAGGTCCGCTGGTATTTGTATCTTAGTTAAGTTCCTTATTTTAAATAAAAATTGAATTTAATTGAATTAGGGTTAAAGGCGTGATGTACCCAGCATCCTGATGATGGTCTTCCTGGACTGGGCTTGTCGGGCTTCTCCATGGACACTGCCGTTCACTCCATTCAGGGTCCCTGGACTGCCAGGTTTGTGAGCGTGGGTCGACCTGGGAACAAAACTATCATGAGAACCTGGGTTAAATAAAAAAATATATCCTATCCATATTCTATTTGCAATTTTCGGTAACGACGCCCAATTAATAGCATTTAGTCAAGATTCTAAACTTTGTCAGACGTGGCGGAACGACCTTTGTTTAGGTCGTTTACACTCTGCCTACCCCATTAGGATAAAGGCGTGATTATATGTATGTAGTCAAGATTCGTTTTTAGTGAGTGTTTGCACAAAACAATACTCGTACAATACAATATACTTTATTGCACAAAAACAAATGAATTACAAATTGCATAAACTGGAAAGTAGTACAATTGTTATTGATTCATAGAGCGCACGACTTAACTAAATCTTCACTAAAATGATTGCCGTCTCTTTCTATTCTCTCATAATAGAAAATGACAGGTAGGGACTTATATTAGTTAAGACGTGATTTTTGCAGGATACTGGGAGTAATAAAAAAACGTAGAATGTGCCAGCTGCATCTCCTCTCGGTCAAGCTGTAAAAATCAGCTAAGGAACTCGAGGGTTTCAGTATTGTTATTTAGTCGATGGGCTGACAACCTGTCACGGTAGCAATATACATCTCTACCTGGAATAACTATTAAAAATTGTCAGACGTGGCAGAAAAATCTTTGTTTAGGTCGTTTACGCCTCTGCCTACCCCAATAGGGATAAAGGCTTGATTATTTATGTATGTGATTTTAGCAACTACGAATTACTACCACTGCCTTCCTCTATTCCTTGAACATCTTATCATTTAGGTAGAATTACTAAAAAGACCAGACATAAGTCTTTCGCAGCACCGACTATTTTCCTGCCCGTCCGATAGCATATTGCTTTTAGAAGATCAGCTTCCAATGTCCTAACAAAATAAAAAACAACAACACAAAAGCATTATCCCCCGTTAGATATCGAATCCACAACCTCTTGATCGGTTGCCCAAGCATTGACTACTAGACCACAGAGCTGTGAAATAAATAATAACAGGGAGATATTAATAAGAAGTCATTTGTAACCAGCTATATCGTGGTATGCTTTTCTACAAAAAAAATAATTGGGTCTCTTTTTTTCTTAATTGCATCTGTCTGAAGTACGTCTCTTATCATTTGTTTTAACAAAGCCTTTGATGTAGAAAAATAAATTTTACTTTTCTTAGAAAATGGCTGTCCTGCTAATCTACTTAGAACTCAGTACTAAAGCGGAATGTCAACTAATTTATCACTGTGTTAAGACTGTGTTCATTGTTCTTTTTTACGAAAATATAAGAACTTTTACAAACACATAAAATCATGTCTATATAAATTAATATTAATTAAGACTTAGCGTGTTGTTTTTTTTTAAATTGAATTGGGTTTGCTCTTGACCTTAAGGTCAGGGATGACCGTGACAGAGTTGACGATGGAGCGAGCTCACCCAGGAGATGCCTGTTATGGCACTGGCAATCTCACGCAAGCTGGTTGTATTGACGAAAAGAATAATTAAGTACCTTCTCTCAAAATACGCTTATTATAATTTATTAAGATATACCCTCTTAACCTAATTATGTGATGTGATTGATGTTTTTTCCGCTCTGTAAAAATGTTGAAGACTTGAGATTCTTTTGGCCATGTCTATTAATAAACGTGATAAAAATACACAAAGAACTTTACTAATGGGCGTTTTTCGACTAGATGGCACAGCGACGGTAATCGCGACGGCAAGGCACCGTCGACGGTACCGTGGAAGAGATAACCTATGAAAATCGCTTTTCCACGGCAACAGCACGGCATTGATTCCCACCGGTACCGTCGCCGGCCTGCCCAACTGCATGTGTTTTGTATTAATACGAAGCATGCGCGTGAGTGTGTCCGTTAAACTGGAACTAGGTGGACGTTATCGGACGTTGCCGTATCGTTGCCGTGCCGTCTAGTGGAAAAACACCCAATCTAAGCCAATGTTACATTGTGTTAAGTAGGCAGGATGAGTTGTAGGCTCCGCGAGAGGCCGCTTAGTTGGCGACCTCACCCTAGAGTCTACGGGCAAGAAACAGCTTGCTTTTTTTCTTCATTTGGAGTGGGTTTTTCGGGACCACGAATGACCCGATTAATCCTGGTGTCGGAGTTTTTAAACCGCCTAATAACAGAGCTGTAGATCTCTGTCATGGTGTAACGACCACTATTAAAGACAGCGTCCGGGACCGATGGCTTAACGTGCACTCCGAAGCACGAAATCCTTTTTCTTTTCGGACAATCAGGTGATTCAGCCTGTAATGTCCTAACCAAACTGGGAAAGAAATCACAAATAAGCTGATAAATTAACGAATATCAACTTTGTGTTCTACCCGGGAATTAAACCCAGGATCTCCGGATTGTAAGCCCATGGCTCAGACCGCTAGACCTAGTTAGCTTAATAGCTTGCTGTTTTACACAGTCATGGGAAAAGCTCTTGGGTGGGCTTGCTTCGTCGACATTGATCTGTATTGATACTTACTTACTTCGCTGGCTCAGCGACCCAAAGTGAGTCTTGGCCTTTGACACCAAGTTTCGCCATTCGCCCCTATCCTGAGCAGCTTGTCGCCAATCAGTCTTTTGAAGCGCTTTCTGGTCTTTTTGGACTTCATCTATCCAGCGATACCTAGGACGCCCGACTGGTCGTTTTCCATACGGCCATCCAAGGTATGCTCTTTTGGCCGCACGATTTTCCTGCAATCTCTCGACATGTCCAACCCAGCGAATTCGGGAAGATATAAATTCCCCGATGATATTGGGTTCAGATATCAGCTGCTCCATCTCTAGGTTCTTCCTAATTCTTTTGGGTGGGTCCCAGTATTTTCCGGAAGATCTTTCTCTCAGCCACTAAGAGCTTGTTCTCCTCCTTCAGAGTCAACGCCCAAGCTTCGCACCCATACAACAAGATCGGTCGTATAACACAGTCTTGTAGACTCGGATTTTGGTTCTTCTGCTAATCAACTTGGATGTCAATATTTTGTGAAGGGCTCCAGAGCATCTTAGGGCATTATGGGTTCGGATGTCAATTTCCTCCTCTCTCCTGTTAGAATATGTCACGGTGTATCCAAGGTATTTGAATTTTGATACACCCTTATAATTGATTCCCCTTGACCTTTTCATGGCTAATTCTGAGACCCACCTTATTCTCTTCCTCGTCCAGAGCATTTGCCTTTGCATTTGCATAACAAGGACACCTTCTTTACACTCTCCCAGCAAAGCCAAGTCATCTGCATAACCCAAAATTTTATGTTTTCCGTTCAACTCAACTCCGACGTCATGCACTAAGACTTTCCGGATGACATATTCGAGTATTAAGTTAAATAGCATGGGTGACAATGCATCTCCCTGCTTCAGTCCTGTGGCTACCTCGAACTACCCAGAAAAGGCGGCTCCCACCCTGACCCTTAGTTTACTTAAGCGAGTGGCAACTTTTATCATATTAAATAGTTTAGATGGAATACTAAATGCTCTAAGTATAAGGAAGAGTGTTTCTTTGTCTACGCTATCATATGCCTTAGTGAAGTCAACAAACAGAGAATGGATATCTTGCGCATATTCCCACTTTTTCTCCATACGCTGTTTGAGGGTAAAAATCATATAGTAAATATATTGGAAAAAACAAAACTAAAACTTTTGAATGATAAATAAAGACAGAACGAGCCAACTATATGAAGAAGTAAATAAACAAAAACTTTGGCTAAAGTGTGATTGATTACTTGTGGTAAGGTTGGTAAACCTACAAAATAAAGCTGTGAATCAAATCAACATCAGCCACAACAGTCCACTGCTAGACATGTGCCTCCCCAAAATTGGAGGTATATGCCATACTCACCACGCTTGGCAGGCGGGTTGGTGAGCAGTAGAAGTTTTCCATTCACAGGGAACGCTGCCGATTCCCTGGATTTATCCCTTAGTCGCCTTTTACGAAAGCCACGGAAGTTATGGGGTGATGTTATTCTAACCCGGCACCACAGGGGGATTAAAATAAATCATGTAAATTACGTGTCGTAGGATGATTTGATAATTCGAATTTTTGCGAAATTCCTAGGGATTTTGCCTAATCACGGATAATTAAACAATGGTGAAACCATCATCAAATCTTACTGGAAAAACACAGTTTTTTTTGTGTAATCCTCTTCGTCCTAGACACATTTGATATCCTTAACTAAAAAAAGTTGAAACGTAGAGGTTTACTCTACGATTCAAGTCTTTACGACAGTGTTCTTCATGGTGAGTGAAAATCACACAACACCGCCCGCCGTGTGTGATCTTCGACTGCGATTCGCTTTGTCCTCCGTTAAACAAACAAGTGAGTACTCGTTGATTTATCAGTATGAAATAAGAACTCTGATTGGTCGGTTAACGCATTCAAAAACAAGATCTCCTCTGATTAGTTGACGTTTTAAACCTAACAGAATAAGATTAAATAAGTAAGTAAAAATCTAGCCAATCAGATTTAAGGATATCAAATGTTACTATATTCTTCCATGCTGGACTGGGAGAGAGAGAAAAACATAGAATGTGCCAGCTGCATTTCCTTCCGGGCATGCTGTAAAAATCAGCTAAGGGATCCGAGGGTTTCAGTATATTGCAATTTAGACGATGGGCTGACAACCTGTCACTGCAGCAATATAACTACAAATGTATCATAAATAACCCACAAAAGTTTGTCGGACGTGGCGGAGCGACCTTTGTTTATGTCGTTTACGCTCTGCCTACACCATTAGGGATAAAGGTGTGACTATATCTATGTATGTATGTAAATGTTACTAGAACGACGAGTTTTTTCGCAGTAAGATTTGACAATGTTTTCACCATTGTGTAATTATTCGCGCTTCCGCAAAATCCCTAGGATTTTCGCGAAGATTCGAATTATGGAATAGAATAGAAATACGTTTATTTTAGACACAACACAAATTAATCCAATTAAATAAAAAGTACAGAAATTCTTATGTCTAAATCATCCTACGACATACGCAGGACTCGCTGACTCGGAAACTCCAAGTTTAACCCGACAACTAACAACTATTTGACCCGAGTGTTTGCTGCTAACTATTCCAACTGGCTCGGAATTTCACGTTCAAAGTGATGTCCTATGCATCGCAATTCTACTAAATTTTCGGTAGTTAAACATACAGTATAATATTATTAGTGGGCAAGGTAACTGCCTCCGTAGTTTAGTGGTCAGAGCCATGGGCTTACAATTCGGAGGTCCTGGGTTCAGTGTTGCCAAATCTTTTTAGTATGTCGCCGAAAGGTCAATTTCAAGTCGTCTAAAAGTCGCCCAAGGTGAAGTAGCATAAAATCGCCTAAATATTTTACAAAGAAGTCTTAATAGCACAGAAAGTCTAAGTCTTATTGATATTTATTAAATTTTGTGCACGTTTTATCCGCGTATCTTCAAAATTATCACTTCTGTAGGTCTGCTATAACAAATTTCTTTTTAGAAATAAGCAGTGCCTGTTGTGTCTTTGTTTTTAATGTCCTGTGTTTATGATGTTTTTTTGTGTACAATAAATTGTTAAATAAATAAATAGCTACTATTTTAAATGCTTGACACCTACGTCTAAGACTCTATATAGTAGGGATGTTATTTAAATAATTAGTTTCGATCTCAAACTCTTGAGTCAAAGAGGGTGGATGGTAGAAATTTCTAATGGTTATTTAGGAACCCCTTGTGTTTAAATCCATTTTATTCGTACATACATACATACATACATATAATCACGCCTTTATCCCTAATGGGGTAAGCAAAGCGTAAACGACCTAAACAAGGGTCGTTCCGCCACGTCTGACAAAGTTTTGAGGGTTATTTTACGATAGATTTGTAGGTATATAGTGACAGGTTGTCAGCCCATCGCCTAAATTACAAAATACTGAAACCCTCGAATCCCTTAGCTGGTTTTTACAGCATACCCGGGAGGAAATTCAGCTGGCACATTCTATGTTCTTCTCTAGCTCCCAGGCCAGCATGGAAGAAAATTGAATTTTATTCGTACTCTTACCATATATGATGAAAATAGCCTACTTCGTAATTTTTGAAGTAGCCTAATTGCGCCTAATTATTTTTTCGAGATAGCCTTAATGGCGATAAATTGCCGCACTTGGCAGCACTGCCCGGGTTCGAATCCCGGGGGGGAAGGAACACAAAGTTGATATTTGACAATTTATCACTTTGTGAGGTTTACCCAGTTTGGTTAGGACATTGCAGGCTGAATCACCTGATTGTCCGAAAAGAAAAAAAGATTCCGTGGTTCGGAGGGCACATTAAGCCATCGGTCCCGGTCGCTGTCTGTGATAGTGATCGTTACTCAAACCATTTCAGAAGCCTGATAGTTGTACTACTAGGCGGTTTAAAAACTCTGACACCTGGGGTTCATTGGGTCGATAGACTCGATACTCACTCTACAGAAGTTTCCCGTTTTTTGGTTATTTGCTTACATGTCGAAAACGGTGCGTCGTGCTAAGTTTTATTGGACAATTTAATGAAACCTGATATAATTTTCAACAACTTTAGTCTTTACGCTTTTTACCTATGTCCAATATTTGCCTAGCTATGAGCTTCGAAATCTACTCTTATTTTTCGGTCAGTATACATAACGAATGAGAAAATGTTCTTCATGCACATTGTGTATTTAATTAGTTTCATTATGTAGTAGTACAAAACTTCGTACGACAAGTTTCGAGGTGAACTGGGGAGTGAAATCATTTTTCTTTTCTCTTCCTGAAAGAATTTTCGAGTGGAAGTTGTTCAGTGTCGTTGACTGGGTAACTCCTATGAGTTTCCGGGACGCTGTCCCTTAAACCCTGTGTGATCCTATAAGACGATGAAGTTTGTGAAGTTTGCCACTACCCACTGTTGCAGTCACCCAACTGGCAAACTTTTGTTGGATATACATTATACATGAAACCTTTATCCCTAATGGTGTAGACAGAGCGTAAACGACCTAAACAAATGACGTTCCGCCACCTCTGACGAAGTTTTGAGGGTTATTTAAGATAGATTTGTAGATATATTGCTGTAGTGACAGGTTGTCAGCCCATCGCCTAAATTACTATATACTGAAACACTCGGATTCCTTAACTGGTTTTATAGCATGCCCGGGAGGAAATGCAGCTGCACATTCTATGTTTTACGCTTGCACCACATCCAGCATGAAATAAATTACAAAAACTTGTAGGAACGAACCTTTAGAAATTGTGAAGTAATCATAAACTATTGGGCGATCTGACAATATTTTTTCTCTTATTTGCTCGGAAAAAGCTACATTCATCATCATCTGCCTAGCCTTGTCCCGTAATTATATAAAAAAAAACCTACATTCACTCTTTTCGGTCCTCATATTCGCACTACGCCAGTAATTTATTCAAACGAGAACAATGAAATTAACGATCGCTTTACGAAGTTTTGGAGACATTAGTATGGTTAAGATGTTTATTAGTTCACATTATTGATAATTTTAAGGCTGAATGCTCATTCAACTTTTAAAATTTTTAAATGTAATGATAGAATGAATGGAATGTGCACCTGTCAAAGGCGCCATGCAAATCTTAAATGTCAAAATATTATGGAGCAATCGCAAGTTTGATGTTTGTTTTAAGTGTATTGTTATTGTTTCCTCGCAATACATACATACATACATATAATCACGCCTTTATCCCTTATGGGGTAGGCAGAGCGTAAACGACCTAAACAAAGGTCGTTCCGCCACGTCTGACAAAGTTTTGAGGGTTATTCAAGATGGATTTGTATTTTGTACGTATATTGCTGTAGTGACAGGTTGTCAGCCCATCGCCTAAATTGCAATATACTGAAACCCTCAGATCCCTTAGCTGGTTTTTACAGCATGCCCGGGAGGAAATGCAGCTGGCACATTCTATGTTTTTCTCTCGCTCCCAGTCCAGCATGGAAGAAAAATCGCAAAATGAGAGAAAAGTACTATACTTCTCTCAGCCGAAATAAAAATTTAAGGTCTGGTTTGCATTGGAAAGCCCCGACTGCGTCTCGGTTAGGGCTGAGCTGTAGGCTACTAACGGGGTCCACAGGTGGCGGATAGAGGAACGGCCTTCAAGATGTGGCGATAAGCTGCGAATATATCGAATAAGCAGTCCCCGACCAAATAGTGGCCAAATCATCAGGATGTGGTGGGGAGTCTAATGGGATGGGCTTCCCAAAAATATACCACAAATGCCCGAAAAAGATCATGTGACGTAGCGAGTCAATATCGCCACTAACTAAGCATTCCCCTGGTGTCAGGCAGCGGTGGCATCAGTACTGGTAGGAGGCCGAGGAAATGGATTCTGTAAGTGCTCGTGTCCAGACTATAAGACGCGGACTAGCTTCGCTTCATATACTCCGGTGTGGAAGGCAAGAGGGAAAACACAACACAAAATTTTCCTAAAAAAGGAGTAATATGAACATTCCATTTCTTCCATGCTGGACTGGGAGATATAGAAAAACATAGAATGTTCCAGCTGCCCTTCCTCCCGGGCATGCTGTTGAAGTCAGCAAAAGGGACTCGAGGGTTACAGTGTATTGTAATTTAGGCGATGGGCTGACAACCTGTCACTACAGCAATACATATTACAATCTAAAATTGCCCTCAATTTTTGTCAGACGTGGCGAAAGCGCCTTTTAAGAGGCGTTAAACGCTCTGCCTACCCCGTAAGGGATAAAGGCGTGATTTATGTATGTATGTATATGAACAGTATAAAGTTGGCGATTACTCCACCGACAAGAGCAGAGCTCCTGAATTTATGATGACGGAAAAGATATCACGTGATGCATGCCGATATTCGAATTATAATGCTATATACGTCAAATTCTAGTATCATATTTTTCTCAGTTATTTAATTACCATTTTAGTGTTCTATTAAATATCAAAAATATATAACCTTCTAGGACCAGTTAGAGGTAATTCTCGCAATAACTTTTTGAAACTTCTTAATATTTCATGGTCTTTCGTCATCCCAGGTACAACTGAGATAGAAGGTCAGCTGTCAATGCCTGTCCCCATGGCTAAATAAATAATGAAGGAATAAAAAATATTGTAAATAATTTGTTTAAATTGATAAATTATTACGTAAAAGTTATAAGTTTAATTAATCCTTATATTCTTCTACTATAAATCACCCATTTTATATCTATAAATAAAATGTCCATGAATTTTAAACAGGATTTTAAAATGCGTCTGCAGACTAGATTATTAAATATCCGTATTAGATTCCGTTATGCGCCATTGCGATAAAATTGCATTCCAACAGTTTATTTCTAGAATAGAAATGTTTCCACAATTTGCCTCCATGCTGAACTGGGAGCGATTAAAGTTCATAAGTTTTACTCAGATATTTCCCAGATTCTATTTTTTTTACTCGACCTACTCGTACTTATAGCCTTAAACTTATACAATCAAAATCATAGGATCGTTTTTATACAGCGATCTCAAGATTGCGATCAATATTAAGTATGGATTTGACAGGCCGTTTTAACTACAATGTAATTTCTGATTTAAACTCAAACACACTAGAGAGCTGATTATAAATATGGGCCTAAATCTAAAACTTTTATTTTAATAGTGACAGTTGGTGACAGTTTTCTCATAACCTCGGGTGATTGGGGTGCGGAAGCAAAGAATTTTGTCCAACAAATCAGGCTTCGCTTGCGGAATCGTGGTGGTGATCTTAGCTGGTCCTAATTATGTATATATAGATACTAGCGACCCGCCCCGGCTTCGCACGGAAATTATCAGTGTTTTTCTCCTATATTAGGCATGTATTCTACATATAAACCTTCCTCTTGAATCACTCTATCCATTAAAAAAAACCGCATCAAAATCTGTTACATACATACATATAAACACGCCTTTTTCCCTAATGGGGTAGGCAGAGCGTAAACGACCCAAACAAAGGTCGTTCCGCCACGAAATCAAACCCATTAAAAAAACCGCATCAAAATCTGTTGCGTAGTTTTAAAGATTTATGCATACATATTAAATAAATATTATTTGCTAGTTTTCGAGATAACATAGATTCTTAAATTAAAAACTAAACAAAAATCGGACATAACATACCGTATATCAAAATAAAACAAAACAAAACACGCACACTAACATGCTCCATTGACATAAAAAATTTACGCGCAAAAATCAGCATTCTAGCACCACCACGGGTTATTCACGGGTGTTCACAAAATATTTTTTTTATTTTTAAAAGGAAAATTTATAATAAAAACTACTGCACATTTCAAATTTAAAATGCGTAAATTCTATTCCTTCAACATCAATATACATACCCTTAAAATATTTTCAGTTGATTTAAAATTACCTTACATATCTTTGACCTGGTCTAATAAATGTCGTTAGCCATTAAACGTGGCAACGCGGCCAGTGCGATGGGCACTTTTAGACCTAGTACGAGTCGGGACGGGAAGTTTGACTTAGTTCAAGTTTAGTTTTAAGTACCTAGCATACATACATACATATAATCACGCCTTTATCCCTAATGAGGTAGGCAGAGCGTAAACGGCCTAAACAAAGGTCATTCCGCCCCGTCTGACAAAGTTCTGAGGGTTATTTAAGATAGATTTGTAGGTATATTGCTGTAGTGACAACTTGTCAGCCCATCGCCTAAATTGCAAATAATTAAACCCTCGGATCCCTTACCTCGTTTTTACAGCATGCCCGGGAGGAAATGCAGCTGTACATTCTATGTTTTTCTATCGCTCCCAGTCCAGCATGGAAGACCAGAAGTACCTACCTTGTTAGTTTTATTTGATTAGCTTAAATTCAAATTCAAATTCAAATGTTTATTGCAAGTCACAACACAAAAGATCTTAAAAATATACCTTAAAGATACATAAATAACAGTTTCAGTCTCATGTGACGCCCTGCAAGGGCACAGCAATTTAGAGAGAGAGCTTAGTTAAATACGATAACAATTCAAAGTAACTTAAAAAATATAAAACTTAAACTAATAAATCTAATTGAATCAGTTATATTTAAACTATTTAACACCAGCATGAGAGTAGCAGTGTTAGTTTTTTCCACTTTTAAATTAATTACTATCTTTAAAGAATTCTGTAATATTATAATAGCATTTATTAATTAGATAGGACTTCAGATGTTTAATGAATAATGATGTTTTTTGTATATTTTTTATGTGATTGGGAATATGATTATAAATTTTTATTAGCATAATATGTGGCCCGGAAGTAACTAACTTTAATTTAGAAAATGGAACTTGTAGTTTATTATGGTTTCGGTTGTTTCGTTTGATTCCTGTCATTGAACTGTACAATTTTGGGTGATTTCTGATGAATTTACATGATTCAAGTATATATATAGAAGTAAGTGTTAATATTTTATGTTCAATGAAAAAAGGTTTACAAGATTGCATTTGATCAATATTAGTGAATATCCTGATACATTTCTTTTGCAGTATAAAGATTTCCTCTGCATCAGTACAGTTACCCCACAAAATTACGCCGTAGGATAATCTGGAATGGGCGTATGCATAATATGCTGTAAGAGCTGTTTTAAGATCTGTCACACGTTTTAAATGCCTAAGAGCGTATGTAAAAGAAGAAAGTTTGTTTGAAAGTTTATCTATGTGTTTTTTCCAATCTATATTTGAATCCAAAGTAATTCCTAACAAAGTTGCTGAGTCTACGGTTTCTATTGGTGTGTTATTATAAAGGTAAGTTATTGGCAAGGCAGCTTTTTGTCGGGGCTTGAATTGAATTAATTTCGTTTTATTTAGATTTAGGAGGAGGTTATGACATTCTAGCCAGTTTTCTATTGTACTAAGTTTTGAATGTAATTGATTATGTAACTCATTTGAATTTGAACAGGGGACTAGTACCGATATATCATCTGCAAAAAGGACGGAGTGATTATTTAATAAGCTAGGGAGATCGTTTATATATACTATAAATAATAAACACCCTAAAACACTTCCCTGCGGGATAGAACCATTTACAGGAAGCCTGTCAGATCTTATGTATTCTATTTTATTAGTGTCAAAGTTAGTGTAATTAATCTCTACATATTGAAAACGATTTTGAAGATATGACTTAAACCAATTATGAGCTATTCCTCTTATCCCAGTTTTATAAAGTTTGTTGCTTTAATCGTGTATTTTTATTTGATTCATTAATAAAGAACTATTATCTTCAGTCTCTCTTTAATTAAGCCCATCACAAAGCTAAATTTAACTAATAACTCTTTTAACTACTAGTTATTGAATTTAATTTTCAAGGTGTCATCTACGTGCTAACTGTATTTCTCGCCCGGAAAAGATCTATGAACCACTTAAAACGAAATCCGATTAATATTTCCCTAAAATTGACTTCCAAAGTCTTTTAGAAGACCCTTAGAACTCCCATTGAGAAATCCCTTGATTTCGGAGAAGCTTGTTAAAGGGTAATATAAATCTCACCAAAAACATAAATGTAAAAGTGAAATCATGGTGGTCTTGTGAGATCTAAAAAGGGAGCCAAGTCTAGGGTTAATTATAGTAATTCTAAACCCTTCAATAAGGTTAATTTCGTGTGACTTAAGCGCTGTAGAGAATTAATAATTAATTCAACCTGTCACCTACAACGCCAGTCTACAAAGGTCAGGTTACATGAAATGAACCTTATTAAAGAGCAAAGAATTACTACTATAATAAACCCTAGACTTGGCTCCCGTTTTAGATCTCACATCTTTTTGTGCGATTCACGCACCAATACCACCATGAACTTGGCTTTCACTTTTACATTTATGTTTTTGGTGGGATATCATTACTTTTTGTAAGTAAGTAAATAATTTGATTCTTCATATTACTCATGTTTTATTCCCTAAAATCTCTATTGAAAATTATAAAATATATTCATATTGAATTTGAACTTTCTATTACACCCATGATGACACCTCACTTAAACTTTGTAAAATAAAAAAACATATATATGGGAAGGCGTCCAAAAAATAAGATATATTTTATATTTTTATGGTTCCATTAAATAAAATACAAGTGTTTGTGTTTTTATTTAAATTTTATTAAAAATATAATAATTTTATTAATAAATTTAATTTTAATTTTATTTTAATAAAATTATAATAAAATTAAAATAAAATTTAAATAAAAACACAAACACTTGTTGTATGTGGACGGGTCCAATTTTATATTTTTTTTTATTTTTACATTTTTAACCTTGCGTCATTATTAACAATCTTCTTTCCAAATATCAGCTCCCTGGGTCGTTTGGACGTGGGTTAGGTTTTTGATTTAATATTGTTTTGTGTTTAAAAACGGCGAATTTAACACTTCCATGCTGGACTAGGGGCGAGAGAAAAACAAAGAATGTGCCAGCTGCATTTTCTCCCGGGCATGCTGTAATAAACATCTAAGGGATTCAAGGGTTTCTGTATATTGCAATTTTTGGCGATAGGCTGACAACCTGTCACTACAGCAATATACCTACAAATCTATCTTAAACAACCCTCAAAACTTTGTCAGACGTGGTGGAACGACCTTTATTTAGGTCGTTTACGCTCTGCCTACCCCATAAGGGATAAAGGTGTGATTAATCGTATGTATGTTATCTCATGAGCCAGGTCCGTGCCCGACGCTACATCGGTTATCGATCTGATCATCGATCTGTTAATCGATCTGGTCGTGTCAGTCAATCAGTCCCATCAGAATAAGAGATTGAAGGAATAAAGAGTGCACCTGTGTGTAGCGCAAACACTTGGGCACTAAAAACTAGTCCTGCGCAGATGGCAGATGTCTGGCTGATGTCTGTCTTTGACTTGAGCCTGTCCTATCTTATAAGGAGCACGGTCGTATCTTATTTCATCGCGTGATTCAGCCTGAGCTTTTCAAATTAAAATTCGCTGCCTCCATCAAATTTGCTAAGACTGTTTCTAAATTAGCCAGTTTAATAAACCCGTTTTCTTGGAATACCATTTCTTCGCTCCACCAACTGTTGTGTATTTAATTATTAAAAGGACAGAATAAGCCCTTAGATAAAATGCTTTTTAATGAGTTGATCTTCTACTGTCGAGTGGGTATCGAGTCTATCGACCCGATGAACCCTGGTGTCAGAGTTTTGAAACCGCCTAGTAGCACAACCATCAGGCCTCTGACATGGTTTGAGTAACGACCACTATCAAAGACAGCGACCGGGCTTAACGTGCCGTCCGAAGCACGAAATCTGTTTCTTTTTCGGACATTCAGGTGATTCAGCCTACAATGTCCTAACCAAACTGGGGGAAAATTCACAAAGTGATAAATTGTCAAATATCAACTTTGTGTTTCCCCCCGGGAATCGAACCCAGGACCTCCGGATCAGAAGTCCATGGCACTAGCCACTAGACCACAGAGGCAGTTGAATGAGTTGATAAGATTGCTAATTATAGAGACATTAACAGGGATTTTGGACCATTTCTCATAGATAAGGAAAATCCCTTAATCAATTGTTGTTCTTGTTTTTTATTATTAATGTTTTCCAAATTGATAGAACGGTTTCCTTTCATGCTGGACTGGTAGAGATAGAAAAACATAGAATGTTCCAGCTGCCCTTCGTCCCGGGCATTCTGTAGAAGTCAGAAAAAGGAACTTGAGGGTGTATTGTAATTTAGGCGATAGGCTGACACCCTGTCACTATAGCAATACACATAACAATCTAAAATTGCCCTCAATTTTTGTCAGACGTGGCGAAACCGCTTTTTACGAGGCGTTTAACGCTCTGCCTACGCCGTAAGGGATAAAGGCGTGATTTTATGTATGTATGTATAACGGTTTTTAAAATCATGCTAATACTACTTTCACATTATTTATTATTATTGCAATGCTAGATTTCTTAGGTACCTGTTTCAAACTACTATGATGTTTGAATATAGTGTATATATATACAAAGATAACTGCCTCCGTGGTCTAGTGGTTAGAGCTATGGGCTTACGACCCGGAGGTCGTGGGTTCGATTACCAGGGGGGAACACAAAGTTGATATTTATCAATTTATCACTAGGTGAGATTTTCCGCAGTTTGGTTAGGACAATGCAGGCTTTATCCACCTCATAGTGTGGAAGAAAACGGATTCCGTTCTTTGGAGGGCACGTTAAGCCGTCCGTCTCGGTCACTGTTTCTAATAATCTAAACTTCTTCTTCTGTCGAGTGGGTATCGTGACTATGGACCCGATGAACCCTGGTGTCAGAGTTTTTAAACCGCCTAGTAGTACAACTATCAGGCCTCTGACATGGTTTTGTGTAACGATCACTATCAAAGACAACGACCGGGACCGACGGCTTAACGTGCCCTCCGAAGCACGAAATCTTTTTCTTTTTCGGACAATCAGGTGATTCAGCCTGCAATGTCCTAACCAAACTGGGGAAAAACTCACAAAGTGATAAATTCTCAAATATCAACTTTGTGTTTTCCCCCCTGGGATTCGAACCCAGGACCTCCGGATCGGGTATCCATGGCACTAGCCAATAGACCATGGAGGCAGTTAAACACGTTGCACGTCCGTAGGAACCATCTTAAAAACCCACCACGTGACCCCGGTCGGTGCTAAAGGTTTATATAGGCAATTATAAAAAAATAAAAAATAAAAAAGGTGCAACAAAACCGGCTGCTGCACTGTCTTCTGCACCTAAATAAATCAGCAGCAAATAAATGCTTTTGAATAAATAAATATAAAAAAGACAAAAGTAAAATAGATACGATTTTAGGACATAATCATAACACATGCTCTTTTATTTAACGTAATATTGCTTTGACAGCCTTGAAATAGCTGGTTCCAAAAAAAAAACACACTGCAAGCAATTAGTACATACATACATACATATAATCACGCCTTTATCCCTAATGGGGTAGGCAGAGCGTAAACGACCTTTGTTTGTCGTTCCGCCACGTCTGACAATGTTTTGAGGGTTATTTAAGATAGATTTGTAAGTATATTGCTGTAGTGACAGGTTGTCAGCCCATCGCCTAAATTACAATATACTGAAACCCTCGGATCCCTTAGCTGGTTTTTACAGCATACCCGGGAGGAAATGCAGCTGGTACATTCTATGTTTTTCTCTCGCTCCCAGGCCAGCATGGAAGAATTTAAGCACTTAGTAGTAATTATATTTATTTATTTTTTTATTTTATTTTATTTGGGAAGCTTACAGCCTATTTTACAATATAACATATCTGTATTAATAAGTACGTGCCAATAGCAAGCTACCACAATTTAACTGATTGGAGTGACTGATCAAACTCAATTCGGGATCCGTGTTCCATCCCGGGGTCAGTTAATTTATCAGAGTCAGAAGGTCGTTCTACGATATAGTTTTCAATTAATAGTAACCTAATTCCGAATAAATTGATTTACGAGCCCGATGGTGTAGTGGATACGGCCGATGCCTTTTCAGATGGTGGTTCGAATCCCACCGCGTACCAATGTGTTTTTCGGTTTTCGAATTTCATATGTAGATTTGTTCGGCGCTTTTTCCGTGCTTCGGAAGGCACGATAAGCTGTTGATCCCGGTTAAAATCGTTTTAAACCGTAGATATTGGCCGATAGTCAATGTCAGAGGCCAGTGCTAAGCATTGGCGATTTGAAAACTCTGAATTAATCTAGGCTTGGATCTGGTTTCCCTTCTGGGTTGCAGAAGTCAGATGGCAATCGCTCTGTGTAAAAACCAGTACCCTCGTTCAATCACCTAGATTAGGTAACCGACCCCGTGAGATACGGGATAAGGCTGGGATGATGATAATCTAATAAACTGACTTAGCAATTAAAAGCTAAATTATTTTTAAGCTAATATCTATGATCAAATGCAAAAAAAAAATAGTTATTTGTTCAACTAGAGAGCAAACTTCGTTTTTACTGCGAGTGCTGATTTTGATTCCTGAGTAAGCGAAGGATAGTAAAATTGAATCACGAGCGAAGCGAGTGATTCAAAAATAGTATCCTGAGCTCAACGAAGGATTCAAAGCACGAGATGTAAATGAATTTGCTCTCTTTCCAGTGAGAAAATATTGTTTGTTTTTTAAGTTGCGTTTCGGTATTGCAACAACACCTGAAAAACTATTCTAAAATTAACAGTAAATGTCATTTATTTTATAGTTTTTAGTATTAATATTACAGACAGCATCGTAATCTATTTTTTAAAATATAACAAGAAGTAAAACATCACAAAAAAGTAGCTACAATTTTTTTTACGTCAAAATATGACTTCTAAACCGTATCCCATCCGTTGCCTAATTCGAAATAATTAAAAAGCTACTATGCCTCACTTAAGAATAAAAAGGCATTTTAGTCGGAAAATGTGTTCTTTTCGAGGTGGAAATGGGAAAAAAGTATAGTTTATGTAAAACAATTGGCTTACCAAACTTTTGGGTGAAAGAGGGCTTGATTCTAGATACTGATTAAAACTCAAATTCAAATCTATCTGTCACTTTCAAATAAATAAAATTGAAAAAGGACAGGCGATTTATACTCTATGGCTTTACACTTTGTCCGCCAAATTTTGACGCGTTTTTGCACGTTTCCCCAGTATTTCTGCCAATTTTATCGCCCATATATGATATGGATAAAAATTACAGATAACGCATAAAACCACCGACTATATTTTTTTTTTTTGTACAGCTATATCTTTGGTCTGATATTCTTGGGTATTCTTGCCATGTGACCTGTCCATTTCCATTATTTTACTCTCTATATAAATCAAGGGGAAGAGGCCGACCTAGAAGAACTTATATGGACAAAATCAAAGAAAAGAGCGAGGTCACGTCGTATAGATAAACGTTTTTCAATTCAATTCCATTCCATTCCATTCTATAAGATAAGGAGAAGGCTGAATCCAGAACAAGTTGGCGATCACTCCACCGACACGAGAAAAGCTCTCAAATTTATGATGATGTAGATAAATCATTAAGTTTCTTTCACGTAGTCTTGACCCAATCAACATCTTGACTAGACTTAGATAATTTTACATGCGTTCAGCGTAACAGCGTTCCGCACACTGATAGGGTTACTCAGTCGACGAAACTAAATGACTATCAGCAGGAAATTCTTTCAGGAAAATAAAAAAAAATGCCTTTTCATACAAACTGTCTGATCGCGGTAATCACTTTGTATGGGATAGTATTTTTTTATTTATCTACATACATACATACATATAATCACGCCTTTATCCCTAATGGGGTAGGCAGAGCGTAAACGACTATTTAAGATGGATTTGTACGTATATTGCTGTAGTGACAGGTTGTCAGCCCATCGCCTAAATTGCAATATACTGAAACCCTCTGATCCCTTGGCTGGTTTTTACAGCATACGCGGGAGGAAATGCAGCTGGCACGTTCTATGTTTTTCTCTCGCTCCCAGGCCAGCATGGAAGTTTTATTTATCTCCTGAAATAATATCGTAGTGAATGTTGTTCTTCTTCTTAGCGAGTGTATTCTCGAGTCAAACAACGACTCGAAGAACCCTGGTTCAAGTTTTCAAACCGCCTAGCAGCACAGCTATTAGGCCTCAGACATGGTTTGAGTAACGACCACTATCAAAGATAGCAACCGGGACCAACGGGAAAAATACTAAAAAAATGAGAATTTTGTTCGGTATCGTTGACTGAGCAACCTCTATCAGTTTGCGGGACGCTGTCCCTTACACCCGGTATATGTTTAATTGCTTTTATGATGACTGGATCTTTTGTTAGAAACATTTAATGAACAAACAGACAAAACTAGTAACTTTATCATTAGTAAGTACGAAGCGTGACTGATATTGTTTTGCTTCGTAGTTTAGTTTCAAGGACATCTATCTATACATATAATAAAATTGTAACAGGTCAATGTCTGTACATGGCAGATAAATAAGAAAAAGTAAATTTAGTGGCCTCTACTGTAAGTAAGTGCTATAAAAGCCAAAAATACTGCTTTTAGAATGTTTGTCTGTCTGTCTGTATGTTTGTTCGTGTGACAAGTAAAAACTACTGCACCAAATCGAATGTAGTTTTTTTATGTAGGTATTGCTAAAGGTCTAACTTAAACATATGTATGTTTAGTTTTTTTCGAAATTCCATCTGGCAGTCGATACATAAAAAGAATATGCTGGTGCAAAAACAAAAGCTTTCGCTGCTGCATCCTATATACTACCATATGAAAGAGGAGTAAATTCTGAGTTCTAAAAAGTGTATTTATGATACCTATTTGACTAGGTTTGTACTATCCCGCTTACCGCTACACATTTTTCTTTCACCCAAAGGTTGCCTGGAAGAAATTGCTACCTTAGCAATAAGGCCGCCTATTTTGTACTTGTCTTTTGTTGTTATCTGTTGCGTTGTATGATGTATTATTACGTGCAATAAAGTATTTTTATGTTATGTTATTTTAAAATATAGTACAGGTAAACATTACAATAATACTAAACATACGGAAAATAGTTTTTTTTATACCACTAGCGCCATCTATTGGTAGCTTAGCAGGTGTTCCGTGATTTTGTTTGATTTATTTTACCTTAACTACTGGACCAACTGGGATGAAACTTAGCACACTTACACCTAGGTAAAATCCTGGAGATATGAAAATTTACACGGGAAAACACTTTATCTACGGAAAACTCAATTATTACAGGGGAAAACCGCGGGCGGAAAGCTAGTATAATATACATACATCCATTTTCTTTTGCCTAACGTCTTTATTATATCTGGCAAACGGTGAAGTTGCACAAAATATACGAAAGTTTGATAAGTAGTTATGTAGGTCAGCTTTTGTTCTGCTAACAGTTTTCTTCTGGATAATGAATCGACGAACAATCGCATTGAGATGCTAAACTACTTTTTTCAATCCTGGACTCTGAACGATAAAAACATTATAATATTTCCCACTTGTATTCTCTCCGGACATACTGTAGCTAGAAACCAGTAGAAGAACATACATACATATAATCACGCCTTTATCTCTAATGGGTTAGGCAGAGCGTAAACGACCTGAACAAAAGTCTTTCCGCCACGTTTGACAAAGTTTTGAGGTTTATTTAAGATAGATTTGTAGGTAGATATTGCTGTAGTGACTGAGTGATTGAGGTTGTCAGCCCATCGCTTAAATTGCAATACACAGTAACCCTCAGATCCTTTAATTGGTTTTTACAGCGTGTCCGGGAGGAAATGCAGCTGGCACATTCAACGTTTTTCTCTCTCTCCCAGTCCAGCATAGAAGAACCAGTAAAAGTAGACGTTACTAAAATATGTCAAAAGAACAATTATTGTGTACAATAAATTGTTAAATAAATAAATAAATATAGGAGGTAACACGGGTTGACTGAACCATGACTGAGTCCACGGAGTTTGAAAGAGTTTGAAGCATGTAGACTACTTATGCGCATCGAAATATGTTGGTCTGCCGCCATAATGTAGGTTTAAAATGTAGCTACAAACAAAGCCATAAATTTTTTGTATGAAAAAATTCTGTTCCTTTTTTCAGGATCCTGTCTTCTTCTTAGCGAGAGGATTCTCGAGTAAATCGACCCGATGAAACCTGGTGACATAGTTTTCAAACCGCCTAGTAGCACAGTTATTAGGCCTCTGACGTGGTTTGAGTATCAATCATTGTCAAAGACAGAGAGCGAGACCGACGGCTTAACGTGCCCTCCGAAGCACAGAATCCTATTTATTTTCAGACTATCAGGTGATTCAGTATGCAATGTCCTAACCGAACTGGGGAAAACCTCACAAAGTGATAAATTGACAATGACTTTTTTGTTCCCCCTCTAGGAGCCCATGGCTCTGACCACTAGACCACGGAGGCAGGATCCTGTTGAGTTGAGTATCAGATAAAAAAGCTTAATGAGCCGATTCCAAAAATATACCACAATGTACATTTAAGGACGTGGTTACGAAAGTACAGGCTAAATGAACTTTTCGTAAAGTACCTTCGGAAAGCTCTTTCTCCTAAACAGAGCACCTAAGCAGTCAGTATTTTACAGTGCTCATATTAAGTGTAAAATGTATCTGAAAACCATTTTTCAGCCTTTCCTAAGATGCCTTATTTACCAAAGTAAGTGCCCGTTATTAAAATCTTTATTTAGAATGTCTCACTTTAAGTTTAAATAGTTTGATTCTTTCCTAAGATGATTCATTTTCACGATGGTTTAGTCAACCAGTGTCACCTCTTGCTCTAAATCAAGTCAAATGTTGGTCATAATCAAAGTCGGATCCAATGAATAATTCATTTTACTGTTTTTTACAAGATTCCTTTATAATATCATTTTATGCAGATTTAATGATGAACTATTCTTAAGCTAAGCCGGAAATGGCAAACGACCTGGCCCGATTCCAAGAGAAAAAATACCTATTTGATATACCGGGTGAAAGGAACAACGTCCAGCAAACTGATAGGGGTTGCTCCGTCAACGAAACTGAACAACTATCACCAGGAATTTCTTTCAGATGAAAAAAATAATAACTACTACCCATACAAAATTACCATCTCGATCAGACAATTTGTATGGAAAACCAAAATTGTTATTTCACTTTCTGAATAAAAAATAATCCTGCTGACAGTAGCGGTTCAGTTCCGTTGATTGAGCAATATTAGTTTGTGGGACGCTGTCTCTTACACTCCGTATTGTAAAACTAAGTTTCCATTCATCAAATTCTTTTATCGATATCTTTATCGAAAGGAAGTTTTATTGTGATTTATAACTTTTATAAGACTTGCCAAGTTACCGACTTCCGGTTGTTAAACACAGTTTATTGAAAATATTATGCAAAATAAATATACTTCCTATTCCTACACTAATGGCAAAAATGATTGGTCCATTCTATGGGAGGTCCAAGTTTATGATTATAAACGGTTTATGTTCCATGAAAAAACTAAGTATTCAGTTTTATAGGTTACTAGCGACCTGCCCCGGCTTCGCACGGAAATTATCAGTGTTTCTCCTAAATATTATGCAAGTATTGTATACATAAACCTTTCTCTTGAAACACTCTATCCATTAAAATAAACTGCATCAAAATATGTTGCGTAGTTTTAAAGATTTATACATACATAGGGATATAGGGACAGAGAAAGCGACTTTGTAGTGCTTTGTAGTACTATGTAGTGATTAAAAGAAACCGCATCAAAATCCGTTGCGTAATTTTAAAGATTTATGCATACATAGGGATATAGGGACAGAGGAAGCGCCTTTGTTTTATACTATGTAGTGATGAAGTTTCAGTCTATATGGGATTCCGACATTGTTTTTTTTATATATATTTCGCTCTAAAATTTGATACCTCTCATTATGTAAATTGCCTTTCTCGTTAAAAATACTTTTAAATTGACTGAAAATACGGGCATAAAGTTCTTTGAAACCCTTTGTCGGTATACTCTTCGTAATAACTTCTTTTTTTTAGTTTAGCTCAAAATATTGCCGATATCTATTATCCCTTTTTTATTGGTTCATCTTTGAAATAAACTCGCGTAGAAGAATAGATTTCCCATTATATTGGCTAGGATAAAATATCGTTTGGCATTTTTCCAAGGTGGTCAAAAACATTTCAATTATTTTCAGAGTTATTTATTTTGAAAATTTATACCTAAAATTCTATGCGCACAGATTTCAAGTAAGCTAGATAGGCCACATAACAAAATGAAAAGTGAGAAAACTAAACCCTATTTTTTATTCACCTACTAGAACACATTATGTTACAACTGTTATTCATTTGTATCTTGTTTATATATATGTAAAAGATTTACATTATATAAGTATTTTACAGTAGTATTATTTAATTAGTAAGAACCGTAAAAACTCAAGAAGAACTCAAAAAGAACTTAAAAAGTCTCAAAAAATTAAACAAGAACTCAATTAGCGTATTCCATACCTACTAAATACTTTGCCTGTGGATATAAGACTACAAGAAAATAGATATAAGTTTTCATCTAAGCTAAAGAATTATTTACTTAACAGTATAAATTAAATAACATAATTATGCAAGTATTAAATATCATATACGAAGAGTGTACCTATAAATGAGACTATCGATCCTGCAGACAAACTGCGCAAGCAGTTTTGTGAGGCGATTGTAATAGATATATAATGATAATAAATAAATAAATACAATACAATACAAATACAATAATAGGTATCAAATTTTGTGCACGTTTTATCCAAGTATTATTAAAAATTATCACTTCTGTAGGTCTGCTGTAAGAAATTTATTTTTAGAAATAAGTAGTGCCTGTTTTGTCTTTGTTTTTTATGCCCTGTTTTTATGATGTTTTTATGTACAATAAATTGTTAAATAATAAGTAATAATAAAAACTTTATATAACAGTAAAATGAGTAAAATGACCTATTAAACCATCGCAATTTGGCACAACAAATGCCACGAGTGGGTGCGCGTCAAGTTTGTGCATATTCCAAATTTTAGAGGCATGAAAAGATGAACATCTTGCGGTATCTATCCTATTCTAAATATATGCTCAGGCATTATAAAAAGCAATGCGGAGTGAATTCAACGTACGGATGAGTGTTTTCCAATAATTCAAATGTGGAATAAGATTAATGCGCTTTTTATACCTAAATCTAGTTCAGCGATCTTTAAATCGCTTTCCAATAGGTTTAATTGACGTTGAGCGAATTGTTAATCCATTTTATTATCGTACAGAAAACGAAGCTTATGTTTTTGTAAGTTTTAACTTATTGTTATTAATTATTTACTATTTATTTATCACAAACAATTTATTTGGTAATAAACATGTCAAAATACTAAATAAAGTCAAATAAAAATTATTACAAATTATTATAAATGTCAATCTTAAAACTAATATACAAATATTAAAATATTTTTCGACAAATTATCAACTAAAACTAATTAAAAAGACCGCCCAGTAACGCTCCACGCCCGCATCGCTCACGCTCTGCACTACAAGAGAGATCCTCTGAGCGAGAAAGAAGGCTGTAAAAAATTATTTACTTCCAATGTGTCAGCTGCATTTCCTCCTGGGCATGCTTGCTGAATAATTTTGGTGATGGGCTGACAACCTGTTAATATAGCAGTATATCTACAAATGTATCTTAAATAACCCTCAAAACTTTGTCAGACGTGGCGGAACGACCTTTGATTGGGTCGTTTATGCTCTGCCTACCCCATTAGGGGTAAAGGCGTGATTATATGTATGTAGAAAAGCTTATTTTGTACGCACATAAATATTGATACAATAAAACATAAAATTTACAATAATTTGCAGATTTCAGCAGGAAAACAAAATGTCAAATGTAAAATAAAATCCTCTTTTCTATTTTCCACATTTACAAAAACCAACTTCGTAGGATATGAGCTTTAAAAATTTAAATCGTTACAGATCCTAAACGGTTATTCAAAACGAAAAAATATGTCATAAACCTAAAATTACTTTGCACATACCTATCCATTTATACCCAACTCGGCACAGTTAGACAAATATTATTTTTTAATTTTTACAAGATGGCGCCTGATTGTCACCATATTTAATTTTGATAAAAATCATGTCTTTAGTGACACTCGCTTCGGTGAGAGTGAGACGAATCGATTGTCGGATGTATTATTAAAATCAGCCTACGCGTTGGGTCTTTAGAGCGCCACATTGGTTTAAATATACATACTTACATACATACGTACACACATACGTACATACATACATACGTACGTACATACACAGACTGATAAACACATTACCCTACTTTGCGTTGCGCAGTCGGGTTAAAATAGAATGCACGCGGCCGTCGCGCAAGGAGTTTTTACGCTGGCAATGGTAGCGGCGGTGATATAGATGCTTATAAGCTCGATCGTGACTATGGATTCCAAATAAGTAGCACAAAACTAGTCATTTGTGTCCGAGATTTTTATCTGCCCGAGCCCGCAGGTCAAAAATGGTTTTGTGCACGAGTTATAAACTCTGTTTTTCACTTCGATAGCGAGGAAAATTTAGGTAATTCTACAAAACCACTGTAAGTAAACTAAACAATTCATTCCCGCCACTTAACTTTTTGAATCTTTCGACATACAATATTAGGTTTGCTTGGGCTGGAGCCTGGAGGCTTCGGATACAGCCTACTATTAAATTAGTTTTCTAATAATAAATCAAATACACTATCGAACTTTAGATTATTTTTTTATAGTTTCATAATGTCATAAAAAACACAATAGGGGAAAAAATAACAAGTTCTATCTATAAACTTCTTATTATGTTTGACTGTACGGCCTTATTTTCTTTGCCTTAGAAGAGGCGCATTTATGAGTAGATACGTTTTTGCCCGTGGAGGTCCTTGGGGGAGGCCTATGTCCTGCAGTGGACGTCTATCGGCTGAGACGACGACGACGACGACGACGTTTTTGCCCTTGTGTACAAAAATCAATTTTGTTTAGCCTACACCCTGCACAAAATAGCACTTTCAGAGCATGAGAAGTGGAACAAAAATACTGTATAGAAAGGTTAATTCGACAAAATTATCACTACACATAAATCAATTAAAAGATTCATGTAAAAAAATGTGAAAAATCATGAATTATCAGAGGGAAACAAAAGATGTAACTTTTCTACGTGTACACATGATAAAAGGTTCTGTCACTCACAGCTACGTACACGTGTATAAACAAACACTAAAACCGAATGAAGATATCCTTTATACGCAGCTTTTTCCTCGTAAGTTTGTTGACAAACTTTGAAAACCTTTAAACATGAGAAGATAACCTAAATACGGAAAAGCTCACACGAGTAAACTCACTCGGATTCAATGTCAAAAATTTGTACCAGACTGGTGCCGATTATGTAGTGGACACAAACTTAATGTGTATTTAAACCTTTAGATAACCGATGTTCCATCAACAATACAATAACTAGCCCCAGAGCTGACTAGTGAGCAGCGAACCGCAGTCAAAGGTTGCACTTGGTGGGCGGTGGACTGTGACTTTCTTTACTCCTGATGAAGATCCCCGTATAAGATCGAAACTTCAAAACCTAACCTTCCTTTTAATACGAACAAGTAAGCCGATCAGTTTTCATTATGAATAATACTTGTTTATTGTTTAGTGTTAAAATAGTCCTGTCGTGTTTTTAGAGTAAGCTAGATAGGCCGCATATCAAATTGAAAATCGAGAAAATTAAACGCGGCTTTTTTAACACGCCAGCCAATTTGTGTCTTCGGATTTAATTTCAACTTTGTATTTCAATTGAACGACGTAATGTAACAATTAAAAAATCACAATTTAGCACAACAAACTGGTTGGAAGAGGCTCACGATAGGGAAAAATGGAAGAAGGAGAGGGAAATAAGGGCCTATGCCTAGCAGTGGGATACCTCAGACTGTTAATAATAATAATTGCCACTTTTTTTTTAAATAAAAATAGAGACAGCTTCACAACAGCTTTTTCTTCTTCTGTCGAGTGGGTATCGAGTCCTTAGACCCGATAAAACAGCTGATTGCACTATAAGGACTGATACTATATAAGTACTAAGAACTAATAAGGCACTGCCGTATTAATGAAACCATAATTAAAACTGTTGTGTTGCTGTTTCTTTTGAATCTGAATATTAGAAATTGATAGAATCAAACCAAAATAAGTTAAACTGTGTGTATACTAGAATCGGCACCAGTTTCTAAAGTTTACACGATGCTGTTACAAAAGTTGTTATTTGTGGGGCGGCAAAACGGCATATTCAGTACGTGTCGTTATTACGAATTAGCCTTTTGTTGACTGTAGTGACGGGCCACTTCTATAATTTATCCTTGTGAAAGGTTTGTTTTATGTACACTGTTGCTTTTGGCAGCTTTTGTTTTCGTGACAGATTTGATTATAATCGTACCTACAAACGCATGGGTAGAATAGCAACTAGGGTCCGTATTTATAATCAGCACTTGAGGCTGACAGCGAGTTTGAACTCGTATCAGAAATGTCATTTCCGTCAAATCTATACTTAATACTGTTCTCAATCAAGACATAGTCAAGTCGACCCAGAAGACGCCTGTAAATTGTCGCTTTGTAGATAAGTAGCAAACGCTGTATAGTGGATCAATGAACCATTGTGGCCCAGCGAACCACATTGGTCCAATGAACCATACTGACCCAATGAACCACATGGGACCACTGAATTTTAGTGGACAAACGAATAAATAGCGGACCAACGAATCCCATTCGACCAGTGAACCACAGTAGACCAATGTACCACATCCAACCAATGAACCATACTGGACCAATGAAACATACAGACTCAATGAACCACATTGGACTACTGAATACAAGTGAATAAATAGTAGATCAACGAATCACATTCGACCAATGAACCATAGTGAACCAATGTACCAAAATGAATCATAGTGGACATAAGGAAAACTTAGCTTAGAAAGGTGACATTTTTGGCTGGTTCCGCATTGCGCTAAAATGTCCGATCGTTGAAGGAAGTGACATGGGAAAGCTTGTGTAGTTTTAATGGTTATCTATAGCTAAAGATACATACCCCATAACGTACCTAATTCGCAGTCCCATCCTGACATACAGCGCTAGGATGATCAACCCTGGCAAGATGAAGAACAGTAGACTGCTCAGCTCGCACAGGTACCAGGAGGGCAGCTCCAGCATGGCGCAGAACGCTGACTCAAGCGAGGAGTTGCCTGAACCTGGGGACAATAAATAAATATATATATTTTTTTTATGCTTTGATGATACTTATTTTCCATTTAGCTCATTTTTTTTCATGCCGGACTGGGAGCGAGAGAAAACCATAGAATGCGCCAGCAGCATTTCCTCCTGGGCATGCTGTAAAACCATCTAAGAGATCCCAGGGTTTCAGTACATTGTAATTTAGGCGATGCGCTGACAACCTGTTACTACAGCAATATACAATACAATACAAAATTCTTTATTGCACAAAGAAACACATACAACAGAAATAAAAAGGAACAAACGTGACAGTACAATATAGGCGGCCTTATTGCTAAAGCAGCAATTTCTACCAGGCAACCTTTGGGTATAGAAATATACCTACAAATTTATCTTAAATAATCTTCAAAACTTTGTCAGACGTAGCGTAGCGATATTTGTTTACGCTCTGCCTACGCCCTTAGGGATAAAGGCGTGATTATATGCATGTACCTAGTTCATTTTGGTTCGTAGTGTGTGCTTTTTTTGTGCTATTTGGTATGAATCTTCATAGACAGATAAATCTCCTTTACACAAGCGTGGTACTGATGCACTGTCATTGCACTAAAGAAGAAGAATTTTAATTTTCTATTGCATAAAGTACAACTATAACCACAAAAAAAAAAATCTAGCAGTGTAGCCGGACAAATAGGTACCTACAGATTGATTGCGATTTAAGCTCATCTGTCAAGTCGCCACTAATGCTGTCGTAGCTTCAATCGCTGTCAGTATACCAAAACAAAATTTAGTTCCTAATAATGCCGCCTGAACAGTAATAGTGGTCGCACTGTACGTACAATATCAATTCAAATAAAAGGTAGTAACTTCATTTGCCTTTATAGCAAATAACGTCTAACGGGCGTCTTTATTCATATTTCCACAATACACATAACAAATTAAATATCCATTAATAAAGTACCGACAGATAAGGCAGGTTTTATGTTACAGATCAATGAAAAGATACTACACAATAGGCTTTATAGTCATTATGTAACAAATGCTTGAATTGAGCTTGATATACAATTATTATCACAAAATGAGAGTACAGAATACATACATACATATAATCATGCCTCTATCCCTAATGGGGTTGGCAGAGCGTAAATAACCCAAACAAAGATAGCTCCGCAACGTCTGACAAAGTTTTGAGGGTTATTTAAGATTTGAGGTATATTGCTGTAATGACAGGTTGTCAGCCTATCGCCTAAATTGCAATATACTGAAACCCTCGGATCTCTTAGCTGGTTTTTACAGCATGCCCGGGAGGAAATGCAGCTGGTACATTATATATTTTTCTTCCGCTCCCAGTCCAGTATGGAAGAACGAAAGAGAACAGAATATTTTCAGAATAAATCTCTAACCGCATGGCAGCAGCATTCGGTGGCAGCTTATATAAGATTTAAATGGTTTTGACATTCAAATGTATTTTTACCACCCAGCCATCCCCCGCGGGATGTTATAGACATCAATGGCCTCCATTTTGTCAACATATTTGCACTCACATTTCAAGTTTACATTTTGATTATATTTACAAAAATAAAATTGTATATTTCGACCCTCCCTACTATGTATACTACTCGAAGTCAAAAATTTTACTTTACAGTAGAGCCAAAAAGAACTGTTAGTGCTATAACTTTTTTTAAAAGTAACCAAGCATTGCAAACCTTTATTAAAAATCACATAAAAACTCTTTTTAAGAAAATAATAGCTAATCTTGCAATAATATTTTTTTCGCTAATTACCTATTCGCATTTCTGTACAAAGACTAATTTGAATTTCAGTTATTTACTACGTATAGCATTCGATCTACATACATACATACATAAATTCACGCCTTTATCCCTTACGGGGTAGGCAGAGCGTAAAACGCCTCGTAACAGGCGCTTTCGCCACGTCTGACAAAAATTGAGGGCAAATTTTAAATTAGATTGTAATGATTTGTATTGCTGTAGTGACAGGTTGTCAGCCCATCGCCTAAATTACAATACACTGTAACCCTCGAATCCCTTTTGCTGACTTCTACAGCATGCCCGGGAGGAAGGGCAGCTGGAACATTCTATGTTTTTCTATCTCTCCCAGTCCAGTATGAAAGAAATTCGATCTACCACATAGAATAGTATACGCGGTTGAATATATCGATAAATTCATGAAATAAAGAAAAAAATTACATGGGTTTGCTCATGGGGTTTGCTGTTGACTCTTCTCTTCTGTCAGATCGGGATAAGAGATATCAGCATAATCAAGGATAGGTAAAAACAAGGCCTGGGCAAGAGCAATTTTAGTATTGGTCGGCAAAAGATTACGAAGCCTCTCCAAGGAATAAAATGCAAACGATATAGACCGGGACCAACAGCTTAACGTGCCATCCGAAGCACGGAGAAAGCGCCAAATAAACGTTCATATGAAATTAGAAAACCGAAAAACACATTGGTACGGGGTGGGATTCGAACTGCGACCTCCTGCAAGGGAGACAACGGCTCTATCCACTACACCACCGGGTTCTTTACATTGGAGATCACATTCGGAAAAAATATACACCCTTGCTGAATTTCTACAGTTTGCCCGGGAGGTAGGGCAGCGGGAACATTCAATTTTTTTTGTTCTCGCGAACTTTTACATTTTGTACATCCATCATACAACAAAGACGATTAAATTATCGACTTAAAAGAGTTTATTTGACATCAATTATTCCGACATAATGTTATAAAACCAGCCCATCCCAAATGAACCGAATTTTCGTTTCAACTGATTCGGCGAACAAACAAAATTTTTGCCGCCATAATTCTAACCACAGACCTGGAAAAGAGTAGACCACTTTATGCTACCTTTTCAATTTGAATTAAAGAAAACGTGTGACTTCATTCGTACATATATAGTAAAAGGATATTTATTTTAAAGTTATTTATACAATTTGTAACATAACAGTAACAACCACATAGTTACAAACACAGTCATTTCATTATTATATTATGATAAATCAATAACATTTAAATTAATATTAACAATAAATAATGACAATGTAAATTTATTTATAGGTAAAATTACAAATTTGTGGTACACTTCATAGTAAAGTAATAATAGTAATAAATTATTATCATAATTGCACACTAGTTTCTCTGGCTTTCATCTCGTACATTCTCTTACACTCGTTCATCAGACACGCTATCCCACTCACGAACAAGTCACACTGTGGCGCTTGCGCGAGCACCCAGCAGATATATCTCTAAATAATCGCACTAATAATTTACGGTACACCTAACTAGTTTTTCTCAGCATAATTGAAATAGCAGTAACGAACGAGGGCAGCCAAGATGATTAAGCTTAAACTTTTCATGACCAAACACAAAACTGTGAATTCGCATCGCAAATATTATTTGTGAAAAATAGTTGTCAAATTCTCAAAGTATTTAGCATTTTTTTAAAGTCATCTTGCGTTATCTACATACATACATATAATCACGCCTTTATCCCTAATGGGGTAAGCAGAGCGTAAATGACCTAAAAAAAAGGTCCGATCCGCCCCGTCTGCCAAAGTTTTTAGGGTTATTTAAGATAGATCAGATATTATTAGATTTGTAGGTATACTGCTGTAGTCTACTTTGCGTTATCTACTTAAATTTAAGTCTGTGATGCTAAAGCTCTCACGCGTGTAAATGTAAAATAATGACTACAGGCAGCAATTTACTTTGCATTTTTCTAAGTCAACCGCTTTTCAGGTCATTATTTCTTACAAAAGCTGTTGAGTTTTTTTTTACATTATCTACCATGCAGTACGTAATGATTCTATACTGAGGCCCGTATCGATAAACAGCACTTGAGACTGACAGCAAGTTTGAAATCGTATCCGGAATGTCATTTCAGTACAAATCTGCCTGTCAAATCCATACTTAGAATTGGTCTAAATCTTGAGGTCGCTTTATAATTACGACCCTGAATGTAACTTATGAAAATAATAAATAAAAAATGATTTATTTTTCTGAACATGATTCTGACATGTTTTTATTTCAATTAGGTGTGATAAATGATAATAAATAAACATACATATATATATACATATAATCAAGCCTTTATCCCTAATGGGTCAAGCAGAGCGTAAATAAATGGTCGTTCCGCCGTCATCTGACAAAGTTTTGAGGGTTATTTAAGACAGATTTGTGCGTATATTGCTGTAGTGACAGGTTGTCAGCGCATCACCTAAATTGAAATATACTAAAACCTTCGGCTCTTTTAGTTGGTTTTTAGAGCATACATACATATAATCACGCCTGTATCCCTAATGGGATAAAGGCATGCGCGGGAGGATATGCAGCTGGCACATTATTCATAAATAAAACCAAACCACAAAGATTCAGTACAGATTTCAAAATATCATTTCGTTCACATATGATCGATAAAAAGTGATACAGGCTATTTCAAAATAGTAAGTAATTTATTTTCCATTCACATTTTGGTTAATTTTGGTTCAGGCAATTTCAATGCATTCTTCTTCTTCTGCTTAGCGTTTTCCCATGCATTAATTTTTCAAAAACAATAAAAGGGTCAAAAGCAAGAAAAATCTTATATTAAGAATGCCAACACAAATACAGTTGCCCTTACACGGATAAGCTCTCAAACAATTCCACACTCATACATATTAATAAAACTCCGTAAAAAGGACCGCTATTCCAGATTCAAATCCCGCTCAAGCAAATCAGATGAAAAATACGAGGTTCAGAGATAAAGAACGGCGGATCCCGTTTTTAAAACGACTCCAAAAAGAAAGGAGGCGGTTCACAATTCCGTTATAGATTTTATTCCATACTGAACTTTACGAAAGAAGTTTGCAAGGATCGTAGCAAATGGAAGGATGTGATCTCTGTCTACCCCTCCGGGAAAGAGGCGTGACGTTATGTATGTATGTATGTATGAACTAGAAGCTATAAAAAAGAACATAGAGTGTACCAGTTACAATATGGAAAAAGTCAATAGCGGGATCCGAGTGTAATGGAAATATACCTACTTGAGGGCCGTAATTATAAACAGCACTTTAGACTGACAGCTAGTTTGAGTCCGTATCAGAAATGCAATTTCAGTACAAGTACTTGTCAAATACATACTTAATATTACTCTCAATCTTGAGATCGCTTTATAAATACGAGCCTTACGCATTAGGCAGAAGTCACTTAAGCAATACATACTCTTATTAGAAAGTACCCTTAGAATTTATCTGACGTGATGAAAACGGTTTAAGTGAGCCTACCCTGTGGAGAAAATAAATGTAAAAACAAACACAAAGGTTGCGTGTTAGAAATTGCTACCATAGTTATAAGGCCGCCTTCATAGTACCTACTCTAAGCGCAAACCCATTTCTATCAATAAAAACAAAAACTCTTCTTTTCAATCGTTCTTATTTCTTGTTATTTGTTTTTCTGTGCAATAAAGAATATTCTATCTAACTATCTATGTACTAGATGTAGGATTCAAACAAGACAAATATCTCTTAAGTAAATCAGATTCTTCTTCAATGCTGAACTAGGAGAGATATAAAAATATAGAATGTTCCAGCTGCCCTTTCTCCCGGGCATGTTGTAGAAGTCAGCAAAAGAGACTCGAGCGTTTTAATTTAGGCGATGGGTTGACAATCTGTTACTACAGCAATACACATTACAATCTAAACTTGCCCTAAATTTTTGTCAGACGTGGCGAAAGCGCATTTTACGAGGCGTTTAACGCTCTGGGCGTGAAGGCGTGATTTTATGTATGTATGTAAATCAGATGAAAAATACGCGGCTCCTGAGAGAAAGAATGGGAGAGTCCATTTTCAAAGATTTGTGTAGGGTATCTCGGGTTATCATGTTTTTGTATTAAAGGTCGAAGGATCGTATTTCAGTCAAAGAGAGGTTTATATCCGCCACAAGAAAAGTGATAAAAAAATATATATTATCATTTATCTACCTGATCAAAAACAATTCCATGCTGGCCTGGGAGCGAGAGAAAAACATAGAATGTACCAGCTGCATTTCATCCCGGTCATGCTGTAAAAACCAGTAAAGGATTCGAGGGTTTCAGTTTATTGAAATTTAAGCGATGGGCTGACAACCTGTCACTACAGCAATATACCAACAAATCTATCTTAAATAACCCGCAAAACTTTATCAGACGTGTCGAAACGACCTTTGTTTAGGTTCTTTACGTTCTGCCTACCCCATTAGGGATAAAGGCGTGATTATATGTATGTATGCATTTATCACAAACATAGAATGTACCAGCTGCATTTCATCCCGGTCATGCTGTAAAAACCAGTAAAGGATTCGAGGGTTTCAGTATATTGAAATTTAGGCGATGGGCTGACAACCTGTCACTACAGCAATATACCAACAAATCTATCTTAAATAACCCGCAAAACTTTATCAGACGTGTCGAAACGACCTTTGTTTAGGTTCTTTACGCTCTGCCTACCCCATTAGGGATAAAGGCGTGATTATATGTATGTATGTATTTATCAAAAACACTGCTCGACGTCAGGCTAATTAAAAAGCGCTTCCCATAGCAAAACAAATCTAGTTCGATATTATAAATTTGACATATAAAATACTAACTGACTTCCATGCTGGACTGGGGGTGATAGAAAAACATAGAATGTGCCAGCTGCATCTCCTCCCAGGCATGCTGTAAAAATCAGCTGAGGGATTCGAGGATTTCACTATTGTAATTTGGGCGATGGGCTGACAACCTGTTACTATAGCAATATACAGATCTATCTGAAATACTTGTGATACTTGTCAGACGTGGCGGCACGGCCTTTGTTTGGGTTGTATACGCTCTGCCTACCCCATTAGGGATAAAGTCGTGATTGTGTGTATGTATGTGTGTAAAATACTAAAGATTTAAATATACACATACATACATTCACGCCAATAATGGGGCAGAGCGTAAACGACCAAAACAAAGGTAGTTCTGCCACGTCTGACAAAGTTTTGACGGCTTTTTAAGATAGGTTTGTGAAAGCGAGAGAAAAATATAGAATGTGCCAGCTGTAAAAACTAGCTAAGGGATCTGAGGGTTTCTGTATATTGCAATTTAGGGGACGGGCTGACTACCTGTCACTACAGCAATATACCAACCAATCTATCTTAATTAACTCTCAATACTTTGTCAGACGTGGCGGAACGATCTTTGTTTAGGTCGTTTACGCTCTGCTTACCCCATTAGGGATAAAGGCGTGATAATGTATGGAGAACAAAGTCTTCTTTTAGGAGTTGAAGATTATATTTATTTAATTTTGCTAATAGCTAAGCCTGCTAGCTCTCCACACATACATACATACATATAATCACGCCTTTATCCCTAATGGGGTAGGCAGAGCGTAAACGACCCAAACAAAGGTCGTTCCGCCACGTCTGACAAAGTTTTGAGGGTTATTTAAGATAGATTTGCAAGTATATTGCTGTAGTGACAGGTTGTCAGCCCATAGCCTAAATTACAATATACTGAAACCCTCGGATCCCTTAGCTGGTTTCTACAGCATGCCCGGGTGGAAATACAGCTGGCACATTCTATGTTTTTCTCTCGCTCCCAGTCCAACATGGAAGGTTTAAGGCTCTCCACACAAAATAAATAGTTATACAATAACATTAAATGCCAAATTTCACAAATAATAATATTTGGACAGTCTATTTACAAACTGTGGTATGGAGGTATTTAGTTAGTGTTGTGTAATGTGGTAAGTGATATTTATTTATATTTTTAGTCTAAGTGCTACCATTTCAGTAAAAAGAGCTAGAGTCTAGCTATCTAGACTGGTGGGCATCTCATTTTAAGTATCGGTCCAAAAGATACAAATAAAAGCATCTGTATATATGTAACTGCCTCTGTGGTGTAGTTTTCAGAGCCATGGGCTTAAGGTCCTGGGTTCGATTCCCAAGAGGGGAACACAAAGTTGATATTTGTCAATTTATCACTTTGTGAGGTTTGCCGCAGCTTGGTATGGGCATTGCAGGCTGAATCACCTTATTGTACGAAAAGAAAAAGGATTCCGTGCTTCGGGGGGCACGTTAATCCGTCAGTTCCGGTCGCTGTCTTTGATAGTGGTCGTTACTCAAACCACGTTAGAGGCCTGATAGATGTGCTACTACATACAGACATACATATAATCATGCCTTTATCCCTAATGGGGTAGGCAGTGCGTAAACAACCTAAACAAAGGTTGTTCCGCCACGTCTGACAAAGTTTTGAGGGTTATTTAAGATAGATTTGTATATTATTTGATAGGTATATTGCTGTAGTGACAAGTTGTCAGCCCATCGTCTAAATTACAATACACTGAAACCCTTGGATCCCTTAGCTGGCTGTGCTACTAGGCGGTTTGAAAACTGACACCAGGGTTCATGGGGTCGTTCGAGTTGAGAATCCAATCGCTAAGAAGAATAAAATATGTAACGACCACTTGAATGTCAAAGTATTGATTGTTTTTTCTGTACTTAGCATATATATTCAGCAACTGAGACTTAGACATATTGGGGTCCTTAATAGTTTTTCTCTTTTGCAAAGCCTACCTTTTGGAATACGCATTTAGCTCTGCTACTATGACTAGGAATTATTAATAGTCCAAAATGGAAAGTATGGTTTTGTTTTTCATTTACGAGAAGGTTGGTCTCGGCTTTAGAAAAGGCTACTGAAGTAGTCTATATATAGATCCGATTTCACTTAGAAAAGTTTACAAAATGACGAAATTCCGTGGACTTGGTGTTTGCAAGCAAGGCAAGACCCATAAATAATTAATAGATATATACATAAAATCACGCCTTTATCCCCTACGGGGTAGACAGAGCGTTAAACGCCTCGTAAAAGGCGCTTTCGCCACGTGTGACAAAAATTTAGGGCAGATTTTGATTGAAATGTGTATTGCTATTGTGACAGGTTGTCAGCCCATCGCCTAAATTACAATACACTGTAACCCTCGAGTCCCTTTTGCTGACTTTTACAGCACGTCCGGGAGGATGGGCAGCTGGAACATGCTGTTTTTCTATCTCTCCCAGTCCAGCATGGAAATAAATAATTAATAGGTTTTACAAATAATTATGCAAAACCATACATAATAATTACGAACCAAACGACACCCCATTTATAAAAATCTGCTGAGTAGTCAAGGAGCAACAGTGGAACATACAAACATACGTATATACATAGACAGCTAATCATACCCCTTCATTTTGGCTTTGCAGTAGTCGGGTAAAAAAATCACTGAAAGAATTTGTGTAGACGGGTAAAAAAATCACTGAAAGAATTTGTGTCATTGTCGAAACATATGCATGAAAAATAATGACGCTTACTGAACTTTGCCGAAATATTGTCATCGGAAAACTCATGTGCGTAAATAAACAACAGATAATTAAGAAGAAGCCGTTGCGAAATGGAGATTAAAGCAATTTAAGACATCATGAGAACTTTTCCTGCTTCATAAGTCTTCAGAAATTGTGTCATGGCCAAAAAAATGCGTTTATATTCATTCATATTCCGCCAGAAAAATTTGATTAACATATAATCACGCCTTTATCCCTATTGGGGTAGGCAAAGCGTAAACGACCTAAATAAAGGTCGTCCCGCTACGTCTGACAAAGTTTTGAGGGTTATTTCAGATAGATTTGTAGGTATATTTCTGTAGTGACAGGTTGTCAGCCTATCTCCTAAATTGAAATATACTGAAACCCTCGGATCCCTTAGCTGGTTTTTACAGCATGCTCGGGAGGAAATGCAGTTTGTGTTATAATTATACAAGCCTTATCTGCCTCAGTTATGCAGTCTCACTACCGTAGGTCAGCTGGAAGAGATTTATTTTTTGAGATAAGCTGTACCTGTTGTGCTATTGTTTTTTATATTTGTGTCCTATGTATGTTTATGTGTGCAATAAATTGTTAAATAATAATAATATATTATCTAAATAAAGACAAGCTGTCTATCATGCAGCATGGTAGTTAGGTATCCTATGGATTCTCTGCCAGCATCCGGAGCTCGTTTCCACCGAAATATTTGTTTGATTTTCTTGTTTTCCATTTTATTTCTTCCATGTTGGACTGGGAGTGAGAGAAAGCATAGAATGTGCCAGCTGCATTACCTCCCGGGCAAGCTGTAAAACCAGCTAAGGGATCCGAGGGTTTCAGTATATTGGAATTTAGGCGATGGGCTGACAACCTGTCACTATAGCAATATACCCACAAATATATCTTAAATAACCGTCAAAACTGTGTCAGACGTGGCGGAACGACCTTTGTTTAGGTCTTTCGCGCTCTGCCTACCCCATTAGGGATAAAGGCGTGATTATATATATGATTTTTTTTTTATTGTATTTTTACTTTGAATATTATAATATGTCTCCTTGCTTATAGGTAATAGTATCTTATAATTGGTTCTACTTACTTAATCTCAAACTAATCTTAAGAAGCCATTAAACTTATAACTTTAACCAATAAATCAGTTTAAGTACGCTTGATGTAAATAGCTATTGCCAACTTTAATAACTTCGTTAAAAAGTATTGCAGTGTTTTACAAAATAATAGTTGATAAAAGTTTTAGAAATTTCAGTGGCGTGTGTTATGACTTTTTAGCTGAAAATCATTATTCTGATCTACACTCCCAAAAAATGATTAAAATTAATCAGACGTTCTTATCAACCATGTTCTTCCATGCTGGCCTGGGAGCGAGAGATAAACATAGAATGTGCCAACTGCATTTCCTTCCGGGCATGTTGTAAAAACCAGCTAAGGGAACCGACGGTTTCTGTATATTGCATTTTAGGCGAGAGGCTGACAACCTGTCACTAAAGCAATATACCTACAAATCTATCCTACCCTTAAAACTTTGTCAGACGTGGCGGAACGGCCTTTATTATGTCGTTTACGCTCTAAAGGCGTGATTATAAGTATGTATGTTCTTATCAACAATTTGAGTTTTCTTTTCATGTACCTTGATCGATTGATATGCCTCAATCAATGACGAGAAATCTCACTTGTTGCGATTCTAATATGAGTTTATAATACCTGACTTGATTATTAATGTGACATCTGGCGCTCGCTACGCTTGTGATATGTAACACATATGTATGTATTTTTGATAAATAAAATAAAGAATTATATATGTTTGTATATAGCTAATAATTAATATTGTTTTAGGGTGGGATGGGGCAAACCTCCTAGTGGTTTATCTCGGGCAACGGCAACACAGGCTTGCATGTGAATAAGTCCGGCTGAACGATCCCAATTAAGCAGTGGTAGGCTTCACCGACCACCCGACCACCGGACTCCGGCGCCAAATAGCTTGCTGTGATTCGTCAGTGCGTGAGATATCCAGAGCCATTACATCCATTTTTTGGGTGAGCTCGCTTCATTTTCAACTATGTCACGGTCATCCCTGACCCTATTTATTATTATTTAACAGTTTATTGCACACATGAATATACAGAGGACACAAACATCAAAAAAACAATAGCACAACAGGTACAGCTTAACTCTAAAAAGAAATCTCATCCAGCTGACCTACGGTAGTGAGAGAGCTTAAGTGATCTTGTGTCTACAGTCAAGAGCAAACTCATTTCTAATAAAATAAATTAAACCTACCAGGAGGATAGTCGTGGTAGTTGACGGTCGTATAGAATGCGAACGGTGAGGCAGCCACCAATGACAGCACCCACAGAGCAGCCACGATCCTTAGCGCCCTCCGAAGACCAGCCATGGCGTATAGGTGGAGAGGGTGACAGATGGCCAGGTAGCGTTCTAGGGAGAACGCCACGATTGTGAGGACTGAGACGTACGACGCTCTGGAACAAAGACAATGGGAATTAAAATCGATATTTTGGGGTGACATTTTAGCGGCATAATTTGTTAAGTCTTAATTTACTTGCATAATGACTTTCGCATAACTTTTACATCACTACATAGTATAAAACAAAGTCGCTTTCTCTGTTCCTATATCCCTACGTATGTTTAGATCTTTAAAACTACGCAACGGATTTTGATGCGGTTTCTTTTAATTGATAGAGTGATTCAAGAGAAAGGTTTATATGTATAATACATGCATAATAATAGTCCTCCTACTGATTTTCGGTGATGGCGGCCAATCTCCCGGAGATCAGCCAACTGCGCAGGACTTGTTTTTAGTACCCAAGTGTTTGCGCTACACACAGGTGCACTCTCTATTCCTTCAATCTCTTATTCTGATAGGACAGATTGACAGACACGACCAGAGAGAAATCAGGCGCAGGACCGACTATTTACATGCCCATCCGACAGCATGGATCATCTTTCTTATAGGACAATCAGGTGATCAGCCTGCAATGTCCTAACCAAACTAGAAACAACAACATAAAGGCATTGTCCCTTGCCGGGAATCCAACCCGGGTCCTCCGGGTCGAGAGCCCATGGCTCAGACTGCTAGACCACGGAGGCAGTTATAATATAGGTGAGAAACACTGATGATTTCCGTACGATGCCGGGTTGGGTCGCTAGTAAATTATATTTTGGTGTCAGTCATAAGAGCATAGGAAAGCAACTTTGTACTTAACATTACTCGATTTATCGTCTTTGACGTGCCATTATACGTTCGAACCTTAGACAGAGCGTTTCCTTTCACTAAGCCCTCTACAGCCCGCATTGCAGACTGTATTGTTCGCATAACAATATGCTATACTACATTGAATTGGACTAATTTGCAGTCACATAACAGTTATTAGGCATCTTATTTATTCTACTAATACAAGTTGGTTGAGTTTACTCTATGAAAATTAAATCTTGAATGTAAAAAATAAGTACGAGTATTAATTACTTTCAATACCATTTTTTTTACTCTGTTGTTAAAGTCACAATAGGTTTAGGTGGAGCTGGTCTTTGGGCCACCCCTAAGCCGCGAACATGTTTATTAAACATACAAAAGATTATCTATTGACTTAATCACAATAAAATTAAAAAAAATGTGCATTCAGGAGTTAGTTGTTATGGCACTCTTTTTATATGTCCTCAATGTAAGACAACGTGGAAAGTAGCTTTAGTTAGTCCCTTGATGCTCTGTTTACCTCGTAAGAGATTTAGATGAAATTTTCTGTTTATGTATGAAGCAACAGCGTGTCAGAAGCGGAATCACATGATCATTTGTCTTTAGAGCGAATAACGAATAAATCCGTCGAGAGATTTGACAGATATAGCGGATACATACGTAAAAATATTAGGAATATTAATTTTCTGTTATTCCATGCTGGACTGGGAACGAAAAAAAAACATAGAATGTGCCAGCTGCAAACATAATGCTATGTTATCGTTATGCTACTTCCAGGTTGTGCTTAAAAATATTATGCGTAATCAGTTATACTTTTTCATTTTATGTGAGATATGATAAATTGAACACCCGGAAAAACACGTGAAGGAAAACAAATAATAAATTAAATTCCTGGAATTGTGTTTTCAATCCACCTCGGTCCCCTGTAGACTGTGGAACTCGTTACTCTAAACGCAATAACGTGCCGGAAGCGGAAGCACAGTACATTTGTCTTCAGAGCGAATAAGGAGCGATTTGACAGAAATTACGAATACATACGTTCACTTTTTGTTGCCTTTTTGTGAAATATTATGCATATTCATTTTCTGTTAAGGGGCTCCCCTGGGTTAAGTATCGGCTTTATCAGTCAAAAAATAATTATTCACTTCCTCTTCTTAGCGAGTGCATTCTCGAGACGAATGACCCGATGAACCCTGATGTCAGAGTTTTCAAATCATAATTCACTGAAAACAATATCAATCGTAAATCCGGTAAATCAGATTGAGGTTATTTAGAACCTCAAAAAGTAACAACTTATGGTTCGTTGTAGTTACAGATAGGAAATTTGCGAAAAACGGCCACTTTTAGCTCTTTTGCTATCTGTAACTGTAGTGAACACCGAATTATTGATTTATAATGCTTAAAATAAACTTCAGAACTTATACTTCTATCTGATTTATATTCGATTAATTGCGTTTTCAGGGAGTAATGATTTTTAACTGGTGAGGGCGCTGGTGTGCACCGGAGATCCCCTTAAGACGACAATACTGATAATGAAAAATAATGATCTACAGTTGTCACTTTCCAACCAATAACTTAAAAAGTGTTCCAGCTACTTTGTGATTGTTTATGTGTAGGTCCATGGCAATATTAGATGCAAAACATCAGGTTGACGCGGCTTTTTTTATTTTTAAAAAGCTTTCGATCTTGTCGACAACGACATCCTCCTTTACAAATTAGCGACAATAACCAGATTATTACGTTTTTTTGCTGACTACCTCCGGAATAGAAATCAATTTGTCCAAATATCTGGGTACAGATCAGAGAGCTACTATACCAGATCTGGAGTCAGTCAGGGTAGTACTCTGGGACCCACGCAGTTTTTGATAATGGTTTATGATTTGCCGAGAGTAGTCACTACAGCTAAATGTCTTTTATTTGCTGACGACTTAAAACTATTTTTGGGAATAAAGGATAATGAAGACGCTGAAAAGTTGCAGAATGACATAGCTGCAGTGGCCGAATGGACTGTAACCAATCGCCTCCCGTTATACGTCTGAAAATGCAAAATAATATGTTTCACTTTCTGTCCTACCCATTACGTCACAAACTACAAACTATTGGGACACTCACTAGTTCACGTAGATGAACATAAAGATTTAGGGGTTATCCTGGATAGAAAACTGAACTTTCATTCATATATAGTTGAAATTTGGAAAAGCGCCAATAGAATGTTAGGGTTTATTTTGCGTACCACCAGCCACCTTAGGGATAGCCGGGTTGCTCTTGTATTAAACAGATCGTTTGTTATGAGTCTTTTGGAGTATAATGCGGTGGTTTGGGACCCGCGAAAAACTAAGTACAAAGAATTAATTGAGAAGGTACAGAGAAAGTTCGCAAGATCTCTATATAAAAAAAGTTCGGCTACTTACCGTACCTCTACCCATCCCTATTTGTAGCAGGAATGGTGAGTCTAGATACGTTAGAACTGAGACGCAAACTATCGCTTTTGCTGCATTATTATTTGGTGCTTAATAATTTTATTGATAATCCTGAGGTGAGTGTGCCAGTGGCGTACCAGCGCGGTTGCGGGCAATCCAACCCGCGCACCCACCACCTGCTGCTGGCGGTGCCAATCACGCGCACGGTACGCGCTAAGAACGCTCCAACAGTGCGGGCTGTCGCCATCCTTAATTCGCTTTTAGAACAACCGAATGCCGACCTATATGGATCTAGTCACAATGAATTTAAAAATATTTGTGTTGACTTTATGTTGTATTAAGTTATATTATATACTATATTTATATAGTTATTCTTTAATTATTGCATGAACTGAACTAATATTATAGTGCTTTGGCTACTGCTGTAAACTATAATTTAATTATATAAATTGAAATTGAAATGGCACCCCGATACAGGGAATCCTAGTGAAGTATATACGTGTGATCGTGTTTTTTTTTTTGCCTCCGAGATACTGTAAGAACCAGTGAAGGTTGTGGTGTATTCTAATTGTGGTGACGTGACGTGCTGAGCCGTAGCTACAAGACTACCCAGACCTGACTAATATGTCTCAAATAATGTGATGATGATGACGAACTTCCATGCTGGCCTGGCAGCGAGAGAAAAACATAAAATGTGCCAGCTGCATTTCCTCCCGGGCATGCTGTAAAAATCAGCTAAGAAATGCGAGGGTTTCAGTTATTGCAATTTAGGTGATGGGCCGACAACCTATCACTACAGGAATATACCTAAAAATCTATCTTAAATATCCCTCAAAACTTTGTCAAACATGGTGGAACGACCTCTGTTTAGGTCGTTTAACCTCTGCCTACCCCATCAGGGATAAAGGCGTGACTATACTATATGGATGATGATCCTTCCAACCGATTTCGGCCATGGCAAACACTTCGACTCCCAGTCGGTACGGCGCTCGTGCGCCAGAGAATGGCTGACGTAGCCAATTTGGTTTGTAGATAAATAATGGGCTCAATTCTAGATCCCACCGGCTAAAACTAAAATTAAAATCTATCTGTCACTTTCAAAATAATAAATTGAAAAAGGACAGGCGATTAATTCTATGGTTTACACTTTCTCCGCTAGATTTTGACGTGCTTTTGAACGTTTCCCGAGTATAATCTGTCATTTTTATCCGCCGTCATATAATATGGCGGATAAAATTGACATACAACGCATAACACTACAAACTGTAAATAAAAACCAGAGAGAATAGATCTCCTGTCCTTTTCCAATGTTATTAATTTGAAAGTGACATATACATTTTAATTTTAGTTTTAGCCGGAAAATCTAGAATGGAGCCCAATGTAAGACAACGTGGAAAGTAGCTTTAGTTAGCCCGTTGATGCCCTGTTTACCTCGTAAGGGATCTAGGTGGAATTATCTGTTTATGTATGAAGCAATAGCGTGTCGGAAGCGAAGTCACAGGGTAATTTGTCTTCAGAGCGAATAACAAATAACTCCGTCGAGAAATTTGACAGAAATTGCGGATACATATGTTCACTTGCCTTTTGTATATTCATTTTCTGTTAAGGATCCCTGGTGCATGCTAGCGCCCTCATGTAAAAAGATTCATTACTTACCGAAAACGCAATTAATCGAAATTCCGGTAAATCAGATTGAAGTATAGGTACTGAAGTTTATTTTAAGCATTATCAATTAATAATTCAGTGTTCACTGCAGTTACATATAGCAAAACCGTTTATGCTTTGCTTACCTCGTAAGGGATCTAGGATGGACCCTGGTGTCAGAGTTTTCAAAACCGCCTATGGCACAGCTATTTAGGCCTCTGAGATGGTTTGAGTAACAACCACTTTCAACGACAGCGACCGGGACCGACGGCTTAACGTGCCCTCCGAAGCATGCATTTTTAATTTTTAGGCGATCAGGTGATTCAGCCTGCAATGTCCTAACCAAACTGGAGAAAACCTCACAAAGTGATAAATTGATAAATATCAACTTTGTGTCCCCCTCCTGAGAATCGAACCAAGGACCTCAGGATCGTTAGCCTATGGCTCTGATCACTAGACCACGGAGGCAGTCATAATGATGATCCTAATCCTTACGACCGATTTCGGCCATGGCTATCACTTCGACTCCCTAGTCGGTACGACGCTCGTGTGCCAGAGAATGGCTGACGTAGCCAATTTTGTTTGGTTCCAAATAATCTAAGACAACGTGGAAAGTGGCTTAGCCCGTTTATGCTTTGTTTACTTCCTTGCTGGCCTGGGAGCGAGAGAAAAACATATAATGTGCCAGCTGCATTTCCTCCCGGGCATGCTGTAAAAACCAGCTAAGAGAACCGAGGGTTTCAGTATATTGTAATTTAGGCGATGGGCTGACAACCTGTCACTACAGCAATATACAGATCTACCTTAAATAACCCTCAAAACTTTGTCACACGTGGCGGAACGACCTTTGTTTAGGTCGTTTAAGCTCTGCTTACCCCATTAGGGATATAGGCGTGATTGTATGTATGTATGTTACTTCGTAAGGCATCTAAGTGGAATTTATATTTATGTTTGAAGCAATAGCGTGTCAGAAGCTAGTCTAATGAGAAATCAGTCTTTTTTTTTTTTTGGCATGACGCGGTTTGCGCATTGGCACGAACAAAACTTTAAAAAAAATATATAACATCAGTTAGAAAAGGAAATAAAAAATACCTAATTATGTATGTTATTTAAAGTAATAAAAGAATATATTAATTTATAAATAAAATGATCATTAGATGCTAGAAGGACATGAATAGATGTAGGAAAAGGAATATTGTATGTCAGTAAATTATTAATGAAATAGAATCAATTGTAATTGGGACAGACGCATGCGAATAATGATGCTATAAGTATATAGTGGATTGCTTTATCTTTAACTAGCGACCCGCCCCGGCTTAGCACGGAAATCATCAGTGTTTCTCTTCTATATTATGCATGTATTATACATATAAACCTTCCTCTTGAATCACTCTCCATTAAAATAAACTGCATCAAAATCCGTTGCGTAGTTTTAAAGATTTATGCATACATAGGGATATAGGGACAGAGAAAGCGACTTTGTTTTGTACTATGTAGTGATGACGAATAACTCCGTCGAGCAATTTGACAGAAATGACGGATATACGTTCATACGTTCTTAGGTATTATTTTAACGTTGCCTTTTTTGCTTCATGTAAAATAATGCGTAATATCTAGCTACTAAACATGGAGTACTTCTTTCTTCCACGCTGTACTGGGAGCGGGAGAAAAACATAGAATGTGCCAGCTGCATTTCCTCCCGGGCATACTGTAAAAATCAGCTAAGGGATATTGAGGGTTTCAGTATATTGCAATTTATGGGCTGACAACCTGTCACTACTGCAATATAGCTACAAATCTATCTGTAACCCTCAAAACCTTATCAGACGCGGCGGAGCGACCTTTGTTTAGGTCTTTTACGCTCTGCCCACCCCATTAGCGATAAAGGTGTGTATGTATGTATACATGGACTATTCTGCCGTATAATTCAAAAATCACAGTAAGTGTTTTTGGAAAGCCACAGTAAATCACAAAATACTAAGCAGATGATATTCTGCTTAGTATTTCATTCCGGAAATATGGTATTTATCTTTCCTTAATCTTTTTTTTTCGTGATCCAAAAACTAATAAAAAACAACAATCGCGTTTCGTGTCAAAATGTCGAAAAGCACTCTGAGTTTGAACATTGTGGGGCAGTATTCTAGACGCTTCTTCTCCCGAGCGAACTGCAAAAGCCTGTAAAGGAACCCTGGAGCGACAGGCTGACGACCTGTCATGATCAGCAATATACATACATACAGTCCTATTTGAAATATCTCCTCAAATAGGGAACATGGATTGCTATGCAATATTTTGTTATTGTTTTCATTTTAAAGAATTTATGTACCATAAAAAATAAAAAATAAAATTGAAACAATGATTGCATTAGATTACAAATTGTTATAAGAAAAGATACGATTTTACATTGACAGTTCAAATTTTCGCGCCAAAGCGGATCTATGGTTCCGATGACGTCCTTCCTGTCCTGTCAATGGTCGAAGGTTGCCAAAAAGTGGGGAACTTCCCAAAATGGAGCGAATTTTTGAAGTTTTGGGGCGAAAATTTACACAGTCAATTTAAAACCGCTTTATTCCGATAAGAATTAACCAACGCAATTGTGAAAAAAAAAAAGAAACGTAGACTTATTATGTGATCATTTTAGATTCACATAAAACAAGATTGAAAGAAATCCAGCCGAGTAATTTAGATCATCAAGCTGTTCTAGGATCCGAACAAAGCTGAATCGAAATAAATGACTGTCATTAGGTGCTTCTTGTGAAAAAACAATGACAAAAACCACAGATTTAGACTAGACTAGATACCGCTGTATATTGTTCCGATTTTCATGAGATGGTTTAAAATCTGATCGAGTTGGTCATTTTGAGCCAGTCTTCCAGCTCTTTTGGGTTTTATTATCAACCCAACAAAACAATATAATTTGTATTTCGATAAAATTAAATTTAGCAGTTGTTGAATAAGTATAATGTCACCATTGAAAGTTTAAACAATCAAACACACTGCACGTCAATTTTCCGGCTAAAGATGCCCAGGACTACAAAATATCTGTTTGTATTATTTACATGCGATGTATGGTGTAAGGGACAGCGTCCCGCAAACTGATAGGGGTTGCAAACTCAATGAAACTAAAAACAACCAGCAGGTTTATCCGGGAAGTTTTAAAAAAAAATAGTTTTCATTTATTAAGTCAGAGGCCAGTGCTAAGCATTGGCGGCTTGAAAATTCTGACCTAATCTAGGACTGGGTCTGGTTTCCCTTCTAGGTTGCGGAGGTCAGATGACAGTCGCTCTGTGTAAAAACCAGTACCCTCGTTCAATCACCTAGATTAAGTAGCCGACCCCGAGAGATACGGGATAAGGAGATGATGATGGTTTTCATTTATTACTATAAATATTATTGAACTAAATATGGAACCGACTACTTGTCACTACAGCGATATAAATCTAAAATTGCCCCAAATTTTTGTTAGACATGGCATTATTTTATCCTACTCGGAATCTGTGAAGAAATTAAAGTGTCCCGAATACTCAAGTCAGAATGACAAGTTTTTTTTCTGCGAGTCATTCTAACCTGACCTCAATTACAAGTAAGTACCTACTCTGTTATTATAGGAAAGGATGAAGATAAATAATAGCGCAGTATCAAAATAAACAGAAATAGCTAATGGTAACATTTTAGTACACACACACACACACAAACACACACGCACACACACACACACACACTCTAAACATCCAACTGGACATACTAAAGCTTTGTTATTGTGATGTAAGTAGGTACAGCAATATACGTATAAATCTTTCTTGAATGGCTCTCAAGACTTTGTCAGACGCGGCGGAACGGCCTTTGTTTAGGTCGTTTACGCTCTGCCTACCCCATTAGGGATATAGGCGTGATTATATGTATGTAAGTAAGTAGGTATTTTTGTATTCTTTTCCATTTATTGTAGTTAAATTTGTGGTTTTCTTTAACATATTGATGTGGTAAGGAAGAGCGGTGTCTCTCAACACAGGTGTTAAGCTTAAAGAGGAACATCGGCATATTTGTCAAATTTAAATGTATTAGAAGGAAATAAACATTTTGATTTTTTTATTTATTTATTTTATTTAGTACCTCCATACTGGCCTGGGAGCGAGAGAAAAATATAGAATGTGCCAGCTGATTTTTCTCTCGGGCATGCTGTAAAGACCAGCTAAGGGATCGAGATTTTCAGTATATTGCAATTTAGGCGATGGGCTGGTAAACTGTCACTACAGCAATATGCCTACAAATTCAAATAATTGTAATTTTACCAATTTGTGAGATTTCACCCAGTTTGGTTAGGACAATGCAGGCTGAAACGCCTGATTGTTAGGAAGAAAAAATATTCCGTGCTTCGCAGGGTATACGTTAAGCCGTCGGTGACGGACGCTCTTTTTGATAGTGGTCGTTACACAAAACCACGTCAGAGCCCTATCAGATGTACTATTAGGCGCTTTAAAAACTGTGACAACAGGGTGCATCGGGTCAATACCCACACGACAGAACAAGAAGATGTACAATTCTGAAAACAATGATAAAGTTCATTGGTAGAGCTATATGCCACTAAGAACCTACTTAGTACTCGACATAACTATGTTCTACTACTTCTATGAATCAAACCCACGCGTTTTCAGATCGAGAACCCGAAGGAGAAGCCAATCTAAGCGGAAATTCCTAACTAATCTTATTAAATCTTCAGATCTCAGATCTACTAGAATTCTAGGTATTTATAAACACGACTTAGAAGTCCAACTGCAGATTAATTCCGTATCTTGCAATTTTCCGATTGACATTATATAATGAAGTTTTCTCGAGATACTTATTTTACATTATATTGCACTGTCTTCCATGCTGGACTGGAAGCGATAGAAAAACATAGAATGTGCCAGCTGCATCTCCTCCCTGGCATGCTGTAAAAACCAGCTAAGGGATCCGAGGGTTTCTGTGTATTGCAATTTAGGCGATAGGCTGACAACCTGTCATTACATCAATATACTTACAAATCTATCTTAAATAACCCTCAAAATTTTGTCAGACGTGGCGGAACGCCCTTTGTTTAGCGTTTACGCTCTGTATACTTCGTTAGGGTTATCCTCTTTATAGAGGTGATCATATGTATGTATCAAAGTTTATTCTGCGTTGATTTTTATCGTCAATCTATCGTAGTCTTATATCTTTCTGGTATGTAAGTTGTAGCTAAAATTGAACGACCTAATGGTTCCTAGAGTCAGTGTTTGCAAACTGTCTAACAAGCCTGACATGGTTTGGGTAACGACTAAGACAGGGCCATAGGGCGGGAAAAACAAGATAAAGTCTATGATGAAGTGAAGCCTTAAAAACACTGTAATTTTCACACACCAACGCAAGACAGCAACCTGATTGGCATCATGCTCTGGTTGAATTATAGGAAAAATGGAAAAAAATCACGCCTTTATCCCTTATGTGGTCCACAGAGCGTCAACGACCCAAACAAAGGTCGTTCTGCCACTCACCACATACCATACACGTCATATTGCTGTAATGACAGGTTGTCAGCCCACCTCCTAAGTTACAATAAACTGAAACCCTCGAATCCCTTACCAGGTTTTTACAGCATGCTCTGGAGGAGATGCAGCTGCCACATTATATGTTTTTCTATCGCTCCCAATCTGGCAAGCAAGCTCGTTATTCAATAGAAAATTCAATAACGTAAAAACTAGTTAATTGACTGCAAAAGTATCTAGAGTCTAAACTAAGTGAAAAAATAAATTAGAGATATCATTGCAGTGGCCCTTCATACCGATTGGAAATGACGGCCAATATCGTCGAGATAAAACCGTCTGTGAGGGATTAATTGTCAGTAGTCGTTTTTTTCTTTTGAGTAGGGTTTTATGTCGACGCGCGACCCAATGAACTCTGTTCTATAAAGTTTTTAATATAGGCGTAATATTACGAATATATTAAATATCTGAAATGGTTTTGTTTCAACGTTTTAAGTAACAAGGTCTATCTGGGTATGTCAGTGAATAGCAGAACAAATAAGGCATTTATTTAACGCGGCGATGAAGGAATATGATTTAGGGTTTTAATCATAATTAAAATTGGTAGCAAAAATAATAGGTTGGCAACTACAGTGAAGTAGCATTTTAAGTATAAAGTGGCAGTTTTATATTGAGTTGTAAGCTTTATTTAAATTGAAATTGGACGCGTTTTTTTGGTGTGGCAACTGAATTTATTGTTAAACGACTTGACAATAGATAAAAAGCTGAAAATAATCTTTTATAAATTATACAATGAGGTTGTTTATAAAATTAACTGAGATGAGAAGAAAATATGAACATGATCACAAAAAACATACACCACAAGTCATTCACTCCATCATCAGAATTCACTAAACGACTTGATTCTACTGGCTTCAACTGATTATTTTTTGTATTTAAACTTGCCTTAAAATCTATTATAGAAAAATTTATATGAGTGTTTACGCACTTGAATATAATACAAACCATAACAAGCAATAGCAAGTCTTATGAATTTCGCCTGCCACTTGCCATTGGCTAGTAGCGCGCTCCACCTGCCCGCACCGCAGCCTATATCATCTCCCTAGCCTTATCCCGTATCTTACGGGGTCGGCTACCTGATCTAGGGGATTTAACGAGAGTACTGGTTTTTACACAGAGCGACTGCCATCTGACCTCCGCAACCCAGAAGGGAAACCAGACCCAAGTCTAGATTAGGTCAGAGTTTTCAAGCCGCCAATGCTTAGCACCGGCCTCTGAAATGGCTTAACGACTAATATCTACGGTATTAAACGATATTAACCAAGACCAACGGCTTAACGTGCCTTCCGAAGCACGGAAAAAGCGCCGAATAAACGTACATATGAAATTCGAAAACCGAAAAACACATGGTACGTGGTGGGGTTCGAACCACGACCTCCCGCTCAGGAGGCAGCGGCCCTATCCACTATACCATCGGGCTCTCCGCACCGCAGCCTATAGTTGCCAATAATACAATGGTTTTTCCACTCTAAATATGAGACGCCAAGTCATTATTTTTAACACCTCAACAATTATTTCATAGACCCTGTTTTATATATTCGCTACTTTATAGTAGCAGCCATTATTTAGTTTTTATAGATCTTTGTCTTTTGTTGGCCAGATAATAATAATAGTTGCCAAAACGTATTTCGCTGCCAAGCATTTTTTTTAACCAAGTTGTTAGTCGCCTTATAAGTTGATAGACGCCTCAAAATATTAGCCAGTTAATAATTCTTTTTCGGTTATCATAACGTCGTGCTCTCTGAAGCACGGACTTTCTAGGAGTGAGACCATCAGTACACTAGAGCCCAAGGCTCAGACCACGAAACCAAACATGAGCCATGTTTCAATCTCACCTAACCTAACCCATAAGATTGAATCTTCTGTTTCTTAGCGAGTGGATTCTCGAGTCGAACAACGACACGAAGAACCTTGGTGTCAGAGTTTTCAAACCGCCTAGTAGCACAGCTATTAGGTCTTTGACATGGTTTAAGTAACGACCACTATCAAAGACAGTGACCGCGACCGACGGCTTAACGTGCCCTCCGAAGCAGCTATAAGATGTTAGGTTATACTTGGCTGATCTTGATCCTTCCCTCCTGGGAATCGAACCCCGGACCTCCGGATCGCAAGCCCATGGCAAGACCACTAGACCACGGATGCAGTTGTAAGATTGCACGAAACATGATGTTTTATCGTAAATTGGGTAAATCAGCCTGCAAATTCTTATTTAAACTTCTAATAACAACTACAACACAAAGTCGTTGTGCTACTTCGATAATAGGAAACTAAGACTCGTATTTATAAAGCGATCTCAAGATTGTGAGCAGTATTAAGTATGGATTTGACAGGTCATAATGTACCGAAATGACATTTCTGATACGCAATCAAACTCGCTGCCAGTCTCAAGTGCTGATTATAAAAACAGGCCTTAGATTACCCGCAAAATATCAGTTTCAATTTTGTATGATTTCCGTGCTCAAAAATTTTGCTTCGTCCAACTTTACTGAACTAGAGACTCTCGATACTATCCATAGCGCAGCCATCTGTAGCTTACACATCAAATTAGGGATGTTGCACACATATCAATCGGCATCGCCTCTAATTGAGCACACTTATCGTCTCCGTAGTAATCAAACTAAATGGCGTAGTGATGTGATGAATTCATACATACATACATATAATCACACCTTTATCCCTAATTGGGTAGGCATAGCATAAACGAACAAAACAGAGGTGGTTCCGCCGCGTCTGACAAAGTTTTTGAGGGTTATTAGAGATAGATTTGTAGATATATTCCTGTAGTGTCAGGTTTGCCTAAATTCGCCTAAATTGCATATACTGAAACCCTTTGATCCCTTAGCTGGTTTTTATGGCATGACCGGGAGGAAATGCAGCTGGCACATCTCGCTCCCAGTCCAGCATGGAAAAATTCATGCATGAATTCAATTAATTGAATGAATTTAGTAGTCTATTTGTACTCATTTAATTAGATGTACTATCATCTAAATAACCTAGATTTCAGCGTAAGGCAGTTTTCGTAGATGTTTTTACTGTTCTAAATAATCGACAGGGTTTAATATATATTCGACTTCTTACCATTGTTGTAACATCTTTGCTGTTTCAATCCCTTTACCAATACTCTTATATTTTGTATGACCGTTGTAATTAAAGTCGTTTAACACTTAAGTTTTAACTGAATATGCTTCCGTTCGTCACAAGGACATGTGTGCTATCACCAATATTAATTTTATGATAATGCAGCCGTCGCCATGGAAACGCGATTGTTCTTAATTCAATACAAGGATTTCCAATGGTTTCGATTTGGTTGGACCGTTATTCTGAATCTGATTGCTTTCGTACATTGTTAATTTGTTTGAATTGACTATCATTACATGTGATTGTAATGTTACGACATTATGTGATTCGATAGATATATACATATAATAAATCTCTAGAAGGGTCGTGTCTGTACATTGAATATTTTGGCAAAAAAATAATTGCAGCAGGCATTATTAACGAAATAAAGATCAAAACGTTTTTTATTAGAATTTTTGTCTGTCTGTCTGTATTTCGATGGGACGTTTTTTATTAAACTGTGTGTTACCCGGGTTGTAACTTAGGATACCTAAAATCACGCTACCTGACTTAAGGGATAGGCAGGAAATTGAAATTTGGCTGTTTCTTAACCGATTTTATGGAACTTTTTTTATTTGACGGAGCATTATTTAAAATCAAAGTTACGATACAAAAAAAATCACGCCTCATGACTTAGAATGTAGGTAGGAAATTGAATTTTAGTCGTTTTTTAACCGATTTTGATGGATCTTTTTTTGTTTGACTGAGCATTACTTAAACTCAAAGTTAAGATACAAATAATCACGCCACCTGACTTAGGGGGTAGGCAGGAAATGAAACTTTGATCCTTTTAACCGATCTTAAAGGGACTTTTTATTTGACTGAGTTTTTTTAATTACCTGGTGTCTAGACTAGGTTAGAAAAAATCACGCATACCATTCTTATATTGATTAAGTACCCTAGTTTGTATGGAAAACACGCAGTATGTTCGACACTGCGTGTTTTCCATACAAACCGGGCGTACGAAGTCGCGGGCAGATCTAGTACTAAACAACACACTTCTTCCTAATAACCCATCTCTAATGGGGTAAGCAGAGCGTAAACGACCTAAACAAAGGTCTGACAAAGTTTTGAGGGTTATTTAAGATAGCTTGTAGGCAATCTTTTTTTTTACAGATTTAAATAATCGACAGGGTTAAATATCTATTCGACTTCTTACATTGTTGTAACATCTTTGCTGTTTCAAACCCTTTACCAACACTCTTACAATACAATACAATACAAGATACTTTATTGCACAAAGAAACACAAATACATACAGCAGAAAAGTAAGGAACAAAACAGTACAATATAGGCGGCCTTATTGCTATAGCAGCAAATTCTACCAGGCAACCTTTGGGTAGTAGGATAGTACATAGCAGATAGCGGGATAGTGCATACTAAGTTAATCTTAATACTTAAACAATATAAATACTACTAAATAAATACATAAATAAAATAAACTAATATATATTTCTTCCATACTGGACTGGGAGCGATACAAAAACATAGAATGCTCCAGCTGCCTTTCTTCCCGGGCATATTGTAGGAGTCAGCGAAAGGGATTCGAGGGTTACAGTGTATTGTAATTTAGGCGATCGGGTGACAACCTTTCACTACAGCAATACACATTACAATCTAAAATTGCCCTCAATTTTTGTCAGACGTGGCGAAAGCGCCTTTTACGAGGCGTACTACGCTCTGCCTACACCGTAAGGGATAAAGGCGTGATTTTATGTGTGTTTGTATGTATATTTATAATAAACTAATACATATTATGCTAATAGGAGATAGGATAAATAACTAATTATTATTCTCTAAGAAGAACTTTCTTGTTCGCTCTTTAAATGTCTCAATAGATGGTGCTCGTCGAACGTTTTCGAGAAGGGAATTCCACAATTTGACTGCTCGGACCGTGAAAGATTTTCCGTAGAAGTCCGTCGGGATATTGGCAACCATTGAAGCTTGGATCTATGGGCAGATACGTGGTCATACTTGCGCAGACCGAATATGAACCGAATACAAAGATTCTGCAGACGTTCGAGTTTGTTCAGCAGTACAACAGATAGGTCAGGATATGAAACGTCTGCATAATCCAGTATCGGTAGAAGGAGAGAGTGTGCCAAGGAGATTTTTGTTTTGGTTAACAAAAGATTCCTAAGCCTTTTAAGCGAACCGTACGCAGCAAAGACCTTTTTTCTTCTTTCTTCTTTTTCTCTTATATTTTGTCTGACCGTTATAATTAAAGACGTTTAACACTAATAAGTGAATAAGCTTCAATTCGCCACAGTGACTTGTGCGCTATCGCCATTATAAATCTCTGTACAATTTTATGACAATGCAGCCGTCGTCATGAAAACAGTATTGTACAAGGATTTCAGTAAACGGAATTCAATGGTTTCGATTTTGTTGGACCATTATTCTGAATCTGATTGCTTTCGTACATTGTTATTTTTTGAATTGACTATAATTACATGTGATTGTAATGATACGACATTATATCATACGATAGATACTAAATAACACATCAATTACATACATATATACATACATATAATCCCGCCTTTATCCCTAATAGGGCAGGCAGAGCGTAAACGACCTAAACAAAGATCGTTCCGCCACGTCTTATAAAGTTTTGAGGTTATTTAAGTTAGATTTGTAGGTTATCAGCACATGTCCTAAATTGCAATATACTGAAACCCTCCGATCCCTTAGCTGGTTTATACAGCATGCCCGGGAGGAAATGCAGCTGGCACATTCTATGTTTCTCTCTCGCTCCCAGTCCAGCATGGAAGAGATACACTAATTACGGTGATAGATATGGTAGTTGTTAGGCTTTGACACGCATGTAATAATAAAAGCTCAGGAAACAATTTTTCTCCCATTTGCTGGGAAAAAGTTTCATTATAAAAATAACCCTACTCACTCTTTTCGGCCCTCATATTCGCACTACGCCAGCAATTTCCCTAAACGACAACAATGAAATTAACGACGGCTTCACGAAGTATTTAAGGACACTCTAGTATAGTTCAGGTGTTTTTTAGTTCACATTTTTGTTTATATAAGGCTGAATGCGCATACAACTTATTAAATTTACAAAATGGAATTAATGAATGAATAGAATGTGCACCTGTCCAAGGCGCAATAAAAATCTTAAATGTCAAAATATTATGGAGGAATCGCAAGATTGATGTTTGTTTTTAAGTGTATTGTTAATATTTCCTCGCGAAATGAGAAAAAAGTATTATACTTCTCTCAGCCGAAATAGCAAATTAAGGTCTCGTTTGCCTTAGAAATTTACTGCTCATGAAAAATAAATGTTTTTCTGCCTTGGAGTAATGTACTATTACATATCTCTTGCTCTGTAAATGGCCATTATTTTCCTAAAAACTGGGTTGTTATGGGCCATAATTTCCCTAGGGAAGTAATGATATTTGAAAAAACAACCTGTAATTTCGCTAGAAGTCAAAATTAAACAACTGTATTTAAAAATGTTCAATCCTATTATATTTTTCTTATATTCTCAGAATTGCATGTTTACACGAATCGAAATCGAAATTCGAAACGCAATTGTATTGGATTTCACGAACATTTTATTTTCAATATGGAACCGGCCAGTATTGTTTGTGTCGCATGGAATAAGGCGGGAAAAAAAGAAACATGGTAAATTAATTATTTTTTAATCTGCTTTTCATAACCTCTAAATTAGAGTCTGTCGATTTATTACTCAGTATTTCTTATTAATCAGCAAATATTTAAATAATCAGTATGATGTACAAAATGCCTACTGCGAATATGATAAAGTTCCTTACGAAAATCGAGATGTGCTGTGATTGATGAAATCCTTCATAGTGAGTTAGTTTTGCTTACTTGTTTAAGCGATATATATATATATATTTAGATACTATAATATGTTATATTTAGATACTATAATTTTCGTAAAATATTCCTTTATTTGAACTTATCTTTCACTTGATATGTTAAGCATAGTACTAACCTTAGAGTTTAAGCATCAATTGCATACTCGGACTATAAGCGCAATCATTGATGTATAGCAACCCTTGGTTACTAATGTACTATTACTATTGGGCCTGCCTGTACATATAACTAAGTATTACTAATAAAGCCAAAACTTATAAATAGAAAACTATTAGGGACTGTATCTAAATTAGAAAAAAGAAGAGACAGAAAATCAACAATTTTCGAAGTGTCTATGAATATATATCTGTGCAAAAACAAACAAAACGTAGTGTATTTATTATGTAGGCCTATATGTTCATTTGCGGTTGCTGATAATAAAACGTGTTTAGTTTCCTTATTTCTATTATCCAAAAATGCGACTTTATAATTTGATGTCGGATTTTGGAAACGCCATACGATGATGATGACTTCTATTATTTTTGTATTGTTTCATGAATAAACGTTTTCTATTCTATTCTTTCTATTCTATTATCTAAGATTCTATGTGGTAGAGTTTCGCTATTGTCAATGACCTTACACCCCATTTATTGCGTCTATACTAATTACAACTTTGGGTATAGATAGAACCCTTACAAGTGTAAGTATTTAAATACACAAAGAGAACTTTGAATGAAAATGCTTTATACCGGGTGTAAGGGACAGCGCCCCACAAACTGATAGGGGTTGCTCAGTCATCGAGACTGAAGAACTATAACTTCTTTTCAGAAATAAGCAGTGCCTGTTGTGTCTTTGTTTTTTTATGTCCTGTGTTTATGATGATTTTTGTGCGCAATACATTGTTAAATAAATAAATAAACTGTCAACAGGAAATTCTTTCAGGAGATGAAAAAATAATTGTACTTCCCATACAAAACTATCATTTTCAATTTCAATGGAAAACCAAAACTTTTTTTACTTCCTGAAAGAAAATCCTGCTGATTGTTTTTCAGTTCCGTTGACTGAGCAACCCGTATCAGTTTGCGGGGCGCTGTCCCTTACACCCCGTATTCCTGTAGGGCTATAATGCGTTCTTCACTCAGATTAATACCTGTCCTTTTCTTTGTGAAGTGCGCAACGAAAGAGATAATGCGTAGACAAAACGAAGTCTTCATTGCGCATCATAGCCCTACTGATCCGTGGGATTCGAGGATAAAAATCACTCCATCTATTTTCGAAGCTGTCGTAAAATTCGCTAAATAATGGGGACTTCTCTGTAAATATATGTAGTTTTGTACTAAGTTTGGATCAAGGTCCCAAAGGTCAGATTTCTATAAATACGCTTAAATTAAAATTGTTTCTTAATAAATTATTCAAAGAATCCGATGGTGAAGTGGATAGGGCTGCTGTCCCCTGAGCGGGAGGGAGAGAGGTCGTGGTTCGAGTACCACCACGTCCCAATGTGTTTTCGGTTTTCGAATTCCATGTGCAGGTACGTTTATTCGGCGCTTTTTCAGTGCTTCGGACGGCACGTTAAGCCGTTGGTCCGGGTTAATATCGTTTAATACCATATATATTAGTCGTCAAGTTATGTGAGATGCCAGTGTGCTAAGCTATGGCGGCTTCAAAACTTTGACCTAATCTAAGATTGGGTCTGGTTTCCCTTCTGGGTTGTGGAGGTCAGATGGCAGTCGCTCTGTGTTAAAACCAGTACCGTCGTTCAATCCCTTCGATTAGGTAGCTTACCTCGAGAGGTACGGAATAAGGCTAGGGCGACGATGATAAAGTATTCTCAGCAGATTTGCTTGAATAGTTTAACACAGCTCTAACCTTTATCATCGTTGACTTATTCAATAATTTAACACCTACGTTGCCATCCTACGCCACCCATTGCATGCTTTTCTATCATTCGGATGTAGAATTAAATATTCATATTTTCGTATTAAGAATACAATTTGTAAAGTTCATTCATCATTCGCATTAATAAAACGCATAGAATTTGATTATTCGCAATACAGTCAGATTTGACAACCTATCACTACAGCAATATACCTACACATCTATCTTAAATAACCTCAAATAAATAAATCAATGTACTTAGGTATCTACTTGTCTAATCAAACTTAACACTTGTAGTTCTTACCCGACTACAGCATAGCAAAAAGGAGGGTTATGATTTTGACCGTTAAGTATGTATGTATTTTTATGTTGACCTGTTCCCTCATACTTCTAAACTACTCATTAGAATATGACAAATGAAAAACCATAAGAAGCGTCTCAATCGTCCGTTGGTTATATATTTATAAATTTCAACTGGCGCCTCTAGAGCTCATGAAGTAATGAAGGAAAAACATATAATTTTTTCTATCATGCCGTGTGACTCTGGGTCTCAAATGAAAGGGCTTAATTTGCAAAATCCAAAAATATATTATATTGCCAACTTTTGCCCGCTGCTATGTTTGCATTTACTCGATAAATTAGGATACTTTCTTAAATTGTTCCACAGGCCATACGTATAAATGGTGGATATTGCCAGTCGAGCCTAAATCTGCGCGAGCCCTCTATGGGCCCTAAGCCATATGGTAGATGGGACAGGGGGGCCCACGCAAGTCCTAGCTTAGGTCATCAGTCAGATCTTGCTCCCCTGACAGAAAAATAAAAGTAACAGTCCAGTTTGGGAGTAGCGCCCCTATTCAGACATCGAAACCGGGGGGTTGATGGGGGCATCCCCTCACAGAGAATGAAAAGTAACAGTCCGGTTCAGAATTAGTGCCCACAGTCTGACATTGAAACCGGGTGTTGAACCCCCCCTAAAGATAATCATCAAGACCAGGGAGTTCAGGGAGTCTTGTCCTCACACAGAAAAATAAAAGTAACAGTCTGGTTTGGGAGTACCTCCCACATTCAGACATCGAGACCGCGGGATGAGGGGGGCTTGCCCGGGGGGAGGAATCTTGGGGTCCACTGGTGAATGTTGATATTTCGTGCTGTGCCAAGCTTTCAAGCATCCACCTTTGACCCCAAAATTATTGAAATTAAAAATTAGTTCAAAAAGTGAAACCCGATTACTGAAAAGTATTCAACAAGAAAATGTTGTTTTCTGAATTGATATTTAATACGTCATAGTGATTTTCAGAGGATAGATTTGGTAGTAAGCCACCAATCCTAAGTAACAATGTATTCTAACTACAAAATAGATTTTAACAGCAGTGGCGATTATATTATATATTATTAAAGTTTATAACAGGCTACCGGCAAACGTTCGAGATGCACCTTCTGTCCCAACTTTTAAAAGCAGACTGAAAAAGTGCCTATTGAAAGAAATATTCTATGATTTTAATAATTTTCTGTCGGTACCGCCGACACCTTACAAATAATGTATTTAATATTGATATTAAGTTGTATTTTATGTAATCTCACGCTTAATGATGTTTAAAATAATTATGTTTTATTAACTATATTGTTAATAGGAAGACGTGTAACCGAATGTTATCAATAAATTTTATCTTATCTTATCTTATCTTATTACTTTACGCTAAGTTTTTGAACAATTTTTTTTATTATAACAAATATAGAAAGTAAAAAAATTACTGGCCATATTTTAGGGTGTGATTCTTTCTACCCATGAATCTGTACAACTTTCTCCAAGACACATAGGTCGATCATCGAATCGAAGTCGAAATATGAAAAAAAAAATGGATGGATACACATTGAATTGAGTCGACACCGTACGATACTTTGTACGTTCCTTAGGAAAAAATGTTCAGTTTCATGGGTAGAATCACACCTAAAAATATGGCCAGCAATTTTGTTTACTCCCTGTATATTTGGAACAATTTCTGCGTAGTATTTCACTCACGATCTTACTGCAAATTATATGAAATATTTATATTGCACACTTTGATATTAATATGTACTGTTCTTATATGGTAGAGCCTAGATTTCTTTTTATCATTTTGGTTTACTTCTCACTTTAGCGACATAAAAATTATATCGCTATAGTGAAAAGTTAACCTAATCTAAACATTGCATTATCTCGACAGGGATACACGTTACAAAGGACTCCCTTGCGGGCAGTAAGTAGCACTCTGCGGAGATCATGCCTAACGGCTGATCCTAAAGAGTTGGATTCCGTTCCGATCCAAACAAGCTAAGCTCACAAGAGCAAGGCACTTGCAAACCAACTATAATGCGGACACTTCCGCATCTGATGAGTTGATATGAAGACGAAACAAACAGTGGTCAACAAACGACGAACCGATTCGTTTTGTTAAATCTTACAGCCATCACAAAGGCCAAAGTGCCTTTATACATACATACATACATACATAAAATCACGCCTTTATCCCTTACGGGGTAGGCAGACCGTAAAACGCCTCCTAAAAGGCGCTTTCGCCACGTCTGACAAAAATTTAGGGCAATTGTAGATTATAGTGTGTATTGCTGTAGTGACAGGTTGTCAGCCCATCGCCTAAATTTCAATACACTGTAACCCTTGGATCCCTTAGCTGGTTTTTACAGCATGCTCGGGACGATATGCAGCTGGCCCATTCTATGATTTTCTTTCGCTCCCAGGCCAGCATGGAAGAAAGTGCCTTTATACTATAAAATATTATAATTTTCATTCAAACTACTCCGTAAAAGATGAAGACATGATAACATTACATAATAAAACTGCTGCTGAACTGATTGAACCAGGAGCAATTATTACAATCAATTCGTTTTGATAAGAACATCGGCCATAAGCACATTCTAAATAGCGCAAAATAGTTTTCAATTTGCCTAGCTAGACAAAGCTGTCTGTTCACCCATAAAATTAGATCGCAAATCCGTCGAATAAGTTTGGAAATCGATTGAGAAATTGTACTCGATTAGGCGGTAACGAAACGATCAATCAGCGTGCTTTGAATTGAGAATTAAGGAAGACTATTGACGCTAAAAACAAATTGCATCAAACAAATTTGGTCACACCTTTTTTGCCAAACAAGGTATAAAACTACATAAAATGGAACCCCTCCTTACCAATTTTAAATCACGCGCGGTATTTAGCGGTAATCCTAAGTGGAACATAAGAACTATATCCACCCTACTAAATATGTGTTTTTTTTCTATTTTAAAATATAGCATACATACATACATACATACTATCACGCCTGTATCCCTAATGGGGTAGGCAGAGCGTGAACAACCCAAACAAAGGTCATTCCGCCACGTCTGACAAGATTTGAGGGTTGTTTAAGATAGAACTGGATATTGCTGTAGTGACAGGTTGTCAGCCCATCGCCTAAATTACAATATACCCTCGAATCCCTTAGCTGGTTTTTACAGCATGCCCGGGAGGAGATGCAGCTGGCACATTCTACGTTATTCTGTCGCTCCCAGTCCAGCATGGAAGCAAAATATAGCACAGGTTGAAATACTTGTAATTTCCAAACGGATTGAACCAATATTGAGAAATCCATCAATCACCAGCCATTACGATTGCCCAATTGTTCCACTCGTGATTGAAAGTCTCCTGAGCACTTCAAAAACATTACAACGAGCACAGACGGTGTCAGGGTACAATATTAGTGTTAATGAGTTCCCACTAATCCTTTGATTAATCCGTTGATACATACATATAATCACGCCTTTATCCCTAATGGGGGTAGGCAGAGCGTAAACGACCTAAACAAAGGTCGGTCTGCCACGTCTGACAAAGTTTTGAGGGTTTTGAGAGCTGTCAGCCTATCGACTAAATTTTAATATACAGAAATACTCGCAACCATTAGCTGGTTTTTACAGCATGCCCGGGAGGAAATGCAGCTGGCACATTGTATGTTTTTCTCTCGCTCCCAGTCTAGCACGGAAGAATAGGTTTACCTTGATAGGTTTATGATAATCTCATGACGATGAGCCCTTTGGATTTAGGTGGCTTTTTTGACTCGATAAACCCTGGTGTCAGAGTTTTTAACCAGCTAAAGTCTTTGAAATGGTTTGTGTGACGACTGATCGGGCGCTGGAATCAGAGGTCAAACGTGCCCTCCAAAAGAAGAACTCATCTTTGGCCTGCATTGTCCTAATTAAAGTTGGAAAATCTACACAAATCACGAATAATTTAATAATAATCATTTAACCCTAATTCCTAATAAGCCTAATCTAGGTTTAGGTCTGGTTTCCCTTATGGGTTGCGGAGGTCAGATGGCAATCGCTCTGTGAAAACACCAGTACCCTCGTTCAATCCCTTAGATTAGGTAGCTGACCATATAGTAGATTGAACAACTTTGTGTTTTTCCCTGTTGGGAATCAAATTCGCTAACTCCAGATATGGAGCCCAAGGCTCATACCACTATACCATATAGGCAGTTAATTAATCCGCTGATAGGTTCAGTCAATATCATGACGTTAAGCCCGAAGGGAGAGATTTGTTTATTATTTCGTAAAGAGGATTTGAAGGTTGATTTATCCTTTATCGTTCCGCCACGTGTGACAAAATATATATATACATATAATCACGCCTTTATCCCTAATCGTACCGCCACGTGTGACGAAAGTTTTGAGGGTTATTTAAGATATATTTGTAGGTATATTGCTGTAGTGACAGGTTGTCAGCCTATTGCTTTATTACAAAACACTGAAACCGTTGGATAACTTTGCTGGTTTTTACAGCATGCCCGGGAGGAAATTCAGCTGGCACATTCTATGTTTTTCTCTCGCTCCCAGGCCAGCATGGCAGTAAGTAAAGTAGGTTGATTTAACTTTCATAATTGATTTTAAAAGTTGAAATCTGCGCGGGACGGGCCGTCTGCTACGTAGTTTTGTATTTCGTAGCAATTCGTAGCTTCGTAGCACATTGCTACGTATACAGCTACGGCGTAGGATAGATACTGTGTATAGCATAAATGCGTATTTGATTGAAATTTGTATATATACCAGCGACCCGCCCCGGCTTCGCACGGTGATTATCAGTGTATCTTTACTATATTATGCGTGTATTATACATATAAACCTTCCTCTTGAATCACTCATTACAAGAAACCGCATCAAAATCCGTTGCGTAGTTTTAAAGATTTATGCATACATGGGGATATAGGGACAGAGAAAGCGGCTTTGTTTTATACTATGTAGTGATATATATATGTATAAATATTGGTTATTAAAAAGCGATCTCAGGATTGAGAACAATATTAAGTATGGATTTGGCAATGTAATTTCTTATACGAACTCAAACTAGCGCTCAATCTCAAGCGCTGTTTATGAAAACAAGCCCTAATGACTTGAAATCATACCGTTTTTAAAAAGTAAGACGCCTAATACTCTCTTCTAAAACATTGATTGAAAATATGTTGTAGGTATACTTGAATCGTCTTGGATTGCTTCAAATTTTATTCGATAATCCCATCAAATCAAAGAAATTATGGGTAATTTAAAATTAAGAACATTAAATTGGGTTTGATTCTAGATACTAACGGCTAAAATCAAAATTCAAATCAAAATCTGAAGTTTCACTTTCAAAATAATAAAATTGATAAAGGACAGACGATTTATACTCTCTGTTTTTACACTATGTCCGCTAGATTTTGACGCGCTTTTGCACGTTTCCCCAGTATTTCTGTCAATTTTCCCCGCCATATCAGATGACGGCGTATAAAAATTATAGATAACGCATAAAACCACCAACAATTCATCAAAAACTGGAGAGAATAGATCTTTTACAATGTTTTTACTCTGAAAGTAACAAATAGATTTTAATTTTACTTTTAACTGGAGAAACTAGAATCGAGCCCGATATGTCTGATTATTTTATTTGATTATTTTTAAAATAGACTTAACGATTATTTGAGATTATGCGGGGATTGATCCTATGAAATTTAGCATAACAGATTAAACACTTAACATTATTTTGAGCTGGAACTTTGTTGGTAACTTACATAATATAATAAAATTACTCTAATGTTTTTTATGTTAAACAAAGATAAGATTTTTTTTATATTCCCCTACTGTATGGAATATGTTCAAAGGGAGAAACCGTTATCAAGACCATTGTTGTGGAAAAAACCATTTATATTTCAACAAAAAAAGCCTTTGTCACTTTCCGGCTATTTACGTATTTAAGGTCCCGATATATACACGTATTATATATACGTATAGCATACGCTAAGTGGCGCCCCCATCGGCAAAAAAAAACATAAAAAACGCAATGAATCGTAAATCCGATCGAATGCTGTTCAAGTGATAGTTATAGCGATTCTTAGTTCGTTGTAGTAACAGCTATAAAAAATACCGTTCGTGGCAATTTATCGCAATTGTTTTACATGTTACTACAATGGCGGAAATTCTGCACGCACTAGTCCTTAACTAATTCTTAGCTACCGCTGTCACTTTCTTAACTTTGATTTAGAACAGGATAGCAAATAAACACGTGACCATGACATTCCTAATCTGACGTAAGACGCATATAATAAGAACGGAGCATAGGGCATGCTTCCTTATTTTACGTCAAATAAGCAGTCTTATGTCAGATTAGGAATTTTAAAGTCATGTGTTAATTTGCTATCCTGTTTTATGTCAAAAAATAAATGTTAAGAAAGTGACAGCACTAACTAGAAATCGCGATCGCGACTTGCGAGAATCGACGACAATTAACTAAGAATCGCCGACTTCAAAGGTTCTTCTTCTTCTTCTGTCGAGTAGGTATCGAGTCTATCGACCCGATGAACCCTGGTGTCAGAGTTTTTAAACCGCCTAGTAGCACAATTATCAGGCCTCTGACATGGTTTGAGTAACGACCACTATCAAAGACAGCGACCGGGACCGACGGCTTAACGTGCCCTCCGAAGAAAGTTTTTTTTTTTTTTCGGACTATCAGGTGATTCAGCCTGCAATGTCCTAGCCAAACTGGGGAAAAAATCACAAAGTAATAAATTCTCAAATATCATCTTTGTGTTTACCCCCTGGGAATCGAACCCAGGACCACCGGATCAGGAGTCCATGGCACTAGCCACTAGACCACGGAGGCATTTCAAAGGTTTTAAATTATCCACATAACTATAACTTGTCAAAAAAGAAATGTTAAGAAAGTTACAGCACTAGCTAGAAATCGCGATCGCGAATTGCGATAATCGACGACAATTAACTAAGAATCGCTGATTTAAAAGGTTCTAAATTATCCACATAACTATAACTTGAGTCTGTTCGACCGGATTTTCGATTCATTGCGTTTTTAGTGAGTTATGATTTTTTACTGATGGGGGCGCCACTTAGAATAAATCGGGACCTTACGGGGATCTCCGGTGCACGCCAGCGCCCTCATCAGTTAAAAATCATTACTTACTGAAAACGCAATTATTCGAAAACCCGGTAGATCAGATTGAAGTATAATAGGTACTGTTTAAGTTTGTTTTAAGCATTATAAATCAATAATTCAATGTTCACTGCAGTTACAGACAGCAAAAGCGCTAGAACTGGCTGTTTTTCGCAAATTTTCTTTCTGTAACTACAACGAACTATAAGTTGCAACTTTATGAGGTTCCAAATGACCTTTAGTGCTTTAACATCAATCTGATCTATCGGATTTTCGTTTGATTGTGTTCTCAGTGAATTATATTTTTTTGACTGATGAGGCCGCCACTTAGCCCAGGGAAGCCCCTTAAGTTAAAATGTTAAGCGATTTCGTTACTTCCGCTGTCATGAGAATGTGGATTCTGATCCCTAAAACCAAAAATGTGATAATAGAATGTGGATTCTGATCCCTGATACCAAAAATGTGACAATGTGGTGTATTTAACTTTATTATTTTTCGAGTTATGAAGGGGTTAAAAGTGGCTCCAAATGGTTCTTGTAAATATACACACGGTGCTGCCGGCCAGTTCTCTTTGTTTGGCTTGAACTTGGCTTGAACTTGGCTTGGACAAGCTATCGCTTGTCTAGATAAGTATACGACGTGTAAGGGACATCGTGCTTCAAACTGATAGGGCTTTTTCACTCAACGAAACTGAACAACTATCAGTAGGGTTATTTGCTGATCGAGGTGGTCACATACAAATTGTCTGATCGAGGTGGTAGTTTTTTATTTGTAGAAAGGTCAATTTATGTTTTCCTCTCCTGAAAGATTTTCCTGGTGAGAGTTGTTCAGTTTCGTTGCCTGAGCAATGCTTATCTTTTATGAAGCTATCCCTGAAAACATAAAAAACGTAGACAGTGACAAAATATTTATTGCAAAACTTAAAAAAATATTACAAAATATGGCGTGCTACGACCTAAATGAATATTTTAACGATATAAAGACATCAACCAAATCAGAAATAAATAATATTTGAAATATAATATTTAAAATATTTAATAGTCATTATTTTATATCATTGCAATATAATAATATTCTGACTAGTTAAACTTAAGTGACATTTATTTATTATTCAAACATACATATATACAATAACGCCTTTATCCCGAATGGGGTACGCAGAGCGTAAACGGCCTAAACAAAGGTCGTTCCGCCACGTCTGACAAGGTTTTGAGATAGATTTGTAGGTATATTGCCATAGTGACAGGTTGTCAGCCTATCGCCTAAATTGCAATATACTGATACCCTCGGATCCCTTAGCCGGTTTTCACAGCATACCTGAAAGGAAGTGCAAATGTATTTTTTTATCGCTCTCAGGCCAGCATGGACGACTTGATGCGAATACCTGCAGTATTTTCAAAACAAAGTCTATTTACTCGCGTTTTCGAAACCCAAGTGATATTAGTTACAGATACAGTTGCGCACGCGCCGCCGTCGAGTACAGCCGCAACCACGTATTCGCTTTACGCACGGAATGCGGTTCATCTAACCGACCGTTTGTTTGAACGCGTGTGAAGTTTAGTGTTTTATGTATATAAATACTAGAAACCAAAAATGACGACTCAGAACAACCTGATAATCAACGAACTGTTGTGTTTTGTACAATGTAAGGCTGTGCTAATGAGTGAATCGTGCCTAACTCAAATTTGCGAAAGTCATTTTAAGGACAAGGAAGTTGACACAGCTCGGGACATACTCGTACAAGGATCTTTTTTACGCAGTTCAAGGAAAGGCGAAGGGAAGAAGAAAAGAAATATTTTGGACATTATCACCGCTGTGATTATTACCCGCCGCATTATTACCCAACCTGACCAATTGCCAGTGTTCGTTGCACGGGACCTGGAACGTCTTCCACCGGTCACCTTTGACCATATTGACGTGTCCACCTTATTAAAGGACATTCTACGTCTAAAACAGGAACTGCATAGCATTCAATGCGATTACGTGAAATCAGTAGACATATCTCAACTGCGTGAGGAAATATCAGACATTCAAACGAGCAAAATAGCCGACAAACATCCAAATCTAAAAGGAAAGAAGCAGAATACTAGAAAAAATAAAATAAATTCATCGAGGAATTGCAGTACTACGAATAATTCTACCAAATTGGAGGTAGTAGTAACTGACGCATCGACTCGGTCCGCGTGGTCGCGCGCTAGTGCTGTTGACCCCCCAACCCCCGCGCCTGCCCTCAAGCCTAACGGCTCCTCGGCGGCCGCGGCGGTAGTGACCCACCACGGTCAAACGCCGGCGCCGACTCGGACCCCGACTCGACAAGTAAACAACGCGGCGCGCGCGACTAGCAGCCCTAAAAGTACACTGAATCCTAATACTCTTAACGATACTATAATTGAACAGTTTCACGACAGTCGTAAACAAGAAAACTAAATACCGAAATATTAGAAATCAAAATACAAATAATATAGGAAAAGCGACTCTCACCTCGAATAAGATAAGAGTGTTACCAAGGTACGCGTACGTGTATGCATCCAGATTTCTAATAGATACGACAGAACAAGACCTGGAAGACTTCTTGAAGGAAAGTAGAAAAACTGAGCCAGTTTAAGAAAACAGATTTTTCTTCATTTAAAATTACGATCGACCAATCGCAACAAGATTTATTTTTGTCTGACGATTTCTGGCCCTGTGGAGTGATCTATAGACGGTACAAAAACAAACGGGTTTTCCCGGGAGTGTTGTCACATAGTAGAAGATCAAACCGTGAGCAATAATGACAACTATTGGATTTGCCTCTTTCAACTGTAAAGGCATAAAACGAACATATCCACACGTAAAAGACTTGTGTGATAAGTATGATATAATAGCAATACAAGAACATTGGCTTATCCCGGACGAGGTTGATTTTCTGCACACTATTCACAATGGTTTCAACTGCCATGGTTTGTCGGCGGTGGATACATCGGCGGGAGTGCTGAGAGGTCGGCCCTACGGCGGTGTTGCTATCCTTTGGAGAAAGTCACTGTTTCCAAGTGTGACACCGATCGACACGGGTTCGTTGCGAGTGGCTGCGGTGCGCGTACAGCTTGCGCCTGATAAGTGCTTTATAGTAGTGACGGTTTACATGCCAACACAGTATCGTGACTGAGTCAGCGCGACCTTTGTTTACGAACGCTCGAGTGTTGTATGATGTTTACGCCTCAGATCCTTGGACGAAACAACCTCTGGACGTGCAATTATGACATTTTACTCCTTACCCCTCTAGACCGATAGTGTGAAATTTGGACACGGTAAACAAACTACCAACGTCAGTGTGACTTCAAATTTCGAGGAGGAAAAATACCTTTGAAAATGGTGAAATATGCTGTTTTGTTTAGCAAAACTTATAGTAATCGAATGAGCAATATTTATTTTCATATGCAATTGTATTTTAGGTCAATATTTCTTGTTATTTTCTTCTAAAATTAATAAAATGCGCGGTGACAGGAGTGAATAATACGACCCAATAAAACATCCAGGGTTCTGAATGCATGTAAACCAGTATGTTGTCATTCTCTAATGAGTCGGATTATAATTGTATTTTTTCCATTCGTTCATTAATTTTTGTTAATCTAGAGACGTGACACAATCGATGAACGATATCGATAGGAATTATTTACTGTATCGTCGCCGGCATGTCGTAGGTCTAAGAAAAACAAACATTTGAACGGACAACGCTAATATTTTGTGATCTGTTGACTGGTATAAGCTTCATCTGTGGTTGCGTGACTTTTTATTTTCATTTACAACTAATTATGCCTACTTCTTAGTACGCGTGGTAGTCATTAACAATGTTGGTTATGCTGTTCTTTGTTTAAAAAGCTCCTGCCTCTGTGGTCTAGCAGTCTGAGCCATGGGCTCTCGACCCAGAGGTCCCGGGTTCGATTTCCGGCGGGGGACAATGACTTTGCATTGTTGTTAGTTTGGTTATGATATTGCATTGCTGATCACCTGATTGTCCGAAAAGTAAAATGATCCATGCTGTCGGATGGGCATGTAGATAGTTGGTCCTGTGCCTGATTTATCTCTGGTCGTGTCAGTCAATCTGTCCCATCAGAATAAGAGATTGAAGGAACAGAGAGTGCACCTGTGTGTAGTGCAAACACTTAGGCACTAAAAAACGGATCCTGTGCAGTTGTCCGATCCCTGGGAGATTGGCCGCCATCACCGAAAATCGGTGGGAGGACTAATTATTATAGTATGTAAATGAATAGGTACATTTTTTAAATCGAAGCCACGTAGCTTAATAGATATGTGTATTTAGTTCCAAGTCAAAACCCAAAATACAATTTATTCATTTCCCCAAGTCGTAACTTAAGCTACGTGTAGCGGGATGAAATCTATGTTTGAGTCTACAAAATATTTAGATGAAAAAAAAGATACATCAAAATCGGTTGAAATACAACCAAAATTCAATTAACTGCCAACCCCCTAAATAAGGCAGTATGTTGTATGTTTGGCGTCATGTTGATACAGACAGATAGACAGATAAATATTTAAAATTTATTATATAGGCGTTGGTGGTATCGCTATAATGCCTATTGCAATAATGTTTCCATGAAAATATTCAAAGTACAGACAAGACCCCTATAGAGATTTCTTAGTGTATAGATCGATAATGGTATAAATTCAATGAATAGTGATCGATTTGTAAATTTTACTTTACTTTTATTTCAAAAATAATTAAAAACACGTGTTCATATTTCTATGATTCAGGAAACATCATTCAATCAACATTCATTCTTTATCGATTATCGACTAGGGTACAACACTATCTATGACACGATCAAAAAAGACATACAACCCGAATATTTAAAAAGTGTCAAAAATAAACAAATATGTTAGGAAGCGCGTAGTTTTTAAATCTGTTCGGGTATTATCTGTCATACCTCCCTCCCCCCTAGTTTTGGTTGAACGAGTTCTCATACATTTTTGTTTGGTGACGCGTCCAGAGGATTATTCGTCCAAGCTCAGATCACTTTCCCATAGTAATAGATTTTAATTTAGACACAGAAATTCAGAACAAATAAGACATTATGCTGATTTATGTGAAAAATGTTTAAAATCTTTTAGTTGGCCCATATTATCTTGTTCGCAATCTAACTGTAAGGATGATAAACACAGATTGTTAATCGAAAAATACTACTCCCAAATAACGTACTGCCTAACTAAAGCAACTCCAAAAATTCGTATAAAGGTAAAAGTAAGCTTCATAAAAAGCAGATTACCGGGTGGAATCACCACGTTAGTGGCTATCATGCGGAGGCCAGATTAGCTTACCAATTGTGGTTATTACAAGGTAGCCCGAGACAGGGCGTGCTGTATGATAATATGTGTATTACAAGAAAATCTTTTAAGAACAAGCTTCAATGGTGTCAGCGCAATGAAAATAAGATTAAAATGGACATAATAGCAATGTACAGACACAAAAAAGATTTCAGTATTTTTTGGAAAGAAACAAACAAACTTAAGTTGAAAACCTGTATTCTTTTATCAGTAAATGGTAGTCAAGATCAAACTGAGATTGCTAATATGTTCATAAAACAGTTTAAAACTCCACTGTCCCCGAGTGGCGCCGCCGCCGGGACAGGGTGCACGGAGTCGGTGCCGCCCGTCCACTCGGACCCGCGAAACTTGCATATTACGGTCGAACAACTATTGTTAATAAAATAAATGTGTTAAAAATATGAAAAGAGGGAAATTCCCCGGCCATGATAGCTTAAGTGTTGAACATATAATGCACGGAAGCTACTTGTTGTTTGAAAAACTTTCCCAACTGTTTAACGCTTGTATCGATCACAGTTTTATGCCTAAAACATGTATGAAAACGATTGTATGTCCAATTGTTAAAAATAGGACGGGGGATGTCTCCAACATGTCTAATTACCGCCCGATATCACTTGCAACAATAATCTCCAAAATATTTGAAAGGATCATTAATGAACACTTAAGCGAGGATAACATACCTTTAAACAATGCGCAATTCGGTTTTCGTAAAAGGCTGGGTACGGATCTTGCAATATACTCCTTAAAAAATACTGTCAAATACTATAAGGCAAAAAACACATCCGTATTTGGGTGTTTCTTGGACTTAAGTCGGGCATTTGACACAATTGATTATAATCTGCTGTGGAGTAAACTTAGAAACACCTTGGTTCCGCCAAAAGTTACTAACTTACTAGAGTACTGGTACAACGAACAAGAAAATCAAGTTAGATGGGGAAAAGCATTGTCTGACAGCTATAAGTTACATTGTGGTGTGAGACAGGGTGGACTAACGTCCCCCGTCCTGTTTAACTTGTATATGGACGAACTGCTAGACGAGCTCAGCAGCGCCAGGGTCGGCTGCCATGTTAACGGTCAATGTGTTAATAATCTCAGCTATGCGGATGACATGACGCTGTTGAGCCCTTCAATAGCGGGCCTTCTAAAACTTTTATCTATATGTGAAAAACATGCTGCTGCACACGGCCTCTTATATAATGTCCGAAAAACTGAAGTAATGCTATTCAAATCAAGTCGCGTACCCACAAATATCTCGCCAATAACTCTGTGTGGTAGTAATTTAACTATTGTATCGAAATTTAAATATCTAGGTCACATTTTAACAGACACCTTAAGTGACAACGAAGATCTGGAAAGACAAAGACGTGCTCTAGTTGCAAGAAGCAATATGTTGGGCAGGCGGTTTGCACACTGTTCTGACCAAGTCAAGATTACTCTTTTTAAGTCCTACTGCCAGGCGTTCTACACCAGCCAGCTATGGAGTAACTTCACGAAGCGTATTTTTAATACTCTTCGTGTACAATATAATAACTCATTCAGAGTGATGCTCGGGCTACCCTGGCGGTGTAGCGCGTCTGGTATGTATGCCGATAATAATGTCGAGGATATCTATGTACTGCTGAGACAAATTCACTGTTCATTCCATAAAAGATTAATGTCCTCAGCCAATAATATTGTAAAGGTTGTGTCCGAGATAATATCCCTAAAAGACAAAGACAATTCTGTTCTATAAAATAACTGTAATATTATTATGATTATGCTTATGAAAAATTTACTTAATGTATAGATACAATACGATTATAATTTATTATTTAATGATACCTAATTAATTATAACTACCAAAATTTGACATATTTTACAATGTAAAATTATAATTTTATATGGGTCTTTTTGTATACTGTACAAAATGTGTGCCTGAAATAAACAATATTTAATTTTTAATTTAATTTTAATTACCTAATTGGCGGCTTGAAAACTCTGACCTAATCTAGGATTGGGTCTGGTTTTCCTTCTGAGTTTCGGAGGTCAGATGGCAGCCGCTCTGTGTAAAAACCAGTACCCTCGTTCAATCACCTGGATTAAGTAGCCGCCCCCGTGAAATACGGGATAGGTCGACGGGAGATGATGATGACCAGGGTTCATCAAGTCGTTGTTCCGACTGACAATTGTTTTATAAGTTTGACATAAAAAATATCTGACTGTTAATATTGACTGTAAAATTTAAAGTATGTGCTTAGGTAATTTATTTTAGTGTTAAGCATAGTTAATTAGGTGCAAACCTGTTATGACTGTGTACTTGAATGTTTAATTTATAAATAAATGAAAAATGAAAATGAAATGACTTGAAAATCCACTCGCTTAGAAGAAGAACAAGTAATTTTTTCCTAGACTCAAAAACTCACTTGATAGAAAAATAAGGAAGTAGGAAGTTTGAATATGACATACATACATACATATAGTCACGCCTTTATCCCTAATGGAGTAGGCAGAGCGTAAACGACCTAAACAAAGGTCGTTCCGCCACGTTTGACAAAGTTTTGAGGGTTATTTAAGTTAGATTTGTAGTATATTGCTGTAATGACAGGTTGTCAGCCCATCGATTAAATTTCAATATACCAAAGCCCTCTGATCCCTTAGCTAGTTTTTACAGCATGCTCGGAAGGAAATGCAGCTGGCACAATCAATGTATTTCTCTCGCTCCCAGTCCAGCAATAATATTACAATCCTTGAATAGATTGTAAGGGTATAAAATACGTATGATATTTAGTTGTGATATTTATTTAGGCAATTTAATTAAATCAGTCTTATATAGGGTGAAAGCGATAGCGTTCCGAAAACTAATAGAGGTTGCTCAGTCAACGAAACTTTAGCAGGATATTTTTGTAGGAAGTGAAAATAAATTTTGCTTTTCCATACAAATGTCTGATCGAGGTGGCCATTTTGTATGGGAAGGTCAAATGTTTTTTTCATCTCCTGAGAGAATTTTCTGGTGAAAGTTGTTCAGGTTCGTTGACTGAGCAACCCCTATCAGTTTGCGGGTTGCTGTCCCTTATAAACACCCGGTATAAAGTATACAGATATTTTATGATTAACATAACATAAAATGACATAAAAATACTTTATTGCACGTAATAATACAACATACAACACAACAGATAACAAAAAACAAATACAACATAGGCTACCTTATTGCTAAGGTAGCAATTAAAATCTTAGCTACTTTAAGTTCTGGTTTTACAGTATGCCCGGGAAGAAATGCAGCTGGCAAATTGTATGTTATTCTCTCGCTCCCAGTCCAGCATGGAAGAACTTCACTTAATTGTAATTTAAATTGATTTATTTAATTTGATTTATAAGCTTTTTACATCCTATTTATAAGTTTATAAACGAATAACAAATAGGTACCAGTAACCTAACTAATTATTCAAATATCAAATCTCTCTGCGGTAACAGTGAACTAACTTCTACGGTAAGAGTTAATTACGAGTAGATATTTGACCATACTGTGCCAAGCAGGTACCTGTAATATTAATTACACAATACATTTGGCCCGTATTGATAAACAGCAGTTGAGATCAGTCTCAAGCCTTACCACAGAGTAACTAATAATACTAACGTACGATATTACTTTCAATCTAACTGCCTCCGTGGTCTAGTGGCTAGTGCCATGGACTCCCGATCCGGAGGTCCTAGGTTCGATTCCCAGGGGGGAAATACAAAGTTGATATTTGAGAATTTATCACTTTGTAAATTTTTCCCCAGTTTGGTAAGGACATTGCAGGCTGAATCACCTGATTGTCCGAAAAGAAAAAGATTTCGTGCTTCGGAGGGCACGTTAAGCCGTCGGTCCCGGTCGCTGTCTTTGATAGTGGCCGGTACTCAAACCATGTCAGAGGCCTGATAGTTGTGCTACTAGGCGGTTTTAAAACTCTGACACCAGGGTTCATCGGGTCGATAGACTCGATACCGACTCGACAGAAGAGGAAGACTTTCAATCTTGAGGTCACTTTATAAGTACGAACCCTACATACCTGCCTAAATATATAATCATTAGGTATAGGTTTTGTCATTTTCATGGTAGTTAACTACATCTCCATGTCTACCATGCCAAAATGGGAGCGAGAGAAAAACGTAGAATTTTCCAGCTGTATTTCCTCCTGATCCGAGGGATCCGAGGGTTTCTGTATATTGCAATTCAGAAATAATTTATTCATATTTAAACATTGGCACATTACATTATAATCTACTTACAAGCCACTTAAACTACCCTAATCTTAACTAAATTATATCAAACAACCCGTCCCGAGCCGTGCCAGGTCCAAACGTGCCCATCGCGCTGACTGCATTGCCAACGAAATTTGTTGGACCAGGTACGATCCCGCAAGCGATTCCCAACTTCGAATACAAATTGCCTTGCAAAAGTCTCAATCGCAAAAGGCACAAAATCAAAATTTTGCACGAGATCGCAGTACTTAGCACGTTTATGACTTGCAAGCCACTCTGCTGCCGAACCAGCTAAGCGAGTAGTTCAATTAAGGGCAATTTAGGCAATTTAGGCGACGGTTTGATAACCTGTTACTACAGCAACATACATACAAAACTTTGTCAGTCATGGCGGAACGACCTTTGCTTCGGTCGTTTACACTCTACCTACCCGATTAGAGATAAAGGCGTGATTATAATGTAGGTAGACATTCTACCAATAAGGCGCAATATTAATTATACATCTCTTCCATGCTGGCCTGGGAGCGAGAGAAAAACATAGAATGTGCCAGCTGCATTTCCTCCCGGGCATGCTGTAAAAAACAGCTAAGGGATCTGAGGGTTTCAGTATATTGTAATTTAGGCGATGGGCTGACAACCTGTCACTACAGCAATATACTTACAAATCTATCTTAAATAACCCTCAAAACTTTGTCAGACGTGGCGGAACGACCTTTGTTTGGGTCGTTTACGCTCTGCCTACCCCATTCGGGATAAAGGCGTGATTATATGTATGTATGTATTAATTACACAGCACATCTACATAGGTACCTAACCTGCCTATACATATAAATACGTCACCTTTAGGTACAGCTTTTGACTTTTTCATGGTTGTTAACTACATAACAAGTAGCACTTATGACCATTGAGCGTGGAAAAGCTTAAAATTTCCGAGCTAAAAATAAATAAGTATTATCGAAGTAAAAATTTCTTTGGCAAGTTAAAACGATAATTTTGTCGTGTTTTACAAGAATATTCTGCTTTTATTTGTTTTTTATTTTCATGTTCATGTTCAAGTACCTACTTCACTTTTGACCGTGGAAGCACTTAACATTCGAGCTAAAAAGAAATAAGTATTATCGAGGCAAAAAAATCTTTTAAAGCTCTAGGCGTACGGCCAGTGCCCCTGCATGTTAAAACAATAGTTTTTTTTTATTTTTTACAAGAATATTCTGGCATTATTTTTTTGTTATTTCAAGAGTGATATTGGTGATATTGAACTTGGCTATCCCTGCCTGCCGCTGCAAAGTGTCTAGTTACATTTTTATAAAATTAAACTCGAGAGCTCGATGGTGTAGTGGATAGGGCCGCTGCCTCCCGAGCGGGGAGGTCGTGGTTCGAATACCACCACGTACCAATGTGTTTTTCGGTTTTCGAATTTTACATGTACGTTTATTCTGCGCTTTTTCCGTGCTTTGGAAGGCACGTTAAGCTGTTGATCCCGGTTTATATCCTTTAACACCGTAAATAATAGTCGTTAAGCTATGTCAAAGGCCAGTGCTAAGCATTGGCGGCTTTAAAGCTCTGACCTAATCTAGGATTGGGTCTGGTGTCCCTTCTGGGTTGCGGAGGTCTGTCTAAAAACCAGTACCCTCGTTCAATCCCCTAGATTAGATAGCCGACCCCGTGATATACAGGTCAAGGGTAGGGAAATGAAACTAAAAATATTATCAGAGACCCGGAATTTTTCTACCTCCATTGCGGATAAACCTGGTCATTATAATTCAGTGGTCTTCCGGAAAAACCAGTCACATACTATTCACATTAAAACTTTTAAATTGTTTTCGTAAAAGTCGAATGCGGTTGTTACAAAGTTCTCTTTCAGTTTTAAGGTGAATTCATTTAACTTTCAATGTTTTTTGGAACGTAAGTACCTACTTACCGAATTGGGTCAACGTCTGACTTTTTCTTAGGGTCGTATATAGATACGAGTTCATAAGAAGCGATATCAAACTTTAGAGCAATATTAAGTATTTGACAGGCCCGTTCCTACTGAAATGACATTCCTGATACGATCTCAAACTCGCTGCCATTCATGAAAGCTGGTTACAAAAACGGTCTTTTATTATTTTGAAAAATTCGGTACAGGTACTCAAAAAGTTCACGTTTGTCAAACATTCAAAACGTTTACAATTATGTTTTTATGTTTGAAGCAATGTTTATGTTTTCAGTGTTGGAGATGATCGAAGTGGGCTGCTAGGAGATAAATGACTTGTCTTTTAGTTCTTGCCTTAGATAGATAAACTCTTTATTGCGCATAATCCGTACAGTCTGGAATAGCTTAAAAATAACAATGTGCGCAAAGGCATGCCCGTGAGGAAATGCAACTGGCACATTCTACGTTTTTCTCTCGTTCCCAGTCCAGCTTGGAAGGAATGGTAATTTACACCCCGTTATTAATATCTTCTTCCATGCTGGCCTGGGAGCGAGAGAAAAACATAGAATGTGCCAGCTGCATTTCCTCCCGGGTATGCTGTAAAAACCAGCTAAGGGATCCGAGGGTTTCAGTATATTGTAATTTAGGCGATGGGCTGACAACCTGTCACTACAGCAATATACTTACAAATCTATCTTAAATAACCCTCAAAACTTTGTCAGACGTGGCAGAACGACCTTGGTTTGGGTCGTTTACGCTCTGCCTACCCCATTAGGGATAAAGGCGTGATTATATGTATGTATGTTATTAATATCAGAGTTTTACCGTGAAGCAGAATTTGTGAATAGGCCTCAATTCCCTGCTCTCGTTCGCGAAGCTTGGAGCTGAATATTTTTAAAGAACGTGTTTTACATTTCTGACTTTTAACTTTTTGTATAATTACTGTTTTTATTTAAATACATTTTTACATTTCCGTAAAACCAAAGTATTACTGGTGAATACCGACCGAAGTATTTCATTGCCTTTGATAAACTTTGCTTAGTTTTGGTTTTAGTGGTGAATACTGGGTGTTAGGGACATTGATTGATTAACGAGGCCGAGGCAGACGACGAACATCTTGGACACGGAACATAAGAGACTGGCTGGAAGTGGATAGCACAGCTGAGTTAATTCGCATGACTGAAGATAGGGAGACATACAGACATATGGTCGCCGACCTCCGGGATGGAGATGGCACCTGAAGAAGAAGAAGGGACAGCCTCCGAAAACCGATAGCAGTTGTCCAAGCTGATAGGAGTTGCTCAGTCAACGAAACTGAACAACATTTACCAGAAAATTCATTTCAGAAATGAAAAAACTGTTTATTTTCCCTTACTAAATGACCACCTCAATCAGACAATTTGTAAGGAAAAACATATTTTTTTTTGTTTCCTGAAAGAAGTTTCGTTTCCTGAGTAAAATACGAGGGGTGGCTGATAAGTAATCTACCTAACTATGAAAGAAAAGACTTTGATGGCTAGTTTATTTTTTATTTTTCTATATAGTCTCCTGCAAGTGAAATACACTTATGACATTTGCAAATAAGTGACATCATGCCGTTATAATAGTAATTTTTATTTTGCTCGTCAAAATGGTCAGTCACAGGCCTCTTTCATTTCTTCGTCCGTCGAAAATCTGCGACCCCTAAATTTTTTCTTTAAATCTTTGAATAAGAAATAGTCACAGGGAGCCAGATCTGGACTATAAGGTGGATGGTTAATTTCTGTGAAGCCGTTTTTGCTCAGGGCTGACCTCGCCGTTAAGGCTGTGTATACAGGAGCATTGTCTTGTAAAATCAGAACACCTTTGCTGAGTTTGCCTCTCCGCTTTTCTTTGATTTGTTCACGAAGCTGGTCAAGCAAGTTTGCATAATATTCAGCATTCATTGTTGTATTTTTAGGCAAATAATCTATCATCAAAATCCTTTCGACATCCCAAAATACGGTCGCCATTAGTTTTCCAGCCAACGGCCGAACCTTGAACTTCCTTGGCGGCTTTTCTCCTTTAAATTTCCATTGCATTGACTCTTGTTTGCTTTCCGGATCCCACTGGCGAATCCAAGTTTCATCACAGGTCACAATTCGAGAGATAGTCTCTTCTTCTTTACCTTTGACCAGGTCTAGAAATGCCTGACAACATTCTACTCGCCTTTGTTTGTCAAAGCGAATCAACATTCTAGGGACCCAACGCGCGCTCACCTTGGACATGCCCAAATGTTCGTAAATAATTTCATGAACTCGTTCCTTGCTAATGCCCACATCTCTGGCTATCTCTCACTGCTTGATTCGCCGATCTGCAAGAATCAGGTTCTTCACCTTTTCAACATTATCTGCGGTAACAGCAGAAATTGGCCTTCCACTACGTGTGTCGTCTTCCAGGCTCTCACGGCCATGTTTAAATTGCTTCGTCCAAAACTTTATGACGAATTCAGAAGGACTTGAATCACCAAACAACTTTAACATGCGCTCTCTGATCTGCGTAGGCGTATTTCCTTCTTTACTTGGGAATTTAATCACTGCTCGATGCTCAAATTTCATCATTTTGCAATTTTCTTTCGACATGGTGAAATCAAAACCGCGCCAAAAAAACAAAAGCAAGCGAAAAAAAATAAGCGTCATAATTTTGAAAAAGGAATAAATATAGAATATGGTTTTGCAATGACCAGTTCGATTTTCAAAACTTTCTTTAACAAAGTAGATTTTATATTAGCCGCCCCTCGTATCAGTTTCTCGTACGCTATCCCTTACACTCGATAAATTTCTGTTTTTACTTACCAACATTTTACTTTGCACTTTTGATAAACTCAGTAGCTAATTTTAGTGTTAAAATCTTTAAATGACTACGGATGCCAAAATTACGCTGCTGACTTTAAATTTTATTGACTCTTACTTCCGACTTCTATATCACTATGAGTCAGAACAAAATCCCAACTTCATAGGACTTGCCCAACTTTTAAAGAGATCGTTGCAACTAATAAATTATTCAGAACTTCTGAATAAAATCACTCTACGCTGACAGTACATACATACCTATATATAATCACGCCTTTATCCCTAATGGGGTAGGCAGAGCGTAAATGACCTAAACCAAGGTCATTCCGCCACATCTGACAGTTTTGAGGGTTATTTAAGAAAGATTTGTAGGTATATTGCTGCAGTGACAGGTTGTCAGCCCATCGCTTAAATTACAATATACTGAAACCCTCGGATCCCTTAGCTGGTTTTTACAGCATGCCCGGGAGGAAATGCAGCTGGCACATTCTATGTTTTTCTTTCGCTCCCAGTATAAAATTACGTTTATAAACGTGTAAATTAAAGTACTTACGCCTCTGAGATGAGTGCTCGAAGTTTGCAGAACACTATTCCCAAACTATAGGGGTACTGATGCCAATACACGGAGAGGTCGTTTGGTACACCTGAAACAAACAAAAACAAGTGTTATTGACCATTCAAAGTCGTATTTTTGTCACTACTGATAAAAAATATATTTAAAATAGTACATTACTCCGACGCCGAAAAAAAAACAATTTAAGGCCTCTTACAATGCAAACGAGACCTTAAATTGCTATTTCGGCTCAGAGAAGTATAGCACTTTTCTCTCATTTTGCGAGGAAACATTATCAATACACTTAAAAACAAACATGAAACTTGCGATTTCTCCATAATATTTTGGTATTTGCATTGCGCCTTCGACAGGCGTGCATTCCATTCATTCATTCATTCCATTTTGTAAATCTAAAAAGTTGTATGCGTATTTAGCCTTAATATAATCAATAATGTGAACCAAAAAAACACCTGAACTATACTAGTCTGTCCTTAAAGACTTCGTGAAGCGGCCGTTAATTTTATTGTTGTCGTTTGTAAAAATTGCTGTCATCTGCGAATATGAGGACCGAAAAGAGTAAATGTAGGTTTTTTTTATTATAAAGCTTTTTCCGAGGAAATGGGAGAAAATACTGTTTTTGTTGGAAGGCTTAGGTACAACGAGAACATTGTCAGCCGTATTGTTCGCGAAAAACTCACTTGCTCTCTGTATATTAAAGTTTGATAATGGTGTTTAAAGATGCATCGAATTGTACCAAGATCACTCACCTCCCCAGTCCGATATACGTCACACTCCGGGCCGCATGTTTCCCAGTGTAACGGAAATAATAAAGTTATGTGCAGTGATCGGAATAGGTAGAGTATATTTACCTAAACTTCTAAGAACAGAAGCGGAAAATGGAGACTTCCTTACTACTAAAACTTTTTGCGGGACATCTTGCGGGACATCACATAAGTAAGCTAGAAAGATACTTTGAACCATGGCATTTAATTCTATGGACAAATACAAGCTAAAAATATACTTGGTGATTTTTTTCTACAGTGTCACATTGCCTAGTTATTTTGAATTAAAGATTCTCTTACTTTATAGCTTTAAAACGGCTGTGTGTAGGAAAAAATGTTAGGGAAAAAATTATCGTGTAATTTGTGTTGTATAATTTATTTATAGGTGTCAACATCGTTGGAGTTATAGTAACTAAGATATTTACGAAAAACCGTTTTTCTTTTCTTGAACTTGAATAACTTAAGAAGAAGGGAAAGGCTATACTTTCCTTAAAATGCCCTTGTTTTCTTTCTCTAGAAAATTTAATATATTTTGTTTGTCTATGTGTGACAGAGATGGGAAGATTAGTCATCGGGTCTCTTTTTTATGTGGTTTCTTTTGTTTTCACTTAACAAAGATATTTGCCGCTATCGCTGCTTATCTTTTTAAGCACCGGACAATTGCAAAAACACCCTCGTTGAATCTTCTTTTGAGTGCGCACGTGTGGTATTCTAAATCCGTTGATATTTAATTTGTGATCTTGGCTTGTTTAATGGAATTTCATCTGTTTTATCTGACTATTTGGCTTGAATTTGAATACTGACTGCACTTTGGTTAGAATGTGACTGACGGATATTACTTACTGCTGGTGTACAATATTTCAAGGTATGAAATGTCTTTTATTTAGAAACAAAAAGAAAATAAATTCTAAAATTGCGGGATAAGTAAAATTTTAGGTACATACTTTGCATTGAAGTATTTCCAACTTTTGTTAATTATGGCGAGAAGATTGAGACCCGAACTTGTAAAATCTTGGACTGTAAACCATCCAGAACTAATCTACGATGAAGCAAGTGGTGTCATATTCTGCACAAAATCTGAGAATTAAATTACAGCGTCTCAAAAAGGTAATGTTTATCGACTTTTGAATGGACCCGTGCATCAAGATAGAAGGCAAAAGCCTGAAAAGGAATTTTACTCTGACCTCATAATATTTTTGATACTGTGCAAAATCTCTTGGTCCCAAGTCAGTAATTCATCCTTTCAGAACTTTTTCAATAAATACATTTGTTGTAAATTTGCTGTACTTGCTCCAAGAAAATTGTCCCATCAGAATCATTGTTACGCAAAAAATATCTTCATGTCGTTTTTATAAATCGATTAAAATCAATATACAACGCAATAGGAAACAATAAAATATGGATGTCACTTGACGAATCTACTGATTTTATAGGTAGGAACGTGGTGAATTTATTAGTGATGCCACTGATTAGAAATGTACCTACTCGACCGTACCTTATTGCGTGTAAAGTTTTGGAAACTGTAAACGGGGCAACTGTAGCACACTTTGTTACCGAATCGTTGAGGGAAATGCAAGCCTCCTAACAATTAAAATTACATTGTGTGTTTTTTATCATACTCTTTACGGCGTTGTTATCAATGTTTGACTAAGTGGATCTTATTAAAAGCATCGGTTTATCTTAATCAAACCCAGGACTTTTTACAGATTTATTTTGGCGTACGAAATGCTGCCTCAATAAACCAACCAGGAATATAAGCTATTCAAGGTCAAATGTAAAAATAAAACATTTTTTCGTAAATATCTTGGTTTCTGTAGCTCGTACGATGTTGACACCTAAGAAGAAATTATACAGCACACAAAGCGTATTTTTTTTCCCAATGTTTTTTTTCCTACACACAGCCGTTTTAAGGCTATAAAGTAAGAAAATCTTTAAGTCGAAATATCTAGGCAATGTCACACTGTAGCCAAAAATCACCAAGTATATTTTTTGCTTGTATTGTGCATAGAATTAAATACCATGGTTCAAAGTATATTTCTAGCTTACTTATGTGATGTCCCGCAAGATGTCCCGCAAAAAGTTTAAGTAGTAAGGAAGTCTCCATTTTACCAATCATTCTTAGAAGTTTAGGTAAATATACTCTACCTATTCCGATCACTGGTTATGTGTTCCAAAGATGGTTAGGTACTGTTCCGTGTACGGATGTCTTTCTGTCACAAGATATGACTCCAATAGGAACTTTTTAGATTCTCAAGTGATGAGAGACGGTAAGTTACTTCATACAAAATATGCAAATGGACTTACACTAGTCCCTTGGGAGCGCGGCCGCTGCTTAGTGTGGGACGCAACCTGCGTAAGCACATTTGCTGCCAGCCATTTATCACGCACAATCCGAGCACCAGGCGCCGCTGCGGAGTGGGCAGCATCACAAAAAGATGGGAAATATGCTTGCCTCTCCAATAATTTCATTTTTGCACCTTTTGCGGTGGAGGTAGCGGGCGTGTGGTGTAAGGCGGCAAAGGCATTAATTGGCGAAATTGGCAGACGCTCGCGGCGCGGCGGAACGGTGGAGATCCCCGCACCGCGTCATACCTGATGCAACATATATCGCTATCCAGCCATCCAGCGTGGAAACGCGGCCAGCGTTATGAGCACGTTTCCACCGGGTGCGATGCGGGGCGGGCTCTTCGATAATTGTTAAGTTCTTTTTTCTTTGTTGTTTTTATTTTATTAGTCTGTATTGTAAATGTTTCTGTACTTGAATAAACAAATATTTTAATTCATCTAACCTATTCTAACTATTCAGTTACAGTGAACTACTTTAAAACGTTGGTTTAATCAAGGACCAGATTAATCAAATGATGATTATGACCAGTGTTACAAAATTTGTCAACCCTTATAACACGCACACAAACACATGCCAAGTGCAACATGCCGTCTGTCTATGTATGACCAAAATGACATTGCAGTTAGGAGTGTCCGAGTTGTGCTCAAACTTACGATGCAAATAATCACGCCACCTGACTTAGAGGGTAGGCAGGAAACTGAACTCTGAAAGTTTTTAACCGATCTTAAAGGGACTTTTTATTTGACTGAGTTTTTTTATTACATGATGTCAAGCCTAGGTTAGAAATAATCACGCAAACCATTCTAATATTGAGTAAGTACCTCAGTTTGTATGGAAAACACGCAGTGTCGAATATACTGAAAACGTTTACCGCGCGTAGGAGCGGGATCTGCTAGCTCGCGCGCGGAATCGTGTTTTCCATTTTCGGGATACAAAGTCGCGGGCACAGCTAGTTTAAGATATATTTGTAGGTATATTGCTGCAGTGGTAAAATTGCAATATATGTACTAAAACCCTCGGATCCCTTAGCTAGTTTTTACAGCATGCCCGGAAGGAAAAGCAGCTGACATTCTATATATATTTTTTAAAATAACATAACATAACATAAAAATACTTTATTGCACGTAATAATACAACATACACCACAACAGATAACAAAAAACAAGTACAACATAGGCGGCCTTATTGCTAAGGTAGCAATTTCTTGCAGGCAACCTTTGGGTGAAAGAAAAAAACAAAGTTAAAAAATAAATGTTGTATCATAAAATTGAAATGATTTAACTCCACGTAGCTGATAAAAACCAGATCGCATTAGCGTCACATGTCTCATATTAACCGGCGACGATGTCATATACGCCAAAGGAAGCGAAAATGCTTACGCTAATGTAGGCCATTTATTTAGTGCAGCAACACACTGACGTCACTTATGCTCGTATTTATAACCAACTCTCAAGAGTGAAAACGAGTTTAAGGTCGTATCAAATTAAATGTCATTACACTACAAAACAACCTGTCAAATCCAGACTTAACATTGCTCTCAATCTTGAGTTTGCCTTATAATTACGACCTTTACTGCGCGCAAGGTTGCGCTCAACACGCTGACTTTTGCATTGCCTATGATACACCTTCGATGCTGGACTGGGAGTGAGAGAAAAACATAGAATGTGCCAGTTGCATTTCCCCCTGGGAATTCTGTAAAAAATCAGCTAAGGGATCTGAGGGTTTCAGCATATTGCAATTTAGGCGATGGGCTGACAACCTGTCTGTTGTGTGTTTGGCCGTATGGCCTAATTTTCTTTGCCTTAGAACTGATGCATTTATGAGTAGATATGTACAGCCTACACCCTGCCTTAACTTTTTTTGCCTGTTCCACAAAGTAAAAATCACTGTAGATTATCTGTTGTTCTGACTAGGCATTTTTTATTTCTTCTCCGTATTCATGTTACTTTCCAACCGCGGTTTCTCCCACATTAAATGAGTTTTTCGTGGCAACAAAGTGTGTTCCCGTGTAAATTGTCTTAATATTAGGATCCAACGTATGTATAAGTGTGTAAAAGTTTCGTCCGAGTTGGTCCATTAGTTGACGTAAAAAAACAAACGTAATCATGGAACAGTTGTTATAGCTAAACTACCAATAGATGACGCTAGTGGTACCTTATGCGCATTCAAAAATCAAAAGACAATTTTCTTTTTGTTTAGTCTTATAGTATTATTTATTTTTGAAGTTAGGATTTACTCCTCCTTAAAATGGCATCCTAGATAATGCAAAAGAAAAAACATATATATTTCTAACAATTAGACATATTTTTCATATTAAGACTTCCAGATCGATTTACGAAAAAAACTAAAAATAAGTATCTAAGTTACACCTTCAGCAATTTAAGAAAAAAAACCGCATTCGATTTAGTGCAGTAGTTTTTACGTGGCACGCGAAAAATCAAACAGACAGACAAAAAATCTAAAAACTGTATTTTTGTCTTCCATAGCACTTATAGTTACGCCAATTTTTTATTTCTTATTTATCTCCCATGTACAGACATCGACCGGTTACAATTTTATTATATGTATAGATAACAGGATTTTGATACCGAGCGGTGTGGCTTACAGTCGTTTTTAATAACACTAATGTTAAAGGAAAGGGACAGAGACATAAGCAGACAAGATTACCCAAGAGTAGCTTTTGGGGCAGTAATCTGGTAATCACAGTAGCAGGGTCTGAATACTCAAATACATACAAACATACATATAATCACGCCCTCATCCCTAATTCTTCCATGCTGGACTGGGAGCGAGAGAAAAACATAGAATGTGCCAGCTGCACTTCCTCCCGGGCATGCTGTAAAAATCAGCTAAGGGATCCGAAGGTTTATGTATATTGCAATTTAGGCGATGGGCTGACAACCTGTCACTACAGCTATATACCTACAAATCTATCTTAAATAACCCTCAAAACTTTGTCAGACGTGGCAAAACGACCTTTGATTAGGTCGTTTACGCTCTGCCTACCCCATTAGGGATAAAGGCGTGATTATATGTATGTATGTATCCCTAATGGGGTAGGCTGAGCGTAAACGATAATAATCTATATATCTAATCAAAGGTTCCGCCACGTCTGACAAAGTTTTGAGGGTAAGATATATTTATATGTACCAGGCCACTCAGAAAGTATTGCGATAAATAGTTTTTATATATGGCAGACTGGCCGGTTAGAATCTTTTTTGAAAATATAATTACTTGTAAGTAAAAATATGTGTGTTCCATTTTCAAAATTTCCCTCCACATTTTTTGCGAGCCAATTCAAAGTATCGTGTCTTACTGAAAAATGGATCTGCGCCGGGAACATTTTAGAGCTATGATTTTTTACGATTTCAAGTGTCGCCTGAAACCGGATGAATCGTTCGATAGGCTTCAAATGGCATTTATGGATGAAAGCCCCTCCAAGGCAACCGTGTATCGTTGGTATAACGAATTTAGGCGCGGTCGACCAACCTTGGGGGATGAAGAAAGAAGCGGTCGCCCTTTGACGGCTATAACGGAAGAAAACGTGCTAGCAGTGAAAAATTTAATCCAAGATAATAGGCGAATTACATATCAGGAGATTCAGCACATATTAAAGATTGGATCGGGAAGCGTTCACGAGATTCTACAAGGGCATCTTCGCGTGAGGAGGATAGTATCGCGCTGGGTGCCGCACTACCTCACCGACGCTCAGAAGCAGGCCCGGGTGGAATACATACATACATACATACATAAATCACGCCTTTATCCCTTACGGGGTAGGCAGATCGTTTAACGCCTCGTAAAAGGCGCTTTCGCCACGTCTGACAAAAATTGAGAGCAATTTTAGATTGTAATATGTATTGCTTTAGTGACAGGTTGTCAACCCATCGCCTAAATTTCAATACACTGTAACCCTCGAGTCCCTTTCCCGGGTGGAATGGTGCCGTGATATGCTGAACAAATTTGAAGCAGGCTCGTCTCGGCGTGTTTACGACATCGTAACAGGTGATGAGTCCTGGATTTATCAATACGATCCAGAAACCAAGCGCCAGTCGACAGTTTGGGTGTTTCAAAATGAACCAACGCCTACCAAAGTGAAGCGATCTCGAAGCGGGGGGAAGATTTTGATCGCCAGCTTTTTTAATTTGACTGGCCACTTGGCCTCAATTCCCTTACGAGATCAAAGAAGCATTAACGACGAATGGTATACTACCAAATGTTTACCAGAAGTTTTTTCTGTTGTGAGCAACAAGCGACCAAACACAGGGCTCCGCGGACTACTGCTCCACCACGATAATGCGCCTGCACACACCGCGCTCAAAACGAGGGACTTCCTTGACAGCACACTAGTCAAACTCCTGGGTCACCCTCCTTACAGCCCTGATCTAGCACCGTGTGACTTCTTTTTATTTCCAAAAATAAAAAATCAGCTCAAGGGGATACAATTTTCGTCGCCGGAAGATGCGCTGGCTGCGTTCGAGCAGGCTGTAAACGAGGTGTCTACGGCGGACTGGAAAAAGTGTTTTGAAAACTGGTTCCGACGCATGAATCTTTGTATAGAGGCTGGAGGAGAGTACTTTGAAAAGATTTAATAAAAATATATGTACCTGTAGAACAATTTTTTTTAGTGTCGCAAATCTTTCTGAGTGTCCCACGTATGACAGATTGTCGGCCCATCGATTAAAATGCAATAAACAGAAATCCTTATATCCATTAGCTGGTTTTTGCAGCATGCCCGGGAGAAAATGTTGCTGGCACATTCTATGTTTTTCTGTCGCTCTCAGTCCAGCATGGAAAAAGCGCATACTCAATTTATTTTCGAAAATGGTGGCGATGCGAATTTAGTTTTTTTTTATTGTTTATTGTCATCATCTAGTTTCACAACAGATGGCGTTATTTCAATGTTTAATTTCATATTAATTATTGATTTGTAACACAAGTTCTAAAACGCGGTATCGAAGTTTTCTCAACGATCCGCAGATATACAAGTTCCAAACTTGTCCGGTCGGACTTCGGTCCCCTGGTCACAACACCCGACCATCTTCACTAAGCCATTTGGCTTTATCCTGCAACTCCTGCATATTCGTTAATTAATAAGGCTTACCCATAAAAAATCAAAGAGAAAATTAATTAAAAGTCAACCGCCTGAATGGCATCTGTGAATTGACCGCGATTGATATGAGTTACATACATATAATCATCACGCCTTTATCCCTAATGGGGTAGGCAGAGCGTAATCGACCTAAACAAAGGTCGTTCCGCCACACCTGATAAAGTTTTGAGGGTAATTAAAGATAGATTTCTATAGTGACGGGTTGTCAGCCCATCGCCTATCTTACAATATGCTGAAACCCTCGAATCGCTTAGCTTGTATTTCACAGCATGCCCGGGAAATGCAACTGGCACATTCTATGTCTTTCTATCACTCCCAGACCAGCATGGAAGCTTTACACCACAATTTATTTTATGGGTTACCCTTTCCCCTTGAGTATTTTTTTTCTATATCGTTGAACACTCTCGAACACTTTAGGGATTCGCCAAGGGAATTTGTAGAGAGGGTAGCATGTCACACAATTTCATATGTATAGTTTATTGTTGAGGTTTCGGAGGATAAAAAAGCTATTCCCATATGACAAAGGCAAGCAAGCAATATACAGATCTCTCCTAAACAACCCTCAAAACTTGTCAGACGTGGCGGAATGACCTTTATTTGGTACGTTGACGCTCTGTCTACCCCATTAGGGATACAGGCGTGAGATTATGTATGTATGTTATTATTTCACAACCTTTAACTGCCTCTCTGGTCTAGTGGTCAGAGCCATGGGCTCACGATCCGGAGATCCTGGGTCCGATTCCCAGTGGGGAACACAAAGTTGATATTTGTGAATGTATTATTATTAGTCTTTATTATGTAAAAAAGTTTACAATAAATAAACAAACGTAAATTAGGTCACAAAGGTGAGCTTATTTCTATAAAGAGATCTCATCCAGCAAACCAATTAGGACAATGCAGGCTGAATCACCTGATTGTCTGGAGGGCACGTTAAGCCGTCGTCGGTGCCGTTCGTTATCTTGATAGTGGTCATCACACAAACCATGTCAGAGGCCTATTAGCTGTGCTATAAGGCAGTTTAGAAAATCTGACACCAGGGTTCTTCGAGTCGATCGACTCGAAACCCACGCGACAAGAAAAGATTTTACATCATGTACATTTTATTTTATATTGTTTGTATATTGCTGTAGTGACAGGTTGTCAGTCTATCGCCTAAATTGCAATATATAAAAACCATCGAATCCTTTAGCTGATTTATACTGCAAGCCCGGGAAGAAATGCAGCTGGCCCATTCCATATTTTTCTCTCGCTCCCAGTCCAGCATGGAAGAATCTTATCTATCTTTTTTACTAGTTGATTTGGGATATGGTTTCTGTAATGATGATAAATTGATCTGATTATTATCAAAGACTGTTCCACCTTTCATTTAAAATGGTACCTTTATTGTTTAAATGAGTACCGCCATTGTAGTTTTAGATGAAAAATTATCTTGGGTGACTTCAGCATTTTTTTTAATGGACCTATTGGCACCATACTACCTACAAAGTGTATATAATGCGTCACCGGACTAAAATAAGGTCAGCAGAAAACTCTATTTCTCTTTTTACTCGCTTAAGGTCCGGTTTGTCCTGGGGACATGAAAAGCTAAAGCGGTCACGCAGATAGTAGGGTGCACAAGGGTAATATAAGATGTTAAAGAGGGAACAAACAATGTTGAGTATTTCAGCGAAAACCGATTGGGAGCCACTTGAGCTGTTTGCGACAGTGAGAAACATGATCGTATTTTCGTAAAACAATTACAAAACGTTTGCAAAGATTTTGAAGACGCTCAAGCTTATTTAGTACCTCCTCTCTGGCATCTAAGGCTGGTAATTATGAATCGGTCTCGAATTTGAGAGCAATAGTTTGTACTGAAATTATATTTCTGATTTGAACTCAAACTCGCTGTTACTCATCAGCGCTGATTATAAAAACGGCCCTAAATAATAAGAATTGGCGTAATCCAGAATAGGAAACAGAAGCGATTGCAGTAAAGAGATTTTGGTTTTCAAGGGCAAGAAACGCATCGAGTCGATCGATTCGACACACACACGACAGAAGAAAAATCGAGAACCTAAGATCAGACCACCAGACTTCATTATCTAAAGTATGCATTATAAGACTGCTTATTCGTCGTAAAATAAGGGAGCAAGCTCTATGCTCAGTTCTTATATAAAGCGTCTTACGTTAGATTAGGAATTTAAAAGTCATGTGTTTATTTGCTATCCTGTGCTTATGTCAAAATTAAGAAAGTGACAGCGCTAGCTAAGTATTACTTAAGGAATAGTGCGTCCATAATTGCCACCAGTACCCTAATTCTGGATATATTGAAAGACCGGAAATCCTTCGGTATACCGCAGAATGTATAATACTGCCAGATGATATAATCTGCAACGTTATACCTACAAGAGTTCTTCCGAGGCAATATTTATTGATGAACGCAGGGTCGAAAGCAGGAAAATTTGAGGTAAGTAAGTATTTTTTTTCTTTTGCTAGCCTGATCTGTCCCACTGCTGGGCAAAGATTTTTTAAAGGTCCCTTTTTGTTTCCACTTTATTCGGTCTTGTACTGTAATTTGCATCCAGTCCTTTTCGAAAGCATCCATCTCATCATGCCACCTTTTTCGGGGCCTTCCTCTGCCTCGACGGCTATCTTTGGACACCTAGTCAGTAGCGATCTTGGCCCATCTGTCTGGATGCATGCGACAGACGTGGCCTGCCCAATCCCATTTAAGTTTGTCAGCCTTCTCTCTACATCCTTGATACGAGTTTTTGAGCGCGGGGTGGTGTTCCGGATTCGATCAATCCTCTTCAAACCTAATATGCTGCGCTGCATGGCCCTTTGGCAGACCGCCAGTTTGGACTTTTTTAAATCGGTCATTGACAACTTTGTGCATCATAAGTTAGGACGGGCAGGATACACATGTAAACAAGTTTACGCTTTAGCGTAAAAGGAAGATCACCTTTTATTAGATCCTTCATTGACCAGTAGCTCTTCCAAGCGTTTTCGACTCTGCGTTCGATTTTTTGTCTTGTCGGCTTTAGAAGAAAACTAACTGGCCAAGATAGATATACTCGTCGACATAGTGTATGTCCTGTCCGTCTACCTGTACCTTATGTTTCGTGCTGTTGGTCATAAGCTTGGTTTTTGACCGATTCATTTCGACGAAACGGAGGTTCGTAAGCCTCTTTTTGCCGACATCTATGCCTAACTTTTCCCAAGGTGTTGCAAGAGTTTTAAAAACCTCTTCGACTCGTAAATAACTTAGGAGAGCGCTGGTCACCCTGTTTTCGGCCCCGGTTAAGTTAAATTATAAACTAATAAAATAAGACAGACCTAATATCGTACAAAAAATGAACTTTATTTAATAACATTATAATGACATGAAATTGCGTTGAAATATCCAAAGGACACTCTACAAAATTGGAAAACCACGGTAAATTTCCAGTTTTTGATCTTTATAATGTTGATAACCGTAAGAGTTTGAAAACGTTTATTGAATAACAACTGAATGACAAATAAAAGTGATTACAATGGTTATGAGTTTTGCTGGTTGTAATTTTTATTTAAACTGCTTTGCCAGCAATTTGTATGTCAAAAAACTTGGTCTAATTTTCAAAGTATATCTCATCAATATTAGAAGGACGAGGTCTATTTTTCGTTAAGCTGATATTCTCTAAATTTAAATAAACTTATTACTCATCGTCTTTCCTCTTTGCCCTTCATTTCATGTGCTACAAATTAGGTAGCCCGATGGTGTAGTGGATAGGGCCGCTGCCTCCTGAGCGGGAGGTCGTGGTTCGCATCCCACCACGTACCAATATGTATTTCGGTTTTCGAATTTCATATGTACGTTTATTCGGCGCTTTTTCCGTGCTTCGGAAGGCACGTTAAGCCGTTGGTCCCGGTTAATACCGTTTAACACCGTAGATATTAGTCGTTAAGTCATGTCAGAGGCCAGTGCTAAGCATTGGCGGCTTGAAAACTCTGACCTAATCTACGATTGGGTCTGGTTTCCCTTCTGGGTTGCGGAGGTCAGATGGCAGTCGCTCTGTGTAAAACCAGTACCCTCGTTCAATCCCCTAGATTAGGTAGCCCACACCGTGAGATACTGGATAAGGCTAGGGAGAACCCATACGAAAAAATACGTACATAAATAAAGTTTAATATGTGTTTCTTAATTCGGCCCTGGTCTCAAATGGCAATATGTTTTCGTTTGAGGCGTTGATTCCTACAGGGCCAAGTTTTACTTGACCTTGTTTACTTACAAGCCAGAAGTGACCAAAATACACTCTCCTAGGGAATTTATATAGGAAGAAACACTTTAGGGAAAACCTGTAAGGAAAATATAAGGGAAAATTCTCACTCGTAGCAAATTAGGTAATTACCTAAAATCGTATTACGTCGAAACGGATTAAGGCTCGTTATTATAATCAGCACTTGAGAGTGACAGTTTCAGTTTGTATCAGAAATGTCATTTCAGTACAAAATGGCCGGTCAAATCCGTACTTAATATGGCTCTCATTCTTGAGACAGCTTTATAAATACGAGCCTTAGTATCGTCTTTTCTCCTATATTTTTCTCTAGATCCTTATTAGGTACCTAGAAGCTGCGAAGTCCTATAATATAGTAACATTTATCTCCATATAATCACAGTTTTATCCCAAATAGGGTAGGCAGAGCGTAGACCACCTAAACAAAGGCCGCCACGTCTGAATAAGTTTTGAGGGTTATTTAAGATAGCTTTGTAGGTATATTGCTGTAGTGACAGGTTGTCAGACCAACGCATAGATTACAATACTCAGATCCCTTAGCTGGTTTTTACATGCCCGGGAGGAAATGCTGCTGGCACATTCTATGTTTTTCTCTCGCATATATAGTAATACAATGTATTATTATACAAATTTCCACACAAATAAGTTTTATTTGAGTAAATTTACTACAATGTATTCATTTGCAAATTTCATCAAGTTTTATTATACACAAGAGTTTAATTTTTACCGTTATACATACTGAAGAGCTTTTTAGTATGTAAATGTTACGATCTACTAAATATTTGTTACCATTATGTTTTGAACAAAAATATACGGCTGAAAATGTGTGTTCTGTCAATTTAAAAAAAACTAACGACCCGCCGCGGCTTCGCACGGAAATTATCAGTGTTTCTATATTGCACTATATTATGCATGTTTTATACATTATAAACCTTGCTCTTGAATTACTCTATCCATTAAAACAAATCGCATCAAAATCCGATGCGTAGTTTTAAAGATTTATGTATACATAGGGATATAGGGACAGAGAAAGCGACTTTGTTTTATACTATGTAGTGATAAGAAATACATTCTTCTTCTGTCGTGTGGGTATCGACTCGATCAGCAAGAATAGGTCGTATTTATGAAGCGATCTTAAACTGGAGAGCAATATTAAGTATGGATTTGACAGGCCAGTTAGTACTGAAATGACATTTCTGATACGATGTCAAACTCGCTGTCACTCATGAGAGCAGATTACAAATACGGCCCCTAGTATCAAAGTTTTTAAACCGTCTAATAGCTCAGCTAATACTTCCGTGCTTAGCTAAAATGTGCCTTTGACAAAACGACATTTAGAGCAAATTGCGAATATGTAAGAATTTTAATCTGAAGAAATTGATTAACATCATCTTATTCAAATTAAGCTAAGAATACATGAGATGTATAAGGGCAACTTTTAAAACAAAAAATACTGCGCTGTCATGTTTAGTTTTTTTTTTTTTCCCATTTTAGCACTTACCGATTTTTGGGCTGGTATCATGTTTTCAAATGTAGGTCTAATATTTCATAAAAGGCGTAAGTGACTGATACTAAGCGAAAAAACCGTAAAATATATGAAGGATACCGCTTTTTAGGTCAGTATGTCAAAATGTTTTAAAAGGTCTATAGCTCAGTACACTTCATATACGGGTTTTTAGCTTAAGATGACGCTCAACATTTTTATTAGTTGGCATTTTAGCTTACTATTGGTAACCTACAGTTTCTTAAGCTAGTATTACTGGGAAGAAAATCAGCGCATTTACGTATTTCTGCAAATTGGTGTCTTAGTTATAAGAAAGAATATCCAAATGATTCCATGATACAAAATCGCGAAAAAGATTGCTTATTAGCCCTATGTAACAAGGTATATGTAACGACCTCTATCAAAGATAACGATATATACGGCTTAACATGCCCTCCGAAGCACGGAATCTTTTTTCTTCCATACAATCAGATGATTCATCTTGCATTGCCCTAACCAAAATGGGGAAAATCTCACAATGTGATAAATTGACAAATATCAACTTTGTGTCCCCCACCTGGGAATAGAACATAGGACTTCCAGATCGTGAGCCCATGGCTCTGACCACTAGACCACGGAGACAGTCAATAGAATATTTCGACTAACTTACTAGACTAGAGTCAAGAGCAAACCCAGCGCAAATAAAGGATACGACTAACTTTAAATTGGCTGAGAAATGTTTAACCACGCATTTCAATATTTAGTAGTCTCGTAATATTAAAGCTGAAGTATTCCAACACTTCCATGCTGGACTGGGAGCGAGAGAAAAACATAGAATGCGCTAGCTGCATTTCTCCCGGGCATGCTGTAAAAACCAGCTAAGGGGTTTCAGTATATTGTAATTTAGGCGATGGGCTAACAACCTGTCACTATGGCAACATACGTACCTACAAATCTATCATAAATATCCCTCAAAACCTTGTCAGACGTGGCGGAACGACCTTTGTTTAGGTCGTTTACGCTCTGCCTACCCCATTAGGGATAAAGGCGTGATTATATGTATGTATGTATGTACTAAATTTAAATTGGCTGAGAAATGTGTACCCAGATATCTCAATATTTACTAGTCTCGTAATATTAAAGCAGCAGTATTCCAACAACAGTTTCTCTTCCCAGTCTATTGTATAGTGCTCTAGCACAAGAACAAATGTATAATAATAGTCCTCCCACCGATTTTCGGTGATAGCGGCCAATCTCCCGGAGATGAGCCAACTGCGCAGGACTTGTTTTTAGTGCCCAAGTGTTTGCGCTACACACAGGTGCACTGTTCCCTCAATCTCTTATTCTGATGGGACAGACTGACTGACACGACCAGAGAGAATTCAGGCGCAGGACCGACTATTTACATGCCCATCCGACGACATGGAACATCTTACTTTTCGGGCAATCAAGTGATCAGCCTGCATGTCCTAACTAAACTAGAAACAACAACACAAAGTCATTGTCCCCCGCCGGGAATCGAACCCGGGACCTCCGAGTCTCGAGCCCATGGCTCAGACCGCTAGACCACGGAGGCAGTTACTCTAGCACAAGAACAAATGTATACAGACTGTTAAACACAAGTTCTAACTTGTGCTTAAAAGCTGGGTCTTAAAGTTTGTAATATCTTAGCATTAGGTGTCAAACGGAACCTCTCAAATTTTAATCATTTCAAATGTTTGTGGTTTTTCTGCCAATGTCGTATTTTTAAGTTTCGTATATAAGATTATCTTGCTCGTATTTTAACAAAAAATTTTGTTCCTTTTATTTACTTAACAGTTTATTGTACACTGAAACATACACAGAGCGATTACATAGGGAATCAAAACAGAATAGGTACTGCTTATTTCTAAAATGAAATGTCTTAGGAACAGCAGACCTAAGAAGTGAGATTGCATAAAACTTAACGCGGAAAGGACGTGCACAATAATAATATGTCTTTTGTTGAAAATTTATTAATTTAAGCGTTTTAAATACTAACTGGTTTAAGATCATTTCGTTTTCGTGAGGTCAATTTATTGTCATGGTGAAAACCCCAAAATAATTTATGCATTTTATGTACAGAATAATTTAGGGCCGTATTTATAAATCTCATGAGTAAAAGCGAGTTTGGGTTCATATCAGAAATTTTATTTTAGTACGATATACCATGTAAAATAAGTACTTAATATTGCTCTCAATATTGAGATTGCTTTGTAAATACTTGCTATAGTGTCTTAAAAAACACGCTAACAATGAAGTACGCACAAAGTTCTTTTAATAATTTATCGGTCTTCCCCGAATCATATCCAATTCGGAACTTCCCTTCTTCCAAGTTATTCGACGTTATATTCCTATCAAATTTTATCATCAAGTTTCAAACAAAACTACAAATCTAACAGCGACATCTATTGATTTATTAGAAAACTAAACCATTAAAGGGATCGCTGGTGCAGGCCAGCGCCCTCATCAGTTAATAAATTAATTAACTACTCACTGAAAATGCAATTAATCGAAAATCCGGTAGATTAGATAAAAGTAAAGATACTCATGTTTATTTTATTTATTATTAATTAAGTTACAGATTTTCCATCTGTAACTACAACGAACTATAAGTTGCGACTTTATGAAGTCCTAAATGACCTTCATTGCTTTAACCTCAATCTGATCTACCGATTTTCAATTGAGTGTGTTTTCAGTGAATTATGATTTTTTGACATATGAGGGCGCCACTTAGCCCAAGAGAGCCCCTTAATATTTACATCAGTATGAATATAAATAGTTGTTTTGGGATTACATAATGTAATTTGATTCGTATGTATAAAAGCATAAAGTGTGAAATTAAATCAGGCCTAATTTTATATCATACCTACCCGTTTTCCCCAAACGGATAAGTAGATTAAATGTTACTGGATTAGGTTCGTAGGTAAGTTATATTATACGAAGTGTAAGGGATAGCGTCCCGCAAACTGATAGGGGTTGCTCAGTCAACAACTGTCACTAGGAAATTCTTTCAGGAGATGAAAAAAAATTACCTTCCCATACAAAATTACCACCTCGATCAGACAATTTGTATGGATATTCTTTTTTTTTTCACTTCCAGGGAAAACATGCTGACAGTTATTCTTTTTCGTTGACTGAGCAACCCCTATCAGTTTGTGGGACGCTGTCTCTTACATTCGCTATATGTAACGAAGCGGAAATAGTGTAATGAAATTTCTGAATTCATATAATAAAATAAACAACTTTCCTTTTGGGAGTTAAGGAGTATTCCCATCGTCTGTTTGTTAATATTAATAAAGGCTAAAGTTTGGATGTTTGTTATTTAATCACGCTTCAACCACTTAACAAATCGGGATGAAACTTTGCCATACGTGCCAGGTGTAAGATACACTGTCCAGTTAACTTATAGGGGTTGCTCAGTCTACAACACTGAACAACTATCAGCAGGATGTAAAAATTTTATCAAGAGATAGTAAAAATTGGCTTTTCCATACAAATTGTCTGATCGAGGTCAATATTTTGTATGGAAAACCAATTTTCTTTTTCTCTTCCTGAAAGAACTTCCTGGTGAAAGTGGTTCAGTGTCGTTGACTGAGCAACCCCTATCAGTTTTCGGAACGCTATCCCTTACACCCGGTATTATTACAGGACAGAATCTTATCCTAGCACAGAATCTTAGAAGGTTCGCTGCGCTTAAAAGTATTCTGTAGTCCTTAAATTTCTATAATATATAACCACGCTTTTATCCCTAATGGGATAGGCAGAGCGTAAACGACCTAACCAAAAGTCGTTCCGCCACGTCTGAGAAAGTTTTACATTAATGTAGTGACAGGTTGTCAGTCCATCGCCTAAATTACAATACACTGAAATCCTTCAAATCCCTTAGCTGGTTTTTACAGCATGCCTAGGACCAAATGCAACTGGCACATTTTATGTTTTTCTCTCACTCCCAACATAGAAATAAATTTCTATTCTAGGAAAACTAGTTACAAATAAACTAAAAAGGTAAAATAGGTATGTTTATTTGTTTGTAGGGAGTTAAAAGAGGTACATGTTGGAAGAGACCTATAAATAATTCTGCTCTAGATACGTGCTCTACCTACTAAACTTCTGTAATTGTGTTAAAGAAGTTTGTCAAGCACTAAACGCTGAAATGTGTTAGTAATTAAAGTGTGCGTTTTACTTGAGTAACGCGCCGATGGATGGTAAAGATCGAAACACTTTATGTATTACCTGCGAGTATTAAGAAAAAAAAAATAGTTATACTGTTAGTAATTAAAGTGTGCGTTTTACTTGAGTAACGCGCCGATGGATGGTAAAGATAGAAACACTTTATGTATTACCTGCGAGTATTAAGAAAAAAAAATTAGTTATACTAGTATTAAAAACTTTTTTCCATGCTGGCCTGGGAGCGTGAGAAAAACATATAATGTGCCAGCTGCATTTTCTCCCGGGCATGCAGTTAAAACCAGCTAAGAGATCCGAGGGTTTCAGTACATTGTAATTTAGGCGATGGGCTGACAACCTATCAGTACAACTATGTACCTGTTTTTACGGATATTTATATACATGTAAGTGAATAGACGATTTCGTGCTTCGGGTGGTCTGGCTTTGTTAATGATCGTTACACAATTTATACGCTGGTAGTCTATTACTTAAATAAGTTTGTGGTTTAAATTCTCTGACAATATCGTTGATTCGGTCGTTAAACCTGACAACCCACACCACAGAAGTAGAAGAATTCCTTACGTGAAAAGAGTGATTCATTATTCTATATTCAGTTATCATTACCGAACTGTCTGCAAAGTAAGACCATTTCATTACTTATGCGGTCGTTAAGCTAACTCAGACGTATTAGGTTCGATTATAGTATTAAGGTTAGTTATCTTCCATGCTGGACTGGGAGCGAGAGAAAAACATAGAATGTGACAGCTGCATTTCCTTCTGGGCATGCTGTAAAAACCAGCTAAGAGATCCGAAGGATTCTATATATTGCAATTTAGGCGATGAGCTGCATCTGCCACTACAGCAATATACCTTCAAATCTATCTTAAATAACTATCAAAAATTTGTCAGACGTTGCGGAACTACCTTTGTTTAGATCGTTCACGCTCTGCCTACCCCATTAGAGTTAAAAGCGTGATTATATGTATGTATGTATGTATTAAGGTTAGACGCACTAGGACGTAGCTGCGGAGGAACGGCGCGGCGCAGCACGGCACGGCACTGCATCGGCGCATCACTGCGCGACAAAACCTGTCAAAATGTATGAAATGACATTGCCGCGCCGCTCCGCTGCAGCTCCAGTGCTGCTTCAGTGCGGTACATCTCATACATTTTCATACAAAGAATCATGTGTCGCGCAGTGCCGCGCCATGCCGCGTCGCTACAGCTACGTCTTAGTATATACCGTAACCCACACTAGGCAAGGCCTCAAGGCTTTGTCAGACGTGGCGGAACGACCTTTGTTTGGGTCGTTTACGCTCTGCCTACCCCATTAGGGATAAAGGCGTGTTTATATGTATGTATGAATGCACACTAGGCACTGGGTGGTCTGATAATACTTAAAAGTAAGTATTTTCTTTACATTAATGTATTTATTACATACAGGATGTAAGGGACTGTCCCAAAAACTGAGAGTTTGCTCAGTCATCGAATTTGAACAACATTTAGAAATAATTTCGTCAAGAGAACAAAAAATAAAAACATGTTATCTGATCGAAGTGGTAACGTTATTTAATAGATTTAGATTTATAAACGTACAGATATCATATCTTAAATAACCCTCAAAACTTTATCAGATGTGGCGGAACGACCTTTGTTAAGGTCATTCACGCTCTGGCTACCCCATTAGGGATAAAGTCGTGATTATATGGATGTATATTCTTCCATCTTCTTCTTCTGTCGAGTGGGTATCGAGTCTATGGACCCGATAAACCCTGGTGTCAGAGTTTTTAAACCGCCTAGTAGCACAACTATCAGGCCTCTGACATGGTTTTGTGTAACGACCACTATCAAAGACAGCGACCGGGACCGACGGCTTAACGTGCCCTCCGAAGCACGCAATCATTTTCTTTTTCGGACAATTAGGTGATTGAGCCTGCAATGTCCTACCCAAACTGGGGAAATCAACTTTGTGTTTTACCCCCTGGGAATCGAACCCAGGACCTCTGGATCGGGAGTCCATGGCACTAGCCACTAGACCACGGAGGCAGTTTATTCTTCCATGCTGGACTAAAAGCGACAGAAAAACATAGAATGTGCCAGCTGCATTTCCTCCCGGGCATGCTGTAAAAACCAGCTAAGGGATTCGAGGGTTTTTAGTATATTGCAATTTAGGCGATGGGCTGACAACCTGTCACTATACCTACAAATCTATCTTAAATAACCCTCAAAACTTTGTCAAATATGGCGGAACGACCTTTGTTTAGGTCGTTCAAGTTCTGGCTACCATATGAAGGATAAAGGCGTGATTATATGTATGTATATACAATTAAAAAAATGTTTCAATACGTCCATTTCATTATTTCATGCAAAAGAAAAAGGTGAATGGGGCCGGTTTCGTTCACAGAACTTTGAAAATTACAAGAAAATCTTCCCTCATCTTACCTAAACCACAGATTATTTAAGCGGCGGGCGCAACCTAAACAAACATGCCCGGAAAACATTTTTTAATAACTTTCCCAGCCAGCGTAGTTAGTTCACACCGAGTCACGGTGCGAATATGCTTGAAGAAGCATCTCGTTCTTCTACTGTCGTGGGAGTGTCGAGTCGGATTGACCTGATGAAACCTGGTGTCAGAGTTTTTAAACCGCCTAATAGCGCGGCTATTAGGCCTCTGACATGGTTTTGTGTAACGACCACTGTCAAACACAGCAATCGGGATCGACGGCTTAACGTGCCCTCCGAGCATATGTTTTTTTTTTCAGAGCGTCAAATGATTTAGCCTGCATTGCCCTGACCAAGCAGGGGAAATCTCACAAAGTGATTAATTGACAAATAACAACTTTGTGTTCTCCCCATGGGAATCGAACTCAAGACCTACGGATCGTTACCACATGACTCTGACGACTAGACCACGGAAGCAGTACCATGAAGTGACAAGCTGCATCGCACGGTGCATTGACTTGTCGAGTTATGTCTATAAAATATTTATCTTTATGAATGTTATATAAAGCCCTTACTCTTATATAAAGCTCTGAAAGATTACATGGAACAGAGACCGGGGGTACCGCGGGGCAGAGAGGGGAAAGGAAACGTTTGTGATACCCTTCCCCTCTCTGGTTTATATGGATAGATGACATCAGGGACTGGACCAAACTCCGTTACAAGGCCCAAGACCGCTATTTTCCGTATGTTGACCTCTCTTTTTTTCATGCTGGACTGGGAGCTAGAGAAAAACATAGAATGCGCCAGCTGCATTTCCTCCCGGGCATGCTGTAAAAATCAGTTACGGGATTCGAGGGCATCAGAGTATTGCAATTTAGGCGAAGGGCTGACAACCTCTCACTATAGCGATACAGATTTCAGTTTAAAATAGCCCTCAAAACTTGTCAGACGTGACGGAACGACCTTCTCTTTGGTCGTTTACGCTCTGCCTACCCCATTCGGGATAACGGCGTGATTATATGTATGTATGTTGACCTCCAAACTTTAATTTGAAGATAGCACTCCATGATGACGAAGTTCTTTAATATACGGTGTTTAACGGAGAGCGTCCTACAAAATAGATCCTCAATCAGACAATTTGTAAAGAAAAGCCTTTTTTACATTTCCTGAAAGAATTTTTTGGAGGAAGTTGTTCAATATCGTTGATTTGAGCTACCCCTATCAGTTTGAGGGACGCTGTCCCATACACCCGGTGTTCTACATACATACATATGATCACGCCTTTTTCCCTAATGGGGTAGGCAGAACGTAAACGATCCAAATATAGATCGTTACGTCACGTCTGACAAAGCTTTGAGGGTTATTTAAGATAGATTTGTATGTATATTGCTGTAGTGACAGGTTGTCAGCCCATCGCCTAAATAACAATATACTGAAACCCTCGGATCCCTTACCTGGTTTCTACAGCATGCCCGGGAGGAAAAGCAGCTGGCACTTTCTAAGTTTTTCTCTCGCTCCCAGTCCAGCATGGAAGATGTTCTACCACGGTCTTAAAAGGACGCGCTGCGTCGCAGCGCGTCGTGTTGCTTCCCGGTATGGACTAGTCCTTAATGAGATCAAGATTGTACAAAGGATGAGCTAAATACTTGTTATCTCCCTCGTTAAGCTAATTATTTTCCCACCATCTGCAGTAAAAAGTGGAATGTCTGCAATTTTCCTGATGGGAAACGCCTGTCAGAGATATTAAGATAATGTTTTTAGAGTTATGCTCGAAGATAGTAAAAAAGTTACATGTTTTTAGGGTTCGTATAAAAATATGCCCGTAACTTCGTCCATCTGTTTTACATTTCATGTTTTAGTGACCTACTTAAGGTCACATACTAGCCCCCATTAGTAAAAAAATCTTAATTCCCTAAAATGCAGTGAATCGAAAAACCGGTCCAACAGATTCAAGTTACAGTTATGAAAATAATTTAGAACCATATAATCTAGTGATTTTTAGTTCGTTGTAGTAACAGGAACAAAAATAGCCGTTTGTGGCCGTTATTCGCAATTTTTCTTCCTGTTACAACAACGAATTATGAATCGCTAATTTATAAGGTTCTAAATTATCTTAATTACTATAACTTGATTCTGTTGGACCGGTTTTTCGATTCACTGCGTTTTTCGTGAAATATGTAATTTTTACTGATGTGGGCGCCATTTTGGCCATATTGCAACATTTAGACATACATACTTACATGTAATCACGCCTTTATCTCTACTGGGGTAGGCAGAGCGAAGACGACCTAAACAAAGGTCATTCCGCCAAGTCTGATAAAGTTTTGAGGGTTATTTAAGATAGATTTATAGGTATATTGCTGTAGTAACAGGTTGTCAACCCATTGCCTAAATTGCAATATACTGAAACCCTCGGATCCCTTAGCTGGTTTTTACAGCATGCCCGGGTGGAAATGCAGCTGGCACATTCTATGTTTTTCTCTCGCTTCCAGTCCAGCATAGAAGATTGAGAGAAGACTTTAGAGATTGTCGATATTCTGTAAAAAGGGTTTCCCGTCGACCCAAGACCTTAAGAAACGTAAGAAATTGTTTCATTGCTAGGTTGTATAAACTTTTATTTTATTTATGTTTTATTACTAACTAGCGACCCGCCCCGGCTTTGCACGGAAATCATCAGTTTTCTCTACTATATTATGCATGTATTATACATATAAACCTTCCTCTTGAATCACTCTATTCATTAAAAGAAACCGCATCAAAATACGTTGCGTAGTTTTAAAGATCTAAGCATACATAGGGATATAGGGACAGAGAAACCGACTTTGTTTTATACTATGTAGTGATAGGCAACCCATTTATTCGCCATCTCACGTAAAGTAAAGTTATGAGTCAAACGATAGCGTTTAGGAGCAGAATGTCCCTTTCCCAAAATGTCCCTTGGTTCCAAAACGTCCCGTTCCCAGAATGTCCCCTCCCCAAAATATCCCTTTCCAGAAGGTCCCTTCCCCGAAATGTCCCTTACCCATAATGTCCCTTCCCCAAAAATATAAAATAAAAATTAATAAAATTTATTTCGGACTACGCGATCTATAGGTGTTAATAAATGCTTAGGTATCTATGTTAGTGTGTGTGAAATGTGTTCTGTATTTTTTGTGTTATTAAAAAATATCAAAATAAGACAACAGAAACATTTATTATGTATTTTGGTGAGTAAGTATATGTGTATTTTTAAATTAAACATGCTTAGTAGTGTTTTAAATATTCTTTTTGTTAATGAAATCAAATAATGTCAGCATAAAACAACAGAACTTTAATATTAGTCACACTTTACTATTGATTTTTGGAATATACGCAGTGCAAAATGTTTTAAAACCAAAGTCGTATTATTTAAAAAAAAGGCAATTAGGTCGGACTGGGTCACACATAAAAAATAGTTGTCTATGGGTTTTTTAAGATACAATAAGCAAATTCAAAAGTTTGTAAGCAGAAACTAAACGCATAGTAAGTAAAAATATATGAAACTCAAATGAGAGTAGTTCTAAAAATATTACTGAGTGACCGTTCAAATTGCAACTACCACGTAATTATTTACAAGAAAGTGTGTGAAAACGTTTGCATTCGTTTATTGGGTTATTTCGTTGTTTTTTTATAGTTGGACAGAACTTTAATAATGACGGAAGAACTACAATTTATCAAAAATCAAAAAGGAAAATCCACATTGCTTTACAAAAACATTTGTTTCAATAAAAATAGGACAAATAAAAACGACACCACGCTATGGAGATGTGTTCATAGATCGGTGTGTACTGCTTCACTTACGTTAGATAAAACAAGGAAAACTGTTTTAAGGGAAACACAGCATACTTGCGAAGTCGATGTTGTTATTGTCAACATTAAGAAGGTTACAGCAACCTTGAAAAAAGAGGTATGTGAAAATCTAGGACCGATCCAGAAAATCTGCGAAGAATCTTTGGAAAAACTAAGAAATGAGAACCCAAATCATCAAGATATGATTCCAACGTATAAGTCCCTGAAAAGCTCTCTGTTCAGAGCGCGTAACAGATATTTAAATGTAGAATTATTGACGCACAATAGTACTGATACGGTTCAAATACCTCAAGCGCTGGCAAAAGATTTTATTATATGTGATGATAGCAGTACAGAGAAATATTTAATTTTTGCCACAAACGCCTCAAGAAAAGTAATTAAAAGACCTGGTTCCTATTATGCTAACGGGACGTTCAGATCGGCTCCAAAGCCGTTTTACCAGATGTTTGTTTTGCATTTCGATATGAGTTCCGATGAGAAATCAACAAATATAATTCCAGTAGTATACGCCCTTTTACCCAATAAAACGGAAGAAAAATATGTTCGTTTATTTACCCTCATCAAAGAGAAACTAAAGATTCAAATTAAAAAAATCAAATCGGATTACGAACTCGCCATTATTGCCGCAGTGTCAACAGTTTTCCCAGAGGCTGAAGTGACAGGCTGTTACCATCATTTCAATAAAGCTATTTGGAAGTATTAAAAAAAAAACAAATTGAATGCAACACGTAATGGCCGTAACGTGACGAGAATCAGCGCAATGATTCCCTTATTACCGGCAAATAATATACCAGATGCATGGCGCCATATTTTGGATTCTGCTGAAAACAGTCCAGAGATGAGGCGTTTTCGCAAATATTTTGAAACCACCTGGTACCCACGACATTCCCCGGTGTTACTGAGCTGAGCTAATCAGCGCCAGGCACAGGCGAATAAATGCCCGTATGGCAAGAAAACCCAATTTGTATTATTTTACTTACAAATTTAAGATAGAAGCAAAGTATTGGGATGGTCGTTTAATGGATGCATTATTTAAGAAGAGGCACAACAAAAGAAGGTCGAGAGATATTCAGTTTGACATAAAGTTTCACAGATGTTTAAGAAGATTGCAAGAAAATAAAATAACAGTGCCATCATTTATAAAAAAAATATATATTTAAGGCTAAGCTTGTTAAAAAAAAAATATTTTTACAACTTTTTTCAGACGTGAGTCGGTTTAACAGTGTGCATACGCTTCTGATATGCTAAGATTCACTTACTTGTTTTGTTTTGACTGTTTCCAAACTAATAAATGTCAGTGGGGTCCGTGAATTATAACATTTATTAATTTTGACTTTGTTTTGCATAATTTTGCATTGTAATATTCCTAAAATCATTAGTAAAGTGCGGCTAATATTATTTCTGTTGTTTCATGCGGATATTATGTGATTTTTGATATAATTTGATTTCAAAATCATAAGTAAATGCGACTAATATTAAAGTTCTGTTGTTACACGCTCACATTATTTAATTTTATTAATAAGACGAATATTTAAAACACTATTTAGCATGTTTAATTTAAAATATACACATATACTTACACCTCACCAAAAAAAGTAGAATATTTATTAGTTGTGTTTTAAAACAGGTACCTAATTTTCTATAGATACAGTCCAAAATATGTATTTATATAAAATATCATAATTGCATCTGTTCTTATTTAGATTTTTTTATTAACACAAAAATACATACATACATACATATAATCACGCCTTTATCTCTAATGGGGTAGGCAGAGCGTATACGACCTAAACGAAAGGTCATTCCGCCACGACTGACAAAGTTTTGAGGGTTATTTAAGATAGACTTGTAGGTATCTTGCTGTAGTGACAGGTTGTCAGCCCATCGTATAAATTACAATGTACAGAAACCCTCGGATCCCTTAGCTGATTTTTACAGCATGCCCGGGAGGAAATGCAGCTGAAACATTCTAAGTTTTTCTTTCGCTCCCAGTCCAGCATGGAAGTTAAGTTAAGTAACACAAAAATACAGTTCACATTTTGGGGACGGGATATTATGGGAAAGGGACATTTCGGGGAAGGGACATTCTGGAACCAAGGGATATTTTGGGAAAGGGACATTCTGCTCCTAAACATAATGGAGCATGCCTAGATAATGCCTATTCTGTCTTGCCTTAAAAAGGCCCAGCTTATATCGTTCCAGAAACAGATCCGCAGTCAGGGATTTCCACTCCTTAGCCGTTCGCATTAAAAGTGTTGAAGCTTTTTAATATAACTTCTTCTTCATCATCTTTTCTTCTGTCGTGTAGGTATCGAGCCGTTCGACCCGATAAACCCTGGTGTCAGACTACGAAACCGCCTAGTAGCATAGCTAAGTATTAAGCCTATGTCATAATTTGAGTACCGACCGCTATCAAAGACAGCGACCGAGACCGATGGCTTGACGTACCCTCCGAATCACGGAATCGTTTTAATTTTCGGACAATCAGGTGTGGATCTCCTGAAGCCTGCCAATATTCTAACCAAACTAGGAAAATCTCACAAAGTGAGAAATTGACAAATATCAAATTTGTGTTCCCCCAGAGAATCGAACCCAGGATCTCCGGATCGTAAGCCCATGGCTCTGACCACTAGACCACGCAGGCAGCACTTATATAACTTGAAACGATGCGATACTGTACTAACATCGTGTTGATAAAGATGGTAGAGATATCGATATCGATATACCTGTGTAGCTATATTGAAAATACATACATACAAATAATCACGCCTTTATCCCTAATGGGGTAGGCAGAGCGTAAACGACCTAAACAAAGGTCATTCAGCCACGTCTGACAAACTTTTGAGGTTTATTTAAGATAGATTTGTAAGTATACTGCTTTAGTGACAGGTTGTCAGCCCATCACCTTAATTACAATACATCAAAACCCTCTAATCCCTTAGCTGTTTTTACAGCAAGCCCGGGAGGACATGCAGCTGGTACATTCTATGTTTTTCTCTCACTCCCAGGCCAGCATGGAAGCATACATTGAAAATAATTACGGTATTTTAGCTAAATTGAGGTAAACAGCCTTGTAGATTGCTTGATCTTTGTCTTCGAAACGCTGGCTATAAATAACCTGTTTCCAGAAGTTGAAATTTCTTTTTAATTTTAGAGACAATTAAATACGTCTTCACTACATAGTATAAAACAAAGTCGCTTTCTCTGTTCCTATATCCCTATGTATGCTTAGATCTTTTAAACTACGCAACGGATTTTGAAGCGTTTTCTTTTAATGAATAGAGTGATTCAAGAGGAAGGTTTATATGTATAATACATGCATAATACATACATACATAAAATCACGCCTTTATCCCTTGCGGGGTAGGCAAAGCGTTAAACGCCTAGTAAAAGGCGCTTTCGCCACGTCTGACAAAAATTGAGGGCAATTTTAGATTGAACTGTGTATTGCTATAGTGAAAGGTTGTCAGCCCATCGCCTAAATTACAATACACTGTAACCCTCGAGTCCCTTTTGCTGACTTCTACAGCATGCCCGGGAGGAAGGGCAGCTGGAACATGCTATGTTTTTCTATCTCTCCCAGTCCAGCATGGAAGCAACATGCATAATATAGTAGATAAACACTGATGATTTCCGTGCGAAGCCGGGGCGGGTCGCTAGTTCAGCTTATAAAATACGGTGTGTAAGGGACAACGTCCCGCAACCTGATAGGGGTTGCGCAGTCAACGAAACTGAACAACTATCAGCAGGATTTTTTTTCCAGGAAGTGAAATTAAAATTTTGCTTTTCTGTACAAATTGTCTGATTAAGGAGGTAATTTTGTATGGGAAAGTAAATTTATTTTTCGTCTCTTGAGAATTTCCAGGTGAAATTTGTTCAGTTTCGTTGTCTGAGCAACCTCTATCAGTTTGCGGTGGCTGTCCCTTACAACCAGTATAAAAATAAAGATATAATTATGCGGCTTCGTGATTGCATCACAAATAAAAAAACAGAGCTCAAATTCTCTGAAATATAAAAGGAAACTATAATTCGTGTTAAATTGTCACTACTTTTGACAAGAATTTATTGATAATTAAAATTTTCTGGAACTACAATAGATAGTATTTGGTATTCAACTAGTATTTATTAATTATTACCTCGTTTCTGTTCTAGAATTTAATGTTCGACTTCAATACGAATGTCGTATTTGTCTTTCTGTGTATGCAAATCGGACGACCTCGAAAAAGGTGGCGCGATGAGACATAAACATACAAAACTAATCTATAATCACGCCTTTATCCCTAATGGGGTAGGCAGAGCCTAAACGACCTAAACAAAAGTCATTGCACCACGTCTGACAAAGTTTTGAGGGTTATTTAAGACAGATTTGTAGGTATATTGCTTTAGTGACAGGTTGTCAGCCCAACGCCTAAAATACAATATACTAAAACCTTGGGATCCCTTAGCTGGTTTTTAGCACATGCCCGAGAGGAAATAAAGCTGGCACATTCTATGTTTTTTCTCGCTTCCAGTCTAGCATGAAAGTGTGAATTGGACGCATATAAAAAAAATGGCAAGTACTATCAATGGATCGTGAAAATAGGAAGGAAGGGAGAGACGCCTTTGCCCTGCAGTGAGACGCCACAGGCTCATAAATAAAATAATCAAATCAATTTAAAGGAAAATCAGTTTTAATCAACATTATCTTAGCCAAATTGGAACAAGTATCAAAGTAATAATATTGGTCTAAGAGAACCGAACTTTAGACCCCTGCCACAGAATATATTATAATAGTTAAGTACTACATACAGAATGGACATTCGCCTCCCTTCCCCAGTCCGACATACGTCACAGTTCGCGCAGGATTGTGGGCCACATTGAGCGTACGCTTAGCGGGCATGGCGCGAGCATGTTTCAAAGTGTAACGGAAATAATAAAGTTTTGTGTTCCAAATATGTCTTTCTAGCACAAGATATGACTCCAATAGGAACTTTTTTACATTTTTTTTTTTTTTTTTTTTTTTTATATATATAGGCGAGCATTTGTCCGCCATCTCACCTGGTGGAAAGTGACGATGCGGACTATGTTGAAACATACTCACCTATGTAGTGCCTATTCACTCTCGCCTTGAAAAGGCCCAGGTTATATTGTTCCGGAAACAGATCCGCCGGCAGGGAGTTCCACTCCTTAGCCGTTCGCATTAAGAATGTGGAAGCGAACCGCTTCGTGCGAATTTGTGGTATATCCACGACATAAGGGTGGAACCCCTGTCCACGCCTCGTGCTCCGGAGATGGAAAGGGGAGGGGGGTATAAGGTCATGAAGTGCTAACGCGCACTCCCCGAAATGTATCCTGTAAAATACCGACATGCACGCCACTCTGCGACGGTGCTCAAGGTTCTGTAGTTTTGCCTCAACCAGTGCTGAGTCTCCAATGAGCTTCTTAGCGCGTTTCTCGATTGAGTCTAAGGCAGCCAGCTGGTATTTAGCTGAACCGTCCCAAAGGTGGCAGCAGTACTCCATACACGATCGGACTTGAGCTGTGTACAACTGCAATAGCTGTCCCGGTGTGAAGTATCGCCTCACCTTCGAGAGGATACCAAGTTTTTTGGCAGCTGTTGTGGCCAGAGACTCAATGTAACGTCCAAAGTTCAAGTCGGACGTAAGGCTCATACCAAGAAGCTCAAGATGGTCAGAAATCGGTACGGATACATCCCGGAAAGTTGGAGCCAGGTTAAAAGGACTCCGTTTTGTCGAGAATAGACACGCCTGGGTTTTGGATGCGTTGAACTTGACGAGATTGGCATCGCCCCACTCGGATATCACCCTTAGCGATGAGTTCAGACGATCCACCATGGACTCCCGACAAGACTGGATTGTTTCACTGTTGGCCCTTGCACTGGACAGATATCTGTCAACAACCGTGCTGTCATCAGCGTACCCAAAGGTATCGGGTGTAAACATGTCGTTGATATGCAGCAGGAATAAGGTTGCAGACAGGACAGAACCCTGAGGAACTCCGGCATCAATAGCCTGTTGTCCGGAGGAGCAGCCTTCTAAGACCACTTGTATGGATCGTTCGCTCAAGAAGTCCGAAATCCAGTTGCAAAGGCCAGCAGGTAACCCGTAGGCGGGAAGCTTGCCAGTAAGGCTAGCGTGCCAGACCCTGTCAAAGGCCTTGGAGATATCCAGAGACACGGCAAGTGCTTCACCATGTCTCTCGATAGCCTCGCTCCATAAGTGAGTGGCATGCACGAGGAGGTCACCCGTCGATCGCCCTCGGCGGAAGCCGTATTGGTGATCGTTAAGGAGATCATTATCCTCAAGGTATGCCAGGAGCCGATTATTCAGTACACGCTCCATAATCTTGCAGAGTATAGAGGTTACCGATATGGGTCTATAGTTGACAGGGTCTGCTCGACTACCTTTTTTGGGTACAGGTTGCACATTTGCAAGCTTCCACGATTTGGGAACAACACCAGTCTCAAGTGAGAGGCGGTACAGGCGTGTCAACACCGGAGACAACTCAGGCGCACAGTTACGCAGGACGATTGCAGGGATACCGTCAGGGCCACTTGCTTTATTCACGTCTAGATTTCGCATGGTTTTAAGGACCTCTTTTTGCCGGATGCGTACGGCTGCCATAGAGCAGTCGACACGAGGTAACGGGGGTGGTATTTTACCTGCGGCATCAAGACGCGAACTTTCCGCAAAATAGGAGGCAAAAAGATTGGCTTTCTCCTCCGCAGTATGAGCAAGCGACCCATCAGGTCTCTGCAGAGGCGGTAAAGATGGCTGGCAGAAATTTGTTTCCACTGCTTTCGCAAGCGACCAGAATGCTTTACTGCCAGCCGGATAGGAAGCAAGCTTAGCGCCTACTCGGCCTATGTGGGCGAATCGAGCCCTGCGTAATTCCTTTTTGCTTAACTTGGTGGCTTTGTTATAGTTTTTCTTCAGATCGCGAGTATTCGGAGCTTTGCGTGCACGAGCATCAGCCCAAGCAAGGAATGCCGACTGTTTCTGCGATTCCGCGCAGTTACAGTCAGCATTAAACCACGGGCGAGCTTTGCTACCGGTAGGAACATCAGAGAACGGTATGAAATACTCCATACCCTGACGTATGACTTCTGTAATAGCATCCGCGCAGCTCGACGATTCGGCTGAAGAAAAACAGTCCTGCCAAGGATACGAAGCAAAGAAGTGGCGCATCTCATCCCATTCTGCTGACCTGTATCGCCACACCCGTCTTTTACCACAAGGGCCCTGATCGGGTGGTGAATACACTGATACAGATTTCACCAGACAGTGATCTGAGGTGCCCAATGGGGCAGAAACAGACACAGAGTATCGGTCTGGATCGGTAGTCAGCAGAAGGTCTAAGCAGTTGGCTGTATGAGACTCAATATCCGGGACCCTTGTTGCACAGCTGACAAGCTGGGAGAGATTTAGCGACAATGCAAATTTGCGCGCCTCTCGCCCAGCATGATCGGTCACTAGGTATGGGAACAACCACTCTTTATGATGAGCGTTGAAATCCCCCAGGATGACTAGCTGCGCTGCCGGGTATCTCTGGAGAGCTTCATCAGCACCTTCACTGAGGTGTTCAAACAGTTTGGTTGTCTCCGTGTCTCCACTATGCGAGCGATAGACGCAAGCATACACATTTTGAGCTACACCAGTATCGACCAGTACCCACAATACGGAAAAACTTGGTGCCTCAAGGTTCTTGAGACGCTTGATGCAAATGTCATCGCGAGCGTACACACAGACTCCGGCACGAGGTAGAAACCTGTGTTCTAGTGTGTAGCCGGGATAGCTGAGGTACGCCGCGTCAGCCGGACAATTGATCTGCGTCTCAGTGAGGAACAGCAGATGCGGTTTTTCAGTCTCAAGATGGTGATGGACGGGGTTGAGATTTGAGTGCAAGCCTCGAATATTTGAGAGGTGCACTTTAAGTGGGAGGACGTGCAACCGCTGTTTAACCATTTTCCGTTTTTTGAGTGTTTTCATAATTGGTGATGTGGGGAAAAAGTGAATAGGCAGGAGGAAGGCAGTTGTACGAGGTACCGCGTTGCAATAAGCTTAGAAAATGAGCTGATTGCAGCCACACGCAAAGATAGCTGGCTTGGAGACCGCGGGGACGCCCGAACCCCCCCGGGGATTGCCACCTGGTCCTCCCATCCGGTCGCCAACCGGCAAGGTGGAGCATCCCGGGATTTTTCGTGAGGTGGCAGGGCAGCCTTTCGCGGGTGGCTTTCCCGCTACTTGGGCCCTCAACTTCCTACGGTCGGCCAGCGGTGCACCGTGCTTCGGATCCCGCTAGCCTCCAGAACCAGCCACTCGTTGTCGCAACAATCAGCCACTCCGACCTGCTACATGCCGCGGTACTACTGTACAGACCCAACCTCCATACTGGCTTCTCCTTACTACATGTCGGAACACGGCGGTACCGCTTGGCGACATTATTTAGTTAGGAGGGTGGTAACCAGCCGCGGCCGAAGCCTACCACCGGAGAGGGTGCTGTCCATTTTGCACTACCCAGGGGCCACGTGTAGGGAAACTCGAGTAAGAGGCCCAGAAAAGGGCCTCGCCTACGGACGCGGACAGCTTTGACCCCCAAATTACATTCCACAGTGATGAGAGACGGTAAGTTAATTCATACAAAATGTGCAATCTATTCTAACTATTCAGTTACAGTGAACTACTTCTAAACGTTGGTTTATTCAAGAACCAGATTAATCAAGTGATGATTATGATCGGTATAACAAATTTTGTCAACCCTTATAACACGCACACAAACACATGCCAAGTGCAACATGCCGTCTGTCGATGTGTGACCAAAATTACATGATAGTTAGGAGTGTTCGAGCTGTGCCACTGCATTTAAAAATCCAAGACGCAAGTAGAGGATGTTACAGAAATACAATTAATATAATAGTCCTTCTACCAATCTCCCAGAGATCGGCCAACTGCGCATGATTAGTTCTTAGTGCCCAAATGTTTAGGCTACACACAGGTGCAATCTCTATTCCTTCAATCTCTTATTCTGATGGGACAGATTGACTGACACGAACTGAGGGAAATCAGGCGCAGGACCAACTATTTACATGCCCTTCCGATAGCATGGATCATCTTACTTTCGGACAATCAGGTGATCAGCCTGAAATATCCTAACCAAACTAGAAACCATAACACAAAGTCATTGTTTCCCGCCGGGAATCGAACCCCGGACTTCCGGATCGAGATCCCGTGGCTTAGACCTCTAGAGCACGGAGGCAGTTACAGAAGTACAATTATCCCCTGATTTAAAGCGGTTTACGAAGCCAACTCAAAAGAATGAAGTTCTGAATTAATTATTTTTACAGGATCTTAATTAATTAGTACGATGACGGCTTTTCAAGTTCTTCTTTAATTTGTTAAATATCTTTGGAAAGCCATGTAATGAAAGAGATACTCAACTTATTGTGTAGGATACTATAGAATGGAAATGTTTACCAGTCAAATTACTAAGGCCCGTATTTATACAGCTATCTCAAGATTTTCAGCAGTATTAAGTATGAATTTGACAGGTACATGTATTGAAATAACATTTCTAGTACGAGCTTAAACTCGCTGTAGGTGTCTAGTGCTAATTATAAATACGGGTCTATAGTATTTCCTACTCAATTTTAGAATAAAGATAAATACAGTTTCATGTCTTTTAATCGTTTACGCTCTGCCTACCCCATTAGGGACAAAGGCGTGATGATGTGTGTGTATGTATGTCTTTTAATCGAATGTGTTGTTTCTGAAATAAATGTTGGCTATTAGATACGACAACATAATGAAATAGTAGATCTAGTAATTTAACTAATTTGCCAACATGTATCATTTATTTTTGAAATGTGTTTTTGAATAAAAAGTCACTAAACTTTGTTTACCTTTATTCTCAAACCGAGTTGGAAATACCATAAGTAGCTCAAAACGGAATGACCAGTTAAAGATCTTATCTATACTTTAATATTACAAAAGGAAAGATCACGCCTTAACATGCTTAGTAGGTATCACTTTCTAAAGAAAAGAATTCATAAAATTTAATTTATCTATTTTTTTATATGCCCTTGAAAGATATTGAGTCATCATCTCCCTAGCCTTATCCCGTATCTCACGGGGACGGCTTCCTAATCTAGGGGATTGAACGAGGGTACTGGTTTTTACACAGAGCGACTGCCATCTGACCTCCGCAACCCAGAAGGGAAACCAAACCCAATCCTAGATTAGGTCAGAGTTTTCAAGCCGCCAATGCTTAGCACTGGCCTCTAATAGGGCTTAACGACTAATATCTACGGTATTAAACGATATTAACCGGGACCAACGGCTTAACGTGCCTTCCGAAGCACGGAAAAAGCACCGAATAAACGTACATATGAAATTCGAAAACCGAAAAACACATTGGTACGCGGTGGGATTCGAACCACGACCTCCCGCTCAGGAGGCAGGGGCCCTATCCACTACACCATCGGGCTCATACATGAGTGTCACTGTAAAAAGCCGATTTCTGTCGCTTGTAAGAAAGTTCACGTGAAGTTTACCGTATTCCTTAAAGTTTGTAAAGTGAACATCATGTAATATTACTTAATATGTGTCAAAGTTTCCCCAAAGTATACTTATGTTTCAAGTGTTTCTACCTCTTTACTTACTTATCAATTTAATAAAAATATATGTAAGTGTTTCTTCCATGCTGGACTGGGAGAGATAGAAAAACATAGAATGTTCCAGCTGCCCTTCCTCCCGGGCATGCTGTTGAAGTCAGCAAAAGGGACTCGAGGGTTACAGTGTATTGTAATTTAGGCGATGGGCTGACAACCTGTCACTAAAGCAATACATATACAACCTAAAATTGCCCTCAATTTTTGTCAGACGTGGCGAAAGCGCCTTTTAAGAGGCGTTATACGCTCTGCCTACCCTGTAAGGGATAAAGGCGTGATTTATGTATGTATGTGTCAAAGTTTCCCCAAAGTATACTTATGTTTCAAGTGTTCCTACCTCTTTACTTACTTATCAATTTAATAAAAAAATATATAAGTGTATTCATTTTGTAACATATTGAGACGTTTCAATCTTTTCTTATTCTAGACGAGTAGTTTTTGATTTAGACTATAAAACAATACAAATAAGTTTCTAATAGAGTAAGTCTCTGTAATTAAATTTTCACTAAACGAATAAATTTTTGAGCTTTATAAAGTAGCTGCTAACATTTTTGATCAAAACTTTGAATCGAGTTTTAAAAGTATTGTTCATGGTTGACCGTTTTATGTCCTCGGGCACTTTAGGGAATCATTTATACATTATAAGGGCCATTTTGTCGATTTTTTCCCCTCTTTTTAACTATTTAGATGCTGTTGGTATCCCAAGCCACCATATTATATTTTAAATATATTTCCTCGCAACATATACATACAATCACGCTTTTATCCCTAATAGGGTAGGCAGAGCGTAAACGGCCTAAACAAAAGTCGTTCCACCACGTCTGACAAAGTTTTAAGGGTTATGATAGATTTGTAGGTATATTTGTCATGTCAGTCTATCGCAAAATAAATTACAATATACAGAGACCTCCGGATCCCTTAGCTGGTTTTTTACAGCATGCCCGGGAAGTATAAAACTTTTATAATTACAATCTCTGCTTTCTTGTAGCAATATCGCCTCGGCTGTTAATTGTCAACTTAGCGCATTTATATCATAATGTACTATTATTGCTCGACTTTTAACTGTGTCCGCGGTATAGTGGCTAGTGCCATGGACTCCTGATCCGGAGGTCCTGGGTTCGATTCCCAGGGGGGAAACACAAAGTTGATATTTGAGAATTTATCACTTTGTGAATTTTTCGCCAGTTTGGTTAGGACATTGCAGGCTGAATCACCTGATTGTCCGAAAAGAAAAAATATTTCGTACTTCGGAGGGCACGTTAAGCCGTCGGTTCCGATCGCTGTCTTTGATAGTGGTCGTTACTCAAACCATGTCAGAGGCCTGATAGTTGTGCTACTAGGCGGTTTAAAAACTGACACCAGGGTTCATCGGGTCGATAGACTCGGTACCCACTCGACAGAAGAAGAAGAAGAAGAATTGCACGACTGACGCTTAGCCATACTTGTGCGTTCAAAATGTAAAATAGTACTTTAGCTGCGCTTCTGGCCTTAAACTACACTTTCGTGAGGAATATGTCACGTTCTCCCCTCTATGCAAAATATACCATACATACATATAATCACGCCGTTATCCCTAACCGTTCTTCCATGCTGGCCTGGGAGCGATAAAAAAACATAGAATGTGCCAGCTGCGTTTCCTCCCGAGCATGCTGTAAAAACCAGCTAAGGGATCCGAGGGTTTCCGAATATTACAATTTAGGCGATGGGCTGACAACCCGTCACTACAGCAATGTACATACAAATCTATCTAAATGACCCCCAAAACATTGCCAGACGTGGTGTAACGACCATTGTTTAGGTCGTTTATGCTCTGCCTACCCCATTAAAGATAAAGGCGTGATCATATGTCTGTATGTATGTTATAACAAATGGGGTAGGCAGAGCGTAAACTGCCTAAACAAGGTCGTTCCGCCATGTCTGACAAAGTTTTGAGGGTTATTTAACATTGATTTGTTGTAGTGACAGGTTGTCAGACAATCGCCTAAATTGCAATATACTGAAACCCTTGGATCCCTTAGCTGGTTTTTACAGCATGCCCGGAAGGAAATGCAGCTGGCACATTGTATGTTTTTTTTTTCGCTCCCAGTCCAGCATGGGAGAAATGAACTATTAATATGGCCTTTTTAGTTAAAGTGTGAATATTATTTCATACAGAGGAAGTTTAAATATCACTAAATTACTTACTTAATATACTACTAGCGACCCGCCCCGGCTTCACACGAAAAAAATCAGTGTTTCTCTACTATATTAGGCATGTATTATACATATAAACCTTCCTCTTGAATCACTCTATCCATTAAAAGAAACCGAATCAAAATCCGTTGCGTAGTTTTAAAGATCTAAGCATACATAGGGATATAGGGACAGAGAAAGCTACTTTGTTTTATACTATGTAGTAATAAGTTTCTATGTACTAGAGTAAATACGTATATTAAACTCATGAAACCACATACCCTAATATTATTATTATGATAAACAAATGAAATACGGATTACTTTAACATCATCCATTATCTAGGTCTAGACTTTTTCCATTAACTAAATATTCACTTTTGCAAGGTTGTTAAAAACTAGCTTAAATATATGCCTATATATAAATTAGCCTCTTTATTTGAACTGCGTCCGTGGTCTAGTAGTCAAAGCCATGGGCTCACAATCGACGGAGGTCCTGGGTTCGATTCCCAAAAACACAAAGATGATATTTGTCAATTTATCACTTCGTGAGATTTTCCCCATTTTGGTTAGGACAATGCAGGCTGAATCTCCTGATTGTCTGGAAGAAAAAAGATTCCGTGCCTCGGAGGGCACGTTAAGCTGTCTGTCTCGGTCGCTGTCTTTGATAGGGGTCATTACACAAAACCATGTCAGAGGCCTATTAGCTGTGCTATAAGACGGTTTAAAAACTCTGACACCAGGGTCCATTGGGTCGATTGACGCGACACCCACACGACAGAAGAAGAAGAAGAATTTGATTCTACACATTTTCTCCAGCTTTTTTCAATGAATGAACATCTACGACGCAGGTAAATCTAAAACCTTTTGCACAAAAATGTTTAATACATTCCGCTTATAAAAGATTTAATATATCGCATAGTGTAATATTTCACCTTAAGCTTTTAGGAATTTCCTTTTTATTCCGGCCTCTTGGGAGTGAAAGACCGACCGTACAGTTCGACAAGGATACAGATGCACGTGACGAAAAAAGGAACTAAGGCCGTTGACATAGAGTTCAAGCAATTTTGACAGTTCTCTTTGTATGCCAGCGCCCCCAACCACGTGCATATAAAAGGGAGTACCGTTTATTGCTTTTAAAATTTTTCCTCCTCTTGGCGGGTCAAAAATAATTGGAATGTAAATAATTCTGAAGTTAAGCTTTAAAGAAAATTTCATAAATATAAAAAATAGTTGCAAATACTATAAACAGTAAGGATTTGTTTATCATCGATAATCCTGGCTACTCATAAAATGGGGAATCCTATTTTAAGAGCCGTAAATCTTAACTTCTTAATAAAAAAACAACTGTTGTTAATTTTAATACTATCTTCAAAACGAAATTTCTTCCAGCCGACTCCAATTTTCCACAAATATTTTTGAGGAATATGGCAGATGGTCAACGCAATGATGGTCTAAATGAATCTCTATTTTTTTTTTTCATAAATTTCCAGGATTATTGTAATGGATCCTGTAGAAACCAAATAAATATTTACTTTGGCAGCCTTTGCCATCCATGAGCATGAACAAAATAATATTTATTAAATTATGTTCTTAGAAAAACATAGAATGTTCCAGTTGCCCTTCCTCCCGGGCAAGCTGTAGAAGTCAGCAAAAGGGAAAAAAAGGGATTCGAGGGTTACAGTGTATTGTCATTTAGGAGATGGGCTGACAACCTGTCACTACAGCAATACCATTACAATCTAAAATTGACCTCAATTTATGTCAGACGTAGCGAAAGCGCCTTTTAGGAGGCGTTTTACGTTCTGCCTACCAAAGGCTGCCTGATAAAGGCGTGATTTTATGTATGTATGTATGTTCTTCCATTTTTGTATGTTGTTCTTATAATTGCTCTTTGTGTTTCCCATACCGAATGTAAGGGATAGCGTCCCGCAAACTGATAGAGGTTGCGCAATCAACGACACTGAACAACTTCCACCAGGAAATTATTTCAAAAGTGAAAATAAAATTTACCTCAATGAGACGATTTGTAAGGAAAAGCCGTTCTTTTTCTCTTCTGGAAAGAATTTCCTGGTGACAGTTGTTCAGTGTCATTGATTGAGCAACCCCTATTAGTTTGCGGGACGCTGTCCCTTACACCTGGTATAGGCTAGTCGGAAACCACAAGATCAACCGGAAAATTGCTACAAGAGGTTTTATTGGCTTTACTTTTTGCCCAACATGCCTATATTAGTTTCCTCACCATGGCGGAGGTGTGCACAAAACGGAGGAAAAATTTGCTCGGTTTCCTGTTGTGTGTTGTACCATCTAAAAGGGCAATTTGAGCTGATTCTAAAAATATTTCAGACCGTCACTACATAGTATCTTCCATGCTGGACTGGGAGCGACAGAATAACGTAGAATGTGCCAGCTGCATCTCCTCCCGGGCATGCTGTAAAAACCAGCTAAGGGATTCGAGGGTATATTGTAATTTAGGCGATGGGCTGACAGCCTACCCCATTAGGGATACAGGCGTGATAGTATGTATGTATGTATGTACTACATAGTATAAAACAAAGTCGCTTTCTCTGTCCCTATATCCCTATGTATGCATACATTTTTAAAACTACGCAACGGATTTTGATGCGGTTAATTTGAATTAATAGAGTGATTCAAGAGGAAGGTTTATATGTATAATACATGCATAATATAGTAGAGAAACACTGATCATTTCCGTGCGAAGCCGGGGCGGGTCGCTAGTTACATATAAATCAAAAAAGCAATATACCTACAAATCTATCTTAAATAACCCTCAAACTTCAGACGTGGCGAAACGACCTTTGTCTAGGTCGTTTACGCTCTGCCTACCCCATTAGGAATAAAGGCGTGCATATGTGTATGTGTACATATAAGTCACCAAATTCTAAATAAAAACTAAAATAAATTTCATAACATTTGGTATGTTTGGGCTGCTCCAGATACGAAACTGTAGAATATTTTTTTGTGATATCGAATGATCTATAAGAGCTCGATGGTGTAGTGGATAGGGCCGCTGCCTCCTGAGCGGGAGGTCATAGTTCGAATCCCACCATGAATTTCATATGTACGTTTATTCGGCGCTTTTTCCGTGCTTCGGAAGGCACGTTGGTCCCGGTTGATATCGTTTAATACCGTAGATATTAGTCGTTAAGCCATGTCAGAGGCCAGTGCTAAGCATTGGCGGCTTGAAAACTCTGAGCTAATCTAGGATTGGGTCTGGTTTCCCTTCTGGGTTGCGGAGGTCAGATGGCTGTCTTTTTTTGTTAAAACAAGTACCCCGTTCAATCCCCTAGATTAGTCTACGGTATTAAACTGCGGCTTGAAAACTCTGACCTAATCTAAGATTGGGTCTGGTTTCGGACCTTCTGGGTTGCGGAGGTCAGATGGCAGTCGCACTTTGTAAAAATCAGTACCCTCGTTCAATCACCTAGATTAAGTAGCCGACCCCGCGAAATACGGGATAAGGCTAGGGAGATGATGAATAAACCTTTGTATTTTTCCCGGAAGTTTTAAATTAATTCTTAGAGTTTAATTCGTCCTTTCGTGTCTACGCATTTGCAAGACTAGAATTTTAATGAAATATTTCAGCGAATTTCTTTGTTCTAAAGAAAAAAACTCCTTTTCTATGGTATGTTCAATCACGCTATTATCCCTAATGGGTTATGCAGTGCGCTAAGGATCCGGATAAAAGACGTATTTAACTCGCAACTCTTGAAGAATAGCTCAAGTGGCAGCATTCTGTCTATTACACATACATACATGTTATATATAATCACGCCTTTATTCCTAATGGGTTAGGCAAATCGTAAACGACCTCAACAAAGGTCGTTCCGCCACGTCTGTAAAAGTTTTGAGGGTTATTTAAGATAGATTTGTAGCTATATTGCTGTAGTGACAAGTTGTCAGCCAACAGTACACTGTACAGAAACCTTCGGATCCCTTAGCTGGTTTTTACAGCATTCCCGGGAGGAAAAGCAGCTTTCACATTCTATAAAAACTCATTTTAATTATAACCAGCGGCTATATGTGTAATTATCGCCCTATTTAAGGTACGGACGGTAGGGACGATACTAGCCAAGTGGCGCCCCCATTAGTAAAAAAACATAATTCATACATACATACATACATATAATCACGCCTTTATCCCTAATGGGGTAGGCAGAGCGTAATCGACCTAAACAAAGGTCGTTCCGCCACGTTTGACAAAGTTTTTAGGGTTATTCAAGATGGATTTGTAGGTATATTGCAGTAGTGACAGCTTGTCAGCCCATCGCCTAAATTGCAATATACTGAAACCCTCAGATCCCTTAGCTGATTTTTACAGCATGCCCGGGAGGTAATACAGCTGGCACATTCTATGTTTTTCTCTCGTTCCTAGTCCAGCATGGGAATAATAATTCACTATTGTTTGTTTATTCCATGCTGCCCTAAGAGCGAGAAAAAAACATAGAATGTGCCAGCTGCTATTCCTCCCGGGCATGCTGTTAAAACCAGCTAAGGGATCCGAGGGTTTCAGTATATTGTAATTTAGGCGATACGCCGACAACTCACTCAACCTCAAAACTTTGTCACACGTAGCGGGACGACCTTTGTTTAGGTCGTTTACGCTCTGCCTACCCTATTAGGGATAAACGCGTGATTATATGCATGTATGTAGTATTAAAACAAGGAAAACTACCGTTGCATTGATATTATACTTGTTTGATTAATTATTTTATAAATAATTTATAAAAGGATAAATTCGTGATTATATGTATGTACGTAAACATAATTAGACTCTGGTCCCATATTTCTGTATCACTATTAGAATTGTCTGTAAAATACCAATACCCTCTTGTCCATTAACACCCTGTTTACCAATCCCCAATACAAAACACAATGTTTTGAGTAAATTAAGTTGTTATCTCGAGGATACAGACAACCTCTTGGGCTCGCAGCAATACAAATAAAGGTTATAGCACATAAAGCCGACCTTCAACATTTTTTTGCCTTCCATGCTGGACTGGGAGAGATAGAAAAGCATAGCATGTTCCAGCTGCCCTTCCTCCCGGGCATGCTGTAGAAGTCAGCAAAAGGGACTCGATGGTTACAGTGTATTGTAATTTAGGCGATCGGCTGTCAACCTGTCTCTATAGCAATATACATTTCAATCTAAAAGTGCCCTCAATTTTTGTCATACGTGGTGAAAGCGCCTTTCACGAGGCTTTTAACGCTCTGCCTACCCCGTAAGGGATAAAGGCGTGATTTTATGTATGTATATCAACAATTTTTTAACTTTTAATTTACTTTAGCTTCCATGCTGGACTGGGACGAAAGAAAAACTTAGAATGTGCCAGTTGCATTTCCTACCGGGCATGCTGTAAAACCAGCTAAGGGATCCGAGGGTTTCTGTATATTGCAATGAAATCGAAACCAGGACCTCTAGATCGTAAGCCCATGGCTCTATCCACTAGACCACGAAGGCAGTTAGTCGCCTGCCGATCAAAGTAATCTATATTATAACGTTGTTTATCTAGTAAGTAAACACAACCTATCTAATGCTATTTCATTTAATGGCCGGCGTCGATAGAGTAATATTTTCTATTGGTTTTATTAAGTGTAATGGTTACGGTTTTTATGTTCTATTTTTATTTATTTATATAGGTGAGTTTTGTTTTTATTTATACAATTTATGACCTCTCTGTGACATATATAATTATATTTTATTTTATCATTCATTCACTTTATTATATCATATTTTATTATAAATATAGAGAAGTATATTTTTGTGTATTAAAGTATGTTAATATTAGTATTACTAAAATATTATAAATTTGTAATTAAATTATGCTAACTGTACCTGTTCCCGTAAACATTTTTTTCCCTCATTAGGTTGGCTGCAAGAGATCTCTTGTAGAGATAAGCTCGCCTGTAGTCTTAATTTTTAAGTTGAACTGTATATTTAACTTTAAAGCAATAAGGAATATATATACATAAAATACAATAAAAAGAGCCCGATGGTGTAGCGGATAGGGCCGCTGCCTCCTGAGCGGGAGGTCGTGGTTCGAATCCCACCACATACCAATGTGTTTTTCGGTTTTCGAATTTCATACGTACGTTTATTCGGTGCTTTTTCCGTGCTTCGGAAGGCACGTTAAGCCGTTGGTCCCGGTTAATATCGTTTAATACCATAGATATTAGTCGTTAAGCCATATCAGAGGCCAGTGCTAAGCATTGGCGGCTTGAAAACTGACCTAATCTAGGATTGGGTCTGGTGTCCCTTCTGGGTTGCGGAGGTCAGATGGCAGTCGCTCTGTGTAAAATCCAGTACCCTCGTTCAATCCCCTAGATTAGGAAGCCGACCCCGTGAGATACGGGATAAGGCTAGATAGATGAGAATACAATAAAAAAAAATGTGCTGGCTTTCAATCCAGATGGGTTAGATTATTTCGAAGATCCATACTCATTTAAGGTTAGACCGCGCTATGACGTAGCTGCAGCGGACCGGAGCAGCGCAACGCGGCACGGCACTGCGCGACAAACATACATACATATAATCACGCCTTTATCGCTAATGGGGTAGGCAGAGCGTAAACGACCAAAACAATGGTCGTTCCGCCACGTCCGACAAAGTTTTGAGGGTTATTTAAGATATATTTGTAGGTATATTGCTGTAGTGACAGGTTGTCAGCCTATCGCCTAAAGTGCAATATACTGAATCCCTCGAAACCCTTAGCTGGTTTTTACAGCATACCCGAGAGGAAATGCAGCTGGCACATTCTATGTTTTTCTCTCGCTCCCAGGCCAGCATGAAAGTTACTGCGCGATAAAATCTGTCAAAATGTATGAACTGACATTGCTGCGCCGTAAAGTGTCGAGCCGCTTCGCTGCAGCTCCAGTGCTGCTTCAGTGGGGTACCTCTCATACATTTTCATACAAAGAACAGTGTCGCACCGTGTTATACAAAAACAGTTACTGCTGTGTGCGAATCTGAAAATACTAACAAAACATGGTTTACAATTACAAACCATAAAATTACTTCCTTGCTGGACTGGGAGAGATAGAAAAACATAGAATGTTCCAGCTGCCCTTCCTCCCGCGCATGCTGTTGAAGTCAGCAAAAGGGACTCGAGGGTTACAGTGTATTGTAATTTAGGCGATGGGCTGCAACCTGTCACTATAGCAATACATATTACAATATATTATTGCCCTCATTTTTTGTCAGACGTGGCGAAAGCGCCTTTTACGAGGCGTTAAATGCTCTGCCTACCTCGTAAGGGATAAAGGCGTGATTTATGTATGTATGTATGTAATCCATTAAAGTATTTAATGTCAACATAAATTCTAACATCATCATCATCTCCCGAGCCTTATCCCGTATCTCACGGGGTCGGCTTCCTAATCTAGAGGATTGAACGAGGGTACTGGTTTTTATACAGAGCGACTGCCATCTGACCTCCGCAACCCAGTAGGGAAACCAGACCCAATCCTAGATTAGGTCAGAGTTTTCAAGCCGCCAATGCTTAGGCACTGGCCTCTGATATGGCTTAACGACTAATATCTATGGTATTAAACGATATTAACCGGGACCAACGGCTTAACGTGCCTTCCGAAGCACGGAAAAAGCACCGAATAAACGTACATATGAAATTCGAAAACCGAAAAACAAATTGGTATGTGGCGGGATTCGAATCACGACTCCCGCTCAGGAGGCAGCGGCCCTATCCACTACACCATCGGGCTCTCACATAAATTCTAACAATGTCAAGGAATTAACAGACTCAAAGAGTTACAAAATAAATAAACAAAATTACGAACCAGGAAAAATAACTTTACCGCGAAAGCATTAACTTTACGTACATACATACATATAATCACGCCTTTATCCCTAATGGGGTAGGCAGAGCGTCAACGACTAAAACAAAGGTCGTTCCGCCACGTCTGACAAAGTTTCGCAAGTCATTCAGGAAATGCAGCTGGCACATTCTATGTTTTTCTCTCGCTCCCAGTCCAGCGCGGAAGAAGATTAATTTAATTATAGTGTAATGCTATTTTGACATAGCATCACAAGGTTCTTCCATGCTCGACTGGGAGCGAGGAATGCTGTAAAAATCAGCTAAGGGATGTGAGGGTTTCTGTATATTGCAACTTAAGTGATGGACTGACAACCTATCACTACAGGAATATACCTACCAATATATTTGAAATAACCCTCTTAAAACTTTGTAAAACGTGGCGGAATGGCCTGTTTTAGGTCGTTAGGTCCATTAGGGATAAAGGCGTGACTTTATGTATGTATATATCACACGGTAGATGTATTCAATTCTTTCTGAAGACACCCATAATATTTAGAATTCTACATACATACATATAATCGCGCCTTTATCCTTAATGGAGTAGGCAGAGCGTAAACGACCTAAACAAAGATCGTTCCGTCACGTTTGACAAAGTTTTGAGGGTTATTTAAGATAGATTTGTAGGTATATTCCTATTAGGGATAAAGGCGTGATTATATGTATGTATTTTTCTTCAGTATCTACGGATGGTATCCAAGATCGCAGATTTCATATATAAAAGCACTAAGAAACTACAGTGTAAAAATATTGAATTCAATAACCTAAAATTATTTTCCTTTAGTATTTAGATAGGTATTTTCGTTATCAAGTAAATTTGCTTCATAATTCACTCCCTGAAAATACTTCAACAATACTTGCGTGATCTATTGTTACTTAACGACCTTTGAAATACAGTTCAGGGCCGTTAACATTGCACATCAGCCAAGTTTGGCTTTGTAGAGGTAAACGTCATTGTCTCTTTCTGTTTAACTAACAGCCTGCTAGTCTAGTAGTGTGAACTCAGACGTCGTATGTCGGTTGCGACAAAAAAGTTTTTGTTTTACTGTAATGAGATTTTTCCTTAGTTTCTAATTTCATATGTACGTTTATGCGGCTCTTTCCTGTGCTTAGGATGGCACGCTAAGCCGTTGGTCTTGGTTTTTATTTTTGTTACCGTAGATATTAGTCGTCAAGCCATGTCAGAGGCCAGTACTAAGCCATAACTCTGACCTAATCTAGGATTGGGTCTGGTTTCCGTTCTGGGTTGAGGAGGTTTGATGGCAGTCGCTTTGTGTAAAAACGAGTACCCTCGTTCAACCCCTTAGATAAGGTAGCAGACCCCGCAAGATACGGGATGAAACTAGGGAGATGATGAAGATAAGGTAGGATAATACTGGCTACTACTGGAATCACTTAATTGTCTGTAAGAAAAGTTATTTCTCCGAAGGGCACGTTAACCCATCGGTCCCAATCGCTCTCTAATAGTGGTCATCACACAAATAATTTCAAGGGCCTATTAACTAATAATTTAATGCGCAGTTACGTTAACGTTGTAGTTTGCATTATCCTTTCTTCCATTAGTTTATGTATTAGTTTATTTTACAATATCTATGTAGTAGCTTGTACATAGTTTATGTATTATATGTAATGTAATGTATTTAGGATACATATTTTACTAGGTTTGCACTATCCCGCTTACCGCTACGCATTTTTCTTTCACCCAATGGTTGCCTGGAAAAAAATGGCTACCTTAGCAATAAGGCCGCCTATGTTGTACTTGTTTTTTGTTGTTATCTGTTGTGTTCTATGATTTGTAGACTTACGTGAAATAAAGTATTTTTATGTTTATGTTAACGTTAGACACGTGCAATATTCATGGCCCGGTACTGTACGTTATTAAGCGTAGTTGTTATTCTTGTGAAGTGCTGTATTCTTATTGTATAGTATTGCCTCGAAATAGTACCAGTTGCTGTGAATTTTCATTGTTAATAAATATGGCTTTGAACTTTTATGACATTAAAGAGACTCATTTTTCTTGGAAAAGTATGACCTATCAAGCATAGGTTAATAGAATTATGAGGGAAAACTCTATTAAAAAAAATATTTCTTTTAAGCTAGATTCTGGGAGCTATAAAATCAATTTTTACGTGTCAGTACCTTCTCCTCCCGGGAATGCTGTAAATTGGTGGGGTTCAGTGTATTGTAATGCAGGTGCCTGGACTAACAACGTATCAATACCTATAGCGATACACATCTCAATCCAAAATAACCCTCAATACTTACTTGTCAAACGTGGCGAAAACATCTTTTCCATGGCGTTTTACGCTCTGCCTAACCCATATGGGATAAACGCGTGATTTTAAGGGAAAAAATACGAATAAAAAGATAGATCGTCTCATCTCTCTCAAACCACGTTAGAGGCCTAATAGCTATTAGGCCTCTAACGTGGTTTGAGAGAGATGAGATGAAACCTGGTGTCAGAGTTTTCAAACCACCTAGTAGTATAGCTATACTAGTATAGACATCGGGTCGTTCGACTCGAGAATCCACTCGCTAAGAAGAAGAAGATTAGAGATAAAAGCGTGATACTGAAAATACATGTATCGACCGGGACCGACGGCTTGACCTGCCCTTCGAAGCACGGAAACCTTTTTCTTTTCGTACAATCAGGTGATTCAGCCTGCAATGTCCTAACCAAACTGGATAAAGCCTCACAAAGTGATAAATTCTTCTACTTTGTGTGGGAATCGAACCCAGGACATCCGGATCGTTAGCCCATGGCTCTGACTACTAGTCCACGGAAACAATTAATTTATCCCTAATAGGGTACGCAGAGCGTCAAACGACCCAAACAAAAATCGTTTCGCCACGTCTGAATCTTGAAAATGGCCAAATAAAACTTTATATGCGTACAGGCCGGAATAAACAATTCTCTTCATGCTTTTTTTTTTGTTTTTTTCGTTGCATAAATTTGCTTTGGTCTTTTGTACAAACCATGCACTAGGCTGCTTGTTGGTCATTGTCATTGCCTTTGTTTGCCTCAACAACAAAACAAAAGTCTTTGTTTTTCCTAGTTTTAGTATTTTACGGCTCATCTACGCTGAATGTCAAACAAACCTGACTAGCTTTTGACACATAACAAAATATGTGTGAATGTTATTGACGATTAGCTCTTTGACGTGATTAGGTTTTTGTTTTTGATTTTTATTCAGGCTCACAGTGACATTTCCCGACCCAGCATGAAATATCCCAACGATATATTATTATTTTATTTTCCATATTTTAAAAGAGAAAGGATTGATTTAATTTAAGCCTGAATACATCGAAATGAAAAACAGCAAAAATTAAAAACAACAAAATTTGCATGTTTCCAGTCAATTTCAGTCCGCTCTCTCGGAAATCGTAAACAATTTCGAGCCATTTTGTTTAGGACAGGAAATTTCCCTGAGCGATGACTCTGCAGTTTTGATTTGGGCGCGAACTTCACGAACCGACAAATGAGCAAATTCAAATATGGCAACAACATTTACTAGATTTGAGCACAATTTTGTCTTACAATGTTTAAAAGATGGTGGTGTGGATAGGGGCCGCTGCGTCCTGAGTGGTAGGTCATGGTTCGAATCCCAACACGTACCAATGTGATTTCGAATTTCATATGTACGTTTATTCGGTGTTTTTCCGTGTTTCGGTAGGAACGTTAAGCCGTCGGCACAGAACATACAATAGTACTACATGCAGAATGGACATTAACTTCCCTTTCCCAGTCCGACATACGTCACACTCCGCGCCGGATTGTGGGCCACATTGAGCGTACGCTTAGCGGGTAGCGGAAATAATAAAGTTTTGTGTTCTAAAGATGGTTTGGTACTGTTTCGTGTACGGATGTCATTCTACCACTTGATATGACTCCAATAGGAACTTTTTTAGATACCACAGTGATGAGAGACGGTAAATAAATTCATACAAAATATGCAACCTAATCTATTCTAACTATTCAGTTACAGTGAACTACTTTAAAACGTTGGTTTAATCAAGAACCAGATTAATCAAGTGATGATTATGACCGGTATAACAAAATTTATCAACCCTTATAACACGCACACAAACTCATGCCAAGTGCAATATGCCATCTGTTGATGTGTGACCAAAATAACATTGTAGTTAGGAGTGCCCGCGCTGTGCCGTCGGTCCCGGACGCTGTCTTTGATAGTGGTCATTACTTAAAACATGTCAGAGGCCTAATAGCTGTACTATTACTAGGCGGTATCAAAACTCCGACATAATCTAGAAAACCCACTCGCTTAGAAGAAGTCCTGAAATGTCTAGATGAAAATTCAGACTGAACTTAACAGGAACATGTATAATAATTTATATCGGAGTTGCTGTTCCCACGACTTCGTACGCCCGGTTTGTATGGAAAACACGCAGTTTCGAACATACTGAAAACTTTTCTCCGCGCGAAGGAGCGGGATCTGCTAGTTTATATCGGATTTCAGTTGGATTTGAAATATTTGAACGCGTCTGCTACATTCTGTTACAAGCAGGACATGCGATTCCAACTGGAATAGATATCTTGAGATCTTTGCTTGCACTTGTCCATATTTTATTCTATTCACAGTTTTAAGGGTCTGCCGGAGTAGTGAAATCCCATACAAACGTAGTTTCGCTTTTATTCCTAAACAGTAAAATCAAACTAAACTCAACTCCGTACACATGACCAAATGCATCATATATATGCTTGTAATTAGGTTTGGTTTGAAAATATTAAGCATAAACAAAATAAGACCGAAAATACGATTTTGTGTGAAAATAGCCTAAAATTAATGTTGCTTCCTAATTTGGGTTAATATTTTTAACCGAACCTAATTAATAGCATAGATATGACACATTTGGTCATGTGAACGGAATTTGGTTACGTTTGGTTTTACTGTTTAGGAATAAGAGCGAACAACATTAGTATAGGATTTCACTACTCCGGTAGACCCTTAAGCTTTTCGAATCTATACAGAGTGTAAAAACGTACTGTGTACAATTAAACTACACATTTTACTAATGATACCAAACAATTTAAATAAAAAATACTTCCCCATACAAAAGAACCACCTCATTTATATGGGTAAGTTTTTTTCGTACTAACTATAGTGTCAGACGCCTATATTAGCAGTGTTATTAAGCGGTTTAAGAACTCTGACACCAGGGGTCGATTGACTCGGCTATAAAACATTTTTCTTCTGTGCACCAACAAGCGGTCGTTTCCACAGCGAAAGGAACAAACTTACAGTTTCGAGATAATTGGGCGTCCTTTATCGCTTTTTGGCAGATGGCAGTCGCTCTGTGTAAAAACTAGAACCCTCGTTCAATCACCTAGATTAGGTAGCCGACCCCGTGAGATACGGGATAAGGCTAGGGAGATGATACTTTTCTCGCTTTTTGTCAGCCGCAGATTCAGCGGCAGCCCCAGGGGCCTTCATTGTCCACGGTCATGACTAGCCGTGCAGACGCATGTTGCGTCCCACAAGAGACACTTCCCGCATTTCCAGGGCACCAGGGCACAGAATATATAATAGTACTACATACAGAATGGACATTCACCTCCCCTCCCCAGTCTGACATACGTCACACTCCGCGCCGGATTGTGGGCCATTGAGCGTACGCTTAGCGGGTAGGTATGGCGCGCGCATGTTTCCCAGTGTAATGAGAATAATAAAGTTTTGTATTATAAAGATGGTTAGATACTGTTACGTAAACGGATGTCTTTCTACCACAAAATATAAGTCCAATAAAAACTTTTTTAGATTCCACAATGATGAGATCCGGTAAGTACAAAATATGCAATCACACATGCTAAGTGCAAAATGCCGTCTGTCGATGTGTGACCAAAATGACATGACAGTTAGGAGTGTCCGAGCTGTGGGGGGTTAGGCCGTCGGGTCGATTCCTATCCGTACGAAATGCTGATTAGTTAGGTTACGTGGTGACTACAATCATGAACGAAATTTGTGCTTTACGTTTGTGATGTTCCATGCTGGACTGGGAGCGAGAGAAAAACATAGAATGTGCCAGCTGTATTTCCACCCGGGCAAGCTGTAAAAACCAGCTAAGGGATGGGCTGACAACCTGTCACTACAGCAATTTACGTACAAATCTATCTTAAATTATAACTTTGTCAGACGTGGCGGAACGACCCTTGTTTAGGTCGTTTACGCTCTACCTACCCCATTAGAGATAAAGGCGTGATTATATGTATGTATATATGTAGATCAGTGGAAACCAGAAATCCACTGATATTCAGACCTAACCACCCGGAAGGAAAATACTTTATTGCACGTAAGAAACAAACCATACAACGCAACAGATAACAATAAAAGACAAGTACAACATAGGCGGCCTCATTGCTAAGGATGCAATTTCTTCCAGGTAACCTTTGGATGAAAGAAAAATGCGAAGCGGTAAGCGGGATAGTGCAAACCTAGTCAAATAAATATTCTAAATACGTTACATTACATATTATACATAAACTAAGAACAAGCTACTACATATTATGTTTGTAAAATAAACTAATCTATCTATCTATCTTCTATATATATACCTATAAAAATGAATCCCTATTTCCCTTGGTCACGGTATCACGCCTGAACGGCTGGACCGATTTCGCTAATTCTTTTTTTGTTCTGTTCGTTATTATCAGGAGAAGGTTCCTATGAAAGAAAAAATTAAGGAAATTAGAAAATTTTAAATTACTTAACCACCATATAAAATTATTAAACTTTTTTAATGTAACCTTAAGACATTTGACATAGAATTTACTGAATGCGTGCTGCAAATATAGTCAAAGAGGATGAAAAAAAAAAAACAAAGAGAATGAAAAAAAAAAAATTACGTTTAAAACGGATTCTTCTGTCAATCTTATTTTATTGATAAACAATACATTTAAAATAATTAATTTAAAGGATCTAAGAAACCTGATTTTCTTAGTTCACATGACCGTTACTTTAGAGCCATCAGGCCTAATATTAAAAGTTCAATTTAATATGGAATTTTGGTAAGTTTGGATAGACTAACATACACGTTACTTAAAATCAAAAATCTGCATTTATGGCGTCTAAGGCGGAACAAAGTTCGCCGGGTCAGCTAGTATATAATAAATATTATATATTAGTATAATCCTATCACGAAAAGAGGAAATAGAAACAACAAAATTAGAAAATCCGAAATTTTGAGATCGATTGGATAATAATTTCAATTACTTTCTAATTTGTCCTTACTAATGTAAAACAAAGCTGTTATTTTCACTATCTTTTTCTTTTAGGTAAGCCTGGAAATTTTATTTTATTGTGACTACGTTTTCATTGTAACAGTTCAACAATCAATTAAAAATTAATTAAATTTTTTTTTTCATGCTGTATGTAGTTGATAGGGCCGCCGTGACTGTAACTGCCTCCGTGGTCTAGTGGCTAGTGCCATGGGCTCCCGATCCGGAGTCCCTGGGTTCGATTCCCAGGGGGAAACACAAAGTTGATATTTGAGAATTTATCATTTTGTGAATTTTCCCCAGTTTGGTTAGAACATTGCAGGCTGAATCACCTGATTATCCGAAAATAAAAAGATTTCGTGCTTCGGAGGGCACGTTAAGCTGTCGGTCCCGGTCGCTGTCTTTGATAGTGGTCGTTACTCAAACCATGGCAGAGGCCTGATAGTTGTGCTACTAGGCGGTTTAAAAACTCTGACACCAGGGTTAATCATTCATCATTAGACAGAAGAAGAAGGGCCACAGCGTCCCTTGCAGGTCGTGGTTCGAATCCCACCAAATACCAATGCGATTTCTGGTTTTCGAATTTCAGCTTGTACGTTTATTCGGCGCTTTTTCCGTGGCAGAATAAAAAAATACGTGTGAAAATTGTCAAGTCCTGTTTTCACGCCTTTTTACTCGATTGCATTCTATAAATGAGAGTTGATATTTTATCCTGATGACGTGCCATTCACAATGAAAAAAGACACGAAATATTTTGTGCTTTTCATTTTATTTCATCGTGGAATGTTTGGCCTTCTGAACAATTTTAACTTTATTAAAATGTATAATTCTGAGACTAAAAATATGGATATTAATGACAAGCATGCAATATTTTAAGATACAAGCAATCTGCATCATATACCAACAATAGTAGGTTTTACGACAAGTGCACAAAACAAGTCGTTTACATCCGAGATCAAGAGCCCGAAGGGCGACGTCTGACATAAGTTGAGGACGAAAGTGGTTTTATGCACGAGTTTTAAACTCTGCTTTTCACTTCGATTGCAAGGAAAAGGAAATTCGGTAAAAATATTCTAAACAAAACAATTCATTCCCGCCATTTAACTTTATAAATCTTTCGACATTAAATATAAGGCATGGGCTTGAGATCTAATACAGCCTACTATAAAATTAATTTTGTAATAATAAATCAAATACCCTATTGTACTTCAACTTAATTTTTAATATGGTTTTAAGTCATAAAAAACACAAAAGGTAAATAATTTGAAGTAAATATTTTAAAATAACAATTTTTATCTATGAATTTCTTATTGTTTTTGGCTGTATGGCCTAATTTTCTTTGCATAAGAGCTACATTTATGACGAGATACGTTTTTACTCTTGTACACAAAATAGAATTTTGTACAGCCTACTATTAAATTAAATGACTTCCAGTGTGAAGTATACAGACAATATTAAGTATTGTAATGAAAAAGTAAACGCAAAGAATTTTTGATAGATATACACGCAACGCCAACAAAAACTTAACGTCAAAAGAAAATGTATACACCAATCACTAGCGCCACATAGCTTCTTTTTACAAAGTAGGTTGTCAAGTTGTCAAAGCCACTAAGATTAATATATTAGAAAGATAAAAAAAATATTCAACCAGAAAATAATACCTACTAATAACTAAGAAGATTTAAGAAAATTACTTGTCTTTAATGTTTGTATCGTCTGTGTATTCATGTGTGCAATAAACTGTTAAATAAATAAATAATACTCGCTTCTGTACTGTCTTGCCTAGTTCCAAAAAATCCTGGTTTTAACAAAAAGTGCAGTCTGTAGCAGAAATGTGTCAGAGTGGATTTGAAATTGAATTAGTGAACTGTAACAACAGGATGTTGCGTATTTTGCCAACAATTATTTTTCACAGAGTGACGCTAGTGTTGCGATATAAACTATCTTTACTAAAACATACATATAATCACGCCTTTATTTATAATGGGGTAGGCAGAGCGTAAACGACCTTACGAGTGACAAAGTTTTGAGGGATAGATTTCACATTGCTGTAGTGACAGGTAGGCCCATCGCTGAAATTGCAAAATACAGAAACCCTCGGATCCCTTAGCTGGTTTTTACAGCATGCCCCGGAGGAAATACAGCTGGCACATTCTATGTTTTTCTCTCGCTCCCCGACCAGCATGGAAGAAACTTAACTCGTGCATCTTAATATAACTAAATTAATTCGGGAAAAAAGGAAAGTGGAAATTGCTTCTGCACGAATTTAACCCAAAATGTTTTTTTTGTATGAACATTGAACACTTTGTATTTAAGGTGATTCCTTCCGGCAAATGGCTGTTTTTAAGAGCTTATTTCTCCTAAACGAATAATTGGAAAATTAAAAATAAATATACATGTAAGAAATTATTTCATAGCCTGCTATGGAAACATTAAAAAATATTTTAGTTCATAAATAAGTATGCTTAATTTTTTTTTAAGTAAAGCTGTTGTTATCAGACATTTGATATTCCTTCCTAATTATAAGAAGCGCTTTCACGGTTCCTTCGGAAATATATGTGTATTACATGCATAAATACATACATATAATCATGCCTTTATCTCTAATGGGGTAGGCAGAGCGTAAACGACCTAAACAAAGGTCGTACCGTCACGTCTGACAAAGTTTTGAGGCTTGTTTAAGATAGATTATATTGCTGTAGTAAAAGGTTGTCAGCTTGTCGCCTAAATTGCAATATAGAGAAACCCTCGGATCCCTTAGCTGGTTTTTACAGCATGCCCGGGAGGAAATGCAGCTGGCACATTCTATGTTTTTCTCTCGGTCCCAGTCAAGCATGGAAGTATATTATTATCTATATCTATATGATTATCTAAAATCGCAAAATAGCTTTTTTTAATCTAACTCGTAGTTTTTATGGAATTAGCTTCTTTCTGCGGTTCTGACCCGGCCACAGACGTAACCGCCACGCTGTAGCGCGCGCTGATTTGAACGATATTCTAAGGCATTACGGGCGATGGTTGCGTGTCTTGAAATCTCCCTGCTCGTAGTGCTCATCTGCCGGCAGGATACAATTTGAACAGATTTATCAAAAGACTGTAACGATTTAAATAACCCCTAAAATAACCCCTAAAACTTTGTCAGACGTAATGGAACGACCTTTGATTAGGTCGTTTACGCTCTGCCTACCCCATTAGGGATAAATATGTATGTTTGTATGTACAACCTGTCACTACAGCAATAAACCTACAAATTTATCTTAAATAACCCTCAAAACTTTGTCGGACGTGGCAGAACGACCTTTGCTTAGGTCGTTTATGCTCCGCCTACACCATTAAAGATAAAGGCGTGACTATATCTATGCAAGTATGTAAAGACTTGACTTCTATCTAAAGTTCTATTAGCACATTTACTAAAATACAAGTGCAAACGAAAATTAATCGCATGAAAGAATCCAATTTATTTGACACGAGAAGTGACAGCAACTGTCCTTACCTTTATAAGTAATCCGTGGCACGAAATCATTTACAACTCTATTTATAATAAGTCACTTTTGTGTTTCCAAGTCAGTTTTAGAACAAAGGTAAACAAAGTTTCATGTCTTTTAATCAAAGAACTTTTTTCTAAAACAAGTTTTAGCTATAAGATATGACAACATAATGAAATAGTAGTTTTAGTAATTAAACTAATTTTCCAAAACTTACCGTTTATTATTTAAGAAAATTTATTTACCTTTATTCTAAACCTGAGTTGGAAATTCTATACTTGACGTTGTTAATTTTCTCTTGTGATAAGCGTATAATTTTCCAAATACTTTATCCCAATTGATCGATGTTTTCTGTTACACCTCCCATTCATGGATAAATAATCCGTATAATGTATATAAACTGCTTTAAAATAAATTTAATACTGTCATTAAAAACACTTTATCGCAACGTTTTACACGTTTTAAAGCTAGGTGAGGGGCTGACAACCAGTCACTATAGCAATAAATATATACAGCAGCAATATACATACAAATCTATCTTAAATAGACCTGAAAACTTTGTCAGAAGTGGCGGAACGACCTTTGTTTAGGTCGTTTACGCACTGCCTACACCATTAGACATAAAGCCGTGATTATATGTATGTATATATCTGAACGTGTTATAGATTAATATGCAATACTGGTATCAGGGATCACTATAAATATTTTATTGTTAATTTTGTAGGCCCAATTCTAGATACCACCGGCTAAAACAAAATTTTTAATTAAAATCTATTAGTAACTTTCAAAATAATTAAATTGATAAAGGACAGGCGATTTATACTCTATGGTTTTACACTTTGTGCGCTAGATTTTGACCTTTGCATGCGTTAACCCAATATTTCGGTCAATTTTATCGCCATATTATATGACATACATACATATAATCACGCCTTTATCCCTAATGGGGTAGGCAGAGCGTAAACGACCCAAACGAGGGTTGTTCCGCCACGTTTGACAAAGTTTTGAGGGTTATTTAAGATAGATTGGTTGTTATATTGTTGTAGTATGTTTTTCTCTCGCTCCCAGTCCAGCATGGGAGAAATTATATGATATGAGATATTATATGACGGCGGATAAAAATTACAGATAACGCTTAAACCACTGACTATAAATCAAAAACCGGAGAGAATAGATCTCCTGTTCTTTTCCAATATTTTTAGTCTGAAAGTGACAAATAGATTTTAATTTTAGTTTTGCCGGCAAATCTAGACTTGAGCCCATGAGCGAGTTTAGTATTTCACGTCAAAATAGACATACATAATTACTTACTAAGTTGCCATTCCAATGATGCGATTGTAATTTTTAAAATAAATTTTGTAAACCAGCTAAGAGTTTTAGTATATAGCAATTTAGGCGATGGGCTGACATCCCGTCACTAAACATACAACTTGCAGGGAACGAGTTCAATGTTCATACAAAAAAGTCCTTTTGAGGAAAATTCGTGCAGAAGCAATTTCCACTTCCCCTTTTTCCCGAATTAATTTTCGTTCAAACAGAACCGTACTTTAATTTAGTTATATTAAGAAGCATGAGTAAAGTTTCTTCCATGCTCGTATGGGAGGCAGAGAAAAACATAGATGTGCCAGCTGCATTTCCTCCGGGGAATGCTGTAAAAACCAGCTAAGGGATCCGAGGGTTTCTGTATTTTGCAATTTTGTTGATGGGGATACGTGGAAAGAGAAAAGGGAGGCCTTTGCCCAGCAGTGGGATGATGTGGGCTAAATGAGAAGAAGAAAAAAGGCAATGGGCTGACTTCCTGTCGTACAGCAAAATTGTGTTGTACAGCAATATACCTACAAATCTGTCTTAAAGTACCTTTGAAACTTAGTCAGACGTGGCGGAACGAGCTTTGTGTAGGTCGTTTACACTGTGCATATCCCATTAGTGATAAGGCGTGATTATATGTATGTATTATTATAAATTATAGATACAAAACTGTTGCGTTGGACATGAGCCTAACTTCTTACTACACTAAATATTCTCAGTCCCACGCAAAATCTCTACGAAAAACTCACCACAGTATTTTTTTTATGGATAATATAATATAAGTATAGATATAGTTACTTTTTTTTATAGTTTTAGTCATAGTATATTAGTAACGTTAGGTTATCAAGAGTAAGTACTAGATTTAAGTAGGTCATATTTTAATAGTATTGTTACCTTTTAGAGTTAAGTTTGTGTAGTTATTAGTTATATGTAAGAGTTTTGTTATTTAAGAGCACTTGTGTATGTTGTCAGACGTTGCGGAATGACCTATGTTTAGGTCGTTTACGCTCTGCCTACCCCATTAGGGATAAAGGCGTGATTATATGTATGTATGTATGTGTATGTTGGGTAAAAAAAAATGCTATGGGCCCAGCTGAAAACCAGCGCTGCAGCTTTAAACTGCAGCATACGCTGAGTTGGGTACCCTTTTCAGTGTCCATGTTTTGTATTTTATTGTATTTTTTTATGTTCTGTTATATCGGGTACTGAATAAATGTATTTTCTTTCTTTCTTACCGCAGGTGAAACCACGGTCCGCCAAGCTATACTCAATAAAGCTATTTGACTTGTAGGTACTTTAATTATTTTTGCAGCACCTCAACCCTTAGCTTAAGGGCTCGCCACGATCATCTCCAGTTAATTAAAGCTTCTGTGCGAAAAAGGGTTGGGTTTTTACCCTCAATAGCGGTTCATGAAATCGTGGCGAAAACATTATCGGTGTTTTCGCCTTTATTTATTGGGAAAAGTGAAAATCACTTCAGCAGTCGATTAGGTAGGTTATGTAATGGTATGATATATAGGGTGTAAGAGACTGCGTCCCGCAAACTGATAGGGGTTGCTCAGTCAACGATACCGAACAACATTCACCAGGATTTTTTTTCAGGATATGACAATAAAAAGAGTTTCAAGTACAAAATTCACGTCGTACATACAGTTGGTATGGAAAAGCAATTTTTGTTTTATTTTCCTGATAGAATTTCCTGGTCGTTTTCGCTCTACCTACCCCATTAGGAATAAAGGCGTGATTATATGTATGTATGTATGTATGTAAGAATTTCCTGGTGATAGTTGTTCAGTTTCGTTGACTGAGTAACCCTTATCAGTTTGTCCCTTACACCCCGCTAATTCACGCTAGACAATGATCTCTACTCAAATCGGAGTGATTTCCTACATACATATATGTACATACATATAGTTACGTCTGCATCCTTTACGGGGTAGGTAGAGCGTCAACGGCATCATAAAAGTGCATTTTTGACATTCTCTAATATCAGTATGGTTTCGTTCATACACACAAATAATCACGACTGTATTCCTAAAGGGGAAAGCAAAGCGGCAACGGCTTTACAAAACTGCGTTTTCACTTCATTGTTTGACTAGATTTGGTCAATGTAGAAAAAGCGAAAGTGCTCTATATTGAGGTCGTTGACGTTCCGTCTATTCCGTAAGGGATAAAGCCGTGAATATTTATATGTATGGCGTATCTAGTTTGCGTATTACGAAGAACCAAGTATGCCAAAGGTACTTACCGTATATAATGAGTTTTTTTTTTATTAATTTATTTTTTATTACAATAACAAGACGTAACTATTCATATGTATATATGTATGATTTACTTAATAATTTTAATATGAAATTCCAAGTATGCCAAAGGTACTCACCAAACAACAGCAGTAGCAAATCCGACAGCGCCAGACTAAATAGATAATAGTTCGTTGTAGTGGTCCTCATAGCGGGGTGTCTCACTATCACAACACACACAGCAACATTCCCAGCCACTCCAGTGACCAAAACTACCAACAATGCCACCGAAATTGGAATTATCTCATTCAAAGGGAGTCTTCGAGGACCCATCATCCACCAAAGCATTTCATCTTCGCTGCAGTCGAAGTACGTTATATTGTTGCAACGTTGGTAGAACTGTTCGGTTGATTCATTTAATCGGAGGGAGATTTCCGCCATTTTGAATTTTTATGTTTCTAATCTGAGAGAAGTTTTTGGTCACATTTAAACATTAAGTTTATTTTCGGGGATGTTCAATTAAGTAAAAGTGTTTTGTTTTAATTAATTTTATAGAAAGTATGATCAAGTTTTAATTGAGTATGTCACTTGTTTAAGAAGTTACACTTGATAACAACACATAAAGTTTTACTGCAGATAAAAAGTTCTTAACCACACTTGAAACACTTTTTACTTATCTCAATAATTATGTTACTAAAGTATATTGTTAAACTATAATTTTAATAGCAAATAGGTATTTCTATCAGCAACATAGTTGTTAACGACACCTTAACGACTTTCAAAGTTTTAATTGAGTTTATCATCAAATTTAGATTAAAGTTTCAAAAGTCTCAAAAAACTTATCAATAATTACTATACACCAGATTAATTAACACTTATTTTTTTCATCCAAATATTGATTTTACATCCTAATTAATATTTCCACTCAAATAATAAAATGTACTAGAAATAGACTTTCGCAAAGTTTCGTAGCTAAGTTGCGCGATGGCCCTCTACGCGGCTACGTCCGTAGCGCGTAGCATTCAGACGCGGACTGGAGGACCGACCGACAGAATATCGTAGCTGCATGAAATGCTAAGGCGTGTTGACTGGGTGACTAAGGCTCTTATTTTTAAAGCAATCTAAACCTTGAGAGCAATATTAAGTATGGATTTGACAAGCCATTTTGTACTAAAATGACATTTCTGATACGAACTCAAACTGGCTGTCAATCTCAAGTGCGGATTATGAACACGGACTTAAAAACAAATTCTAAACGTTTATACGTAAAATGAATGCCTAAAATATTGTGGATATCGTTCATCATAAAAAAAAAGATTTATTATCGAGTTAAAATTATAGTAGTTATTGATTTGAGTACATAGAACAATTCTTCTTCTTAGCGTGTTGATGGAACACGAGAAATTACATCGTAGCGGCCTAGAATTCAGCCACTATTTACCAAGGAGTGACGTCATAACATCATGAAAACTTACTGATTTATTTATTTTATTTATTTAACTTTTTGCACACAAAGGTTACATGGGCGGACTTAACGCCAAAGGCATTATCTACCAGTCTGCCTTAGGCAGATATATATATATATAATTATAACCTACAGCACATATGTATACATAAATATATACAATTAATATTCTACTAAACACTAGTTTCCTAGTAGTTTAATATATTTATATATTATAAACATACATTCATTATAGAATGAAGTAGGAAAAACTGAATTCTATAATGAATGTATGTTTATAATATATAAATACATTTAACTACTAGGAAACTATATTAAGGCTACATAAACACTTGTCTGTATTTCTCTATGGAGTATTGAGTATCGGCCTAAAAACATTATTCTCTATTTAGAATGGAGTATTGTACTCATGGGAAATTCTGACTAGATAAACTCAAGTGACATAATATTGAATATTAAATAAGTGAAAATTAATTCGCTTGAAATTTAATCTTCGGTTTTCGGTTATTGTGCTTAATTAAATTTTATTAACTTTTAATGACTTCTTAAATGTATAATTTTACCAATAAATATCTGAATCTGGATCCGAGGGTTTCAGTACATTGCAATCTAGGCGATAGGCTGACAACCAGTCACTATAGCAAAATACCTAAGAATCTATCTAATATACCATCAACACTTTGTTAGACGTGGCGAAACGAACTTTGTTTAGGTCGTTAACGCTCTGCCTATCCCATTAATGATAAATGCGTGATTATAATATTCATGTATGTACTTTAAAAACCATAGAGAAAGACCGAATTAAATTAATTTCTTTCAATTCTATTAATATTACCACATATGGAAATTAGGACGTGGTGTTGAGTTGATAAAATAAATAAAGCACATTAATTGTGATATCCAATAAATGTAACAAAATAATAATAATTGTCCTCCCACCGATTTTTGGCGATGGCGGCTAATCTTCCAGAGATCGGCCAACTGCGCAGGTCTAGTTTTTAGTGCCCAAGTGTTTGCGCTATATACAGGTGCACTCTCTATCTCTTCAATCTCTAATTCTGATAGAAATCAGGCGCAGGACCAACTATTTACAGGCCCATTCGACGGCATGGATCTTCTTTCTTTTCGGACAATCAGATGATCATGCAGCCTGCGATATCCTAACCAGACTAGAAACAACAACACAAAGTATTTGGCCCCCACCGAGAATCGAACTTTGTGTCGAGAGCCCATGGCTCAGTCCGCTAGACCACTAAGGCAGTTATAAATTTAACACTACAAAAGCGGTTGAAACAGTTGAAGTTGGGAATATGTGTCACAGTAGCAAGAGGACGTACCCTTAGCAATATTCTTTTTACTTCACATGATCTGAAAGTGCTATTTTGTGCACAAGGACAAAAACGTATATCTACATGAGTAGTTTATCAAAATGCATCTCTTCTAAGGCAAAGAAAATTAGACCATGTAGTCAAACACAATAAAAAGTTAATATATAGAACCTATTATTCAGTATATTTGTTTTTATTGAAATATTTATTTAATAGTGTGTAAATATTGTCTAAGTATTATATGTAGTAATATGCACTATCCCGCTTTCTGCTTGTACAATTTCTATACCCAAAGGTTGCCTGGTAGAAATTGCTGCTTTAGCAATACGGCCGCCTATATTGTACTGTCACGTTTGTTCCTTTTTATTTCTGTTGTATGTGTTTCTTCGTGCAATAAAGAATTTTGTATTGTATTGTATTATTTAAAAATATTTATTTCAAATTATTTGCCTTTTGTGTTTTTTATGACATAAAACGATGTTAAAATTTAAATTCAAGTACGATAGTGTGTTTTATTTTAATTACAAACTTAATTTAACTGTAGACTGTATAGGTCTGCAGCCCAAGGCTAATATTTCATGTCGAAAGATTAAAAATAATAATAGCGGGCAATATTTTTGTAGAATTTCCTCAATTTTCCTCGCAATCGAAGTGAAAAGCAGAGTTTATAACTAGTGCACAAAACCATTTTATTCCTCCACTTACTATCAACCCTTGCCTTGCGGGCTCAGGCAGGAATCTCGGACAACAATGACTTGTTTTGTGCACTTGTCGTAAAATCTACTATTACTTGTATGCAAGCAAAGTATTGATTTTCAGTTACGACCCTAACGAAAGAAGTAAGAAAGAGACATAGCGCAAGCTTTATAATTAGTGCATGTATATCTGGGAAAATACGTAGTTCTTTATGTAATTTTTATGTAGCGTTGTATTAAATACAGGGTGTAAGGGACAGCCTCCCGCAAACTGATAGGGGTTGCTCGATCAACGAAACTGAACAACAATCACCAGGAAATTCTTTCAGGAAAAGAAACGAAAAACTTTTCTTTTTGACTTATCAAGGTCATTTCGTATGGGAAAGGCATTTTTTTTGTCTTCTGAAAGAATTTTCCAGTGATAATAGTTCAGTTTCGTTGACTGAGCAACCCCAATCTGTGAAGCTGTCCCTTACACCCGGTATAATTAAGGTAAGTATAATTCAGTAATGTGTTTTTTTTAATGTAGAACAGGATGGTTGCAGTGCAACTGTACTTACTAAGTTGCAATACCTAAGCTTCATTTACTGGTTTCTACTATTTGTCCGGGAAAAAAAGTCGAAGGTTCGTTTTACATCACTCCCTTTTTATCGTTTTACAAACTTTGGCAGACGTGGCGGAACGATTTTTGTTTAGGTCGTTTACGCTCTGCCTACCCGATTAGGGATAAAGACTTGATTATGTGTATGTATGTTATCACTCCAATCTCAGTCCAGCATGAAAGCGAAAGAAGTTTGTTGGATCCAATCTTCTTGTTCTTAGCGAGTGGGGTTTCGAGTCGCACAACGAAGCGATGAACCCTGGTGTCAAAGTTTTGAAACCGCCTAGTAACACACGGCACAGCTATTGTATATCTCTGACATAGTTTTGAGTAACGACCAGTAACGAAGACAGCGATCGGGGCCGACGGCTTAACGTGCCCTCCGAAGCACGGAATCATTTTTTAATTTTGGACAATCAGGTGATTCGGCCTGCATTGTGATAAAATGACAAATATCAACTTTGTGTTCCTCTGGAAATCAAACCTAGGACCTTCGGATCGTAAACTTCTAGCTCAGACCACTATATATCACGGAGGCAGACGAAAGTTGAATACGAGCCAAAGAAACTCGAACCCATCAAGGCATGACCGCTAAAACCACACTTGAGCGAACACATCTTTGAACAAATTGCGGTAAAAGACGCAACCTCTTTTCGGACGAGAAGATATTCCTCCTGGAAATCGAACCCAGGAACTCGGGATCAGGAGCCCATGGCTCAGACCACAAGACTGTGGAAGCAATTGAAAGTTGAATCCAATAAATTTAATAATGTGAAATATTAAGAAACTCGTACCCTACGAATAAGGAATAAGTCGAACCCATGAAGGCATGACCACTTTAACCACACTTGAGCGAACACATTTTTGAATAAATTGCGGTAAAAGACGCAACCTCTTTTCGGAAGAGAAGATATTTCTCCTAGGAATCGAACCCAGGACCTCGGGATCAGGAGCCCATGGCTCAGACCACAAGACTGTTGAAGCAATTAAAAGTTGAATCCAATAAATTTGATACTGCGAAAATGTGAAATATTAAGAAACTCGTACCCTACGAATAAGGAATAAGTCGAACCCATCAAGGCATGACCGCTTTAACCACACCTGAGCGAACACATTTTTGAATAAATTGCGGTAAAAGACGCAACCTCTTTTCGGAAGAGAAGATATTCCTCCTGGGAATCGAACCCAGGACCTCGGGATCAGGAGCCCATGGCTCAGACCACAAGACTGTTGAAGCAATTAAAAGTTGAATCCAATAAATTTGATACTGTGAAAATGTGATATATTAAGAAACTCGTACCCTACGAATAAGGAATAAGTCGAACCCATCAAGGCATGACCGCTAAAACCACACCTGAGCGAACACATCTTTGAATAAATTGTGGTTAAAGACGCAACCTCTTTCCGGAAGAGAGGATATTCTAAACTCCTCGTGTTGTGTGTGGGGTTTCCTTATTAGTGACATTTGACGAGAACATTTAATGCGAGTAATCGCTTTTAGAAGAATACAATGCCGCCTTCATCCCTAATGGGGTAGTCAGAGCGTAAACTACGTAAATAAAGGTCGTTTCGCCACGTCTGACAAAGTTTTGAGGGTTATTTAATATATAGGTATATCGCTATTGTCACAGGTTGTCAGCCTAAATTGCAATATACTGCCCTCTGATCCCTTAGCTGGTTTTTACAGCATGCCCGGGTGGAAATGCAGCTGGCACATTCTATGTTTTTCTCTCGCTCCCAGGTCAGCATGGAAGTAAACCTACAAATCTAACTTAAATGACCCTCAAAACATTGTCAGACGTGGCGAAACGAATTTTGTTCAGGTCATTTAAGCTCTGCCTGCCCCATTAGGGATAAAGGGGTGATATTATATGTATGTATGTATATTCTAAACTACTCGTGTTGTGTGTAGGGTTTCCTCATTTGGCGAGAACATTTAATACGAGTAATCGCTTTTAGAAGAATACAATGTTGTTTTTAAGTACGACCTCATTTATGTAAACTTAGATACAGGAAAGACGTATCAGATTTTTTAACTTGAGACTAATCTTCTTCTTCTGTCGAATGGGTATCGAGTCTATCAATTAGAACTAATAAAATACATACATTCATACATATAATCACGCCTTTATCCCTAATGGGGAAAGGAGTGCGTAAACGACCTAAAGAAAGATCGGCACGTCTGACAAAATTTTAAGGGTTATTTAAGATAGATATGTAGGTATATTGGTGTAGTGACAGGTTGTCTGCTCATCGCCTAAATTACAATACACTGAAACCCTCGGAACCTTTAGCTGGTTTTGACAGCATGCCCGGGAGGATATGCAGCTGGCACATTCTATGTTTTGCCAGCATGGACGAAAGAAAATAAAATGGTTATAATAAATCTACTACAGTATCCAGAAATTACTAAGGCTCGTATTTTTGCCAGTTTGTACTGAAATGACAATTCTGATACGAACTAAAACTCTCTGTCACTCTTGAGAGCTGATTATAAATACGGCCCTTAGAATCCTTTTAAATAGGCATAATCAAGAACCCTAACTGGGTCTGCAGACGACATTATTTGATTGATTATTGATTTCCTTTGGCAGGATTAGTCCTTAGAATTAGTCCTTAGAACCTAAGGATTCATTTTCGAAGTTTAGCTACCTCGGTTTATTTAGGGCTGGGAAGAGGGGAGGGGTCCGTTTCCTATTGAACTATGGTGATGTCTCTAATTTAGCTACTGAATCAAGTGTGGTATAATTTACGTATAGACATAGAACACTGAACTTAATTCTAAAATCAAACTTGCATTATTTTGAAGTTATAATCCACAAAATGTAATATTAGACTTTGACTCACTTTTTTTTCTTCCATGCTGACCACAGGCCGCTAGCCAGTAAAAAACATAGAATGTGCCAGCTAGATTTTCTCCCGGGCATGCTGTAAAAACCAGCTAAGGGATGCAAGGGTTTCTGAATACTGCAATTTAAGCGATGGGCTGACAACCAGTCACTACAGCGATAAACGTACAAATCCAGCTTAAATAACCCTCAAAACTTTGTCAGATGTGGCGGAACCCGTCCATTACTCGCTCCAGTCGCTTCTGTTCCCTTTACTCCCGTCCATCCTGGAAATTATATCACTAACGTTAAAAACACTAACTAAATTCAGTTCTCTGCTACTAGAGACGGTGGCGTGATTAATTATATCTTTAGTTTGTGTCTTGGTTGCACTATTGAATAATAAAAATCCCATCGAAATCGGTTAGAAACAATAACTCAATTCAGTTCCCTGCCAGTAGGCAGGCAGTAGCCTTCCCCCTAAGCACAGGGGTGTGATTATTTAGTATCCTGAGCTTTTGTCTATGTAACACTTAGTTAAAAAAAAACCATCAAAATCTATTAAAAATCACTAAGTAAATTCAGTTTCCTGCCTACTACCTACCCCCTAAGTACGTTGGCGTGATTATTTATAGCTTTTGTCCGTCTCCAGAATACCATCTATTGACATACAAAATTTAATCAAAATCCGTTAAGCCGTTTAGTCGTGAAAGAGCAACAAACAAATAGACAGACAGACAGTAAGACGACAGAAAGAGTTACTTTCGTATTTATAATATTAAGTATGGATGTATGTATAAAGTTGTGATTGTGATCAGACAGACAGACATACAACCGTCTGTTTGATGAAGTCAAGAAAATTCTCCAATTGAGAACACAGCCCCATAATCTTGTTAACAATGCCGCACGTAAGCCAATGAGCTAGAAACCAGATTGTATTTTATTTCTTTGGAAGCTTTGCTTCTGTTTCGAATTTCATCCGTACGTTTAATATCAGTTAATATCGCTTAACACCGTTGATATTAGTCGTTAAGCCATATCAGAGGTTAGAGACTTAATCTGGGATTGAGAGTGGTTTTCCCTCTGGGTTGCAGAGGTCAGATTGCAGTCTGTGTAAGAACCCAGACCTCGTTCAATCACCCAGATATGAATATGAGATGAATGGAAGCTTTGCTTTGCCGATATATGGGGATACATTTTAAAGGCGTGTTTTTATGTACGTATGTACTGTTATAATATGCAGCTTTCGGATGAAAACTGTATAGTTTAAAGAGATTGTACGGTCTACTCCATCTAGATCTGATATTCCTACGCATTATTCTTTCACCCAAAGGTTGCCTGGAAAAATTGTTACCCTAGCAATAAGGCCGCCTATGTTGTACTTGTCTTTTGTAGTTATCTGTTGTGTTGTATGATTTGTTTTCTTACGTGCAATAAAGTATTTTTATCTTATCTTATCTTATCTAGATCTGACTCTTGTACCTTCTCGTCACCTGTCCCAGCACTAACTAACGTGGTGACATCCAACATTGTATGCTCACATAGTTAGCGCCGTCTTTTGTCTCGGCACGTGCTAGTTAGACCACCAACACAATTGAGGATTGTCTAAGGATGTTAGAGGGTTGTTTCGTTACCGCATAGGTAACACATTCTTCTTCTTAGCGAGTGGATTCTTGAGTCAAACGACCCGATGAACCCTGGTGCCAGAGTTTTTAAACCGCCTAGTAGCACAGATATTAGGCCTCTGACGTGGTTTGAGTATTGACCACTTTCAAAGACAGAGACCTGGACCGACGGCTTAACGTGCCCTCCGAGGCATGGAATCCTTTTTATTTTCAGACGATCAGGTGATTCAGCCTGCAATGTCCTAACCGAACTGGGAAAATTCTCACAAAGTGATAAATTGACAAATATCAACTTTGTCTCTGGGAATCGAACCCAGGACCTCCGGATCGTAATCCCATGGTTTGAAGGTTTTTTATTTTTAGAATTTAGTTTAATGTGACATTGAATAAAGATTTAATATTGGTTTAGGTCTGAGTTACAATAGTATTTATTTTTATTTTCAAATTGTTTATTTAGAACACAAACAGTCATAAATAAACATCATTCTTAGATTTAAGTAATAAATAGACCTGGAGGTTCATTACTGTAATTTTAACAATAATAAAGGTACGAGCTTTCGGTAAACAACTTGGCAGTACGTTTTGTGAACAAGGGCCAATCACAATAAAAAACGGTACACTAAAATTAATACATACATAAAATCACGCCTTTATCCATTACGGGGTAGGCAGAGCGTTAAACGACTCGTAAAAAAGCTTTCGCAACGTCTGACAAAAATTGAGGGCAATTATAGATTGAAAAGTGTATTGCTATAGTGACAGGTTGTCAGCCCATCGCCTAAATTACAATACACTGTAAACCTAGAGTCCCTTTTGCTGACTTCTACAGCATGCCCGGAAGGAAGAGCAGTTGGAACATGCTATGTTTTTCAGGATCTATTTCCTTTAATATTATTATAATAGTTACACACTCCTCGTAATAGTAGGTGTAAGTCATTAAGTATTAACTTTGTAAACCTATTTAAACAGTAATTCAATTATTTATTCAGATTACACACGTACTTCTCTCGCGGTGTAGATAAAAAAAGCCTCTCCCTGTCTCTTACTTAGGCCCGTAATTACAAACAGCACTTGAGACTGACAGCTAGTTTGAGTCCGTATCAGGAATGTAATTTCAGTACAAAAGGACGTGTCAAATCCATACTTAATGTTACTCTAAATCTTGAGATAGATTTATAAATACGAGCCTTAGAATGTCGTATTTTGGATTAGGGAAAAGGTAGGCAGCGTTCCCTCTTGCTTGATATAAACATCTACTGTCCTTGCGAAACCGCCTACCATACATACCGGGAGTAAGGGACAGCGTGCCGCAAACTCATAGGAGTTGCTCAGTCAACGACACTGAACAACTTTCACCGAAAAATTCTTTCAGGAGATGAAAAAAAAATTACCTTCCCGTAGTGACAGGTCTTAAAGCCTCAAAAAGAAAATTCAAAACCTGGAGTCCCAACTGGAACTTGTAGAAAAGAATATTAGGTCATCCACCATTGAAATTCGTAACGCGCCTAAGTAAAACGATGAAAATAAATCCGTTCTCTCCGGAATTACCAAAGAACTTGGCAAAGCTCTAAGCTTGGATCCTATACAAGACGGAGAAATCAAAGACATATTCTGGAATAGCTCGAACACTATTATTGTTGATTTTACCACCACTGTAAGAAAAGAATCAATCGTCACCAAAATAAAAGAAAACAATAAAACAAAAAGAGGAGCAAACCAACCATAACTTAGCACGAAGGATATCTACTTACCTGGGCCTGCAAAACCACTCTTTATCTCTGAAGCTTTAACATCAAAGGCAAGAACCATTTACTACCTTTGCAGACAGTTGGTGAAAGAAAAGAAAATATCGGGTACGTGGACATCTTACAGTGACTTATTTAAAAATTATCTTACTGATCGCTTCCAACGCGTCAAAGTTGGTCAATCCTACAGCGAAGACATTCCTGTAGTGTGCGGAGTACCTCAGGGTAGTATCCTCGGTCCAACACTCTTCCTCGTCTACATTAATGACCTATGCAAACTGAATATCAACGGTAAAATTGTTGCATTCGCCGATGATACTGCCCTGACATTCAGAGCACCAACGTGGGAGGAGGCTTTTAGGATGGCCCAAGAAGGTCTAGACATAGTTTCGGAATGGCTCAGCTCTAATATTTTGTCACTTAATGTACTAAAGACCAAATACCTTTGCCTTGCTCTGCAAAAGAACAGCTTACCGACCCATTTATCTCTTACAGCACACATGTGCTCAGCTACCCAACGTCCTAGTTGTAGCTGCCCGCCCCTAGAGAGTGTGGAGAGGTTTAAATATTTGGGGGTCGTTCTGGACAATTGTCTCACTTTCAAAGCACACATTTAAGTTCTGAGCAGTAGGATCCGGAAGTTAATTTTTATATTCAAGGCCCTGCGTCATGTAGCGGAAAAAAGTATATTAAAATCAGTATATTTTGCCTTATGACAATCAGTGTTAGGGTACTGTATTTCGTCTTGGGGGGATCTGTAAAAACCCATTTAATAGAACTTGAGAGGACTCAAAGAGCAATACTAAAAGTCAGCTCGTTCAAACCTTTTTACTATCCTACCGATGATCTGTACAAAATGTGGCAAGTACTAACAGTGCGGCAGTTGTTCATACAGTCCATTGCTTTAAGGAAGCATTCGTCAATAGTATATGACCTAAACTTGGCCAAGGATAAACGCAAACAAGGTCGTGTATATACGTCCATTCCAGTCTCAACGAAATTTGCTCAAAGATTCTTCTTATTTATTGGTTCCTTCTTGTATAATGGATTGAATGAAAAATTGCAAATATACTCTCTTTCAAGATATGAATGTAAGGAAAGGTATCAAATTACCTATTACAATTAAACTACACCGAAACCGAAAAAATGTTAGTTCCATTATCTTAAATACATTTTCTATAATAAAATCGTAAAAATCTAAATAAATTCACTATTAGGTATGCGTATGATGCACATACACACACGTACGCATACACACACACACATACACACACTTTCATTCTTTTTTTAGCTACCACCTACAATTAGGTTTTATCATCATTATTTACTTTTAAAAGTATTTGTTAAGATCAAATTTGTTTACTTTTCTCGTGTTTTAAATATTAAGTATTCAAATGTTAATATAACTTACGAGGGAGTGAGGGCCTGGTGACCTGTAACACAGGTTTTTTTGCCCTTTTCAGGCACCAGACTCTTACACATAATCATTACAATGTAGTCATTAACATTAACCTAAACTGTGTGAGAGAAATAAATGAATTTATTATTATTTATTTATTATTTATATAAAATGATCACCGCAATCGCACGACTTGTATGGAATACCATATTTTTTTTCACTTCCTAAAAAAACTCTTGTGAAAGTTGTTCAGTTTCTTAGACTGAGCGACCCCTATAAGTTTGCTGTCCTGTTGGGAGGCTGTCCCTTACACGCCGAATAATCACGCCTTTATCCCAAATGGGGTTGGCAGAGCATTAACGACCTAAACAAAGGTCACTTTGCCACGTCTGACAAGTTTTGAGGGTTATTCCAGCTAGATCTGTATATGCTAAAGTGGTTGTCAGCCCATGGCCTAAACTACACTACTGAAACCTCGAATCCCTTAGCTGATTTTTAAGTATGCCACCCGAGAGGAGATGCAGCTCGCACATTCTATATTTTCAGCAACCGGGACCGATGGCTTAACGTGCCCTCTGAAGCACGGAATCCTTTAACTTTTCGGACAATCGGATTTAGCCTAAAATGTCCAAACCAAACTGGGGAAATCCTCATAAAATGATAGATAGACAAAGTGTTCCCACTGGGAATCGAACCCAGGACCTCCGGACCGTAAGCTCATGACTCTGACTACTAGACCACGGAGGCAGTGAATTTTCATTGTGTTTTTGTGTTCCCGTGGGAGTATAATAATTATACACATATGCCCTCAGGACCTAGAGGCCAAAAATACTAATAAAAGGGTCTTAAAATACCTTTCAAAATATTATGTTTGTTGTACCTTTTAACAATTCATAAGCAGCTTATTATGCCTACGCTTATTCGTGGATTCGGTATGAAATAGTACTCTGGGGAAATAGTAGCAGTGCCCACGATATTTTTGTTTTACAGAAAAAAATTATACGGATTCTCTTCAACATCAAGCCAAGAGACAGTTGAAGGCCGTTCTTCTTGAAAGAAAAAATATTACCCCTTCCGTCCATCAGAAAAAATATTGGCCAATTTGACCTTTTTTTTATTTTTAAATTTTATTTGACAATTTGATTGCAAAAGTGCTAGACGTAATCATACTATTAGAATTGCCTAAAGGTGATATGGAACTGTTCAGAAAGGGTCCACACTATCAAGCCGTAAAAATCTATAATAAAATTTCAAAGCAGTTAAAATCAGAAACTCAGGACAAACCTTTTTAAAGCAAATGAAAGGCATTCCTTTTAGTTAAGTGTTATTATACAGTTGATGATTTCTTGAACGATAACGTAAAAACATAAATTTAATTCACGATCTACTCTATAGAAATAAGACTTGTATATATATATATATTATTATTTTTTATTTAGAACATTTGTCATGAAAAACATAATAATAAGCATGTTTAATAGACTTTTATGTTTTATAATTATCAGCATTTGACATTTTTAATATCCATTTAAATACATATTTTAATAATTTAATTTTATATAATGCCTCTATGAATTAAAATTTCGCGATTTATATTGTAAAAACTTTGCATGCCACCAACTTGTAATGCCCAATTAAATAGGGTTCATGTACTTATGCCATGTTATACCTATATTTAAGACCTTTAACACTGTACATGAAAACAAGCAATAAATTGAATTGAATTGAAAATAATTGAAAATACAAAACTAAAATATATCCCTCTTCCATGCTGGACTGGGTTCTTCCATGCTGGACTGGGAGGGATAGAAAAAACATAGAATGTTCCAGCAGCCCATCCTCCCGGGCATGTTGCAGAAGTCAGCAAAAGGAATTCGATGGTTACAGTCTATTGTAATTTAGGCGATGAACAACCTGTCACTACAGCTATACATATAAAAATCTAAAATTGTCCTCAATTTTGTCAGACGTGGCAAAAACGCTTTTTACGAGACGTTTTACGCTCTGCCTTCCCTATAAGGGATACATACATACATATAATCACACCGTTATCCCTAATGGGGTAGGCAAGGCGTAAACGACCTAACAAAGGTCTTTCCGCTACGTCTGACAAATTTTGAGGGTTAATTAAGATACATTTGTAGGTATATTGCTGTACTACAAATGTATCTATTATTACTTTTTATTTTTATTATTGATCATTTTCAAAGTGACTTTAAATTTTGTAATTGATGAATTTAGTGACGTGTAAATTTTTATTCATTAATAAATGATTGAATTGAACTGAATTGACAGGTTGTCAGCCCATCGCCTAAATTACAATATATTGAAACCCTCGGATCCCTTAGCTGGTTTTTACAGCTTACCCGGGAGGAGATGCAGCTGGCACATTCTATGTTTTTCTCTCGCTCCCAGGCCAGCATGCAAGCAATAAATAATAATAAATAATAAAACATCTCCGTAAGGGATAAAGGCGTGATTTTATGTAGGTATATACGAGTATGTATGTAAATATATCCAAAAAAATATTTCGAATGTCAAAAAAACCCAGATAAAATGGCAAGCAAAACGTGTTATTTATGATACAGATAAAACGCTTGTTTTAGCCATAAATCATGGTGCGTAGCTCAAATGTACATCACTTTATTATTGCATTTGTAAAGAATACTAAACATCAGATAGCACACGCAACATAACGTGCACAACTAAAAAGAAAAATAGGTACTCATTTATTCAAAAGAGTATTAAAGGCTTTTCCATGCTGGCCGAGATAAAAACATAGAATGTGCCAGCTGCAACTCCTCCCGTGCATGCTGTAAAAACCAGCTAAGTGATCCGAGGATTTCTGTATGAGTATATTGCAATTTAGGCGATGGGCTGACAACCTGTCTCTACAGCAATATACCTACTCGTACAAATCGATCTTAAATAAATAAATCAAAACTTTATCAGACGTGGCGATCCAATGGTACTAATAAACTTAACTGCCTCTGTGGTCTAGTGGTCAAAGCCATGAGCTTACGTTCCGGAGGTTCTGGGTTCGATTCCCAGGGGGGAACACAAAAGTTTTTATTTGTCAATTGATCACTTTGAGGTTTTCCCCAGTTTGGTTAGGACATTGCAGGCTGAATCACCTGATTGTCTGAAAGGAAAAAGGATTCCGTGCTTCGGAGGGCACGTTAAACCGTCGGTCCCGGTCTCTGTCTTTGACAGTTGTCAATACTGTGCTACTAGGTGGTTTGAAAACTTTGTCACCAGGGTTCATCGGGTCGATTGATTCGATAATCCACTCGCTAAGAAGAAGAATGGTACTACGGAAAAGAAGTGGGCGGGACGGCCTCTGTTTAAGTCGTTTACACTCTGCCTATCCCATTAGGGATAAAGGCGTGATTATATGTATGTATGTGGTATTAAAAGCAAGAAACTCTACCGTTACATTGATATAATTCTTTTTGATTAATTATTTTTTTACACATTTATTTATTTATTGTTTTATTTCAGGCAATTGAGTCCCATATCAATACATAAAATACTTCACATTGTAAACTTAAATCTAATAAACAATACTATTAACACACAACAAATAAATTAGACCTAAAAATAAACTAACACAGCATTATTAAAACTACTAGCGACCCGCCCCGGCTTCGCACGGAAATAATCTGTATTTCTCTACCATATTATGTATTATACATATAAACCTTCCTCTTGAATCACTCTATCCATTAAATGAAACCGCATCAAAATCCGTTGCGTAGTTTTAAAGATTTATGCATACGTAGGGATATAGGGACAGAGGAAGCGACATTGTTTTATACTATGTAGTGATGCTGACTCAGGAGCTGCGCCGCGTATTTCCACGGAAACGGTGGAACACAGGGCCGTATTTGTAATCAGCTCTCATGAGTGACAGCGAGTTTGAGTTCGTATCAGAAATGTAATTTCAGTACAAACTGCCCTGTCAAATCCATACTTAATATCGCTCTCAAGTTTGATATCGCTTCGTAAATATGAGCCACAGTAGTGTACCTTTCAGCAAAAACTCCGGCGATGTGAAGTGAAGACGCCCAGATGTGCAGTCGGGACCCGCACTACGAACGAGTTGAAGCTCATCTAAGCTCTTTTATGACACATGTAGTTAGTAGTTCATATATCGCGAAAGTATATCAATCTAATCTAGTTCTTCCATGCTGGCCTGGGAGCGAGAGTTAAACATAGAATGTGCCTGCTGCATTTCCTCCCGAGCATGCTTTAAAAACCAGCTAAGGGATCCGAGGGTTTAGGTGTATTGCAATTTAGGCGATGGGCTGACAACCAGTCACTACAGCAATATTCTTCAAATTTTGTCAGACGTGGCGGAACGACCTTTGTTCGGGTCGTTTACGCTCTGCCTACCCCATTAGGGATAAAGGCGTGATTATATGTATGTACGTATATCAATCTAAACTACCTAAGTAAACTTCCTTTTGATTGTATTTCTTACGTTTGCTTTTACTGTAATAGCTCCGACTGTCCAAACGCAATTATATAGGACAAATGAAGGTAAATGGCGTCATTAACTAGATGAAATGTCTCCTAGGCGACAACATAATGCGACAGCTTGGGAATAATAGTTGGCTGCGCGTTGAAAGACTGGATTAATAGGACTTATCAAGACTTTAATAGAACTTATCAAGACTTCCTTCCACATGTAGAGTAAGTAGATTTTTCATTCGTACATGTAAATAATCACTTTTTCCATGCTGAACTGGGAGCGAGAAAAAACATAGAACGTGCCAGCTGCGTTTCCTTCCGGGCATGCTGTCAGCTAAGGGATCCGAGGGTTTCAGTATATTGCAATTTAGGCGATGGTCTGACGCGAAACCAGAGCGTAAACGACCTAACAAAGTGCGTTCCGCCATGTCTGGCAAAGTTTAGAAGGTTATTTAAGATGAATATGTATGTAAATTGCTGTAGTAACAGGTTGACAGCCTGTCGCCTAAATTGCAATATACTGAAACCCTCGAATCCCTTAGCTGGTCTTTACAGCATCCCCAGAAGGAAGTGCAGATGGCACATTCTATGTTTTTCTCTCGCTCCCATTCCAGCATGGAAAAACGCTCACAGTCCAGCATTAAAAAAATATATATTTTAAAGTTAATTAGGATATGTTTGTAGGTGTATCGCTGTAGTGATAGGTTGTCAGCCGATCGCCTAAGTTGCAATATACAGAAACTTGCGGATCACTTAGCTGGTTTTTACTGCATTCCCGGTAGGAAATGCAGCTGGCACATTCTATGTTTTTCTCTCGCTCCCAGTCCAGCGCAGAAGAAGTAGAGTTTTCAATATTGGCTTAGGTTTTCGTTGTTAGATAGTTAGTAGGTGTAAGTAAGTTGTGTATTTCAGTGAACGCTTAACGTCATATCGAAAAAAAATATTAAAGGACCATACTTACATTATAAAACGTCAAAAAAATATAATATGATTTTTTTGTGATCATCATCATCTCCCTAGCCTTATCCCGTATCTCTCGGGGCCGGCTACCTGATCTAGGTGATTGAACATACATACATACATACATATAATCACGCCTTTATCCCTAATGGGGTAGGCAGAGCGTAAACGACCCAAACCAAGGTCGTTTCGCCACGTCTGACAAAGTTTTGAGGGTTATTTAAGGTAGATTTGTAAGTATATTGAACGAGGGTACTGGTTTTTACACAGAGCGACTGCCATCTGACCTCTGCAAACCAGAAGAGAAACCAGACCCAATCCTAGATTAGGTCAGAGTTTTCAAGCCGCCAATGCTTAGCACTGGCCTCTGACTTGGCTTAACGACTAATATCTACGGTATAAAACGATATTAACCGGGACCAATGGCTTAACGTGCCTTCCGAAGCACGGAAAAAGCTCCGAAAAAACGTACATATGAAACTCGTAAACCGAAAAACACATTGGTACGTGGTGGGATTCGAACTACGACCTCCCACTCAGGAGGCAGTGGCCCTATCTACTACACCATCGGACCTTAAATAAAAAAAGAACAAAATATGATTTTTTGTGATATATTTCTTTGATATTCTGATTTATTTTTAAATAAAAATAAGAAAGACTTTATTATCTAATACCAAGAAGGTAAATTAATAACGCAATAGCTTTAAATTATTTACCGCATAACAATCAAAGCACCTACTTTTAACAATCCCGCCAATATAACAATTAGTGAAGTAATTTTCCTTCGTTAAGTTGGAAAATTTCCACAAAGATTGAAAACAACAGTCCTAAAAATAACAAGCATGGAGGCTTGTAATTTGCTCCATTTAACACAGAGACTCCTTAAGCTTTTAAACCTAATCAATTTTAATAATATTACGGTTTTTTTTTGGTCAACAAAAAACTGATGCATTTCGTGTCATGTTCGTGACATTCATCCCTGAAAGGCCATAAGGCCATAAGGCCTTTCACGCTAAATATTTTAGTATGTTTACAATTAGAGATCAGGTGTCTACAAAACATACATACATATAATCACGCCTATATATGTAATGTTTCGCCACGACTAACAAAGTTTTGAAGGTTATTTAAGGTCTACAGAAAAATTATAGAAAAAGTCTGGGTTATCTGGAAAAGCCGGAAAATGAGCGATCTTATAACACCCTGGTCGAAGAATAGGCTACTAAGTACTACCATGTAGATTCGAATCTACCCAGTGGCACAGGGCGTGCACTCCTTACAAACCGCCGATTTTCGTACTACATGCGCAATAACGTATTCGTACAGGTTTGAAGTAGGTTTGTGTGTGTGCCGCCGCCTATTCGAAACGGCTCGCGTACCCGTTGTCGTGGGGGAGACGAGGTGAAGTAACATTTCAAATCGGGGGTGGGACTGCTTCTTCTTTAGCGTTAGTTAGTTAATATTATATTTTATTATTTATTTATTTTTTGGATCCGAGGGTTTCAGTATATTGCAATTTAGGCGATGGGCTGACAACCTGTCAGTACAGCAGTATACCTAAAAATCTATCTTTATTAAATAGCCCTCAAAACGGGGTGGGATGATCTTTGTTCAGGTCATTTACGCTCTGCCTACCCCATTAGGGATAAAGGCGTGATTATATGTGTCAATTTCAGATTTTTTGCTTCCACATAAACCTTTCCCACTGAACCCTACTAACAAATGAACACCCTCACGCATTTTATTTAAACGTTAAACTGGTGAAATATGTGACGTGTGCGAATTACATGAACACTCGGGCCTTTGCGTATCATGTTTCAGAGGTGTCACATTAATGTAGGATGGCAACCACCCTCTCAATCTTTCTGCCTTAACTCGGATTTATTTTTCAGCCACACTGAGTGTGGCAATTTGCGACAGTGATAGTTTGCGACTATGGCGTTTTGAGAAGTTGACATTTTGCGGCTTTGGAATTTTGATGGCGTTACTTTTTGCGACAGTTTGGCATCACATGGCCAGAGTTTTGTTTTTTTTGTTTGAGATGTTGTTTCTCCATGTTTACTTCCATGCTGGACTGGGAGCGAGAGAAAAACACAGAATGTGCCAGCAGCATTTCCACCCGGGCATGCTGTAAAAACCAGCTAAGTATCTGAGGGAAGCATTAGGGATGAAGGCGTGATAATATGTATGTAGATATTGTTTCTCAAATGATGGCCGTGGGCCAACAATTTATGCTAAAAATATTATGTTTTGGAATGTACTATTGTAATTTTAAAGGATCTAAAGATGATTGGTACGAATCACATGAACACTTGGGCGATTTCTTCATGTTTCGTGAAGATCCTCGTTCAATCGGGGATTGAACGAGGATACAGGTTTTTACACAGAGCGACTGCCATATGACCTCCGCAACCCACAAGGTAAACCAGTCCCAATCCTCGATTAGGTCAGAATTTTGAAGCTGCCAATGCTTAGCACTGGCCTCTGATATGGCTTAACGACTAATATCTACGGTATTAAACGATATAAACCGGGACCAACGGCTTAAAGTGCCTTCCATAGCACGGAAAAAGCGCCGAATAAATGTACATATGGAATTCGGAAACCGAAAAACACATTGGTACGTGGAGGGATTCGAATCACCATCGGGCTCTCTTTGTTTCAGAGGTGTCACATCAATAATTATTCTGACTTAACTCGGATTAATTTTTCAACCTCAGCAAAAATGTGTGTGGCAATTTGCGACTGTGACAGTTTGCAAGTATGACGTTTTGAGTACGTGAAATTTTGCGAGTTTGACATTTTGGACGATGTTTTTTGTAACATGGTCGTGGTAGTGTTTTTCAAAGTTTCTTTTTTTAGTCATTGACAGACACCGAACGAAAAAAACAGCTTTATTTATACAGACCTATCTCAAAAATATTACTGGCAAGTTAATGAAAATGTTTATATTTAAAATAAACCATTCCCACATATACCTAGGTCAATCCATTAGGCTATACGTCTCGCATTTGCTATTTATTACTATTACTAAGCGTGGGTAGGTACCAGGATGTTGTGAATGCTGCTTTTTTCACATCCGCGGATGCAGATGCAGATACGGACTTTTGAAGGTCTCACATCGGCGGATGCGGATGTTAGGATTTTACTAAATATATTTTGTATAGATGCCAAAATTGCATATAGAAGACAATCTTTTCAAATATTGTTTAATAAAACAAAAGAATCATTTTAACTAGTACGTAAAGAAAAAGTGTGGACATTTTGATCCGATTTATAGTCTTTTGTGCACTATCCATGTTAGATGCGTATCTAATTGGTATCAGAAAAAACATATGAAACGGATTTGGACGGGTGGATTGGATTGGTTATCATAAATTTACTAGGAAGGTGAAATTGGATACGAATCTAATATTAGTGAGTGCACAAAGAGCCTTAAGGGGCCTTCAAACATTTTTATATTGAGAAATTCTGAGTCATTGCTACAATTTTCTGGCATTTCTGGACCTTCATCTTCACTACACTACACATCCACATCCTCATTAAAATCAGCATTGATTTCAGTTTTCATTATCTTCCATACTGGGCTGGGAGAGAAAGAAAAACATAGAATGTTCCAGTTGCCCTTCCTCTCGGGCATGCTATAGAAGTCAATAAAAGGGATTCGAGGGTTACAGTGCCTTGTAATTTAGGCGATGGGCTGACAACCTGTCACTACAGCAATACACATTACAATCTAAAATTGCCCTCAATTTATGTCAGACGTGGCGAAAGCGCCTTTTAGGAGGCGTCTTATGCTCGGCCTACCCCGTAAGGGATAAAGGCGTGATTTTATGTATGTATGTATTGATTTCAGCGCGGATGCGGATGTCCAAATTCATGCGGAAGATCCGCATATGCGGATGCGGATGCGGATATCCGGAACATCCCTGGTACTCGTAGGTACTACAATAAATATTTAGATACCCATTAGTACATTTTGCGAAGGTAGGTACATATCTATTTTTGAACTGTTTTACGCACACGTTCGTCCAGACACCCACACGACAGAAAAAGGTCTTACTTTACTATGTAAATTGCAACTTTTCGCTATATTTCCCGGCAGAAGACCTATAACTCTTCAGATATTTTTTCTAGACCTTTTCACAGTATTTTCTGAAGGTGAGTTTACCTTTTTGTCCTGGCTCAGGTCACATTACAGATAAACTTGAAATATTGGACACTATTTACGACTCCAAGCTTTTTATTGACCATTTCACAGAATCATACTTTCTAAATGATAAGTGCGTCTGATACCTGTTTTTTATGGCCTCAAATAATATTTTCAAATACATACATACAAACATATAATCACGCCTTTATCCCTGATAGGGTAGGCAGAGCGTAAACGATCTAAACAAAGGTCATTCCGCCACGTCTGACAAAATAATTTATGGGTTATTTAAGATAGATTTGTATGTATATTGCTGTAGTGACAGGTTGTCAGCCCATCGCCTAAATTGCAAAATACTGAAACCCTCGGATTTAGCTGATTTTTACAGCACAATCTATGTTTTTCTCCCGCTCCCAGGCCAGCATGGAAGATACGATATAATATACCTACAAATCTATCTTAGGTAAATAGCTCTTTGTCAGATGTGGCGGAACGACCTTTGTTTAGATGATTTACGCTCTGCCTACCCCATTAAGGATAAAGGCGTGATTATATGTAAGTATGTAATCATATTTTCACTTCTCATGCTCGGATAGCATCTTATGGGTGTAGGCTGCACAAAATTGAATTTTGTGCACAAGGACAAACGTATCTACTCATAAATGCATCTCTTCTAAGGCAAAGAAAATTAGGCCAAACAGCCAAACATAATAAGAAGTTCATAGATGGATCTCGTTATTTAAAAATATTTACTTTAAGTTATTTGCTTTCTGTGTTTTTTATGACATAAAACTATATTAAAATTAAAATTCAAGTATGATAGTGTATTTGATTTATTAATACATAAATAGTTTAATTTAGAAGGCTCCAGCTCAAGCCTAATATTCCATGCCGAAAAATTTAAAAAGTTAAATGTCAGAAATAATTATTGTTTACTTAAGAATATTTCTTGTAGCCCACTTTTAAATTTTCCTCGCATTCGAAGTGAAAAGCAGAGTTTAAAACTCATGCACACAAACAAAATTTTTGTCCTTGACTTAATATCAGCCCTCAGCCTGAGGGCTCGGGCAGCTAAAACTCTCTTACAAAAATTACTTGGTTTGTGCACTTGTCATAAATCTACTATTTTTTGACTTAATGAAAGTAGTTCTTCCATGTTGGCCTGGGCGCGAGTGAAAAACATAGAATGTGCCAACTGCATTTCCTCCCGGGCATGCTGTAAAAACCAGGTAGGTAAATTGAAATGTGTTCCTGTTCTGTATCTATCCTGTATCATAATAAAAAAAAGTGTTCTTTGACTACTTCCATGCTGGCCTGGGAGCGAGAGAAAAACATAGAATGTGCCAGCTGCTTTTTCTCCCGGGCATGCTGTAAAAACCAGCTAAGGGATCCGAGGGTTTCGGTATATTGTAATTTAGGCGATAGGCTGACAACCTGTCACTACAACAATATACCTACAAATCTATCTTAAATAACCCTCAAAACTTTGTCAGACGTGGCGAAACGACCTTTGTTTTGGACGTTTACGCTCTGCCTACCCCATTAGGGATAAAGGCGTGATTATATGTATGTTTGTATGTATGTATGTTCTTTGACACGCAGCAAGCAGTTGAGTCATACATACAATCATGAATTGAAATGAAAGAGGGACTTCCGAAAGTCAATTTACGAGTTTCAAATAATATGAATATATCATATTACGAAAATTTCTTTTCCACTTCTTCGCAGTACTCGTACGTGATCTTTCTTATTCACATAAATAAAAGAAAACCGTCAAAAGCTCACTTCAATACTTTAATCGCAGCGAAATATTACATACTCGGAAATTTCTAATATCCGTATTGCCAAAGGCTTATGTTTTGAAGAAACAAAGGGGTCATAACTAGGGTTGTCAGACAGACTCTAAAGTAAATCTTCCTCTAGGGTTGCCTTTACTTGGAAAATTAAAATACTGTAAAGCTGGACACTTAGCTCTACGAAACAAATCAATTAAAAAAAAATTAAAGCTTACTAACACTTATTTGATTAACAATTTATTGTACACAATACAGGACATAAAAAAACATAACTTTATTTGACACAAGCAGAAATAGTTTAATTAAGTATCGCGAATTATTCTTCCTGCTGGACTGGGAGATATAAAAAACATAGGATATTTCAGTTGCCCTTCCTCCCGGGCATGCTGAAGAAATCAGCAAAAGGGATTCGAGGTTTACAGTGTATTGTAATATAGGCGATGGGCTGACAACGTGTCAGTTCAGCAATACACATTACAATCTAAAATACCCCTTAATTTTTAGTCAGATGTATCGAAAGCGCCTTCTTCGAAGCGTTTGACACTCTGCCTACCCCTTAAGGGATAATAGCGTGATTTTATGTATGTACGAATTATTAGCTGGTACATATTTCTTTATTATTAACTGGAATGATGTTAATTCACTTCAATATCCAAGGGCACAGAATACAAATATAATACTTAATGCCATAGACGGTGATAGTGTTAATGACGTCTGACAAAGTGTTGAGGATTATTTAAGATATATTTGAACAACGCTCTGCCTACCCCATTAGGGATAAAGGCGTGATTATATGTATGTATGTATTTGAAAAATTTAGGCTATGGGCTGACAACCTGTCACTACAGCAATATACCTACCAATCTATCTTAAATATCCTTCAAGACTTTTGTCAGACCTGGCGGAACGACCTTTGGTTAGGTCGTTTACACTCTGCCTACCCTAGGTATAAAGGCGTGATTATATGTATGTATGTGAGTCAGTCTTTTCTTACAAATATATTTTAACGTCTTTAATATTCATAATGATCAAAGAAGTAGCTTCTTAGAAATTTATGTATGAAGGTATTTCATTGTTGATAAGTCACAGAATATATAATAGTACTTCATACAGAATGGCCATCACCTCCCGTTCCCAATCCGATATACGTCACACTCCGCGCCGGATTGTGGACCACATTGTGGGTACGCTTAGCGAGCATAGCGCGCGCATTTTTTCCAGTGAAACGGAAATAATAAAGTTTTGTGTTCCAAAGTTGGTTAGGTACTGTTCCGTGTACGGATGTCTTTCTACAATAAGATATGACTCCAGTAGGAACTTTTTTAGATTCCCATGTGATGAGAGACAGTAAGTAACTTCATACAAAATATGCAACCTAACCTATTCTAACTATTCAGTTACAGTGAATTACTTTAAATCGTTGGTTTATTTAAGAACCAGATTAATCAAGTGATGATTATGACCGGTATAACAAAATTTGTCAACCCTTATAATACGCACACAAACACATGTCAAGTGCAACATGCCGTCTGTCGATGTATGATCAAAATTACATTGCAGTTAGGAGTGTCCGAGCTGTGTATAAGAAGTCCTATTATACAGGTGTAAAAAAATACTTCGTTCCTTAAAACCACGAAATATATTAGTGATAATAATAATAATATAAAAATACTAAAATGTTTATTCAATAAAGCCAAACTTAAATACTAATGTTTTTATAATAAAATTTACATTAAAAATGTAACATGTAGGTAAGCTAAGGCTATAATTTGCATATGCCAGTATATTAATAAGGTTCTCTGTCTCCCAAACTAGATAAATCTGTGCTATGGGAGCCAGCGAAACTTGACCATAATAAATTATTAATCTGCTTAGCATAATCATGGCAGAATTTATATTTAAAATCTTAACAGAATTGTATATCTTTCATTCATATCAGTGTGTATTTACGAGTATGTATAGTAGATGTGTGTATTAGTATTTATTTATTTAACAATTTGGTATAGGTATATTATACTAACTTAGATTTATATTTATTTATTATTATTCTACCCGATTTATTAACTCCTTAGTCTTATCATAGTCTAGGTTCAGAAAATACGTTTTTAAACTCCTTTTCAATTCAAACTTGTTCAGCTTCGCGATTTTCAAAGTTTGGTCTATTTTATTGTAGATATATGAAATAAAGCACTCAAAATTACGGCTTGCAAAAGCAGTTCTAAAGGTTCGGTAACGGTGATATCTATGTCACTTTTGACAAACATAACGATACCCGCGTTTTGATTCCTGTTATTCACCGTATTAAATGATTTATAACCACTTAAACAAGGACTTTTATTAATTGTATTAAGCCAACACTCAGTCACAGTAATAATATCATAGCTTTGTTTTTTAATTTGTAACACACTTAATTCATCTAAATGTTTATATATCTACAACATAATACACACATGAAATAAATATTCTTTATAAATTCGTAATACAAAAACAAATTACGCATTCCTACGGCGCGGTACGAACGCACACTTCGACGTTTACTGTACATATACTGTCTCCGCTCTCGCCCGGCCGTGTGTGTGCCGTGGAGTTAGGGTTACTTATTTATGTTTGATAAAAAAAATGTATATTGTGTTGTATATCACTAATATATTACGTGATTTAAAGGAACGTAGTACTTTTCTTTACACCCTGTATATTTTGTGATTCTGGTGAATAATCTGATTAACATAGTTTGAGGAATATTATTTTGTATAAATGTGTTGTTTAAATATACTCATGGTAATGTAATGTTATGTCTGAAAAGTTTGAGAGGGTATTGTGATACTTTGTTATTTGAATATCTAATGGGGTAGGCAGAGCGTAAATAACCTGAACATAGGTCGTTCCGCCACGTCTGACAATGTTTTGAGGGTTATTTAAGATAGTATTTGTAGGTATATTGTTGTAGTGATAGGTTGTTAGCCCATCTTCTAAATTGCAACATACTGAAACCTTTGGTACTATATTTTTCTTTCGCTCCCAGTCCAGCTTGGAAGTAATGTTTGAGATAATAAAGTTAATGTTACATACATACATACATAAAATCACGCCTTTATCCCTTACGGGGTAGGCAGAGCGATAAACGTCTCGTAAAAGGCGCTTTCGCCACGTCTGACAAAAATTGAGGGCAATTTTAGATTGAAAAGTGTATTGCTATAGTGACAGGTTGTCAGCCCATCGCCTAAATTACAATACACTGTAACCCTCGAGTCCCTTTTGCTGACTTCTACAGCATGCCCGGGAGGAAGGGCAGCTGGAACATGCTATGTTTTTTCTATCTCTCCCAGTCCAGCATGGAAGGAAGTTAATGTTACGATCAATTATTCTGTTGATTGAAATTTATTAAGAACTTGGTAGTAGTTATCAAGTCTTATCTTATGTAGCCGCTACGTTACTCTCTCCTCTCCCTCTATGACTCCCTATCTTGCGCCTCTTCCGGCCATGACTTGCTGAAAGCACATAATATATAATAGTACTACATACAGAATGGCCTATCACCTCCCCTCCCCAGTCCAATATACGTTGCACTCCGCACCGGATTGTGGGTCACATTGTGGGTACGCTTAGCGGGCATGGCGCGCGTATGTTTTCATTGTAACGGAAATAATAAAGTTTTGTGTTCCAAAGTTGGTTAGGTACTGTTCCGTATAAGGATGTCTTTCTACCATAAGATATGACTCCAGTAGGAACTTTTTTAGATTCCCAAGTGATGAGAGACGGTAAGTAACTTTATACAAAATATGCAACCTAACCTATTCTAACTATTCAGAAAACGTTGGTTTATTTAAGATCCAGATTAATCAAGTGATGATTATGACCGGTATAACAAAATTTGTCAAACCTTATAACACGCACACAAACACATGCCAAGTGCAACATGCCGTCTGTCGATGTGTAACCATAATGACATTTAGAAGTGTCCGAGCTGTGCTGAAAGCGTCCAGTTCGTTTCGCCATCGTCGTCGTCTCGGTCTACCCCGTCGCCTTCTGCCTGTCGGTGGCTTCAACTGTGTAGTGGTTTTCGCCATTGGTAGAAGGAAGTAACGGCAAGGTTATCAAATAGCTTTATTTTTTTATTTTTAAACTTATTGTCATAAACACATTACTTTATGTGCTCCTGTTTAAACAAGTTTATTTTTCAGTGTACCTAACTCAAAAACAAACATATTCACAGTATTTCACAGCCGTTTCTTTCTTTCTCTAACTAAGTATCTACATGCATATTGTTAAGTACGTAACAATGACCCATCACTCTAATACGGTTGTCAGAGTTTTCAGTCCCAAACGTGAGAAGAATCGTTTATACGTGGTGTAAGAGACAGCGTCCCGCAAACTGATAGAGGTTGCTCAGTCAACGAAACTGAACAACTATCAGCAGGACTTTTTTTAAAGGAAGAGAAAAAAAAACTTTTGCATGCAAATTGTCTGATTGAGTTGGTCATTTTGTATGGGAAGGTCTTTTTAAAAAAAAGATCTGGAGGAATTGCTACCTTAGCAATAAGGCCGCCTATGTTGTACTTGTCTTTTGTTGTTATCTGTTGTGTTGTATGTTGTATTACTACGTGCAATAAAATATTTTTATGTTATGTTTTATGTTTTTTTCATCTCCTGAAGGAATTTCCTGCTAAAGGTTGTTCAGTTTCGTTGACTGAGCAACCCCTGTCAGTTTGCGAAACGCTGTCCCTTACACCCGGTATATATTCTATATTCCGTTGGTATTGTCCTAGTTACCCTAGCTAAATATACCCACTACTGTAATAGTTGTGAGTTCAATCCTCCATACCTATTTAAAAGCCTGTCATAAAATCTTTTACATGTCTCTTGCTCTATGAGTGGAAATTGATTCCCTAAAAGCTGGGTTGTTATAAGCCATAAATACCCTAGGGCATTAAATAAGAATTGATAGTTCTTTTTTCAAATGTCACTAGGTTTCACGAGTAGTCCAAACTATATTTCGATAAGTTAAAAGTCTTATTCTATTTTTTCTCTATTCTCGGAATCGCATATTTACTCGAATCGAAATCGAAATTTGAAACGGAATTGTATTGAAACTTACCAAAAAATATTTTAAATAGCGAACCAGCCAGTATTGTTTGTGTCGCCTTAAATATAAAGCAGCATAATAAAGAAACACGGTAAATGAATAGTAGTTTATGCAACTGTTGCATAATGAAGGGTATTACAATGCGACTGTGGTTTGTGTACGAGCATTGTAATACCATTCAGACGCATAAGGTCCACCTAGTTATGTGCAGTTGCATACACTATTTTATCTACTCTCATACGCATTTTTATGCATTTTCCATAGCCTGAATTCTTGGTAGCATTTCTCGTACAGTTTTCTTGACTTGGCGGGCAATAAATTATTGGTAATTTCCGTAGCGGCGTCTAAAATATCTAGAGGAGTATTACTATATTCCTCACTAGAGTCGCACATTTTTAGCAAACAGTCAATTAATTCTTCCTTGAGTTGCGCGATAAACAAGCAATAAAAACCTTTCACCGTAGAAAATGGCGGCAAAATTAAGCGCGCAGGAAAACCGTCACCGCGCATGCGCCGTTACCATAGATTATTATAATTTTACAGATTTTAATCTTTCCTTGCTTCCGGCAAATAAATTTTACTTTTCGTTGCATCTTTGTTAGAATTTGCTAGGGCAGGTGCAATGAAAAGTAAACTAAGATGCAACGAAAAGTAAACTTTTAAATTTTTTCATCATTCTGTTTAAAAAGTATGCTATTATAAATTCGTTTAGAAGTTTAGAATTCGAACATTACTATATGAGAGTAGATAAATATATTTTTAATCTGTGCTTTTTATAACCTTAAAATTAGAGGCTCAGTTTTTTAATATAAAACATCAAAATATTTAAACATTAGTATGATGTACAAAATGCCTACTGCGAATTAGATAAAAGTTTCTTACACGAATGTGTTGTATGTGTTGGATGAAATCTTTCATAGTGAGTTGGTTTTTCTTACTTGTTCAACCCATTTTCGAACTATAATTTTCGTAAAACTTTCCTTTATGTGAACTTATTTTTCACTCGATTTGTAAAGCATAGTAATAACCTCGGGTTTGCGCATGCATGTATACTCGTACAATTGATGTATAGCAACCCTTGGTTACTAATGTACTATTACAGTGCTAGCCAATCTGCTTGACACCTTAAAAAGCGTGCAAAAAGTGCAATTGCATTGCATTGCAATTAACACTTGTGTTACTATTTGCTTCGGAAAAATATCTCGCTCTCAGGAAAAAACAACTTATTTAGCCAAAGGTAGGAATCACGTGCCATAGTTAGACTTTCAAAAAGAGTGAAAAGACGGTTATTTTGTTTCTGTTTCGTATGTAACGTACAAAACACTTGAATCTAAGCTGACAAGTTTTGTTAACTTAGCACTTTATGTTGAAAGCTCTAGAGCTCCAATTTCAAAGCACGTAACCGATATAGTTCCCAAAAGAGCACTTCAAACATGAGCCTTTTCCTTTAGCATAGAATATATAATAGTACTACATACAGAATGGACATTCAACCTCCCTTCCCGAGTCCGACATACGTCACACTCCGCGCCGGACTGTGGGCCACATTGAGCGTACGCTTAGTGGGTATGGCGCGCGCATGTTTCCCAGTGTAATGGAAATAATAAAGTTTTATGTTCCAAAGATGGTTAGGTACTGTTCCGTGTATGGATGTCATTGTACCACAAGATATGACTCCAATAGGAACTTTTTTAGATTCCACAGTGATGAGAGACGGTAAGTAAATTCATACAAAATATGCAACCTAATCTATTCTAACTATTCAGTTATAGTGAACTACTTCAAAACATTGGTTTAATCAAGAACCAGATAAATCAAGTGATGATTATGACCGGTATAACAAAATTTGTGAACCCATATAACACGAACACAAACGCACGCCAAGTGCAACATGCCGTCTGTCGATGTGTGACCAAAATGACATTGTAGTTAGGAGTGTCCGAGCTGTGCATTTAGTTTAGCCTAAGTTTCCTCCCGTAGGTATTCTTATTCTTAATGAGCGGGTTTTTGGATTGACTTACACGCCGGTGAATCGCGATGTCAGAGTTTTTAAACCAGCTAATCAAATAAGTTTTCCATTTAGAATGAGGTATTTTCCCCGTATATGGGCGGTCTATAATTTGTAGGTAACAATTCTATTTTAAATAAGCCTCAAAACTTTGTCAGACGTGGCGGAACGACCTTTGGTTTTGACGTTTATTTTTACCCCATTAGGGATAGACAGCCAAATTGAAATGGGACTGGGCCGGACACGTCAGCCGTATGCACCCGGACCGATGGCCTAATGTCGTCACCCAATGGATCCCCCCTGACGGACAACGTCGACGGGTACATCACAGAAAAGATGGCGAGACGACCTGGACGCATATCGCAAGAATTGGTGGGAGGTTGCCAAAGATCGAGAGAGGTGGAAGAAGGATGGGGAGGCCTTTGCCCAGCAGTGGGCCAGCATAGGCTAACAATAATAATATAATAATAGGGATAAAGGCGTGATTATTTGATGTATGTATGGGCGGCAAGTGAAAAAGCGTGACATATAACTTAATTGATTTTCATAGATTATCTTTTCCACAGTACCGTCGCCGTGCCGTCTAGTCAAAAAACGCCTTATAGGTTTAGTATTGTTTACACTTTCACACTAAAACCCATTTATTTCGAATTCATGTTGGACTGGGAGCGAGAGAAAAACATAGAACGTGCCAGCTGCATTTTCACCCGGGCATGCTGTAAAAACCAGCTAAGGGTTGCGAGGGTTTCTGTATATTACAATTTAGGCGATGGGCTGACAACCTGTCACTACGGCAATATACCTACAAATCTTATCTTAAATAACCCTCAAAACTTTGTCAAACGTGGCGGTAAGTCGTTTGTTTAGGTCGTTTACGCTCTGCCTACCCCATTAGGGATAAAGGCGTGATTATATGTAAGTAATGGGGTAAACATGCTGAATGTGACTTTGGAAACTAAAATGGTACCTACATAGTTTCCAAGGTAAGTTTCCACATTAAATCCAAATAAATGGGTTTCAGTGTGAAAGTGTAAACAATAATAAACCTACATTAAAACAAACTTTCATTCACATTATTAGCATAAGCTGGAAACCTTATCATTCATGATTCCTATTACACATAATAAAAAAAGTTGGAAGGAAGAATTAACTGAAAGTAGGGTAAGCCGTAATTTTGTCCAGTCTTACTTGCGGAACAAATTTCATTAATATATTCACAGGTGTAAGGAAATTACGAGCTCAAGAATACATTTCTTAAGGATAAGAAAGACTTTTGGTTCCGCAAGCTTATCTTTCTAACTTTTAAGTAAAAACGCAACCTGAGGAAAACCACTCTAGACATTCAGAAATCGATCTTGCAGCGTGAGAATAAAGTGTATTTTGGATAACATTTGCTTTGCATGTCTACAGTTATGGGAAAGTTTCATAGCGTGACTTTGTGCGGGCTAGTGATAAGATAACAAACAGCTTTTCTTAATGAACATAGGTCAAAATGTGAATTAAAAGGAATATAAAAATAGACACACACACACAAAGATGCAAATCTAAATATATAAAATAAATTTTACACACATTACTTTAGGTTCCTATCATAGATGATTTCATTTGTTATTATGTTAACGCATTGGTTTTTAGTTTAATTTTTTTTCTGAGAGGGGTTGCCAAAAGCCCATAGCACAGGGTATCCAAGTTTGGGTTCCTGACTCCCTGCACAATAATTACCAAATAGCATTTTGTCCCCACGATGTCTATGAATTCCATGTTACTTAAGTTTGTTTATTTAGTTTTGGGAGTAAATAAAGATATATTAATATTATTTTTATTATTAAAAAAATATTAAGAATTAAATATATAAATAACCACCCTCTTAATGATAAAATAATCAAAGAACTGGTTGTCGATTTTGTATGCGAGTAATAAATTTATTTATATTTCTAGGATCCTAGAGGAAAGCCTTCAAAACCCTAAAAACTTTGTCAGTCGTGGCGGAACGACCTTTGATTAGGTCGTTTACGCTCTGCCTACCCCCATTAGAGATAAAGGCGTGATTATATGTATGTAACTATGTTTATGTGGAGGAAAGTTGTTTGTGGACTATCACCATCTATTATATATTCTACGTAGTACTATTATATATTCTAGGGTCTCATACCCTCCTTAATAAAAAGTTAGGTTTTATTTCTATATTACATACACCATATGTAGGGGATGGGCTGACAACCTGTCACTACAGCAATATACCTACAAATCTATCTTAAAAAACCCTCAAAAATTTGTCAAACGTAGCGAAACGACGTTTGTTTAGGTCGTTTACGCTCTGCCTACCCCATTGGGATAAAGGCGTGATTATATGTTTATATATGTACATACACCTTAACACCGCTCCCGTATGTACAGTAGCCAAAACCTTATCATTAAGTTCAAGTTAAGTCACGTAAGCATCAGTACATGGGAGTCGAAATAGTTTATCAAAAACTTTCTGAATAATAAGGGCATGGCTCATATATTTATTTAAGGAGAGCCCGATGGTGTAGTAGATAGGGCCGCTGCCTCCTGAGCGGGAGGTCGTGATTCGAATCCCACCACGTACCAATGTGTTTTTCGGTTTTAGAATTTCATATGTTCGTTTATTCGGCGCTTTTTCCGTGCTTCGGAAGGCACGTTAAGCCGTTGGTCCCGGTTAATATCGTTTAACACCGTAAATATTAGTCGTTAAGCCATTTCAGAGGACAGTGCCAAGCATTGGTGGCTTGAAAACTTTGACCTAATCTAGGATTGGGTCTGGTTTCCCTTCTGGGTTGGGGAGGTCAGATGGCAGTCGCTCTGTGTAAAAACCAGTACACTCATTCAATCATCTAGATTAGGTAGCCAACCCCGTGACATTCGAGATAAGGCTAGGGAGATGATATTGCTTATTTGGCGCTTTTTAAAAAATCAGCTAAGGGATCAGAGGGTTTCAGTATACTGCAATTTAGGCGATTAGTTGACAACCTGTCACTACCGTAATATACCTACAAATATATCTTAAATAACCCTCAAAACTCTGTCAAATTACCTTTCTTGAAGTCGTTTACGCTCTGCCTATCTCATTAGGGATAAAGGCGTGAGCATATGCATGTATTTTGAAATAAATCTTCTGTTTATAGACTGGTAGAAGGTAGGAGTCTTAGAATCTAGCCTGGTACGCAACCATCGCATCCTCTCATAGAATCTAGCATCAAACTGTCTATTATGTTTTTTTTTAACCGCTTGTCACTCATCACGGGTGAAGGCTGAATATCAGTGTTGCCTTTTGGGAAAAAACTCTTAGGATAAAATTCACTGAGCCTTGGCCCTTTCACATACTTTGATTTATCTGTTTGTTTTATTGTGTGTCTTGTTAAATTTGCGAAATGAACATGTGTTTAGTAGAAATATGAATAAAACGCTTTATCTATCTACCTATCTATGTGTGAAAAGTTTACACCTTTAAATGAAACGCCACTAAATTATACTAAATGTGTTTTTGTATAAAAATGAATTAAATCAGGCTCAAAGTGTGCTTACCAAAACCTGCCTACGTGTTCTGCTAAACCAAATGATCCGGCGCCCTTCAGCGTCATTCATCAATGTCATTTATGATTCATGATAACTACAATGCAAGGAAGAGGAAGGTTCCGTGCTTCGGAGGGCACGTTAAACCATCTGGCCGGCTATCGTTATCTTCGCTAGCAATTATCACACAAATTTATCTTTGATTTATCGGTTAAACGGTTTATCGGGTCGTACATTATGTCGAGTCGAAAAACCTACTTGATACAGAGAAGTAAAGATTTATTCAATTTGCTCATACCTATGAAATATTCCCACGTTCAAATCTACGGAAAGTAAGGGACAGCGTCCCGCAAACTGATAGGGATTGCTCAGTCAACTCAAGAACTTTTGAAAAAAAAAAAAAGGTTTTCCATAAAAATTGTCTGTTCGAGGTTGTCATTTTGTATGGGAAGGCCAATTTGCTTTTTTATCTCCTGAAAGAATTTCCCAATGGAAATTGTTCAGTTACGTTGATTAAGCAGCCCCTATCAGTTTGTGGGACGCCGTCCCTTACACTCGGTATATTATTGAAAATTACTGCGAGAAAATTGAATTTTCAAAATGGAATGTATGAATGAACGGTTAAACAAGCTTACTACCAAAACCTGCCTACATCTTCCGCTAAGCCACATGATCCGGCGCCCTTCAGCATCATTCATCAATGTCGTTCAATGTCGTTGATTCTTGACACAATTCGAGGAGGCTTCAGCACCATTCAATAATACTAGCTAATTCACCTAATTATCCGGCTAGAATAAGAATTCGGTGCTTCGAATGGCATGTCCTAGGCAGCCGTCTGGCCGGTGATCATTGTTTTCGATAGCAATAATTATACAAATTCATCTTTAAGGCCTATTCGTTGTGTTACAACTCTAATTCCAGGGTTTATCGGGTCATACTTATGTCGAATCGAAATACCCACTTGATACAAAGAAGTAGAGATTTATTCTATTTGCTGATTCCAATGAAAGATTGCCATGTTCAAAACCATTTTATTCAAAAATACTGTATTTTTTTAAGTTAAAATATCTTCTTAAAATGCTGATAATCAGGCTTACTACAAAAACCTGCCTACATCTTCCGCTAAGCCACATGATCCGGCGCCCTTCAGCATAATTCATCAATGTCGTTCAATGTCATTGATTCATGATACAATGCGCGGAGGCTTCAAACCCATTCATAGATATAGTCCTCCATACAAATCACTAGTTTCCGCCTCGCCGAATTTCCTGCGTCTTGGAGGTTTTAAGGACGCAATTCCGCAGGGCTATGATGCGCACTATACCAGGTTTATTGGACACCGTCGCGCAAACTGATCGGGGTTGCTCAGTCAACGATACTGAACAACTTCCACCAAGAAATTCTTTCAGGAAGAAATTAAAATTTTGCTTTTCCATACAAAAATGTTCACCTTGATCAGACAATTTGTATGGAAAAGCCATTTTTTCTTCTCTTCCTGAAAGAATTTCCGGGTAATAGTTGTTCAGTTTCGATTATTGAGCAACCCCTATTAGTTTGTGGAACGAGATATATTTTTTATATAAGACAAGCGATTTATTAAATATTATCGATAGTGTTTGCCGAAAGTCTATAATATTACATACATACATATAATCACGCCTTTTTCCCTAATGGGGTAGGCAAAGCGTAAACGACCTAAACAAAGATCGTTCCGCCACGTCTGACAAAGTTTTGAGGGTTATTTTACGGTAGATTTGTAGGTATTTTGCTATAGTAACAGGTTGTCAGCCCATCGCCTAAATTACAATATACTGAAACCCTCAGATCCCTTAGCTGATTTTTACAGCATGCCCGGGAGGAAATGCAGCTGGCACATTCTATGTTTTTCTCTAGCTCCCAGGTCAGCATGGAAGAATAAAAAATCTAAAATATTACGCGTTCTTTTTCAATTTAATCCGCCATTAATTAAGCTGGCCTGGGAGCGAGAGAAAAACAAAGAATTTGCCAGATGAATTTCCTCTTGGGCATGTTGTAAAACCAGCTGAGGGATCCAAGGATTACAATTTAGGCGATGGGCTGACAACCTGTTACTACATCAAAATACTTACAAATATATCTTAAACAACACTCAAAACTTTGTCAGACGTGGCTGAACGAGCATTGTTTAGGTCGTTTACACTCTTCCTACCCCATTAGGGATAAAGGCTTGATTATATGTATATATGTATGAATTAAGATTGCAGTCTAAATACAAACGAGTTAAATAGTTGAAAAAATAATAGAAAAAAAAGAAAATAGACGGAATAACCACAAAAAAAATCTCTTGTTCATTTTAATTTTTTTATTTCATAATGATAGTGACTGGTAGATTTTTAAAATTAACTTTAGCACGTCTAGAATTAGGCCCAACGGCCCAATATCAATGATGCATGATAAAATTGAGGGACTTAGGAGACTTTGTAGCTGTAGATAGGTAGTCCCTTTCAGCGCGAAGGTTTTCCCGCATTATGGGGAAGATCCTTGTGAGAGAAGGATTTTGGAGGTTTGCAAAGCTTACTTGAGCAAACTTACTACTGGATCTTTTCAATTTTGCTACGTAGATAGATATACTAAAAAGTATTAGTGTAACGGCACTTTGACTTTTGTGATGACTGTGAGAGAAAACGAAACGCATCGGTTCGTCGTTTGTTGACCACTGTTTCGTCTTCACTTCGACTCATCAGATGCGGAAGTGTCCGAATTACAGTTGGTTTGCGAGTGCTTCGCCCTTGTGAGTTTAGCTTAGGAGCAGCCGTTAAGCATGATCTCCGCAGAGTGGTCCTCCCCATAAGAGGGCCCTTTCCTACGTGTATCGCTGTCGAGATAATGCACTAAACACTAAACATGGCATTATCTCATATCATTGCAAAATCTCATTATCTATCTAGGACCACTCTGGAGATCATGCTTAACGGCTGCTCCTAAAGTGTTGGATTCCGTTCCGATATAAACAAGCTAAGCTTACAAGAGCGAAGCAGTTGCAAACTAAAAAGTATTATCCTTCTGAGAACGAATTTCGCAGGATACTATGTCGTGTTGGGTACAATTTATGGAACCTTTTGTAGAGCTATTCTTCCAAGCTGGAGTGAGAGCGAGAGAAAAACATAGAATGTGCCAGCTGCAAATCCTCTCGGGCATGCTGTAAAAACCTGCTAAGGCATCCGAGGGTTTCAGTATACTGCCCTCAGAAGGAAACAAACCATAACTGCATCCTACCATGTTGCGCGTAAATAGCAAAAGACTTTCGACTATCATATCCTTTGGTTAAATAAACTTAAAGGTACAGGGTTTGTTTTAAAAGGAAGCATTTTATTCTTTTATTTATTGATTTACATCGTCGTCGTCGTCGTCTCAGCCGATAGACGTCCACTGCAGGACATAGGCCTCCCCCAAGGACCTCCACGATGATCGGTCTAGCGCCTTCTGCATCCAGCAGCTTCCCGCGACCTTCACCAGATCGTCGGTCCACCTTGTGGGAGGCCTGCCTTCGCTGCGTCTACCGTGCCAAGGCAGCCACTCCAGGACTTTCCTACCCCAGCGGGAGTCGGTCCTGCGAGCAATGTGCCCCGCCCACTGCCACTTAAGTTGAGCAACTCTTCGAGCTATGTCGGTGACCTTGGTTCTCCTCCGGATCTCCTCGTTTCGGATTCGATCGCGGAGGGAAACTCCGAGCATAGCCCTTTCCATTGCCCTTTGAGTGACCTTGAGCCTTCTTATGAGGCCCATTATGAGTGGCCACGTTTCGGTTCCGTAGGTCATCACTGGCAACACGCACTGGTCCCAGACTTTTGTCTTGAGACATTGCGGTAGTTGTTTGGATGAGAAGATGTTACGTAGCTTCCCGAACGCTGCCCAGCCGAGTTGGATTCGACGATCGACCTCCTTCTGAAAGTTGGACCTACCCAACTGGATTTTTTTGTCCCAGGTAGACATACTCGTCGACAACTTCCAGAGTAGAGCCTCCAACCGTCAGGGAAGTGGGTGCAACAAGGGAGTTTGACATGATCTTCGTCTTCTCCATGTTCATTTTAAGACGCACTTGTTGAGAGGCTCTATTGAGGTCATCGAGCATTGTACCGAGGTCCTCCAGGATTACATATTGATTTACATAGATTTTGCATATTTTGAATAGTTTATAAGATTTCGCTAAAATCTGTAGTTATGTTTTTTTTTCTTCTGAGGGCAGTATATTGCAATTTAGGCGATGGGCTGACCTGTCACTACAGAAATATACCTACAAATCGATCTTAAATTACCCTCAAAACTTTGTCAGACGTGGCGGAATGACCTTTGTGCTTAGGTCGTTTACGCTCTGCTAACCCTATTAGGGAAAAAGGCGTTATTACACGGGGTGTAAGGGATAGCGCCCCGCACTGATAGGGGTTCATTGAAAATCAACAACTATCACCAGGAAATACATTAGGAAAAATAAAAAAAAATGCTTTTCCATACAAAGTGTCCGATTGAGGTGGTAATTTTGTATGGAAAAGTATACTTTTTTTTCATCTCCTGAATAATTTCCTGGTGGTGAATTACATTCCAGTATCATTGACGGAGCAACCCTTATCAGTTTGCGGGGCACTGTCCTTTACACCCTTTATGTATTTATGTAGAGCCAGATTAGAAAAGTATCTGGCTAGCCATATCTTAGCTAGGTCACGTTTCATGAAAGTGATGTAAGGAATTATTGCACGGCATAAACAGTAGGAGCTTCCACTTATGACGAGTAATAGATAGCAGATCAGTAATTCGTCTCTTGGGATAGGGCCGTTATAGCTCAGTCGGTTAAAGCGTTTGTCCGGTTTTCTAAAGACTTGGGTTCAAATCCCGTTGGCGGTGGAACTTTTGATTTGCTATTTTTTAATATTTTCAGAAATAAGCACTAATATTTCCTGTGATTATTCACAACAAATGAACAAATTTTATGTTTGTTAGGGTTTATTAAAAGGGTGTATTTGCATGAGAGGATAACGACCCTAATATTTTTAGATATAGCTCAATATCTATTTGATGTACCTATTTATGATATTTGAATAGGATCTCAAAGAAACTCAAGGGATTAGGAGTAGGTACTTATTTAGTAGTTGCTAAAATTGGGCTCGATTCTAAATTGGCCGGCTAAAACTAAAATTAAAATCTGTTTATCACTTTCAGACTAAAAACATTGGAAAAGAAGAGGAGATTTATTCGCTCCGGTTTTTGATCTACAGTCGGTAGTTTTCTGCGTTATCTGTCATTTTTAAATGAAATGTTGGGTAAATTTGACAGAAATACTAGAGAAACGTAGAAAAGTGCGTCAAAAGCTAGCTAGCGGACAAAGTGTAAAACCATAGAGTATATATAAATCGCCTGTCATTTTTAAATTTTATTATTTTAGAAGTGACAGATCGGTTTTAATTTTAGTTTTAGCCAGTTGAATCTAGAATAGAACCCATTAACGTAGTATTTAAGATTAAATTTGTAAAATATTCCTATCGATAAGTATTAAACCATGAAGGGTATCCAAGTAGGGTTGGGTACGTAATACGTATTTCTATCTGCAACCCTGGGGTATCTCTACTGACTTTTACAGTAGGTCGAGACGAGAAACATCTGGTGACATTCAATGTGTTTTTATCACTTTCAGTCCAGGGTCAAAGTCTTCCAATCTCATTACCTAGTATTATTTTTACAGCCTGCTATATCTGGTTGGAAATATACTGGGTGTAAGGGACAGCTTCTTCCATGCTGGCCTGGGAGCGAGAGAAAAACATAGAATGTGCCAGCTGCATTTCCTCCCGGGTATGCTGTAAAAACCAGCTAAGGGATCCGAGGGTTTCAGTATATTGTAGTTTAGGCGATGGGCTGACAACCTGTCACTACAGCAATATACTTACAAATCTATCTTAAATAACCCTCAAAACTTTGTCAGACGTGGCGGAACAACCTTTGTTTGGGTCGTTTACGCTCTGCCTACCCCATTAGGGATAAAGGCGTGATTATATGTATGTATGTATGTAAGGGACAGCGTCCCACTAATTGATAGACGTTGCTCAGTCAACAAAACTAAACAACTGTCATAAGGAAATTATTTAAGGAGACAAAAAAAATATTAACTTTCCCATACAAAATTACCACCTAGATCAGACAATTTGTATAAAAAAGCATTTTTTTTTTCACTTCCTAAAAATAAATCCTGGAGTAAGTTGTTCAGTGTCGTTGACTGAGCAGCCCCGATCAGTTTACGGGACGCTATCCCTTACACTCCGTATGACTTTTCTATATCTGGTTGGAAATAAAGGGTCCTAAATGGAGCGTATGGATATAGGTCGAGTAAGGGTTACACTTTATGCGGAGTGTTATTTATAGAATCCTTTAATGGAAAATGCCACTTTGAGTTTTTGTAATTTTGGAACATACTAATACTCGAATATTATTTCTTTTGTGCCGGATTTAGAACATAGAATGAACAAATTAATTTTCGTACAGTCCCTTTGGGGTGATGCCTCGCTTTTATCACATAATATTTTAGATTTATCGTTTTTAAAAGCTGACTTAGGTATTATTATTAAAAATAATATAACCCATATTCAAAATTACAGTACACCTACCGAAATAGATTTAACACTACATCAGGTTGAATTCATTAGTTAATAGGCCCGAGCTTTTTTTTTTAATTAAGTGTAATTTTGAGCAAAATTACAGATGTTGGCGATGGAAGGATGAGCTCGATGCCTTCCTCAAAAATTGGCCGCAAGAAGCACAGAATAGGGAGTCGTGGAGAGACCAGAGGGGAGGCCTTTGCCCAGCAGTGGGACACTAACATCTAAATAAGGCCTAAAGACGGCAAGGGACTGGGCTGGACATGTTAGTCGTCTGCATCCGGAGCGGTGGGCCTAAGTTGTCACCCCTTGGGCCCCCCCAGACGGTCAACGTCAAAGGGGTAGACCTTGTAAAAGATGGCGGAACGCCCTCGATGCCTATTGCGAGGATTGGTGGAAGATTGCTCAGGATCATGAGAGGTGGAAAAACGATGGGGAGGCCTTTGCCCAGCAGTGGGACAAAATAGGCTAATAATAATCACTACATTGTATAAAACAAAGTCGCTTTCTCTGTCCCTATATCCCTATGTATGCATAAATCTTGAAAACTACGCAACGGATTTTGATGCGATTTCTTTTAATGGATAGAGTGATTCAAGAGAAAGGTTTATAATGTAGTAGACAATGTAGTAAATACATGCATAATATAGTAGAAAAAACACTGATTATTTCCTTGCGAAGCCGGGGCGGGTCGCTAGTAATAATAATACAGGGAAAATATTCAAAAAAAAAAAATTATCAATCTGTTTTCAGTTTTTTTATGTCTGTATTAATAACTGAGATATTAAGGCTCAAAGTGAGCTCATCCCTGTGGTTCTTCTGCACGAAGATAATAGCAAAGATAAGCGGTCGGCAATCGCCCGCAGTGACGTCACGCTGCCGGCTTAACGTGCCTTCCGAAAAGCGGAAACCTTTTTCTTATTAATATCAGTTGATGCAGCCTACAATATCCTACGTAACTGAATAAAACTCACATAATGGTAAATTTACAAATATAAACTTTTGCTAAGGGATCCGCGGGTTTTAGTATAAGAGGTTTAAGACAACCTGTCACTATAGAAAAATACCTACAAATCTATCTTAAATAACCCTCAAAACTTTGTCAGACGTGGCAGAACGAACTTTAGGTCGTCTACCCCATTAGGGATAAAGGCGTGAATATATGTATGTATGTATGTATATCAACTTCTCGCTGGATCACTGGTTCACCCCCTAGAGCTTGATTCTGGATACTACTGGCTAAAACTAAAATTAAAATCTTTCTGTCACTTTCAAAGAGACTTCAGAGCCCGATGGTGTAGTGGATAGGGCCGCTGCTTCCTGAGCGGGAGGTCTTGGTTCGAATCCCACCTCGTACCACTGTGTTTTTTGGTTTTCGAATTTCAAATGTAGGTTTATTCAGCGCTTTTTCCGTGCTTCGGAAGGCACGTTAAGCCATTGGTCCCGGTTAATATCGTTTAATACCGTAGATATTAGGTGTTATGCCATGTCAGAGGCCAGTGCTAAGCATTGGCGGCTTGAAAACTCTGACCTAATCTAGGATTGGGTCTGGTTTCCCTTCTGGGTTGCGGAAGTCAGATGGCAGTCGCTCTGTGTAAAAAACCAGTACTCTCGTTCAATCCCCTAGATTAGGTAGCTGACCCCGTGAGATACGGGATAAGGCTAGGGAGATGATGGCTTTGCACTTTGTCTGCTAGTGTTTGACGCGCTTTTACACGTTTCCCTAGAATTTCTGTCAACTTTAACCGCTTTATCATATAACGGCGGATAAAAATGACAGATAATGCATAAAACCACAGACTTGAAATATAAAACCGGAGAGATTAGATCTCCTGTCCTTTTAAAATGTTTTTAGTTTGAAAATGACAAATAGATTTTAAATTTAGTTTTATCCGGAAAATCTAGAATCGAGCCCAGTATTAGCATTTATCGAGCTTTACTTCTGTCGAGTGGGTATCGAGTATATGGACCCGATGAACCCTGGTGTCAGAGTTTTTAAACCGCCTAGTAGCACAACTATCAGGCATCTGACATGGTTTTGTATAACGACCACTATCAAAGACAGCGACCGGGACCGACGGCTTAACGTGCCCTCCGAAGCACAAAATCTTTTTCTTTTCGGATAATCAGGTGATTCAGCCTGCAATGTCCTACCCAAACTGGGGAAAAATTCACAAAGTGATAAATTCTCAAATATCAACTTTGTGTTTTCCCCCCTGGGAATCGAACCCAGGACCTCCGGATCGGGAGTTCATGGCACTAGCCACTAGACCACGGAGGCAGTTACTAAAAACTACATATACATTATCTGAACACTAATATTAGGTATGTTATAACGTAATATTCGAACCTATGAGTGTTGTCAATTATCAAATTCAATTTAAACTATAATTAAGTCTGGCAAATCAATTAATCCTTTTCGATATCGTGAAATGTAAACTCCCAGATTGAGAAGTTCAAGGTTATACCTAATATGTATTATGTAATGTAACAATATATGGGGTGTAAGGGACAGCGTTCCGCAAACTTATAGGGGTTGCTCAGACAACGAAACTGATCAACTATCAGCAGGATTGTTTTTCAGGAAGTGAAAAAACAAATTACTTTTCCATTCAAATTGTCTGATCGAGGTGGTCATTCTGTATGGGGAGATCCATTTCTGTTTTAATCTCCTGTAAGAATTTCCCGGTGAAAGTTGTTCAGTTTCGTTGACTGGGCAACCCCTGTCAGTTTGCGCCCCGCTGTCCCTTACACCTGGTATATTAAAAAGGTAAATGTTCGTTTATGTAAATTTATAGAATAATACATACATACATATAATCACGCCTTTATCCCTAATCGGGAAGGCAGAGCGTAAACGACGTAAACAAAGGTCGTTCCGCCACGTCTGACAAAGTATTGAGGGTTATTTAAGATAGATTTGTAGGTATTTTTCTATAGTGACAGGTTGTCAGCCCATCGCCTAAATTGCAATATTATACAGAAACCCTCGGATCCCATAGCTGGTTTTTACAGCATGCTCGGGAGTAAATGCAGCTGAAACATTCTATGTTTTTCAATTTTTTCCAATTTATGGAAAAAAAAAACATACATAAACAGAAACTTGTTCCATGCTGGACTGGAACCAACCTACCTCTACCTTACCTAACCATTTATTCAGTTCCTTTTTAACTTCAGGACAGTTGCCGAACAACTTTTGCCATTCGAATGTCATTTTATTACATAAAAAAGGAGACAAAAGCGATATTAATAATTATCGACCCATCAGTTTAGTTCGCACGTTTATAAAACCTTCAAACCTTCATTAAAGTCATAGAGAACCGCATTGCAGAGAAGCTGGACCTCCATCAACCACCCGAACAGGCAGGATTCCGACCAGGCCTCTCCACTACAGTCTATCTACAATCCTTAAATCAACTTATAGAAAAACACGTCGAATTCAACTTCCCCTTATATCTAGCCTTCGTCGATTACTCCAAGGCGTTCGACAACTCAAAACATGAGTTCCTGTTTGACACTTTACACAACCAAGAAATAGATAGACCACGTTTACATTAACCTCCTAAAAAATATTTACAAAAATAGTAGAGCCGCAATAAAACTAGATTCTACAGGTCCGTTATTCAACATTGAATTCAATTTTGGCGTCAAAAAGGGAGACCCGTTGTCCCCGAAATTATTTACCTGTGCCTTGGAAGAAATCTTCAAAAATATAGGGCCCTCATGGGATAGAAAAGGCGTAGACGTTGGTGGAAGGAGGCTAACCAACCTTCGCTTCGCCCACGATATTGTCTTATTTTTGTCCTCAGCAACTGAACTAGAGGCAATGCTTGAAGATCTCAGCACAGCAAGCCGCGAAGCTGGACTAATGACGAACATGTCAAAGACCAAGCTCATGACTAATAGCTCGAAGAGGGTGGTGATGGTAGACGGCGGGAGAATGGAATAGGTTCACGAGTATATATATCTCGGCCAAATAGTCTCTTTCTAGGCACGACAGGACAAAGAAATTGCTCGACGCACTGAAAATGCCTGGAAGAGCTATTGGTCGATGAAAGAGCATATGAAAGGTGACTTACTTATGTCTCTAAAACGTGAACTCGTGGACGTATATATTCTCCATGTGGTGAGTACGGAGCTCAGACTTGGTCTTTGACGGAAGCTCAAAGGTCCAGAATCGCGGTTTGCCAGAGAGCCATGGAGCTCAGTATGTTGGGCCTGAAACGTGTCGACAAGGCCTGGAACACTGTACTGCGCTCTTAAACCCAAATTGCTGATGTGACACACTCCAACGCTAAGCTGAAGTGGGACTGGGCCGGCCATGTCTGCCGAATGCCGGATGAATTGTGAGCAAAGACCACTACACAGTGGAAGCCACCGACTGACAGAAGGCGACGCCGCAGACCGAGACGACGATGGCGAAACAAGCTGGACGCCTTCAGCAGTCTGGTTCTACCACGCGGTAAAGGCGCCTTATTTGATAAAAACTGCTCTCGAATGGTAGTAAGAATTTACAATGCTTTATCAGAGGAAATAAAAAGCTTACCTTTTCCGATATTTAAAAAATATATATTCGACTGGCTGTGTGATAGATGTTTTTACAATCTTAAGGAGTTTTATGACTACAAGTATAAATAAAAAATGTAATAGCAGTATTCATATACTCGTATTATTAATGTTATTATTTTTATTGTAATAGTTGTGTGTAACTAAACATTTTTGACATTAAATATTATTAATGATGACAGATTTAATATTGAAATACGGACAAAATGTAAAATGATAATTATGATAATTTACCTTTTAATTGAAGACTTAATATTTCTAATGGGCATTTATATATTATTACATTGTTAACATAGTACCTATTGTAAAAATTTACTAAAATTTGCATGACACGAAAATGACGAATTTATGTGATTCTGATAAATTTTGATTGACATCTATTGTACCATATTTTCAAGCAAATAAATATCATTTAATTTCATTTCAGCAATGCATGGCCGGAAGAAGCCCAAGATAAGGAGTCATAGAGGGAACGGAGATAGGCTTTTGCTCATCAGTGGGACACTTACGGCTATATAAGATTATTTATTTACTAAATATCAATTTCAAAAGCGAAATTAAAAATCTAATCAGGAGTTTTAAATCAATCTAATCAAATCAATTTAAAGAAAAAAAAACGTTCCTATAAGCTAGCCTGCCGTAATTTTCCTGTTAACTTATTTATATTCCGACCGCGTCTTAATATATTTTAAAACTTCGTAGTCACGATTATTCTATAAAACTAAACAACTTTCCAAAAGAAAGTAAGAAAAAAATACATAATAATGGTTTATTTATTTTTTCAATACTTTGTCACGAACAAAATCCTTTGTTAATTGAGAATAGACACACACATATATATAGCTACTTTGTCATCACTGCACGTCTTTTTAATGGTCCAAAAGTCATAAAAAACAATAAAAATCCAATACATTTAAAACTAAATAAGTTGATACCAATGTAGTGACCGTAGTGCACACGTCAAACTGTCAAAACAATCAAAAAATGGCGGGCGGCCGGCCGGCGCTACGCGTGCCACGCCAGCTGACGCGAAGCACGGATAGTGGACGTAACCTTGTAACTGCGTGCATTTGTTAATTTTTTCGATTATGTTCTTTGGAAAGATTTTCAGATTTTTGTAAAGTAGGTACTGCTAACATAGATTTTTAGAAGCAAATAATTAATAAATAATCAGACATTTATGTAAAAAAATACTAACATATGCTTTTTTTTTTCATGGTTCAAGTATTACTGTTGTGTGTTACCTACAAATCTATAGTAAATAACCTTCAAAACTTTGTCAGTTGTGGTGGAACGACCTATGTTTAGGTCGTTTACGCTCTGCCTTCCCCATTAGGAATAAAGGCGTCATTATATGTATGTATGTATGTTTCTTTTTAATAATTTACATAATTTATTTAGCTCTTCCTACCCCCTTAAGGAATCAAGGCGTGATTTTATGTATGTATGTACGTAACTTAACACATGCAAAGAATATTATAGTCAAATATTTGAACTTTTTTCATTAATAATAAATTATTCCCTATTGACGCTTTTATTACTTCCATGCTGGACTGGAAGCGAGAGAAAAACATAGAATATGCCAGCTACATTTCCTCCCGTAAAAACCAGCTAAGCGATCCGAGGGTTTCTGTATATTGCAATTTAGGCGACAGGCTGACAACCTGTCACTACAGCAATATACCTACAAATCTATCTTAAACAACCCTCAAAACTTTGTCAGACGTGGCGGAACGACTTTTGTTTAGGTCGTTTACGCTCTGCCTACCCCGTTAGGGATAAAAGCGTGATTATATGTATGTATGCATGACGCTTTTACAAAGTCACTGCGTACGTTTGGAGTGTGAGCGGCAGGAACATGCACGATTGAATGAAATGGCTGCGTACGATTTTTTTCTCGTACATTGTTTGGAACAATAATCTGTCATTCTGATTAATAATAAACTGATTACGATTATATAACCATACTTAGGTTATACGGTGTCAACTTTTTACAACAACCCTCAAAACAATAAGCACTTCGTAATGTCATATTCACGTGGAATCGTGGAGTTAAAAAAGGATAGCTAAGCAACACCTAATTTCACTGATCACATAAATATATCAATTATAATGTCCATTGTCCTTACTACACATAATTGCAAAGATTGTTACCTCTAAACAACGTTTAAAATACTATAGTTAGAATAGGTTAGGTTGCATATTTTGTATGAAGTTACTTACCGTCTCTCATCGCATGGGAATCTAAAAAAGTTCCTATTGGAGTCATTTCTTGTGGTACAAAGACATCCGTACACGGAACAGTACCTAACCATCTTTGGAACACAAAATTTTATTATTTCCGATACACTGGGAAACATGCGCGCGCCATACCCGCTAAGCGTACGCCCAATGTGACACACAATCCGGCGCGGAGTGTGACGTATATCGGACTGGGGAGGGGAGGTGAATGACCATTCTGTATGTAGTACAATTATATATTCTGTGCCACGGAGGCAGTTATATAGTGTATGCATTAGGAAACATGACGCAGGTAGTGAGTTCCACTCTTTTGCCGTGTGCATTATGAAATAATTTCGGAAGCGATTAGTCCATTTTGGTGGAATATTAACCAGATGTGAATGGTAAAGCTCACTTGATCTATTTCCGGTATGTACTTATGTATATTATGTGTATGTATTTTTATCGCTCAAGCATGGAAGATACAAGTAAACCTAAGCATAATAAAACAATATTCATACTCTTTATTTCATAATAATAATAAATATTATATGTCAATAGGAACAATAAATTTACATTGCATATTATAAGTATAAGAACTCAAATAAAAGATATTTATAATTACATCATCATCATCGCTTTATTAAAAATTCATCAACATTACAGAAAGCATTGTCAATTAACCATGTTTTTAAACTATTTTGAGACTGTTCTGATTTTTTTATGTCGTCAGGAATTTTGTTAAAATTTTAGGACCCATCGCGTGCGTGGATTTAATCGCTTTGGTAAGTCTACATTGCACATTGACTAAATCATTTTTATGTCTTAGATTATAGTCGTGAATCAGGGATTTTGGCTGGTAATCTGTCTGGTTTTATTTTGATATTTCGAAAATGTATTGCGAAGGAAGTGTTAATATTTTTAGGTTTTGAAAAATAATTTTAGCTGGGGTGCCCGGTTTGACGTGGGAAATTAGGTGGTAATTTTGTATGGGGAGGTCAATTTCTTTTTCATCTCCTGAACTTCCTGGTAATATTTGTTTAGTTTCGTTGACTGAGCAACCCCTATCAGTTTTCGGGATGCTGTCCCTTACACCCCGTCTTAACTAATGAACTAAAGAAAATCAATTACAATATTGCAAGTAAGTTTAAAATATGGAACAACTTACCGCTAAAACTAAACATAAATATAAATTCACTTGGTTGCTAAACTATTCTAGAACTTTGTGGCAAGCAATAACTTAGGCAAATAGTTGGAAGATATCTCATTATCTCATGCCGTAGTAGGTTCAGTATACGGTACAGTTAGAAAGATTTTTTTTGTCCATAATCGAAAACAGAAGAGGTAAAATGATAGGGCACCTGTTGACGCACGATGAATTTATAAAGTTTATATTGGTGGGGAAGATTGAAGGAAGGAGAGGCAGAGAAAGACCAAGAAGAAACTTTTGTAACCAACTGAAGGAGAAGGCAGGTGTGAAGACCTACAGGGAGCTAAAGGACGTTGCTCACAGAAGAGAAGACTGGAGATTGTTACACCGACAAGAGTGAAACTCTTAAGAAAATCATCATAAGGTATAGTTGTACCATTCTTGCAAGATTTGTTTAGGTGACAACAGCTGATGATTACGTTTTTAAATTTACTTCCATGCTGGACTGGGAGAGATACAAAAACATAGAATGTTCCAGCTGCCCTTCCTCCCGGGCATGCTGTGGAAGTCAGCAAAAGGGATTCGAGGGTTACAGTGTATTGTAATTTAGGCGATGAGCTGACAACCTGTCACAACCTAAAATTGCCCTCAATCTTGTCAGACGTAGCGAAAGCGCCTTTTACGAGGCTCTATCTGTCTATCTTAATCTACATCTACGCCTCCACGCCGTATTGACAAGCTACGTATATATTTGCGTTATCATCACATTAACGCAATCAAATAATACGGCTTCAGTTATAGGCTAGCTGATCGACGTAATATACAGACAATGCGACACAGGGGCGCCTGGGAGACAGAAAAACATTAGGTATATCTAATGTCACAAACAGATAAAGATCACTGTATTTTTCACTCGGCAACACTGGCCCGCAATTTGAGTGCCAGCTTTAAATTGACGCTTAACCTGCCTCATCACAAGACTGACTTCTACGCAAAGTCTTTCACAGTGCGAGCGATCAAGCTGTGGAATTAATTGTCCGAAAACTTTCGACGTGCACCGTCTCTTAAGACCTTTAAAAGCCGAATTAAAAAGAAACAAATAATTACTATCTGATCCTTAGTTTTCCTTCACTTTTATCCTGTGCTGTAGATACTGTTGCTGTCATTTCCTTCGTCTAGTTCTGATTGTAGTTTGCATTATCCTATCCTTCATTAGTTTATAAAAAAAAAACAAAAAAATACAAAATTTTTTATTTAAGTAAATTTCAGTTCACTTACAAACTAAGGGATGGAGTCTCCCAGTAAGCAAACATTTGCCTGTGTTGGGAGGCACCGCTCTTCCTTAACTAATAATATTTAATACTGTAATCAAACTATTAACTACAATTTAAACTATTATTATTATTCCTACTTTTATGTATTTATAAAAAAGAAGTGTGCCTAAGTGTACATGGTGTGTGTGTGTGTGTGTATGTGTGTGTGTGTGTGTGTGTGTGTGTGTGTGTGTGAGTGTAAGAGAGAGAAAGTGAGTGTAGGTGATGATTAAAATCAAGATATATGTTGTAAAAACAATTCCGTGTCATTGTAACTTTTGACTTTTAGAAACTTTTCTAGTGAATGTTTACATTCGCGGTATGTTTTTTGATAAATGTCGAGTTCTTTATTTATTTTATTATATAAGAATGCGGATCTTTTATTAAATTGGATACTTGCAAATTTTGACCTAGTCCTGGGTACCGCTGAAACATTGTCTTTTCTTCGTCTTAGTTTTAAGTTACTGTTGTACATCAACATTTTATGCAGAGTTTATGTATTTGTTTATTATATATTATGTATTAGTTTATTATGAGCTGACAACCTGTCACTACAGCAATATACATTACAACCTAATATTGCCCTCAATCTTGTCAGACGTGGCGAAAGCGCCTTTTACGAGGCGTTTTACGCTCTGCCTACCCCGTAAGGGATAAAGACGTGATTTTATGTATGTTATGTATGTATGGCAGAAGGTTGCGCTCAACACGCTATCAATGCTTTTTGCATTGCCTATACAATACACATGCATCACCTTACGCGCTACACACGTGTAGCAATGAACTCTATGTCGGCGCATCCCTCTGCCAGTACGCGCGCGTAAGGTGACGCATGTGTATTGTGGGCAATGCAAAAAGCATTGACAGCGTGTTGAGCGAAACCTTACGCGCAGTAAGTGACACCTGTGTGTTGCTGCACTAAGGTTGAATACATAAACATACAGTATATAGTCACGCCTTTATCTCTAATGGGGTAGGCAGACTGTAGACGACCTAAATAAAGGTCATTCCGCCACGTCTGACAAAGTTTTGAGGATTATTTAAGATAGATTTGTACGTATATTTGCTGTAGTGCCAGGTTGTCAGCTCATCGCCGAAATTACAATATACTGAAACCCTCGGATCCCTTAGCTGTTTTTTACAGCATGCCCGGTAGGAGAGCCGGATGGTGTAGTAGATAGGGCCGCTGCTTCCTGAGCGGGAGGTCGTGGTTCCAATCCCACCACGTACCAATGTGTTTTTCGGTTTTCGAATTTCATATGTACGTTCATTCGGTGCTTTTTCCGTGCTTCGGAAGGCACGTTAAGCCGTTGGTTTATACCGTAGATATTAGTCGTTAAGCCATATCAGAGGCCAGTGCTAAGCATTGGCGGCTTGAAAACTTTGCGAAAAAGGTTGCGGAGGTCAGATGGCAGTCGCTCTGTGTAAAACCCAGTACCCACATTCAATCCCCTAGATTAGGAAACCGACCCTGTGAGATACGGGATAAGGCTAGGGAGATGATGATGATGCCCGGGAGGAGATGCAGCTGGCTTATTCTATGTTTTTCTCTCGCTCCCAAGTCCAGCATGGAAGAAAGGTTGAATAGTCACCTTGTATTAAGCACAGAGCGGTAACTCCTCTCCTCTCAACAGTCTAATCATGCGGATCTAAGTTAAAATCATACGGAAATATAATGGAAACAATAAATTAAAAAAACAACGATGTAACAGGCTTTGCCAGCTATGACCTTGTCCCGTATAGACGGCTTAACGTGCCCTCCGAGGCGCGGAACAATCAGGTGATTCACACTGCAATTTTATATAGCATACTAGCGACCCGCCCCGGCTTTGCACGGAAATAATCAGTGTTTCTCCACAATACTATGCAAGCATTATATGTATAAACCTTCCTCTTGAAACACTCAATCCATTAAAAAAACAGGATCAAAACTTTAAAGATTTATGTCCGTTGCGTAGTTTTAAAGATTTATGCATACATAGGGATATAAGGACAGAGTAAGCAAGTTTGTTTTATACTATGTAGTGAATATATATATTATGCTCGATTAGCGGGTTTGCGGAGTCTACCTTAATCTGCATCTATGCCTCCACGCGTTGTATTGACAAGTTACGTATATATTTGCGTCATCATCACATCAACGCAATCAAATAATACGGCTTCAGTTATAGGCTAGCTGATCGACGTAATATACAGACAATGCGACACAGGGGCGCCTGGGAGACAGAAAAACATTAGGTATCTAATCTTATGTCACAAACAGATAAAGATCGCTGTATTTTTCACTCGACAACCCTGACCCGCAATTTGAGTGCCAGCTTTAAATCGACGCTTAACCTGCCTTCTCACAAGACTGACTTCTACGCAGTCTTTCACAGTGCGAGCGATCAAGCTGTGGAGTGTATTGCCAGAAGACTTTCGACGTGCACCTTTAAAAGCCGAATTAAAAAGCATTACTTGGAACAAATAATTACTATCTGATCCTAAGTTTTCCTTCACTTTTATCTTTTTTTTTTTTTTTTCTTTTGAATGGACCTGTTTGCAAAATACTACAAAGTGTATATAATGCGTCACCGGGCTAAGGCGGGGAGTTGCTACACGCAATCTACACCCTTAATGAAAGGCAACTGCCTAAGGGCGCCCACTAGGGCTCGAACCTCGGCTTATGGCGTTGCCTGGGGACTCCTTATCGGAGAGAATCTGCCCAGTACGTGCCGGTAAACCCCAAAGTGGGGAGCAAAGGAGGGACCTCCGCGACCCCGCCGGCGGGGTGCGCGGTTGCTGGAAGAGCTTGTGCAGAGTGTGGCTCGACTAATATTGGCAGCATTAAACGCAAGGGTAATTTGGTCATCGCCGTCGGTAAGGACATGCCTAGGCCTTCGTTTGTAACGAGTCGCAGGTTGGGGCTTCACTTTTATCCTGTGCTGTAGATACCGTTGCTGTTATTTCCCTTGTCTAGTTCTGATTGTAGTTTGCATTATCCTATCCTTCATTAGTTTATGAATACATAAGAAGTTTACTATATATTATGTATTAGTTTATTTTAAAAATATCTATGTAGTAGCTTGTACTTAGTTTATGTATTATATGAAATATAATGTACTTAGGATATATATTTGACTAGGTTTGCCCTATCCCGCTTACCGCTACGCATTTTTCTTTCACACAAAAGAAGAAAGGAAGAAATTGGAAGAAATTGCTACCTTAGCAATAAGGCCGCCTATGTTATACTTGTCTTTTGTAGTTATCTGTTGTGTTGTATAATTTGTATGCTTATGTGCAATAAAGTATTTTTATGTTATGTTATGTGATAATGTAGAAGATATTACATTCATATGTACGTTCATCAGGCGCTTTTCCGTGCTTCGGAAGGCACGTTAAGCCGATGGTCCCGGTTAATATCGTTTAATACCGTAGAACGATTAATTCGTTAAGCCATGTCAGAGGCCAGTGCTAAGCAGTGGCAGCTTGAAAATCCTGACCTTATCTAGGATTGGGTCTGATTTTCCTTCTGGGTTGCAGAGGTCAGATGGCAGTCACTCTTTGTAAAAACCAGTACCCTCGTTCAATCCCCTAGATTAGGTAGCCAACCTCGAGAGATACGGGATAAGGCTAGGAAGAAGAGTAGAGGCAAAATAATAATTATATTTGGATGATATTTATCTTCATAAGGTTTAAAATATTTCTATGCTGACATCATAGCTGACATCTCAACATATAATGTGCCAGCTGCATTTCCCCCCGGGCATGCTGTAAAAATCAGCTAAGGGATCCGAGGGTTTCAGTATATTGTAATTTAGGCGATGGGCTGACAACCTGTCACTACAGCAATATACATACAAATCTATCTTGAATAACCCTCAGAACTGTGTCAGTCGTGGCGAAAAGACCTTTGTTAGGTCGTTTGCGCTCTGCCTACCCCATTAAGGATAAAGGCGTGACTATATGTATGTATGTATGTAGCTGACATCTTTTATAGATAGATAGATAGCCTCGGTGGTTTAGTGGTTTGAGTCAACGGCTCCCGATTCGAGGATCGCGGGACCGGAGGAACACGAAGTTGATATTTGTCAATTAATAGTCTTTAAGAAAAAAACCGTGTTTCTGAGAGCACGTTAAGCTGTCGGTCTAGGGCGCTGTCTTTGTAACAGTAATGGTCGTTATATAAACCATGACTAGGCATATTTAGCTGTGCTGTTAGATGGTTTTAAGATTTACTCAATAAGATGAAGAAAATCACACGACAGAAAAAGAATTAAAGAGCTAAACAGGAAGATATATTTTTTTTCACTGAATTTCCAATCGAAGTAAAAAAAACAATAGCTACACTGGTACACTTTCCCTGGCTTTTCTTTTAAACTTATCAATCAATTATGCAAAAGCTGTGCTTGTAATCTGATTTCTCATCGGAAATTCAATCCCAGAATCCGGAGTCAATTGCAGATTGAAAGATGGGCTTGTCGTCCAAGATTGATTGTTCAATCCTCACCAACTTCGAACTGCCTCCGTAGTCTAGTGGTCAGAGCCATGGGCTTACGATCCGGAGGACCTGGGTTCGATTCGCAGGGGGGAACACAAAGTTGATATATGTCAATTTATCACTTTGTGAGGTATTCCCCAGTTTTGTTAGGACATTGCAGTCTGAATCACCTGATTTTCCGAATAGTATAAGGATTGCGTGCTTCGAAGGGCACGTTAAGCTGTCGGTTCCGGTCGCTGTCTTTGATAGTGGTCGTTACTCAAAACATGTCTGAGGCCTAACAGCTGTGCTAGTAGGTAGTATGAAAACTCTGACACCAGGGTCATTCGTGTCGTTGTTCGACTCGAGAATCCACTCGCTAAGAAGACCTAATTCGAGACAGTACTTTAAAAAGGAAGGCAGAATTCGTAATACTTCAACTTAATTCAATTTTAAGTGTCCTTTTTCTTATAAGGGTAACCCTTGACATGGCTCTACAAAAGAAGGCGTGTCAAAAAGATGATAGATCGAGCTGGCCCAGAAAATGCCTTGTACGGTCACTGCGAATACTTATACTGGATATAAGGGACAGGGTCTCGCAAACTGATAGGGGTTTGCTCAGTCAACGAAACTGAACAACTATCATCAGGAATTTCTTTCAGTAGATGAATAAAAAGCTTCCCATACAAAATTACCACCTCGATCAGACAATTTGTATGGATAATCATTTTTATTTAACTTCCTGAAAATATCCTGCTAGTTGTTCGGTTGCGTTGACTGAGCAACTCCCATCAGTTTGCGGGACGCTGTCCCTTACACCCCGTATATCTTTTTACACTTCGACACCCAAAAAGATTTATTTCACTTCAGATAAAAAACATACCTACATCAAAAAAATATGAATAGATCTTTTCTTACAGAAGTCCATAAGCTACGTATCAGATAAATCACCCCAGGTGAGATCAGGCCTTTACGTAAGTAACTGCCGGCTTAGGAAAGGTTTATAACTATGAGAACTGCGACTTACTACTTTACTTTGACTTACTTCCATGCTGGCCTGGGAGCGGCAGAAAAACATAGAATGTGCCAGCTGCATTTCCTCCCGGGCATGCTGCAAAAACCGTCTAAGGGATTCGAGGGTTTTAGTATATTGTAATTTAGTTGATGGGCTGACAACCTGTCATCACAGCAAAATACCTATAAATCTATCTTAAAAAACCTTCAAAACGTTGTCAGACATGGCGGAACGACCTTTGCTTAGGTCGATTACGCTCTGCCTACTCCATTAGGGATAAAGGCGTGATTATATGTATGTGTATATGTATAAAACATTTATCAATAGGTTTCAGTTATAACTGTGGACAGACAGATCTTTTCCCTTCGAAGTTCCTTAATCCGTGACCTTATGGTGACCTTAATATTTCAGAAGATACGGGGTGTAAGGGACAGCGTCCAGCAAACTGATAGAGGTTGCTCAGTTAACGACGTTTAACTTCTTCAGGAAGTGAACTAAAAAAAAAAACATTTTCATACAAAGTGTCTTATCGAGAGATTTTGTATGGAAAAGCCAATTTTTATTTTCACTTCCTGAATGAATTTCCTGTTGGAAGTTTTTAAGTGTCGTTGACTGAGCAACCCCTATCAGTTCACGGGACGCTGTCTCTTACACCCGGTATGTTGCCTGACGCGAGAAACAGTCTTACCACAATAAATTCAACCCTCATACACATTAATTAGTCTAGTGCAGAAGGAGAATCCACATCACTCCGTAATTTATATAGGGACAGTCTGGGACTACGGTCTCATGTACGGGTGTAAGGGACGGCGTCCCGCAAACTGATAGGAGGTGCTCAGTCAACGGAACTGAACAACTATTATCCGCAAACTCAGCAGGATTTTTTTTAGGAAGTGAACGAAAAATATTGATCACCCCATACAAAATGAGCACCCCGATCAGAAAATTTGTATGGAAAAGCAATTAATTATTTCATTTCTTGAAAAAAGAAATTTCGTCCATGCTGGACTGGGAGAGATAGAAAAACATAGAATGTTCCAGCTGCCCTTCCTCCCGGGCAAGCTGTTGAAGTCAGCAGAAGGGACTCGAGGGTTACAGTGTATTGTAATTTAGGCGATGGGCTGACAACCTATCACTACACATTAGCTACACATTACAATCTAAAATTGCCCTCAATTTTTGTCAGACGCGGCGAAAGCGCCTTTTACGAGGCGTTTAACGCTCTGCCTACCCCGTAAGAGATAAAGGCGTGATTTTATGTATGTTATGTATGTATGTATGAAAAAAGAACCTGCTGATAGTTGTTAAGTTTCGTTGACTGAGCAACTTCTTTCAGTTTGCGGGACGCTGTCCCTTACACTCGGTATATGTTCCAAGTTTCATCCCAATCCACAACCAATATTCAAACATTCAACTTACAAACTTTCGCATAAAGTAGGATTTCTGTCTCGTTCTTAAGGGTTGATTCATTCGAAAACACAGCTGCAGTATGTAAATTCTACTATTTTCCTGAGTGGGGACTTAGAATAGCAACTATGTATGGCAGTTTGTCATTTTACAAACAAATGTTTGAATAATTTCTTCCACGAGTGATAGAAAAACATAGAATGCTAGCTAGATCCCAGCTACATCTTCCGGACACGCTGTAAAAATCTGCTAAAGGGATTTGAGGGTTTCAGTATAATTTAGGCGATCGGCTGAGAACCAATAAGATAAGATAAGAAAAGATGAAAATATTTTATCGAACGTAAAACAACAAATCATGTAACAACACAACAGATAAAAACAAAACAAAAGTACGACATAGGTGGCCTTATTGCTAAGGTAGCAATATACAAATCTATCTGGAATAACCTTCAAAACTTGTCAGACGTGGCGGAACGACCTTTGTTTAGGTCGATTATGCTCTGCCTACCCCATTAGAGATACAGGCGTGATAATATGTATGTATGTATACTTTAAAAATCCACGGTCTCTTTACCGTGTTTCTTTCACGTGCAAATTTTAGATTATCTTAGGTTTATAGTTTTGAAATCCATCAAATTTTAAGATTGGAATACTTTCTGAGAAAATTAATTTTGATAGCGAATATTCAGTAAAAGTTTCAAAATTATTAATTTTAAAGTAGTTTTCCTGTGTGACATCGTAAATGCATTCCAATTTTTCAGTAAACGGTTAATATTCAGGAGTGCTTGCATTTGCTAAATTGAAAAATATTGTAGGTCATAAATTTTCCCTCGGATATTGATAACTTTATAAAACACATATAATCACGCCTTTATCCCGAATAGGGTAGGCAGAGCGTAAACGACCTAAACAAAGGTTATTCCGCCACGTCTGACAAAATTTTGAGGGTTATGTAAAATAGATTTGTAGGTACATTGCTGTAGTGACACTTTGTCAGCCGATCGCCTAAATTGCAATATACTAAAACCCTCGCATCCCTTAGCTGGTTTTACAGCATGCCCGGGAGGAAATGCAGCTAGCACATTCTATGTTTGTCGCTCACTTAAACAGGTATAGAAAACCAAAATGGGTGACAAAAGGTCTCACTAAAAGCTGTAAAACTAAAAGATTCCTACGGTATCAATACTATAGTGAGAAAACTGATGGTAAAGCAGGAAGGAAAAGTAAATATAGAGAGTATTCTAAGCTCCTGCGGTCTTTGCTTGTCCAGGAAAATACATAACAATAAAGTAATTACAAATTCAAGAAATAAGGGTAAGGCATCCTGGAATATTATTAAAGATAACACTAATAATATTTGCAAAGATAATTTAATAAAAGAAATAGTATTAGATGGTAAAAAAATAAATGATCCAACGCAAATAGCAAATTCCTCCAATGATTTTTTATTAAATTCAACAAGGGTAACTCATGCTAAAACTTGCATAAATACTAACAAAACTATAATGCCAAATAGTATTTATATTGATCCCCTCATTCCAAAAGAAACAGATACGATAGTTAGATTGTTAAGGGCTACTAACGCTACAGGGTATGACAACGTATCCACTAAAGTGATAAAATTTTGCGCAGATCAGTTAATTGAGCCACTCACGCATCTGGTAAATTTGTCATTTGAAAATGGCTTATTTCCAGATCTACTAAAGAAATCCATTGTTATACCTTTACATAAGAAAGGACCAATAACTTCTATCGAAAATTATCGTCCCATTACGTTAGTTCCAGTTTTATCGAAAATATTCGAGAAGGCAATGAAATTAAGATTAATGAACTTTATAGCAAAATACAAGATAATTAAACAAGAACAGTTTGGATTCCAACCCCAGAAATCAACAACTCTAGCAATATTTCATCTTGTCCATGAAATAATAGAACATATTAATAATAACAAGAGAATAACTACAGTATTTTTTGATATGACGCGTGCATTTGATTTCGTATCACACAATATTCTACTCTTAAAACTAGAAAATCTAGGCATTAGAGGTTTAGCTCTGAAGTGGTTATCATCTTATCTATGTGATCGAAAACAAGCAGTAGAAGTAAAAAGCCTAGATAATAGAGGTGGTATAGTTCCAAATAAGTCGACATACAGAGTAAATGCATGTGGAGTGCCACAAGGGAGTGTCCTTGGTCCGTTGCTGTTTTTACTCTACATAAACGACCTCCCTGAAGTGACAAACTATAAGTGCATTCTTTTTACAGACGATGTCTCTGTTATTATACCATGCAAAACTGACATCCCTTCTTATGAATTTGACATAAATGACACAATAAATAAAATAATTGAGTGGCTTGACAAAAATAATTAGACTGTAAATTTAAGTAAAACTAATTATATTCAATTTGGGACTAATAGACAAGAAAAAATAACACTACATATTGCATATAATGGTAATCAGATACAAGAAGTTGACAAAACCAAGTTTTTAGGTGTTACAATAGATAGAAATCTCGGATGGGAGCATCATATTGAAAATACAAGAGGCAAGTTACATCGATATGTTTATGTCCTTAAAAGGTTACGTAACTCATCTGCAATACAGACAACACTTGCAGCATATCATGGATATGTGGCTTCCTTACTCAAATATGGTATTTTAATATGGGGAAACTCTACTCATATACAAAGATTATTTGTAGCCCAGAAGAAGTGTGTACGCGCCATCTGCGGTAAAGGTCCTCGTGATTCGTGTGTGCCGTTATTTTAAAACCTTGGTATTCTCCCACTACCCTGTTTGTATATTCTTGAAGTAGCAACCTTTGTAAAATATAATATGGGCCTCTTTAAACGAACAGCGAATAGGCATAATCGAAATGTACGAGATCCAAATAAACTCATTCGTCATTCGTCCAAGTTGCGTTGTCTAGAGAGAACGTGTGTTGCTCTGTGATCGGAAACTCGTGATTTAATTTAATTTAAAAATTGTGATTGGTTGTTGCTTGTGATTTCCAATTCCTTGTCACTCGTGAGGCTTCCTTACGAGCAGACTCCTCCTCCTAGGCAGGCTTAGAAAAGGACATACTTATTTTTGAGTGCCGCTGCTGTGATTCGATCCGGAAACTGCGCGTTTGTGACTCAAGCTGCTTCCCCACTTCGCTACCGAACCAGTTGCCGAGCGCACCAAAATAAGCGACGACCTATCTACCGGCTGTGCTACAACGGACCACGCGTCACCGCTACGAACCGCTACGTGCATAGACATACGCTACGACACCGCGACAACAACGCTGCGGCTCACTCCGTACGTCTGACCTACTTTGAACCGGTTTGACTTTGTGGATTGGAACGCACATTCCTGCACATTTAATAAATAACGAGATATGCCCGTCGAAAGATCGCCGCCAAGACAAATAGCATCAGGTGCCCCTACAGATTCGCTATCAGAGCCTGTACTAGATAAAATCAATACAGACTTTGTCAACAACAAAAATAGGTCCAAACGTTTGAGAGAAAATACACCACCAGGGGTACAAGGTGACGATAAAAAGATGGATGAACAACATATCTCTCAGTTACTGGCCCGGCAGAATTCTGTTTTATCAGCATTGGCACAGGACATGTCCGAAATAAAAAAACAAAATGCAGATATCCAAAATTCTATGAGCTTCATAAATAGCCAATTTGAGGAACTGAAGATTGAAATAAAAGTGCTGAAGCAAGAACGTCAACAACACCTAACATATATCAAAATTCTCGAAGAAAAAGTACAAGACCTTCAGTTTATGTCTCGCTCATCTGGAGTCGAAATACGCAATATTCCTGTGGTGGACGGTGAAAGTCCCGATAGCCTGAAGAAAATATTGAACAGCATCGGAGAGACAGTTGGAATGATTATTGCGCAATCTGAACTCCGAGACATACATCGTCTCCCTGGTCCTTCAGCATCAGTGCGCCCAATTGTGGCAGAATTCTCTAGTGTCCAGCGAAAACAAGAGTTACTACAGGCAGCCCGAGAATTTAACAAAAACAAGAAGTCACCTCAAGATAAACTAAACACAGTGCAAATTGGATTACCGGGCAAGAATCAGCCGATATATATCTCGGAACAATTACCTGGGAGCCTAAAAAAGCTTTTCTACTCAGCTCGAAAGTTTTCCAAAGAAAATAATTATGATTTTTGCTGGGTATCCAATGGCAGAATTTTGTTACGTAAAAGGGAAGGAGATAAACAGATATTAATCACATCAGAAAAATCTCTACAGGATTTAGTTAAAAATAATATGTGACTGATTAAGTGTATTGTATTAGATGCTAATTTTTCTTACATTTTTAAGTCTCTAATGTTGTTCTCAGTATACATAAATATAAAAACTACATATTTCACTAACAACCCATGCCAACACACACTAAACATAACTTATACACAATACAAAAAAACACGCTCACTAAATATTAATCAATATACCAACAAGCTAACCCCTCAATACAGTATACTACCAACTATTCTTGATGTTTTGGGAATGGATATGTGTCGTATCAGCATGCCAGTGCATTATCTGCTATATCTTAATATTATAAATGGCTAACATAATTGATATAAATGATGATTTGGATTCTTTAAACATTGGTAATTCTTTCGAATGTCTTCCTGAAAATTGCATTAGCTACGTCAACAATAAAGATAAAAATGTTACAGTATTACATATGAATATTTGTAGTATAAATAAAAATTTCAATCAATTGACCATACTACTTAAACTAGTAAAAATAAAGGTGGATATAATAATACTCACAGAATGCTGGCTAAGTAAAGTGGTGAGATTGCCATATCTGGATGGTTACAATTCTTTTTTTCTCTAAGAACAACCTAAATCAGAATGATGGGGTTGTAATATATACCAAAGTTGGAATGAAATGCAAGGTGATTCAACCGACCTTCAAAGGTGCTTGCTGTCTTACGTGCACGGTGGAAAACAAATTAGATATTGTTGCCATATACAGATCACCATCATACAAAACTAAGCAAAATATAGACTACTTTTTAAATAGCCTGTCTGATGTTTACACTATGCTGTCTTCTTTCAGTAATATTGCATTAATGGGAGACATGAATATTGATATAAAATTAAATAATACATCTGACTATACTATAGACTATCTTATACGGAATGCATCCTATGGCCTCCTCCCCACCCATACTTACCCAACCAGGCTCGGAAACTGTTTAGATCACATTTTATTAAAATCGAAATTAGTAAATACTTCTTTTGTGATTCAGTCAGGACTTTCAGATCACCCCCCTATCATACTGGTATTAGATAATGTTGCACCATGTCGCAAAAATGTAAAATATGTATCGCGCACTGACCACCTAGCAGTAAAAAAGGACCTAGAAAATACTGATTTTGCTAATGTACTCGCTACTAATAATGTAAATGAAGCAACGGATATGTTTATCAATATTGTGACGTCAATTATAAAAAAGTACACCAAAATCATAAAAATTCCTAGAAAATCCCAAATAATTAAACCATGGATTACTCCGGGTCTGTTACGATGTATTAGAAATAGGGATCGTCTACACATAAAGTCCAAAAAATCGCCTGACAATGTAATATTTAAAATAACTTATAATAGATATCGCAACTACTGTAACCGCATCCTCAGACAGTTAAAAAAACTTCATGATGAAATTGCACTAAAAAAAGCAGGAAGCAACCAAAAAATGCTATGGAAGACCATTAAAAACATAACCAACTCTGGTAAAATAACCATTGCGCCTACGGAGTTACTGGACACTCTTGACAATCCGAGACATTCGATCAATAAAGTATGTAGCTTCTTTAGTAATATCGGCAAGGACCTTGCATCAAAAAATGTAAATAATAATCCTCACCTATTCCAGTCGGATAACCAACAGCTCTCTACTATTACACAATTTCCTAACTCTTCCCCAAATTCTTTTGCGATCTTGGATCTGACAGAAAGTGAAGTAGAATCACTAATTGTACATCTTCGTAGTGATTGTTCCGTTGGCTGGGATGGGGTTTCATCAACTTTTCTAAAAGAATCTCGTCACATTTTGGTTCCTCCGATTACACATATTTGCAATATATCCATAAAAAATGGAGTATTTCCGGATGCCTTCAAACTGGCTGTGGTGCATCCTATTTACAAGGGGGGGAACAGAGATTGTGTCGACAATTACAGGCCCATATCAATATTGCCAGCCTTATCAAAGATCCTGGAGAAAGCTCTTAATGTAAGACTGCGAAAATTTTTGGATAAACATAGTATAATTGCACCAAACCAATATGGATTTCGCTCGAGTATATCTACCGAAGATGCGATTATGGACCTATCTCAGCGTATCGCAAGGAATCTGGATGCAAGAACCAGGTGTTTAGGCATATTCCTAGATCTGTCTAAAGCATTTGACACAGTCTCTGTTCCCATACTGATTTCTAAGATGGAGCGTATTGGTATCCGGGGGGTTGCACTGGACATCTTTAAAAGCTATCTTACAGGGAGGAAACTACTTGTTAAAATCGGGAACTATCTAAGTGACACTGAAGAGGTGTCTTACGGTGTGCCACAAGGAAGTATACTCGGGCCAACCCTATTCTTAATATACATTAATGACCTTTGCACATTGTCACTTCCACATTGCAACCTTTTCATGTATGCTGATGACACAGTTGTATTAGTCAATGGGACTAACTGGAATTCCGTTTACAGAACGGCGGAGCAGTCTATGCGAAAAGTAGTTAATTGGCTTAATCTGAACCTACTTACATTAAATTTGAAAAAAACAAATTACGTGCCATTGGAAATAGTCTTATTATTAGAGCTCACAACTGTTCTCAATCCGACGAAAATAACTGCAATTGTGAGGTTATTACAAGAACCAATGCTGTCAAGTATCTAGGGATTAAGATCGATCAAAACTTAACTTGGAAAAACCAAATCGATGCAATTTCGAATAGAGTAGTAAGACTCATATACATTTTCAAAGCATTGAGAGATTCAGCTACAAATGAGATTTTAAAAATGACCTACATAGCGTTATGTCAGTCTATTCTGTCTTACTGTGTTACTGTTTGGGGAGGAGCAGCTAAGAGCTTTATGATTCAAGTTGAAAGAGCGCAAAGAGCTGTATTGAAGGTGATGCATAAAAAACCCTGTATATTTCCTACCTTTCAACTTTATAATCAATGTGAAGTTCTCACCATTCGACAACTTTATGTATTAAATACTGTACTTAGGAAGCACCGTAGCACACCACCTTCTGACCCAAATAGACGCAGGAACGATCCAGACAGAGTCCCACATAATACGGAATTTGCGAAACGCCAATTTTATGTCCTAAGCGTCCATATATACAAAGAAATAAATAAATCGCTTTTTATTATCGACTGCAATAGATATGAACTAAAGCGCAAATTACATAAATGGTTACTTACCCAAAACTATGATAATACAGAAAATATATTAAAGTACATAACATAAATAAACAGACACATACATACTTAACAATAGTTTATTATATAGTTACTATGAAACTCTACGCTTTGACACACGTCGTATGCGCACACACACACACACACACACACACACACACACACATCATATCCTTTTATTGATTGTCAAATATCATTTTTATTGTTATTTTTTTTTTAATTATTATTATTCTTATTTTTTTATAATCTTTTACGTATTCAACTTTGTTCTATCAAAGTAAATCACCCCTAAATCACCTGAGCACCACTACTTGTGTATTTTTTTATAACTACAATGTAACTGGATGAACACTGCTTCTTAAGATACAGGTTGACCTAGTTTAAGAAGCAGGGTTTAATGTCATGTGCAAATTATTTAAAATTCAATATCTGATTGTAACAAATTGTACTTTTCTCTTTGGTTTAATAAATTTATTATTATTATTATTATAAACTAGTTTATAATAGTACTCCACGATTGACAATGATCCAAAGGCAATGCTGTTCAATGTGTGTTAAAATATACAATGCTGTGCCAAAAGACATTAAAATATTGCCCAATGAATTGTTTAAACGTAAATTAGTGACATGGTTAAAACTAAATAATTTTCATAAGATTCAGGACATTTACAATATAAAAAAAATTATTAAGTTTTATATTAGTTTCATTATTCATTGTTATACTTGACTTAATTTATTTGAAATTGAAAATTTTAATTTAACTTAGGTATATTTATACTGTGACAAATTTTAAATGTTTATAGTAAATTTTATAAATATCATGTGTTTATAATTTGTAGCTTACCGTTTACTTTGTAAAATTTGCATGCCTATTATGGTAAAATATGAGGACATATCTTAACCTTAAGACCTGCATTGTATGTAATGACCATATTTTAAGCAAATAAATTTTCATTTTCATTTTCAAATTTTCATTTTCATTTTCACTAGGTTGCTTAGTCAACAAAACTGAACAACTATCACTAGGTTTTTTCTTCAGGAACTGAAAGAAATATTTGATTTTCTATACTAATCGTCTGAACGAGCTGGTAATTTTGTATGTGAAGATCATTTAACTTTTTAACTCTTGAAAAAAATTCCGTCTGATAGTTGTTTTGGTTTCGCTGACTGAGCAACGTCGTTCAGTTTGCGGGACGCTGTCCCTTACAGCCGGTATTATTACGCAAAAGGCAGAGTACTGTACACACAGTACTTTATATACATACATATAATCACTCCTTTATCCCTACTTGGATAGGCAGAGCGTAAACGATCTAAACAAAGGTCGTTCCGCCATATCTGACAAAGTTTTGAAGGTTATTTAAGATAGATCTGTAGGTATGTTGCTGTAGTGACATGTTGCCAATCGTCTAAATTGTAATATATTGAAACCGTCGAATCCTTTAGCTGGTTTCTACAGCATGCCCAGGTGATAATGCAGCTGGCACATTCTATGTTTTTCTCTCACTCCCAGGGAGTAATTTAAAAATTTAAATTATCGAGGCTTTGAAACGATCAAAACCATAGTCTAACTTAGGTTTATTATTTATTATCTTTATGAAATGTTAATCATCACTACATAGTATAAAACAAAGTCGCTTTCTCTGTCCCTATATCCCTATGTATGCATAAATCTTTAAAATTACGCAACGGATTTTGATGCGGTTTCCTTTAATGGATTGAGTGATTCAAGAAGAAGGTTAATATGTATAATACATGCATAATATAGTAGAGAAACACTGATAATTTCCGTGCGAAGCCGGGGCGGGTCGCTAGTATAGATAATAAATAATATAAAATGTTACTAAATTTTTTTTCGCCCCCGGCCAACATAGTACTCTATCCTTGAATATTATATTCCTTGGCATTGTGTAGTTTGTGACCTTTCCTAAGCCGGCAGTTACTTACGTAAAGGCCCGATCTCACCTGGGGTGATTTATTTGATACGTAGCTTATGGACTTCTGTAAGAAAAGATCTATCATCTATTCATATTTTTTTTATGTAGGTATATTTTTTTTCTGAAGTGAAATAAATCCTTTTTGGGTCGCAAAGTGTAAAAAGATATACGGGGTGTAAGGGACAGCGTCCCGCAAACTGATAGGGGTTGCTTAGTCTACAAAACTGAACAACGATCAATATTATTATTATTGGAAGTACAATTTTTCCATACAAATTATTTGGAAAGGTTTTTCTTTTTCACTTCCTGAAAAAAAAATTGTGTTGGTAGTTGTTCAGTTTTGTTCACTAAGCTGACCGACCCCCTATTAGTTTGCGGGACGCTGTCCCTTGATTATCTATCTATACAGGGTGAATGGTAAAGCTTCCCGCAATCAGATTAACGGAATAACTTTCACAAAAAAATCTTTTTGGAAAAAGTACCTATTGCTTTCCCCATACAAATTGTCTGATCAAAGTAGTAATTATGTTTGTATGGAAGAGCCGTTTCTTTTTTTTCATTTCCTGAAATAAGTTCCTGGTAAAGTTGTTTAGTTTTTTAACTGAGCAACCTTTTTAATTTGCATTCGCTGCATTTACACCAGGTATACATTTTGAAAATCATCACAGAAATGTAAGAAAGTGTCTTTTCTCTTGATTTCTACTTTTTTTTTTCTGTCGAGTGGGTATCGAGTCTATCAACCCGATGAACCCTGGTGTCAGAGTTTTAAAACCGCCTAGTAGCACAACTATCAGGCCTCTGACATGGTTTGAGTAACGACCACTATCAAAGACAGCGACCGGGACCGACGGCTTAACGTGCCCTCCGAAGCACGAAATCTTTTTCTTTTCGGACAATCAGGTGATTCAGTCCTAACCAAACTGGGGAAAAATTCACAAAGTGATAAATTCTCAATTATCAACTTTGTGTTTCCCCCCTGGGAATCGAACCCGGGACCTCCGGATCGGGAGTCCATGGCACTAGCCACTAGACCACAGAGGCAGTTAGTTAAGATTTCTACTGCAATTGTGGCAATAATTACGTAGTTCAATTCGGTAATTTTACCAACAGCCAAATATGAGCAATTAATTAAGTTTCAACAATAAATTGTTTTATTTTGTAAATAAAGTTTTTTTTAGTTTTACTGAGAGAATAAATAATATTACCAAAGTTTCCTCAAATCACTAATACCAGTTCAATATCCTCACGTCTGCTGAAACTTAGCAGTCGAACTTGCCAACTTGATGAATTAACGTCTAATTGCTGTAATTACAACGTGGTACAGTGGTCTGAGAATTGGGCTCGCAGTTCGAAGGTTGTGGGTTCGATTCCCATAGATAGAGGATCACAAGATTTTGTTAATGTCATTGCAGGCTGAATCACCTGATCTTCTTCTTAGCGAGTGGATTCTCGAGTCGAACGACCCGATGAACCCTGGTGTCAGAGTTTTGAAACCGTCTAATACCACAGCTATTAGACCTCTGACGTGGTTTGAGTAACGACCACTATCAAAGGCTTCCGGGACCGACGGCTTAACGTGCCCTCCGAAGCACGGAATCCTTTTTATTTTCGGACAATCAGGTGATTCAGATTCACCATCTCTTGAATCTTCTATGCTGGACTGGGAGCGAAAGAAAAACATAGAAGCCAGTGCCAGCTGCATTTCCTCCCGGACATGCTGTAAAAACCAGCTAAGGGATCCGAGGGTTTTAGTATATTGCAATTTAGGCGATGGGCTGACAACCTGTCACTACAGCAATATACCTACAAATCTATCCTAAACAGCCCTCAAATCTTTGTCACACGTGGCGGAACGACCTTTGTTCGTTTACGGTCTGCCCACCCCATTAGGAATAAATGCGTGATTATATGTATGCATGTATGTATGTAGGTGATTCAGCCTGCAATGTCTTAACCAAACTGGGGACACCTCAGTATTTGTAAGGAAAAATATTCCGTGCTTTGGAGAGGACGTTCGGAAACCGTCGGTTCTGGTCGCTGTTTCTGATCTTCTTCTTAGCCTTTTTCTACATTTTATTTGGTATAGGCCTCCTTTCTGTCATGCCAGTCGCTTCAATCCTGAGCCACCTGTATTCACATCGATCCAGCTTCTCTCTTGGTGTCATCACTCCATCGCATTTTAGGTCTTCCGGACGGGCGTGTCTCCCCATAGTCTCCACTCATCAACCGTCTTAAACTTATGTGTCTGATAGTGGTCGTTATGAAAACCATGTCTGACGACTATCTAGCCTATGAGTACAGTTTGAAAACTCTGAGGTTTCTGTATATTGTAATTTAGGTGATAGGCTGACAAACCGTCACTAGGACAGCAAAATACGTACAATTCTATCTTAAATAACCGTCAAAACTTTGTATGTCGTGGCGGAACGACCTTTGTTTAGGTCGTTTACGCTCTGTTTACCCCATTAGTGATAAAGGCGTGATTATATGTATCAGGGTTCATCGACTGGAATCTTATCTATCGATAAGAATATCGTCACGTCTGCAAAACTCACCAGACGAACTTAGCAACTTGATGAATTAGCGCCTAATTCGATGTGTTCGCGATCGGCGATTTGTTTCTAACTTGGCTCAACTTTACACGTTAAGTACCTGACAGCTCGCAAAATTTGGCGTGATTTATACACATTACATACATACATTTAATCACGCCTTTATCTCTTATGGGGTAGGCAGAGCGTAAATTACCTAAACAATGGTCGTTCCGCCACGTCTGACTAAGTTTTAAGGGTTCTTTAAGATGGATTTGTAGGTATATTGCTGTAGTGACAGGTTGTCAGCCTATCGCCTAAATTATAGTATACTGAAACCCTTGGATCGCTAAGCTGATTTTTACACCATGCCCGGGAGGAAATGCAGATGGCACATTCTATGTTTTTCTCTCGCTCCCAGTCCAGCGTGGAAATAATAATAATTACAGACTATATCTGATGATTTCTGTGTTTATAATAATGAGCCAAGGCATACAATCTATCTACTTCAACAAGCGACCAGTGTTTATTTAGCAGGCCACTGACATGGTTTTTGTAATAACCATTGACATAACAGCGACCCGGCTTGTGCCCGTGTGCTCCGAAGCACGGAATATTTTTTCTTCCAGACAACCAGTTGATTTCGCCTGCATTCTGCATTGTCCTAACGGAACTGGTTAAAATCTCACAAAGTGAAAAAAGATAAATGTCAACTTTAAGTTCCCCTACTGAAAATCGAACCCACGCCTTTCGGAACGGGAGCTAATGGCTCTGACCGCTACACCAAGGAGGCAGCTAAGATTGTGCCTGGGTTTAATTCCGACAGGTGTCTACTTGGGGCCCTTAAAAGGGCAAACCATTTTCTCTAGTACGAGTAAATCTGATTGGTACTAGTGTGTGGGATCCGGGCACACCATATAAATCAGTGTGAGTGATATACTGGGAGGTAAGTTATACAGGGTGTAAGAGAAAATTTCCAGAAAATTTTAGTTATCTGTCATAAATGTCATATCCTATTTATCACTACATAGTATAAAACAAAGTAGCTTTCTCTGTCCCTATATCCTTATGTATGCATAAATCTTTAAAACTGCGCAACGGATTTTGATGCGGTTTCTTTTAATAGATAGAGTGATTCAAGAGGAAGGTATACATATAAACATGCATATTATAGTAGAGAAACACTGATAATTAAAAAAAAAAAAATATTTTTTTAATTAACATAATTTTAAATCTGAAAATTTTACAAACTCAAACTCGCTGTCAGTCTCAAGTGTTGTTTATTAACACGGACCTCAGAGTGGTGGTGGTGTGATAATTTCCATAATTATATTGCGTGGCGCGATTCGCGAACGGAAGAAACGGAAAATAAGGGAGTTGTTTTTCATAATTTACACAGTATGCTAAGTCACAGCTGAAAACGTAGCAATGTGCTAGTAAGTACATTACGCCACCACCCAATAAATGCGTTATAAGGCGTGATTGTATGTATTTAAAAACTAACGACCACACTCATAGCGATCACACTTATAGCCCCCACTAGGATTCCCTGTATCGGTGTGCCATGGACATTCACCCACACACAGGCATTTAAATTCTTTATTCAAATGTCTGCCCGGCCGGGAATCAAACCCGAAATAATTGTTTTCAGGACCTCCCTCACACCCTGTATAACTACCGCTATATTGTTCAATTGCAATATGTAGGTAGTTGAATTGCTAAAAGGATATTCGTGTAATGTACCTATTTTCGGGGCTTAAGACTTATTAGGGAAATTCTACTGCTTTGTTTCTTACTTACATTAAACATTTGTTGAATACGATTTTACGGTTACATATTACAATGTCAGAAAACATAATGCCTTTACTTAAAATGCATGAGCCCAAAATACCCGAAATCGAAATACTTTATGTTCAAAATGACAAGTATGTAGAATACCAATGATTTAAAGTACCTTACGGTCGAATAACCGAAACCCAAAAATTAAATGTACTAAATACTTAACCCTAAAATATTTAACCATAAAAGACTAAACTTGAAGTTAGGGGGGGCTCGGGGGGCGCAGCCCCCCGCAATAAAAAATAAAAACATTCTACTCAGATCCGACTCAGTAGGTTAGGTTAGGTTAGAGTAGTGACCCTTTGGAGCGAACGAAGTGAGCGACCGAGCCGCAGGGTGTGAGATCGTTCTCTTCCATGTCCGCTTTTACGACGTCAAGCCAGAAACTGACAGAATTCTTAATATAAGTAAATCAAATATAATATCAACTATGACATTGACACATCATGTATTATTATTTTTTTCTTTTTGGTTTTGTAATTTAAGGATAATTGAAAATTTGATAAATTACACATTCGGAATTTTGAAAACTGAGATAATAATTATTAGTATTTAAAAATTCGGAATTGTACAGTAAGATGTACTGGATTAAGGTATTATGAATAATACGGTATTAAGATTTCGGGTATTTTGGGCCCATGCATTTTAAGTAAAGGCATTATGTTTTCTGACATTGTAATATGTAACCGATTTTACTCCAAGGATTTAACACTCTAAGACCATGAACTTGAATTCCTAAAAAACTAAGTTTGCGAAGAAAAATACCAACTAACCCGTATTTATAATCTGCACTTGAGATTGACAGTCAGTTTGAGTTCGTATCAGAAATGTAATTTTAGTACAAAATGACTTATCAAATCCATACTTAATATTGCTCTGAATCATGAGATAGATTTATAAATACGAGCCTCAGATTCTTTTTTCAATTCAATACACTAATATAAGTCCCATAGATTACTCAGAAAAAGCATTTTCAATCATGTAAATTGATAAGCCAATTAACACTTCAATTAATAAACCACAAAAATAAACCATCAAATTACAATAACTTTTAATAATAGGTAACAGGATTTTAAACTTTCCGAAAATAAATGTTTTAATCAATTTAATTCAGTCACTAGCATTTTTAAAATTAAAATTGGGTTTGCTCTTGACTCTAGACCTAGGTCAGGGATGACCGTGACAGAGTCGACGATGGAGCGAGCTCATCCAGAAGATGCCTGTTATAGCACTGGCAATCTAATGCACCGACGGAACACAGCATGCTGTTTGGCGCCAGACTCCGGCGAGAGGGAGGTCGCGAGTCAGGCGGCTCCTTGCGGAGCCTACCACCGTATTGTTAATAACTTTGACTTTACTTAAATGATTAATAAATTAAGCCACTAGCATTAATGGACAGTCAAATGTAGAATTGCTTTTATTATGTTCTAGTTTTCTGTCACGCGGGTGAATGAGTTTTTCCGTGGGAAAGATTTTTCCACTAGACAGCACGGTGACGGCACGGCAACGTCCAGATAACGTCCACCTTGTTCCAATCTGATCACACACACACGCGCGCATGCTTCGTACGAATACAAAACACATGCAGTTCGGCAGGCCGGCGACGCTACCGGTGGGAATCAATGCCGTGCTGTTGTCGTGCCAGCAAGTGGAAAAGCGTGCCATATAATTTCATTGATTGTCATAGATTATCACTTTCACGGTACCGTAGACGGTGCCGAGCCATTGCCATTGCTGTCGCCGTGCCGTCTAGTCGGAAAACGTCCATTTTTCCGAGGTACAAACATCCTATAACCGTCTTCTTTTCATCGAAATTCGTTCATCGTCCCCTTGAGCGTAATATTTACGATAATATCGACGACCCGCGCAGCCTAGTTGGCAGTGTACCTGGGTTCGATTCTCGGCCAGGGCAGACATTTGAATGATGAGTTTATATGTCTGTTTCTGGGTCTGGGTGTTCTTTGTGGTTGTTTCTGTGGATGTCCATGGCAACCCAATACAGGGAATCCTAGTGGGGGCTGTGAGTGAGATCGTGTTTTTATTTCAACAACAGACGCACAAACAGAGTTATTTTCGCTATTATTAGTATGGATAAGTCAGAAAATTTTAACAAAGTTCAAAAGCAACTTGCGAACAAAATTATTGGGAAAGTTTGTAGGTTTTGGCATTAAGGAAACACGAAAGTAATTCAAACAACACCCACGGTGTTTATCTTTTATGATAAAGTTTATTACAAATCATCACTACATAGTATAAAACAAAGTCGCTTTCTCTGTCCCTATATCCCTATGAATGCATAAATCTTTAAAACTACGCAACGGATTATGATGCGGTTTCTTTTAATGGATAGAGTAATTAAGGAGAAAGTTTATATGTATAATACACGCATAATATAGTAGAGAAACACTAATAATTTCCGTGTGAGCCGGGGCGGGTCGCTAATTAATAATAAAAAATCATATCTTCTGTATGCAACTGAATATTATTAGTCATAGAGTTATTTAATAATCTGAACTATTTAAAATCTTGCTTCCATGCTGGCCTGGGAGTGAGAGAAAAACATAGAATATGCCAGCTGCATTTCCACTTGAGCATGCTGTAAAAACCATATTGTAATTTAGGCGATGGGCTGACAACCTGTCACTACAGCAATATAAGTACAAATCTTTCTTGAATGGCCCTCAAGACTTTGTCAGACGTGGCGGAACGGCCTTTGTTTAGGTCATTTACGCTCTGCCTACCCCATTAGGGATAAAGGTGTGAATATATGTATGTATGTACTATTTAAAATACGGCATTTACAATATATATACATATAATAAATCTCTAGGAGGGTCGTGTCTGTACATTGAATATTTTTCCAAAAAGTAATTGCTGCATGCATTAAAATCAAATTAAATCAAATCAATCTTTATTTGCCAAAACACATGCACAATTTTTAAATACAGATCTGAAAAGATCAATGTTTAAGTTATTACCGATATAAAGACCAAATCGTTTTTTTTTTTAGAATTTTTGTCTGTCTGTATGTCTGTATGTTACCACATCACGCCAAAACTACATAACCGATTTCAATGGGACTTGTTTTTATTCAACTCAGTGTTACCCGGGTTGCAACTTAGGATACCTAAAATCACGCCACCTCACTTAAAGGGTAGGCAGGAAATTCGAATTTGGCTGTTTTTTACCCATTTCGATAAAACTTTTTATATTCGGCTGATTGTTATCTAGAAAAAACATAGGATATAAATAATCACACCACCTGAGTTGGGGGGGGGGTAGGTAGGAAATTTAATTTTGATTGTGTTATTACCCGATTTGATTGTTTTTTTTTTTAATTCGGCTGAATGTTACCTCACCTAAAACTTTATAGATATACGTAAAAAACCACGCCACCTGACTTAGGGAGTAGGCAGAAAATTGAATCCTGCTGTTTTAAAAATCTCATTAGAATACAGTAAGTCTCATTACGCACACAAGTATAGTGTTATACACGTGTTAGGCTTAGCTAACGCGATTCGTAATGACACTAATAAATAAGAGTAAAGAGATCAAAATGTTCATCGAGACGATGGACAACCCGACCCCGACCGCCTTTGACGCCGTAAATTTAGTTAGGTTTGGGTAATTTTACATACGTTAAGTTAAGGTCTAATAAAAATAACAAGTTAACATGAAAATAAACAAGTTTAAGTTTAAGTGTGTAACTTATACATGGGTGGGAATCGAACCAAATTCATCAAATTATAAAATATATCTTAAAAAATCAATAATCGGATAAATTAAGCATACAATTAATCATGACTTGTATATAGTTGATTGGTCTCCAAAGAAAAAATAATGATATAAAAAAATATTAACACAAATTCCTTTCATATTTTAGTTTGGTACTTTACGCATCATTTGACTGAGTTTTTTTAATCACCTGGTGTCCAGCCTAGGTTAGAAATAATCACGCAAACCATTCTAATAGTACCCCAGTTTGTATGGAAAACACGCAGTGTGGAACATACTGAAAACGCTTCTCCGCACGTAGGAGCGGGATATGCTAGCTTGCGCGCGGAATCGTGTTTTCCATACAAAAACAAAGATCAGACAATGCGAAACACGTTTCCGCCCGCGGATTAGCAGATCCCGCTCCTACGCGCAGAGAAGCGTTTTCAGTATGTTCGAGAATGCGTGTTTTCCATACAAACCGTGCGTACGAAGTCGTGTACAACTAGTACATCATAAGTTAACTTTTTGTATATTAAAAAAACGTGAGTTGTAAATAATCTTAAATATTCAATACGCAATGACAAATTCAACGAAAAATTGTATCATGATTTGTATTTAATAAAAAAAGAAATGGAAATAGAGAAACAACCGTTAGATAACATTCATATTTAAGTAGACAGGTACATAGAATACCTACTATAATGTACTATGCTCGCATAGGTGTAAGACTGTACTCTATCGAAATTATGTTAAATTTAAAACAAAAAATACATCGCTGTTAAACATCATAACCACCACGCTTACGGAGTCGCGGGCACAGCTAGTAACTTAATAAAATAATAACTGAACAAAAAAACAATAGCAATAACTTAATAACTTTATATTTCTGTAGCTCAGTTGGTAGAGTAATAGACCGGCTTTCCAGAAATTCAGGTTCGAGTCCTGCCCGAAACGAATTTTATTATTTTCTTTCTTTCTGATTATAACTGAATATTTGTTTAAGGATTTTTCGCTTTGTACACATTATTTTATTATTACGGGTTTAAGCACGGATTGATTTAGAAAGGTATTGAAATATAAAATATCTTTTCACTTTTCTTGCTCTGAAACTACTATTTTGTGCAGTGAGAAGGCTGCACAAAACTGAATTTTATGCACAAGGGCAAAAACCTATCAACTCATAAATGCATCTCTTCTAAGGCAAAACATATTAGGTCATACAGCAAAACACAATAAGAAGTTCATAAATAAAACTTTTTATTTTAAAATATTTACTTCTAATTATTTGCCTTTTGTATTTTTTATGACGTAAAACGATATTAAAATTTAATTTCAAGTAAGATAGTGTATTCGATTTTTATTACAAAAATATTTTAAATAATGTGTTCTTGGAGCATCCTTTACGCGCAGACTGACGGAACCGGTTCGAGTTGTTTACGCGATTTTTTGTATTGTTTGTCTATGTGTACATCTTGAATTATCTGTGTTAGTGTATTAATTGTAGCAAACATGATATTGTTAAAGAATATTATAACGTTGTAAATATGTTAGATTATATAGTACTTGCATATTTTTAGTTTGTATTATGTATTTATTTTAGGGAATTTAATGTAACGTTGAGCGAGGGCGTATGGTTTCAAGACAAACCTGACTATATAGGTTTTATGATACCATTTTATTAAATCACTGTAATGTTTGTGCATATTAATAAATAAAAAATAAAAAAATTATAGTGGACTGTATGTAGGTCTCCAGCCCAAGCCATTTAATGTCGAAAGATTTAAAAAGTTAAATGGCGGGAATGAATTGTTTAGTTTAGAGTATTTAGGTAGGATTTCCTCAATTTTCCTCGCAATCAAAATGAAAAGCAGAGTTTATAACTTGTGCACAAAGCTATCTTTGTCCTCCACTTAATTTCAGCCCTCGCCCTGCGGGCTAGAGCATCTCAAATTCTCGGGCGATTATGACTTGTTTTGTGCACTTTTCGTAGAATCTACTATTCCCCGACGTTTCGAATGTGTTCTTGGAAAGCCTGCCTTTATAGGTTGTGTTCATACGACACGATCTTTTTCTCTTACCACTGGAAACAATTTACCAGAAGTAAATCAAATGTTTCATGATAAGTACAAAAATAAACAATCTGATTTTCTTTCTCTTTGATACTTGTAGTGTATATTGGAATTACCTAAGTGATGGATTTGATTGAAGTGTTCGAACTTTTTTTTAAGGCTTATAGCCAAAACTTAAGTTAAAATTACGTACCGGTTACTACACCGGGAGTAAAAAAATATTTTGCCTAATTTTAAGGTGTGATTCTACCTATGAAACTGATAATTTTTCCCCAAGGAACATATTTTTTTTAAAATGGCCGTCCCATTAATATTGAATCGAGACTCTGACAACATTTATATGCGATGGGTAATATTTTATTTGTATTTCGACCTTGGGGAAAGTTGTTAAGTGATTATGTGTAGAATCACACCCTAAAATATGGTCAGCAATATTTTTTTTCTTCCATTCTGGACTGGGAGCGAAACAAGAACATAGAATGTGCTAGCCGCATTTCCTCCCGGGCAAGCTGTAAAAACCAGCTAAGGGATCGGAGGGTTTTAGTATATTGCAATTTAGGCGATGGGCTGACAACCTGTCACTACAGCAATATACCTACAAATCTATCCTAAATAACCCTCAAAAAGCGTGGTTGTATGTATGTATGTAATTTTTTTTACTCCCTGGTCAAGGTCTGCCAAAGAAATATGGAACGCAGCATACTCAGGGTCCGACTAATGGACCGATTTAGAAATATGACGCTGAAAACCCGGACACAAATTATTGATGTAGGTCAGAAAGCAGCATACCTCAAATGGGATTGGGCTGGACATGTGGTTAGGATGCCGGATATGCTTTGGACCAAAATAACAACCATTTATATATCTTCCATGCTGGACTGGGAACGAGAGAAAAACATAGAATGTGCCAGCTGCATTTCCACCCGGGCATGCTGTAAAAACCAGCTAAGGGAACCGAGGGTTTCAGTATATTGTAATTTAGGCGATGGGCTGACAACCTGTCACTACAGCAATATACCTACAAATCTATCTTAAATAACCCTCAAAACTTTGTCAGACGTGGCGGAACGACCTTTTGTTTAGGTCGTTTACGCTCTGCCTACCCCATTAGGGATAAAGGCGTGATTATATGTATGTAAAATAACAACCAAATGGGACGGACCCTACTAACGGATGACGGGCGCGAGGTCATCCCAAAAAGCTTGTCTCCAAGAAAAAAATATTGGCTCCATAATTCCCTAAGCGTTATGTACTAATAGTTTGGAATGAGCTGTTGATTAGGTACGTTAATAAAAAAAAACGTTGGAGAGACGAGATAGATGCCCACAACCACGACTGGACGGAGTTGGCCCAATACATACATACATATAATCACGCCTTTATCCCTAATGGGGTAGGCAGAGCGTTAACGACATATACGAAGGTCGTTTCGCCACGTCTGACAACATTTTGAGGGTTATTTAAGATAGATTTGTACGTATATTGCTATAGTGACAGGTTGTCAGCCCATTGCCTAAATTGCAATATACTGAAACCCTCGGATCCCTTAGCTGGTTTTTACAGCATGCCTGGGAGGAAATGCAGCTGGCACATTCTATGTTTTTCTTTCGCTCCCAGTCCAGCATGGAAGATAGTTGGCCCAATACCGGGATAAATGGAGGGAGGGGAGGTCTTTGCCCAGTCAGGCTGAAAATAATTATAATAAAATAGTTCTTCTTCGTCTACAGTACGGTTAACGATAAACTCAAAAACTGGTTATTATTAAATGAAAAATAGTCCTCCCAAGCGATTTTCGGTGACGGCGGCTAGTCACAAAGAGATTAACCATCTGCGCGGGACTTGTTTTTAGTGCCCAAGTGTTTGCGCTACACCCAGGTGCACTCTCTGTTCCTTCAATCTCTTATTCTGATGGGACAGATTGACTGACACGACCAAAGAGAAATCAAGCGCAGGACAGACTATTTACATGTCCATCCAACAGCATGGATCTTACTTTTCAGACAATCAGGTAATCAACCTACAATGTAATAACCAAACTAAAAACAATAACACAAAGTCGTTGTCCTCCGCCGGGAATCGAACTCGGGACCTCCCTCACCTCTCGACCCGGAGGTCGCGATTGATTGATTGATTGATTAAAACTTTTATTGACTGACACAAAACAGATACAGGAAATGGTACAGACAAGAGAAAAAGTTACAATAAATAACAATGAGGACAATATTACAACGAACATATCATTAACAAACGTACATACATACATATAACTACGCCTTTATATCTAATAGGGGTAGGCAGAGCGTAAACTACCTAAAAAAAGGTCGTTCCGCCACGTCTGACAATGTTTTGATGGTTATCTAAGATAGATTATTGTAGTGATAGGTTGTTAGCCTATCGCCTTAATTCCAATATAAATAAACTCTCGTATCCCTTAGCTGGTTTTTACAGCATGCCCGGGAGGAATTGCAGCTGGCACATTCTACGTTTTTCTGTCACTCCCAGTCCAGCATGGAAGAAATTAACAAACGTAACATGACAAAAAATCAAAACTATCTAAACATGTAACATACAAAAACAACAGAGCCAGTGTACCACACTGTCCACATTGTGTCAGTCAACTTGGCGCTGGCTTGGCATTATTACGTAACTTGCAACTGCCTCCGTGGTCTAGTGGCTAGTGCCATGGACTCCTGATCCGGAGGTCCTGGGTTCGATTCCCAGGGGGGAAACACAAAGTTGATATTTGAGAATTTATCACTTTGTGCATTTTTCCCCTGTTTGGTTAGGAAATTGCAGGCTAAATCACCTTTTGATTGTCCGAAAAAGAAAAAGATTTTCGTGCTTCGGAGGGCACGTTAAGCCGTCGGTCCCGGTCGCTGTCTTTGATAGTGGTCGTTACTCAAACCATGTCAGAGGCCTGATAGTTGTGCTACTGGCGGTTACAAAACTCTGACACAAGGGTTCATTGGGTCGATAGACTCGATACCCACTCGACAGAAGAAGAACCCGCCCCAGCTTTGCACGGTAATTATCAGTGTTTCTCTACTATATTATGCATGTATTATACATATAAACCTTCCTCTTGAATCACTCTATCCATTAAAAGAAACCGCATCAAAATTCGTTGCGTAGTTTTAAAGATTAATGCATACATAGGGATATAGGGACAGAGAAAGCGACTTTGTTTTATACTATGTAGTGATGTAATGATTCACGCGCGTTTTCCAAACCAGATAATTAGTTATTATCAATTTCAGTTGAGTCGATAAATTCAATGTTGATTTGGTAATTAGTCTACTATTTGTAATGTAAATCATTGTAATACTAATTGAACTATTATGATTAGCAACCATTTCAGTTCAACAATGCGCGAAATTCCAATGTGAGAAGCAAATGATCCGTATTTATAAACATCACTTGAGTCTGACAGCTAGTTCAAGTTTGGATCAGAAATGTTATTTTAGTACAATGCGACCTGACAATTTTTTTCTGAGACTCATATTTATATTTCTTCCATGCTGGCCTGGGAGCGATAAAAAATATAGAATGTGCCAGCTGCGTTTCCTCCCGAGCATGCTGTAAAAACCAGCTTAAGAATCCGAGGGTTTCCGTATATTGCAATTTAGTCGATGGGCTAACAACCCGTCACTACAGCAATGTACATACAAATCTATCTAAATAACCGTGGCGTAACGACCATTGTTTAGGTCGTTTATGCTCTGCCTACCCCATTAGGGATAAAGGCGTGATTATATGTATGTATGTATCTCAATATTGATAGAAATATTAAGTAAAGATTTGATAGTTCATTTCGTACTAAAATGGCATTTCTGACATTAACTCAAACTCGTCTCGTCAGTTTCAAGTGCTGTTTAAAAATATGGGCCTTAATATTGTTCTTAACTGCCTCCGTGGTCTAGTGGCTAGTGCCATGGACTCCTGATCCGGAGGTCCTGGGTTCGATTCCCAGGGAAACACAAAGTTGATATTTGAGAATTTATCACTTTGTGAATTTTTCCCCAGTTTGGTTAGGACATTGCAGGCTGAATCACCTGATTGTCCGAAAAAAGAAAAAGATTTCGTGCTTCGGAGGGCACGTTAAGCCGTCGGTCCCGGTCGCTGTCTTTGATAGTGGTCGTTACTCAAACCATGTCAGAGGCCTGATAGTTGTGCTACTAGGCGGTTTAAAAAAACTCTGACACCAGGGTTCATCGAGTCTATAGACTCGATACCCACTCGACAGAAGAAGAAGAAGAAGAATATTGTTCTTAATCTTGAGATCGCTTTATGAATACGAGCCTATTAACAAACAAGTTGCTAAAAGTGCTTATCCGGGTTCTTCCCTCCCTAGTGCTGAATTGGTCCATCGTAGCAAAAGCTATAAGGACTAAACTCCTCTGAGCTGTCCAAAGTCCATGGTAGCAAAAGCAATACCTACTAGAGTTAGTGTAAAGGCACTTTGGCCTTTGTGATGACTGTAAGAGAAAACGAGATGCATCGGTTCGTCGTTTATTGACTACTGTTTTGTCTTTATTTCGACTCATCAGATGCGGAAGTGTCCGCATTGTAGTTTGTTTGCAAGTGCAATGTATTACATACATACATATAATCACGCCTTTATCCCTAATGGGGTAGGCAGAGCGTTAACGACCTAAATAAAGGTCGTTCCGCCACGTGTGACAAAGTTTTGAGGGTTATTTAAGATAGATTTGTAAGTATCTAGCTGTAGTGACAGGTTGTCAGCCCATCGCCTAAATTACAATATACTGAAACCCTCGGATCCCTTAGCTGGTTTTTACATCATGCCCGGGAGGAAATGCAGCTGGCACATTCTATGTTTTTCTCTCGCTCCCAGGCCAGCATGGAAGATGTAAATGCAATGTATTAGTTTGTTCTAATGACTAGAAAGTAGACTTAATTCCAGATTCAACCAGCTAAACCTAAAATTGATATCTATTTGTCACTTCAGAATAAAAACATTTGAAAGGGACAGGAGATCTATTCTCTCCGGTTTTTGATTTATAGTCGGTGGTTTAATGCGTTATCTGTCATTTTTATCCGCCGTCATATGATATGGTGGATTACGCGCAAATGCACGTCAAAATCCAGCGGACAAAGTGTAAAACCATAGAGTATAAATCGCCTGTCCTTATTCAATCTTAAGATACTTTGATTATGTTTTGAAAGTGACCGATAGATTTTAATTTTAGTTTTATCCAGTGGTATCTACATCGAGCCTATTATAGCATCAACGACGCAAACCAAAAGATCGTTCCACCACGTATGACATGCCTTGAGATGACGCATTCTGTACTGTCTATTGCTATAGTGACATATGGCGCTTAAATCGATACGGGTGGTCTTAGAAGGCCGCTCCTCTGTTCATCAGGCAATTGATGCCGGGGTCCCTCAAGGATCGGTACTTTCCGCAACTCTATTTCTGCTGCATATCAACGATATGCTGACACCCGACACCTTTGGGTATGCAGACGACAGTACGGTTGTCGGTAGATATATTTTGTCCCGTGCAAAGTCCAGCAAGGAAGCTATTCAGTCTTGTCGAGAGTCCGTAGTAGATCATTTAAATTTAACACTTAAGGCAATCTCCGAATGGGGTGATGCCAACCTGGTGACGTTTAATGCATCTAAGACACAGGCCTGTCTATTCTCGACCAAATTGAGTCCCTTCAATCTTGCTCCCACTTTCCGAAATGTATCCGTTCCGATTTCCGATCACCTCGAGCTTCTTGGTATGAGCCTTACGTCGGACCTGAACTTTGGACGATATATAGAATCCTTGGCTTCGACTGCAGCCAAAAAACTTGGTATTCTCTCAAAAGTTAGGCGATACTTCACACCGGGACAGCTACTACAGCTCTACCAAGCTCAAGTCCGATCGTGTATGGAGTATTGCTGCCACCTTTGGGATGGATCTGCCAAATACCAACTGGCAACCTTGGATTCTATTGAAAAACGCGCCAAGAAGCTCATCGCCGACCCGTCACTGGTAGAGGAAAAGCTGCAGAGCCTCGAACATCGTCGCAAAGTAGCTTGCTTGTCTGTGTTCTACAGGATACATTTCGGAGAATGTGCAGCATCGCTTCATGACCTGATACCCCCCTCCCCATTCCATCTCCGGGGTACGAGACGCCGGTTGGGATTCCACCCTTATGTTGTCGACATTCCAAGTTTTCGCACAAAGCGGTACGCTTCTACATTTTTAATGCGAACGGCCGAGGTGTGGAACTCCCTGCCTGCGGATCTATTTCCGGAACGTTATAACCTGGGCCTTTTCAAGGCGAGAGTGAACAGGCATTTTCTAGGCAATCATGCTCCATCATAGTCTACATCATCACTTACCATCACGTGAGATGGCGGACAAATGATTGCCTATCAAATATAAAAAAAAAAAAAAAAAAAAAAACCTTTCGTCACAGGACATCCGTTTCCCATAACACAAATTCGAATAACCTCCTTTCTCATTAAATATACAATGCACTGTAACCATTATTGAGAACGTAATCTGATGGTTAATACTGTCTATTCACCAATCAATGAATCAGCAAGATACCTAAGCCCTTGAGGACCTCTCGAATCGTAACAATATTCTATCATACGATTGGATCAGTTCTGTTCATGAATAATGATTAGATTATTACAATGGTGAGCAAGTACAATCATCGAGACATTATCTTTTCAGGGATACACCCAAGTGACAAAGATTTTGTTTAATACACTTAACTTAGATCAAATTTCATATGTACGTTTATTCGGCGCTTTTTCCGTGCTTCGGAAGGCACGTTAAACCGTTGGTCCCGGTTAATATCGTTTAATACCGTAGATATTAGTCGTTAAGCCATATCAGAGGCCAGTGCTAAGCATTGGTGGCTTGAAAACTCTGACCTAATCTAGGATTGGGTCTGGTTTCCCTTCTAGGTTGCGGAGGTCAGATGGTAGTCGCTCTGTGTAAAAAAACCAGTACCCTCGTTCTCAATCCCCTAGATTAGGAAGCCGACCCCGTGAGATACGGGATAAGGCTAGGGAGATTACCCATAATATATTGATGAGTCATAGTTTTAGCCACGTGAAAATTACTTCTGTTGTTTTTTAATGTTAGTATTAACTTACAGCGAAAATACCTATTTACGTTGTTATTATGAATATAATTTTAGGAATTTTGTAATTTAATAAAATTTATTTGAAATATAATTTTTAATTTTAGTATTACACTGTACACTCTTACATATTTGAATTTAATTTTTGATTTTTTACTCTTGAACTGTTGGTAATTTCGAAGGAACGAAGACTTTTAAATTATAATTTGATTGTTAAATTTTATTGTAATCTTCAACTGTTATTTTATGTCATTTCAAACACAATTCAGACACGGCACTGCAGCAGTGCGACACTGCGCGACAAAATCTGTCAAAATGTATGAACATGACATTGCCGCGCCGTGAAGCGTCGTGAAACGCCGCGCCGCTCTGCTGTAGCTCCAGTGCAGTACCTGTCATACATTTTTCATACAAAGAATCATTTGTCGCGCAGTGTCGCGCCGCTCCGTTGCAACACTCAAAAATCATCTTACTTTTCAGACAATCAGGTGATCAGCCTGCGACGACCTAACCAAACTAGAAACAACAACACGAAGTCATTGTCCCCCGCCGAGAATCGAACCCGGGACCTCCGGGTCGAGCGCCCATGGCTCAGTCCGCTAGACCACCGAGGCAGTTTAAAAAGAAAACTATTGCAAATACCTAGGAACCAACACCGCTTTATCTTACTCAAGTTGTAGTCGACTGTACCTGCAAAGAGGTCACAGACCAGAAACCTATTATTCTGGATCAGGGTCTATACTCGCCTTCGATGTGAATGAAATATTTAGGCGGATCCAGGATTGTTTGTTCTAGTGGGGGCACAAATATGTCTGGAGGGGGGGGGCACAAGTATGTCTGGAGGGGGGGGGGGGCACAAGTGTGTACTGTACTTTTAAGCAAGTACTGTGATGGAACCTCTACGAACATTACAAAAAAAACACTTCTTGGGGGGGCGTGCCCCCCTAAATTCGCTTTAGGTTTATCGATACGCGGTGTTACGTTGTTGCCATGGAAGGACAGGGGAATGTTATCTATCTGACATGAATAGAACCTAACCTAACCTTACTTCCATGCTGGACTGGGAGCGAAAGAAAAACATAGAATATTCTAGCTGCCCTTCCTCTCAGGCATGCTGTAGAAGTCAGCAATATGGATTCGAGTGTCGCAGTGTTTTTAATTTAGGCGATGGGCTGACAACCCGTCACTATAGCGATACACATTACCATCTAAAATTGCCCTCAATATTCGTCAGACGTGGCGTAAATGCTTTCACTAAGCGTTTTACGCTCTGCCTACCCCGTAAGGGAAAAGGGCGGGAATTTATGTATGTATGTATGAAGAGAATGGTCATGATAGCTCCTGTACATATTTAGAAAGATCAGACTAAATACCCAAATATATTTTTAAGGAAACAGTAAATTAATCGTAGCAGATATTGCTATTGCTATAACTTAACTAAATCATCATCTCCCTAGCCTTATCCCGTATATCACGGGGACGGCTACCTAATCTAGGGGATTGAACGAGGGTACTTGTTTTTACAAAGAGCGACAGCCATCTGACCTCCGCAACCCAGAAGGGAAACCAGACCCAATTCTAGATTAGCTCAGAGTTTTCAAGCCGCCAATGCTAAGCACTGGCCTCTGACATGGCTTAACGACTAATATCTACGGTATTAAACGATATTAACCGAGACCAACGGCTTAACTTGGCTTCCGAAGCACGGAAAAAGCGCCGAATAAACGTACATATGAAATTCGAAAACCGAAAAACACATTGGTACGTGGTGGGATTCGAACCACGACCTCCCCGTACAGGAGGCAGCGCCCCTTTCCGCTACACCATCGGGCTCAATATGACATGTAAAGACTTATATTAGTTAAGTCGTAATTTTTGCAACTACGAATTGGTACCAATATAGCTCTTACTGAGTAATATAACCGTATATCAAAAGAAAGCTAGAAAATTCACCGATGATCCAATAATTCCGAAAGTGGATCGTGATATGACAAATAAAAGTTTTTGAGAAAAATTACGATCTTCAAGTAGAAAATTTATCTGCTCCCCGCACCGCATACGTTTTGAAACTTGAACCACCTTAATCATCTTGCCTACACGAAAAACTTCGTCATTTCCAGTCGATATCCGAAAAAACTTTAGGGAATTTCCTTCCAATAAGTTATAATAAGTAACTTACTGCCTTAAAGCTAAATCAAAATTACATTGGTGCAAGTTAAATTATGTAGTAATCTCCTGTCATTTTGCACAAAATTAAGGAACGGATATTAACTTACTGTACTGTGGTTCGAACGAACGAAAAGACTCTTTTAAAACAACGGATCAAGAAAATAATCGAAATAAAAGTCGCCATAAACTTGTTTCTCTGTCAATTTCTAATGTGAAGAAAAACAACCAATAAAGAACTCTTCAGAATAGTTTTATAGTACAGAAGTACCTTTTATGACCTTTTATTAGTCTGGATCAAAATAGTCTGACCTATATCCATTCTGAAACAGTTTTTCTCTTCATAACTGACAGGGTGAAAGGATAAAAAACCTCGTTGAAAAACACTGTCCTTGGCACCGAAGCCAACATTCTGACTGACAATAGTAAGCCTTACTTCAACCCAATTCTATAACGACCACGCTTTAAGTGAACGTGGCAAAAAAGGGAACTTCTTCTTCTGTCGAGTAGGTATCGAGTCTATCGACCCGATGAACCCTGGTGTCAGAGTTTTTAAAGCGCCTAGTAGCACAACTATCAGGCCTCTGACATGGTTTGAGTAACGAACACTATCAAAGAAAGCGACCGACGGCTTAACGTGCCCTCCGAAGCACGAAATCTTTTTCTTTTTCGGACAATCAGGTGATTCAGCCTGCAATGTCCTAACCAAACTGGGTAAAACATCACAAAGTGATAAATTCTCAAATATCAACTTTGTGTTTTCCCCCTGGGAATCGAACCCAGGACCTCCGGATCAGGAGTCCATGGCACTAGCTACTAGACCACGGAGGCAGTTAAGGGAACTAACACCGGACTTTAAGGTGGCGACAGGGCCTAAGTGGCGCCCAAGGTGGCGCCCCATCAGTAACAAAAACATAATTCACTAAAACGCAGTGAATCAAAAAACCGTTCCAACAGACTCAAGTAATAATAATTAAGTTTATTTTAGGCTTCCATTTATAAAGCCAACTCGAGATTTTGCTTTATACTGAAATTACGTTTCTGATACGAACTCAAACTAGCTAGCAATCTCGCGTGCTGTTTATCAATTCTCGATTTATAGTTCGTTATGGTAACCGGAAGAAAAATTGTGAATAACGGCCACCAACGCCAAATTTTCTTCCTGTTACGACAGCGAACTAAGAATCACTAATTTATAATGTTTTAAATTATCTTTGTAACTAGTAAGTGACTCTGTTGGACCGGATTTTCGATTTATTGTGTTTTTAGTGAGTTAAGATTTTTTACCGATCCCCATCAGTAAAAAAGACGTAACTTAGCCACCCGCCTCTTAGCTTCTATAGTCACCTTAAGATTTGCAAGTTCTCTTTACACTGCAGCGCCCTAGCCTACGTTCATTCAAAGCTTTGTCGTATAATATTTTTTCTTCTCGAGGCTGTAAGACGAGCGGCCTATCTTCTAGTACCAGTGACAGTGACAGCTCCTTGGAGTGTTTAATTTAGGTCTGCGGGCATGTCCTACGCTTATTTATTACGTAAGTTCAACTCTTCTTGGTATCTGTGGGATGTAGGTATATTTGTGACTAGAAAAGTAACAAAAATATACAAGGCCTTTTAAAAAAAAAATGAGCCCGGAAATGAAACTGTATATTTTCGAAAGGAAGATTAATTATTCTTTATTTTATTAGATATGGGTTTTCTCTTGACTCCAGTTGAGGTCAAGATCGACTGAGACAGAGTAGACGAGCTAACCCTGAAGATGCCTATTCACTCTAACTTTGAAGTGTTGGGGGGTATGCATTCGGAAATACATAGATACATACATAAATCACGCCTTTATCCCTTCGGAAATACAGACGTAGGTATTTATTATGCCACATTCGATTGTGACTAGGGATGTGAAAATGTAAAATTTCCGCGGTAAGATACAGTAAAAAACGAAATATACCGTAATTTATATAAATGACAGTAAAATACGCGTATTTTACGAAAATAATGTGAAGGAATCCAAAGGTTTCAGTATATTGTAATCTAGGCGATGGGCTGACAACCTGACACTGAGCATACTTTCAAATCTATCTTAAATAACCCTCAAAGCTTTGTCAGATATGGCGAAAGACCTTTGTTTAGGTCGTTTACGCTCTGCCTACCCAATTAGGGATAAAGGCGTGGCTTTATGTATGTGTATGTAAACAAGCAGACTCAAATTATTTCATTATTATTATTATTACCTATACAGCAGACCTGTTCTTGTGGATTTAATAATAACGGATTCCTCTTTAAAAATATCTTTTGCGTAATAAAATGTGATATATTCTGAACGCAATATTAATCTGTTTTGTGTATTTTTCATTACCAAAACCACTCCAAGGAAGCAAGATTGCGTTTTACTAAGAAATTGAAAAGGTAATAAGTATGAATATTTCTGAGAAAAAAGATTATTTTCTCAAATAAAAGCTAATAGACTTACTGGATTTCTAATATGTGGGTAATGTTTTGAATCATTTTGAATGATAACATAATAATAATAATCCTTTTGAGTACCATAAAAGGGGACCTTAAAATATTGGTATGAATGGTTGCGATGGCCATGCTGTTGCGAGAGTCGGATGGTGTAGTGGATAGGGCCGCTGCCTCCTGAGCGGGAGGTCGTGGTTCGAATCCCACCCACGTACCAATGTGTTTTTCGGTTTTTGATTTTCATATGTACGTTTATTCGGCGCTTTTTCCGTACTGCGGAAGGCACGTTAAGCCGTTGGCCCCGGTTAATATCGTTTAAGACCGTAGATATTAGTCGTTAAGCCATATCAGAGGCCAGTGCTAAGCATTGGTGGCTTGAAAACTCTGACCTAATTTAGGATTGGGTCTGGTTTCCCTTCTGGGTTGCGGAGGTCAGATGGCAGTCGCTCTGTGTAAAAACCAGTACCCTCGTTCAATCCCCTATAGTAGGTAGCCGACCCCGTGTGATACGGCATAAGGCTAGGGAGATGAGTTGCGACGGCCATGCCCTATTTGGTAATGAAAAAAACTGGTCCTCCGTCAGTAAAAAACATAATTGACTAAAAACGCAGTGAATCGAAAAACCAGTCAAACAGATATTTTGATAATTTAGAACCTTATATTTATCAATGCATAGTTCTTTGTAGTAACAGGAAGAAAAATTATATTCACGCTTTTATCACTAATGGGGTAAGAAGAGCGTAAACGACCTAAACAACGGTCGTTTGCCACGTCTAACTAAATTTTGAGGGTTATTTAAAATAGATTTGAATATTGCTGTAGTGACAGGTTGTCAGCCCATTGCCTAAATTACAATAAACTGAAAAACCCTCGGATCCCTTAGCTGGTTTTTACAGCATGCCCGGGAGGAAATGTACCTGGTACATTCTATGTTTTTCTCTCGTTCCCAGTCCAGCATAGAAGTATCTTTAGAGATTGTCAATATTCTGTAAAAAGGGTTGCCTAAAGACCTTAAGAAACGTAAGAAATTGTTTCATTGCCTGTAGGGTAGCCAGGGTAGGCCAGCATGGGAGGATGGGTCTATAGTATGCTCGTAAAGAAAAGCATTCTAAAGTTTTTCGGTTCCCGCCCAGCATGGAAGATTCTTCAATAATTTAGGTGCTATCCCTTCAGATGGGCTTTTTATTCCACAACGTAAAATAGACAATAAAAATATCCATTCCATTATATCCAGCACATTGACTTGCCCCTTAAAATCTAGCTGTCTTAAGGGGTTACATGCATAAAACATGGTTATAGCCCCGAGTTTCCTTTCTTCTTTGTTATGTAAATCCAAACCAGAGTGTTTCCTAAACGTGTCAACCCTTAAAAATCGTTTAGCTCTAGAGCTGGCGACAGAAATGACCTAAGCTGGTTTAAAGTTATTCTATGCTGGACTGGGAGCGAAAGAAAAACATAGAATGTGCCAGCTGCATTTCGTCCCGGGCATGCTGTAAAAACCAGCTAAGGGATCCGAGGGTTTCAGTATATTGTAATTTAGGCGAAGGGTTGACATACATACATGTTATCACTCTTGTATCCCTAATGGGGTAGGCAGAGCGTCATCGATCCAAACAAAGGTCGTTCCGCCATGTCTGATTTTTTTTTAGGGTTGTTTTAAGATAGTACTGTATATTCATTAAAATTTTATAAATAAACTAGCGACCTGCCCCGGCTTCGCACGGAAATTATCAGTGTTACTCTACTATATTATGCATGTATTATACATATAAACCTTCCTCTTGAATCACTCTATCCATTAAAAGAAACTGCATCAAAATCCGTTGCGTAGTTTGAAAGATTTATGCATACATAGGGATATAGGGACAGAGAAAGCGACTTTGTTTTATTCTATGTAGTGATATGCATACATAGGGATATAGGGACAGAGAAAGCGACTTTGTTTTATACTATGTAGTGATATGCATACATAGGGATATAGGGACAGAGAAAGCGACTTTGTTTTATTCTATGTAGTGATATGCATACATAGGGATATAGGGACAGAGAAAGCGACTTTGTTTTATACTATGTAGTGATATGCATACATAGGGATATAGGGACAGAGAAAGCGACTTTGTTTTATTCTATGTAGTGATATGCATACATAGGGATATAGGGACAGAGAAAGCGACTTTGTTTTATTCTATGTAGTGATATGCATACATAGGGATATAGGGACAGAGAAAGCGACTTTGTTTTATTCTATGTAGTGATATGCATACATAGGGATATAGGGACAGAGAAAGCGACTTTGTTTTATTCTATGTAGTGATATGCATACATAGGGATATAGGGACAGAGAAAGCGACTTTGTTTTATACTATGTAGTGATATGCATACATAGGGATATAGGGACAGAGAAAGCGACTTTGTTTTATTCTATGTAGTGATATGCATACATAGGGATATAGGGACAGAGAAAGCGACTTTGTTTTATACTATGTAGTGATATGCATACATAGGGATATAGGGACAGAGAAAGCGACTTTGTTTTATACTATGTAGTGATATGCATACATAGGGATATAGGGACAGAGAAAGCGACTTTGTTTTATTCTATGTAGTGATATGCATACATAGGGATATAGGGACAGAGAAAGCGACTTTGTTTTATACTATGTAGTGATATGCATACATAGGGATATAGGGACAGAGAAAGCGACTTTGTTTTATTCTATGTAGTGATATACCCTGGAGTCAAGTATATTACTTGCTCTTATTCTACATGGTCACGCATATTTATAACCCTCTTGACTATACGGAAACTCCTTCAATATGTTTAAGTATAATTTGGGAAGACGTAGGCTTGTTTTCTATCACTACATAGTATAAAACAAAGTCGCTTTCTCTGTCCCTATATCCCTATGTATGCTTAAATCTTTAAAACTACGCAACGGATTTTGATGCAATTTCTTTTTATTGATAGAGTGATTCAAGAGGAAGGTTTATATGTATAATACATGCATAATATAGTAGAGAAACACTGATAATTTCTGTGCGAAGCCGGGGCGGGTCACTAGTTTCATATAAAGCGATCTCAAGAATAAGAGCAATATTAAGTATGGATTTGACAGGCCATTTTGTACTAAAATGACATTTCTGATACGAACTCAAGCTCGCTGTCAATCATGAGAGCTAATGACAAGTTCGTTATTCCAAACGGTTGTTTTTCTTCACATCAGAAATTTTCAGAATGTGCCAGCTGCATTTCCTCCTGGGCATGCTGTGAAACCAGCTAAGGGATTTGAGGGTTACAGTATATTGTAGGCGATGGGCTGACAACCTGTCACTACAACAATATACCTACAAATCTATCTTAAATAACCCTTAAAACTGTCAGGCGTGGCGGAACGACCTTTGTTTAGGTCGTTAACGCTCTGCCCACCCTATTAGGTATAAAGGCGTGATTATATTTATGTATGTATAAAAATTTCAGAGAAACCAGTTTATGGTGACCTTCATTTAGATTGTTTTCTTGATTCCGTTGTTACGAACTTAAACTAGCTGTCACTCTTGAGAGCGGATTATAAATACCAGCCTAAGTACATTTCAGTATTTAAGGTATGACTTGGCTTTTATAGTATGCTTTCGGAAAGAAAAAAACAGTGTGGAAGAAACTTATTGTATTATTATACTGGAAATTGCCTCCGGCTGCTAATTTAGAGGTTATGGGTTGGTTTGCGAGGGTTCCTTATAATGGAATGGAATAAAATATTGGACTACAGTTACATTAGGAGCTGATTTTCAGTGTTTTAACAAAACAAAGTACCTAGTTACTCATTACGATTAGATTAGAGTTGCCCTGGCGCTGTACAATGCATACGTCCGTAGTAGACTCGAGTTCAATGCCATTGTTTGGGACCCAAAAGAGAGTAAATATGTAGTAATGCTTGAAAGAGTGCAGCGTAAGTTTGCTAGGTACTTGTACAAAAAGAAATACGGGTATTATCCATACTTATACCCCTGTCCTCGGGTCGGTTGGGATAGATTCCTTGGAGATCCGTCGCAAAATGCTTCTTGTATTTCATTATTATTTATTATTAAATAATAAAATTGATAACCCAGAAACTCTTGCTCGAATGAACCTTGTGGCTGTGCCACTAAGATTCTTGCACGGTGGAGCGCTCGGGCAGAGAGGGCGCCGGCCGCGGCCGCTGTTCGCTGTGGGGCAGGAGTTGCACACTCAGCAAGCTGAGCAGGCTCCTACAGCTAGGGTCATAAGTCTCCTCAACTGTATAATACAGTTACCAGAATCAGATTTGGATCTATTTTATGATAGTTATAGTGTTATTAATAAGAAAATGTACATATATTTAAATAAGATGTAGTTTACCTTGTAATTCGTTTTAGTTTTTAAATTAAGATATAAGCGCTTTGGTACTAACTGTAAGCTTATGTTGTGATTGAATAAATAAATAAATAAATAAATAAATGAAACGCCACTAAATTATACTAAATGATTTTTTGTATAAAAATGAAATAAATCAGGCTCAAAGTGTGCTTACCAAAACCTGCCTACGTGTTCTGCTAAACCACATGATCCGGCGCCCTTCAGCGTCATTCATCAATGTCATTTATGATTCATGATAACTACAATGCAAGGAAGAGGAAGGTTCCGTGCTTCGGAGGGCACGTTAAACCCTCTGGCCCGCGATCGTTATCTTCGAAGCAATCATCACATAAATTATTTTTTGAGGCCTATTAGTTGTGTTATAACTCTAACACAAAGGTTTATCGGGTCGTACATTATGTCGTACATTACTTCCATGCTGGACTGGGAGAGATAGAAAAACATAGAATGTTCCAGCTGCCCTTCCTCCCGGGCATGCTGTAGAAGACAGCAAAAGGGACTCGAGGGTTACAGTGTATTGTAATTTAGGCGATGGGCTGACAACCTGTCACTACGGCAATACACATTACAATCTAAAATTACCCTCAATTATTGTCAGACGCGGCGAAAGCGCCTTTTACGAGGCGTTTAACGCTCTGCCTACCCCGTAAGGGATAAAGGCGTGATTTTATGTATGTATGTACATTATGTCGAGTCGAAAAATCTACTTATTTCAGAGAAGTAAAGATTTATTCAATTTGCTCATACCTATGAAATTTTCCCATATTCAAATCTACGGAAAGTAAGGGACAGCGTCCCGCAAACTGATAGGGATTGCTCAGTCAACTCAAGAACTTTTGAAAAAAAAAATGGGTTTCCATAAAAATTGTCTGTTCGAGGTGGTCATTTTGTATGGGAAGGTCAATTTCTTTTTTCATCTCCTGAAAGAATTTCCCAATGGAAGTTGTTCTGTTTCGTTGACTGAGCAGCCCCTATCAGTTTGCGGGACGCCGTCCCTTACACTTGGTATATTATTGAAAATTACTGCGAGAAAATTGAATTTTAAAAATGGAATGTATGAATGAACGGTTAAACAAGCTTACTACCAAAACCTGCCTACATTTTCCGCTAAGCCACATGATCCGGCGCCCTTCAGCAGCATTCATCAATGTCGTTCAATGTCGTTGATTCATGATACAATGAAGAGGTTTAGCACCATTCAATAATACTGGCTAATTCACCTAATTATCCGGCTAGAATAAGAATTCGGTGCTTTGAAGGGCACCCGTAGACAGCCGTCTGGTCGGTGATAGTTGTTTTCGATATCAATCATTATACGAATTCATCTTTGAGGTCTATTCGTTCGTACAACTCTAATTCCAGGGTTTATCGGGTCATACTTATACATACATACATAACATCACGCATTTATCCCTTACGGGGTAGGCAGAGCGTCAAACTCCTTGTAAAAGGCGCTTTTGTCACGTTTGAGAAAATTGAGGGCAGTTTTAGATTGTTATGTGTATTGCTATAGTGACAGGTTGTCAGCCCATCGCCTAAATTACAATACACTGTAACCCTCAAGTCCCTTTTGCGGACTTCTACAGCATGCCCGGGAGGAAGGACAGTGGGAACATTCTATGTTTTTCTATCTCTCCCAGTTCAGCATAGAAGAAATATCATACTTATGTCGAATCGAAATAAAGATTTATTCTATTTGCTGATTCCAATGAAAGTTTGCCATGTTCAAAACCATTTTATTCAAAATTACTGTAATTTTTTTTAGTTAAAATATCTTCTTGAAATGCTGATAATCAGGCTTACTACAAAAACCTGCCTACATCTTCCGCTAAGCCACATGATCCGGCGCCCTTCAGCATAATTCATCAATGTCGTTCAATGTCATTGATTCATGATACAATGCGCGGAGGCTTCAAACCCATTCATAGATATAGTCCTCCATACAAATCACTAGTTTCCGCCTCGCCGAATTTCCTGCGTCTTGGAGGTTTTAAGGACGCAATTCCGCAGGGCTATGATGCGCACTATACCAGGAGTATTGGACACCGTCGCGCAAACTGATCGGGGTTGCTCAGGCAACGATACTGAACAACTTCCACCAAGAAATTCTTTCAGGAAGAAATTAAAATTGGCTTTTCCATACAAAAATGTCCACCTTGATCAGACAATTTGTATGGAAAAGCCAATTTTTGTTTTCTCTTCCTGAAAGATTTTCCTGGTAATAGTTGTTCAGTTTCGATTACTGAGCAACCCCTATTAGTTTGTGGAACGCTGTCCCTTACACCCCGTAGACTTCGATTTGTCTTCACGCATTGCTTACTTCACTATGATTAATGCCGGTAATTTTCCGTTGTGAAGTGCGCAACAAAAGACATAATCTGTAGAAAAAACGAAGTCTGCAGTGCGCATCATAACCCTGCTGGTTATAACCTGCTAAAGCTAAGACTAATATCTAACAATTACACAATTATCTGCAGAAAAACTCACAGTCTGCGCTGCGGTCCTGTTTTCGGAAACTTAGAAATAACCTGAACCTTTTTAAGGCGAGATATATTACTACATAGTATAAAACAAAGTCGCTTTCTCTGTCCCTATATCATAAGCATACATAGGCTTAGATCTTTTAAACTACGCAACGTATGTTGATGCGGTTTATTTTAATGGATAGAGTGATTCAAGAGGAAGGCTTACATGTATAATACATGCAGAATATAGTAGAGAATCACTGATGATTTCCGTGCGAAGCCGGGGTGGGTCGCTAGTTTTTTATAGAAGACAGGCGATTTATTAAATATTATCGATAGTGTTTGCCGAAAGTCTAAAATATTACGCGTTATTTTTCAATTTAATCCGCCATGAATTAAGCAGGCCTGGGAGCGAGAGAAAAACATAGAATGTGCCAAATGCATTTCCTCCTGGGCATGTTGTAAAAACCAGCTGAGGGATCAAAGGGTTCTAATTAAGGCGATGCGCTGACAACCTGTCACTACATCAAAATACTTACAAATGTATCTTTAATAACACTCAAAACTTTGTTACGCTCTTCCTACCCCAATAGGGACAAAGGCTTGATTATATATATGTATGTATGTATGAATTGATCCGTTCTAGTTGATCCGTTCAGTTGGTCGGAATGGAACACGGGGAATTAAGATTGCGGTCTAAATACAAATGAGTTAAATAGTTGAAAAAATAATAGAAAAAAAAGAAAATAGACGGAATAACCACAAAAAAAATCTCTTGTTCATTTTAATTTTTTTATTATGATAGTGACTGGTAGATTTTTAAAATTAACTTTAGCACGTCTAGAATTAGGCCCAACGGCCCAATATCAATGATGCATGATAAAATTGAGGGACTTAGGAGACTTTGTAGCTGTAGATAGGTAGTCCCTTTCAGCGCGAAGGTTTTCCCGCATTATGGGGAAGATCCTTGTGAGAGAAGGATTTTGGAGGTTTGCAAAGCTTACTTGAGCAAACATACTACTGGATCTTTTCAATTTTGCTACGTAGATAGATATACTAAAAAGTATTAGTGTAACGGCACTTTGACTTTTGTGATGACTGTGAGAGAAAGCGAAACGTATCGGCTCGTCGTTTGTTGACCACTGTTTCGTCTTCATATCGACTCATCAGATGCAGAAGTGTCAGCATTGCTTTGCTCTTGAGTTTGGATTGGAATGGAATCCAACTCTTTAGGAGCAGCCGTTAAGCATGATCTCCGCAGAGTGGCTAAGCTCACAAGAGCGAAGCACTTGCAAACTAAAAAGTATTATCCTTCTGAGAACGGATTTCGCAGGATACGTCGTGGTGGGTACAATTTATGGAACCTTATGTAGAGCTATTCTACCAAGCTGGAATGAGAGCTGCAAATCCTCCTGGGCATGCTGTAAAAACCTGCTAAGGCATCCGAGGGTTTCAGTATATTGCAATTTAGGCGATGGGCTGACCTGTCACTACAGAAATATACCTACAAATCTATCTTAAATTACCCTCAAAACTTTGTCAGACGTGGCGGAATGACCTTTGTGCTTAGGTCGTTTACGCTCTGCTAACCCTATTAGGGAAAAAGGCATTATTACACGGGGTGTAAGAGATAGCGTCCCGCACTGATAGGGGTTCATTGAAAATCAACAACTATCACCAGGAAATATATTAGGAAAAATAAAAAAAAATGCTTTTCCATACAAAGTGTCCGATTGAGGTGGTAATTTTGTATGGAAAAGTACACTTTTTTTCATCTCCTGAATAATTTCCTAGTGAATGTAATTCAGTATCATTGACGGAGCAACCCTTATCAGTTTGCAGGGCACTGTCCCTTATACCCTATATGTATGTATGTAGAGCCAGATTAGAAAAGTATCTGGCTAGCCATATCTTAGCTAGTTCACGTTTCATGAAAGTGATGTAAGGAATTATTGCACGGCATAAACAGTAGTAGATTCCACTTATGACGAGTAATAGATAGCAGATCAGTAATTCGTCTCTTGGGATGGGGCCGTTATAGCTCAGTCGGTTAAAGCGTTTGTCCGGTTTTCTAAAGACTTGGGTTCAAATCCCGTTGGCGGTGGAACTTTTGATTTGCTATTTTTTAATATTTTCAGAAATAAGCACTATTGTTTGTTGTGAATAAACAAATGAACAAATTTTATGTTTGTTAGGGTTTATTAAAAGGGTGTATTTGCATGAGAGGATAACGACCCTAATATTTTTAGATATAGCTCAATATCTATTTGATGTACCTATTTATGATATTTGAATAGGATCTCAAAGAAACTCAAGGGATTAGGAGTAGGTATTTATTTAGTAGTTGCTAAAATAGGGCTCGATTCTAAACTGGCCGGCTAAAACTAAAATTAAAATCTATTTATCACTTTCAGACCAAAAACATTGGAAAAGAAGAGGAGATCTATTCGCTCCGGTTTTTGATCTACAGTCGGTAGTTTTCTGCGTTATCTGTCAATGAAATGTTGGGTAAATTTGACAGAAATACTAAAGAAACGTAGAAAAGTGCGTCAAAAGCAAGCTAGTGGTCAAAGTGTAAAACCATAGAGTATATATAAATCGCCTGTCATTTTTCAATTTTATTATTTTGAAACTGACAGATCGGTTTTAATTTTTTGTTTTAGCCGGTTGAATCTAGAATAGAACCCATTAACGTAGTATTTAAGATTAAATTTGTAAAATATTCCTATCGATAAGTATTAAACCATGAAGGGTATCCAAGTAGGGTTGGGTACGTAATACGTATTTCTATCTGAAACCCTGGGGTATCTATACTGACTTTTACAGTAGGTCCAGCCGAGAAACATCTGGTGACATTCAATGTGTTTTTATCACTTTCAGTCCAGGGTCAAAGTCTTCCAATCTCATTACGTAGTATTATTTTTACAGCCTGCTATATCTGGTTGGAAATATACTGGGTGTAAGGGACAGCGTCCCGCAAACTGATAGAGGTAGCTCAGTCAACAAAACTGAACATCTGTCAACATGAAATTATTTAAGGAAAAAAATATTAACTTCCCCATACAAAATTACCACCTAGATCAGACAATTTTTATAAAAAAGCAAAATATTTTTTTCACTTCTTGAAAAAAAAAAACCTGGAGAAAGTATTTCAGTGTCGTTGACTGAGCAACCCCGATCAGTTTACGGGACGCTATCCCTTACACTCCGTATGACTTATCTATATCTGGTTGGCAATAAAGGGTCCTAAATGGAGCGTATGGATATAGGTCGAGTAAGGGTTACACTTTATGCGGAGTGTTATTTATAGAATCCTTTAATGGAAAATGCCACTTTGAGTTTTTGTAATTTTGGAACATACTAATACTCGAATATTATTTCTTTTGTGCCGGATTTAGAACATAGAATGAACAAACTAATTTTCGTACAGTCCCTTTGGGGTGATGCCTCGCTTTTATCACATAATATTTTGGCTTTATTATTGTTAAAAGCTGACTTAGATATTATTATTAAAAATAATATAACCCATATTCAAAATTACATTAAATTCTAAGCATACCTACCGAAATAGATTTAACACTACATCAGGTTGAATTCATTAGTTAATAGGACCGAGTTTTTTTTTTAATTAAGTAAAAATATGCGTTCTAAAAGCAAAATTACAGATGTAGGCGATGGAAGGATGAGCTCGATGCCTTCCTCAAAAATTGGCCGCAAGAAGCACAGAATAGGCAGTCGTGGAGCGACCGGAGGGAGGCCTTTGCCCAGCAGTGGGACACTAACATCTAAATAAGATAAGGCCTAAAGACGGCAAGGGACTGGGCTGGACATGTTAGTCGTCTGCATCCGGAGCGGTGGGCCTAAGTTGTCACCCCTTGGGCCCCCCCAGAAGGTCAACGTCAAAGGGGTAGACCTTGTAAAAGATGGCGGAACGACCTCGATGCCGATTGCGAGGATTGGTGGGAGATTGCTCATGATCATGAGAGGTGGAAAAACGATGGGGAGGCCTTTGCCCAGCAGTGGGACAAAATAGGCTAATAATAATCACTACATTGTATAAAACAAAGTCGCTTTCTCTGTCCCTATATCCCTATGTATGCATAAATCTTGAAAACTACGCAACGGATTTTGATGCGATTTCTTTTAATGGATAGAGTGATTCAAGAGAAAGGTTTATAATGTAGTAGATAATGTAGTAAATACATGCATAATATAGTAGAAAAAACACTGATTATTTCCTTGCGAAGCCGGGGCGGGTCGCTAGTAATAATAATAAAGGGAAAATATTAAAAAAAAAAATTATCAATCTGTTTTCAGTTTTTTTATGTCTGTATTAATAACTGAGATATTAAGGCTCAAAGTGAGCTCATCCCTGTGGTTCTTCTGCACGAAGATAATAGCAAAGATGAGCGGTCGGCAATCGCCCGCAGTGACGTCACGCTGCCGGCTTAACGTGCCTTCCGAAAAGCGGAATCATTTTTCTTATTAATATCAGTTGATGCAGCCTACAATATCCTACGTAACTGAATAAAACTCACATAATGGTAAATTTACAAATATAAACTTTTGCTAAGGGATCCGCGGGTTTTAGTATAACAGGTTTAAGACAACCTGTCACTATAGAAAAATACCTACAAATCTATCTTAAATAACCCTCAAAACTTTGTCAGACGTGGCAGAACGAACTTTAGGTCGTCTACCCCATTAGGGATAAAGGCGTGAATATATGTATGTATGTATGTATATCAACTTCTCGCTGGATCACTGGTTCACTCCCTAGAGCTTGATTCTGGATACTACTGGCTAAAACTAAAATTAAAATCTTTCTGTCACTTTCAAAGAGACTTCAGAGCCCGATGGTGTAGTGGATAGGGCCGCTGTTTCCTGAGCGGGAGGTCTTGGTTCGAATCCCACCTCGTACCACTGTGTTTTTTGGTTTTCGAATTTCAAATGTAGTTTTATTCAGCGCTTTTTCCGTGCTTCGGAAGGCACGTTAAGCCGTTGGTCCCGGTTAATATCGTTTAATACCGTAGATATTAGGTGTTATGCCATGTCAGAGACCAGTGCTAAGCATTGGCGGCTTGAAAATTCTGACCTAATCTAGGATTGGGTCTGGTTTCCCTTCTGGGTTGCGGAGGTCAGATGGCAGTCGCTCTGTGTAAAAAATCCCCTAGATTAGCTGACCTCGTGAGATACGGGATAAGGCTAGGGAGATGATGGCTTTGCACTTTGTCTGCTAGTGTTTGACGCGCTTTTACACGTTTCCCTAGAATTTCTGTCAACTTTATCCGCTTTATCATATAACGGCGGATAAAAATGACAGATAATGCATAAAACCACCGACTTGAAATAAAAAACCGGAGAGATTAGATCTCCTGTCCATTTCCAATGTTTTTAGTCTGAAAATGACAAATAGATTTTAAATTTAGTTTTATCCGGAAAATCTAGAATCGAGCCCAGTATTAGCATTTATCGAGCTTTACTTCTGTCGAGTGGGTATCGAGTCTATGGACCCGATGAACCCTGTTGTCAGAGTTTTTAAACCGCCTAGTAGCACAACTATCAGGCCTCTGACATGGTTTTGTATAACGACCACTATCAAAGATAGCGACCGGGACCGACGGCTAAACGTGCCCTCCGAAGCACAAAATCTTTTTCTTTTCGGATAATCAGGTGATTCAGCCTGCAATGTCCTACCCAAACTGGGGAAAAATTCACAAAGTGTTAAATTCTCAAATATCAACTTTGTGTTTTCCCCCCTGGGAATCGAACCCAGGACCTCCGGATCGGGAGTTCATGGCACTAGCCACTAGACCACGGAGGCAGTTACTAAAAACTACATATACATTATCTGAACACTAATATTAGGTATGTTATAACGTGATATTCGAACCTATGAGTGTTGTCAATTATCAAATTCAATTTAAACTATAATTAAGTCTGGCAAATCAATTAATCCTTTTCGATATCGTGAAATGTAAACTCCCAGATTGAGAAGTTCAAGGTTATACCTAATATGTATTATGTAATGTGACAATATATGGGGTGAAAGGGACAGCGTCCCGCAAACTTATAGGGGTTGCTCAGACAACGAAACTGATCAACTATCAGCAGGATAGTTTTTCAGGAAGTGAAAAAATTAATTACTTTTCCATTCAAATTGTCTGATCGAGGTGGTCATTTTGTATGGGGAGGTCAATTTCTGTTTTCATCTCCTGTAAGAATTTCCCGGTGAAAGTTGTTCAGTTTCGTTGACTGGGCAACCCCTGTCAGTTTGCGCCCCGCTGTCCCTTACACCTGGTATATTAAAAAGGTAAATGTTCGTTTATGTAAATTTATAGAATAATACATACATACATATAATCACGCCTTTATCCCTAATCGGGAAGGCAGAGCGTAAACGACGTAAACAAAGGTCGTTCCGCCACGTCTGACAAAGTATTGTGGGTTATTTCAGATAAAGAAATAAAATAAAAATAAATAAATAAATCGTTTATTCATTTTGGCAGTACAGTTTTACAACTTAAACAAATTCAGCCAAACTATACAATAGTTTGTTGGCAGAAGTGGCTCCCCATAACAATACAAACTGTTTTTTTCTATATTAAATAAAATGTATCACATACTGTTGTTTTTCAAATTTAAGAAACATGTATAGTACATATATTTAAAGTTAGAAGTCGAAAATAACATTATTATTAAATTGTGTTAATAAATGATCTCTAACCTTTTTCTTAAATACCTGTTTACTTTCACACTTTTTAATCTCATTTGGTATGTTATTGAACACTGTAGGAACAAGATATTTTGTGGTGCGCACCATAATAGTTATCAGTTTTAGGTACATATAATGTGCCTTCCTCTGTATTCCTAAGTATACGCGAATAGGTTTGTGCTGTTGCTGTAGTGACAGGTTGTCAGCCTATCGCCTACATTGCAATAAACAGAAACCCTTGGATCCCATAGCTGGTTTTTACAACATGCCCAGGAGGAAATGCGGCTGGCACATTCTATGTTTTTCTCTCGCTCCCAGCCCAGCATGGAAATAAGTATACAATAATAAAACACAACAGGCATCTTCTGGGTGAGCTCGCACCATCGTCGACTCCGTCTCAGTCGTTCCCGACCTAGACTGGAGTCAAGAGCAAACCCATTTTTAATAAAAAAAAAAAACATACATAAACAGAAACTTGTTCCATGCTGGACTGGAACCAACCTACCTCTACCTTACTTAACCAATTTATTCAGTTCCTTTTTAACTTCAGGACAGTCGCCGAACAACTTTTGCCATTCGAATGTCATTTTATTACATAAAAAAGGAGACAAAAGCGATATTAATAATTATCGACCCATCAGTTTAGTTTATAAAACCTTCAAACCTTACCAAAACCAAGATAAGGAGTCATAGAGGGAACGGAGAGAGGCTTTTGCTCATCAGTGGACACTTACGGCTATGTAAGATTATTTATTTACTGGGTACCTACATTACTAAATGTAGTGTATGTATCGAGTCTCGAGCGCAGACGGCACTAGTTGAGGGCGCGTCAGTCGGCGATAGCTGTCAGGCGGAACGATCATCGGAGTGTTGTCTGTGTTGGCGAGCCTTGTGTTTGGACAATATACTGCGACGTTACATGTGACGACGAGGTGAAAAGTAAGTCCTAAATGCATATATTATAGTAAAAGTTTAAATATCAGAAAAACAAGAAAGGAAAATACATATACAGAGGTTATATTTTTTCGAGTGAAAAGTACCTGCTGTCACGACGTTCAAACTATGCAACAGTTAATTTGTAAACAAAGTTATGTTATCAGTATCAGCGTAGATTGAACCCTGTCAGAAAAAAAAAAAATTCCGTTAAATGTGGCCGTAAATAACCGTAATACAGTTACGCAGTTGTGGTAAACTAATGTAAACAATGTGTGAAGTTAGCAGAAAAAGATAGCCGAACAGGCATAGGCCGACCAAATTGAGGAGGTCGTTAAAGTTTAATATTTTTGCTAATATTACCAAGAAAGTAAAGTACCTATGTTAATAGGTTACTAGTTAATTTCAAATAGGATACAAAAGATTTATAAATACACATATTGCATAGACAGATGATTGCTTTTCTGTTGTCATATGCATATGTTATAAAATATTGGTGTGTGTCTAAAAGAAACGCACTTATTTGTCACGGACCTACATGGTAAAAGTATAATTGTATGCATGTACTAGCTACTAAGCAGTACAGCTAAGCAACAAAATATGTTGATCATTAAATTGAAAGCTTTAAGTTTACAATCAAGTAACTGAACATTTAATTGTTATTCAGCAGTTTAAGTATGTATTGTAGGCATACTTGATTAAAAATAGACAAGGGTCTTAGCTAAAAAAACATTAAATTGTTGTTGTTTACAAATATGTAACAAATTATGTTGTGGGCATAAAAGCACGAAATGTGTTGCAATTAGCAGACCAGATCTGAACATTTAATTGTTTAGCCCAAAATAAATAATTATTTACCGCAATTGCGTTACGTATAGCCTAAAGAGACTAAAGTCTGATAGGTATACTAAGCACATAATGATGTGTCGCATCCCAAGTTGTAATTTACAACGAACAGATGTAATTTGAGTATTTCATTGGATGTTTAAAAAAATTACTAACTTACCGTTATCGGGTAATAACCGATATAAACAGATGAAAGTCTAATAACTATATTAAGCAGATTGAGAATCTGAAACATTAAATTGGTTTGTTGCAGGACGTGCCATACATTGCAGTATGTCGTCAAGCTCATCAGCATTTTTGACGTTGGATAAGTTTGACTGCCAAGGAGACCCTACATCGGTAGGAGTAAGATGGGAGCGCTGGAAAAGGGCTTTATTTATATATCTTGATGCTTCCAGCATTGTCAAAGAAGATAAAAAGAGAGCGTGTTTGCTGCATTTCGGTGGACTCGAATTGCAGGAGATCTTTTATAACATCCCGGGAGCTTATGTATCTTCTGAGGGATCGGATAGTGTATTTACTACAGCTATATCCAAGCTTGATGACTACTTCGCTCCGAAGCAGAGTAAAGTATACGAGAGACATATGTTTCGCTTATTAAAACAAGAAGCGGACGAAAAATTCGATAGATTTTTAGTCAGACTCCGAAATCAAGCTGATAAGTGTCAGTTTTCGGCTAAAGATGATCACATTATCGATGAAATTGCAGAAAAGGGCTCTTCGATTGAGCTCAGGAAGAAAATACTTAAAATAGGTGATCAGATTACCTTGGACCAAATTATTACAGAGGCTAACACTCTAGAAGCTGTTAATAAGCAGTTGGAACATTTTGAATCTACCAAAAAAGATGAAAGTGTAAATAAAATTGACGAAAAATCAAAATCGAAGTTTAAAGGTAATAAATTCGAAAAGGTTGGCTGCGGCAGGTGTGGAAATAGAAGACACAATTCTTATGACACCAACTGCCCTGCTCGAGACAAAGAGTGTCTTAAATGTGGGCTAAAAGGTCATTTTCGACAATTTTGTAGGACAAAAGCTTTTAAAAGAAAAAATCAAGAGGAGAAAGAGGAAAACACTAAATCGAAGAAGGTTCGGAAGGAAACCGTTAACCAAATCAGCGAGATGAAAGAACCTGAAAATGAAAATCAGTTATACGACACACATTATGTTTTTCACTTCGATGATGACGAAGAGTTTGATTGCCGGATTGGAGGAGTAAATACAAAACTATTGGTTGATTCGGGATGTATAAAGAATTTAATAACAGAAGAGACATGGAACAAATTAAGAAGTAATAAAGTAAAAGTATTCAACCAACTTCCAAATCCTGACGTCAATTTTGTGCCATATGGAAGTGACACCCCACTCAAGGTTAAAGGCTCTTTCCAAGCACTTCTGGAAATAGGAAACAAATCGAAAAATACCACCTTTTATGTAATAGCAAATGGTACAAGAAATTTGCTAGGGAAGATAACCGCCAAGGCACTCGGGATTCTCAAAATTGGATTAGACTTGGACGTAAATAACGTGGACTCCGGCATATTTCCTAAATTTAAAAACGTTTTTCGGTTGACTTACCAATAGACGAATTAATTCCGCCCGTTTCCCAGCCTTACAGGTATCCATATGACACATAATTTATAATAAATAAAATATCTTTATATACTTAAATAAATACTATATTCCATTATCACATATAATTAGTTAATATTAATTAGTATATATTGTTATTACGAATGGAAAATGGTGATCAATACAACTTAATAACAGGGTTATGTTATCTCTAGAAGAATACGCACTTAAGTTTATTTAATTTGTGGTTGTGAGGAATATAATTAATGATATAATATTATGTTATTAATATTTTTCTTAAATATTATTAGTAAAAGTTAAAAACTAATTAAATTGCAAAAAATAAAAGAAATACATTTACATTCGAATAAATACATAAAATAATGTGTTTGTTTCTTTTGTAGGCGAATCCCTATACCCCTCGAAGACAAAATAAATTCAAAAATTGAAGAACTAGTCAAGCGTGATATTATAGAGGAAGTCAAAGGCTCTTCGAGATGGGTATCACCAATAGTCCCTGCTATCAAAGACAATGGTGAAATACGTCTTTGTGTTGACATGCGCCGCGCAAATAACGCAATAGTACGCGAAAACCACCCTTTGCCAACGATGGACAAGTTGTTGCCAAAGATCCGTGAAGCAAAATATTTTACAAAACTCGATATCAAAGACGCATTTCATCAGATTGAAATACACCCGGATTCGCGATATATCACCACCTTTATTACACAAAAGGGGTTGTTCAGGTACAAGAGATTGATGTTTGGGATTTCATGTGCTCCTGAAATATTCCAAAAAACTTTGGAGCGCATGTTGCTAGGATGTGAAGGAGTAATTAATTATATAGATGACATCCTAGTTTATGGAAAAGACCTTAAAGAGCATGACGAAAGGCTACAGAAAGTCATGACGGTACTGAATAATAACAACGTGGTTTTGAGAAAAGAAAAGTGCCTGTTCAGACAACAATCAATAAATTTTTTGGGACATGAGCTTTCGGAACACGGTGTACGACCACTGCAAAAATACATCTCTACTATTCAAAAATTTAGACCTCCAATCACGATTGGCGAATTGCAGAGTTTTTTGGGGTTGGTCAACTTCGTAAGCAAGTGGATACCCGACCTGGCAACGAAAACAGATCCCCTCAGAGAACTTTTGCGTAACAAAAAGGAAGAAGGATCGAGTATAAAGGATTTATGGGGACCAAATCAACAGCATGCGTTTGAAGCACTAAAGACGAACTTAACAAACATATCTACTCTGGGATATTACGATGTCAAGGATCGAACTGTTGTTGTTGCAGACGCTAGTCCAGTTGGACTTGGGGGTGTTCTCATTCAATTTGGTGAGAAAGGTCCAAGGATCATTGCGTTTGGTCATAAAACCTTGACAGACTGCGAACGCAGATATTGCCAAACGGAGAAGGAGGCTCTCGCCCTTGTTTGGGCAGTCGAACATTTCCACGTATTCTTATTTGGCAAAGAGTTCGAACTCGTTACGGACCATAAACCCCTTGAAGTTATTTTTGGGCCTAAATCAAAGCCATGTGCACGAATTGAAAGATGGATATTACGCCTGCAATCATACAAATATAAAGTCGTGTACCAACCTGGAAAGAGTAACATCGCGGATCCACTGTCAAGATTATGTCAAATCCCCAAAACATTGCCACCAATGCGGGACACATTCATCCACCAGATTGTGGAATTTACTCGGCCTGTCGCAGTTTCTTTAAACGAGATCTCGCAATGTTCACTTGATGACAATGAAATACAAAAGGTAAAAGAAGGCCTATACAACAAAAAATGGGACGATGACGTTAAATTATACAAGATATTTGAGTCCGAGCTTTGTTTCTATGAGGGAATTTTGCTAAGAGGTACCAGAATTGTGATTCCTTCCAAACTACGTACCCGTGTTTTGCATGCCGCACACGAAGGTCATCCAGGTATTGTAGCAATGAAGGCAAGATTGCGGACAAAAGTATGGTGGCCGAAATTTGACAGAGATGCGGAAAACCTAGTAAAATCCTGCAGGGGTTGTAATCTGGTTAGAGCTCCTAATCCGCCTAACCCCTTAAAACGTAGGGAATTGCCGCGGGAACCATGGGTCGATATTGCAATCGATTTGATGGGTCCACTGCCTACTGGAGATAACTTATTAGTGGCTGTTGATTATTTCAGCAGATATAAGGAGATAAAAATTTGTAGAAAGACTACGAGTGCAGATATAATTTTGTTACTGAGCGACATATTTTGTCGTTTGGGTAATCCTGCATCAATAACCGCTGACAATGGCAGGCAGTTTTGTAGTGACGAGTTCAAAGCGTTCTGCAGGGAGAGGAATATTACTCTCTTTAGTACTATTCCATACTGGCCCCAACAGAACGGCGAAGTTGAACGCCAGAACAGGGACATATTAAAACGATTAAAAATTTCTCAAGCAGAAAAAAAGAACTGGAAGGAAAGTTTGCAAGAATACTTGTCTATGTACAATAGCACTCCTCACAGTGTAACTGGCAAAACTCCATCAGAGCTGTTTTTTAATAGGAAATTCAGAGATAAAATTCCTATGATTAATGACTGCGAACAAAATCCTGGACTTGCAGAAGTTAAGGACAGAGATCAGGAAATGAAACAAAAGGGGAAGGAATATGCTGACAGAAAGAGAAAGGCCAAAGAACATAATTTAGAACCAGGAGACAAAGTGTACGTAAAAAATATGATTAAAAACAATAAGCTTAGCTTGGATTTTAATGAATCAGCACATACAGTAGAAAATACTCAAGGTGGAGATATCGAAATTCGCAACGATGAAACAGGACAAAAACTCAGAAGAAACATTATACACCTTAAGAAAGTCGAAGGAGAATGGAAAGTACACACGGGGATGACCAACGACGACACTAATAATGAGAACAGTTAAATAAAAAATACAATTACAGATTTTGGTCGTGACAAGTCTTATAATATTAATTGTAAATAAAAGTTGATTTTTATATAAAAACATATTTTATTAAATTATATTTAATATACACATCTAACTAAATTTAAAACAAGAAAGGGATGTAGTGTATGTATCGAGTCTCGAGCGCAGACGGCACTAGTTGAGGGCGCGTCAGTCGGCGATAGCTGTCAGGCGGAACGATCATCGGAGTGTTGTCTGTGTTGGCGAGCCTTGTGTTTGGACAATATACTGCGACGTTACACTAAATATCAATTTCAAAAGCGAAATTAAAAATCTAATCAGGAGTTTTTCTTATTAATTAATTTTATCTTGTTTTTCTCTTCTTCTTGTTTCAAATCTCAATCTTGTTAAAAAAAATGTTCCAATAAGCTAGCCTGCCGTAATTTTCCTGTTAACTTATTTATATTCTGACCGCGTCTTAATATATTTTAAAACTTCGTAGTCACGATTATTCTATAAAACTAAACAACTTTCCAAAAGAAAGTAAGAAAAAAATACATAATAATGGTTTATTCATTTTTTCAATACTTTGTCACGATCAAAATCCTTTGTCAATTGAGAATAGACACACACACATATATTTAGCTAATTTGTCATCACTGCACGTCTTTTTAATTTTCCAAAAGTCATAAAAAACAATAAAAATCCAAAACATTTAAAACTAAATAAGTTGATACCAATGTAGTGACCGTAGTGCACACGTCAAACTGTCAAAACAATCAAAAAATGGCGGGCGGCCGGCCGGCGCCACGCGCGCCACGCCAACTGACGCGAAGCACGGATAGTGGACGTAACCTTGTAACTGCGTGCATTTGTTCATTTTTTCGATTATGTTCTTTGGAAAGATTTTCAGATTTTTGTAAAGTAGGTACTGCTAACATAGATTTTTAAAAGCAAATAATTAATAAATAATCAGTCATTTATATAAAACAATACTAACATCTGCTTTTTTTTTTCATGGTTCAAGTATTACTGTTGTGTGTTACCTACAAATCTATCGTAAATAACCTTCAAAACTTTGTCAGATGTGTGTGGTTTACGCTCTGCCTTCCCCATTAGGAATAAAGGCGTCATTATATGTATGTATGTTTCTTTTTAATAATTTACATAATTTATTTAGCTCTTCCTACCCCCGTAAGGAATAAAGGCGTGATTTTATGTATGTATGTACCTAACTTAACACATGCAAAGAATATTATAGTCAAATATTTGAACTTTTTTCATTAATAAGAAATTATTCCCTATTGACGCTTTTACAAAGTCACTGCGTACGTTTGGAGTGTGAGCGGCAGGAACATGCACGAGTGAATGAAATGGCTGCGTACGATTTTTTTCTCGTACATTGTTTGGAACAATAATCTGTCATTCTGATTAATAATAAACTGATTACGATTATATAACTATACTTAGGTTATACGGTGTCAACTTTTTACAACAACCCTCAAAACAATAAGCACTTCGTAATGTCATATTCACGTGGAATCGTGGAGTTAAAAAAGGATACCTAAGCAACACCTATTTTCACTGATCACATAAATATATCAATTATAATGTCCATTGTCCTTACTACACATAATTCCACCTCTAAACAACGTTTAAAATACTATAGTTAGAATAGGTTAGGTTGCATATTTTGTATGAAGTTACTTACCGTCTCTCATCGCATGGGAATCTAAAAAAGTTCCTATTTGAGTCATTTCTTGTGGTACAAAGACACCCGTACACGGAACAGTACCTAACCATCTTTGGAACACAAAATTTTATTATTTCCGATACACTGGGAAACATGCGCGCGCCATACCCGCTAAAGCGTACGCCCAATGTGACACGCAATCCGGCGCGGAGTGTGACGTATATCGGACTGGGGAGGGGAGGTGAATGACCATTCTGTATGTAATACAATTATATATTCTGTGCCACGGAGGCAGTTATATAGTGTATGCATTAGGAAACATAGACGCAGATAGTGAGTTCCACTCTTTTGCCGTGTGCATTATGAAATAATTTCGGAAGCGATTAGTCCATTTTGGTGGAATATTAACCAGATGTGAATGGTAAAGCTCACTTGATCTATTTCCGGTATGTACTTATGTATATTATGTGTATGTATTTTTATCGCTCAAGCATGGAAGATACAAGTAAACCTAAGCATAATAAAACAATATTCATACTCTTTATTTCATTATAATAAATATTATATGTCAATAGGAACAATAAATTTACATTGCATATTATAAGTATAAGAACTCAAATAAAAGATATTTATAATTACATCATCATCATCGCTTTATTAAAAATTCATCAACATTACAGAAAGCATTGTCAATTAACCATGTTTTTAAACTATTTTGAGACTGTTCTGATTTTTTTATGTCGTCAGGAATTTTGTTAAAATTTTAGGACCCATCGCGTGCGTGGATTTAATCGCTTTGGTAAGTCTACATTGCACATTGACTAAATCATTTTTATGTCTTAGATTATAGTCGTGAATCAGGGATTTTGGCTGGTAATCTGTCTGGTTTTATTTTGATATTTCGAAAATGTATTGCGAAAGAAGTGTTAATATTTTTAGGTTTTGAAAAAGAATTTTAGCTGGGGTGCCCGGTTTGACGTGGGAAATTAGGTGGTCATTTTGTATGGGGAGGTCAATTTCTTTTTCATCTCCTGAACTTCCTGGTGATATTTGTTTAGTTTCGTTGACTGAGCAACCCCTATCAGTTTGCGGGATGCTGTCCCTTACACCCCGTCTTAACTAATGAACTAAAGAAAATCAATTACAATATTGCAAGTAAGTTTAAAATATGGAATAACTTACCGCTAAAACTAAACATAAATAGAAATTCACTTGGTTGCTAAACTATTCTAGAACTTTGAGGCAAGCAATAACTTAGGCAAATAGTTGGAAGATATCTCATTATCTCATGCCGTAGTAGGTTCAGTGTATACTGAACCTACTTTTTTGTCCATAATCGAAAACAGAAGAGGCAAAATGATAGGGCACCTGTTGACGCACGATGAATTTATAAAGTTTATATTGGTGGGGAAGATTGAAGAAAGGAGAGGCAGAGAAAGACCAAGAAGAAACTTTTGTAACCAACTGAAGGAGAAGGCAGGTGTGAAGACCTACAGGGAGCTAAAGGACGTCGCTCACAGAAGAGAAGACTGACAAGAGTGAAACTCTTAAGAAAATCATCATAAGGTATAGTTGTACCATTCTTGCAAGATTTGCTTAGGTGACAACAGCTGATGATTACGTTTTTAAATTTACTTCCATGCTGGACTGGGAGAGATACAAAAACATAGAATGTTCCAGCTGCCCTTCCTCCCGGGCATGCTGTGGAAGTCAGCAAAAGGGATTCGAGGGTTACAGTGTATTGTAATTTAGGCGATGAGCTGACAACCTGTCACAACCTAAAATTGCCCTCAATCTTGTCAGACGTAGCGAAAGCGCCTTTTACGAGGCTCTATCTGTCTATCCTAATCTACATCTATGCCTCCACGCGTTGTATTGACAAGCTACGTATATATTTGCGTTATCATCACATCAACGCAATCAAATAATACGGCTTCAGTTATAGGGCTAGCTGATCGACACAGGGGCGCCTGGGAGACAGAAAAACATTAGGTATATCTAATGTCACAAACAGATAAAGATCACTGTATTTTTCACTCGGCAACACTGGCCCGCAATTTGCGTGCCAGCTTTAAATTGACGCTTAACCTGCCTCATCGCGCATGTGTATTGTAGGCAATGCAAAAAGCATTGACAGCGTGTTGAGCGAAACCTTACGCGCAGTAAGTGACACCTGTGTGTTGCTGAACTAAGGTTGAATACATAAACATATAGTATATAGTCACGCCTTTATCTCTAATGGGGTTGGCAGAGCGTAGACGACCAAAATAAAGGTCATTCGGCCACGTCTGACAAAGTTTTGAGGATTAATTAAGATAGATTTGTACGTATATTTGCTGTAGTGCCAGGTTGTCAGCCCATCGCCGAAATTACAATATACTGAAACCCTCGGATCCCTTAGCTGTTTTTTACAGCATGCCCGGTAGGAGAGCCGGATGGTGTAGTAGATAGGGCCGCTGCCTCCTGAGCGGGAGGTCGTAGTTCCAATCCCACCACGTACCAATGTGTTTTTCGGTTTTCGAATTTCATATGTATGTTTATTCGGTGCTTTTTCCGTGCTTCGGAAGGCACGTTAAGCCGTTGGTTTATACCGTAGATATTAGTCGTTAAGCCATATCAGAGGCCAGTGCTAAGCATTGGTCGCTTGAAAACTCTGACCTAATCTAGGATTGGGTCTGGTTTTCCTTCTGGGTTGCGGAGGTCAGATGGCAGTCGCTCTGTGTAAAACCCAGTACCCACATTCAATCCCCTAGATTAGGAAACCGACCCTGTGAGATACGGGATAAGGCTAGGGAGATGATGATGATGCCCGGGAGGAGATGCAGCTGGCACATTCTACGTTTTTCTCTCGCTCCAAAGTCCAGCATGGAAGAAAGGTTGAATAGTCACCTTTTATTAAGCACAGAGCGGTAACTCCTCTCCTCTCAACAGTCTAAACATGCGGATCTAAGTTAAAATCATACGGAAATATAATGGAAACAATAAATTTAAAAAATAACGATGTAACAGGCTTTGCCAGCTATGACCTTGTCCCGTATAGACGGCTTAACGTGCCCTCCGAGGCGCGGAATCCTTTTTCTTTTCGGACAATCAGGTGATTCACACTGCAATTTTATATACCATACTAGCGACCCGCCCCGGCTTTGCACGGAAATAATCAGTGTTTCTCCAGAATACTATGCAAGCATTATATATATAAACCTTCCTCTTGAAACACTCTATCCATTAAAAAAAACGGGATCAAATCTTTAAAGATTTATGTCCGTTGCGTAGTTTTAATGATTTATGCATACATAGGGATATAAGGACAGAGTAAGCAAGTTTGTTTTATACTATGTAGTGAATATATATATTATGCTCGATTAGCGGGTTTGCGGAGTCTACCTTAATCTGCATCTATGTCTCCACGCGTTGTATTGACAAGTTACGTATATATTTGCGTCATCATCACATCAACGCAATCAAATAATACGGCTTCAGTTATAGGCTAGCTGATCGACGTAATATACAGACGATGCGACACAGGGGCGCCTGGGAGACAGAAAAACATTAGGTATATCTAATGTCACAAACAGATAAAGATCGCTGTATTTTTCACTCGACAACCCTGACCCGCAATTTGAGTGCCAGCTCTAAATCGACGCTTAACCTGCCTTCTCACAAGACTGACTTCTAGGCAGTCTTTCACAGTGCGAGCGATCAAGCTGTGGAATCCTTCCTTCCTTCTGTCGAGTGGGTATCGAGTCTATCAACCCGATGAACCCTGGTGTCAGAGTTTTAAAACCGCCTAGTAGCACAACTATCAGGCCTCTGACATGGTTTGAGTAACGACCACTATGAAAGACAGCGACCGGGACCGACGGCTTAACGTGCCCTCCGAAGCACGAAATCTTTTTCTTTTCGGACAATCAGGTGATTCAGCCTTTAATGTCCTAACCAAACTGGGGAAAAATTCACAAAGTGATAAATTCTCAAATATCAACTTTGTGTTTCCCCCCTGGGAATCGAACCCGGGACCTCCGGATCGGGAGTCCATGACACTAGCCACTAGACCACGGAGGCAGTTAGCTGTGGAATGTATTGCCAGAAGACTTTCGACGTGCACCTTTAAAAGCCGAATTAAAATGCATTACTTGGAACAAATAATTACTATCTGATCCTAAGTTTTCCTTCACTTTTATCCTGTGCTGTAGATACTGTTGCTGTCATTTCCTTCGTCTACTTCTGATTGTAGTTTGCATTACCCTATCCTTCATTAGTTTATGAATACATAAGAAGTTTACTATATATTATGTATTAGTTTATTTTACAAATATAGAATAGAATAGAATAGAAAACACTTTATTTTCCGGTTCACAGTACAAAACACAACATAATCATAGAACAGTATACAAAATATCTTAAAACAGGTAACACTATTAATTACAACAACGTGTGAAACATGTAAACAACGTATAACCATTACTACAACTGCTATGCTATGTACTGCGCCAGAGAAAAGGAGCTGACTCAGCATAAGTCGCAATATCTATGTAGTAGCTTGTACTTAGTTTATGTATTATATGAAATGTAATGTACTTAGGATATATATTTGACTAGGTTTACCCTATCCCGCTTACCGCTACGCATTTTTCTTTCACACAAAAGAAGAAAGGAAGAAATTGCTACCTTAGCAATAAGGCCGCCTATGTTATACTTGTCTTTTGTGTTGTATAATTTGTATGCTTACGTGCAATAAAGTATTTTTATGTTATGTTATGTGATAATGTAGTAGACATTACATTCATATGTACGTTCATCAGGCGCTTTTCCGTGCTACGGAAGGCACGTTAAGCCGATGGTCCCGGTTAATATCGTTTAATATCGTAGAACGATTAATTCGTTAAGCCATGTCAGAGGCCAGTGCTAAGCAGTGGTGGCTTGAAAATCCTGACCTTATCTAGGATTGGGACTGATTTTCCTTCTGGTTTGCAGAGGTCAGATGGCAGTCACTCTTTGTAAAAACCAGTACCCTCGTTCAATCCCCTAGATTAGGTGGCCAACCTCGAGAGATACGGGATAAGGCTATGGAGATGAGTAGAGGCAAAATAATAATTATAATTATATTTGGATGACATTTCTTTTCATAAGGTTTAAAATATTTCTATGCTGACATCATAGCTGACATCTCAACATATGATGTGCCAGCTGCATTTCCTCCCGGGCATGCTGTAAAAATCAGCTAAGGGATCCGAGAGATTCAGTATATTGTAATTTAGGCGATGGGCTGACAACCTGTCACTACAGCAATATACATGCAAGTCTATCTTGAATAACCCTCAGAACTGTGTCAGTCGTGGCGAAAAGACCTTTGTTAGGTCGTTTGCGCTCTGCCTACCCCATTAAGGATAAAGGCGTGACTATATGTATGTATGTATGTAGCTGACATCTTTTATAGATAGATAGATAGCCTCGGTGGTTTAGTGGTTTGAGTCAACGGCTCCCGATTCGAGGATCGCGGGACCGGAGGAACACGAAGTTGATATTTGTCAATTAATAGTCTTTAAGAAAAAAACCGTGTTTCTGAGAGCACGTTAAGCTGTCGGTCTAGGGCGCTGTCTTTGTAACAGTAATGGTCGTTATATAAACCATGACTAGGCATATTTAGCTGTGCTGTTAGATGGTTTTAAGATTTACTCAATAAGATGAAGAAAATCACACGACAGAAAAAGAATTAAAGAGCTAAACAGGAAGATATTTTTTTTTTACTGAATTTCCAATCGAAGTAAAAAAACAATAGCTACACTGGTACACTTTCCCTGGCTTTTCTTTTAAACTTATCAATCAATTATGCAAAAGCTGTGCTTGTAATCTGATTTCTCATCGGAAATTCAATCCCAGAATCCGGAGTCAATTGTAGATTGAAAGATGGGCTTGTCGTCCAAGATTGATTGTTCAATCCTCACCAACTTCGAACTGCCTCCGTAGTCTAGTGGTCAGAGCCATGGGCTTACGATCCGGAAGTCCTGGGTCCGATTCCCAGGGGGGAACACAAAGTTGATATACATACATACATACATATAATCACGCTTTTATCCCTAATGGGGTAGGCAGAGCGTCAACGACTGTCAATTTATCACTTTGTGAGGTATTCCCCAGTTTTGTTAGGACATTGCATACTGAATCACCTGATTTTCCGAATAGTATAAGGATTGCGTGCTTCGAAGGGCACGTTAAGCTGTCGGTTCCTGTCGCTGTCTTTGATAGTGGTCATTACTCAAACCATGTCAGAGGCCTAACAGCTGTGCTAGTAGGTAGTATGAAAACTCTGACACCAGGGTCATTCGTGTCGTTGTTCGACTCGAGAATCCACTCGCTAAGAAGACCTAATTCGAGACAGTACTTTAAAAAGGAAGGCAGAATGCGTAATACTTCAACTTAATTCAATTTGAAGTGTCCTTTTTCTTATAAGGGTAACCCTTGACTTGACTCTACAAAAGAAGGCGTGTCAAAAAGATGATAGATCGAGCTGGCCCAGAAAATGCCTTGTACGGTCACTGCGAATACTTATACTGGATATAAGGGACAGGGTCTCGCAAACTGATAGGGGTTTGCTCAGTCAACGAAACTGAACAACTATCATCAGGAATTTCTTTCATACATACATACATATAGTCACGCCTGTATCCCTGATGGGGTAGGCAGAGCGAAAACGACCCAAACAACGGTCGCTCCGCCACGTCTGACAAAGTTTTGAGGGTTATTGAAGATAGATTTGTAGGTATATTGCTGTAGTGACAGGTTGTCAGCCTATCGCCTAAATTACAATTTACTGAAACCCTCGGATCCCTTAGCTGGTTCTTACAGCATACCCGGGAGGATATGCAGCTGGCTCATTCTATGTTTTTCTCTCGCTCCCAGACCAGCATGGAAGTAAATGAAAATTCTTTCAGTAGATTAAAAAAAAGCTTCCCATACAAAATTACCACCTCGATCAGACAATTTGTATGGACAATCATTTTTATTTAACTTCCTGAAAAAAAACCTGCTAGTTGTTCGGTTTTGTCGACTGAGCAACTTTTATCAGTTTGCGGGATGCTGTTACTTTCACCCCGTGTGCCAGCTGCATTTCCTCCTGGGCATGCTGCAAAAATCGTCTAAGTGATTCGAGGGTTTTAGTATATTGTAATTTAGTTGATGGACTGACAACCTGTCACTAAAGCAATATACCTATAAATCTATCTTAAAAAACCCTCAAAACGTTGTCAGACGTGGCTGAACGACCTTTGTTTAGGTCGATTACGCTCTGCCTACTCCATTAGGGATAAAGGCGTGATTATATGTATGTGTATATGTATAAAACATTTATCAATAGGTTTCAGTGAATAGGTTACAGTTATAACTGTGGACAGACAGATCTTTTCCCTTCGAAGTTCCTTAATCCGTGACCTTATGGTGACCTTAATACTCGTATTTCAGAAGATACGGGTGTAAGGGACAGCGTCCAGAAAACTGATAGAGGTTGCTCAGTTAACGACGTTTAACTTCTTCAGGAAGTGAACTAAAAAAAAAAACATTTTCATACAAAGTGTCTTATCGAGAGATTTTGTATGGAAAAGCCAATTTTTATTTTCACTTACTGAATGAATTTCCTGTTGGAAGTTTTTAAGTGTCGTTGACTGAGCAACCGCTATCAGTTCACGGGACGCTGTCCCTTACACCCGGTATGTTGCCAGACGCGAGAAACAGTCTTACCACAATAAATTCAACCCTCATACACATTAATTAGTCTAGTGCAGAAGGAGAATCCACATCACTCCGTAATTTATATAGGGACAGTCTGGGACTACGGGGTGTAAGGTACAGCGTCCCGCAAACTGATAGGAGGTGCTCAGTCAACGGAACTGAACAACTATTATCCGCAAACTCAGCAGGATTTTTTTTTTAGGAAGTGAAAGAAAAATATTGACCACCCCATACAAAATGAGCACCCCGATCAGAAAATTTGTATGGAAAAGCAATTAATTATTTCATTTCTTGAAAAAGGAAATTTCTTCCATGCTGGACTGGGAGAGATAGAAAAACATAGAATGTTCCAACTGCCCTTCCTCCCGGGCATGCTGTAGAAGACAGCAAAAGGGACTCGAGGGTTACAGTGTATTGTAATTTAGGCGATGGGCTGACAACCTATCACTACACATTAGCAATACACATTACAATCTAAAATTGCCCTCAATTTTTGTCAGACGCGGCGAAAGCGCCTTTTACGAGGCGTTTAACGCTCTGCCTACCCCGTAAGGGATAAAGGCGTGATTTTATGTATGTTATGTATGTATGTATGAAAAAAGAACCTGCTGATAGTTGTTAAGTTTCGTTGACTGAGCAACTTCTTTCAGTTTGCGGGACGCTGTCCCTTACACTCGGTATATGTTCCAAGTTTCATCCCAATCCACAACCAATATTCGAACATTCAACTTACAAACTTACGCATATAGTAGGATTTCTGTCTCGTTCTTAAGGGTTGATTCATTCGAAAACACAGCTGCAGTATGTAAATTCTACTATTTTCCTGAGTGGGGACTTAGAATAGCAACTATGTATGGCAGTTTGTCATTTTACAAACAAATGTTTGAATAATTTCTTCCACGAGTGATAGAAAAACATAGAATGCTAGCTAGATCCCAGCTACATCTTCCGGACACGCTGTAAAAATCTGCTAAAGGGATTAGAGGGTTTAAGTATTATAATTTAGGCGATCGGCTGAGAACCTGTCACTATAGTATAGCAATAATATAAAATAAGAATAAAATAAGAAGACGAAAATATTTTATTGAACGTAAAACAACAAATCATATAACAACACAACAGATAACAACAAAACACAAGTACAACATAGGTGACCTTATTGCTAAGGTAGCAATATACAAATCTATCTAGAATAACCTTCAACACTTGTCAGACGTGGCGGACGTGGCGGAACGACCTTTGTTTAGGTTGATTACGCTCTGCCTACCCCGTTAGAGATACAGACGTGATAATATGTATGTATGTATACTTTATAAATCCACGGTCTCTTTTCACGTGCAAACTTTAGATTATCTTATTTTTATAGTTGTAAAATCCATCAAATTTTAAGATTGGAATTCTTTCTGAGAAAATTAATTTTGATAGCGAATATTCAGTAAAGGTTTCAAAATTATTAATTTTAAAGTAGTTTCCCTGTGTGACATCGTAAATGCATTCCAATTTTTCAGTAAACGGTTAATATTCAGGAGTGCTTGCATTTGCTAAATTGAAAAATATTGTACTTAGGTCATAAATTTTCCCTCGGATATTGATAACTTTATAAAACAAGAACTAGAACTACAAACATACATACATATAATCACGCCTTTATTCCTAATAGGGTAGGCAGAGCGTAAACGACCTAAACAAAGGTTATTCCGCCACGTCTGACAAAATTTTGAGGGTTATGTAAAATAGATTTGTAGGTACATTGCTGTAGTGACACTTTGTCAGCCCAAATTGCAATATACTGAAACCCTCGCATCCCTTAGCTGGTTTTACAGCATGCCCGGGAGGAAATGCAGCTAGCACATTCTATGTTTGTCGCTCACTAGGTTGCTTAGTCAACGAAACTGAACAACTATCACTAGGTTTTTTCTTCAGGAACTGAAACAAATATTTGATTTTCTTTACTAATCGTCTGAACGAGCTGGTAATTCTGTATGTGAAGATCATTTAACTTTTTAACTCTTGAAAAAAATTCCGTCTGATAGTTGTTTTGGTTTCGCTGACTGAGCAACGTCGTTCAGTTTGCGGGACGCTGTCCCTTACAGCCGGTATTATTACGCAAAAGGCAGAGTACTGTACACACAGTACTTTATATACATACATATAATCATCCTTTATCCCTACTTGGATAGGCAGAGCGTAAACGATCTAAACAAAGGTCGTTCCGCCATATCTGACAAAGTTTTGAAGGTTATTTAAGATAGATCTGTAGGTATGTTGCTGTAGTGACATGTTGCCCATCGTCTAAATTGTAATATATTGAAACCGTCGAATCCCTTAGCTGATTTCTACAACATGCCCAGGAGATAATGCAGCTGGCACATTCTATGTTTTTCTCTCACTCCCAGGGAGAAATTTAAAAATTTAAATTATCGAGGCTTTGAAACGATCAAAACCATAGTCTAACTTAGGTTTATTATTTATTATCTTTATGAAATGTTAATCATCACTACATAGTATAAAACAAAGTCGCTTTCTCTGTCCCTATATCCCTATGTATGCATAAATCTTTAAAACTACGCAACGGATTTTGATGCGGTTTCTTTTAATGGATTGAGTGATTCAAGAAGAAGGTTAATATGTATAATACATGCATAATATAGTAGAGAAACACTGATAATTTCCGTGCGAAGCCGGGGCGGGTCGCTAGTATAGATAATAAATAATATAAAATGTTACTAAATTTTTTTTCGCCCCCGGCCAACATAGTACTCTATCCTTGAATATTATATTCCTTGGCATTGTGTAGTTTGTGACCTTTCCTAAGCCGGCAGTTACTTACGTAAAGGCCCGATCTCACCTGGGGTGATTTATTTGATACGTAGCTTATGGACTTCTGTAAGAAAAGATCTATCATCTATTCATATTTTTTTTATGTAGGTATATTTTTTTTCTGAAGTGAAATAAATCCTTTTTGGGTCGCAAAGTGTAAAAAGATATACGGGGTGTAAGGGACAGCGTCCCGCAAACTGATAGGGGTTGCTTAGTCTACAAAACTGAACAACGATCAATATTATTATTATTGGAAGTACAATTTTTCCATACAAATTATTTGGAAAGGTTTTTCTTTTTCACTTCCTGAAAAAAAAATTGTGTTGGTAGTTGTTCAGTTTTGTTCACTAAGCTGACCGACCCCCTATTAGTTTGCGGGACGCTGTCCCTTGATTATCTATCTATACAGGGTGAATGGTAAAGCTTCCCGCAATCAGATTAACGGAATAACTTTCACAAAAAAATCTTTTTGGAAAAAGTACCTATTGCTTTCCCCATACAAATTGTCTGATCAAAGTAGTAATTATGTTTGTATGGAAGAGCCGTTTCTTTTTTTTCATTTCCTGAAATAAGTTCCTGGTAAAGTTGTTTAGTTTTTTAACTGAGCAACCTTTTTAATTTGCATTCGCTGCATTTACACCAGGTATACATTTTGAAAATCATCACAGAAATGTAAGAAAGTGTCTTTTCTCTTGATTTCTACTTTTTTTTTTCTGTCGAGTGGGTATCGAGTCTATCAACCCGATGAACCCTGGTGTCAGAGTTTTAAAACCGCCTAGTAGCACAACTATCAGGCCTCTGACATGGTTTGAGTAACGACCACTATCAAAGACAGCGACCGGGACCGACGGCTTAACGTGCCCTCCGAAGCACGAAATCTTTTTCTTTTCGGACAATCAGGTGATTCAGTCCTAACCAAACTGGGGAAAAATTCACAAAGTGATAAATTCTCAATTATCAACTTTGTGTTTCCCCCCTGGGAATCGAACCCGGGACCTCCGGATCGGGAGTCCATGGCACTAGCCACTAGACCACAGAGGCAGTTAGTTAAGATTTCTACTGCAATTGTGGCAATAATTACGTAGTTCAATTCGGTAATTTTACCAACAGCCAAATATGAGCAATTAATTAAGTTTCAACAATAAATTGTTTTATTTTGTAAATAAAGTTTTTTTTAGTTTTACTGAGAGAATAAATAATATTACCAAAGTTTCCTCAAATCACTAATACCAGTTCAATATCCTCACGTCTGCTGAAACTTAGCAGTCGAACTTGCCAACTTGATGAATTATCGTCTAATTGCTGTAATTACAACGTGGTACAGTGGTCTGAGAATTGGGCTCGCAGTTCGAAGGTTGTGGGTTCGATTCCCATAGATAGAGGATCACAAGATTTTGTTAATGTCATTGCAGGCTGAATCACCTGATCTTCTTCTTAGCGAGTGGATTCTCGAGTCGAACGACCCGATGAACCCTGGTGTCAGAGTTTTGAAACCGTCTAATACCACAGCTATTAGACCTCTGACGTGGTTTGAGTAACGACCACTATCAAAGGCTTCCGGGACCGACGGCTTAACGTGCCCTCCGAAGCACGGAATCCTTTTTATTTTCGGACAATCAGGTGATTCAGATTCACCATCTCTTGAATCTTCTATGCTGGACTGGGAGCGAAAGAAAAACATAGAAGCCAGTGCCAGCTGCATTTCCTCCCGGACATGCTGTAAAAACCAGCTAAGGGATCCGAGGGTTTTAGTATATTGCAATTTAGGCGATGGGCTGACAACCTGTCACTACAGCAATATACCTACAAATCTATCCTAAACAGCCCTCAAATCTTTGTCACACGTGGCGGAACGACCTTTGTTCGTTTACGGTCTGCCCACCCCATTAGGAATAAATGCGTGATTATATGTATGCATGTATGTATGTAGGTGATTCAGCCTGCAATGTCTTAACCAAACTGGGGACACCTCAGTATTTGTAAGGAAAAATATTCCGTGCTTTGGAGAGGACGTTCGGAAACCGTCGGTTCTGGTCGCTGTTTCTGATCTTCTTCTTAGCCTTTTTCTACATTTTATTTGGTATAGGCCTCCTTTCTGTCATGCCAGTCGCTTCAATCCTGAGCCACCTGTATTCACATCGATCCAGCTTCTCTCTTGGTGTCATCACTCCATCGCATTTTAGGTCTTCCGGACGGGCGTGTCTCCCCATAGTCTCCACTCATCAACCGTCTTAAACTTATGTGTCTGATAGTGGTCGTTATGAAAACCATGTCTGACGACTATCTAGCCTATGAGTACAGTTTGAAAACTCTGAGGTTTCTGTATATTGTAATTTAGGTGATAGGCTGACAAACCGTCACTAGGACAGCAAAATACGTACAATTCTATCTTAAATAACCGTCAAAACTTTGTATGTCGTGGCGGAACGACCTTTGTTTAGGTCGTTTACGCTCTGTTTACCCCATTAGTGATAAAGGCGTGATTATATGTATCAGGGTTCATCGACTGGAATCTTATCTATCGATAAGAATATCGTCACGTCTGCAAAACTCACCAGACGAACTTAGCAACTTGATGAATTAGCGCCTAATTCGATGTGTTCGCGATCGGCGATTTGTTTCTAACTTGGCTCAACTTTACACGTTAAGTACCTGACAGCTCGCAAAATTTGGCGTGATTTATACACATTACATACATACATTTAATCACGCCTTTATCTCTTATGGGGTAGGCAGAGCGTAAATTACCTAAACAATGGTCGTTCCGCCACGTCTGACTAAGTTTTAAGGGTTCTTTAAGATGGATTTGTAGGTATATTGCTGTAGTGACAGGTTGTCAGCCTATCGCCTAAATTATAGTATACTGAAACCCTTGGATCGCTAAGCTGATTTTTACACCATGCCCGGGAGGAAATGCAGATGGCACATTCTATGTTTTTCTCTCGCTCCCAGTCCAGCGTGGAAATAATAATAATTACAGACTATATCTGATGATTTCTGTGTTTATAATAATGAGCCAAGGCATACAATCTATCTACTTCAACAAGCGACCAGTGTTTATTTAGCAGGCCACTGACATGGTTTTTGTAATAACCATTGACATAACAGCGACCCGGCTTGTGCCCGTGTGCTCCGAAGCACGGAATATTTTTTCTTCCAGACAACCAGTTGATTTCGCCTGCATTCTGCATTGTCCTAACGGAACTGGTTAAAATCTCACAAAGTGAAAAAAGATAAATGTCAACTTTAAGTTCCCCTACTGAAAATCGAACCCACGCCTTTCGGAACGGGAGCTAATGGCTCTGACCGCTACACCAAGGAGGCAGCTAAGATTGTGCCTGGGTTTAATTCCGACAGGTGTCTACTTGGGGCCCTTAAAAGGGCAAACCATTTTCTCTAGTACGAGTAAATCTGATTGGTACTAGTGTGTGGGATCCGGGCACACCATATAAATCAGTGTGAGTGATATACTGGGAGGTAAGTTATACAGGGTGTAAGAGAAAATTTCCAGAAAATTTTAGTTATCTGTCATAAATGTCATATCCTATTTATCACTACATAGTATAAAACAAAGTAGCTTTCTCTGTCCCTATATCCTTATGTATGCATAAATCTTTAAAACTACGCAACGGATTTTGATGCGGTTTCTTTTAATAGATAGAGTGATTCAAGAGGAAGGTATACATATAAACATGCATATTATAGTAGAGAAACACTGATAATTAAAAAAAAAAAAATATTTTTTTAATTAACATAATTTTAAATCTGAAAATTTTACAAACTCAAACTCGCTGTCAGTCTCAAGTGTTGTTTATTAACACGGACCTCAGAGTGGTGGTGGTGTGATAATTTCCATAATTATATTGCGTGGCGCGATTCGCGAACGGAAGAAACGGAAAATAAGGGAGTTGTTTTTCATAATTTACACAGTATGCTAAGTCACAGCTGAAAACGTAGCAATGTGCTAGTAAGTACATTACGCCACCACCCAATAAATGCGTTATAAGGCGTGATTGTATGTATTTAAAAACTAACGACCACACTCATAGCGATCACACTTATAGCCCCCACTAGGATTCCCTGTATCGGTGTGCCATGGACATTCACCCACACACAGGCATTTAAATTCTTTATTCAAATGTCTGCCCGGCCGGGAATCAAACCCGAAATAATTGTTTTCAGGACCTCCCTCACACCCTGTATAACTACCGCTATATTGTTCAATTGCAATATGTAGGTAGTTGAATTGCTAAAAGGATATTCGTGTAATGTACCTATTTTCGGGGCTTAAGACTTATTAGGGAAATTCTACTGCTTTGTTTCTTACTTACATTAAACATTTGTTGAATACGATTTTACGGTTACATATTACAATGTCAGAAAACATAATGCCTTTACTTAAAATGCATGAGCCCAAAATACCCGAAATCGAAATACTTTATGTTCAAAATGACAAGTATGTAGAATACCAATGATTTAAAGTACCTTACGGTCGAATAACCGAAACCCAAAAATTAAATGTACTAAATACTTAACCCTAAAATATTTAACCATAAAAGACTAAACTTGAAGTTAGGGGGGGCTCGGGGGGCGCAGCCCCCCGCAATAAAAAATAAAAACATTCTACTCAGATCCGACTCAGTAGGTTAGGTTAGGTTAGAGTAGTGACCCTTTGGAGCGAACGAAGTGAGCGACCGAGCCGCAGGGTGTGAGATCGTTCTCTTCCATGTCCGCTTTTACGACGTCAAGCCAGAAACTGACAGAATTCTTAATATAAGTAAATCAAATATAATATCAACTATGACATTGACACATCATGTATTATTATTTTTTTCTTTTTGGTTTTGTAATTTAAGGATAATTGAAAATTTGATAAATTACACATTCGGAATTTTGAAAACTGAGATAATAATTATTAGTATTTAAAAATTCGGAATTGTACAGTAAGATGTACTGGATTAAGGTATTATGAATAATACGGTATTAAGATTTCGGGTATTTTGGGCCCATGCATTTTAAGTAAAGGCATTATGTTTTCTGACATTGTAATATGTAACCGATTTTACTCCAAGGATTTAACACTCTAAGACCATGAACTTGAATTCCTAAAAAACTAAGTTTGCGAAGAAAAATACCAACTAACCCGTATTTATAATCTGCACTTGAGATTGACAGTCAGTTTGAGTTCGTATCAGAAATGTAATTTTAGTACAAAATGACTTATCAAATCCATACTTAATATTGCTCTGAATCATGAGATAGATTTATAAATACGAGCCTCAGATTCTTTTTTCAATTCAATACACTAATATAAGTCCCATAGATTACTCAGAAAAAGCATTTTCAATCATGTAAATTGATAAGCCAATTAACACTTCAATTAATAAACCACAAAAATAAACCATCAAATTACAATAACTTTTAATAATAGGTAACAGGATTTTAAACTTTCCGAAAATAAATGTTTTAATCAATTTAATTCAGTCACTAGCATTTTTAAAATTAAAATTGGGTTTGCTCTTGACTCTAGACCTAGGTCAGGGATGACCGTGACAGAGTCGACGATGGAGCGAGCTCATCCAGAAGATGCCTGTTATAGCACTGGCAATCTAATGCACCGACGGAACACAGCATGCTGTTTGGCGCCAGACTCCGGCGAGAGGGAGGTCGCGAGTCAGGCGGCTCCTTGCGGAGCCTACCACCGTATTGTTAATAACTTTGACTTTACTTAAATGATTAATAAATTAAGCCACTAGCATTAATGGACAGTCAAATGTAGAATTGCTTTTATTATGTTCTAGTTTTCTGTCACGCGGGTGAATGAGTTTTTCCGTGGGAAAGATTTTTCCACTAGACAGCACGGTGACGGCACGGCAACGTCCAGATAACGTCCACCTTGTTCCAATCTGATCACACACACACGCGCGCATGCTTCGTACGAATACAAAACACATGCAGTTCGGCAGGCCGGCGACGCTACCGGTGGGAATCAATGCCGTGCTGTTGTCGTGCCAGCAAGTGGAAAAGCGTGCCATATAATTTCATTGATTGTCATAGATTATCACTTTCACGGTACCGTAGACGGTGCCGAGCCATTGCCATTGCTGTCGCCGTGCCGTCTAGTCGGAAAACGTCCATTTTTCCGAGGTACAAACATCCTATAACCGTCTTCTTTTCATCGAAATTCGTTCATCGTCCCCTTGAGCGTAATATTTACGATAATATCGACGACCCGCGCAGCCTAGTTGGCAGTGTACCTGGGTTCGATTCTCGGCCAGGGCAGACATTTGAATGATGAGTTTATATGTCTGTTTCTGGGTCTGGGTGTTCTTTGTGGTTGTTTCTGTGGATGTCCATGGCAACCCAATACAGGGAATCCTAGTGGGGGCTGTGAGTGAGATCGTGTTTTTATTTCAACAACAGACGCACAAACAGAGTTATTTTCGCTATTATTAGTATGGATAAGTCAGAAAATTTTAACAAAGTTCAAAAGCAACTTGCGAACAAAATTATTGGGAAAGTTTGTAGGTTTTGGCATTAAGGAAACACGAAAGTAATTCAAACAACACCCACGGTGTTTATCTTTTATGATAAAGTTTATTACAAATCATCACTACATAGTATAAAACAAAGTCGCTTTCTCTGTCCCTATATCCCTATGAATGCATAAATCTTTAAAACTACGCAACGGATTATGATGCGGTTTCTTTTAATGGATAGAGTAATTAAGGAGAAAGTTTATATGTATAATACACGCATAATATAGTAGAGAAACACTAATAATTTCCGTGTGAGCCGGGGCGGGTCGCTAATTAATAATAAAAAATCATATCTTCTGTATGCAACTGAATATTATTAGTCATAGAGTTATTTAATAATCTGAACTATTTAAAATCTTGCTTCCATGCTGGCCTGGGAGTGAGAGAAAAACATAGAATATGCCAGCTGCATTTCCACTTGAGCATGCTGTAAAAACCATATTGTAATTTAGGCGATGGGCTGACAACCTGTCACTACAGCAATATAAGTACAAATCTTTCTTGAATGGCCCTCAAGACTTTGTCAGACGTGGCGGAACGGCCTTTGTTTAGGTCATTTACGCTCTGCCTACCCCATTAGGGATAAAGGTGTGAATATATGTATGTATGTACTATTTAAAATACGGCATTTACAATATATATACATATAATAAATCTCTAGGAGGGTCGTGTCTGTACATTGAATATTTTTCCAAAAAGTAATTGCTGCATGCATTAAAATCAAATTAAATCAAATCAATCTTTATTTGCCAAAACACATGCACAATTTTTAAATACAGATCTGAAAAGATCAATGTTTAAGTTATTACCGATATAAAGACCAAATCGTTTTTTTTTTTAGAATTTTTGTCTGTCTGTATGTCTGTATGTTACCACATCACGCCAAAACTACATAACCGATTTCAATGGGACTTGTTTTTATTCAACTCAGTGTTACCCGGGTTGCAACTTAGGATACCTAAAATCACGCCACCTCACTTAAAGGGTAGGCAGGAAATTCGAATTTGGCTGTTTTTTACCCATTTCGATAAAACTTTTTATATTCGGCTGATTGTTATCTAGAAAAAACATAGGATATAAATAATCACACCACCTGAGTTGGGGGGGGGGTAGGTAGGAAATTTAATTTTGATTGTGTTATTACCCGATTTGATTGTTTTTTTTTTTAATTCGGCTGAATGTTACCTCACCTAAAACTTTATAGATATACGTAAAAAACCACGCCACCTGACTTAGGGAGTAGGCAGAAAATTGAATCCTGCTGTTTTAAAAATCTCATTAGAATACAGTAAGTCTCATTACGCACACAAGTATAGTGTTATACACGTGTTAGGCTTAGCTAACGCGATTCGTAATGACACTAATAAATAAGAGTAAAGAGATCAAAATGTTCATCGAGACGATGGACAACCCGACCCCGACCGCCTTTGACGCCGTAAATTTAGTTAGGTTTGGGTAATTTTACATACGTTAAGTTAAGGTCTAATAAAAATAACAAGTTAACATGAAAATAAACAAGTTTAAGTTTAAGTGTGTAACTTATACATGGGTGGGAATCGAACCAAATTCATCAAATTATAAAATATATCTTAAAAAATCAATAATCGGATAAATTAAGCATACAATTAATCATGACTTGTATATAGTTGATTGGTCTCCAAAGAAAAAATAATGATATAAAAAAATATTAACACAAATTCCTTTCATATTTTAGTTTGGTACTTTACGCATCATTTGACTGAGTTTTTTTAATCACCTGGTGTCCAGCCTAGGTTAGAAATAATCACGCAAACCATTCTAATAGTACCCCAGTTTGTATGGAAAACACGCAGTGTGGAACATACTGAAAACGCTTCTCCGCACGTAGGAGCGGGATATGCTAGCTTGCGCGCGGAATCGTGTTTTCCATACAAAAACAAAGATCAGACAATGCGAAACACGTTTCCGCCCGCGGATTAGCAGATCCCGCTCCTACGCGCAGAGAAGCGTTTTCAGTATGTTCGAGAATGCGTGTTTTCCATACAAACCGTGCGTACGAAGTCGTGTACAACTAGTACATCATAAGTTAACTTTTTGTATATTAAAAAAACGTGAGTTGTAAATAATCTTAAATATTCAATACGCAATGACAAATTCAACGAAAAATTGTATCATGATTTGTATTTAATAAAAAAAGAAATGGAAATAGAGAAACAACCGTTAGATAACATTCATATTTAAGTAGACAGGTACATAGAATACCTACTATAATGTACTATGCTCGCATAGGTGTAAGACTGTACTCTATCGAAATTATGTTAAATTTAAAACAAAAAATACATCGCTGTTAAACATCATAACCACCACGCTTACGGAGTCGCGGGCACAGCTAGTAACTTAATAAAATAATAACTGAACAAAAAAACAATAGCAATAACTTAATAACTTTATATTTCTGTAGCTCAGTTGGTAGAGTAATAGACCGGCTTTCCAGAAATTCAGGTTCGAGTCCTGCCCGAAACGAATTTTATTATTTTCTTTCTTTCTGATTATAACTGAATATTTGTTTAAGGATTTTTCGCTTTGTACACATTATTTTATTATTACGGGTTTAAGCACGGATTGATTTAGAAAGGTATTGAAATATAAAATATCTTTTCACTTTTCTTGCTCTGAAACTACTATTTTGTGCAGTGAGAAGGCTGCACAAAACTGAATTTTATGCACAAGGGCAAAAACCTATCAACTCATAAATGCATCTCTTCTAAGGCAAAACATATTAGGTCATACAGCAAAACACAATAAGAAGTTCATAAATAAAACTTTTTATTTTAAAATATTTACTTCTAATTATTTGCCTTTTGTATTTTTTATGACGTAAAACGATATTAAAATTTAATTTCAAGTAAGATAGTGTATTCGATTTTTATTACAAAAATATTTTAAATAATGTGTTCTTGGAGCATCCTTTACGCGCAGACTGACGGAACCGGTTCGAGTTGTTTACGCGATTTTTTGTATTGTTTGTCTATGTGTACATCTTGAATTATCTGTGTTAGTGTATTAATTGTAGCAAACATGATATTGTTAAAGAATATTATAACGTTGTAAATATGTTAGATTATATAGTACTTGCATATTTTTAGTTTGTATTATGTATTTATTTTAGGGAATTTAATGTAACGTTGAGCGAGGGCGTATGGTTTCAAGACAAACCTGACTATATAGGTTTTATGATACCATTTTATTAAATCACTGTAATGTTTGTGCATATTAATAAATAAAAAATAAAAAAATTATAGTGGACTGTATGTAGGTCTCCAGCCCAAGCCATTTAATGTCGAAAGATTTAAAAAGTTAAATGGCGGGAATGAATTGTTTAGTTTAGAGTATTTAGGTAGGATTTCCTCAATTTTCCTCGCAATCAAAATGAAAAGCAGAGTTTATAACTTGTGCACAAAGCTATCTTTGTCCTCCACTTAATTTCAGCCCTCGCCCTGCGGGCTAGAGCATCTCAAATTCTCGGGCGATTATGACTTGTTTTGTGCACTTTTCGTAGAATCTACTATTCCCCGACGTTTCGAATGTGTTCTTGGAAAGCCTGCCTTTATAGGTTGTGTTCATACGACACGATCTTTTTCTCTTACCACTGGAAACAATTTACCAGAAGTAAATCAAATGTTTCATGATAAGTACAAAAATAAACAATCTGATTTTCTTTCTCTTTGATACTTGTAGTGTATATTGGAATTACCTAAGTGATGGATTTGATTGAAGTGTTCGAACTTTTTTTTAAGGCTTATAGCCAAAACTTAAGTTAAAATTACGTACCGGTTACTACACCGGGAGTAAAAAAATATTTTGCCTAATTTTAAGGTGTGATTCTACCTATGAAACTGATAATTTTTCCCCAAGGAACATATTTTTTTTAAAATGGCCGTCCCATTAATATTGAATCGAGACTCTGACAACATTTATATGCGATGGGTAATATTTTATTTGTATTTCGACCTTGGGGAAAGTTGTTAAGTGATTATGTGTAGAATCACACCCTAAAATATGGTCAGCAATATTTTTTTTCTTCCATTCTGGACTGGGAGCGAAACAAGAACATAGAATGTGCTAGCCGCATTTCCTCCCGGGCAAGCTGTAAAAACCAGCTAAGGGATCGGAGGGTTTTAGTATATTGCAATTTAGGCGATGGGCTGACAACCTGTCACTACAGCAATATACCTACAAATCTATCCTAAATAACCCTCAAAAAGCGTGGTTGTATGTATGTATGTAATTTTTTTTACTCCCTGGTCAAGGTCTGCCAAAGAAATATGGAACGCAGCATACTCAGGGTCCGACTAATGGACCGATTTAGAAATATGACGCTGAAAACCCGGACACAAATTATTGATGTAGGTCAGAAAGCAGCATACCTCAAATGGGATTGGGCTGGACATGTGGTTAGGATGCCGGATATGCTTTGGACCAAAATAACAACCATTTATATATCTTCCATGCTGGACTGGGAACGAGAGAAAAACATAGAATGTGCCAGCTGCATTTCCACCCGGGCATGCTGTAAAAACCAGCTAAGGGAACCGAGGGTTTCAGTATATTGTAATTTAGGCGATGGGCTGACAACCTGTCACTACAGCAATATACCTACAAATCTATCTTAAATAACCCTCAAAACTTTGTCAGACGTGGCGGAACGACCTTTTGTTTAGGTCGTTTACGCTCTGCCTACCCCATTAGGGATAAAGGCGTGATTATATGTATGTAAAATAACAACCAAATGGGACGGACCCTACTAACGGATGACGGGCGCGAGGTCATCCCAAAAAGCTTGTCTCCAAGAAAAAAATATTGGCTCCATAATTCCCTAAGCGTTATGTACTAATAGTTTGGAATGAGCTGTTGATTAGGTACGTTAATAAAAAAAAACGTTGGAGAGACGAGATAGATGCCCACAACCACGACTGGACGGAGTTGGCCCAATACATACATACATATAATCACGCCTTTATCCCTAATGGGGTAGGCAGAGCGTTAACGACATATACGAAGGTCGTTTCGCCACGTCTGACAACATTTTGAGGGTTATTTAAGATAGATTTGTACGTATATTGCTATAGTGACAGGTTGTCAGCCCATTGCCTAAATTGCAATATACTGAAACCCTCGGATCCCTTAGCTGGTTTTTACAGCATGCCTGGGAGGAAATGCAGCTGGCACATTCTATGTTTTTCTTTCGCTCCCAGTCCAGCATGGAAGATAGTTGGCCCAATACCGGGATAAATGGAGGGAGGGGAGGTCTTTGCCCAGTCAGGCTGAAAATAATTATAATAAAATAGTTCTTCTTCGTCTACAGTACGGTTAACGATAAACTCAAAAACTGGTTATTATTAAATGAAAAATAGTCCTCCCAAGCGATTTTCGGTGACGGCGGCTAGTCACAAAGAGATTAACCATCTGCGCGGGACTTGTTTTTAGTGCCCAAGTGTTTGCGCTACACCCAGGTGCACTCTCTGTTCCTTCAATCTCTTATTCTGATGGGACAGATTGACTGACACGACCAAAGAGAAATCAAGCGCAGGACAGACTATTTACATGTCCATCCAACAGCATGGATCTTACTTTTCAGACAATCAGGTAATCAACCTACAATGTAATAACCAAACTAAAAACAATAACACAAAGTCGTTGTCCTCCGCCGGGAATCGAACTCGGGACCTCCCTCACCTCTCGACCCGGAGGTCGCGATTGATTGATTGATTGATTAAAACTTTTATTGACTGACACAAAACAGATACAGGAAATGGTACAGACAAGAGAAAAAGTTACAATAAATAACAATGAGGACAATATTACAACGAACATATCATTAACAAACGTACATACATACATATAACTACGCCTTTATATCTAATAGGGGTAGGCAGAGCGTAAACTACCTAAAAAAAGGTCGTTCCGCCACGTCTGACAATGTTTTGATGGTTATCTAAGATAGATTATTGTAGTGATAGGTTGTTAGCCTATCGCCTTAATTCCAATATAAATAAACTCTCGTATCCCTTAGCTGGTTTTTACAGCATGCCCGGGAGGAAATGCAGCTGGCACATTCTACGTTTTTCTGTCACTCCCAGTCCAGCATGGAAGAAATTAACAAACGTAACATGACAAAAAATCAAAACTATCTAAACATGTAACATACAAAAACAACAGAGCCAGTGTACCACACTGTCCACATTGTGTCAGTCAACTTGGCGCTGGCTTGGCATTATTACGTAACTTGCAACTGCCTCCGTGGTCTAGTGGCTAGTGCCATGGACTCCTGATCCGGAGGTCCTGGGTTCGATTCCCAGGGGGGAAACACAAAGTTGATATTTGAGAATTTATCACTTTGTGCATTTTTCCCCTGTTTGGTTAGGAAATTGCAGGCTAAATCACCTTTTGATTGTCCGAAAAAGAAAAAGATTTTCGTGCTTCGGAGGGCACGTTAAGCCGTCGGTCCCGGTCGCTGTCTTTGATAGTGGTCGTTACTCAAACCATGTCAGAGGCCTGATAGTTGTGCTACTGGCGGTTACAAAACTCTGACACAAGGGTTCATTGGGTCGATAGACTCGATACCCACTCGACAGAAGAAGAACCCGCCCCAGCTTTGCACGGTAATTATCAGTGTTTCTCTACTATATTATGCATGTATTATACATATAAACCTTCCTCTTGAATCACTCTATCCATTAAAAGAAACCGCATCAAAATTCGTTGCGTAGTTTTAAAGATTAATGCATACATAGGGATATAGGGACAGAGAAAGCGACTTTGTTTTATACTATGTAGTGATGTAATGATTCACGCGCGTTTTCCAAACCAGATAATTAGTTATTATCAATTTCAGTTGAGTCGATAAATTCAATGTTGATTTGGTAATTAGTCTACTATTTGTAATGTAAATCATTGTAATACTAATTGAACTATTATGATTAGCAACCATTTCAGTTCAACAATGCGCGAAATTCCAATGTGAGAAGCAAATGATCCGTATTTATAAACATCACTTGAGTCTGACAGCTAGTTCAAGTTTGGATCAGAAATGTTATTTTAGTACAATGCGACCTGACAATTTTTTTCTGAGACTCATATTTATATTTCTTCCATGCTGGCCTGGGAGCGATAAAAAATATAGAATGTGCCAGCTGCGTTTCCTCCCGAGCATGCTGTAAAAACCAGCTTAAGAATCCGAGGGTTTCCGTATATTGCAATTTAGTCGATGGGCTAACAACCCGTCACTACAGCAATGTACATACAAATCTATCTAAATAACCGTGGCGTAACGACCATTGTTTAGGTCGTTTATGCTCTGCCTACCCCATTAGGGATAAAGGCGTGATTATATGTATGTATGTATCTCAATATTGATAGAAATATTAAGTAAAGATTTGATAGTTCATTTCGTACTAAAATGGCATTTCTGACATTAACTCAAACTCGTCTCGTCAGTTTCAAGTGCTGTTTAAAAATATGGGCCTTAATATTGTTCTTAACTGCCTCCGTGGTCTAGTGGCTAGTGCCATGGACTCCTGATCCGGAGGTCCTGGGTTCGATTCCCAGGGAAACACAAAGTTGATATTTGAGAATTTATCACTTTGTGAATTTTTCCCCAGTTTGGTTAGGACATTGCAGGCTGAATCACCTGATTGTCCGAAAAAAGAAAAAGATTTCGTGCTTCGGAGGGCACGTTAAGCCGTCGGTCCCGGTCGCTGTCTTTGATAGTGGTCGTTACTCAAACCATGTCAGAGGCCTGATAGTTGTGCTACTAGGCGGTTTAAAAAAACTCTGACACCAGGGTTCATCGAGTCTATAGACTCGATACCCACTCGACAGAAGAAGAAGAAGAAGAATATTGTTCTTAATCTTGAGATCGCTTTATGAATACGAGCCTATTAACAAACAAGTTGCTAAAAGTGCTTATCCGGGTTCTTCCCTCCCTAGTGCTGAATTGGTTCATCGTAGCAAAAGCTATAAGGACTAAACTCCTCTGAGCTGTCCAAAGTCCATGGTAGCAAAAGCAATACCTACTAGAGTTAGTGTAAAGGCACTTTGGCCTTTGTGATGACTGTAAGAGAAAACGAGATGCATCGGTTCGTCGTTTATTGACTACTGTTTTGTCTTTATTTCGACTCATCAGATGCGGAAGTGTCCGCATTGTAGTTTGTTTGCAAGTGCAATGTATTACATACATACATATAATCACGCCTTTATCCCTAATGGGGTAGGCAGAGCGTTAACGACCTAAATAAAGGTCGTTCCGCCACGTGTGACAAAGTTTTGAGGGTTATTTAAGATAGATTTGTAAGTATCTAGCTGTAGTGACAGGTTGTCAGCCCATCGCCTAAATTACAATATACTGAAACCCTCGGATCCCTTAGCTGGTTTTTACATCATGCCCGGGAGGAAATGCAGCTGGCACATTCTATGTTTTTCTCTCGCTCCCAGGCCAGCATGGAAGATGTAAATGCAATGTATTAGTTTGTTCTAATGACTAGAAAGTAGACTTAATTCCAGATTCAACCAGCTAAACCTAAAATTGATATCTATTTGTCACTTCAGAATAAAAACATTTGAAAGGGACAGGAGATCTATTCTCTCCGGTTTTTGATTTATAGTCGGTGGTTTAATGCGTTATCTGTCATTTTTATCCGCCGTCATATGATATGGTGGATTACGCGCAAATGCACGTCAAAATCCAGCGGACAAAGTGTAAAACCATAGAGTATAAATCGCCTGTCCTTATTCAATCTTAAGATACTTTGATTATGTTTTGAAAGTGACCGATAGATTTTAATTTTAGTTTTATCCAGTGGTATCTACATCGAGCCTATTATAGCATCAACGACGCAAACCAAAAGATCGTTCCACCACGTATGACATGCCTTGAGATGACGCATTCTGTACTGTCTATTGCTATAGTGACATATGGCGCTTAAATCGATACGGGTGGTCTTAGAAGGCCGCTCCTCTGTTCATCAGGCAATTGATGCCGGGGTCCCTCAAGGATCGGTACTTTCCGCAACTCTATTTCTGCTGCATATCAACGATATGCTGACACCCGACACCTTTGGGTATGCAGACGACAGTACGGTTGTCGGTAGATATATTTTGTCCCGTGCAAAGTCCAGCAAGGAAGCTATTCAGTCTTGTCGAGAGTCCGTAGTAGATCATTTAAATTTAACACTTAAGGCAATCTCCGAATGGGGTGATGCCAACCTGGTGACGTTTAATGCATCTAAGACACAGGCCTGTCTATTCTCGACCAAATTGAGTCCCTTCAATCTTGCTCCCACTTTCCGAAATGTATCCGTTCCGATTTCCGATCACCTCGAGCTTCTTGGTATGAGCCTTACGTCGGACCTGAACTTTGGACGATATATAGAATCCTTGGCTTCGACTGCAGCCAAAAAACTTGGTATTCTCTCAAAAGTTAGGCGATACTTCACACCGGGACAGCTACTACAGCTCTACCAAGCTCAAGTCCGATCGTGTATGGAGTATTGCTGCCACCTTTGGGATGGATCTGCCAAATACCAACTGGCAACCTTGGATTCTATTGAAAAACGCGCCAAGAAGCTCATCGCCGACCCGTCACTGGTAGAGGAAAAGCTGCAGAGCCTCGAACATCGTCGCAAAGTAGCTTGCTTGTCTGTGTTCTACAGGATACATTTCGGAGAATGTGCAGCATCGCTTCATGACCTGATACCCCCCTCCCCATTCCATCTCCGGGGTACGAGACGCCGGTTGGGATTCCACCCTTATGTTGTCGACATTCCAAGTTTTCGCACAAAGCGGTACGCTTCTACATTTTTAATGCGAACGGCCGAGGTGTGGAACTCCCTGCCTGCGGATCTATTTCCGGAACGTTATAACCTGGGCCTTTTCAAGGCGAGAGTGAACAGGCATTTTCTAGGCAATCATGCTCCATCATAGTCTACATCATCACTTACCATCACGTGAGATGGCGGACAAATGATTGCCTATCAAATATAAAAAAAAAAAAAAAAAAAAAAACCTTTCGTCACAGGACATCCGTTTCCCATAACACAAATTCGAATAACCTCCTTTCTCATTAAATATACAATGCACTGTAACCATTATTGAGAACGTAATCTGATGGTTAATACTGTCTATTCACCAATCAATGAATCAGCAAGATACCTAAGCCCTTGAGGACCTCTCGAATCGTAACAATATTCTATCATACGATTGGATCAGTTCTGTTCATGAATAATGATTAGATTATTACAATGGTGAGCAAGTACAATCATCGAGACATTATCTTTTCAGGGATACACCCAAGTGACAAAGATTTTGTTTAATACACTTAACTTAGATCAAATTTCATATGTACGTTTATTCGGCGCTTTTTCCGTGCTTCGGAAGGCACGTTAAACCGTTGGTCCCGGTTAATATCGTTTAATACCGTAGATATTAGTCGTTAAGCCATATCAGAGGCCAGTGCTAAGCATTGGTGGCTTGAAAACTCTGACCTAATCTAGGATTGGGTCTGGTTTCCCTTCTAGGTTGCGGAGGTCAGATGGTAGTCGCTCTGTGTAAAAAAACCAGTACCCTCGTTCTCAATCCCCTAGATTAGGAAGCCGACCCCGTGAGATACGGGATAAGGCTAGGGAGATTACCCATAATATATTGATGAGTCATAGTTTTAGCCACGTGAAAATTACTTCTGTTGTTTTTTAATGTTAGTATTAACTTACAGCGAAAATACCTATTTACGTTGTTATTATGAATATAATTTTAGGAATTTTGTAATTTAATAAAATTTATTTGAAATATAATTTTTAATTTTAGTATTACACTGTACACTCTTACATATTTGAATTTAATTTTTGATTTTTTACTCTTGAACTGTTGGTAATTTCGAAGGAACGAAGACTTTTAAATTATAATTTGATTGTTAAATTTTATTGTAATCTTCAACTGTTATTTTATGTCATTTCAAACACAATTCAGACACGGCACTGCAGCAGTGCGACACTGCGCGACAAAATCTGTCAAAATGTATGAACATGACATTGCCGCGCCGTGAAGCGTCGTGAAACGCCGCGCCGCTCTGCTGTAGCTCCAGTGCAGTACCTGTCATACATTTTTCATACAAAGAATCATTTGTCGCGCAGTGTCGCGCCGCTCCGTTGCAACACTCAAAAATCATCTTACTTTTCAGACAATCAGGTGATCAGCCTGCGACGACCTAACCAAACTAGAAACAACAACACAAAGTCATTGTCCCCCGCCGAGAATCGAACCCGGGACCTCCGGGTCGAGCGCCCATGGCTCAGTCCGCTAGACCACCGAGGCAGTTTAAAAAGAAAACTATTGCAAATACCTAGGAACCAACACCGCTTTATCTTACTCAAGTTGTAGTCGACTGTACCTGCAAAGAGGTCACAGACCAGAAACCTATTATTCTGGATCAGGGTCTATACTCGCCTTCGATGTGAATGAAATATTTAGGCGGATCCAGGATTGTTTGTTCTAGTGGGGGCACAAATATGTCTGGAGGGGGGGGGCACAAGTATGTCTGGAGGGGGGGGGGGGGGCACAAGTGTGTACTGTACTTTTAAGCAAGTACTGTGATGGAACCTCTACGAACATTACAAAAAAAACACTTCTTGGGGGGGCGTGCCCCCCTAAATTCGCTTTTGGTTTATCGATACGCGGTGTTACGTTGTTGCCATGGAAAGACAGGGGAATGTTATCGATCTGACATGAATAGAACCTAACCTAACCTTACTTCCATGCTGGACTGGGAGCGAAAGAAAAACATAGAATATTCTAGCTGCCCTTCCTCTCAGGCATGCTGTAGAAGTCAGCAATATGGATTCGAGGGTCGCAGTGTATTGTAATTTAGGCGATGGGCTGACAACCTGTCACTATAGCGATACACATTACCATCTAAAATTGCCTTCAATATTCGTCAGACGTGGCGTATATGCTTTCACTAAGCGTTTTACGCTCTGCCTACCCCGTAAGGGAAAAAGGCGTGAATTTATGTATGTATGTATGAATAGAACGGTCATGATAGCCCCTGTACATATTTAGAAAGATCAGACTAAATACTCAAATATATTTTTAAGGAAACAGTAAATTAATCGTAGTAGATATTGCTATTGCTGTAACTTAACTAAATCATTATCTCCCTAGCCTTATCCCGTATATCACGGGGACGGCTACCTAATCTAGGGGATTGAACGAGGGTACTGGTTTTTACAAAGAGCGACAGCCATCTGACCTCCGCAACCCAGAAGGGAAACCAAACCCAATCCTAGATTAGCTCAGAGTTTTCAAGCCGCCAATGCTTAGCACTGGCCTCTGACATGGCTTAACGACTAATATCTACGGTATTAAACGATATTAACCGAGACCAACGGCTTATCGTGGCTTCCGAAGCACGGAAAAAGCGCCGAATAAACGTACATATGAAATTCGAAAACCGAAAAACACATTGGTACGTGGTGGGATTCGAACCACGACCTCCCCGTACAGGAGGCAGCACCCCTATCCGCTACACCATCGGGCTCAATATGACATGTAAAGACTTATATTAGTTAAGTCGTAATTTTTGCAACTACGAATTGGTACCAATATAGCTCTTACTGAGTAATATAACCGTATATCAAAAGAAAGCTAGAAAATTTACCGATGATCCTGTAATTCCGAAAGTGGATATGACAAATAAAAGTTTTTAAGAAAAATTACGATATTCAAGTAGAAAATTTATCTGCTCCCCGCACCGCATACGTTTAGAAACTTGAACCACCTTAATCATCTTGCCTACACGAAAAACTTCGTCATTTCCAGTCGATATCCGAAAAAACTTTAGGGAATTTCCTTCCAATAAGTTATAATAAGTAACTTACTGCCTTAAAGCTAAATCAAAATTACATTGGTGCAAGTTAAATTATGTAGTAATCTCCTGTCATTTTGCACAAAATTAAGGAACGGATATTAACTTACTGTACTGTGGTTCTAACGAACGAAAAGACTATTTTAAAACAACGGATCAAGAAAATAATCGAAATAAAAGTCATCATAAACTTGTTTCTCTGTCAATTTCTAATGTGAAGAAAAACAACCAATAAAGAAGAATAGTTTTATAGTACAGAAGTACCTTTTATGACCTTTTATTAGTCTGGATCAAAATAGTCTGACCTATATCCATTCTGAAACAGTTTTTCTCTTCATAACTGACAGGGTGAAAGGATAAAAAACCTCGTTGAAAAACGCTGTCCTTGGCACCGAAGCCAACATTCTGACTAACAATAGTAAGCCTTACTTCAACCCAATTCTATAACGACCACGGTTTAAATGAACGTGGCAAAAAAGGGAACTTCTTCTTCTGTCGAGTGGGTATCGAGTCAATCGACCCGATGAACCCTGGTGTCAGAGTTTTTAAACCGCCTAGTAGCACAACTATCAGGCCTCTGACATGGTTTGAGTAACGACCACTATCAAAGACAGCGGCTTAACGACAATCAGGTGATTCAGCCTGCAATGTCCTAACCAAACTGGGGAAAAAATCACAAAGTGATAAATTCTCAAATATCAACTTTGTGTTTCCCCCCTGGGAATCGAACCCAGGACCTCCGGATCAGGAGTCCATGGCACTAGCTACTAGACCACGGAGGCAGTTAAGGGAACTAACACCGGACCTTAAGGTGGCGACAGGGCCTAAGTGGCGCCCCATCAATAACAAAAACATAATTCACTAAAACGCAGTGAATCAAAAAACCGTTCCAACAGACTCAAGTAATAATAATTAAGTTAATTTAGGCTCCCATTTATAAAGCCAACTCGAGATTTTGCTTTATACTGAAATTACATTTCTGATACGAACTCAAACTAGCTAGCAATCTCGCGTGCTATATATCAATACGGGCCCTAGAACCTTATAAATTCTCGATTTATAGTTCGTTGTAGTAACCGGAAGAAAAATTGTGAATAACGGCCACCAACGCCAAATTTTCTTCCTGTTACGACAGCGAACTAAGAATCACTAATTTATAATGTTTTAAATTATCTTTGTAACTAGTAAGTGACTCTGTTGGACCGGATTTTCGATTTATTGTGTTTTCAGTGAGTTAAGATTTTTTACCGATCCCCATCAGTAAAAAAGACGTAACTTAGCCACCCGCCTCTTAGCTTCTATAATCACCTTAAGATTTGCAAGTTCTCTTTAGACTGCAGCGCCCTAGCTTACGTTCATTCAAAGCTTTGTCGTATAATATTTTTCTTCTCGAGGCTGTCAGACCAGCGGCCTATCTTCTAGTACCAGTGACAGTGACAGCTCCTTGGACTGTTTAATTTAGGTCTGCGGGCATGTCCTACGCTTATTTATTACGTAAGTTCAACTCTTCTTGGTATCTGTGGGATGTAGGTATATTTGTGACTAGAAAAGTAACAAAAATATACAAGGCCATTTTAAAAAAAAAATGAGCCAGGAAATGAAACTGTATAATTTCAAAAGGAAGATTAATTATTCTTTATTTTATTAGATATGGGTTTTCTCTTGACTCCAGTTGAGGTCGAGATCGACTGAGACAGAGTAGACGAGCTAACCCTGAAGATGCCTATTCACTCTAACTTTGAAGTATTGGGGGTATGCATTCGGAAATACAGACGTAGGTATTTATTATGCCACATTCGATTGTGACTAGGGATGTGAAACTGTAAAATTACCGCGGTAAAATACAGTAAAAACATTATATTTTACCGTAAATTACTGTAAGATTCGGTAACTAGCAGTGTGTTTTCAGACAACCCTACATATCAAGAGATGCCTTTATCCCTAATAGGATAGGCAGAGCGTAAAACGCATAGTAAAAGACTTTTCTAACAAGTTTTGATACATATTTTTGAGGGCAATTTTAGATTGAAATGTATACCACTATAGTGACAGGTTATCAGCCCAAATCTATTATATATTCTGTGCCAAATCTTAAGATATTAGAGTATACTTCAGTTACAACTATACAACCGTATTGAGTTTCACTTCTTTAAATTTCCTGTTAAAACGTCGTAAGTCACCGATACTTAGTTATACCGTAATTTATATAAATGACAGTAAAATACGCGTATTTTACTAAAATAATGTGAAATTACGTAATTTTGCATCCCTAATTGTGACACCGTGACCTAGGAGAACCTAGGTCGACAGTACATATTATTATTATGACAAGTAGATTCTTCCATACTTACCTGGGAGCGAGAGAGAAACATAGAATGTGCCAGCTGCATTCCTCCCTTCCTTAATCTAGGCGATGGGCTGACAACCTGACACTGAGCATACTTTCAAATCTATCTTAAATAACCCTTTGTCAGATGTGGCGAAAGACCTTTGTTTAGGTCGTTTACGCTCTGCCTACCCAATTAGGGATAAGCCGTGGCTTTATGTATGTGTATGTAAACAAGCAGACTCAAATTATTTCATTATTATTATTATTACCTATACAGACCTGTTTTTGTGGATTTAATAATAACGGATTCCTCTTTAAAAATATCTTTTGCGTAATAAAATGTGATATATTCTGAACGCAATATTAATCTGTTTTGTGTATTTTTCATTACCAAAGCCACTCCAAGGAAGCAAGATTGCGTTTTACTAAGAAATTGAAAAGGTAATAAATATGAATATTTCTGAGAAAAAAGATTATTTTCTCAAATAAAAGCTAATAGACTTACTGGATTTCTAATTTGGTACAAAACGTTTACAATATGTGGGTAATGTTTTGAATCATTTTGAATGATAACATAATAATAAAAATCCTTTTGAGTACCATAAAAGGGGATCTTAAAATATTGGTATGAATGGTTGCGATGGCCATGCTGTTGCGAGAGTCCGATGGTGTAGTGGATAGGGCCGCTGCCTCCTGAGCGGGAGGTCGTGGTTCGAATCCCACCCACGTACCAATGTGTTTTTCGGTTTTTGATTTTCATATGTACGTTTATTCGGCGCTTTTTCCGTACTGCGGAAGGCACGTTAAGCCGTTGGCCCCGGTTAATATCGTTTAAGACCGTAGATATTAGTCGTAAAGCCATATCAGAGGCCAGTGCTAAGCATTGGTGGCTTGAAAACTCTGACCTAATTTAGGATTGGGTCTGGTTTCCCTTCTGGGTTGCGGAGGTCAGATGGCAGTCGCTCTGTGTAAAAACCAGTACCCTCGTTCAATCCCCTATAGTAGGTAGCCGACCCCGTGTGATACGGCATAAGGCTAGGGAGATGAGTTGCGACGGCCATGCCCTATTTGGTAATGAAAAAATCTGGTCCTCCGTCAGTAAAAAACATAATTGACTAAAAACGCAGTGAATCGAAAAATCAGTCAAACAGATATTTTGATAATTTAGAACCTTATATTTATCAATGCATAGTTCTTTGTAGTAACAGGCAGAAAAATTATAATCACGCTTTTATCCCTAATGGGGTAAGAAGAGCGTAAACGACCTAAACAACGGTCGTTTGCCACGTCTAACTAAATTTTGAGGGTTATTTAAAATAGATTTGAATATTGCTGTAGTGACAGGTTGTCAGCCAATCGCCTAAATTACAATAAACTGAAACCCTCGGATCCCTTAGCTGGTTTTTACAGCATGCCCGGGAGGAAATGCAGCTGGCACATTCTATGTTTTTCTCTCGTTCCCAGTACAGCATAGAAGAACCTTTAGAGATTGTCGATATTCTGTAAAAAGGGTTGCCTAAAGACCTTAAGAAACGTAAGAAATTGTTTCATTGCCTGTAGGTTAGCCAGGGTAGGCCAGCATGGGAGGATGGGTCTATAGTATGCTCGTAAAGAAAAGCATTCTAAAGTTTTTCGGTTCCCGCCCAGCATGGAAGATTCTTCAGTAATTTAGGTGCTATCCCTTCAGATGAGCTTTTTATTCCACAACGTAAAATAGACAATAAAAATATCCATTCCATTATATCCAGCACATTGACTTGCCCCTTAAAATGTAGCTGTCTTAAGGGGTTACATGCATAAAACATGGTTATAGCCCCGAGTTTCCTTTCTTCTTTGTTATGTAAATCCAAACCAGAGTGTTTCCTAAACGTGTCAACCCTTAAAAATCGTTTAGCTCTAGAGCTGGCGACAGAAATGACCTAAGCTGGTTTAAAGTTATTCTATGCTGGACTGGGAGCGAAAAAAAAAACATAGAATGTGCCAGCTGCATTTCGTCCCGGGCATGCTGTAAAAACCAGCTAAGGGATCCGAGGGTTTCAGTATATTGTAATTTAGGCGAAGGGTTGACATACATACATGTTATCACGCCTGTATCCCTAATGGGGTAGGCAGAGCGTCATCGATCCAAACAAAGGTCGTTCCGCCATGTCTGAATTTTTTTCATTGTCCACATTTTTTAAGAGAAATAAATTAATTTATTATTATTTATTTATTATTTATATAAAATGATCACCGCAATCGCACAACTTGTATGGAATAGCATATTTTATTTCACTTCCTAAAAAAACTCTTGTGAAAGTTGTTCAGTTTCTTAGACTGAGCGACCCCTATAAGTTTGCGGGAGGCTGTCCCTTACACCCCGAATAGTCACGCCTTTATCCCAAATGGGGTTGGCAGAGCATTAACGACCTAAACAAAGGTCACTTTGCCACGTCTGACAAATTTTGAGGGTTATTCTAGATTGATCTGTATATGCTATAGTGGTTGTCAGCCCATGGCCTAAACTACACTACTGAAACCTCGAATCCCTTAGCTGATTTTTAAGTATGCTACCCGAGAGGAGATGCAGCTCGCACATTCTATGTTTTCAGCGACCGGGACCGATGGCTTAACGTGCCCTCTGAAGCACGGAATCCTTTAACTTTTCGGACAATCGGATTTAACCTAAAATGTCCAAACCAAACTGGGGAAATCCTCATAAAATGATAGATAGACAAAGTGTTCCCACTGGGAATCGAACCCAGGACCTCCGGACCATCATGACTCTGACTACTAGACCACGGAGGCAGTGAATTTTCATTGTGTTTTTGTGTTCCCGTGGGAGTATAATAATTAAACACATATGCCCTCAGGACCTAGAGGCCAAAAATACTAATAAAAGGGTCTTAAAATACCTTTCAAAATATTATGTTAGTTGTACCTATTAACAATTCATAAGCAGCTTATTATGCCTACGCTTATTCGTGGATTCGGTATGATATAGTACTCTGGGGAAATAGTAGCAGTGCCCACGATATTTTTGTTTTACAGAAAAAATGTATACGGATTCTCTTCAACATCAAGCCAAGAGACAGTTGTAGGCCGTTCTTCTTGAAAGAAAAAATATTACCTCTTCCGTCCATCTACATTCTAGATGTCGCAAGAAAAAATATAGGCCAATTTGACTATTGCAAAAGTGTCAGACGTAATCATACTATTAGAAATGCCTAAAGGCGATATGCAACTGTTCAGAAAGGGTCCACACTATCAAGCCGTAACAATCTATAATAAACTTTCAAATCAGTTAAAAGCAAAAACTCAAAACAAACCTTTTTATAGCAAATGTTTTTTAGTTAAGTGTTATTATGCAGTTGATGATTTCTTGAACGATAACGTAAAAACATAAATTTACATCACGATCTACTCTATAGAAATAAGCATGACAACTAGAGACTTTTATATAATATTTTTTATTATTTTTTATTTAGAACATTTGTCATTAAAAAGAAATATGCATGTTTTATAGACTTTTATGTTTTATAGTTACCAGCATTTGACATTTTTAAATTTCTTTTATTTACAAAAATCATTAAAAATATTTACAAAATTAACTTAAATCTAATTAAATGTAATAAATGGCCTCCAGAGCGTCCTGCTGTGGCATGGTGCCCAGCACGCTGGCAGCATTCCCCCTTTGGATAGCGAGGCTAATCCGCTGCGCAAGGAAGCCGCCAGCCCTGCGGTCACCAGTGACCTCAGCAAGACGCCCTGAAAGGTCCTTCATAAATTTCTTAACCATTTAAATACATATTTTAATATTTAAATTTTATAAAATGCCTCTATCAAAGTTTCGTAAATATTGTAAAATCTTTGCATGCCACCAACTTGTAATGCCCTATTAAACATGATTCATGTACTTATGCCATGCTATACCTACATTTAAGACCTTTAACTCTGTACATAAAAACAAGCAATAAATTGAATTGAATTAAAAATAATTTAAAATACAAAACTAACCATGTCGTCCTATTGTTAAATCACTACTGTCTATTCCTCACCACCACACAGATTTTTACTCTTATTCTTTCACTGTCAATGCGGCCAGGTTATGGAATTCGCTGCCGCACACGGTCCGTGACAGTCCTTCTGTCGCTGTCTTTAAAAAGAGAGTAAAAGAGTATTACCTTTCACTTTCCGTATAGTATTATTATGTATATATATGTATTTATATATATTCATGTATATATAATAATTATGATTTTAAGTTTTTATATAGTTAGTTATTTATGTAATTTATAATTTTCTAGTATTATTTTGATATTATGCTTTATTTGTGCACGCCTAATTTGCCTCTCATTTTAAGTCTCACTTCCGTAGGTCAGCTGGAAGAAATTTCTTAGTAGAAATAAGCTGTACCTGTTGTGTCGGTATTCCTTGTGTATTGTCTTTCTCATGTTACTTGTGTACAATAAACAGTAAATAAATAAATAAACTAAAATATATCCTTCTTCCATGCTGGACTAAGAGAGATAGAAAAAACATAGAATGTTCCAGCAGCCGGGTATGCTGTAGAAGTCAGCAAAAGGGATTCGATGGTTACAGTCTGTTGTAATTTAGGCGATGGACAACCTGTCACTACAGCAATACATATTACAACCTAAAATTGTCCTTAATTTTGTCAGACGTGGCGAAGGCGTCTTTTACGAGGCGTTTTACGCTCTGCATACCCCGTAAGGGATACATACATACATATAATCACGCCGTTATCCCTCATGGGGTAGGCAGAGCGTAAAACACCTAACAAAGGTCGTTCCGCCACGTCTGACAAATTTTGAGGGTTAATTAAGATACATTATTAAGATAGATTTGTGCGTTTGTGGAACTCCTTGCCTCATGAAATCCGTGCAAGCCCTTCTTTGGATGTTTTTAAGAGAAGAGTGAAGGAGCATTTCTTATCCTCATAATTAATGTATTCATATGTCGTATTATTTTTACTATATGTAAGTGTGTATAATATATATTTATTTATATTCCATTTATTGTATGTTACTAATATACATACATACATATAATCACGCCTTTATCCCTAATGGGGTAGGCAGAGCGTAAACGACCTAAACAAAGGTCGTTCCGCCACGTCTGACAAAGTTTTGAGAGTTGTTTAGGATATATTTGTAGGTATATTGCTGTAGTGACAGGTTGTCAGCCCATCGCCTAAATTGCAATATACTGAAACCCTCCGATCCCTTAGCTGGTTTTTACAGCTTGCCCGGGAGGAAATGCAGCTAGCACATTCTATGTTTTTCTTTCGCTCCCAGTCCAGCGTGGAAGAAATGTTACTAATATTATTTATATAATTATTTGGTTAGTATTTATACTCATGTATGTAAGGATATTTATATGTAGCTTATTATAGTCTTTGCGTACACTCTTGCCTGCTGTTATCTATATATTTTTTTCTCTCACACGGTAAGCTGGAAGACAACTCAAATATTTTGAGTTAAGCTCACCTTTGTACATAATCTATCTATATTAAGTTAATTTTAAGAATATTTGTGTGTTCAATAAAGAATAAATACATAAATACATTTGTAGGTATATTGATGTAGTGACAGGTTGTCAGGCCATCGCCTAAATTACAATATATTGAAACCCTCGGATCCCTTAGCTGGTTTTTACAGCTTACCCGGGAGGAGATGCAGCTGGCACATTCTATGTTTTTCTCTCGCTCCCAGGCCAGCATGAAAGCAATAAATAATAATAAATAATAAAACATCTCCGTAAGGGATAAAGGCGTGATTTTATGTAGGTATATACGAGTATGTATGTAAATATATCCAAAAAAATATTACGAATGGCAAAAAAACCCAGATAAAATGGCAAGCAAAACGTGTTATTTATGATACAGATAAAACGCTTGTTTTAGACATAAATCATGGTGCGTGGCTCAAATGTACATCACTTTATTATTGCATTTGTAAAGAATACTAAACATCAGATAGCACACGCAACATAACGTGCACAACTAAAATGAAAAATAGGTACTCATTTATTCAAAAGAGTATTAAAGGCTTTTACATGCTGGCCGAGATAAAAACATAGAATGTGCCAGCTGCAACTCCTCCCGTGCATGCTGTAAAAACCAGCTAAGTGATCCGAGGATTTCTGTATGAGTATATAGCAATTTAGGCGATGGGCTGACAACCTGTCTCTATAGCAATATACCTACAAATCGATCTTAAATAAATAAATCAAAACTTTATCAGACGTGGCGGGACAGCCTCTGAGTAAGTCGTTTACGCTCTGCTTATTCCATTAGGGATAAAGGCGTGATTATATGTACGTATGTCGTATTAAAAGCAAGTAACTCTACTGTTGCATTGATATATTACTTATTCAATTAATTATTTTGGCACATTTACTTATTTTATTTATTTATTGTTTTATTTCAGACAATTAAGGCCCATATCAATACATAAAATACTTTATATTATAAACTTAAATCTAATAAACAATACTATTAATACACAACAAATAAATTTGACCTAAAACTAAACTAACACAGCATTATTAAAACTACTAGCGACCCGCCCCGGCTTCACACGAAAATTATCAGTGTTTCTCTACCATATTATGTATTATACATATAAACCTTCCTCTTGAATCACTCTATCCATTAAATGAAACCGCATCAAAATCCGCTGCGTAGTTTTAAATATTTATGCATACGTAGGGATATAGGGACAGAGAAAGCGACATTGTTTTATACTATGTAGTGATGCTGACTCAGGAGCTGTGCGCCGCGTATTTCCACGGAAACGGTGGAACACAGGGCCGTATTTGTAATCAGCTCTCATGAGTGACAGCGAGTTTGACATCGTATCAGAAATGTAATTTCAGTACAAACTGGCCTGTCAAATCCATACTTAATATCGCTCTCAAGTTTGATATCGCTTCGTAAATATGAGCCACAGTAGTGTACCTTTCAGCAAAAACTCCGGCGATGTGATGTAAAGACGCATAGATGTGCAGTCGGGACCCGCACTACGAACGAGTTGAAGCTCATCTAAGCTCTTTTATGACACATGTAGTTAGTAGTTCATATATCGCGAAAGTATATCAATCTAATCTAGTTCTTCCATGCTGGCCTGGGAGCGAGAGTTAAACATAGAATGTGCCTGCTGCATTTCCTCCCGAGCATGCTTTAAAAACCAGGGATCCGAGGGTTTAGGTGTATTGCAATTTAGGCGATGGGCTGACAACCAGTCACTACAGCAATATTCTTCAAATTTTGTCAGACGTGGCGGAACGACCTTTGTTCGGGTCGTTTACGCTCTGCCTACCCCATTAGGGATAAAGGCGTGATTATATGTATGTACGTATATCAATCTAAACTACCTAAGTAAACTTCCTTTTGATTGTATTTCTTACGTTTGCTTTTACTGTAATAGCTCCGACTGTCCAAACGCAATTATATAGGACAAATGAAGGTAAATGCCGTCATTAACTAGATGAAATGTCTCCTAGGCGACAACATAATGCGACAGCTTGGGAATAATAGTTGGCTGCGCGTTGAAAGACTGGATTAATAGGACTTATCAAGACTTTAATAGAACTTATCAAGACTTCCTTCCACATGTAGAGTAAGTAGATTTTTCATTCGTACATGTAAATAATCACTTTTTCCATGCTGAACTGGGAGCGAGAAAAAACATAGAACGTGCCAGCTGCGTTTCCTTCCGGGCATGCTGTCAGCTAAGGGATCCGAGGGTTTCAGTATATTGCAATTTAGGCGATGGTCTGACGCGAAACCAGAGCGTGAACGACCTAACAAAGTGCGTTCCGCCATGTCTGGCAAAGTTTAGAAGGTTATTTAAGATGAATATGTATGTAAATTGCTGTAGTAACAGGTTGACAGCCTGTCGCCTAAATTGCAATATACTGAAACCCTCGAATCCCTTAGCTGGTCTTTACAGCATCCCCAGAAGGAAGTGCAGATGGCACATTCTATATTTTTCTCTCGCTCCCATTCCAGCATGGAAAAACGCTCACAGTCCAGCATTAAAAAAATATAGTTTAAAGTTAATTAGGATATGTTTGTAGGTGTATCGCTGTAGTGATAGGTTGTCAGCCGATCGCCTAAGTTGCAATATACAGAAACTTGCGGATCACTTAGCTGGTTTTTACTGCATTCCCGGTAGGAAATGCAGCTGGCACATTCTATGTTTTTCTCTCGCTCCCAGTCCAGCGCAGAAGAAGTAGAGTTTTCAAGATTGGCTTAGGTTTTCGTTGTTAGATAGTTAGTAGGTGTAAGTAAGTTGTGTATTTCAGTGAACGCTTAACGTCATATCGAAAAAAAATATTAAAGGACCATACCAGGCCACTCAGAAAGTATTGCGATAAATAGTTTTTATATATGGCAGACTGGCCGGTTAAAATCTTTTTTGAAAATATGATTACTTGTAAGTAAAAATATGTGTGTTCCATTTTCAAAATTTCCCTCCACATTTTTTTCGAGCCAATTCAAAGTATCGTGTCTTACTGAAAAATGGATCTGCGCCGGGAACATTTTAGAGCTATGATTTTTTACGATTTCAAGTGTCGCCTGAAACCGGATGAATCGTTCGATAGACTTCAAATGGCATTTATGGATGAAAGCCCCTCCAAGGCAACCGTGTATCGTTGGTATAACGAATTTAGGCGCGGTCGACCAACCTTGGGGGATGAAGAAAGAAGCGGTCGCCCTTTGACGGCTATTACGGAAGAAAACGTGCTAGCAGTGAAAAATTTAATCCAAGATAATAGGCGAATTACATATCAGGAGATTCAGCACATATTAAAGATTGGATCGGGAAGCGTTCACGAGATTCTACATGGGCATCTTCGCGTGAGGAGGATAGTATCGCGCTGGGTGCCGCACTACCTCACCGACGCTCAGAAGCAGGCCCGGGTGGAATGGTGCCGTGATATGCTGAACAAATTTGAAGCAGGCTCGTCTCGGCGTGTTTACGACATCGTAACAGGTGATGAGTCCTGGATGTATTAATAAAATCCAGAAACCAAGCGCCAGTCGACAGTTTGGGTGTTTCAAAATGAACCAACGCCTACCAAAGTGAAGCGATCTCGAAGAGGGGGGAAGATTTTGATCGCCAGCTTTTTTAATTTGACTGGCCACTTGGCCTCAATTCCCTTACGAGATCAAAGAAGCATTAACGCCGAATGGTATACTACCAAATGTTTACCAGAAGTTTTTTTCTGTTGTGAGCAACAAGCGACCAAACACAGGGCTCCGCGGACTACTGCTCCACCACGACAATGCGCCTGCACACACCGCGCTCAAAACGAGGGACTTCCTGGACAGCACACCAGTCAAACTCCTGGGTCACCCTCCTTACAGCCCTGATCTAGCACCGTGTGACTTCTTTTTATTTCCAAAAATAAAAAATCAGCTCAAGGAGATACAATTTTCGTCGCCGGAAGATGCGCTGGCTGCGTTCGAGCAGGCTGTAAACGAGGTGTCTACGGCGGACTGGAAAAAGTGTTTTGAAAACTGGTTCAGACGCATGAATCTTTGTATACATAGAGGCTGGTGGAGAGTACTTTGAAAAGATTGAATAAAAATATATGTACCTGTAGAACAATTATTTTTAGTGTCGCAAATCTTTCTGAGTGTCCCACGTACATACATTATAAAACGTCAAAAAAATATAATATATTTTTTTTGTGATCATCATCATCTCCCTAGCCTTATCCCGTATCTCTCGGGGTCGGCTACCTGATCTAGGTGATTGAACGAGGGTACTGGTTTTTACACAGAGCGACTGCCATCTGACCTCTGCAACCCAGAAGGGAAACCAGACCCAATCCTAGATTATTTCAGAGTTTTCAAGCCGCCAACGCTTAGCACTGGCCTCTGACTTGGCTTAACGACTAATATCTACGGTATTAAACGATATTAACCGGGACCAACGGATTAACGTGCCTTCCGAAGCACGGAAAAAGCTCCGAAAAAACGTACATATGAAATTCGTAAACCGAAAAACACATTGGTACGTGGTGGGATTCAAACTACGACCTCCCACTCAGGAGGCAGTGGCCCTATCCACTACACCATCGGACCTTAAATAAAAAACGAACAAAATACGATTTTTTGTGATATATTTCTTTGATATTCTGATTTATTTTTTAAAAAAAATAAGAAAGACTTTATTATCTAATACCAAGAAGGTAAATTAATAACGCAATAGCTTTAAATTATTTACCGCATAACAATCAAAGCACCTACTTTTAACAATCCCGCCAATATAACAATTAGCGAAGTAATTTTCCTTCGTTAAGTTGGAAAATTTCCACAAAGATTGAAAACAACAGTCCTAAAAATAACAAGCATGGAGGCTTGTAATTTGCTCCATTTAACACAGAGACTCCTTAAGCTTTTAAACCTAATCAATTTTAATAATATTACGGTATTTTTTGGCCAACAAAAAACTGATGTATTTCGTGTCATGTTCGTGACATTCATCCCTGAAAGGCCATAAGGCCATAAGGCCTTTCACGCTAAATATTTTAGTATGTTTACAATTAGAGATCAGGTGTCTACAAAACATACATACATATTACATTATATTATAATCACGCCTATCTGTAATGTTTCGCCACGACTAACAAAGTTTTGAGGGTTATTTAAGGTCTACAGAAAAATTATAGAAAAAATCTGGATTATCTGGAAAAGCCGGAAAATGGGCGACCTGGTCGAAGAATAGGCTACTAAGTACTACCATGTAGATTCGAATCTACCCAGTGGCACAGGGCGTGCACTCCATACAAACCGCCGATTTTCGTACTACATGCGCAATAACGTATTCGTACAGGTTTGAAGTAGGTTTGTGTGTGTGCCGCCGCCTACTCGAAACGGCTCGCGTACCCGTTGTCGTGGGGGAGACGAGGTGAAGTAACATTTCAAATCGGGGGTGGGACTGCTTCTTCTTTAGCGTTAGTTAGTTAATATTATATTTTATTATTTATTTATTTTTTGGATCCGAGTGTTTCAGTATATTGCAATTTAGGCGATGGGCTGACAACCTGTCACTACAGCAGTATACCTTAAAATCTATCTTTATTAAATAGCCCTCAAAACGGGGTGGGATGATCTTTGTTCAGGTCATTTACGCTCTGCCTACCCCATTAGGGATAAAGGCGTGATTACATGTGTCAATTTCAGATTTTTTGCTTCCACATAAACCTTTCCCACTGAACCCTAATAACAAATGAACACCCTCACGCATTTTATTTAAACGTTAAACTGGTGAAATATGTGACGTGTGCGAATTACATGAACACTCGGGCGTTTGCGTATCATGTTTCAGAGGTGTCACATTAATGTAGGATGGCAACCACCCTCTCAATCTTTCTGGCTTAACTCGGATTTATTTTTCAGCCCCACTGAGTGTGGCAATTTGCGACAGTGACAGTTTGCGACTATGGCGTTTTGAGAAGTTGACATTTTGCGGCTGTGGCATTTTGATGACGTTACATTTTGCGACAGTTTGGCATCACATGGCCAGAGTTTTGTTTTTTTGGTTTGAGATGTTGTTTCTCCATGTTTACTTCCATCGAGAGAAAAACACAGAATGTGCCAGCAGCATTTCCACCCGGGCATGCTGTAAAAACCAGCTAAGGGATCTGAGGGAAGCATTAGGGATGAAGGCGTGATAATATGTATGTAGATGTTGTTTCTCAAATGATGGCCGTGGGCCAACATTTTATGCTAAAAATATTATGTTTTGGAATGTACTATTGTAATTTTAAAGGATCTAAAGATGATTGGTACGAATCACATGAACACTTGGGCGATTTCTTCATGTTTCAGAGGTGTCATCATCATCTCCCTAGCCTTATCCCGTATCTCTCGGGGTCGGCTTCCTAATCTAAGGGATTGAACGAGGATACAGGTTTTTACACAGAGCGACTGCCATCTGACCTCCGCAACCCACAAGGTAAACCAGTCCCAATCCTCGATTAGGTCAGAATTTTGAAGCTGCCAATGCTTAGCACTGGCCTCTGATATGGCTTAACGACTAATATTTACGGTATTAAACGATATAAACCGGGACCAACGGCTTAAAGTGCCTTCCATAGCACGGAAAAAGCGCCGAATAAATGTACATATGGAATTCGGAAACCGAAAAACACATTGGTACGTGGAGGGATTCGAATCACGACCTCCCGCTCAGGAGGCCCTATCCACTACACCATCGGGCTCTCTTTGTTTCAGAGGTGTCACATCAATAATTATTCTGACTTAACTCAGATTATTTTTTCAGCCTCAGCAAAAATGTGTGTGGCAATTTGCGACTGTGACAGTTTGCAAGTATGACGTTTTGAGTATGTGAAATTTTGCGAGTTTGACATTTTGGACGATGTTTTTTGTAACATGGTCGTAGTAGTGTTTTTCAAAGTTTCTTTTTTTAGTCATTGACAGACACCGAACGAAAAAAACAACTTTATTTATACAGACCTATCTCAAAAATATTACTGGCAAGTTAATGAAAATGTTTATATTTAAAATAAACCATTCCCACATATATAGGTCAATCCATTAGGCTATACGTCTCGCATTTGCTATTTATTACTATTACTAAGCGTGGGTAGGTACCAGGATGTTGTGAATGCTTTTTTTTTCACATCCGCGGATGCAGATACGGACTTTTGAAGGTCTCACATCCGCGGATGCGAATGTTAGGATTTTACTAAATTAGTTTTGTATTGATGCCAAAATTGCACAATCATCTTTTCAAATATTGTTTAATAAAACAAAAGAATAATTTTAACTAGTACGTAAAGAAAAAAATGTGGACATTTTGATCCGAAAAAAATATTTTTATAGTCTTTTGTGCACTATCCATGTTAGATGCGTATCTAATTGGTATCAGAAAAAACATATGAAACGGATTGGATTGGTTATCATAAACTTACTAGGAAGGTAAAATTGGATACGAATCTAATATTAGTGAGTGCACAAAGAGCCAAGGGGCCTTAAAACATTTTTATATTGAGATATTCTGAATCGTTGCTACAATTTTCTGGCATTTCTGGACCTTCATCTTCACTACACTACACATCCACATCCGCATTAAAATCAGCATTGATTTCAGTTTTCATTATCTTCCATACTGGACTGGGAGAGAAAGAAAAACATAGAATGTTCCAGTTGCCCTTCCTCCCGGGCATGCTATAGAAGTCAATAAAAGGGATTCGAGGGTTACAGTGTCTTGTAATTTAGGCGATGGGCTGACAACCTGTCACTACAGCAATACACATTACAATCTAAAATTGCCCTCAATTTATGTCAGACGTGGCGAAAGCGCCTTTTAGGAGGCGTTTTATGCTCTGCCTACCCCGTAAGGGATAAAGACGTGATTTTATGTATGTATGTATTGATTTCAGCGCGGATGCGGATGTCTAAATTCATGCGGAAGATCCGCATATGCGGATGCGGATATCCGGAACATCCCTGGTGGGCACTACAATAAATATTTAGATACCCATTAGTACATTTTGCGAAGGTACATATTTATTTTTGAACTGTTTTACGCACACGTTCGTCCAGACACCCACACGACAGAAAAAGGTCTTACTTTACTATGTAAATAGCAACATTTCGCTATATTTTCCGGAAGAAAACCTATAACTCTTCAGATATCTTTTCTAGACCTTTTCACAGTATTTTCTGAAGGTGAGTTTACCTTTTTGTCCTGGCTCAGGTCACATTACAGATAAACTTGAAATATTGGACACTATTTACGACTCCAAGCTTTTTATTGACCATTTCACAGAATCATACTTTCTAAATGATAAGTGCGTCTGATACCTGCTTTTTATGGCCTCAAATAATATTTTCAAATACATACATACAAACATATAATCACGCCTTTATCCCTGATAGGGTAGGCAGAGCGTAAACGACCTAAACAAAGGTTATTCCGCCACGTCTGACAAAATTATTTATGGGTTATTTAAGATAGATTTGTATGTATATTTCTGTAGTGACAGGTTGTCAGCCCATCGCCTAATTTGCAAAATACTGAAACCCTCGGATCCTTTAGCTGGTTTTTACAGCACATTCTTTGTTTTTCTCCCGCTCCTAGGCCAGCATGGAAGATACAATATAATATACATACAAATCTATCTTAAATAGCTCTCAAAACTTTGTCAGATGTGGCGGAACGACCTTTGTTTAGGTAATTTACGCTCTGCCTACCCCATAAGGGATTGAGGCGTGATTATATATATGTATATAATAATATTTTTACTTCTTATGCTCGGAAAGCGCCATTTTTTGGGTGTAGGCTGCACAAAATTGAATGTTCTGCACAAGGACAAACATATCTACTCATAAATGCATCTCTTCTAAGGCAAAGAAAATTCGGCTATACAACTAAACATAATAAGGCTCGTATTTTTTAAGCGATCTCAAACTTGAGAGCAATATTAAGTATAGATTTGATAGGCCAGTTTGTATTAAAATGACATTTCTGATACGAACTCAAACTCGCTGTCACTCTTGAGAGCTGATTACAAATATGGCCCGAAGTTCATAGAAAGAACTCATTATTTAAAAATATTTACTTTAAGTTATTTGCTTTTTGTGTATTTTATGACATAGAACTAAATTAAAATTAAAATTCAAGTACGATAGTGTATTTGATGTATTATTAAAAAAATAGTTTAATTTAGAAGGCTCCAGCCCAAGCCTAATATTTCATGTCGAAAAATTTTAAAAGTTAAATGTCGGAAATAATTATTGTTTACTTAAGAATATTTGTTGTAGCCCACATTTAATTTTTCCTCGCATTCGAAGTGAAAAGCAGAGTTTAAAACTCATGAGTTTTAAACTCTGCTTTTGTGTTTGTGCATGCACAAACACAAAAATTTTGTTCTTGACTTAATATCAGCCCTCAGCCTGAGGGCTCGGGCAGCTAAAACTCTCTTACAAAAATAACTTGGTTTGTGCACTTGTCATAAATCTACTATTTTTTGACTTAATGAAAGTAGTTCTTCCATGTTGGCCTGGGCGTGAGTGAAAAACATAGAATGTGCCAACTGCATTTCCTCCCGGGCATGCTGTAAAAACCAGGTAAGTAAATTGAAATGTGTTCCTGTTCTGTATCTATACTGTATCATAATACAAAAAAGTGTTCTTTGACACGCAGCAAGCAGTTGAGTCATATATACAATCATAAATTGAAATGAAAGAGGGACTTCCGAAAGTCAATTTACGAGTTTCAAATAATATGAATATCTCATATTACGAAAATTTCTTTTCCACTTCTTCGCAATACTCGTACGTGATCTTTTTTATTCACATAAATAAAAGAAAACCGTCAAAAGCTCTCTTCAATACTTTAATCGCAGCGAAATATTACATACTTGGAAATTTCTAATATCCGTATTGCCAAAGGCTTATGTTTTGAAGAAACAAAGGGGTCATAACTAGGGTTGTCAGACAGACTCTAAAGTAAATCTTCCTCTAGGGTTGCCTTTACTTGGAAAATTTAAATACTGTTAAGCTGGACACTTAGCTCTACGAAACAAATCTTTTAAAAAATTTAAAGTTTACTAACACTTATTTGATTAACAATTTATTGTACACAATACAGGACATAAAAAAACATAACTTTATTTGACACAAGCAGAAATAGTGTAATTAAGTATCACGATTTATTCTTCCTGCTGGACTGGGAGATATAAAAAAACATAGGATGTTTCAGTTGCCCTTCCTCCCGGGCATGCTGAAGAAATCAGCAAAAGGGATTCGAGGTTTACAGTGTATTGTATTATAGGCGATGGGCTGACAACCTGTCACTTCAACAAAACACATTACAATCTAAAATTCCCCTTAATTTTTAGTCAGACGTAGCGAAAGCGCCTTTTTCGAAGCGTTTTACACTCTGCCTACCCCTTAAGGGATAATAGCTTCATTTTATGTATGTACAAATTATTAGCTGGTACATATTTTTTTATTATTAACTGGAATGATGTTAATTCACCTCAATATCCATGGGCACAGAATACAAATATAATACTTAATGCCATAGACGGTGATAGTGTTAGTTAGTACATACATACATATAATCACACCTTTATCTCGAAGAGGGTAGGCAGAGCGTAAACAACCTACACAAAGGTTGTTCCACCACGTCTGACAAAGTGTTGAGGGTTATTTAAGATGTATTTGAACAACATTTTGCCTACTTCATTAGGGATAAAGGCGTAATTATATGTATGTATGTATACGAAAAATTTAGGCGATGGGCTGACAACCTGTCACTACAGCAATATACCTATAAATCTAATTTAAATATCCCTCAAGACTTTTGTCAGACGTGGCGGAACGACCTCTGGTTAGGTCGTTTACGCTCTGCCTACCCCAGGTATAAAGGCGTGATTATATATATATATATATATGTAAGTCATTCTTTTCTTACAAATATATTTTAACGTCTTTAATATTCATAATGATCAAAGAAGTAGCTTCTTAGAAATTTATGTATGAAGGTATTTCATTGTTGATAAGTCACAGAATATATAATAGTACTTCATACAGAATGGCCATCACCTCCCCTTCCCAATCCGATATACTTCACACTCCGCGCCGGATTGTGGGCCACATTGTGGGTACGCTTAGCGAGCATGGCGCGCGCATTTTTTCCAGTGAAACAGAAATAATAAGTTATAAGTTTTGTGTTCCAAAGTTGGTTAGGTACTGTTCCGTGTACGGATGTCTTTCTTCTATAACATATGACTCCAGTAGGAACTTTTTTAGATTCCCATGTGATGCGAGACAGTAAGTAACTTCATACAAAATATGCAACCTAACCTATTCTAACTATTCAGTTACAGTGAAATACTTTTAATCGTTGGTTTATTTAAGAACCAGATTAATCAAGTAATGATTATGACCGGTATAACAAAATTTGTCAACCCTTATAATACGCACACAAACACATGCCAAGTGCAACATGCCGTCTGTCGATGTATGATCAAAATTACATTGCAGTTGGGAGTGTCCGAGCTGTGTATAAGAAGTCCTATTATACAGGGTGTAAAAAAATACTTCGTTCCTTTAAACCACGTAATATATTAGTGATAATAATAATAATATAAAAATAATAAAATGTAAATAAATAAAGCCAAACTTAAATACTAATGTTTTTATAATAAAATTTACATTTTTAATGTAACATGTAAGCTAAGGCTAATAATTTGCACATGCCAGTATATTAATAAGGTTCTCTGCTTCCCAAACTAGATAAATCTGTGCTATGGTAGCCAGCCAAACTTTACCATAATAAATTATTAATCTGCTTAGCATAATCATGGCAGAATTTATATTTAAAATCTTAACAGAATTGTATATCTTTCATTCATATCAGTGTGTATTTACGTGTATGTATAGTAGATGTGTGTATTAGTATTTATTTATTTAACAATTTGGTATAGGTATATTATACTAACTTAGATTTATATTTATTTATTATTATTCTACCCGATTTATTAACCTCTTAGTCTTATCATAGTCTAGGTTCAGAAAATACGTTTTTAAACTCCCTTTCAATTCAAACTTGTTCATTTTCGCGATTTTCAAAGTTTGGTCTATTTTATTGTAGATATATGAACTAAAGCACTCAAAATTACGGCTTGCAAAAGCCGTTCTAACTGGAACATTAGGACAAGCTCTTGCCCTGCGATGTCGTTGAATTTCGGAGTTCGGGCAGTCGACCGATGAGTGATGCCGTAAAATTGATTGGATAATACATATCTGTCTTACTGTCAATACTTTACATTCCTGGTATAGGTGGACAGTGGAATACCTTATCGGTTTGTGAGTCATTACTTTTAATACAGCTCTTTGATCTTTTTCTAGTTTGAGCATGTGTGTTTTGTCTACTCCACCCCATACAGGGATGCAGTAGCTAATAATAAATTTGCCAAGAGCATCATAAACTATGTTAAGCGTACAACTATTCGCTGAAAAGCGTAGTTTTTTATGATTAAAATGAGTTTTCACACTCTGCCACATAGATTGTCAATATGCCTGTGCCAATTAAGATTGCGGTCCATTATGACTCCGAGATATTTGAAGTATTGTGAACTGTTAATGTTTGGACATGAACAAGCCCGATGTGACACAGTCGATATTTTGCAAATATGATCGAAATATAATTGAAAAGTCTTCCGGTGGTTCAACTCTCATTGAAAAAGCCACAAAAATTTTTTTCCGACATTTAATGTTAACAGGTTTTACCTCAACCACACCACAACAACTCTCACCACATTCTCAGCCCGCTGATTTAACTCCCTTCAGTTGGACCCGGATATAATCAAAGCTGTGTCATTTGCATAACAAAGTATGTCACAGTTCAGGATATTCATTTGACAAAGGTCGTTAACATAAATTTTAAACAGAGTCGGACCCAGAATACCCTTGCGGGACCCCATAACCTATCATCATTTCGTCACTCACATGTTCTCCTATTAAAAAAAATGTGTTCTTTCACATAAGTAGCTTTGAAAAAGATCCAGAAACTATCCTCTGACACCAATTTTCTCAATTTTTTCTATTAGTATAGGTACTGACACGGTGTCGAAGGCCTTTGAGAGATAAAGAAAGATAGCCACACATTTTTGTTAAGATTCCAATTTAGAGACTATCGTATTTGATAAGCTAAGAACTCTTCCATGCTGGACTGGGAGAGATAGAAAAACATAGAATGTTTCAGCTGCCCTTCCTCCCGGGCATGCTGTTGAAGTCAGTAAAAGGGACTCGAAGGTTACAGTGTATTGTAATTTAGGCGGTGGTCTGACAACCTGTCACTAAAGCAATGCATATTACAATCTAAAATTGCCCTCAATTTTTGTCAGACGTGGCGAAAGCGACTTTTACGAGGCGTTAAACGCTCTGCCTACCCCGTAAGGGATAAAGGCGTGATTTATGTATGTAAGAACCGCATCTTCTGTTGATAATCCTCTTTGAAATCCAAATTGATTAGGTGCAATAATTTTAAAGTTTTCTAAGTTCTCTTGTTAACGACCTTCTCCAAGATCTTCGACATCGCAGGCAGTACTGAAATTGGCTTTAGGTTATTAATGAAATCAGATGAACCGGCCTTGGGGATAGGATGGACCAATGCAGTTTTAAACTTCTTTGGAAATATTCCTGTTGAAAGCGATAAATTACACATATGAATGATTGGTGGCACGAGTGAGCATCGGCAACTTTTTATAACTTTAGCAGGGATATAATCGTATCCAACCGCACATTCACTGCGCAAACTTGTAATAATTAACTCAATCTCAGGCTCGTCAGTAGCAAAGAGAACGAGCGAGCTGTGGTAAGAGACTGAGTTAGAGGCTGCTAAGCGTGTCAGTGAAGCTAAATTCTTCCGCAAAATTTTTACCCACGTTTACATAGAAGTCGTTTATGGCGTTTACTTATGCTTTAGGAGTTTCTTTTAACTAAAGAAACGGGAGAGCAGAATTTGGATTAAAAGAAATACCTGCGATTTTCTTTAGTGCTTCCCATGTAGCTCTGGGATTATTTTTGGCTTTCGCAAATTCATTGCGTTCATACTCTCCCTTAATTTTACGCAATAACTAATTACAGAAATTTCTGTATCGGGAATAAGTTATTCTTAGGATATCGTTATTTAGGTTAGATTTTGAACGTTTATGTAGCCGATCTCTGTGCCGAAAGCACCTTAGTAAACTGGGGGTGGGTAGAATAACTTTTCTTTTAGGGATAGTAATTTGTCTTTTGTGTTTTTGTATTAATGCAAAAATCACGTGTATGAGTGTGTTTGTAGCTTGGTCAACATTTGTACAGTTCATAATGGTGGAGAAATCTACTTCCTTAATATTACTGAAAACAGCTTCGTAATCCACTAGGTAACGGGTTGGATTGAAAGTTACTCTTATATTAGCGTAATTCATACAGACTATTATTGGCAAATGATCAGTTATATCCGTCTCCAGTAATAGAACTGTGATCGTGTTACTTGATTTTAGAAAAGTGTGATCAAGACAAGTCTTATCATTTCTGGTTGGTGTATCATATGCTGATAAAAATCCAAGACAAAACATTAAATTTAAGTATTGATCACGGTCAGAGTCCTTGTTATCAGGTTCCATGGTGATGTTAATATTAATGTCACCCATTAACAAAATGTGTCGAAAACGATTTAGCGATAACAATAGGTTAATTAAGTCACTAAAGAAAATATCTCGATTACTATAGGATGGAGAGCTGTATATCATAATTATAGCAATTTCATCTAAATGCTTATATATATATATATAACACAATACACACATGAAGTAAATATTCTTTTTAAATTCTGATGAAATTCGTAATACAAAAATAAATTACGCATTCCTACGGCGCGGTACGAACGCACACTTCGACGTTTACTGTAGATATACTGTCTCCGCGCTCGCCCGTCCGTGTGTGTGCCGTAGAGTTAGGGTTACTTGTTTATGTTTGATAAAAAAAAATGTGTATTGTGGTGTATATCACTAATATATTACGTGATTTAAAGGAACGTAGTACTTTTATTTACACCCTGTATATTTTGTGATTCTGGTGAATAATCTGATTATCATAGTTTGAGGAATATATTTTCGTATAAATGTGTTGTTTAAATATACTCATGGTAATGTAATGTTATGTCTGAAAAGTTTGTGAGGGTATTGTGATACTTTGTTATTTGAATGTCTAATGGGGTAGGCAGAGCGTAAATAACCTGAACATAGGTCGTTCCGCCACGTCTGACAATGTTTTGAGGGTTATTTAAGATAGTATTTGTAGGTATATTGTTGTAGTGAAAGGTTGTTAGCCCATCATCTAAATTGCAACATACTGAAACCTTTGGTACTCGTACTATATTTTTCTTTCGCTCCCAGTCCAGCTTGGAAGTAATGTTTGATATAATAAAGTTAATGTTACGATCAATTATACTGTTGATTGAAATTTATTAAGAACTTGGTAGTAGTTATCAAGTCTTATCTTATGTAGCCGCTACGTGTACTCTCTCCTCTCCCTCTATGACTCCCTATCTTGCGCCTCTTCCGGCCATGACTTGCTGAAAGCACATAATATATAATAGTACTACATACAAAATGGCCTATCACCTCCCCTCCCCAGTCCGATATACGTTGCACTCCGCACCGGATTGTGGGTCACATTGTGGGTACGCTTAGCGGGCATGGCGCGCGCATGTTTTCAGTGTAACGGAAATAATAAAGTTTTGTGTTTCAAAGTTGGTTAGGTACTGTTCCGTATGCGGATGTCTTTCTACCATAAGATATGACTCCAGTAGGAACTTTTTTAGATTCCCTAGTGATGAGAGACGGTAAGTAACTTTATACAAAATATGCAACCTAACCTATTCTAACTATTCAGAAAACGTTGGTTTATTTAAGAACCAGATTAATCAAGTGATGATTATGACCGGTATAACAAAATTTGTCAAACCTTATGACACGCACACAAACACATGCCAAGTGCAACATGCCGTCTATCGATGTGTAACCATAATGACATTTAGAAGTGTCCGAGCTGTGCTGAAAGCATCCAGTTCGTTTCGCCACCGTCGTCGTCTCGGTCTACCCCGTCGCCTTCTGCCTGTCGGTGGCTTCAACTGTGTAGTGGTTTTCGCCATTGGTAGAAGGAAGTAACGGCAAGGTTATCAAATAACTTTATTTTTTTATTTTTTAACCTTATTGTCATAAACACATTACTTTATGTGCTCCTGTATAAACAAGTTTTTTTTTCAGTGTACCTAACTCAAAAACAAACATATTCACAGTATTTCACAGCCGTTTCTTTCTTTCCTAACTAAGTATCTACATGCATATTGTTAAGTACGTAACAATGACCCATCACTCTAATACGGTTGTCAGAGTTTTCAGTCCCAAACGTGAGAAGAATCGTTTATACGTGGTGTAAGGGACAGCGTCCCGCAAACTGATAGGGGTTGTTCAACGAAACTGAACAACTATCAGCAGGACTTTTTTTAAAGGAAGAGAAAAAAAAACTCTTGCGTGCAAATTGTCTGATCGAGTTGGTTATTTTGTATGGGAAGGTCTTCTTTTAAAAGTTGTCTGGAGGAATTGCTACCTTAGCAATAAGGCCGCCTATGTTGTACTTGCCTTTTGTTGTTATCTGATGTGTTGTATTACTACGTGCAATAAAGTATTTTTATGTTATGTAATGTTTTATGTTATTTTCATCTCCTTAAGGAATTTCCTGGTAAAGGTTGTTCAGTTTCGTTGACTGAGCAACCCCTGTCAGTTTGCGAGACGCTGTCCCTTACACCCGGTATATATTCTATATTCCGTTGGTAGTGTCCTAGTTACCCTAGCTACATATACCTAGTACTGTAATAGTTGTGAGTTAAATCCTCCATACCTATTTAAAAGCCTGTGATAAAATCTTTTACATGTCTCTTGCTCTATGAGTGGAAATTGATTCCCTAAAAGCTGGGTTGTTATAAGCCATAAATACATACATACATAAAATCACGCCTTTATTCCTTACGGGGTAGGCAGAGATAAAACGCCTCGTAAACGGCGCTTTCGCGTCGCAACTGATAGTTCTTTTTTCAAAAGTCACTAGGTTTCACGAGTAGTCCAAACTATATTTCGATAAGTTAAAAGTCTTATTCTATTTTTTCTCTATTCTCGGAATCGCATATTTACTCGAATCGAAATCGAAATTCGAAACGGAATTGTATTGGAACTTACCAAAAAAATATTTTAAATAGCGAACCAGCCAGTATTGTTAGTGTCGCCTGAAATATAAAGCAGCATAATAAAGAAACACGGTAAATGAATAGTAGTTTATGCAACTGTTGCATAATGAAGGGTATTACAATGCGAGTGCGGTTTGTGTACGAGCATTGTAATACCTAGTTATGTGCAGTTGCATACACTATTTTATCTACTCTCATACGCATTTTTTTGCATTTTCCATAGCCTGAATTCTTGGTAGCATTTCTCGTACAGTTTTCTTGACTTGGCGGGCAATAAATTATTGGTAATTTCCGTAGCGGCGTCTAAAATATCCGGTGGAGTATTAATATAATCCTCACTAGAGTCGCAAATTTTTAGCAAACAGTCAATTAATTCTTCCTTGAGTTGCGCGATAAACAAGCAATAAAAACCTTTCACCTTAGAAAATGGCGGCAAATTAAGCGCGCAGGAAAACCGTCACCGCGCATGCGCCGCTACCATAGATTATTATAATTTTGCAGATTTTACGGATTTTTTGGTATTTACTGTGTGATTTTAATCTTTCCTTGCTTCCAGCAAATAAATTTTACTTTTCTTTGCATCTTTGTTAGAATTTGCTAGGGCAGGTGCAATGAAAAGTAAACTAAGATGCAACGAAAAGTAACTTTTAAATTTTTTCATCATTCTGTTTAAAAAGTATGCTATTATAAATTCGTTTAGAAGTTTATAATTCGAACATTACTATATGAGAGTAGATAAATATATTTTTAATCTGTGCTTTTTATAACCTTAAAATTAGAGGCTCAGTTTTTTAATATAAAACATCAAAATATTTAAACATCAGTATGATGTACAAAATGCCTACTGCGAATTAGATAAAAGTTTCTTACACGAATGGAGAGTTTTGTGTTGGATGAAATCTTTCATAGTGAGTTGGTTTTTCTAACTTGTTCAACCCATTTTCGAACTATAATTTTCGTAAAACTTTCCTTTATGTGAACTTATTTTTCACTCGATTTGTAAAGCATAGTAATAACCTCGGGTTTGCGCATGAATGTATACTCGTACAATTGATGTATAGCAACCCTTGGTTACTAATGTACTATTACAGTGCTAGCCAATCTGCTTGACACCTAAAAAGCGTGCAAAAAGTGCAATTGCATTGCATTGCAATTAACACTTGTGTTACTATTTGCTTCGGAAAAATATCTCGCTCTCAGGAAAAAAGCAACTTATTTAGCCAAAGGTAGGAATCACGTGCCACAGTTAGACTTTCAAAAAGAGTGAAAAGACGGTTATTTTGTTTCTGTTTCGTATGTAACGTACAAAACACTTGAATCTAAGCTGACAAGTTTTGTTAACTTAGCACTTTATGTTGAAAGCCTTAGGGCTCCAATTTCAAAGCACGTAACCGATATAGTTCCCAAAAGAGCACTTCAAACATGAGCCTTTTCCTTTAGCATAGAATATATAATAGTACTACATACAGAATGGACATTCAACCTCCCTTCCCGAGTCCGACATACGTCACACTCCGCGCCGGACTGTGGGCCACATTGAGCGTACGCTTAGTGGGTATGGCGCGCGCATGTTTCCCAGTGTAATGGAAATAATAAAGTTTTATGTTCCAAAGATGGTTAGGTACTGTTCCGTGTATGGATGTCATTGTACCACAAGATATGACTCCAATAGGAACTTTTTTAGATTCCACAGTGATGAGAGACGGTAAGTAAATTCATACAAAATATGCAACCTAGTCTATTCTAACTATTCAGTTATAGTGAACTACTTCAAAACATTGGTTTAATCAAGAACCAGATTAATCAAGTGATGATTATGACCAGTATAACAAAATTTGTCAACCCTTATAACACGCACACAAACGCACGCCAAGTGCAACATGCCGTCTGTCGATGTGTGACCAGAATGACATTGTAGTTAGGAGTGTCCGAGCTGTGCATGTAGTTTAGCCTAAGTTTCCTCCCGTAGGTATTCTTATTCTTATTGAGCGGGTTTTTGGGTTGACTTACACGCCGATGAATCCTGATGTCAGAGTTTTTAAACCAGCTAATCAAATAAGTTTTCCATTTAGAATGAGGTATTTTCCCCGTATATGGGCGGTCTATAATTTGTAGGTAACAATTCTATTTTACATAAGCCTCAAAACTTTGTCAGACGTGGCGGAACGACCTTTGGTTTTGACGTTTATTTTTACCCCATTAGGGATAAAGGCGTGATTATTTGATGTATGTATGGGCGGCAAGTGAAAAAGCGTGACATATAACTTAATTGATTTTCATAGATTATCTTTTCCACAGTACCGTCGCCGTGCCGTCTAGTCGAAAAACGCCCTATAGGTTTATTATTGTTTACACTTTCACACTAAAACCCATTTATTTCGAATTCATGTTGGACTGGGAGCGAGAGAAAAACATAGAACGTGCCAGCTGCATTTTCACCCGGGCATGCTGTAAAAACCAGCTAAGGGTTGCGAGGGTTTCTGTATATTACAATTTAGGCGATGGGCTGACAACCTGTCACTACGGCAATATACCTACAAATCTTATCTTAAATAACCCTCAAAACTTTGTCAAACGTGGCGGTAAGTCGTTTGTTTAGGTCGTTTACGCTCTGCCTACCCCATTAGGGATAAAGGCGTGATTATATGTAAGTAATGGGGTAAACATGCTGAATGTGACTTTGGAAACTAAAATGGTACCTACATAGTTTCCAAGGTAAGTTTCCACATTAAATCCAAATAAATGGGTTTCAGTGTGAAAGTGTAAACAATAATAAACCTACATCAAAACAAACTTTCATTCACATTATTAGCATAAGCTGGAAACCTTATCATTCATGATTCCTATTACACATAATAAAAAAAGTTGGAAGGAAGAATTAACTGAAAGTAGGGTAAGCCGTAATTTTGTCCAGCCTTACTTGCGGAACAAATTTCATTAATATATTCACAGGTGTAAGGAAATTACGAGCTCAAGAATACATTTCTTAAGGATAAGAAAGACTTTTGGTTCCGCAAGCTTATCTTTGTAACTTTTAAGTAAAAACGCAACCTGAGGAAAACCACTCTAGACATTCAGAAATCGATCTTGCAGCGTGAGAATAAAGTGTATTTTGGATAACATTTGCTTTGCATGTCTACAGTTATGGGAAAGTTTCATAGCGTGACTTTGTGCGGGCTAGTGATAAGATAACAAACAACTTTTCCTAATGAACATAGGTCAAAATGTGAATTAAAAGGAATATAAAAATAGACACACACATACAAAGATGCAAATATAAGTATATAAAATAAATTTTACACACATTACTTTAGGTTCCTATCATAGATGATTTCATTTGTTATTATGTTAACGCATTGATTTTTTGTTTTATTTTTTTCTGAGAGGGGTTGCCAAAAGCCCATAGCACAGGGTATCCAAGTTTGGGTTCCTGACTCCCTGCACAATAATTACCAAACAGCATTTTGTCCCCACAATGTCTATGAATTCGATGTTACTTAAGTTTGTTTATTTATTTTTGGGAGTAAATAAAGATATATTACTATTGTTTTTATTATTAAAAAAATAATAAGAATTCAATATATAAATAACCACCCTCTTAATGATAAAATAATCAAAGAACTGGTTGTCAATTTTGTATGCGAGTATTTAATTTATTTATATTTCTAGGATCCTAGAGGAAAGCCTTTAAAACCCTAAAAACTTTGTCAGTCATGGCGGAACGACCTTTGTTTAGGTCGTTTACGCTCTGTCTACCCCATTAGTGATAAATGCGTGATTATATGTATGTATGTTTATATGGAGGAAAGTTGTCTGTTGTCTTATCACCATAACAGGACCTAGTTTTACGTATGGGCGGTAGTACTATTATATATTCTAGGGTCTCATACTGTACCGAACCCCCCATTTATTTCTTTTCATATTTAAGAAGAGCTTTGATTAAAATAAGCAACTCACGTTTCTATGGCCTTGAGTGATACGTCTACGTCTACGAAGTGAAAGAAAGTAACCCTGGTCCTTAAAAAGGTAAGATAATATCCAATGCATCGAACGTCAGAATAAAACATTTTGGCAATAAGCCTTCCTATTTCTACTAAGTAGAGGTTGATTACGTTCCTTCCTTTCTCAAACTACTTAACTAATTTCTCTGGAATAAATCTAAAGTTGAAACGGAACGTTAATTTTTAAGCCTTCAGATTCACATAAAAAATCAAAAATATTTACTTACTTTTCAACCCTGTTAATCATAAATTCCTCCAAAAAATGTTTCAGATTATTAAAGCGGTAAAATCGTCAAATTTATGAATTGATTTACATAAGGCTAAGATATTTCTTTCGCGACAATCAAAAACTACTTCGTAACCCGTAGGGATTAATATTCTATCTTCCAATCCTAAACTCAAAACTGTCATCGACAAATTTAAAAAGTAATTTTCTTAATTCGAATTGGCGGCATAGTTTTACAATGAAAAATACAAAATCCACTATAAAAAGGAAAAGCACGCGGCTAAAAGCTGCGCCAAGGTTCTACCAACAAGTTCTCAACTCCACTAGTTCAATCCCTTCCCAATTTAACAGGTAAGAACACTTCTGCAGTACTTTCCAAGTATCATAACTTCAGATCAAAACATGAACTTTTCCTTGCTACTATTTTGCTAAACTTGTTAGATTATGTATACTTACCACCATAATTTAAGTCTCTTATCTAACCTATCATTACCAATTCCAGGATAAACCCTGAAACTAGAGGATTTGCAGAAGATTCTGTCAACATAAGTTCCTTAACAAAACTGTTGTTACCAACACAAGAATTGTGGTTACAACTAGGATTCCTAGGTAAGTTTTGTTTGGCTAGTAATAGAAACAATAGGTTCTAGTCAAAATTGCTATCACTAATGTTTTAAATACCTAAATCACTCCATAACATTCAACAGTAAAGATAACAAAATCAAATGACTTTCCTTACAGTCCCAGCCGCTGCTGAGAAAGATCTTTCAGTTATGAAACCTACAAATAATGCAGTCAACGCAATAACTCTCAGACTGGTCTGCACTTAAGGACAAGCTTCTACGTCTGATCACAAGTTCACATCAGGATTCCAAATGGTAAAACATGATTTAATTTAGCTCATAGTTACTGAGTTAGTTTGAATGTTTATAACATAAATTCCTTTTCTAAAGTATCGCCCTAAGCTCACTCTACTAGAATTTAAAGTATGTACCTTACCTAACTATGTGTTTTAATTTCAGTTGTTCCTGCATATTAATACAGAAAGAGGATATGAGCCTAAACACAACAACGGAAGAACACCCACTATGGAAACCAATTATTTGATAAAACTATTCCCATGTCATTCAATTTAATATTCGGCTTGGATTAAATTCTTTCATGGTTTTGGTTTATTATTTCTGGCCCGTTTGAATAGAAAAATGTGTACCAGGAGTTGCTATTCTACAAATATTACTTTATTTACATTCAGAGTCCGAAGTGAGTTTGTGAACATACTACCTGTTCCAATGTAATTGAATATGCCATTGAATTAAGATACTGTCCCAGATTTTTGAGATAGCGTCACATACCAATGCTTAGAAACCTTTAGACATTCTTATTGTGGTTTTTAGAGGATCAGCTCCGGCCATACGCTGCATAGGTATTGATTTAGTTTGACTATGCCCCAATCTGTCAATATTGAGGCTGTATTGTATTTTATTATAACCTCTAGCCCTACAACAGATCAGGTACCCTGTCTCCTTTCAACCATTGACTTTGGATAGAAGCCCACCACACATTTCCAATACTTTGCTCCTATACTAAATTTAAATTACCACCTTTATTTTTTTATGTAATTAAAATTTCAACATTCTTTTTGCTATTCTAATAGAGAGGACTTTATAGTATAAATAAATATATATTTTATATCAAAAGCTACATAGAGTATCGTTCCTCAATACTCAGCATTGTTTCATATAGGCTTCTATCAACAAAGGTGTTGCAAACATGATTCTAAGAATAGCCAACTGTATTGAAAATCTCTTTTTTCTGAATTTAACTTAATAGTGAATTTATTTGGAACTTCCAAAATATAGGTAAAACATGTCAGTCTACAGTCATGGACAAAATCTTAATCCAAAGTAACATTCTGTATTAACTTGTCACTCAGTTTGTCTTACTTTTCCAAACAATTCTTTCTCTGACTGAATTTATCAGGAAATAACAAATTTCATTATCAACACAGGTACAGTTTCCTTTCAAACAACCAGTTAAGAATATCCTTTATCCCAACATTTGATACTATTTATTTATTATCACCAATTTCCCAATCATGACAATCAATTATACTGCCAGATACATAATTTTTATTAGAAATCATTTGAACCATTAATGTAGTTACCCTTTTTGTTTTGAGCGTTCTACAAGAACATCACATTTTATTCAATAAATGGCCAAACAACTGTTACATCTTATCATCAGTCAGCACACCAATGTCAGATCAAAGTAATTGTTGATGTATTCCTATATATCAAAGATTTATGATTAATATTCAATACAGGATAACTTTAACCAGTTGTTTTCAATAGGTAATTCTTTTCTTACATAATAGTTTCTTTATTAATCATTATCAACTTTAGGACCCTTCAACCAAATCTAGCCTCTATCTACTATAGGGTTCCTGAGAATTGAATTCACCAGTACCCACTCAAGGTACACTACTATGAATCACGTCTGACACGCTTCTGTAGCAGGTAGGGTAACAAAGTAGGTATTATAAACTTAATAAAACAGTTTTGAAGTTAATTTAATAGCGAATTTTACTTTAAGACTATAAATAAATATATCCATACAATCCTAATGAATCTATTAATAAGACCTACCCCTACTTGATGCCTAAAGTCCCTCCCTAGTAGATATAAAATCGAACTAAGTAATCCTATAGTCTAACTTTGTCTAATCCTAATTGTTTCTACTGTGAAGATGCAAAGCTAGGGAGATCCCGACATTTATTATTTAATTGTGAGGTGTGTAGTGTAATGTGGATGTTCTAGAAAGCCTGAGTTCAAACTTCTAGAACCCTATTTCTGCTAATTTGTACGTGATGAGGTTGTCACGATTTAGAGTGCCTATTACATCCTATACCCGTGTGGATGATTACCAGCTTGACGAAGATAAGAGATAAGCCGATAATCGCGTGTGTTGTGTGAGGGACAGATAGGAAATCCTTAACAAACAGTCGTAAGTCGTCCGTATCGGGGCTGGAGACGGAACAGTTCGCTAGAGGTGGTTCTAGGTACTCCTTACACCGTTTTGCTAAGTATCCCATACCTGGGCGCATAAAACTTGCGTTTGGGGCAAGCCGATCGTACGCACCAATACAATCTCCTAGGTTCTTTAGCCAAAATTCCTGGTCTGAGAAGTGGGTACGGAGAACAGGTATAATGACCAAAGCATGGTTCACACGAATACTGTCAAAATAATCTCCCATTCAATATGACCCTAGCTCCAGACATGCACTCCGAAACACGCAAATGCAACAGCTGCAAGTGCGCGCCCGAAAGCACCTCCCCGGAATTATAACCATAGAGAATCTTCAATACAAACCGTAACTGAATTTAAAGTTAATCTTTCAAACTCAAAACAAATAAGAGCCCAAATTTACCAAGTATAACGTGTGAACTGACGAACGATAAACGCGTAAAAAAGCTAAATTTACGAATTAAAATGTATGAACGATTAACACGTAAAAGAATTAAATTTGCGAAGTAAAACGTGTGAACTGACGCACGATTCACAATCAAAAAGCTCCCGAGCACTCGTCCGTTCCGCTTTAATACTATTTTTTCCAAGAATCTAGTCAATTTCCATTTTCAACCTTCCAACCAACAAGACAAAGTTCACTTCCAGTCTTCCTAACCTAAAACTGTCTAAATTTTACGATTCAAATCCGTATTTTGTTCATGTGGCCTACAGTCAATCCAATTTCATCCATATTAATAGTCCATAAGATTCAAGTTTGCAGCTGTCACAAATATTTCCTTGAAAAACTAATGAAATCCACTTTTCAAAAATTCATTTTACTAAAATTCGCTTAATCAAACCATTCACAGCCTTTTCACCATAGAAATAAAGTTCGATTTAAACTATCAACAGAATTTGTCCGCTATTCTCGTTTTTATTTCTGGAATTTGCCACCTTTAGTCCAATTTGATCCTTATAACAAAGACACACGTCTTAATTTTAAACCATAATGTCCATCTGTCCTCATTATTTCAAATCGGTTTTAAATTTCAAAACATTCTCATTTTTCAGCAGCATTCGACAGCTTCAATTCAATTTAGACCTTATTTCTATGACGACACGGTCAAATTTACTATTATCAGTGGCAGCTGTCATGAAAATTTCTTGAAAAATTCTTGAAAAATCTCTAACTTTTCATTTTCTGGAACCTATTCTTATGGAGATAAGGGTCAGACCTTTCTACTATGAAAATAAAGATCATTTTCAAGGAACACCCAAACCGATTTATAAAATGAATCTTTTCGACCTGTGTAATGTCAAATACAACGTCTACTCATTATGAATCGTATGTCTCAAGAAATAATCCTCAGTTTTGCTTAGTTTCAATAACTATCTTCGTAATCGAACATTTTATGATCAGCTTTTGCTTGCTATTTGACAATTGCAAAAGCAACAGTTAACCGCTAATTTCTGCTATTCATGAACACCTCCGCACAAATAAACGTCCACGCTGGCTACAAATTCAAACCACATCAAGTGCGGCTACAACCCAAATTCGCGCAATTCCAATGAAGTTTGTATTCTACCTATAAGTTCGTGTGTAAAATATCTTTTCGTTTACCATTCTTACCACCAACATAACTTTCTTTTCCTTACAGCTTTTTCCTATGAAGGTCGAATGATATCTGAATAATGAAAGCCCAGCACGATTCTACTATACCACTACGTGCTTCTAGATCCACTGAAGACCAACTATACGACTACCAAGTACATTAACTTCTCAAAAATCAAATAACATTCAAGCAGCCTCTCAATGTTCATAGTGCTCTAGACTCTCTGTGCAGTTTGATCCAATGGGTTTCTTGGCAAATACTCATGCTAGCTTCAGTATTTACTAAAGTATTTCTCCTGCTAATATACCCAAGATGCCCTAAGATAAGTAGTTTTTTTACATTTCATTACAAATCATCAATTTAAGTTTAGTGTCTTGCAACATGACTCTGCTCTATTAAATTTCACATCAGCATCTACCTTTAGTTCTCCTTCTTCCGATTTTATCTGAAAATGCCTTTATAATAATAAAACTTTTTTGTTTACAATATATATTTAATTACTCTCATAATGCAAACATATTTGTGGAATAACAATAGAACGAGGCCCTGAATCGTTACATTCAACTCCCTAAACATTCGAAATGATAATAATAATGAAGAATGTTTACCTATCTACCACAAAGATATCTTATTTTCACATATATGTTTGTTATGAGATATTGCCCATCCTTTCATAGATGTTCATTTGTTATGTTTGTGTAAAATGACTAAATCGTTAACAACCATAACTCAATCATGATATTCAAAATCTTTGAAAACCTCAAATTAATAAACAACAAGGTATTGTCGCAGGATTAGATCACACCGCAGACAAGGCGCCGAGTTGTGAATTCAACGAATTAGAAGAATTGAACTTATAAGATCCACATCAAGACTCGTGTTTATTCTGAATTGAAATGGTGATCTTTAGATAAGAACCCCTGTATAGCTACGGTGCAGATATCCTATAGCTAAATCAACTTGCTGGGTATATTGATCAAGGTTCTCTATTTGAATTCCACTTTCTAGCTATTTCGTTATCGCTTTAGCTGACTGTTAATCATATTATGATATGATTGTGTGGGGAACATTGGCTTTGCCTGTTAGCGGCATGTAGAGTTTCGAATCTATATGAAACTACTGTGAAATCACAGATTTATGACATCTGTCCTAACCTCAAATCCAAAGTTTCATATAAATTCATGTGTCATGTGTAATGTCTAATAAAAGGACGCACAATAAATTGAATTCAATGTAAGTAGCCTTGAAGTTCTGAATGAGCCTTTCATTCAGCCATTTAAATACCTTTTAAACACATTTATCATTCCTCTGCGCAGAATTTTTCCTCTCAACAAAATCTCAAAACCCCATTACAAGAATGCTCACTAAAATTCTCAAAGTATTTGAATATTTATGTTATAATTTTATTAAGTAGGTACCTACTCTACAGGAAGTAAAACAAATAAACTTATGGTGTAAATTTTAATGGTAGGTACATTTTTTTTTCTTTACACATAACATCTCAATAATAGCCCTAAGTTACCATCAAGGTCTCGTTCAAATATTCCACTATAGTTCCTTATATCTAATAGTAGCATCTGTATTAGATTATTTTTTAAATGTAAAAGTAAACTTTACATTTATTTTGGAGAACTTTACCATCTATTCACGGTAAAACTTGATGAACTGACATACATACATACATACAATTACATACATACATACATTCACGCCCCCATCAATAATGAGGTAGGCAGAGTGAAGATAAGCTAACAAATTTGGCTCCATCTCGTCTGACAAAATGTCCAGGGCTACACAAGACAGAGTTGTAGGCAAATCACTGCAGTGACCTGCCGTCAACCCATCACCCAGGTCGCAACACACAGAACCCCCAGGATCCCTTAGCTAGTCTCCACAGCAAGCTCAGGGTGATGCAGCTGTCACTTCTATACAAGCTAAAGGCTATCCATCCGTCTGTCCAGCATGGTATAATGAACACCATGTACCTACACGCTTTTAGTAATGTTTTACGTAAGTCATGATTATAGAACTCCACCACCAGTAATGCCTGCTGCTGCCCGTGGTCTAGTTTTCTATTGGTCCAAATCAAGAATGAAAGAATTAGACACAGCTAGCTTTAACGAATTAATACTGACTGCCTCCTTGGTCTAGTGGTTAGTGCCGATTCTAAGGCGGGGATATTTGAGAATTTATCACTTTGCGAACTCTTCCCCAGCCTGGTCAGGACATCCCAGGCCGAATCACCCGAATGCCCGAAAAGAAAAAGAATTTCGTGCTTCGGAGGGCACATCAAACGGTCGGCCCCGGCCACCGTCCTTGATAGTGGTCGCTAGTCAAACCATGTCAGAGGCCTGATAGTTGTGCTACTAGGCGGTTTCAAAATCTCTGACACCAGGGTTCATCGGGCCCATAGACTCAACACCCACTCGACAGAAAAAGACCACTAGTAACACTATTATCTTCAGCAGTATTCCATCGAACAAATTCTTGAACTGGTAACCAATGTTTTGTCTTTTAACTTTTCCTCTTATAAAACACTGTACTTCGTACCGTCTCCTGTAGTTCAGCTGTTAAGGATGTAGTTGTTTTGTCGTTAGATCCTAAAATTTGCCTGAAAAACATAAAAATAGTTAAAATAACTTCACAATATACATTTCGGTTTCTGATTTACTGTTTTTTCAATTCTTCCATGCTATAGGTAGCAAAAGAGCATAATCTCATACAGCCTAGTCTTTAGACTTTACAATTTACCTTGAAGTATTTTTTTTTTAATTGCTCTGTATTGAATTTAATACTAAGGACTTATGGCTTAAATTTTCTTGATCTAGGCGCGGCGTCACCTTTTAAATTTCGAACACTTGATAAAATTTTCATTCTAAATCCCCTGAAACTTTGCTTAGAGTGGACGGAAAAAAAATATATTTTGAAAATGGATTTCGAATCGAAATTAATACACGCCGTCTCCTCGCGGGACTACCTTTATAATAAAATAAACCCCTCGTACAAGGACACGGCTATGAAAAGTGCAGCTTGGAAAGATATATCCGCGAAACTCAATACTGATGGTAAGTACTTTGCTACAACTTTTAATCCAACTTTCCTAAATTGAAATCTAGACCGAAATGTTATATAAAATTTCGTAAATCATACCAAATCACTATACAAATCAAATTCACTCTTACAAAAACCCTAATAGTATTGAAACTCTCTTCAGTACATAATCTTTTCCCTTTTCCTTTTCGCTAATTTTATTTTCCTTTGTTCACAGCTCATATTTGTAAAGCCACATGGAACAAAATACTTGGCAAGCTGAAGCTGCAGCTGAAGTATAAAAAGACCTGTGACCTTTTAATAAAAATTGATTTTGTTGAGGACCTCTGCCGTATAATTAAAATTATAGACCCTACATTTGACTCCTTCCCACACCTTAACCCTATATCCCCTTTTAACCTAGATTCCCTTTTCGACTTACCCCCACCCTCAAACATTTCAACCCCCAAAACGAAACACTCCAAAAATTTTACTACCACCCCAATTACAAACGTTGATATCCCTCCTTCTACTTCTTCCTTACGACAACCAACGACCGACTCTCCTACTACGACCTGTCCTACTATTACTACATCTATTTTCTCAACATTACCTTCTATGACTCCGCACCTTCCTGTTATAACGACTACCCCTTTAACCTCCCTAACCAACTCCCCAGCTTTTCATATTCCTGAATCGTCTAATTATCTTCATCTGTCTCCTACATATCCATAATTTACCACTGACTACATCCCTTTTGTTTCTTGCGTTGATCAATCTCTCTCTAAACCTTCACCTCACCTCCTGACACAGACAAAATTAAAATTCTTTACTTTACTGACAGAGGCAGAGTTCCAACAATTAAATGAATCGAATTGTAAATAGATATATTTTTTGTTTTTATTACCTACTTCTTTTTTTTCTTTATTACTATTGTACATACTAAAATATATTTTGTTTGTTTATCTTACCTTATTTGTTTGATTTCTTACCCTAGAAAAAGTTCATACTTACTTAAATTACCTTTGCACACCTTTACCTTTTACCTATTATACCAATTTTTACCATACCTAAATATGAAAATAACTTTAAATAGTCTGTCAGCTTACCTTCATACCAACCTATTCATTGTACAGTAAGTATGTGAACACAGTATTGGATTATCAGATGTAGCCTAAACCAAAGTTATGTTGATGGTGACAAATAAGGATTTTTCTATTCTATTCTATTCAAAACAACTCCCAGACTAGAAAACATACTTTACTATTTCTGATGTTCATGGTGACAAATAAGGATTTTTCTATTCTATTCTATTCTATTCTAAACAACTCCCAGACTAGAAAACATACTTTACTATTTCTGATGTTCATGGTGACAAATAAGGATTTTTCTATTCTATTCTAAACAACTCCCAGACTAGAAAACATACTTTACTATTTCTGATGTTCATGGTGACAAATAAGGATTTTTCTATTCTATTCTATTCTATTCTAAACAACTCCCAGACTAGAAAACATACTTTACTATTTCTGATGTTCATGGTGACAAATAAGGATTTTTCTATTCTATTCTAAACAACTCCCAGACTAGAAAACATACTTTACTATTTCTTATGTTCATGGTGACAAATAAGGATTTTTCTATTCTATTCTATTCTAAACAACTCCCAGACTAGAAAACATACTTTACTACCTATTTCTGAAAAATCCAAACCATGAATATTCAATGCATTAGACATATCTCACCTTCATCCAACACACGGACAACAAATTGTGACTAATAAAATAGTCACATTATTAAAATTAAATAAAGTACTTAATAAAATAGAAATCATTACATAATAAAACAAACGCCGTAATAACCCATTAAACCCATAATCCTGGTCACGGTATAACAAATTGTACCGAACCCCCCTTATATTTTTTTTTTGTTAAATAATATTAAGAAGCTTAAAATAAGCAACTTTGATTCAAATAAGAAACTCACGTTTCTATGGCCTTGAGTGATACGTCTACGTCTACGAAGTGAAAGAAAGTAACCCTGGTCCTTAAAAAGGTAAGATAATATCCAATGCATCGAACGTCAGAATAAAACATTTTGGCAATAAGCCTTCCTATTTCTACTAAGTAGAGGTTGATTACGTTCCTTCCTTTCTCAAACTACTTAACTAATTTCTCTGGAATAAATCTAAAGTTGAAACGGAACGTTAATTTTTAAGCCTTCAGATTCACATAAAAAATCAAAAATATTTACTTACTTTTCAACCCTGTTAATCATAAATTCCTCCAAAAAATGTTTCAGATTATTAAAGCGGTAAAATCGTCAAATTTATGAATTGATTTACATAAGGCTAAGATATTTCTTTCGCGACAATCAAAAACTACTTCGTAACCCGTAGGGATTAATATTCTATCTTCCAATCCTAAACTCAAAACTGTCATCGACAAATTTAAAAAGTAATTTTCTTAATTCGAATTGGCGGCATAGTTTTACAATGAAAAATACAAAATCCACTATAAAAAGGAAAAGCACGCGGCTAAAAGCTGCGCCAAGGTTCTACCAACAAGTTCTCAACTCCACTAGTTCAATCCCTTCCCAATTTAACAGGTAAGAACACTTCTGCAGTACTTTCCAAGTATCATAACTTCAGATCAAAACATGAACTTTTCCTTGCTACTATTTTGCTAAACTTGTTAGATTATGTATACTTACCACCATAATTTAAGTCTCTTATCTAACCTATCATTACCAATTCCAGGATAAACCCTGAAACTAGAGGATTTGCAGAAGATTCTGTCAACATAAGTTCCTTAACAAAACTGTTGTTACCAACACAAGAATTGTGGTTACAACTAGGATTCCTAGGTAAGTTTTGTTTGGCTAGTAATAGAAACAATAGGTTCTAGTCAAAATTGCTATCACTAATGTTTTAAATACCTAAATCACTCCATAACATTCAACAGTAAAGATAACAAAATCAAATGACTTTCCTTACAGTCCCAGCCGCTGCTGAGAAAGATCTTTCAGTTATGAAACCTACAAATAATGCAGTCAACGCAATAACTCTCAGACTGGTCTGCACTTAAGGACAAGCTTCTACGTCTGATCACAAGTTCACATCAGGATTCCAAATGGTAAAACATGATTTAATTTAGCTCATAGTTACTGAGTTAGTTTGAATGTTTATAACATAAATTCCTTTTCTAAAGTATCGCCCTAAGCTCACTCTACTAGAATTTAAAGTATGTACCTTACCTAACTATGTGTTTTAATTTCAGTTGTTCCTGCATATTAATACAGAAAGAGGATATGAGCCTAAACACAACAACGGAAGAACACCCACTATGGAAACCAATTATTTGATAAAACTATTCCCATGTCATTCAATTTAATATTCGGCTTGGATTAAATTCTTTCATGGTTTTGGTTTATTATTTCTGGCCCGTTTGAATAGAAAAATGTGTACCAGGAGTTGCTATTCTACAAATATTACTTTATTTACATTCAGAGTCCGAAGTGAGTTTGTGAACATACTACCTGTTCCAATGTAATTGAATATGCCATTGAATTAAGATACTGTCCCAGATTTTTGAGATAGCGTCACATACCAATGCTTAGAAACCTTTAGACATTCTTATTGTGGTTTTTAGAGGATCAGCTCCGGCCATACGCTGCATAGGTATTGATTTAGTTTGACTATGCCCCAATCTGTCAATATTGAGGCTGTATTGTATTTTATTATAACCTCTAGCCCTACAACAGATCAGGTACCCTGTCTCCTTTCAACCATTGACTTTGGATAGAAGCCCACCACACATTTCCAATACTTTGCTCCTATACTAAATTTAAATTACCACCTTTATTTTTTTATGTAATTAAAATTTCAACATTCTTTTTGCTATTCTAATAGAGAGGACTTTATAGTATAAATAAATATATATTTTATATCAAAAGCTACATAGAGTATCGTTCCTCAATACTCAGCATTGTTTCATATAGGCTTCTATCAACAAAGGTGTTGCAAACATGATTCTAAGAATAGCCAACTGTATTGAAAATCTCTTTTTTCTGAATTTAACTTAATAGTGAATTTATTTGGAACTTCCAAAATATAGGTAAAACATGTCAGTCTACAGTCATGGACAAAATCTTAATCCAAAGTAACATTCTGTATTAACTTGTCACTCAGTTTGTCTTACTTTTCCAAACAATTCTTTCTCTGACTGAATTTATCAGGAAATAACAAATTTCATTATCAACACAGGTACAGTTTCCTTTCAAACAACCAGTTAAGAATATCCTTTATCCCAACATTTGATACTATTTATTTATTATCACCAATTTCCCAATCATGACAATCAATTATACTGCCAGATACATAATTTTTATTAGAAATCATTTGAACCATTAATGTAGTTACCCTTTTTGTTTTGAGCGTTCTACAAGAACATCACATTTTATTCAATAAATGGCCAAACAACTGTTACATCTTATCATCAGTCAGCACACCAATGTCAGATCAAAGTAATTGTTGATGTATTCCTATATATCAAAGATTTATGATTAATATTCAATACAGGATAACTTTAACCAGTTGTTTTCAATAGGTAATTCTTTTCTTACATAATAGTTTCTTTATTAATCATTATCAACTTTAGGACCCTTCAACCAAATCTAGCCTCTATCTACTATAGGGTTCCTGAGAATTGAATTCACCAGTACCCACTCAAGGTACACTACTATGAATCACGTCTGACACGCTTCTGTAGCAGGTAGGGTAACAAAGTAGGTATTATAAACTTAATAAAACAGTTTTGAAGTTAATTTAATAGCGAATTTTACTTTAAGACTATAAATAAATATATCCATACAATCCTAATGAATCTATTAATAAGACCTACCCCTACTTGATGCCTAAAGTCCCTCCCTAGTAGATATAAAATCGAACTAAGTAATCCTATAGTCTAACTTTGTCTAATCCTAATTGTTTCTACTGTGAAGATGCAAAGCTAGGGAGATCCCGACATTTATTATTTAATTGTGAGGTGTGTAGTGTAATGTGGATGTTCTAGAAAGCCTGAGTTCAAACTTCTAGAACCCTATTTCTGCTAATTTGTACGTGATGAGGTTGTCACGATTTAGAGTGCCTATTACATCCTATACCCGTGTGGATGATTACCAGCTTGACGAAGATAAGTGATAAGCCGATAATCGCGTGTGTTGTGTGAGGGACAGATAGGAAATCCTTAACAAACAGTCGTAAGTCGTCCGTATCGGGGCTGGAGACGGAACAGTTCGCTAGAGGTGGTTCTAGGTACTCCTTACACCGTTTTGCTAAGTATCCCATACCTGGGCGCATAAAACTTGCGTTTGGGGCAAGCCGATCGTACGCACCAATACAATCTCCTAGGTTCTTTAGCCAAAATTCCTGGTCTGAGAAGTGGGTACGGAGAACAGGTATAATGACCAAAGCATGGTTCACACGAATACTGTCAAAATAATCTCCCATTCAATATGACCCTAGCTCCAGACATGCACTCCGAAACACGCAAATGCAACAGCTGCAAGTGCGCGCCCGAAAGCACCTCCCCGGAATTATAACCATAGAGAATCTTCAATACAAACCGTAACTGAATTTAAAGTTAATCTTTCAAACTCAAAACAAATAAGAGCCCAAATTTACCAAGTATAACGTGTGAACTGACGAACGATAAACGCGTAAAAAAGCTAAATTTACGAATTAAAATGTATGAACGATTAACACGTAAAAGAATTAAATTTGCGAAGTAAAACGTGTGAACTGACGCACGATTCACAATCAAAAAGCTCCCGAGCACTCGTCCGTTCCGCTTTAATACTATTTTTTCCAAGAATCTAGTCAATTTCCATTTTCAACCTTCCAACCAACAAGACAAAGTTCACTTCCAGTCTTCCTAACCTAAAACTGTCTAAAATTTTACGATTCAAATCCGTATTTTGTTCATGTGGCCTACAGTCAATCCAATTTCATCCATATTAATAGTCCATAAGATTCAAGTTTGCAGCTGTCACAAATATTTCCTTGAAAAACTAATGAAATCCACTTTTCAAAAATTCATTTTACTAAAATTCGCTTAATCAAACCATTCACAGCCTTTTCTCCATAGAAATAAAGTTCGATTTAAACTATCAACAGAATTTGTCCGCTATTCTCGTTTTTATTTCTGGAATTTGCCACCTTTAGTCCAATTTGATCCTTATAACAAAGACACACGTCTTAATTTTAAACCATAATGTCCATCTGTCCTCATTATTTCAAATCGGTTTTAAATTTCAAAACATTCTCATTTTTCAGCAGCATTCGACAGCTTCAATTCAATTTAGACCTTATTTCTATGACGACACGGTCAAATTTACTATTATCAGTGGCAGCTGTCATGAAAATTTCTTGAAAAATTCTTGAAAAATCTCTAACTTTTCATTTTCTGGAACCTATTCTTATGGAGATAAGGGTCAGACCTTTCTACTATGAAAATAAAGATCATTTTCAAGGAACACCCAAACCGATTTATAAAATGAATCTTTTCGACCTGTGTAATGTCAAATACAACGTCTACTCATTATGAATCGTATGTCTCAAGAAATAATCCTCAGTTTTGCTTAGTTTCAATAACTATCTTCGTAATCGAACATTTTATGATCAGCTTTTGCTTGCTATTTGACAATTGCAAAAGCAACAGTTAACCGCTAATTTCTGCTATTCATGAACACCTCCGCACAAATAAACGTCCACGCTGGCTACAAATTCAAACCACATCAAGTGCGGCTACAACCCAAATTCGCGCAATTCCAATGAAGTTTGTATTCTACCTATAAGTTCGTGTGTAAAATATCTTTTCGTTTACCATTCTTACCACCAACATAACTTTCTTTTCCTTACAGCTTTTTCCTATGAAGGTCGAATGATATCTGAATAATGAAAGCCCAGCACGATTCTACTATACCACTACGTGCTTCTAGATCCACTGAAGACCAACTATACGACTACCAAGTACATTAACTTCTCAAAAATCAAATAACATTCAAGCAGCCTCTCAATGTTCATAGTGCTCTAGACTCTCTGTGCAGTTTGATCCAATGGGTTTCTTGGCAAATACTCATGCTAGCTTCAGTATTTACTAAAGTATTTCTCCTGCTAATATACCCAAGATGCCCTAAGATAAGTAGTTTTTTTACATTTCATTACAAATCATCAATTTAAGTTTAGTGTCTTGCAACATGACTCTGCTCTATTAAATTTCACATCAGCATCTACCTTTAGTTCTCCTTCTTCCGATTTTATCTGAAAATGCCTTTATAATAATAAAACTTTTTTGTTTACAATATATATTTAATTACTCTCATACATAATGCAAACATATTTGTGGAATAACAATAGAACGAGGCCCTGAATCGTTACATTCAACTCCCTAAACATTCGAAATGATAATAATAATGAAGAATGTTTACCTATCTACCACAAAGATATCTTATTTTCACATATATGTTTGTTATGAGATATTGCCCATCCTTTCATAGATGTTCATTTGTTATGTTTGTGTAAAATGACTAAATCGTTAACAACCATAACTCAATCATGATATTCAAAATCTTTGAAAACCTCAAATTAATAAACAACAAGGTATTGTCGCAGGATTAGATCACACCGCAGACAAGGCGCCGAGTTGTGAATTCAACGAATTAGAAGAATTGAACTTATAAGATCCACATCAAGACTCGTGTTTATTCTGAATTGAAATGGTGATCTTTAGATAAGAACCCCTGTATAGCTACGGTGCAGATATCCTATAGCTAAATCAACTTGCTGGGTATATTGATCAAGGTTCTCTATTTGAATTCCACTTTCTAGCTATTTCGTTATCGCTTTAGCTGACTGTTAATCATATTATGATATGATTGTGTGGGGAACATTGGCTTTGCCTGTTAGCGGCATGTAGAGTTTCGAATCTATATGAAACTACTGTGAAATCACAGATTTATGACATCTGTCCTAACCTCAAATCCAAAGTTTCATATAAATTCATGTGTCATGTGTAATGTCTAATAAAAGGACGCACAATAAATTGAATTCAATGTAAGTAGCCTTGAAGTTCTGAATGAGCCTTTCATTCAGCCATTTAAATACCTTTTAAACACATTTATCATTCCTCTGCGCAGAATTTTTCCTCTCAACAAAATCTCAAAACCCCATTACAAGAATGCTCACTAAAATTCTCAAAGTATTTGAATATTTATGTTATAATTTTATTAAGTAGGTACCTACTCTACAGGAAGTAAAACAAATAAACTTATGGTGTAAATTTTAATGGTAGGTACATTTTTTTTTCTTTACACATAACATCTCAATAATAGCCCTAAGTTACCATCAAGGTCTCGTTCAAATATTCCACTATAGTTCCTTATATCTAATAGTAGCATCTGTATTAGATTATTTTTTAAATGTAAAAGTAAACTTTACATTTATTTTGGAGAACTTTACCATCTATTCACGGTAAAACTTGATGAACTGACATACATACATACATACAATTACATACATACATACATTCACGCCCCCATCAATAATGAGGTAGGCAGAGTGAAGATAAGCTAACAAATTTGGCTCCATCTCGTCTGACAAAATGTCCAGGGCTACACAAGACAGAGTTGTAGGCAAATCACTGCAGTGACCTGCCGTCAACCCATCACCCAGGTCGCAACACACAGAACCCCCAGGATCCCTTAGCTAGTCTCCACAGCAAGCTCAGGGTGATGCAGCTGTCACTTCTATACAAGCTAAAGGCTATCCATCCGTCTGTCCAGCATGGTATAATGAACACCATGTACCTACACGCTTTTAGTAATGTTTTACGTAAGTCATGATTATAGAACTCCACCACCAGTAATGCCTGCTGCTGCCCGTGGTCTAGTTTTCTATTGGTCCAAATCAAGAATGAAAGAATTAGACACAGCTAGCTTTAACGAATTAATACTGACTGCCTCCTTGGTCTAGTGGTTAGTGCCGATTCTAAGGCGGGGATATTTGAGAATTTATCACTTTGCGAACTCTTCCCCAGCCTGGTCAGGACATCCCAGGCCGAATCACCCGAATGCCCGAAAAGAAAAAGAATTTCGTGCTTCGGAGGGCACATCAAACGGTCGGCCCCGGCCACCGTCCTTGATAGTGGTCGCTAGTCAAACCATGTCAGAGGCCTGATAGTTGTGCTACTAGGCGGTTTCAAAATCTCTGACACCAGGGTTCATCGGGCCCATAGACTCAACACCCACTCGACAGAAAAAGACCACTAGTAACACTATTATCTTCAGCAGTATTCCATCGAACAAATTCTTGAACTGGTAACCAATGTTTTGTCTTTTAACTTTTCCTCTTATAAAACACTGTACTTCGTACCGTCTCCTGTAGTTCAGCTGTTAAGGATGTAGTTGTTTTGTCGTTAGATCCTAAAATTTGCCTGAAAAACATAAAAATAGTTAAAATAACTTCACAATATACATTTCGGTTTCTGATTTACTGTTTTTTCAATTCTTCCATGCTATAGGTAGCAAAAGAGCATAATCTCATACAGCCTAGTCTTTAGACTTTACAATTTACCTTGAAGTATTTTTTTTTTAATTGCTCTGTATTGAATTTAATACTAAGGACTTATGGCTTAAATTTTCTTGATCTAGGCGCGGCGTCACCTTTTAAATTTCGAACACTTGATAAAATTTTCATTCTAAATCCCCTGAAACTTTGCTTAGAGTGGACGGAAAAAAAATATATTTTGAAAATGGATTTCGAATCGAAATTAATACACGCCGTCTCCTCGCGGGACTACCTTTATAATAAAATAAACCCCTCGTACAAGGACACGGCTATGAAAAGTGCAGCTTGGAAAGATATATCCGCGAAACTCAATACTGATGGTAAGTACTTTGCTACAACTTTTAATCCAACTTTCCTAAATTGAAATCTAGACCGAAATGTTATATAAAATTTCGTAAATCATACCAAATCACTATACAAATCAAATTCACTCTTACAAAAACCCTAATAGTATTGAAACTCTCTTCAGTACATAATCTTTTCCCTTTTCCTTTTCGCTAATTTTATTTTCCTTTGTTCACAGCTCATATTTGTAAAGCCACATGGAACAAAATACTTGGCAAGCTGAAGCTGCAGCTGAAGTATAAAAAGACCTGTGACCCTTTAATAAAAATTGATTTTGTTGAGGACCTCTGCCGTATAATTAAAATTATAGACCCTACATTTGACTCCTTCCCACACCTTAACCCTATATCCCCTTTTAACCTAGATTCCCTTTTCGACTTACCCCCACCCTCAAACATTTCAACCCCCAAAACGAAACACTCCAAAAATTTTACTACCACCCCAATTACAAACGTTGATATCCCTCCTTCTACTTCTTCCTTACGACAACCAACGACCGACTCTCCTACTACGACCTGTCCTACTATTACTACATCTATTTTCTCAACATTACCTTCTATGACTCCGCACCTTCCTGTTATAACGACTACCCCTTTAACCTCCCTAACCAACTCCCCAGCTTTTCATATTCCTGAATCGTCTAATTATCTTCATCTGTCTCCTACATATCCATAATTTACCACTGACTACATCCCTTTTGTTTCTTGCGTTGATCAATCTCTCTCTAAACCTTCACCTCACCTCCTGACACAGACAAAATTAAAATTCTTTACTTTACTGACAGAGGCAGAGTTCCAACAATTAAATGAATCGAATTGTAAATAGATATATTTTTTGTTTTTATTACCTACTTCTTTTTTTTCTTTATTACTATTGTACATACTAAAATATATTTTGTTTGTTTATCTTACCTTATTTGTTTGATTTCTTACCCTAGAAAAAGTTCATACTTACTTAAATTACCTTTGCACACCTTTACCTTTTACCTATTATACCAATTTTTACCATACCTAAATATGAAAATAACTTTAAATAGTCTGTCAGCTTACCTTCATACCAACCTATTCATTGTACAGTAAGTATGTGAACACAGTATTGGATTATCAGATGTAGCCTAAACCAAAGTTATGTTGATGGTGACAAATAAGGATTTTTCTATTCTATTCTATTCTAAACAACTCCCAGACTAGAAAACATACTTTACTATTTCTGATGTTCATGGTGACAAATAAGGATTTTTCTATTCTATTCTATTCTATTCTAAACAACTCCCAGACTAGAAAACATACTTTACTATTTCTGATGTTCATGGTGACAAATAAGGATTTTTCTATTCTATTCTAAACAACTCCCAGACTAGAAAACATACTTTACTATTTCTGATGTTCATGGTGACAAATAAGGATTTTTCTATTCTATTCTATTCTATTCTAAACAACTCCCAGACTAGAAAACATACTTTACTATTTCTGATGTTCATGGTGACAAATAAGGATTTTTCTATTCTATTCTAAACAACTCCCAGACTAGAAAACATACTTTACTATTTCTTATGTTCATGGTGACAAATAAGGATTTTTCTATTCTATTCTATTCTAAACAACTCCCAGACTAGAAAACATACTTTACTACCTATTTCTGAAAAATCCAAACCATGAATATTCAATGCATTAGACATATCTCACCTTCATCCAACACACGGACAACAAATTGTGACTAATAAAATAGTCACATTATTAAAATTAAATAAAGTACTTAATAAAATAGAAATCATTACATAATAAAACAAACGCCGTAATAACCCATTAAACCCATAATCCTGGTCACGGTATAACAAATTGTACCGAACCCCCCTTATATTTTTTTTTTGTTAAATAATATTAAGAAGCTTAAAATAAGCAACTTTGATTCAAATAAGAAACTCACGTTTCTATGGCCTTGAGTGATACGTCTACGTCTACGAAGTGAAAGAAAGTAACCCTGGTCCTTAAAAAGGTAAGATAATATCCAATGCATCGAACGTCAGAATAAAACATTTTGGCAATAAGCCTTCCTATTTCTACTAAGTAGAGGTTGATTACGTTCCTTCCTTTCTCAAACTACTTAACTAATTTCTCTGGAATAAATCTAAAGTTGAAACGAAACGTTAATTTTTAAGCCTTCAGATTCACATAAAAAATCAAAAATATTTACTTACTTTTCAACCCTGTTAATCATAAATTCCTCCAAAAAATGTTTCAGATTATTAAAGCGGTAAAATCGTCAAATTTATGAATTGATTTACATAAGGCTAAGATATTTCTTTCGCGACAATCAAAAACTACTTCGTAACCCGTAGGGATTAATATTCTATCTTCCAATCCTAAACTCAAAACTGTCATCGACAAATTTAAAAAGTAATTTTCTTAATTCGAATTGGCGGCATAGTTTTACAATGAAAAATACAAAATCCACTATAAAAAGGAAAAGCACGCGGCTAAAAGCTGCGCCAAGGTTCTACCAACAAGTTCTCAACTCCACTAGTTCAATCCCTTCCCAATTTAACAGGTAAGAACACTTCTGCAGTACTTTCCAAGTATCATAACTTCAGATCAAAACATGAACTTTTCCTTGCTACTATTTTGCTAAACTTGTTAGATTATGTATACTTACCACCATAATTTAAGTCTCTTATCTAACCTATCATTACCAATTCCAGGATAAACCCTGAAACTAGAGGATTTGCAGAAGATTCTGTCAACATAAGTTCCTTAACAAAACTGTTGTTACCAACACAAGAATTGTGGTTACAACTAGGATTCCTAGGTAAGTTTTGTTTGGCTAGTAATAGAAACAATAGGTTCTAGTCAAAATTGCTATCACTAATGTTTTAAATACCTAAATCACTCCATAACATTCAACAGTAAAGATAACAAAATCAAATGACTTTCCTTACAGTCCCAGCCGCTGCTGAGAAAGATCTTTCAGTTATGAAACCTACAAATAATGCAGTCAACGCAATAACTCTCAGACTGGTCTGCACTTAAGGACAAGCTTCTACGTCTGATCACAAGTTCACATCAGGATTCCAAATGGTAAAACATGATTTAATTTAGCTCATAGTTACTGAGTTAGTTTGAATGTTTATAACATAAATTCCTTTTCTAAAGTATCGCCCTAAGCTCACTCTACTAGAATTTAAAGTATGTACCTTACCTAACTATGTGTTTTAATTTCAGTTGTTCCTGCATATTAATACAGAAAGAGGATATGAGCCTAAACACAACAACGGAAGAACACCCACTATGGAAACCAATTATTTGATAAAACTATTCCCATGTCATTCAATTTAATATTCGGCTTGGATTAAATTCTTTCATGGTTTTGGTTTATTATTTCTGGCCCGTTTGAATAGAAAAATGTGTACCAGGAGTTGCTATTCTACAAATATTACTTTATTTACATTCAGAGTCCGAAGTGAGTTTGTGAACATACTACCTGTTCCAATGTAATTGAATATGCCATTGAATTAAGATACTGTCCCAGATTTTTGAGATAGCGTCACATACCAATGCTTAGAAACCTTTAGACATTCTTATTGTGGTTTTTAGAGGATCAGCTCCGGCCATACGCTGCATAGGTATTGATTTAGTTTGACTATGCCCCAATCTGTCAATATTGAGGCTGTATTGTATTTTATTATAACCTCTAGCCCTACAACAGATCAGGTACCCTGTCTCCTTTCAACCATTGACTTTGGATAGAAGCCCACCACACATTTCCAATACTTTGCTCCTATACTAAATTTAAATTACCACCTTTATTTTTTTATGTAATTAAAATTTCAACATTCTTTTTGCTATTCTAATAGAGAGGACTTTATAGTATAAATAAATATATATTTTATATCAAAAGCTACATAGAGTATCGTTCCTCAATACTCAGCATTGTTTCATATAGGCTTCTATCAACAAAGGTGTTGCAAACATGATTCTAAGAATAGCCAACTGTATTGAAAATCTCTTTTTTCTGAATTTAACTTAATAGTGAATTTATTTGGAACTTCCAAAATATAGGTAAAACATGTCAGTCTACAGTCATGGACAAAATCTTAATCCAAAGTAACATTCTGTATTAACTTGTCACTCAGTTTGTCTTACTTTTCCAAACAATTCTTTCTCTGACTGAATTTATCAGGAAATAACAAATTTCATTATCAACACAGGTACAGTTTCCTTTCAAACAACCAGTTAAGAATATCCTTTATCCCAACATTTGATACTATTTATTTATTATCACCAATTTCCCAATCATGACAATCAATTATACTGCCAGATACATAATTTTTATTAGAAATCATTTGAACCATTAATGTAGTTACCCTTTTTGTTTTGAGCGTTCTACAAGAACATCACATTTTATTCAATAAATGGCCAAACAACTGTTACATCTTATCATCAGTCAGCACACCAATGTCAGATCAAAGTAATTGTTGATGTATTCCTATATATCAAAGATTTATGATTAATATTCAATACAGGATAACTTTAACCAGTTGTTTTCAATAGGTAATTCTTTTCTTACATAATAGTTTCTTTATTAATCATTATCAACTTTAGGACCCTTCAACCAAATCTAGCCTCTATCTACTATAGGGTTCCTGAGAATTGAATTCACCAGTACCCACTCAAGGTACACTACTATGAATCACGTCTGACACGCTTCTGTAGCACGTTAAGCCGTTGGTCCCGGTTAATATCGTTAACACCGTAGATATTAGCCGTTAAGCCATTTCAGAGGACAGTGCCAAGCATTGGTGGCTTGAAAACTTTGACCTAATCTAGGATTGGGTCTGGTTTCCCTTCTGGGTTGGGGAGGTCAGATGGCAGTCGCTCTGTGTAAAAACCAGTACCCTCGTTCAATCACTTAGATTAGGTAGCCGACCCCGTGGCATACGATATAATGTTAATTATAAGGCTAGGGATATAATGTTTAGTTGGCGCTTTGTTGACAACCTGTCACTACAGTAATATACCTACAAATCTTTCTTAAAATAACCCTCAAAACTTTGTCAATTTACCTTAGGTCTTTTACGCTCTGCCTACCTGATTTGGGATAAAGGCGTGACCATATGCATGTATTTTGAAATAAATCTTCTGTTTATAGACTGGTAGGAGTCTTAGAATCTAGCCTGGTACGCAACCATCGCATCATCTCATAGAATCTAGCATCAAACTGTCTATTATGTTTTTTTTTTAACCGCTTGTCACTCACCACGGGTGAAGGCTGAATGTTGAATGTTGTGTTGCCTTTTGCGAAAAACTCTTAGAATAAAATTCACTGAGCCTTGGCCCTTTCACATACTTTGATTTATCTGTTTGTCTTTTGCGAAATGAACATGTGTTTAGTAGAAATATGAATAAAACGCTTTATCTATCTACCTATCTATGTGTGAAAAGTTCACACCTTTAAATGAAACGCCACTAAATTATACTAAATGTTTTTTTGTATAAAAATGAAATAAATCAGGCTCAAAGTGTGCCTACCAAAACCTGCCTACGTGTTCTGCTAAACCACATGATCCGGTGCCGTTCAGCATCATTCATCAATGTCGTTTATGATTCATGATAACTACAATGCAAGGAAGAGGAAGGTTCCGTGCTTCGGAGGACACGTTAAACCATCTGGCCGGCTATCGTTGTCTTCGCTAGCAATTATCACACAAACTCATCTTTGATTTATCGGTTAAACGGTTTATCGGGTCGTACATTATGTCGTGTCGAAAAACCTACTTGATACAGAGAAGTAAAGATTTATTTAATTTGCTTATTCCTATGAAATTTTCCCATGTTCAAAACTACGGAAAGTAAGGGACAGCGTCCCAAAAACTGATAGGATTGCTCAGACAACTCAAGAACTATCACCAGAATTATTTTGTATAGACCCTTACACTCGGTATATTATTGAAAATGACTGCGAGAAAATTGAATTTTCAAAATGGAATGTATGAATGAACGGTTAAACAAGCTTACTACCAAAACCTGCCTACATCTTCCGCTAAGCCACATGATCCGGCGCCCTTCAGCATCATTCATCAATGTCGTTCAATGTCGTTGATTCATGATACAATGAAGAGGTTTAGCACCATTCAATAATACTGGCTAATTCACCTAATTATCCGGCTAGAATAAGAATTCGGTGCTTTGAAGGGCACCCGTAGACAGCCGTCTGGTCGGTGATAGTTGTTTTCGATATCAATCATTATACGAATTCATCTTTGAGGTCTATTCGTTCGTACAACTCTAATTCCAGGGTTTATCGGGTCATACTTATACATACATACATAACATCACGCATTTATCCCTTACGGGGTAGGCAGAGCGTCAAACTCCTTGTAAAAGGCGCTTTTGTCACGTTTGAGAAAATTGAGGGCAGTTTTAGATTGTTATGTGTATTGCTATAGTGACAGGTTGTCAGCCCATCGCCTAAATTACAATACACTGTAACCCTCAAGTCCCTTTTGCGGACTTCTACAGCATGCCCGGGAGGAAGGACAGTGGGAACATTCTATGTTTTTCTATCTCTCCCAGTTCAGCATAGAAGAAATATCATACTTATGTCGAATCGAAATAAAGATTTATTCTATTTGCTGATTCCAATGAAAGTTTGCCATGTTCAAAACCATTTTATTCAAAATTACTGTAATTTTTTTTTAGTTAAAATATCTTCTTGAAATGCTGATAATCAGGCTTACTACAAAAACCTGCCTACATCTTCCGCTAAGCCACATGATCCGGCGCCCTTCAGCATAATTCATCAATGTCGTTCAATGTCATTGATTCATGATACAATGCGCGGAGGCTTCAAACCCATTCATAGATATAGTCCTCCATACAAATCACTAGTTTCCGCCTCGCCGAATTTCCTGCGTCTTGGAGGTTTTAAGGACGCAATTCCGCAGGGCTATGATGCGCACTATACCAGGAGTATTGGACACCGTCGCGCAAACTGATCGGGGTTGCTCAGTCAACGATACTGAACAACTTCCACCAAGAAATTCTTTCAGGAAGAAATTAAAATTGGCTTTTCCATACAAAAATGTCCACTTTGATCAGACAATTTGTATGGAAAAGCAAATTTTTGTTTTCTCTTCCTGAAAGAATTTCCTGGTGGTTTCGTTGACTGAGCAACCCCTATCAGTGTGCGGGACGCTGTCCTTTTCATCCCGTAGACTTCGATTTGTCTTCACGCGTTGCATACTTCACTATGATAAATGCCTGTTGATTTCCGTTGTGAAGTGCGCAACGAAACACGCAATCTATAGACAAAACGGAGTATTCAGCGCGTATGATAACCCTGTTGGTTGTCGCCTGCTAAAGCTAAGACTAATATCTAACAATTACATACATACATACATAAATCACGCCTTTATCCCTTACGGGGTAGGCAGAGCGTTTAACGCCTCGTAAAAAGCACTTTCGCCACGTCTGACAAAAATTGAGGACTATTTTAAATTGTAATATGTATTGCTATAGTGACAGGTTGTCAGCCCATCGCCTAAATTACAATACACTCTAACCCTCGAGTCCCTTTTGCTGACTTCAACAGCATGCCCGGGAGGAAGGGCAGCTGGAACATTCTATGTTTTTCTATCTGTCCCAGTCCAGCATGGAAGTTTCTTTAACAATTAAGTTTATCTAACAATTATCTGCAGAAAAACTCACAGTCCGCACTGCGGTCCTGTTTTCGGAAACTTAGGTATAACCTGGGTCTTTTTAAGGCGAGATATATTTTTTATATAAGACAAGCGATTTATTAAATATTATCGATAGTGTTTGCCGAAAGTCTATAATATTACATACATACATATAATCACGCCTTTTTCCCTAATGGGGTAGGCAGAGCGTAAACGACCTAAACAAAGATCGTTCCGCCACGTCTGACAAAGTTTTGAGGGTTATTTTACGGTAGATTTGTAGGTATTTTGCTATAGTAACAGGTTGTCAGCCCATCGCCTAAATTACAATATACTGAAACCCTCGGATCCCTTAGCTGGTTTCTACAGCATGCCCGGGAGGAAATGCAGCTGGCACATTTTATGTTTTTCTCTCGCTCCCAGGCCAGCATGGAGGAATAAAAAATCTAAAATATTACGCGTTATTTTTCAATTTAATCCGCCATGAATTAAGCTGGCCTGGGAGCGAGAGAAAAACAAAGAATTTGCCAGATGCATTTCCTCCTGGGCATGTTGTAAAACCAGCTGAGGGATCCAAGGATTGCAATTTAGGCGATGGGCTGACAACCCGTTACTACATCAAAATACTTACAAATATATCTTAAACAACACTCAAAACTTTGTCAGACGTGGCTGAACGAGCATTGTTTAGGTCGTTTACACTCTTCCTACCCCATTTTGGATAAAGGCTTGATTATATGTATATATGTATGAATTAAGATTGCAGTCTAAATACAAACGAGTTAAATAGTTGAAAAAATAATAGAAAAAAAAGAAAATAGACGGAATAACCACAAAAAAAATCTCTTGTTCATTTTCATTTTTTTATTATGATAGTGACTGGTAGATTTTTAAAATTAACTTTAGCACGTTTAGAATTAGGCCCAACGGCCCAATATCAATGATGCATGATAAAATTGAGGGACTCAGGAGACTTTGTAGCTGTAGATAGGTAGTCCCTTTCAGCGCTAAGGTTTTCCCGCATTATGGGGAAGATCCTTGTGAGAGAAGGATTTTGGAGGTTTGCAAAGCTTACTTGAGCAAACTTACTACTGGATCTTTTCAATTTTGCTACGTAGATAGATACTCGTATACTAAAAAGTATTAGTGTAACGGCACTTTGACTTTTGTGATGACTGTGAGAGAAAACGAAACGCATCGGTTCGTCGTTTGTTGACCACTGTTTTGTCTTCACTTAGACTCATCAGATGCGGAAGTGTCCGAATTACAGTTGGTTTGCGAGTGCTTCGCTCTTGTGAGCTTAGCTTAGGAGCAGCCGTTAAGCATGATCTCCGCAGAGTGGTCCTCCCCATAAGAGGGCCCTTTCCTACGTGTATCGCTGTCGAGATAATGCACTAAACACTAAACATGGCATTATCTCATATCATTGCAATATCTCATTATCTATCTAGGACCACTCTGGAGATCATGCTTAACGGCTGCTTCTAAAGAGTTGGATTCCGTTCCGATCTAAACAAGCTAAGCTTACAAGAGCGAAGCAGTTGCAAACTAAAAAGTATTATCCTTCTGAGAACGAATTTCGCAGGATACTATGTCGTGGTGGGTACAATTTATGGAACCTTATGTAGAGCTATTCTTCCAAGCTGGAGTGAGAGCGAGAGAAAAACATAGAATGTGCCAGCTGCAAATCCTCCCGGGCATGCTGTAAAAACCTGCTAAGGCATCCGAGGGTTTCAGTATATTGCAATTTAAGCGATGGGCTGACCTGTCACTACAGAAATATACCTACAAATCTATCTTAAATTACCCTCAAAACTTTGTCAGACGTGGCGGAATGACCTTTGTGCTTAGGTCGTTTACGCTCTGCTAACCCTATTAGGGAAAAAGGCGTTATTACACGGGATGTAAGGGATAGCGTCCCGCACTGATAGGGGTTCATTGAAAATCAACAACTATCACCAGGAAATACATTAGGAAAAATTAAAAAAATGCTTTTCCATACAAAGTGTCTGATTGAGGTGGTAATTTTGTATGGAAAAGTATACTTTTTTTCATCTCCTGAATAATTTCCTAGTGAATGTAATTCAGTATCATTGACGGAGCAACCCTTATCAGTTTGCGTGGCACTGTCCCTTATACCCTATATGTATGTATGTAGAGCCAGATTAGAAAAGTATCTGGCTAGCCATATCTTAGCTAGTTCACGTTTCATGAAAGTGATGTAAGGAATTATTGCACGGCATAAACAGTAGGAGCTTCCACTTATGACGAGTAATAGATAGCAGATCAGTAATTCGTCTCTTGGGATAGGGCCGTTATAGCTCAGTCGGTTAAAGCGTTTGTCCGGTTTTCTAAAGACTTGGGTTCAAATCCCGTTGGCGGTGGAACTTTTGATTTGCTATTTTTTAATATTTTCAGAAATAAGCACTAATGTTTCCTGTGAATAAACAAATGAACAAATTTTATGTTTGTTAGGGTTTATTAAAAGGGTGTATTTGCATGAGAGGATAACGACCCTAATATTTTTAGATATAGCTCAATATCTATTTGATGTACCTATTTATGATATTTGAATAGGATCTCAAAGAAACTCAAGGGATTAGGAGTAGATACTTATTTAGTAGTTGCTAAAATTGGGCTCGATTCTAAATTGGCCGGCTAAAACTAAAATTAAAATCTGTTTATCACTTTCAGACTAAAAACATTGGAAAAGAAGAGGAGATCTATTCGCTCCGGTTTTTGATCTACTGTCGGTAGTTTTCTGCGTTATCTGTCATTTTTAAATGAAATGTTGGGTAAATTTGACAGAAATACTAGAGAAACGTAGAAAAGTGCGTCAAAAGCTAGCTAGCGGACAAAGTGTAAAACCATAGAGTATATACAAATCGCCTGTCATTTTTCAATTTTATTATTTTGAAAGTGACAGATCGGTTTTAATTTTAGTTTTAGCCGGTTGAATCTAGAAAAGAGCCTATTAACATAGTATTTAAGATTAAATTGTAAAATATTCCTATCGATAAGTATTAAACCATGAAGGGTATCCAAGTAGGGTTGGGTACGTAATACGTATTTCTATCTGAAACCCTGGGGTATCTATACTGACTTTTACAGTAGGTCCAGACGAGAAACATCTGGTGACATTCAATGTGTTTTTATCACTTTCAGTCCAGGGTCAAAGTCTTCCAATCTCATCACGCAGTATTATTTTTACAGCCTGCTATATCTGGTTGGAAATATACTGGGTGTAAGGGACAGCGTCCCACTAATTGATAGAGGGTGCTCAGTCAACAAAACTAAACAACTGTCATAAGGAAATTATTTAAGGAGACGAAAAAAATATTAACTTTCCCATACAAAATTACCACCTAGATCAGACAATTTGTATAAAAAAGCAATTTTTTTTTCACTTCCTAAAAACAATCCTGGAGTAAGTTGTTCAGTGTCGTTGACTGAGCAGCCCCGATCAGTTTACGGGACGCTATCCCTTACACTCCGTATGACTTATCTATATCTGGTTGGCAATAAAGGGTCCTAAATGGAGCGTATGGATATAGGTCGAGTAAGGGTTACACTTTATGCGGAGTGTTATTTATAGAATCCTTTAATGGAAAATGCCACTTTGAGTTTTTGAAATTTTGGAACATACTAATACTCGAATATTATTTCTTTTGTGCCGGATTTAGAACATAGAATGAACAAACTAATTTTCGTACAGTCCCTTTGGGGTGATGCCTCGCTTTTATCACATAATATTTTAGATTTATTATTTTTAAAAGCTGACTTAGGTATTATTATTAAAAATAATATAACCCATATTCAAAATTACAGTACACCTACCGAAATAGATTTAACACTACATCAGGTTGAATTCATTAGTTAATAGGCCCGAGCTTTTTTTTTAATTAAGTGAAAATATGCGTTCTAAAAGCAAAATTACAGATGTAGGCGATGGAAGGATGAGCTCGATGCCTTCCTCAAAAATTGGCCGCAAGAAGCACAGAATAGGGAGTCGTGGAGACACCGGAGGGAGGCCTTTGCCCAGCAGTGGGACACTAACGCCTAAACAAGATAAGGCCTAAAGACGGCAAGGGTCTGGGCTGGACATGTTAGTCGTCTGCATCCGGAGCGGTGGGCCTAAATAAGTTGTCACCCCTTGGGCCCCCCCAGACGGTTAACGTCAAAGGGGTAGACCTTGTAAAAGATGGCGGAACGACCTCGATGCCTATTGCGAGGATTGGTGGGAGATTGCTCAGGATCATAAGAGGTGGAAAAACGATTGGGAGGCCTTTGCCCAGCAATGGCTTTCTCGCTTTCTCTGTCCCTATATCCCTATGTATGCATAAATCTTTAAAACTACGCAACGGATTTTGATGCGATTTCTTTTAATGGATAGAGTGATTCAAAAGGAAGGTTTATAATGTATAATACATGCATAATATAATAGAGAAACACTGATTATTTCCGTGCGAAGCCGGGGCGGGTCGCTAGTCATAATAATAAAGGGAAAATATTCTCCATTTTTATTTTAAATCAATCTAGTTTTTAGTTTCTTTATGTCTGTATTAATAACTGAGATAGTCCTGGGTTCGATTTCCAGGGGGGAAACACAAAGTTGATATTTGAGAATTTATCACTTTGTGAATTTTTCCCCAGTTTGGTTAGGACATTGCAGGCTGAATCACCTGATTGTCCGAAAAAGAAAAAGATTTCGTGCTTCGGAGGGCACGTTAAGCCGTCGGTCCCGGTCGCTGTCTTTGATAGTGGTCGTTACTCAAACCATGTCACAGGCCTGATAGTTGTGCTACTAGGCGGTTTAAAAACTCTGACACCAAGGTTCATCGCGTCGATAGACTCGATACCCACTCGACAGAAGAAGACTGAGATATTAATGCTGAAAGTAAGCTCATCCCTGTGGTTCTTCTGCACGAAGAGAATGGCAAAGATGAGCGGTCATCAATCGCCCGCAGTGACGTCACGCTGCCAGCTTAACGTGCCTTCCGAGGAGCGGAATCCTTTTTCTTAATAATATCAGGTGATGCAGCCTACAATATCCTACGTAACTGAATAAAACTCACATAATGGTAATTTAACAAATATAAACTTTCGCTAAGAGATCCGCGGGTTTCAGTATATTGCAATTTTAGCGATGAGCTGAAAACCCGCTACTACTAAATCTATCTTAAATAACCCTCAAAACTTTGTCAGACGTGTCGGATCGACCTTTGATTTTCGGTTTTCGAATTTCAATGTACGTTTATTTGGCGCTTTTTCCGTGCATCGGAAGGCACGTTAAGCCGTTGGTCTCGGTTAATATTGTTTAATACCGTAGATATTAGGCGTTAAGCCATTTCAGAGGCCAGTGCTAAGCATTGGCGGCTTGAAAACTCTGACCTAATCTAGGATTGGGTCTGGTTTCCCTTCTGGGTTGCGGAGGTCAGATGGCAGTCGCTCTGTGTAAAAATCAGTACTCTCGTTCAATCCCCTAGATTAGGTAGCCAACCCCGAGAGATACGGGATAAGGCTAGGGAGATGATGGTTTTGCACTTTGTCTGCTAGTGTTTGACGCGCTTTTACACATTTCCCCAGTATTTCTGTCAATTTTAACCGCTTTATCATATAACGGCGGATAAAAATGACAGATAACGCATGAAACCACCGACTTGAAATAAAAAACCGGAGAGATTAGATCTCCTGTCCTTTTACAATGTTTTTAGTCTGAAAGTGACAAATAGATTTAAAATTTAATGTTATCCGGAAAATCTATAATCGAGCCCAGTATTAGCATTTATCGAGCTTTACTTCTGTCGAGTGGATATCGAGTCTATGGACCCGATGAACCCTGGTGTCAGAGTTTTTAAACCGCCTAGTAGCACAACACACAATGAGTATCAGGCCTCTGACATGGTTTTGTATAACGACCACTATCAAAGACAGCGACCGGGACTGACGGCTTAACGTGCCCTCCGAAGCACAAAATCTTTTTCTTTTCGGATAATCAGGTGATTCAGCCTGCAATGTCCTACCCAAACTGGGGAAAAATTCACAAAGTGATAAATTCTCAAATATCAACTTTGTGTTTTCCCCCCTGGGAATCGAACCCAGGACCTCCGGATCGGGAGTTCATGGCACTAGCCACTAGACCACGGAGGCAGTTACTAAAAACCACATATACATTATCTGAACACTAATATTAGGTATGTTATAACGTGATATTCGAACCTATGAGTGTTGTCAATTATCAAATTCAATTTAAACTATAATTAAGTCTGGCAAATCAATTAATCCTTTTCGATATCGTGAAATGTAAACTCCCAGATTGAGAAGTTCAAGGTTATACCTAATATGTATTATGTAATGTATCTTCCATACTGGACTGGGAGATCTTCCATACTGGACTGGGAGAGAAAGAAAAACATAGAATGTTCCAGTTGCCCTTCCTCCCGGGCATGCTGTAGCAGTCAGCAAAAGGGATTCGAGGGTTACAGTGTATTGTAATTTAGGCGATGGGCTGACAACCTGTCACTACAGCAATACACATTACAATCTAAAATTGCCCTCAATTTATGTCAGACGTGGCGAAAGCGCCTTTTAGGAGGCGTTTTACGCTCTGCCTACCCCGTAAGGGATAAAGGCGTGATTTTATGTATGTATGTATGTAACAATATATGGGGTGTAAGGGACAGCGTTCCGCAAACTTATAGGGGTTGCTCAGACAACGAAACTGATCAACTATCAGCAGGATTGTTTTTCAGGAAGTGAAAAAACAAATTACTTTTCCATTCAAATTGTCTGATCGAGGTGGTCATTTTGTATGGGGAGATCCATTTCTGTTTTAATCTCCTGTAAGAATTTCCCGGTGAAAGTTGTTCAGTTTCGTTGACTGGGCAACCCCTGTCAGTTTGCGCCCCGCTGTCCCTTACACCTGGTATATTAAAAACGTAAATGTTCGTTTATGTAAATTTATAGAATAATACATACATACATATAATCACGCCTCTATCCCTAATGGAGAAGGCAGAGCGTAAACGACGTAAACAGAGGTCGTTCCGCCACGCCTGACAAAGTATTTAGGGTTATTTCAGATAAAGAAATAAAATAAAAATAAATAAATAAATCGTTTATTCATTTTGGCAGTACAGTTTTACAACTTAAACAAATTCAGCCAAACTATACAATAGTTTGTTGGTAGAAGTGGCTCCCCATAACAATACAAACTGTTTTTTCTATATTAAATAAGATGTATCACATACTGTTGTTTTTCAAATTTAAGAAACATGTATAGCAGGGTGGCTCTGATTTGGCCAAAAAAAAAATTGTTTCGATATTTTTATGGGGCACCCTGCCATTTGATTCCATATCCTGAGAAACTATTACAGTATTTTTTTTATTCTTTTTATGTGGTATTTAGGGGGTGCTACCAGCTCTCAAACTATAACTATAAGACATTTTACGGGTTTCTTACCGCGATTTAAATTATTTTATGAGTTCCCGATATTTCGGCGCTGTTCCAAACACCCTGATCACGGGTAAACTGGAGAAAACTGCGGGTGGGTTTAGGGACAGACATATCTGTCTACCCTCACTCTTCTTCGTTTTTGCGGTACACTATTCACAACACTGTTATTGTCACCACTGGAACTCACTCGAAAGTCATCTCGACAACATACACTGACCACATCATCCGTATTTGTTGTAGGTTTGGCCCGGATTTTCTTTTTACACATGTTTACCACTGGATTCCACGTGCTTGACAATTTAAATCCACCCGCAGTTTTCTCCAGTTTACCCGTGATCAGGGTGTTTGGAACAGCGCCGAAATATCGGGAACTCATAAAATAATTTAAATCGCGGTAAGAAACCCGTAAAATGTCTTATAGTTATAGTGAAAACAACCGCGAAAGTTTAAAATTAAGAGCTCTCAAACTTTTTAATACAAAAAAAAAACACAATGTATTTCAAATTCAAAGATTGAAGTTTTTATTTAGTCAAATAATCAACTTATATCAAACAATTTGCATAATTACACAAAAAATATGAAATTAGAAGTATTTTCAACAAATAAAAATGTTATTACACAAAATATTATTTCAATAGAGTGGATTTTTTTGCATCTGGGTATTTTTTTCTAAATTCCTTTACAACTAAAAGCAAGTATTGCTTTTGCTCTTCATTTGTCGTTATCAGTTTATTATACTCCTCCATTAGGGCCACTCCTCGTTCGGAAATATAATTTACTACGCGCATAGATTGCACAATTTACTTTCCACGTTGATATCCCTCGTCGTCTTGCCATGTTTCCACGTTTTTATCTAAAAACTCCAAGGATATGCCAAGTATTTGATAGAATCGCATTGAATTACTGGACACAAAATGTTCGATATTTTTTTCAAGTATGTGCTTGACATCGACGCTTATTTGTTTTGCACAAAACTCGAGGCCTTCGTTGTTTAAAGCTTTAACCATTTTGCGTTTGTCGTCTAAAGAAAGAGCATCGTCAAAAAAAACTAAACATACCAATTCTTCAGACAAGTACCACAGATGACCCAAATTTTTTTGTATTGCGTTTTGTGACATTCCTTTATTTATATTTTGGAAAGAAACGAGATCTTTCAGTAACTGCAGATCGTTTCTTGGCGCTGCACAGGCGGAAGATGCTGGATACCAATATTTCACTTAAATTGAGACAGTGAACACGCGAATCTCTTTAATAGCTGTTTCTTCTCTTTTGGATAATTTGAACTGATGGCGAACTAAAAAGATCTTGAGACAATATATTGCTTTTGCCATCCACTGTAAGGTTCAAAAGCTCTTTGTAGTCATCTCGAGGTTAGTGTCTATTCAGCTGATCTTGAGCGAAAGAGATTATGTATGCAGCAATATTTTCAACTGCTTGTAAAGATGAAGCATCAGAAGATACTGCCTTGTAGTCAGTTTGGTCAATGTTGCTCCAGCTGTTTTTAAATCTCTTAAAAATTTGAATATCAGGTCCACTTGATGGACTAAGGGATTTACTCACGATGGCTTCTAACATTATCTCCATTACATGGTGCCGGCAAGCAAGCCGAAGCATATCCTTTTCCATTTTTTGTTCCAAAAGGATACAAGCTCCATTTTTTAAACCCGTGTTGACTGCAGTCGTATCGAAGCACATACATTTTATTTGCTCACATAAATTCCACGATTCTATTGTTTCATACACAGCTCTTGCACATGCTTCTCCAGTTCCTCGGTTGAGCTTAGGGACCGATAACAGCTGACCGACACCGTTACCTGACACTAAAATTGGAAGACGATCTTCAGTTTCGTGCCCAGTTATATCCTCGATTAGTTTACCGTCCCAATGAACGGGTAAAGGAGTTTCTGATTTGAATTCCTTCTTTAACGATTCCGCGTACTTTTGCCGATTCTTCAAACGATGCCGTCGAACAGAAGACCTGTTGATATTGAAAGCCGCAGGATCTGATCCAGAACTTTTTAAAGTTGACGTCAAGACGATCGCAGCATTTCTATCACTTAACTTTGCAACATCAAGGCTTGCTGCTAAGTGGTCATTTATTAAAAGTCTTCTACCTCGTTTGCGCGGTGGTTGATTAGAAGGTCCGGGAATCACTTGAGGTTCACGGGTTAGAGAAGTAAGTTGACTTGTAGTAGGTGTTGTATTTTCACTACTACTTGAAGAAGAAAGTACACACTTTTCTGTTAACGCTAAGATAGCTTTTTTTCCCGCTCTTTGCGTTTTTGTAGCATTGAATGTTGTTTTTGATTTTCGGTTCTATTTTTAAACTTGCTTTATCCTCAGCGCCGATTTGTCCTATGCGGTCTTTCTGACGTTGCGCAATCAAAAACTGTTTGTCTTCCTCTATAGTTATCATGTCCAAAGTTCGAGCGTGGGCAATATCAAACAAATGTAGCAATTTATTTTTTTCATACTTGCTCCTTGTTTTTCAGTGTTTCGGAACGTTTCTTTTTGTTTTCTTTATTCTTCTTGAGATTTGCCCACTGCTTATAGTAGGTTTCTATTTTCGCTATAACATGTTTTTTATTCTTGTAGGTCTTGTATGTCTGTCTTTTTCCGTGTTAATATAGTTAATAATTGCCATTATAATAACACGATTGGCCAGAGAACAAAAATGCGTGCGCTCGCGGTGAGTGATGAAAGCGTACTGAGTTGTCACTGTTGTCGGGTACAATCTGCTTAAAAGTGAGAGGGGTAAGGGGGGTGCGGGAGCGTAGGAAACGTTGACGAGTCTCGGGCATGTTTACTTACATTCGAACCATTAAAATATAATAAAATATTAATCTTCTTTTACTCCTAAGTAAAATACTACTAAATAATACTACTGAAACTTCCATACTGGACTGGGAGAGAAAGAAAAACATAGAATGTTCCAGTTGCCCTTCCTCCCGGGCATGCTGTATAAGTCAGCAAAAGGGATTCGAGGGTTACAGTGTATTGTAATTTAGGCGATGGGCTGACAACCTGTCACTACAGCAATACACATTACAATCTAAAATTGCCCCCAATTTATGTCAGACGTGGCGAAAGCGCCTTTTAGGAGGCGTTTTACGCTCTGCCTACCCCGTAAGGGATAAAGGCGTGATTTTATGTATGTATGTATGAAAGGGTGCCGCGTGAACTTTTCGAAGGTAAAGAAATAAGAGCCACCCTAATTTATAGTACATATATTTAAAGTTAGAAGTCGAAAATAATATTATCATTAAATTGTGTTAATTAATGCTCTCTAACCTTTTTCTTAAATACCTGTTTACTTTCACACTTTTTAATCTCATTTGGTATGTTATTGAACACTGTAGGAACAAGATATTTTGTGGTAATAATAATAATAGTTATCAGTTTTAGGTGCATATAATGTGCCTTCCTCTGTATTCCTAAGTGTACGCGAATAGATTTGTGCTGTTGCTGTAGTGACAGGTTGTCAGCCTATCGCCTACATTGCAATAAACAGAAACCCTTGGATCCCATAGCTGGTTTTTACAACATGCCCAGGAGGAAATGCGGCTGGCACATTCTATGTTTTTCTCTCGCTCCCAGCCCAGCATGGAAATAAGTATACAATAATAAAACACAACAGGCATCTTCTGGGTGAGCTCGCACCATCGTCGACTCCGTCTCAGTCTTTCCCGACCTAGACTGCAGTCAAGAGCAAACCCATTTTTAATAAAAAAAAAAACCATACATAAACAGAAATTTGTTCCATGCTGGACTGGAACCAACCTACCTCTACCTTACTTAACCAATTTATTCAGTTCCTTTTTAACTTCAGGACAGTTGCCGAACAACTTTTGCCATTCGAATGTCATTTTATTACATAAAAAAGGAGACAAAAGCGAGATTAATAATTATCGACCCATCAGTTTAGTTTCACTCGTTTATAAAACCTTCAAACCTTCATTAAAGTCATAGAGAACCGCATTGCAGGGAAGCTGGACCTCCATCAACCACCCGAACAGGCAGGATTCCGACCAGGCCTCTCCACTACAGACTATCTACAATCCTTAAATCAACTTATAGAAAAACACGTCGAATTCAACCTCCCCTTATATCTAGCCTTCGTCGATTACTCCAAGGCGTTCGACAACTCAAAACATGAGTTCCTGTTTGATACTTTACACAACCAAGAAATAGATAGACCACGTTTACATTAACCTCCTAAAAAATATTTACAAAAATAGTAGAGCCGCAATAAAACTAGATTCTACAGGTCCGTTATTCAACATTGAAATAGGCGTCAAAAAAGGAGACCCGTTGTCCCCGAAATTATTTACCTGTGCCTTGGAATAAATCTTCAAAAATATAGGGCCCTTATGGGATAGAAAAGGCGTAGACGTTGGTGGAAGGAGGCTAACCAACCTTCGCTTCGCCCACGATATTGTCTTATTTTTGTCCTCAGTAACTGAACTAGAGGCAATGCTTGAAGATCTCAGCACAGCAAGCCGCTAAGCTGATCTAATGACGAACATGTCAAATACCAAGCTCATGACTAATAGCTCGAAGAGGGTGGTGATGGTAGACGGCGGGAGAATGGAATAGGTTCACGAGTATATATATCTCGGCCAAATAGTCTCTTTCTAGGCACGACAGGACAAAGAAATTGCTCGACGCACTGAAAATGCCTGGAGGAGCTATTGGTCGATGAAAGAGCATATGAAAGGTGACTTACTTATGTCTCTAAAACGTGAACTCGTGGACGTATGTATTCTCCATGTACTCACCTACGGAGTTCAGACTTGGTCTTTGACGAAAGCTCAATAGTCCAGACTCGCGGTTTGCCAGAGACCCATGGAGCTCAGTATGTTGGGCCTGAAACGTGTCGACAAGGCCTGGAACACTGTACTGCGCTATAAAACCCAAATTGCTGATGTGACACACTCCAACGCTAAGCTGAAGTGGGACTGGGCCGGCCATGTCTGCCGAATGCCGGATGAATTGTGAGCAAAGACCACTACACAGTGGAAGCCATCGACTGACAGAAGGCGACGCCGCAGACCGAGACGACGATGGCGAAACGAGCTGGACGCCTTCAGCAGTCTGGTTCTACCACGTGGTAAAGGCGCCTTATTTGATAAAAACTGCTCTCGAATGGTAGTAAGAATTTACAATGCTTTATCAGAGGAAATAAAAAGCTTACCTATTCCGATATTTAAAAAATATATATTCGACTGGCTGTGTGATAGATGTTTTTACTATCTTAAGGAGTTTTATGACTACAAGTATAAATAAAAAATGTAATAGCAGTATTCATATACTCGTATTATTAATGTTATTATTTTTATTGTAATAGTTGTGTGTAACTAAACATTTTTGACATTAAATATTATTAATGATGACAGATTTATATTGAAATACGGACAAAATGTAAAATGATAATTATAATAATTTACCTTTTATTTTAAAACTTAATATTTCCTAATATCTAATGGGCATTTATATATTATTACATTGTTAACATAATAGTACCTATTGTAAAAATTTACTAATATTTGCATGTCACGAAAATGACGAATTTATGTGATTCTGATAAATTTTGATTGACATCTATTGTACCATATTTTCAAGCAAATAAATATCATTTCATTTCATTTCATTTCAGCAATGCATGGCCGGAGGAAGCCCAAGATAAGGAGTCATAGAGGGAACGGAGAGAGGCTTTTGCTCATCAGTGGGACACTTACGGCTATATAAGATTATTTATTTACTGGGTACATTACTAAATATCAATTTCAAAAGCGAAATTAAAAATCTAATCAGGAGTTTTTCTTATTAATTAATTTTATCTTATTTTTCTCACTTTAAAGGAAAAAAAACGTTCCAATAAGCTAGCCTGCCGTAATTTTCCTGTTAACTTATTTATATTCCGACCGCGTCTTAATATATTTTAAAATTTCGTAGTCACGATTATTCTATAAAACTAAACAACTTTCCAAAAGAAAGTAAGAAAAAAATACGTAATAATGGTTTATTCATTTTTTCAATACTTTGTCACGAACAAAATCCTTTGTCAATTGAGAATAGACACACACACATATATTTAGCTAATTTGTCATCTGCACGTCTTTTTAATGGTCCAAAAGTCATAAAAAACAATAAAAATCCAATACATTTAAAACTAAATAAGTTGATATCGATGTAATGACCGTAGTGCACACGTCAAACTGTCAAAACAATCAAAAAATGGCGGGCGGCCGGCCGGCGCCACGCGCGCCACGCCAGCTGACGCGAAGCACGGATAGTGGACCTTGAACCTTGTAACTGCGTCTCTTAAGACCTTTAAGAGCCGAATTAAAAAGGAACAAATAATTACTATCTGATCCTTAGTTTTCCTTCGCTTTTATCCTGTGCTGTAGATACTGTTGCTGTCATTTCCTTCGTCTAGTTCTGATTGTAGTTTGCATTATCCTATCCTTCATTAGTTTATGTATTAGTTTATTATATATTATGTATTAGTTTATTATGAGCTGACAACATGTCACTACAGCAGTATATATTACAACCTAATATTGCCCTCAATCTTGTCAGACGTGGCGAAAGCGCCTTTTACGAGGCGTTTAACGCTCTGCCTACCCCGTAACGGATAAAGACGTGATTTTATGTATGTTATGTATGTATGGCAGAAGGTTGCGCTCAACACGCTATCAATGCTTTTTGCATTGCCTATACAATACACATGCATCACCTTACGCGCTACACACGTGTAGCAATGAACTCTATGTCGGCGCATCCCTCTGCCAGTACGCGCACGTAAGGTGACGCATGTGTATTGTAGGCAATGCAAAAAGCATTGTCAGCGTGTTGAGCGAAACCTTACGCGCAGTAAGTGACACCTGTGTGTTGCTGCACTAAGGTTGAATACATAAACATATAGTATATAGTCACGCCTTTATCTCTAATGGGGTAGGCAGAGCGTAGACGACCTAAATAAAGGTCATTCCGCCACGTCCGACAAAGTTTTGAGGATTATTTAATATAGATTTGTACGTATATTTGCTGTAGTGCCAGGTTGTCAGCTCATCGCCGAAATTACAATATACTGAAACCCTCGGATCCCTTAGCCGTTTTTTATAGCATGCCCGGTAGGAGAGCCGGATGGTGTAGTGGATAGGGCCGCTGCCTCCTGAGCGGGAGGTCGTGGTTCCAATCCCACCACGTACCAATGTGTTTTTCGGTTTTCGAATTTCATATGTACGTTCATTCGGTGCTTTTTCCGTGCTTCGGAAGGCACGTTAAGCCGTTGGTTTATACCGTAGATATTAGTCGTTAAGCCATATCAGAGGCCAGTGCTAAGCATTGGCGGCTTGAAAACTCTGACCTAATCTAGGATTGGGTCTGGTTTTCCTTCTGGGTTGCGGAGGTCAGATGGCAGTCGCTCTGTGTAAAACCCAGTACCCACATTCAATCCCCTAGATTAGGAAACCGACCCTGTGAGATACGGGATAAGGCTAGGGAGATGATGATGATGCCCGGGAGGAGATGCAGCTGGCACATTCTATGTTTTTCTCTCGCTCCCAAGTCCAGCATGGAAGAAAGGTTGAATAGTCACCTTGTATTAAGCACAGAGCGGTAACTCCTCTCCTCTCAACAGTCTAAGCGTGCGGATCTAAGTTAAAATCATACGGAAATATAATGGAAACAATAAATTAAAAAAACAACGATGTAACAGGCTTTGCCAGCTATGACCTTGTCCCGTATAGACGGCTTAACGTGCCCTCCGAGGCGCGGAACAATCAGGTGATTCACACTGCAATTTTATATAGCATACTAGCGACCCGCCCCGGCTTTGCACGGAAATAATCAGTGTTTCTCCACAATACTATGCAAGCATTATATATATAAACCTTCCTCTTGAAACACTCTATCCATTAAAAAAAACAGGATCAAAACTTTAAAGATTTATGTCCGTTGCGTAGTTTTAAAGATTTATGCATATATAGGGATATAATGACAGAGTAAGCAAGTTTGTTTTATACTATGTAGTGAATATATATATTATGCTCGATTAGCGGGTTTGCGGAGTCTACCTTAATCTGCATCTACGCCTCCACGCGTTGTATTGACAAGTTACGTATATATTTGCGTCATCATCACATCAACGCAATCAAATAATACGGCTTCAGTTATAGGCTAGCTGATCGACGTAATATACAGACGATGCGACACAGGGGCGCCTGGGAGACAGAAAAACATTAGGTATATCTAATGTCACAAACAGATAAAGATCGCTGTATTTTTCACTCGACAACCCTGACCCGCAATTTGAGTGCCAGCTTTAAATCGACGCTTAACCTGCCTTCTCACAAGACTGACTTCTACGCAGTCTTTCACATTGCGAGCGATCAATCTGTGGAATGTATTGCCAGAAGACTTTCAACGTGCACCTTTAGAAGCCGAATTAAAAAGCATTACTTGGAACAAATAATTACTATCTGATCCTTAGTTTTCCTTCACTTTTATCCTGTGCTGTAGATACTGTTGCTGTCATTTCCTTCGTCTAGTTCTGATTGTAGTTTGCATTATCGTATCCTTCATTAGTTTATGAATACATAAGAAGTTTACTATATATTATGTATTAGTTTATTTTACAAATATCTATGTAGTAGCTTGTACTTAGTTTATGTATTTATTATTTATTTATTTATTATTTATTTTATTTTATTCGGAATACCAACAGCAAATAAACAAATGTAACAATATAAAAACTTAATAACTACATAGCCATTTAGAGGTATTCGCAGATACATTTAGTGAAGACTGTTATAAGTAGAACACTAAACCCTGAAATTAAAGAAAAGCAAATACAAAAAGAAACTTGCTGTAAAATATAAATACTTAGAAGAATTATGAACTATGTTGCGTTTGCTTGTTCGAAGAAATTATTTATAAAGATTTTTTTTATTTCCGTTGGTTTCATGCTAAAAAGGTCCAAATTTGAGTTGATTTTTGCCAAATTGTTAAATGCATTAGCAACCCTTATGAGATAAGAATTCGAGCGGTAGTTTGTATTAACTCGTGGAATCGCTAAAGGCTTGTTATGTCTAAGAAATAATCTAGCTGGTACATTAATATTTACTTGCCTTAGAAGGTCAGGGCAGTCTATCTCAGCTTTAGTTATTTTGAGTAAATATAATAGGTCTGCTATTTCCCGTCTTTTAATCAGTGGTAAAAAGTGGTAAGTCCTACATCTAGTCTCATATCCATGTTCAGTTTTTCTGCACTTGTATTGTAGGTATCTAAGAAAGCGCTTCTGTACTGATTCGATACGGTCTATGTGGACAGTATATAGCGGGCTCCAAACCACCGAGGCGTACTCAAGGATGCTGCGCACAAATGCACAGTAAAGTACCTTTATCGGTTTTATAGTTTTGAAATTTGCTGTGCACCGTTTAATAAAACCTAGTGACCTAAAAGCTTTTTTAACTATATAATCGATATGAATATCATAAGAAGCTTTGGAATCTTGAATAATTCCAAGGTCTTTCATGGTTTCAACTTTAATAAGGACGTCGCTGTTGAGCCTGTAATCGTAGCTGACCGGATTTAACTTTCGTGTAAAAGTTGTAACAAAACATTTCGAAACATTTAAATTTAATTTATTTTGAATACAGTATTGTTCTAGGTTATTTAAGTCACTCTGTAATAGATCACAATCATTTATATCTCTCACTGATTTAAAAATTTTTGTGTCGTCAGCGTATAATAAAAAATTAGAATGATTAAAACAGGTACCAATGTCGTTAATAAAAATAACAAATAACAGTGGCCCTAGCAACGATCCCTGAGGCACACCCGAGGGAATAGACATCCATGAAGACATGTATCCATTTATTGCAACAGCCTGAGACCGATTTTGAATATAGGAACAAAACCACCTGTATAAATTTCCATGCACACCAGCGAAAAACAACTTCTCTAAAAGTAGCGAGTGATCAATTCGGTCAAATGCTTTACTGAAATCAGTAAAAATAGTGTCAATTTGATCTCCTGAATCCATTTGTGATGTAATAAAATCGTTAAAGATAGCCAAATTAGAAGTGGTTGACCTTCTCTTAAGAAAACCATGTTGTTCGAGTGCAAAAGACTGCTGAAAAGCTGCATACAGTTGCTTGTGAACAATTTTTTCAAAATTTTTTGCGAATATGCACAATTTTGAAATGGGCCTATAGTTTTTTACATTTGATTTATCCCCGCCTTTATGTATAGGTGTAACAAATGCAGCTTTCCAGAGCGAGGGTACCAAACCTTCCTTTAGCGACCTTGTAAATAATATACATAGAGGGTGAACAAGGCTATCGGCACAATGCTTGATTAATACAGGAGAAAGTTTGTCAGGACCAGCACCTTTACTGGGATCCAATGTTTTCAACATCTTTAAGATCTCATTAGGATTTATTTCTATATTACTAATAGTAACACTATTGATAGTGCTATAATTTAACTGAGATGATGGCCCTTGTGGGACTAGAAACGTTGAATGAAAATAGGTAGCAAATAAGTTGCAGATTGAGTCGCCAGTATCACTAGCCTGTCCATCTAATTTCATTACCGACGGTAGTGAACGCGACGGTTTACTAAGAGACTTTGAATAGGTCCAAAAGTATTTCGGGTTATTAGTCACTGAGGTTTCAACATTATTCATGTACAGTCGATAGCACTTCTCTTCCAGTAGTTTCGCACGGTCTCTTAGTAATGTGTATGAATGACGGTCACTTAGATTTCCATATTTTTTATATTTACATAAGTAATTATACTTTTCTTTAAGAACTTTTTTTAAAGAAGAACTATACCAACTCGGGAATAAGCTACTATTAGTTAGTTTGTGCGGAATATACCTATCCTGAAGCTTATAAAGTAAATTATTTAAAAAAAATACATCAAGATCTATTGAGGCATGTGATAAACAGCTGATCCAATCTATGTCATTTAAACTCGACCTAATGTTTTCATAATCGCCTGCCGCATATCGATAAATAAGTCGTTTTTTCTCTGCAAGAGGCGAAATATTTATAGGTAATTCAATACATAGAGATTTGTGCGCGGGGTCCTCTGGAACCAATGGGTCATCACAAGTACTCACGCTTAAGAATCTATTTGAAAAGATCAGATCTAAAACCGTATCGTGAGCATTAAGAAAATTACTATATTGATCGAGATTACACTCGATAGTACTGTCAAGTAAGAATAATTGGTGTCCATTTGCATTTACTGGTTCAAAACTACCCGAGGGAAGTGGATTCCACGTAATATTTGGAAAATTAAAATCACCGAGTATTATTATTATATCGTTTACTTTGGTAGATAAATTGTCAGAGAGCTTACTCGAGAAATTATCTACTTGAGTGTAAAAAGAGTTGCCTCTTTTTTGGTCACATAAATAAACAGTACATATATGTAAATTCAAAGTGGTCCCTTTGTGATGTATTCCTACAGTTAGCCAGAGATCCTCGGCACTGGAGTTCCACTGCGTGCGCTCCTCAGCCACAAGATCCCGCCGCACTGCCGTTAAAACGCCACCTCCGTATATCTGGCCCGTAAAATTATAGTCACGATCGCGACGCCATACAAGATACCTATTGTCGAAAAGCTCTTGATCTCCGATGCCATCCAATAACCATGTTTCAGTAATCGAGATAATGTCGTACTTATTAATCCTTACATTCCTTAAAAACGCATTTGTTTTTGTGCGCAGACCCCGAGCATTTTGGTAGTAAATGTTAAGTGAGATAGAACCCGCTATAAATGCCAATAAAAACATTGTTTATCCCATACTGTTGACCTATATCTTTGTCACTCATTTGTAAACACAATAGTTTAGCAAGCAGCAAAACAAGCAAATGAAATAGACTGCATAGTGTGTACCGATACAAATCAATTATAATATTAATTATTATAACTAGCGCGCGAGTCAAATCGGTGTTCGAAACCACCCGCATTTTAGGCCTACTTAGCAAGCAAGTTATCAAACAGACAAAAGGCAGAACAGGCAAGCCACATAGAAAAATGGACCGTAAGTAGCAAACGATTGCGCATTAGCAATTTTCAATGACCGATTTCGCAGCCGAGCGATATGCCGAACAATGGAATTGAAGAAAACAGGGATCCCCAACTCGCGGACGCAACATTTACAATGTAAACAACAATTGATAAAATTTGAACCAACTAATGAATATGATGTTAATAAACTATAATAATAATACAAATAGTTTAAATTATTTTCTGTAGGTCCTTCTCCGTTTTGATGCGAAAGATAGGAGACATGTCCGATTTTCTTGCTAAAATCTTGCAATGTTTTACCCAGATATATTTGAAGTCGCACCCCTTTTTTAAATCCTTTGCTTTTTTTAAAAGGGCCTTGTTGTGTAGGGTAAGGTGGTCATTTATATACACGTTTCCTTCTTCTGTAAAACCAAGATCCTTAGACCGCAAGTCCTTGCGTGCTTGTGCAGCCGCTACGAAGTTCTCCTTGGCATAGCGATTATTCAGTGCAACAATTATTGTTTTGGTGGAATCTGCCTTCAGACTTGGAACACGAGCGATGTAATTGATATCTTCTTTGCGAATAGGGTGTTGGATAACCTCAGCAATCTTTTGAACAATTTCATAAAGATTTTCGGTCTTCTTTTGTGGAACACCCTTTATCTCCAAATTGTTGGCTCTGTCCCATTGATCCTTTTCCAGCTGATTGTGTTGGATTTTGGTGAGATCGCTTTCTGACGCTATAGATCTCTCTTCCACCTTGATAATTCTCTTCTCCATAGATTTTATTGTTTCTTCTTGTGTTTTAATGATCGAGTGCGCCAATTCCAATGAGGTTTCAAGGTTAAGCACTCTTTCCTTAACAGCCTTCATGTCTGCAACAAGTGATGCGAGAGGCGCCAACTGCGTAGTAATGATGTCCAGGCTTGCTTTTAGTTCACTGAGCTGTGCTATAACTTGTGGGTCAGACTGGATCATCGGTTGTCCAGCTCCAGCCGTCTGGGGCAAAGTTGAAGTCGTGCCCGCCTTACAGTCGAAACACCGCCAAGTTGTCATCCTTTCACCGAGCTTGCGGAAATTCTTTTCTGTGATACCAGCACAACGGAAATCGTACTGCTTCTTACATGTGGTGCAGATGGGACCATCTGATGAACTTTCACCGCAATGCGCGCACGAAAACATAGCGATACTCTCTGGATGGAACACGACCCGGAAGTAGTTCGCAAAGTGAGCGTGCGTCCCTTTGGTCCGCCAACAAGCAACTGATATAACTGGTATTATATGAAATGTAATGTACTTAGGATATATATTTGACTAGGTTTGCCCTATCCCGCTTACCGCTACGCATTTTTCTTTCACACAACAGAAGAAAGGAAGAAATTGGAAGAAATTGCTACCTTAGCAATAAGGCCGCCTATGTTATACTTGTCTTTTGTAGTTATCTGTTGTGTTGTATAATTTGTATGCTTACGTGCAATAAAGTATTTTTATGTTATGTTATGTGATAATGTAGTAGACATTACATTCATATGTACGTTCATCAGGCGCTTTTCCGTGCTTCGGAAGGCACGTTAAGCCGATGGTCCCGGTTAATATCGTTTAATACCGTAGAACGATTAATTCGTTAAGCCATGTCAGAGGCCAGTGCTAAGCAGTGGCGGCTTGAAAATCCTGACCTTATCTAGGATTGGGTCTGATTTTCCTTCTGGGTTGCAGAGGTCAGATGGCAGTCACTCTTTGTAAAAACCAGTACCCTCGTTCAATCCCCTATATTAGGTAGCCAACCTCGAGAGATACGGGATAAGGCTAGGGAGATGAGTAGAGGCAAAATAATAATTATAATTATATTTGGATGACATTTCTTTTCCTAAGGTTTAAAATATTTCTATGCTGACATCATAGCTGACATCTCAACATATAATGTGCCAGCTGTATTTCCTCCCGGGCATGCTGTAAAAATCAGCTAAGGGATCCGAGGGTTTCAGTATATTGTAATTTAGGCGATGGGCTGACAACCTGTCACTACAGCAATATACATACAAGTCTATCTTGAATAACCCTCAGAACTGTGTCAGTCGTGGCGAAAAGGCCTTTGTTAGGTCGTTTGCGCTCTGCCTACACCATTAAGGATAAAGGCGTGACTATATGTATGTATGTATGTAGCTGACATCTTTTATAGATAGATAGATAGCCTCGGTGGTTTAGTGGTTTGAGTCAACGGCTCCCGATTCGAGGATCGCGGGACCGGAGGAACAAGAAGTTAATATTTGTCAATTAATAGTCTTTAAGAAAAAAACCGTGTTTCTGAGAGCACGTTAAGCTGTCGGTCTAGGACGCTGTCTTTGTAACAGTAATGGTCGTTATATAAACCATGACTAGGCATATTTAGCTGTGCTGTTAAGATGATGAGATGATTTAAGATTTACTCAATAAGATGAAGAAAATCACACGACAGAAAAAGAATTAAAGAGCTAAACAGGAAGATATTTTTTTTTACTGAATTTCCAATCGAAGTAAAAAAAACAATAGCTACACTGGTACACTTTTTCTTTTAAACTTATCAATCAATTATGCAAAAGCTGTGCTTGTAATCTGATTTCTCATCGGAAATTCAATCCCAGAATCCGGAGTCAATTGTAGATTGAAAGATGGGCTTGTCGTCCAAGATTGATTGTTCAATCCTCACCAACTTCGAACTGCCTCCGTAGTCTAGTGGTCAGAGCCATGGGCTTACGATCCGGAAGTCCTGGGTTGGATTCGCAGGGGGGAACACAAAGTTGATATATGTCAATTTATCACTTTGTGAGGTATTCCCCAGTTTTGTTAGGACATTGCAGTCTGAATCACCTGATTTTCCGAATAGTATAAGGATTGCGTGCTTCGAAGGGCACGTTAAGCTGTCGGTTCCGGTCGCTGTCTTTGATAGTGGTCGTTACTCAAAACATGTCAGAGGCCTAACAGCTGTGCTACCAGGTAGTTTAGAAAAAAATAACATCAGGGTTCTTCAGGTCGTTTTGTTCGACTTGAGAATTCACTCGCTAAGAATATCTTCGAGACAGTGCTTTAAAAAGGAAGGCAAATTGCGTAATACTTCAACTTAATTCAATTTGAAGTGTCCTTTTTCTTATAAGGATAACCCTTGCCTTGGCTCTACAAAAGAAGGCGTGTCAAAAAGATGATAGATCGAGCTGGCCCAGAAAATGCCTTGTACGGTCACTGCGAATACTTATACTGGATATAAGGGACAGGGTCTCGCAAACTGATAGGGGTTTGCTCAGTCAACGAAACTGAACAACTATCATCAGGAATTTCTTTCAGTAGATTAAAAAAAAGCTTCCCATACAAAATTACCACCTCGATCAGACAATTTGTATGGACAATCATTTTTATTTAACTTCCTGAAAAAAAACCTGCTAGTTGTTCGGTTTTGTCGACTGAGCAACTTTTATCAGTTTGCGGGATGCTGTTACTTTCACCCCGTGTGCCAGCTGCATTTCCTCCTGGGCATGCTGCAAAAATCGTCTAAGTGATTCGAGGGTTTTAGTATATTGTAATTTAGTTGATGGACTGACAACCTGTCACTAAAGCAATATACCTATAAATCTATCTTAAAAAACCCTCAAAACGTTGTCAGACGTGGCTGAACGACCTTTGTTTAGGTCGATTACGCTCTGCCTACTCCATTAGGGATAAAGGCGTGATTATATGTATGTGTATATGTATAAAACATTTATCAATAGGTTTCAGTGAATAGGTTACAGTTATAACTGTGGACAGACAGATCTTTTCCCTTCGAAGTTCCTTAATCCGTGACCTTATGGTGACCTTAATACTCGTATTTCAGAAGATACGGGTGTAAGGGACAGCGTCCAGAAAACTGATAGAGGTTGCTCAGTTAACGACGTTTAACTTCTTCAGGAAGTGAACTAAAAAAAAAAACATTTTCATACAAAGTGTCTTATCGAGAGATTTTGTATGGAAAAGCCAATTTTTATTTTCACTTACTGAATGAATTTCCTGTTGGAAGTTTTTAAGTGTCGTTGACTGAGCAACCGCTATCAGTTCACGGGACGCTGTCCCTTACACCCGGTATGTTGCCAGACGCGAGAAACAGTCTTACCACAATAAATTCAACCCTCATACACATTAATTAGTCTAGTGCAGAAGGAGAATCCACATCACTCCGTAATTTATATAGGGACAGTCTGGGACTACGGGGTGTAAGGTACAGCGTCCCGCAAACTGATAGGAGGTGCTCAGTCAACGGAACTGAACAACTATTATCCGCAAACTCAGCAGGATTTTTTTTTTAGGAAGTGAAAGAAAAATATTGACCACCCCATACAAAATGAGCACCCCGATCAGAAAATTTGTATGGAAAAGCAATTAATTATTTCATTTCTTGAAAAAGGAAATTTCTTCCATGCTGGACTGGGAGAGATAGAAAAACATAGAATGTTCCAACTGCCCTTCCTCCCGGGCATGCTGTAGAAGACAGCAAAAGGGACTCGAGGGTTACAGTGTATTGTAATTTAGGCGATGGGCTGACAACCTATCACTACACATTAGCAATACACATTACAATCTAAAATTGCCCTCAATTTTTGTCAGACGCGGCGAAAGCGCCTTTTACGAGGCGTTTAACGCTCTGCCTACCCCGTAAGGGATAAAGGCGTGATTTTATGTATGTTATGTATGTATGTATGAAAAAAGAACCTGCTGATAGTTGTTAAGTTTCGTTGACTGAGCAACTTCTTTCAGTTTGCGGGACGCTGTCCCTTACACTCGGTATATGTTCCAAGTTTCATCCCAATCCACAACCAATATTCGAACATTCAACTTACAAACTTACGCATATAGTAGGATTTCTGTCTCGTTCTTAAGGGTTGATTCATTCGAAAACACAGCTGCAGTATGTAAATTCTACTATTTTCCTGAGTGGGGACTTAGAATAGCAACTATGTATGGCAGTTTGTCATTTTACAAACAAATGTTTGAATAATTTCTTCCACGAGTGATAGAAAAACATAGAATGCTAGCTAGATCCCAGCTACATCTTCCGGACACGCTGTAAAAATCTGCTAAAGGGATTAGAGGGTTTAAGTATTATAATTTAGGCGATCGGCTGAGAACCTGTCACTATAGTATAGCAATAATATAAAATAAGAATAAAATAAGAAGACGAAAATATTTTATTGAACGTAAAACAACAAATCATATAACAACACAACAGATAACAACAAAACACAAGTACAACATAGGTGACCTTATTGCTAAGGTAGCAATATACAAATCTATCTAGAATAACCTTCAACACTTGTCAGACGTGGCGGACGTGGCGGAACGACCTTTGTTTAGGTTGATTACGCTCTGCCTACCCCGTTAGAGATACAGACGTGATAATATGTATGTATGTATACTTTATAAATCCACGGTCTCTTTTCACGTGCAAACTTTAGATTATCTTATTTTTATAGTTGTAAAATCCATCAAATTTTAAGATTGGAATTCTTTCTGAGAAAATTAATTTTGATAGCGAATATTCAGTAAAGGTTTCAAAATTATTAATTTTAAAGTAGTTTCCCTGTGTGACATCGTAAATGCATTCCAATTTTTCAGTAAACGGTTAATATTCAGGAGTGCTTGCATTTGCTAAATTGAAAAATATTGTACTTAGGTCATAAATTTTCCCTCGGATATTGATAACTTTATAAAACAAGAACTAGAACTACAAACATACATACATATAATCACGCCTTTATTCCTAATAGGGTAGGCAGAGCGTAAACGACCTAAACAAAGGTTATTCCGCCACGTCTGACAAAATTTTGAGGGTTATGTAAAATAGATTTGTAGGTACATTGCTGTAGTGACACTTTGTCAGCCCAAATTGCAATATACTGAAACCCTCGCATCCCTTAGCTGGTTTTACAGCATGCCCGGGAGGAAATGCAGCTAGCACATTCTATGTTTGTCGCTCACTAGGTTGCTTAGTCAACGAAACTGAACAACTATCACTAGGTTTTTTCTTCAGGAACTGAAACAAATATTTGATTTTCTTTACTAATCGTCTGAACGAGCTGGTAATTCTGTATGTGAAGATCATTTAACTTTTTAACTCTTGAAAAAAATTCCGTCTGATAGTTGTTTTGGTTTCGCTGACTGAGCAACGTCGTTCAGTTTGCGGGACGCTGTCCCTTACAGCCGGTATTATTACGCAAAAGGCAGAGTACTGTACACACAGTACTTTATATACATACATATAATCATCCTTTATCCCTACTTGGATAGGCAGAGCGTAAACGATCTAAACAAAGGTCGTTCCGCCATATCTGACAAAGTTTTGAAGGTTATTTAAGATAGATCTGTAGGTATGTTGCTGTAGTGACATGTTGCCCATCGTCTAAATTGTAATATATTGAAACCGTCGAATCCCTTAGCTGATTTCTACAACATGCCCAGGAGATAATGCAGCTGGCACATTCTATGTTTTTCTCTCACTCCCAGGGAGAAATTTAAAAATTTAAATTATCGAGGCTTTGAAACGATCAAAACCATAGTCTAACTTAGGTTTATTATTTATTATCTTTATGAAATGTTAATCATCACTACATAGTATAAAACAAAGTCGCTTTCTCTGTCCCTATATCCCTATGTATGCATAAATCTTTAAAACTACGCAACGGATTTTGATGCGGTTTCTTTTAATGGATTGAGTGATTCAAGAAGAAGGTTAATATGTATAATACATGCATAATATAGTAGAGAAACACTGATAATTTCCGTGCGAAGCCGGGGCGGGTCGCTAGTATAGATAATAAATAATATAAAATGTTACTAAATTTTTTTTCGCCCCCGGCCAACATAGTACTCTATCCTTGAATATTATATTCCTTGGCATTGTGTAGTTTGTGACCTTTCCTAAGCCGGCAGTTACTTACGTAAAGGCCCGATCTCACCTGGGGTGATTTATTTGATACGTAGCTTATGGACTTCTGTAAGAAAAGATCTATCATCTATTCATATTTTTTTTATGTAGGTATATTTTTTTTCTGAAGTGAAATAAATCCTTTTTGGGTCGCAAAGTGTAAAAAGATATACGGGGTGTAAGGGACAGCGTCCCGCAAACTGATAGGGGTTGCTTAGTCTACAAAACTGAACAACGATCAATATTATTATTATTGGAAGTACAATTTTTCCATACAAATTATTTGGAAAGGTTTTTCTTTTTCACTTCCTGAAAAAAAAATTGTGTTGGTAGTTGTTCAGTTTTGTTCACTAAGCTGACCGACCCCCTATTAGTTTGCGGGACGCTGTCCCTTGATTATCTATCTATACAGGGTGAATGGTAAAGCTTCCCGCAATCAGATTAACGGAATAACTTTCACAAAAAAATCTTTTTGGAAAAAGTACCTATTGCTTTCCCCATACAAATTGTCTGATCAAAGTAGTAATTATGTTTGTATGGAAGAGCCGTTTCTTTTTTTTCATTTCCTGAAATAAGTTCCTGGTAAAGTTGTTTAGTTTTTTAACTGAGCAACCTTTTTAATTTGCATTCGCTGCATTTACACCAGGTATACATTTTGAAAATCATCACAGAAATGTAAGAAAGTGTCTTTTCTCTTGATTTCTACTTTTTTTTTTCTGTCGAGTGGGTATCGAGTCTATCAACCCGATGAACCCTGGTGTCAGAGTTTTAAAACCGCCTAGTAGCACAACTATCAGGCCTCTGACATGGTTTGAGTAACGACCACTATCAAAGACAGCGACCGGGACCGACGGCTTAACGTGCCCTCCGAAGCACGAAATCTTTTTCTTTTCGGACAATCAGGTGATTCAGTCCTAACCAAACTGGGGAAAAATTCACAAAGTGATAAATTCTCAATTATCAACTTTGTGTTTCCCCCCTGGGAATCGAACCCGGGACCTCCGGATCGGGAGTCCATGGCACTAGCCACTAGACCACAGAGGCAGTTAGTTAAGATTTCTACTGCAATTGTGGCAATAATTACGTAGTTCAATTCGGTAATTTTACCAACAGCCAAATATGAGCAATTAATTAAGTTTCAACAATAAATTGTTTTATTTTGTAAATAAAGTTTTTTTTAGTTTTACTGAGAGAATAAATAATATTACCAAAGTTTCCTCAAATCACTAATACCAGTTCAATATCCTCACGTCTGCTGAAACTTAGCAGTCGAACTTGCCAACTTGATGAATTAACGTCTAATTGCTATAATTACAACGTGGTACAGTGGTCTGAGAATTGGGCTCGCAGTTCGAAGGTTGTGGGTTCGATTCCCATAGATAGAGGATCACAAGATTTTGTTAATGTCATTGCAGGCTGAATCACCTGATCTTCTTCTTAGCGAGTGGATTCTCGAGTCGAACGACCCGATGAACCCTGGTGTCAGAGTTTTGAAACCGTCTAATACCACAGCTATTAGACCTCTGACGTGGTTTGAGTAACGACCACTATCAAAGGCTTCCGGGACCGACGGCTTAACGTGCCCTCCGAAGCACGGAATCCTTTTTATTTTCGGACAATCAGGTGATTCAGATTCACCATCTCTTGAATCTTCTATGCTGGACTGGGAGCGAAAGAAAAACATAGAAGCCAGTGCCAGCTGCATTTCCTCCCGGACATGCTGTAAAAACCAGCTAAGGGATCCGAGGGTTTTAGTATATTGCAATTTAGGCGATGGGCTGACAACCTGTCACTACAGCAATATACCTACAAATCTATCCTAAACAGCCCTCAAATCTTTGTCACACGTGGCGGAACGACCTTTGTTCGTTTACGGTCTGCCCACCCCATTAGGAATAAATGCGTGATTATATGTATGCATGTATGTATGTAGGTGATTCAGCCTGCAATGTCTTAACCAAACTGGGGACACCTCAGTATTTGTAAGGAAAAATATTCCGTGCTTTGGAGAGGACGTTCGGAAACCGTCGGTTCTGGTCGCTGTTTCTGATCTTCTTCTTAGCCTTTTTCTACATTTTATTTGGTATAGGCCTCCTTTCTGTCATGCCAGTCGCTTCAATCCTGAGCCACCTGTATTCACATCGATCCAGCTTCTCTCTTGGTGTCATCACTCCATCGCATTTTAGGTCTTCCGGACGGGCGTGTCTCCCCATAGTCTCCACTCATCAACCGTCTTAAACTTATGTGTCTGATAGTGGTCGTTATGAAAACCATGTCTGACGACTATCTAGCCTATGAGTACAGTTTGAAAACTCTGAGGTTTCTGTATATTGTAATTTAGGTGATAGGCTGACAAACCGTCACTAGGACAGCAAAATACGTACAATTCTATCTTAAATAACCGTCAAAACTTTGTATGTCGTGGCGGAACGACCTTTGTTTAGGTCGTTTACGCTCTGTTTACCCCATTAGTGATAAAGGCGTGATTATATGTATCAGGGTTCATCGACTGGAATCTTATCTATCGATAAGAATATCGTCACGTCTGCAAAACTCACCAGACGAACTTAGCAACTTGATGAATTAGCGCCTAATTCGATGTGTTCGCGATCGGCGATTTGTTTCTAACTTGGCTCAACTTTACACGTTAAGTACCTGACAGCTCGCAAAATTTGGCGTGATTTATACACATTACATACATACATTTAATCACGCCTTTATCTCTTATGGGGTAGGCAGAGCGTAAATTACCTAAACAATGGTCGTTCCGCCACGTCTGACTAAGTTTTAAGGGTTCTTTAAGATGGATTTGTAGGTATATTGCTGTAGTGACAGGTTGTCAGCCTATCGCCTAAATTATAGTATACTGAAACCCTTGGATCGCTAAGCTGATTTTTACACCATGCCCGGGAGGAAATGCAGATGGCACATTCTATGTTTTTCTCTCGCTCCCAGTCCAGCGTGGAAATAATAATAATTACAGACTATATCTGATGATTTCTGTGTTTATAATAATGAGCCAAGGCATACAATCTATCTACTTCAACAAGCGACCAGTGTTTATTTAGCAGGCCACTGACATGGTTTTTGTAATAACCATTGACATAACAGCGACCCGGCTTGTGCCCGTGTGCTCCGAAGCACGGAATATTTTTTCTTCCAGACAACCAGTTGATTTCGCCTGCATTCTGCATTGTCCTAACGGAACTGGTTAAAATCTCACAAAGTGAAAAAAGATAAATGTCAACTTTAAGTTCCCCTACTGAAAATCGAACCCACGCCTTTCGGAACGGGAGCTAATGGCTCTGACCGCTACACCAAGGAGGCAGCTAAGATTGTGCCTGGGTTTAATTCCGACAGGTGTCTACTTGGGGCCCTTAAAAGGGCAAACCATTTTCTCTAGTACGAGTAAATCTGATTGGTACTAGTGTGTGGGATCCGGGCACACCATATAAATCAGTGTGAGTGATATACTGGGAGGTAAGTTATACAGGGTGTAAGAGAAAATTTCCAGAAAATTTTAGTTATCTGTCATAAATGTCATATCCTATTTATCACTACATAGTATAAAACAAAGTAGCTTTCTCTGTCCCTATATCCTTATGTATGCATAAATCTTTAAAACTACGCAACGGATTTTGATGCGGTTTCTTTTAATAGATAGAGTGATTCAAGAGGAAGGTATACATATAAACATGCATATTATAGTAGAGAAACACTGATAATTAAAAAAAAAAAATATTTTTTTAATTAACATAATTTTAAATCTGAAAATTTTACAAACTCAAACTCGCTGTCAGTCTCAAGTGTTGTTTATTAACACGGACCTCAGAGTGGTGGTGGTGTGATAATTTCCATAATTATATTGCGTGGCGCGATTCGCGAACGGAAGAAACGGAAAATAAGGGAGTTGTTTTTCATAATTTACACAGTATGCTAAGTCACAGCTGAAAACGTAGCAATGTGCTAGTAAGTACATTACGCCACCACCCAATAAATGCGTTATAAGGCGTGATTGTATGTATTTAAAAACTAACGACCACACTCATAGCGATCACACTTATAGCCCCCACTAGGATTCCCTGTATCGGTGTGCCATGGACATTCACCCACACACAGGCATTTAAATTCTTTATTCAAATGTCTGCCCGGCCGGGAATCAAACCCGAAATAATTGTTTTCAGGACCTCCCTCACACCCTGTATAACTACCGCTATATTGTTCAATTGCAATATGTAGGTAGTTGAATTGCTAAAAGGATATTCGTGTAATGTACCTATTTTCGGGGCTTAAGACTTATTAGGGAAATTCTACTGCTTTGTTTCTTACTTACATTAAACATTTGTTGAATACGATTTTACGGTTACATATTACAATGTCAGAAAACATAATGCCTTTACTTAAAATGCATGAGCCCAAAATACCCGAAATCGAAATACTTTATGTTCAAAATGACAAGTATGTAGAATACCAATGATTTAAAGTACCTTACGGTCGAATAACCGAAACCCAAAAATTAAATGTACTAAATACTTAACCCTAAAATATTTAACCATAAAAGACTAAACTTGAAGTTAGGGGGGGCTCGGGGGGCGCAGCCCCCCGCAATAAAAAATAAAAACATTCTACTCAGATCCGACTCAGTAGGTTAGGTTAGGTTAGAGTAGTGACCCTTTGGAGCGAACGAAGTGAGCGACCGAGCCGCAGGGTGTGAGATCGTTCTCTTCCATGTCCGCTTTTACGACGTCAAGCCAGAAACTGACAGAATTCTTAATATAAGTAAATCAAATATAATATCAACTATGACATTGACACATCATGTATTATTATTTTTTTCTTTTTGGTTTTGTAATTTAAGGATAATTGAAAATTTGATAAATTACACATTCGGAATTTTGAAAACTGAGATAATAATTATTAGTATTTAAAAATTCGGAATTGTACAGTAAGATGTACTGGATTAAGGTATTATGAATAATACGGTATTAAGATTTCGGGTATTTTGGGCCCATGCATTTTAAGTAAAGGCATTATGTTTTCTGACATTGTAATATGTAACCGATTTTACTCCAAGGATTTAACACTCTAAGACCATGAACTTGAATTCCTAAAAAACTAAGTTTGCGAAGAAAAATACCAACTAACCCGTATTTATAATCTGCACTTGAGATTGACAGTCAGTTTGAGTTCGTATCAGAAATGTAATTTTAGTACAAAATGACTTATCAAATCCATACTTAATATTGCTCTGAATCATGAGATAGATTTATAAATACGAGCCTCAGATTCTTTTTTCAATTCAATACACTAATATAAGTCCCATAGATTACTCAGAAAAAGCATTTTCAATCATGTAAATTGATAAGCCAATTAACACTTCAATTAATAAACCACAAAAATAAACCATCAAATTACAATAACTTTTAATAATAGGTAACAGGATTTTAAACTTTCCGAAAATAAATGTTTTAATCAATTTAATTCAGTCACTAGCATTTTTAAAATTAAAATTGGGTTTGCTCTTGACTCTAGACCTAGGTCAGGGATGACCGTGACAGAGTCGACGATGGAGCGAGCTCATCCAGAAGATGCCTGTTATAGCACTGGCAATCTAATGCACCGACGGAACACAGCATGCTGTTTGGCGCCAGACTCCGGCGAGAGGGAGGTCGCGAGTCAGGCGGCTCCTTGCGGAGCCTACCACCGTATTGTTAATAACTTTGACTTTACTTAAATGATTAATAAATTAAGCCACTAGCATTAATGGACAGTCAAATGTAGAATTGCTTTTATTATGTTCTAGTTTTCTGTCACGCGGGTGAATGAGTTTTTCCGTGGGAAAGATTTTTCCACTAGACAGCACGGTGACGGCACGGCAACGTCCAGATAACGTCCACCTTGTTCCAATCTGATCACACACACACGCGCGCATGCTTCGTACGAATACAAAACACATGCAGTTCGGCAGGCCGGCGACGCTACCGGTGGGAATCAATGCCGTGCTGTTGTCGTGCCAGCAAGTGGAAAAGCGTGCCATATAATTTCATTGATTGTCATAGATTATCACTTTCACGGTACCGTAGACGGTGCCGAGCCATTGCCATTGCTGTCGCCGTGCCGTCTAGTCGGAAAACGTCCATTTTTCCGAGGTACAAACATCCTATAACCGTCTTCTTTTCATCGAAATTCGTTCATCGTCCCCTTGAGCGTAATATTTACGATAATATCGACGACCCGCGCAGCCTAGTTGGCAGTGTACCTGGGTTCGATTCTCGGCCAGGGCAGACATTTGAATGATGAGTTTATATGTCTGTTTCTGGGTCTGGGTGTTCTTTGTGGTTGTTTCTGTGGATGTCCATGGCAACCCAATACAGGGAATCCTAGTGGGGGCTGTGAGTGAGATCGTGTTTTTATTTCAACAACAGACGCACAAACAGAGTTATTTTCGCTATTATTAGTATGGATAAGTCAGAAAATTTTAACAAAGTTCAAAAGCAACTTGCGAACAAAATTATTGGGAAAGTTTGTAGGTTTTGGCATTAAGGAAACACGAAAGTAATTCAAACAACACCCACGGTGTTTATCTTTTATGATAAAGTTTATTACAAATCATCACTACATAGTATAAAACAAAGTCGCTTTCTCTGTCCCTATATCCCTATGAATGCATAAATCTTTAAAACTACGCAACGGATTATGATGCGGTTTCTTTTAATGGATAGAGTAATTAAGGAGAAAGTTTATATGTATAATACACGCATAATATAGTAGAGAAACACTAATAATTTCCGTGTGAGCCGGGGCGGGTCGCTAATTAATAATAAAAAATCATATCTTCTGTATGCAACTGAATATTATTAGTCATAGAGTTATTTAATAATCTGAACTATTTAAAATCTTGCTTCCATGCTGGCCTGGGAGTGAGAGAAAAACATAGAATATGCCAGCTGCATTTCCACTTGAGCATGCTGTAAAAACCATATTGTAATTTAGGCGATGGGCTGACAACCTGTCACTACAGCAATATAAGTACAAATCTTTCTTGAATGGCCCTCAAGACTTTGTCAGACGTGGCGGAACGGCCTTTGTTTAGGTCATTTACGCTCTGCCTACCCCATTAGGGATAAAGGTGTGAATATATGTATGTATGTACTATTTAAAATACGGCATTTACAATATATATACATATAATAAATCTCTAGGAGGGTCGTGTCTGTACATTGAATATTTTTCCAAAAAGTAATTGCTGCATGCATTAAAATCAAATTAAATCAAATCAATCTTTATTTGCCAAAACACATGCACAATTTTTAAATACAGATCTGAAAAGATCAATGTTTAAGTTATTACCGATATAAAGACCAAATCGTTTTTTTTTTTAGAATTTTTGTCTGTCTGTATGTCTGTATGTTACCACATCACGCCAAAACTACATAACCGATTTCAATGGGACTTGTTTTTATTCAACTCAGTGTTACCCGGGTTGCAACTTAGGATACCTAAAATCACGCCACCTCACTTAAAGGGTAGGCAGGAAATTCGAATTTGGCTGTTTTTTACCCATTTCGATAAAACTTTTTATATTCGGCTGATTGTTATCTAGAAAAAACATAGGATATAAATAATCACACCACCTGAGTTGGGGGGGGGGTAGGTAGGAAATTTAATTTTGATTGTGTTATTACCCGATTTGATTGTTTTTTTTTTTAATTCGGCTGAATGTTACCTCACCTAAAACTTTATAGATATACGTAAAAAACCACGCCACCTGACTTAGGGAGTAGGCAGAAAATTGAATCCTGCTGTTTTAAAAATCTCATTAGAATACAGTAAGTCTCATTACGCACACAAGTATAGTGTTATACACGTGTTAGGCTTAGCTAACGCGATTCGTAATGACACTAATAAATAAGAGTAAAGAGATCAAAATGTTCATCGAGACGATGGACAACCCGACCCCGACCGCCTTTGACGCCGTAAATTTAGTTAGGTTTGGGTAATTTTACATACGTTAAGTTAAGGTCTAATAAAAATAACAAGTTAACATGAAAATAAACAAGTTTAAGTTTAAGTGTGTAACTTATACATGGGTGGGAATCGAACCAAATTCATCAAATTATAAAATATATCTTAAAAAATCAATAATCGGATAAATTAAGCATACAATTAATCATGACTTGTATATAGTTGATTGGTCTCCAAAGAAAAAATAATGATATAAAAAAATATTAACACAAATTCCTTTCATATTTTAGTTTGGTACTTTACGCATCATTTGACTGAGTTTTTTTAATCACCTGGTGTCCAGCCTAGGTTAGAAATAATCACGCAAACCATTCTAATAGTACCCCAGTTTGTATGGAAAACACGCAGTGTGGAACATACTGAAAACGCTTCTCCGCACGTAGGAGCGGGATATGCTAGCTTGCGCGCGGAATCGTGTTTTCCATACAAAAACAAAGATCAGACAATGCGAAACACGTTTCCGCCCGCGGATTAGCAGATCCCGCTCCTACGCGCAGAGAAGCGTTTTCAGTATGTTCGAGAATGCGTGTTTTCCATACAAACCGTGCGTACGAAGTCGTGTACAACTAGTACATCATAAGTTAACTTTTTGTATATTAAAAAAACGTGAGTTGTAAATAATCTTAAATATTCAATACGCAATGACAAATTCAACGAAAAATTGTATCATGATTTGTATTTAATAAAAAAAGAAATGGAAATAGAGAAACAACCGTTAGATAACATTCATATTTAAGTAGACAGGTACATAGAATACCTACTATAATGTACTATGCTCGCATAGGTGTAAGACTGTACTCTATCGAAATTATGTTAAATTTAAAACAAAAAATACATCGCTGTTAAACATCATAACCACCACGCTTACGGAGTCGCGGGCACAGCTAGTAACTTAATAAAATAATAACTGAACAAAAAAACAATAGCAATAACTTAATAACTTTATATTTCTGTAGCTCAGTTGGTAGAGTAATAGACCGGCTTTCCAGAAATTCAGGTTCGAGTCCTGCCCGAAACGAATTTTATTATTTTCTTTCTTTCTGATTATAACTGAATATTTGTTTAAGGATTTTTCGCTTTGTACACATTATTTTATTATTACGGGTTTAAGCACGGATTGATTTAGAAAGGTATTGAAATATAAAATATCTTTTCACTTTTCTTGCTCTGAAACTACTATTTTGTGCAGTGAGAAGGCTGCACAAAACTGAATTTTATGCACAAGGGCAAAAACCTATCAACTCATAAATGCATCTCTTCTAAGGCAAAACATATTAGGTCATACAGCAAAACACAATAAGAAGTTCATAAATAAAACTTTTTATTTTAAAATATTTACTTCTAATTATTTGCCTTTTGTATTTTTTATGACGTAAAACGATATTAAAATTTAATTTCAAGTAAGATAGTGTATTCGATTTTTATTACAAAAATATTTTAAATAATGTGTTCTTGGAGCATCCTTTACGCGCAGACTGACGGAACCGGTTCGAGTTGTTTACGCGATTTTTTGTATTGTTTGTCTATGTGTACATCTTGAATTATCTGTGTTAGTGTATTAATTGTAGCAAACATGATATTGTTAAAGAATATTATAACGTTGTAAATATGTTAGATTATATAGTACTTGCATATTTTTAGTTTGTATTATGTATTTATTTTAGGGAATTTAATGTAACGTTGAGCGAGGGCGTATGGTTTCAAGACAAACCTGACTATATAGGTTTTATGATACCATTTTATTAAATCACTGTAATGTTTGTGCATATTAATAAATAAAAAATAAAAAAATTATAGTGGACTGTATGTAGGTCTCCAGCCCAAGCCATTTAATGTCGAAAGATTTAAAAAGTTAAATGGCGGGAATGAATTGTTTAGTTTAGAGTATTTAGGTAGGATTTCCTCAATTTTCCTCGCAATCAAAATGAAAAGCAGAGTTTATAACTTGTGCACAAAGCTATCTTTGTCCTCCACTTAATTTCAGCCCTCGCCCTGCGGGCTAGAGCATCTCAAATTCTCGGGCGATTATGACTTGTTTTGTGCACTTTTCGTAGAATCTACTATTCCCCGACGTTTCGAATGTGTTCTTGGAAAGCCTGCCTTTATAGGTTGTGTTCATACGACACGATCTTTTTCTCTTACCACTGGAAACAATTTACCAGAAGTAAATCAAATGTTTCATGATAAGTACAAAAATAAACAATCTGATTTTCTTTCTCTTTGATACTTGTAGTGTATATTGGAATTACCTAAGTGATGGATTTGATTGAAGTGTTCGAACTTTTTTTTAAGGCTTATAGCCAAAACTTAAGTTAAAATTACGTACCGGTTACTACACCGGGAGTAAAAAAATATTTTGCCTAATTTTAAGGTGTGATTCTACCTATGAAACTGATAATTTTTCCCCAAGGAACATATTTTTTTTAAAATGGCCGTCCCATTAATATTGAATCGAGACTCTGACAACATTTATATGCGATGGGTAATATTTTATTTGTATTTCGACCTTGGGGAAAGTTGTTAAGTGATTATGTGTAGAATCACACCCTAAAATATGGTCAGCAATATTTTTTTTCTTCCATTCTGGACTGGGAGCGAAACAAGAACATAGAATGTGCTAGCCGCATTTCCTCCCGGGCAAGCTGTAAAAACCAGCTAAGGGATCGGAGGGTTTTAGTATATTGCAATTTAGGCGATGGGCTGACAACCTGTCACTACAGCAATATACCTACAAATCTATCCTAAATAACCCTCAAAAAGCGTGGTTGTATGTATGTATGTAATTTTTTTTACTCCCTGGTCAAGGTCTGCCAAAGAAATATGGAACGCAGCATACTCAGGGTCCGACTAATGGACCGATTTAGAAATATGACGCTGAAAACCCGGACACAAATTATTGATGTAGGTCAGAAAGCAGCATACCTCAAATGGGATTGGGCTGGACATGTGGTTAGGATGCCGGATATGCTTTGGACCAAAATAACAACCATTTATATATCTTCCATGCTGGACTGGGAACGAGAGAAAAACATAGAATGTGCCAGCTGCATTTCCACCCGGGCATGCTGTAAAAACCAGCTAAGGGAACCGAGGGTTTCAGTATATTGTAATTTAGGCGATGGGCTGACAACCTGTCACTACAGCAATATACCTACAAATCTATCTTAAATAACCCTCAAAACTTTGTCAGACGTGGCGGAACGACCTTTTGTTTAGGTCGTTTACGCTCTGCCTACCCCATTAGGGATAAAGGCGTGATTATATGTATGTAAAATAACAACCAAATGGGACGGACCCTACTAACGGATGACGGGCGCGAGGTCATCCCAAAAAGCTTGTCTCCAAGAAAAAAATATTGGCTCCATAATTCCCTAAGCGTTATGTACTAATAGTTTGGAATGAGCTGTTGATTAGGTACGTTAATAAAAAAAAACGTTGGAGAGACGAGATAGATGCCCACAACCACGACTGGACGGAGTTGGCCCAATACATACATACATATAATCACGCCTTTATCCCTAATGGGGTAGGCAGAGCGTTAACGACATATACGAAGGTCGTTTCGCCACGTCTGACAACATTTTGAGGGTTATTTAAGATAGATTTGTACGTATATTGCTATAGTGACAGGTTGTCAGCCCATTGCCTAAATTGCAATATACTGAAACCCTCGGATCCCTTAGCTGGTTTTTACAGCATGCCTGGGAGGAAATGCAGCTGGCACATTCTATGTTTTTCTTTCGCTCCCAGTCCAGCATGGAAGATAGTTGGCCCAATACCGGGATAAATGGAGGGAGGGGAGGTCTTTGCCCAGTCAGGCTGAAAATAATTATAATAAAATAGTTCTTCTTCGTCTACAGTACGGTTAACGATAAACTCAAAAACTGGTTATTATTAAATGAAAAATAGTCCTCCCAAGCGATTTTCGGTGACGGCGGCTAGTCACAAAGAGATTAACCATCTGCGCGGGACTTGTTTTTAGTGCCCAAGTGTTTGCGCTACACCCAGGTGCACTCTCTGTTCCTTCAATCTCTTATTCTGATGGGACAGATTGACTGACACGACCAAAGAGAAATCAAGCGCAGGACAGACTATTTACATGTCCATCCAACAGCATGGATCTTACTTTTCAGACAATCAGGTAATCAACCTACAATGTAATAACCAAACTAAAAACAATAACACAAAGTCGTTGTCCTCCGCCGGGAATCGAACTCGGGACCTCCCTCACCTCTCGACCCGGAGGTCGCGATTGATTGATTGATTGATTAAAACTTTTATTGACTGACACAAAACAGATACAGGAAATGGTACAGACAAGAGAAAAAGTTACAATAAATAACAATGAGGACAATATTACAACGAACATATCATTAACAAACGTACATACATACATATAACTACGCCTTTATATCTAATAGGGGTAGGCAGAGCGTAAACTACCTAAAAAAAGGTCGTTCCGCCACGTCTGACAATGTTTTGATGGTTATCTAAGATAGATTATTGTAGTGATAGGTTGTTAGCCTATCGCCTTAATTCCAATATAAATAAACTCTCGTATCCCTTAGCTGGTTTTTACAGCATGCCCGGGAGGAATTGCAGCTGGCACATTCTACGTTTTTCTGTCACTCCCAGTCCAGCATGGAAGAAATTAACAAACGTAACATGACAAAAAATCAAAACTATCTAAACATGTAACATACAAAAACAACAGAGCCAGTGTACCACACTGTCCACATTGTGTCAGTCAACTTGGCGCTGGCTTGGCATTATTACGTAACTTGCAACTGCCTCCGTGGTCTAGTGGCTAGTGCCATGGACTCCTGATCCGGAGGTCCTGGGTTCGATTCCCAGGGGGGAAACACAAAGTTGATATTTGAGAATTTATCACTTTGTGCATTTTTCCCCTGTTTGGTTAGGAAATTGCAGGCTAAATCACCTTTTGATTGTCCGAAAAAGAAAAAGATTTTCGTGCTTCGGAGGGCACGTTAAGCCGTCGGTCCCGGTCGCTGTCTTTGATAGTGGTCGTTACTCAAACCATGTCAGAGGCCTGATAGTTGTGCTACTGGCGGTTACAAAACTCTGACACAAGGGTTCATTGGGTCGATAGACTCGATACCCACTCGACAGAAGAAGAACCCGCCCCAGCTTTGCACGGTAATTATCAGTGTTTCTCTACTATATTATGCATGTATTATACATATAAACCTTCCTCTTGAATCACTCTATCCATTAAAAGAAACCGCATCAAAATTCGTTGCGTAGTTTTAAAGATTAATGCATACATAGGGATATAGGGACAGAGAAAGCGACTTTGTTTTATACTATGTAGTGATGTAATGATTCACGCGCGTTTTCCAAACCAGATAATTAGTTATTATCAATTTCAGTTGAGTCGATAAATTCAATGTTGATTTGGTAATTAGTCTACTATTTGTAATGTAAATCATTGTAATACTAATTGAACTATTATGATTAGCAACCATTTCAGTTCAACAATGCGCGAAATTCCAATGTGAGAAGCAAATGATCCGTATTTATAAACATCACTTGAGTCTGACAGCTAGTTCAAGTTTGGATCAGAAATGTTATTTTAGTACAATGCGACCTGACAATTTTTTTCTGAGACTCATATTTATATTTCTTCCATGCTGGCCTGGGAGCGATAAAAAATATAGAATGTGCCAGCTGCGTTTCCTCCCGAGCATGCTGTAAAAACCAGCTTAAGAATCCGAGGGTTTCCGTATATTGCAATTTAGTCGATGGGCTAACAACCCGTCACTACAGCAATGTACATACAAATCTATCTAAATAACCGTGGCGTAACGACCATTGTTTAGGTCGTTTATGCTCTGCCTACCCCATTAGGGATAAAGGCGTGATTATATGTATGTATGTATCTCAATATTGATAGAAATATTAAGTAAAGATTTGATAGTTCATTTCGTACTAAAATGGCATTTCTGACATTAACTCAAACTCGTCTCGTCAGTTTCAAGTGCTGTTTAAAAATATGGGCCTTAATATTGTTCTTAACTGCCTCCGTGGTCTAGTGGCTAGTGCCATGGACTCCTGATCCGGAGGTCCTGGGTTCGATTCCCAGGGAAACACAAAGTTGATATTTGAGAATTTATCACTTTGTGAATTTTTCCCCAGTTTGGTTAGGACATTGCAGGCTGAATCACCTGATTGTCCGAAAAAAGAAAAAGATTTCGTGCTTCGGAGGGCACGTTAAGCCGTCGGTCCCGGTCGCTGTCTTTGATAGTGGTCGTTACTCAAACCATGTCAGAGGCCTGATAGTTGTGCTACTAGGCGGTTTAAAAAAACTCTGACACCAGGGTTCATCGAGTCTATAGACTCGATACCCACTCGACAGAAGAAGAAGAAGAAGAATATTGTTCTTAATCTTGAGATCGCTTTATGAATACGAGCCTATTAACAAACAAGTTGCTAAAAGTGCTTATCCGGGTTCTTCCCTCCCTAGTGCTGAATTGGTCCATCGTAGCAAAAGCTATAAGGACTAAACTCCTCTGAGCTGTCCAAAGTCCATGGTAGCAAAAGCAATACCTACTAGAGTTAGTGTAAAGGCACTTTGGCCTTTGTGATGACTGTAAGAGAAAACGAGATGCATCGGTTCGTCGTTTATTGACTACTGTTTTGTCTTTATTTCGACTCATCAGATGCGGAAGTGTCCGCATTGTAGTTTGTTTGCAAGTGCAATGTATTACATACATACATATAATCACGCCTTTATCCCTAATGGGGTAGGCAGAGCGTTAACGACCTAAATAAAGGTCGTTCCGCCACGTGTGACAAAGTTTTGAGGGTTATTTAAGATAGATTTGTAAGTATCTAGCTGTAGTGACAGGTTGTCAGCCCATCGCCTAAATTACAATATACTGAAACCCTCGGATCCCTTAGCTGGTTTTTACATCATGCCCGGGAGGAAATGCAGCTGGCACATTCTATGTTTTTCTCTCGCTCCCAGGCCAGCATGGAAGATGTAAATGCAATGTATTAGTTTGTTCTAATGACTAGAAAGTAGACTTAATTCCAGATTCAACCAGCTAAACCTAAAATTGATATCTATTTGTCACTTCAGAATAAAAACATTTGAAAGGGACAGGAGATCTATTCTCTCCGGTTTTTGATTTATAGTCGGTGGTTTAATGCGTTATCTGTCATTTTTATCCGCCGTCATATGATATGGTGGATTACGCGCAAATGCACGTCAAAATCCAGCGGACAAAGTGTAAAACCATAGAGTATAAATCGCCTGTCCTTATTCAATCTTAAGATACTTTGATTATGTTTTGAAAGTGACCGATAGATTTTAATTTTAGTTTTATCCAGTGGTATCTACATCGAGCCTATTATAGCATCAACGACGCAAACCAAAAGATCGTTCCACCACGTATGACATGCCTTGAGATGACGCATTCTGTACTGTCTATTGCTATAGTGACATATGGCGCTTAAATCGATACGGGTGGTCTTAGAAGGCCGCTCCTCTGTTCATCAGGCAATTGATGCCGGGGTCCCTCAAGGATCGGTACTTTCCGCAACTCTATTTCTGCTGCATATCAACGATATGCTGACACCCGACACCTTTGGGTATGCAGACGACAGTACGGTTGTCGGTAGATATATTTTGTCCCGTGCAAAGTCCAGCAAGGAAGCTATTCAGTCTTGTCGAGAGTCCGTAGTAGATCATTTAAATTTAACACTTAAGGCAATCTCCGAATGGGGTGATGCCAACCTGGTGACGTTTAATGCATCTAAGACACAGGCCTGTCTATTCTCGACCAAATTGAGTCCCTTCAATCTTGCTCCCACTTTCCGAAATGTATCCGTTCCGATTTCCGATCACCTCGAGCTTCTTGGTATGAGCCTTACGTCGGACCTGAACTTTGGACGATATATAGAATCCTTGGCTTCGACTGCAGCCAAAAAACTTGGTATTCTCTCAAAAGTTAGGCGATACTTCACACCGGGACAGCTACTACAGCTCTACCAAGCTCAAGTCCGATCGTGTATGGAGTATTGCTGCCACCTTTGGGATGGATCTGCCAAATACCAACTGGCAACCTTGGATTCTATTGAAAAACGCGCCAAGAAGCTCATCGCCGACCCGTCACTGGTAGAGGAAAAGCTGCAGAGCCTCGAACATCGTCGCAAAGTAGCTTGCTTGTCTGTGTTCTACAGGATACATTTCGGAGAATGTGCAGCATCGCTTCATGACCTGATACCCCCCTCCCCATTCCATCTCCGGGGTACGAGACGCCGGTTGGGATTCCACCCTTATGTTGTCGACATTCCAAGTTTTCGCACAAAGCGGTACGCTTCTACATTTTTAATGCGAACGGCCGAGGTGTGGAACTCCCTGCCTGCGGATCTATTTCCGGAACGTTATAACCTGGGCCTTTTCAAGGCGAGAGTGAACAGGCATTTTCTAGGCAATCATGCTCCATCATAGTCTACATCATCACTTACCATCACGTGAGATGGCGGACAAATGATTGCCTATCAAATATAAAAAAAAAAAAAAAAAAAAAAACCTTTCGTCACAGGACATCCGTTTCCCATAACACAAATTCGAATAACCTCCTTTCTCATTAAATATACAATGCACTGTAACCATTATTGAGAACGTAATCTGATGGTTAATACTGTCTATTCACCAATCAATGAATCAGCAAGATACCTAAGCCCTTGAGGACCTCTCGAATCGTAACAATATTCTATCATACGATTGGATCAGTTCTGTTCATGAATAATGATTAGATTATTACAATGGTGAGCAAGTACAATCATCGAGACATTATCTTTTCAGGGATACACCCAAGTGACAAAGATTTTGTTTAATACACTTAACTTAGATCAAATTTCATATGTACGTTTATTCGGCGCTTTTTCCGTGCTTCGGAAGGCACGTTAAACCGTTGGTCCCGGTTAATATCGTTTAATACCGTAGATATTAGTCGTTAAGCCATATCAGAGGCCAGTGCTAAGCATTGGTGGCTTGAAAACTCTGACCTAATCTAGGATTGGGTCTGGTTTCCCTTCTAGGTTGCGGAGGTCAGATGGTAGTCGCTCTGTGTAAAAAAACCAGTACCCTCGTTCTCAATCCCCTAGATTAGGAAGCCGACCCCGTGAGATACGGGATAAGGCTAGGGAGATTACCCATAATATATTGATGAGTCATAGTTTTAGCCACGTGAAAATTACTTCTGTTGTTTTTTAATGTTAGTATTAACTTACAGCGAAAATACCTATTTACGTTGTTATTATGAATATAATTTTAGGAATTTTGTAATTTAATAAAATTTATTTGAAATATAATTTTTAATTTTAGTATTACACTGTACACTCTTACATATTTGAATTTAATTTTTGATTTTTTACTCTTGAACTGTTGGTAATTTCGAAGGAACGAAGACTTTTAAATTATAATTTGATTGTTAAATTTTATTGTAATCTTCAACTGTTATTTTATGTCATTTCAAACACAATTCAGACACGGCACTGCAGCAGTGCGACACTGCGCGACAAAATCTGTCAAAATGTATGAACATGACATTGCCGCGCCGTGAAGCGTCGTGAAACGCCGCGCCGCTCTGCTGTAGCTCCAGTGCAGTACCTGTCATACATTTTTCATACAAAGAATCATTTGTCGCGCAGTGTCGCGCCGCTCCGTTGCAACACTCAAAAATCATCTTACTTTTCAGACAATCAGGTGATCAGCCTGCGACGACCTAACCAAACTAGAAACAACAACACGAAGTCATTGTCCCCCGCCGAGAATCGAACCCGGGACCTCCGGGTCGAGCGCCCATGGCTCAGTCCGCTAGACCACCGAGGCAGTTTAAAAAGAAAACTATTGCAAATACCTAGGAACCAACACCGCTTTATCTTACTCAAGTTGTAGTCGACTGTACCTGCAAAGAGGTCACAGACCAGAAACCTATTATTCTGGATCAGGGTCTATACTCGCCTTCGATGTGAATGAAATATTTAGGCGGATCCAGGATTGTTTGTTCTAGTGGGGGCACAAGTATGTCTGGAGGGGGGGGGGCACAAGTGTGTACTGTACTTTTAAGCAAGTACTGTGATGGAACCTCTACGAACATTACAAAAAAAAAACACTTCTTGGGGGGGCGTGCCCCCCTAAATTCGCTTTAGGTTTATCGATACGCGGTGTTACGTTGTTGCCATGGAAGGACAGGGGAATGTTATCTATCTGACATGAATAGAACCTAACCTAACCTTACTTCCATGCTGGACTGGGAGCGAAAGAAAAACATAGAATATTCTAGCTGCCCTTCCTCTCAGGCATGCTGTAGAAGTCAGCAATATGGATTCGAGTGTCGCAGTGTTTTTAATTTAGGCGATGGGCTGACAACCCGTCACTATAGCGATACACATTACCATCTAAAATTGCCCTCAATATTCGTCAGACGTGGCGTAAATGCTTTCACTAAGCGTTTTACGCTCTGCCTACCCCGTAAGGGAAAAGGGCGGGAATTTATGTATGTATGTATGAAGAGAATGGTCATGATAGCTCCTGTACATATTTAGAAAGATCAGACTAAATACCCAAATATATTTTTAAGGAAACAGTAAATTAATCGTAGCAGATATTGCTATTGCTATAACTTAACTAAATCATCATCTCCCTAGCCTTATCCCGTATATCACGGGGACGGCTACCTAATCTAGGGGATTGAACGAGGGTACTTGTTTTTACAAAGAGCGACAGCCATCTGACCTCCGCAACCCAGAAGGGAAACCAGACCCAATTCTAGATTAGCTCAGAGTTTTCAAGCCGCCAATGCTAAGCACTGGCCTCTGACATGGCTTAACGACTAATATCTACGGTATTAAACGATATTAACCGAGACCAACGGCTTAACTTGGCTTCCGAAGCACGGAAAAAGCGCCGAATAAACGTACATATGAAATTCGAAAACCGAAAAACACATTGGTACGTGGTGGGATTCGAACCACGACCTCCCCGTACAGGAGGCAGCGCCCCTTTCCGCTACACCATCGGGCTCAATATGACATGTAAAGACTTATATTAGTTAAGTCGTAATTTTTGCAACTACGAATTGGTACCAATATAGCTCTTACTGAGTAATATAACCGTATATCAAAAGAAAGCTAGAAAATTCACCGATGATCCAATAATTCCGAAAGTGGATCGTGATATGACAAATAAAAGTTTTTGAGAAAAATTACGATCTTCAAGTAGAAAATTTATCTGCTCCCCGCACCGCATACGTTTTGAAACTTGAACCACCTTAATCATCTTGCCTACACGAAAAACTTCGTCATTTCCAGTCGATATCCGAAAAAACTTTAGGGAATTTCCTTCCAATAAGTTATAATAAGTAACTTACTGCCTTAAAGCTAAATCAAAATTACATTGGTGCAAGTTAAATTATGTAGTAATCTCCTGTCATTTTGCACAAAATTAAGGAACGGATATTAACTTACTGTACTGTGGTTCAAACGAACGAAAAGACTCTTTTAAAACAACGGATCAAGAAAATAATCGAAATAAAAGTCGCCATAAACTTGTTTCTCTGTCAATTTCTAATGTGAAGAAAAACATCCAATAAAGAACTCTTCAGAATAGTTTTATAGTACAGAAGTACCTTTTATGACCTTTTATTAGTCTGGATCAAAATAGTCTGACCTATATCCATTCTGAAACAGTTTTTCTCTTCATAACTGACAGGGTGAAAGGATAAAAAACCTCGTTGAAAAACACTGTCCTTGGCACCGAAGCCAACATTCTGACTGACAATAGTAAGCCTTACTTCAACCCAATTCTATAACGACCACGCTTTAAGTGAACGTGGCAAAAAAGGGAACTTTTTCTTCTGTCGAGTAGGTATCGAGTCTATCGACCCGATGAACCCTGGTGTCAGAGTTTTTAAAGCGCCTAGTAGCACAACTATCAGGCCTCTGACATGGTTTGAGTAACGAACACTATCAAAGAAAGCGACCGACGGCTTAACGTGCCCTCCGAAGCACGAAATCTTTTTCTTTTTCGGACAATCAGGTGATTCAGCCTGCAATGTCCTAACCAAACTGGGTAAAACATCACAAAGTGATAAATTCTCAAATATCAACTTTGTGTTTTCCCCCTGGGAATCGAACCCAGGACCTCCGGATCAGGAGTCCATGGCACTAGCTACTAGACCACGGAGGCAGTTTAGGGAACTAACACCGGACTTTAAGGTGGCGACAGGGCCTAAGTGGCGCCCAAGGTGGCGCCCCATCAGTAACAAAAACATAATTCACTAAAACGCAGTGAATCAAAAAACCGTTCCAACAGACTCAAGTAATAATAATTAAGTTTATTTTAGGCTTCCATTTATAAAGCCAACTCGAGATTTTGCTTTATACTGAAATTACGTTTCTGATACGAACTCAAACTAGCTAGCAATCTCGCGTGCTGTTTATCAATTCTCGATTTATAGTTCGTTATGGTAACCGGAAGAAAAATTGTGAATAACGGCCACCAACGCCAAATTTTCTTCCTGTTACGACAGCGAACTAAGAATCACTAATTTATAATGTTTTAAATTATCTTTGTAACTAGTAAGTGACTCTGTTGGACCGGATTTTCGATTTATTGTGTTTTTAGTGAGTTAAGATTTTTTACCGATCCCCATCAGTAAAAAAGACGTAACTTAGCCACCCGCCTCTTAGCTTCTATAGTCACCTTAAGATTTGCAAGTTCTCTTTACACTGCAGCGCCCTAGCCTACGTTCATTCAAAGCTTTGTCGTATAATATTTTTTCTTCTCGAGGCTGTAAGACGAGCGGCCTATCTTCTAGTACCAGTGACAGTGACAGCTCCTTGGAGTGTTTAATTTAGGTCTGCGGGCATGTCCTACGCTTATTTATTACGTAAGTTCAACTCTTCTTGGTATCTGTGGGATGTAGGTATATTTGTGACTAGAAAAGTAACAAAAATATACAAGGCCTTTTAAAAAAAAAATGAGCCCGGAAATGAAACTGTATATTTTCGAAAGGAAGATTAATTATTCTTTATTTTATTAGATATGGGTTTTCTCTTGACTCCAGTTGAGGTCAAGATCGACTGAGACAGAGTAGACGAGCTAACCCTGAAGATGCCTATTCACTCTAACTTTGAAGTGTTGGGGGGTATGCATTCGGAAATACATAGATACATACATAAATCACGCCTTTATCCCTTCGGAAATACAGACGTAGGTATTTATTATGCCACATTCGATTGTGACTAGGGATGTGAAAATGTAAAATTTCCGCGGTAAGATACAGTAAAAAACGAAATATACCGTAATTTATATAAATGACAGTAAAATACGCGTATTTTACGAAAATAATGTGAAGGAATCCAAAGGTTTCAGTATATTGTAATCTAGGCGATGGGCTGACAACCTGACACTGAGCATACTTTCAAATCTATCTTAAATAACCCTCAAAGCTTTGTCAGATATGGCGAAAGACCTTTGTTTAGGTCGTTTACGCTCTGCCTACCCAATTAGGGATAAAGGCGTGGCTTTATGTATGTGTATGTAAACAAGCAGACTCAAATTATTTCATTATTATTATTATTACCTATACAGCAGACCTGTTCTTGTGGATTTAATAATAACGGATTCCTCTTTAAAAATATCTTTTGCGTAATAAAATGTGATATATTCTGAACGCAATATTAATCTGTTTTGTGTATTTTTCATTACCAAAACCACTCCAAGGAAGCAAGATTGCGTTTTACTAAGAAATTGAAAAGGTAATAAATATGAATATTTCTGAGAAAAAAGATTATTTTCTCAAATAAAAGCTAATAGACTTACTGGATTTCTAATATGTGGGTAATGTTTTGAATCATTTTGAATGATAACATAATAATAATAATCCTTTTGAGTACCATAAAAGGGGACCTTAAAATATTGGTATGAATGGTTGCGATGGCCATGCTGTTGCGAGAGTCCGATGGTGTAGTGGATAGGGCCGCTGCCTCGAAAGCGGGAGGTCGTGGTTCGAATCCCACCCACGTACTAATGTGTTTTTCGGTTTTTGATTTTCATATGTACGTTTATTCGGCGCTTTTTCCGTACTGCGGAAGGCACGTTAAGCCGTTGGCCCCGGTTAATATCGTTTAAGACCGTAGATATTAGTCGTTAAGCCTTATCAGAGGCCAGTGCTAAGCATTGGTGGCTTGAAAACTCTGACCTAATTTAGGATTGGGTCTGGTTTCCCTTCTGGGTTGCGGAGGTCAGATGGCAGTCGCTCTGTGTAAAAACCAGTACCCTCGTTCAATCCCCTATAGTAGGTAGCCGACCCCGTGTGATACGGCATAAGGCTAGGGAGATGAGTTGCGACGGCCATGCCCTATTTGGTAATGAAAAAAACTGGTCCTCCGTCAGTAAAAAACATAATTGACTAAAAACGCAGTGAATCGAAAAACCAGTCAAACAGATATTTTGATAATTTAGAACCTTATATTTATCAATGCATAGTTCTTTGTAGTAACAGGAAGAAAAATTATAATCACGCTTTTATCACTAATGGGGTAAGAAGAGCGTAAACGACCTAAACAACGGTCGTTTGCCACGTCTAACTAAATTTTGAGGGTTATTTAAAATAGATTTGAATATTGCTGTAGTGACAGGTTGTCAGCCCATTGCCTAAATTACAATAAACTGAAAAACCCTCGGATCCCTTAGCTGGTTTTTACAGCATGCCCGGGAGGAAATGTACCTGGTACATTCTATGTTTTTCTCTCGTTCCCAGTCCAGCATAGAAGTATCTTTAGAGATTGTCAATATTCTGTAAAAAGGGTTGCCTAAAGACCTTAAGAAACGTAAGAAATTGTTTCATTGCCTGTAGGTTAGCCAGGGTAGGCCAGCATGGGAGGATGGGTCTATAGTATGCTCGTAAAGAAAAGCATTCTAAAGTTTTTCGGTTCCCGCCCAGCATGGAAGATTCTTCAATAATTTAGGTGCTATCCCTTCAGATGGGCTTTTTATTCCACAACGTAAAATAGACAATAAAAATATCCATTCCATTATATCCAGCACATTGACTTGCCCCTTAAAATGTAGCTGTCTTAAGGGGTTACATGCATAAAACATGGTTATAGCCCCGAGTTTCCTTTCTTTTTTGTTATGTAAATCCAAACCAGAGTGTTTCCTAAACGTGTCAACCCTTAAAAATCGTTTAGCTCTAGAGCTGGCGGCAGAAATGACCTAAGCTGGTTTAAAGTTATTCTATGCTGGACTGGGAGCGAAAGAAAAACATAGAATGTGCCAGCTGCTGTAAAAACCAGCTAAGGGATCCGAGGGTTTCAGTATATTGTAATTTAGGCGAAGGGTTGACATACATACATGTTATCACTCCTGTATCCCTAATGGGGTAGGCAGAGCGTCATCGATCCAAACAAAGGTCGTTCCGCCATGTCTGAAATTTTTTTAGGGTTGTTTTAAGATAGAACTGTATATTTATTTAAATTTTATAAATAAACTAGCGACCTGCCACGGCTTCGCGCGGAAATTATTAGTGTTTCTCTACTATATTATGCATGTATTATACATATAAACCTTCCTCTTGAATCACTTTATCCATTAAAAGAAACCGCATCAAAATCCGTTGCGTAGTTTTAAAGATTTATGCATACATAGGGATATAGGGACAGAGAAAGCGACTTTGTTTTATACTATGTAGTGATATACCCTGGAGTCAAGTATGTTACTTGCTCTTATTCTACATGGTCACGCATATTTATAACCCTCTTGACTATACGGAAACTCCTTCAATATGTTTAAGTATAATTTGGGAAGACGTAGGCTTGTTTTCTATCACTACATAGTATAAAACAAAGTCGCTTTCACTGTCCCTATATCCCTATGTATGCTTAAATCTTTAAAAATACGCAACGGATTTTGATGCAGTTTCTTTTCGTTGATAGAGTGATTCAAGAGGAAGGTTTATATGTATAATACATGCATAATATAGTAGAGAAACACTGATAATTTCCGTGCGAAGCCGGGGCGGGTCCCTAGTTTCATATAAAGCGATCTCAAGAATAAGAGCAATATTAAGTATGGATTTGACAGGCCATTTTGTTCTGAAATGACATTTCTGATACAAACTCAAGCTCGCTGTCACTCAGGAGAGCTAATGACAAGTCATTTATTCCAAACGGTTGTTTTTCTTGACATCAGAAATTTTCAGAATGTGCCAGCTGCATTTCCTCCTGGGCATGCTGTAGAAACCAGCTAAGGGATCCGAGGGTTACAGTATATTGTAGGCGATGAGCTGACAACCTGTCACTACAACAATGTACCTACCAGTGACGTACGTGCATATTTATAATAAACATAATGGTTGCGAACTACCCGCGAGCGACTTCACTTCAAGTCGAGGTCCAGTGGCGGACGGGTGTCTCGCAGGCGTTGTAAACTATACTACTGTGTTTTATTGAAATATCTCAATACCTTGCCTCATCAATTACATGCCTAATCCACAATGCCACAAATGGCGACGAGAATAAAACCGTAAGTACGAACGTACATAAATATTAAACGACTGCAAGGTTATCATATCAGAAAAAGTGCAACGATGTCGAAAATGTTCAAGGTTTTTGTCAACAAGTTGAACATATCGTTTTGGAAAAAGAACGAATATAAATATTCGACCAAATCCAAAACAAAAACCTCAAAAAAAAAAAACTAAGCAATGAACGGGAAAAATATGGGTTGTATATTGGACAAATTACGAAACCACCTAATAAGATAACCATGTTAAGTTTTGAATTGAATAGTGCTATATTTACTGGTTTAAGTTATTTTTGAATATTGGGTTAGATAATCGCAACTGTCGTAAGTAAATTGTTAACTCAGTTTGCTACCATTTGTTGATAGCCTAGTAAAAAAAAATAAAAAAATAACAAGCAATAACTTATAACTATAAACTATCAATTGATTGGTTGAATACCTGCCCGCATATTGCACCCGATAGAAACTTAATTACAACGCAAACCATGTTTCGGCAAATTACCGACAATTTGAAATATTCGTTCCGATATGATAAGTGATACTATATCATATGAAATTCAGTCGTAAATCATAAATAACTAAATATATACCAATCAAAATTTTCCATTGTTGTATAGTCAGTAAAGTCGTTAGTAAATTGTATGGGAACCAGAATAAATATTCAATGACCTTCTTATCGTTGTAATGGATTTAATTTTTCAATGTGTTCGTGTGTGTATAACGTCATATTTATGTGATCCTATTCGGCACACTATGACGTGTCTTTTCCTGTCCGTAAAAGTAGGTGCGAGTAGTACATGCATAAATCACGGATGTATGCCTGGGAGGCAGACAGAGTGACAATGGTTTATTAAAGTTTAAAGTTAGTTTTATGGATTTATTCCTTAAAAGCTAAAACCCTTTGCATGACTTATGTTCCTATCGCTTTCACAGTGTTTATTTAACATAAGTAACGATAATGGTATAATGTGTATATCTAGCTAAAGCGATATGGAGTTAGCCAAAAGGTTAGGCGAATTCTATAAACGTGTCAAATACTGATGATTAAGATTATAAGTTCTACATATCTCCTAAATGTACGGAACTAATACTTATAGATATTATTATAAACACTAAGAAATGTTGGTTCTTATTTTTACTTTTCGACGGTCGACAAGTTCCTGACTATAAATACAACAAATTATGCCTGTATATATTTGTCAAGTCGGGGTACTGTTTATGTAACCGGCAGAGTAAGTACACCGTACAATGGGTAAATACTCATCAAGTTTGCATAGATTCACATAGGAAACGTGTTTATAAAAAGCCTGTTTCAGATGTTGATTTATAAAAATGAGCACTGCAGGTGTCAAATACCAAAATAATTAATAGAGAACATAATTTTGAATTAAATCTTTACACCTACTACATAACCGAATAAATATTGGATGCAAACTCGACGCAATCAAGTGGGTTTGACCACGAAGTGTTGGCTTTAATAAAATTGGAACAAAGGTTGAAGTCCTTAAACTGAAATGTTTAAAACTGCCGAAAGGCCAAGCCTGCAGCAGCATGGCATGTACGGTGTACTAGGTTGATAGAACTGAGCCTAGGTTAAGTTTTGAAATACCTAGCTCGACACAAAATTTACAAATATGTATAAATATCATAGGTCGTAAGACCATGGTTTAAAACAAGAAGCAGCGTAAGTGCCAAGTTTCATAAATACCTAGTTCCTGAGGTTTTAAAAAGCAAAAAAAAAAAAAAAAACAACTTGCACATTGTGCACAAAAGTTTGGAAAAACTAGTAGTTGTTCAAAAACAATGCATTATAATAAAAGTACAGAGTGCTTGTAAAATACGAATAAGATTAATAAAACCAACCTGTTGGCGATTACATTAAAAGCAAGATAACGAACAAAAAAATAAAAAATAAACAATTTTCATGGCAAGTTGATAAATTTGCTATGAAAATTGTTTGACCAACCAATGTTTTGACAAGGGCATAAATTGGTCATCAAGATCTATACTGTTCCACAGCTGTCCCTTTCTAACCAATGTTACAATGCGCATTCTGTGATTTCTTGTATCTCTAGAATTGTATGCGCTAAGATACAATTTGTAAATAAACCGTATTATACGTAAACATACAAAACAGTTTAAATTTAAATTCGTAATAAAACGTGTTTAATAAAAAGTTCTGCGCCCAAGGGCAGCTAAGTACATTAATTAAAGTAAAATGTACAACTTAAACCAATACTATAAATTGTGTTGATGAAAAAGACTGTTTATAAAAATAAAACACCATTTCTCCAATCCTAGTACCTTACATTAACTCGGCAATTAGTTAATTTGCGAGAAAATTAAGCAAACTATCATATTTTTATGTAATTGTACACTTGGCAAATGAGAACCTCTTACCCTAAGATTCTTAGTATCAGTAAATTTATGTTACGCTTGTATGCATTTGTACATAAAATGTAAATTTCATACACCCCAGCATGAAGTGATAAGTACTTTAAGAACATGAGAAGTGAAAAGAGGTAATATGTGCTAAGAATTATTGGCGATTACCTACCCGAATAAGTAGTATGCCCGAATGATGCAAATGCAGCTGATGATAGATAAACACTAATACAAAATAAGGGTATCGATTTATATTCTCCGCCGTTGAGGCGACTATGATTTATTTTCAATAAGTAGACATTACTACCAATTAGAAGAAGGCAAGATTTAAATAAATCTTGACTAAAATTATTACCGTCTTTTACTATTCTTTCATGATAGAAAATGAAAGGTATATATCTATTTTGTTTAAGCCATGATTTTTGCAACTACGAATTTGTACCATTGATGTTGCTTGCGAAACGATTAGCTAACTGGTTTCATATAAAAGATGCAAATTATATATGTATTTTAATTACAATATCGGGTTTAAATAAAATAAAAGCAATTTCAGGATCTTTACATAGAACTTATATCTCACGAAGATTACCTATTGTTTGAGGACACAAAATCGTAGTTGGTTTGCCTAATTAACATGTTCTCTGTTTTCAGCTTAATTGTTGTCAAACTTTGCCAGATCTATTATGGGACTGAATCCATTTGGCCGGCGTGGCAAATGGTTTTGTTAATGATTCCATGGATGTTAGATTTGAAGAAGCTTCGGGACGTGCGATGGGTATATGGTCGCAACTATGTAATAGAAGCATTCAAAGCATTTTGTAACAAACATCAAACATACCTACATTCACCTTAATGTTTTGTGTACCTACGATTAACGCCGATGGGTTGTTGACTGAAATTGTTTTGCCACTTCTGGAAAATTTGGGGTTTTATATGTCACATACACACACACAAGTAATCACGCCTGTGTCCTTGATAGGGTGGGCGGAGCGTCAGCGGCCCGGGCAGGGGTCGTGTCGCCACGTCTGACAGGTTTTTGAGGGTTGTTAAGATCCATTTGAGATGGATCTGTATATTGCTGTAGTGACAATTTCATATCTAATATGAAAAATACTGTCTGCAAAGGATGAATCAATTGTGAACACGAATTCTCTTTCGTAGATGCACTTACCTACATATTTTTTTATGTCACTTACCTACTACCTAATAATTCCTATTATTACATGCGAGTTGAAGACATGAACTGTTTTGCTCGATGTTTTACTAATGTAAACTTATGTTACAGGTACTTTTGGGTACGGTGGATACTTTTTCTGATTTTGGAACAATACTTGGAATATAAAACTTGAACGACCGTGATACTAAAAAAAAACCCGAATGATACCAAGAATACTTAAAATATAGACGTCTTTTGCAAATAAACATAAATACTCCCAAATGAAGGTTATGTGCAAATTGAAAAAACAATAAAAATAACAATAAATTATTTATCCGTCCATAGTAAAAGTTTAAATAATACGAAACTAATCTAAAATTTAAGAATTGATTCGCGAACGGAATCATTTTATACAATTTAAAATTGTATGTCGGATTATTAAGCTCTCAAACTGTTTTTCAGATGACAAACAATAATTATCATTATCGAGCTATTCAATTAATCCATATCGAGCTAAAAGTAGGGCGCGTTGCAGGGAGTTTCTTGCGCCGCTTCTTCTCTCCTGCCATAACACGTTACGAAGCGGTAGTAACACGAGTTTAGATTTAAATTAAAGGCAATAAATATTGTAAATCTATTCAAACTATTTCTAATAAACAAAAATACAGCAATCTTAAAATAAATATATTCTTGAAACACCTATGAGATAGTCAATAAAAAAGAGATGTTAAAAAAATAAAGGAAGGACGATAATAAGTGAAATAGTTTATTTTTAAGTAATTTAATTTGCACAGTGATAATATCACAGCATAATAATAGTGTACTATTAGAGTAACAGATAAAGAAACAATAAAGTAAATTAATATGTACAAATATTATTAAACATAATACAACGTAACACCTATAGGTGTATTTATAAGAAGTGCATACATAATTGTTTATCAATTCCTATAACGGCATCACTGAAATGTACCGTTAAATGATTGTTAAAGAGAACTTTATTCATTTTTAAATTTATTGAAAAGGAGAGATGTGACGTACATGCATATTTATAATAAACATAATGGTTGCGAACTACCCGCGAGCGACTTCACTTCAAGTCGAGGTCCAGTGGCGGACGGGTGTCTCGCAGGCGTTGTAAACTATACTACTGTGTTTTATTGAAAAATCTCAATACCTTGCCTCATCAATTACATGCCTAATCCACAATGCCACACTACCTACAAATCTATCTTAAAAACCCTCAAAACTATGTCAGACGTGGTGGAACGACCTTTGTTTAGGTTGTTTACGCTCTGCCTACCCTATGAGCGATAAAGGCGTGATTATATGTATGTATGTATAAAATTTTCAGAGAAACTAGTTTATAGTGACTTTCATTTCGATTGTTTTCTTGATTCCGTTGTTACGAACTCAAACTAGCTGTCATTCTTTAGAGCGGATTATAAATACCAGCCTAAGCACATTTCAAGTATTTAAGGTATGACTTGGCTTTTATAGTATGCTTTCGGGAAGAAAAGAAACAGTGTGGAAGAAACTTATTGTATTATTACACTGGAAATTGCCTTCGGCTGCTGATTTAGAGGTTATGGGTTGGTTTGCGAGGGTTCCTTATAATGGAATGGAATAAAATATTGGACTACAGTTACATTAGGAGCTGATTTTCACAAAATAAAGTACCTAGTTACTCATTACACACACTACGTAATGTATTATGTACCTAAGGTAATTTAAAATCATCTAAACATTTTGTTATTTAGACGATGGGATGACAACCTGTTACTACAACTATATCATACAAATCTATCTTAAATAACCCTCTAAACTTTGTCAGACGTGACGGAACGACCTTTTTTTAGGTCTTTTACGCTCTGCCTACCCCATAGGGATAAAGGCGTGATTATGTATGTATGCAAATATTTAAGGAGATGATATAATAAATTCCAAGAAACTATTTAGTGAGTTTTTTTTTATTCGCTAGTTTTCGAGATAACATAGATTCTTAAATTAAAAATTGAACAGAAATCTGATATACCGTATATCAAAACAAAACTAAATACGCACACTAACATGATTGGCTGAAGATTGAACGTTGTGTGCTGCATTCTAGTTACGTGGTGGGGGTTATTCAAACCATGCTCAAAAAAAAAAATTGTTAGGAAAATTTAAAATAAATACTACTGCGCATTTTAAATTTAAATTGCGTAAATTCTATTTCTTCCACATAAATATACGGTTGAAATGACCTAATATAATGGTTGGAAACTCAATTATAGCGATCGAACCGATAATCCAAACTACAGAAGGAAAACATAAAAAAACTCGAAAAATTACTTCGCAGTTACAATTTGTTCCAGTTTGTAAAAGTTCTGATGTTTAGCTCTCTATTCTATCAGAAACAAACCTTTCAATTTTAAACTTTCACATGAGTTCAGATCGAGTTTGAAATCGTTGGAATTGAGAATCAAGGATTCCATTTTTTCAATTACAGAAATACAGAAAGTCACGTTTGTATCACTAATGGGATATCATCATCTTCCTAGCCTTATCCCGTATTTCTCGAGGTCGGCTACCTAATCTAGGTGATTGAACGAGGGTACTGGTTTTTACACAGAGCGACTGCCATCTGACATCTGCAACCCAGAAGGGAAACCAGACCCAATCCTAGATTAGGTCAGAGTTTTCAAGCCGCCAATGCTTAGCACTAGCCTCTGGTATGGCTTAACGACAAATATCTACGGTGTTAAACGATATTAACCGGGACCAACGCCTTAACGTGCCTTCCGAAGCACGGGAAAAGCACCGAATAAACGTACATATGAAATTCGATAATCGAAAAACACATTGGTAAATTAAATCACTCTATCCATTAATAGAAACCGCATCAAAATCCGTTGCGTAGTTTTAAAGATCTAAGCATACAAAGGGATATAGGGACAGAGAAAACGACTTTGTTTTATACTATGTAGTGAAGTGCTCATTTGTAGCACGTGTGAACCAACATTGCTTGTAGCGAGCATGCTTATTTAGAGCGTGCTAAAATATTAACCATGCTGGACTGGAAGATAGAAAAGAACATAGAATGTGCCAGCTGCATTTCCATTCGGGCATGCTGTAAAAACCAGCTAGGGGATCCAAGGGTTTCAATATATTGCTGTTGATGGGCTGGCAACCTGTTACTACGGGAATATACCTAAAAATCTATCTTAAAAAAACCCCCAAAGCTTTTCAGACGTGGCGGAACGAGCTTTTTTTTATGTAATTTACGCTCTGCCTACCCCAATAGGGATAAAGGAGTGATTATATGTATGTAAAAAACCTGCCGACTTTTGGTTTTCGAACATGGCGCGGGTAGAATGCGGCGTGCTCCGAGCGCCTCTGAATATGCTTATTTTATGAGTATGCTTACAACAAGCATCCATTTTGCTGGCAAATGTGAACAATTTCAGAGCATGCTAATTTTAAACACGCTTCTGAGCATACTTTTTATATACATCAAATTTTTGGGGGTCACTTCAGGTAGGAAGTGTTTTGTGCTGTTTCCCAATAAACAATTATTGGGAAACAAAAAGCTTTGAAGAAAGTTCCAAATAACCTTGGTTGAAATCAGAGGAGGTATCATAACATCTTTCATCAAATATCTAAATATTATAAACATTGTTTTATCTCTACAGGGATACACATAGGAAAGGCCCCCCTCGCATGGACGACCACTCTGCGGAGATCATGCTTAACGGCTGCTCCTAAAGAGTTGGATTCTGTTCCGATCCAAACAAACTAAGCTCACAAGAGCGAAGCACTTGCAAACCAACTGTAATGAGCACTCTTCCACATCTGATGAGTCGCAATGAAGACGAAACAGTAGTCAACAAACGACGAACCGATGCGCTTCTTTTTTTTTCTCTGACAGTCATCACAAAGGCCAAACTGCCTTTACACTAAATCACTAGATAGTATAAAACAAAGTCGCTTTCTCTGTCCCTTTATCCCTATGTATGCTTAGATCTTTAAAACTACGCAACGGATTTGGACGCGTTTTTTATTAATGGATAGAGTGATTCAAGAGGAAGGTTTATATGTATAATACATGCATAATATAGTAGACAATCACTGATGATTTCCGTGCGAAGCCGGGGCGGGTCGCTAGTATCTTATAAAACATCTGTCGTCAATTCTATTTGAAAACTTACGTTATCAGATATATTTTATAACTTCTTTCATCAAATATCTTGCCACGCCGCCGCCTCGACTCTTGAGCATTTTGTCTGACAGATTTTTTATAGAAAATCTGTCAAAATCGACACGAGGCTGCCTCGCGCCGCTGCCTCACCATGGTCACAGAATATATAATAGTACTACATAGAGAACGGCAACTCACCTCCCCTCCCAAGTCCGATATACGTCACACTTCGCGCCGGATTGTGGGTCACTTTGTGCGCACGCATAGCGGGCATGGCGCGCGCATGTATCCCAGTGTAACGGAAATAATAACATTTTATGTTCCAAAGATGATTAAGTACTGTTCTGTGTACGGATATCTTTCTACCACAAGATATATGACTCCAATAGGAACTTTTTTAGATTCCACAGTGATGAGAGACGGTAAGTCACTTCATACAAAATATGCAACCAAACCTATTCTAACTATTCAGTTACAGTGAACTACTTTAAAACTTTGATTTAATCAAGAACCAGATTAATTAAGTGATGATTATAACCGGTATAACAAAATTTGTCAGCCCTTAGGGTTATTTATGATAGCTTTGTAGGTATATTGCTGTAGTGACAAGTTGTCAGCCCATCGCCTAAATTGCAATATACTGAAACCCTGGGATCCCCTAGCTGGTTTTTACTGCATGCCCGGGAGGAAATTCAACTGGCACATTCTATGTTTTTCTTTCAAATGAATAAAATAATTTGTTGAAATTATAACAGCTGTGTTGTCGCATAACCCACGACTTCCGGGCTTATACTTAATTTTCTTCCCAGACGTTTGCTTAGCAACTAAGCTCTAAATTTATCTTGCGAATATGGTTTGAGTGCTTGACTTAATCATTTTAGTCAGTTCACACTAAGAAGCGTCACGATGTGACTTTTCAAAACCAATACTACTTATAAAAAAAATACTATGCAAAAAGATAGAAATTTAATTGACAGAACTCAAATATTCCTCGAGACGCCGTACTATGCCGTGCTTTCCGCGTGATGCAATTGCAGCCTGTCACTTCGTAGTACAACGTGATGCATCTTTAATCAGCTTTGAGCTGCGTCGTGTCGCGTCGCGTCGCTTGATGGTGTGAACTGACCCTAAATTAGAACAAAGACCCTAAGGGCGGTTTTGCTCTGCTCTGTATCCGAGAAAAATATAATATATGGAAGCTGTCAAACATTTTCGCGCCAATCATACAATTTTTCACGGATACAAACTGAATACGGAGCAGTGCAAAACCGCCCTAATGATAAACAAGAAACTTCCATCAAGAATCAAGATGTAATTACTTGTTAAGTCAAAGTGAACTTCTGGTTGTTGCTACTGTAAAACAATGTTCTTCGCTTAATTGTTTATTTCGGATGTCTTCGCAGGAAGTTTAAGCCTGTACATGAATTTAGTAAACATGAAAACAACAATTTTTAACACTAAACGGTAAACAAGTGTTATTCATAATGAAAACTGATCGGCTTACTTGTTTGTATTGAAAGGAGGGTAAGACCTCGACGTTTCGGTACTATACGAGGAACTTCATCAGGAAAAACGAACCGCAGTCGATGGTTGTACTTGGCCGACGGTGGAGTGAGACTTTCTTCTCTCCTGATGAAGATCCCCGTACAGTATCGAAACGTCGCGGGTTATCCTACCTTTCAATACAAACAAGTAAGCCGATCAGTTTTTTTATTACAAAGTATTTTTTATTTAAAAAGGGTAAATTTTTCACTCCTTTCTATGTCAATGATAACAGAGACTGCCATAAACTTCTACTTTCATTTAGAATCACAGATGCAGATTAAGGTCCGTAATTATAAACAGCACTTGGGACTGACAGCTGGTTTGAGTCCGTATCAGAAATGTCATTTCTGTACAAAAGGACCTGTCAAATCCCTAATAGTACTCTCAATCTTGAGATAGCTTTATAAATAGGAGCCATAGACTCACTCTTTTGATTACTACGCATTATCTTCTTATTCTTAGCGTGTCGATGGAACACGAGATATTACATCGTAGCGGCTCAGAATTCAGCCACTTGTATTGCGGATTGACTGCCGTACATTAAAAATTCAAATTCAAAACTATTTTATTTCAGGCATAATATGTCCCATATTTTACAATACATACAGTTGCAAAATAAATAAAATAAAATTATATAAAGTCTCAAAGTAATAATAGAATAACCAATAAATAAAATTAAATTTAAATGTCAATAAATCAAATCAAGTAAAATAATAAATCTATCAGTGAGTGCGGTACATAGCGCGTGGGCTTAGGCATTTTACATATGTCCTTATTTTTCAAACAGCAACAAAAGAGTTTAGTATGTTGAAATGTTGTATTAAATACAGCGTTGATGATTTCGTTGTTACAATTCAAAACTCTCTGTGAAAAGAGGTTTTAAGTCTACGAATTAAATACATACATAAAATCACGCCTTTATCCCTTACGGGGTAGGCAGAGCGTAAAACGCCTCCTAAAAGGCGCTTACGCCGCGTCTGACAAAAATTGAGGGCAATTTTAGATTGTAATGTGTATTGCCATAGTGACAGGTTGTCAGCCCATCGCCTAAATTACAATACACTGTAACCCTCGAGTCCCTTTTGCTGTCTTCTACAGCATGCCCGGGAGGAAGGGCAACTGGAACATTCTATGTTTTTCTATCTCTCCCAGTCCAGCATGGAAGTAATATAGTACGAATTAAGGTAAATTAAATCCGCTGGCGTGCAAGTGTTGGGGCACGCCGGGCACGATGTTACGCATTATGAATGATGATTATAAGAAATCACTATCTATCTACGCAGGACTGAAAACGATGAAAAACCATAGAATATTCCAGCTGTTTCTGTTGTATTCTCTTGTTGGGAATAGAGAAAGCCAAAGTTCAAGTGTTGAATTGAATATACTATAGTCTTTCGTCACGCGTATTTCAATAAACTAAGCTAGTGTCGAAGGCGTCTTTTACTATAAGTATATCTAGGCTATTTATTAGATACATACATACATATAATCACACCTGTATCCCTAATGGGGTGGGCAGAGCATAAATGACCTAAGCAAATGTCGTTCCGCCACGTCTGACAAAGTTTTGAGGGTTATTTAAGATAGTTTTGTAGGTATATTGCTGTAGTGATAGGTTTTCAGCCTATCGCCTAAATTACAAAAACCTTCGGATCCCTTAGCTAGTTTTTCAGCATGCCCGGGAGGAAATGCAGCTGGCTCATTCTATGATTTTCTCTCGCTTGCAGTCTAGATTTCATGGTCTATATATCATGTAGTGAGGTTAAATGAATACATGTAGTCTGTCAGAAATTACCTCAAAAGCAGTATTTGATAAAATTTTATTCTCTCTGTATCAGCCGGTATACTTCCATGTTGGACTGGTAGCGAGAGAAAAACATAGAATGTACCAGCTGCATTTCCTCCCGAGCATGCTGTAAAAACTAACTAAAGGCGATCCGAGGGTTTCAGTTTATAACAATTTAGGCAATAGACTGACAACCTGTCACTACAGCAAAGCCTACAAATCTATCTAATATAACGGACTTTGTGTAGGGCGGTGACGCTCTGCCTACCCCACTAGGGATAAAGGCGTGATTATACGGGTTGTAAGGGACAGCGTCCCACAAACTGATAGACGTTGCTCAATCAATGACACTGAACAGTTATCACCGGGAAATTCTTTCAGGACGTGATTTTTTTTGGGCTTTTCCATACAAAGAGTCCACCTTGATCAGACATATTTGTATTGAAAAGCCAAAAATGTTTTACACTTCCTGAAAAAAATTCCTGGTTTAAGTTATCCAGTGTCGTTGACTGAGCAACCCCTATCAGTTTGTGGGACGCTGTCCCTTACACCCGGTATGTATGGATTCGACCTTCGGAAGCGACCACAAATCAAAGCAGTAAATCATTTATTCTCTTTGTATGAGCCTCTATGACGTATCCAATAAATACTTCACTTTCTCATTCCTATTCGTGTTTACGTCCGCAAATCGCATTAACTCTGTGAAATTAATTACAGTTGCTAGTGATGTGGTTACATTTTTTCACACTATTATCATAAAATCCCTCTTAAGTTCCCGATATAGCCTAAATATACAATGTATCAAAAATCCGGTCTAACAGACTCAAGTAAGTTATAAAGGTAATTTTGAACCTTATGAATTAGCGATTCTTAGTTCGTTGTAGTAACAGCCAGAAAAAATGCGATGATCGGCCACCAACTGGTCCAACGGTAATTTTTCAAACTGTTACTACAACGAACTAAGAATCGGTAATTTATAAGGTTCTAAATTAACTTTATAACTATAACTTGAGTCTGTTTGACCGGATTTATTGTGTTTTTAGTGAGGTATCGTTTTTTAACTGATGGGGGCGCCACTTAGCCTATATCGGGATCTTAACCCCTATGGGGTAAACGAAGCCACCACTACATACATTAACTGCCTCCGTGGTCTAGTGGTCAGAGCCATGGGCTTTCGATCCGGTGATCCTGGGTTAAATTCCCAGGGGAGGACACAAAGTTGATATTTGAAAATGTATCACAGTGTGAGGTTTTCTCCAGTTTGGTTAGGACATGGCAGGCTGAATCACCTGATTGTCCGAAAATAAAGAGGATTCCGTGCTTTGGAGCGCACGTTAAGCCGTCGGTCCCGATCGCTGTCTTTGATTGTGGTCGTCATTCAGACCATGTCAGAGGTCTAAATAGCTGTAATACTAGGTGGTTATGAAATCTCTGACAGCAGGGTTTAACAGGTCTATCGACTCGGTAATCCACTCGTAAAGAAGAAAAAGACGACTACATTACAACTTAAGGACAGTCATTTTCGCCGTATCTTACAAACTTTGAGGACCATTTCTAATATTATGTCTGTTTCTGCAGTGACGGTTGTTACTCCTTTTGTTTAAATTACAATACAATACACCAAAACCCTTTCCTAGCTTTTGTAGTGTGCCCAGGAAAAGTTGTAGCTGGTAAATTTAATGTTATAATTCCAGCAACAAAACGTCTGGAATTCAATCAAATCTAGCGGTGCATGAATTGGCCAAACACAATGCCCGAAATCTCTACTCTGTTCCAGTGGGAACAGTCTAATCTGAGCGCGGTAGAGCGGAGCCTTGCGGTGCGGACTTTAAATTTACTTCTTCATAGCGAGGGGATCTTTCCAGTCGACAAACGAACCGACGAACCCTTGTGCCAGACTTTGGTTACCGCCTAGTAATACGAGGCCTCTGACATGTTTTAAGTAACGACCACTATCAAAGACTGACTGACTGCTTAACGTGCCATCCGAAACCCGGAATACTTTTTCTTTTCGGAAAATCAGGTCAGCCTGCAATATCCTAACCAAACTGGGTAAAACATCACAAAGTGATAAATTGACAAATATCAACTTGGTGTTCCCCTGGGAATCAAACCCAGGACCTCCGGATTGGTAGCCCATGACTTGGACCACTAGACCACGGAGGCAGTTCAGTTTATACTTACTTAACTTTGCTTCTAAGTTTGTCTGTCTCTTTTCCTGTAAGTATATTTTTTTAAAGACATAAAGGAACATACGTCATATAGGAACGTCCTTTTATGCTGGACTGGGAGTGAGCGAAAAACATAGAATGTGCCACTTGCATTTCCTCCCGCGCATGCTATAAAAAACAGCTAAGGGATCCGAGGGTTTAAGGTCCGTGTTTAAATCCGGACTTGAGATTGACAGCCAGTTTGAGTTCGTATCAGAAATGTCATTTCAGCACAAAATACTCTATACTTAATATTGCTCTCAATCTTGAGATAGCTTTACAAATACGAGCCTACGAATATTGCAATTTAGGCAATGGAATGACAAGCTGTCACTACAGTAATATACGTATAAATCTATCAAATAAATAACTTTGTCGGACGTGGCGGAGCGAGCTTTGTTTGGGTCGTTTGCGCTCTGCCTACCCCATTTGGGATGGAGGCGTGACTGTATGTATGTATGTATAATATATAAAGGAATTTGAAAAATCTACGCTAATATTCTGGCGTTTCAATTTCTCCTCACTAGACGAATTAGTTGCCTGTTCTCATTATGTGGGGGCTAGTAATCTCTTTGGTATTTATACTCACATGTACGCTGTACCAGGTAAGGAAATACTTAAAAAAAAAAAAATCGTCTGCTACCTTACGGGGTAGGCAGTGTTTCTACTGCCTCCGTTGTTTAGTGGTCAGAGCCATGGGCTTACGATCCGGAGGTTCTGGGTTCGATTCCCAGGGGGAACAGAAAGTTAATAGTTGTTAATTTATCACTTTGTAAGGTTGTCCCCAGTTTGGTTAGGACATTGCACGCTAAGTCACCTGATTGTCTGAAAAGTAAAAGGAGTCCGTGCTTTGGAGGCCACGTTAAGCCGTCGGTCCCGGTCGCTGTCTTTAATGAGCAAAAAAACAGCTGAATCAAAATGAAAATCAGCATTCTACCGGATGTTAAGGACAGCGTCCTGAAAACTGATACTGACTGCTCAGTCAACGATGGTGAACAACTATCACTAGGTTTTTTTTCAGGACATAAAAAAAAAATTGGCCCTCCCACACCAAATGACCACTTTGATCAGACAATTTGTATGAAAATGCAAATATTTTATTTCACTTTCTGAAAAAAGTTTCTGGTAGATAGTCCTCTTGATGCAAGATTTAATACAGGATATTAAATGGAGTTGCTCAGTCAACAAAACTAAACAACTTTCAATTCTTTCAGAAAATTCTTTCAGTAAATGAAAAAATAAAATTGACTTCTAATACAAAACGACTACCTCGATAAGACAATTTGTAAGGACAAGCAAATTTTTTTTTCATATTTCCTGATAAACAAAAGAACCTGGCGATAGTTGTTATATATATACTTTATTGCATAAACACAAAAGAAATGTAATTTACAAATATAGTGTACAAGGGCGAACTTATCTCTATGAAGAGATCTCTTCCAGCCAACCCAATGGTAGTAAGAGAAAGTGAATAATTTTGAGGGTCAGAGTCCTTGACTGTGCAGCCCCTATCAGTTTGCGGGACTCTGTCCCTTACACCCCGTATCTTAAACTATTGTCCTTTTCAGCTGATATCAGGCGATTGCGATGCAAAAGTACGTATTAAATTATTTATATTATTATTCTTATTCCCATGATAAAACACCTAAGTTGCGTGTAAAAGCTCAGTTTGGAAAGGTAGTGAAAAATAAAGTGAATAATTAAAATTAATATCTACCTACGCTTTTTTTAAGTGTACGGGGCAGGCTTGTATTGCGGGAGTAAGTACTTAAATAAAATATGTAATTTTATACCAGCCTTGGCCTACACGACAAACTTTATGCTTGCTTCAAGTATGCCTGGGATAAGAAGCATCTGGTGCATTCTATATCTTTGTATAGCCCTCCCAGTCCAACATGGAAGTTATTACCTAGTTGTCCCTTGTTGTATAATATTTGCTTGAAAGAGTTTGTCTGCTTATTGTAGTTTGCTTCAATTTTGTAGTTTTAAAATAACGTATAATTATAATTTATTTAGTTATTGTATGATCGTAGTATAGTATAATTAAGTGCACGTCTTATCTGCTTTACTTTTTGTGCTATCTCACTTCTTAGGTCTGCTGTAAGACATTTCATTTTAGGAATAAGCAGTACCTGTTGTGTCTTGATTCTTACGTAATTGTTCAGTGTATGTCTCTGTGTATAATAAACTGTTAAATAAATATATTTTTTTTTCTCAAGTTCGTGTTACTTTATTAACAGATAGACCACGCTCATTGCCTCGCAAAAGTAAGTTATATGTTATATTTATTACATATAATCACGCCTTTATCCCTAATGGGGTAGGCAGAGCGTAAACGACCTAAACAAAGGCCATTCCGCCACGTCTGACAAAGTCTTGAGGGCCATTCAAGAAAGATTGGTACTTATATTGCCGTAGTGACAGGTTGTCAGCCCATCGCTTAAATTACAATATACTGAAACCCTCAGATCCCTTAGCTGGTTTTTACAGCATGCTCGGGAGAAAATGCAGCTGGCACATTTTATGTTTTTCTCTCACTCCCAGTCCAACATGGAAGATTTATGAAATACCCAATATGTTAACCACTAAACTGCGGTTACGATAAATAATATTAAATCTGACAGCCCACATAAAAATAACATTACTTGATACATACATACATACATCATATAATCACGCCTTTATCCCTAATGGGGTAGGCAGAGCGTAAACGACCTAAACAAAGGTCGTTCCGCCACGTCTGACAAAGTTTTGAGGGTTATTTTACGATAGATATATTGCTATAGTGACAGGTTGTCAGCCTATCGCCTTACAATATACTGAAACCCTCGGATCCCTTAGCTGGTTTTTACAGCATGCCCGGGTGGAATTGCAGCTGGCACATTCTATATTTTTCTCTAGCTCCCAGGCTAGCATGGAAGACATTACTTGATACGTTACCTATAAAGGTTAGACCACACTAGGACGTAGCTGCAGCGTAGCGGCGCGGCACCGCAACGGCGCGACACTGCGCGACATAAACTGTCAAGATGTATGAACTGACATCGCCGCGCCGCTCCGCTGCAACTTCAGTGCGGTGCATCTTATGCATTTTTCTGCTAAACTGCCTCTGTGGTCTAGCGGTCTGAGCCATGGGCTCTCGACCCGGAGGTCCCGGGTTCGATTCCCGGCGGGGGACAATGACTTTGTGTTGTTGTTTCTAGTTTGGTTAGGACATTGCAGGCTGATCACCTGATTGTCCGAAAAGTAAGATGAGCCATGCTGTCGGATGGGCATGTAAATAGTCGGTCCTGCGCCTGATTTCTCTCTGGTCGTGTCAGTCAGTCTGTCCCATCAGAATAAGAGACTAAAGGAACAGAGAGTGCACCTGTGTGTAGCGCAACTACTTGGGCACTAAACAAGTCCTGCGCAGTTGGCCCATCTCCGGGAGATTGGCCGCCATCACCGAAAATCAGTGGGAGGACTATTATTACATTTTTCTGCAAGGATTTTTTTGTCGCGCAGTGTCGCACTGCGCCGCGCCGCTCCGCTGCTGCTACGTCCTAGTGCGGTCTAACCTAAAGCTGTCAAATATGAGTTGCATATTTTACATAGGATTCAAATATATTTCACCAATAATAAATTAATTACCCACTCATTTTTTGAGGTTTGCACAACTGTAACTCATTTTAATAAAACTATTTTCAACGGATTATTTTTTTTACGTAGGGAAAATTTATAAAAATTCAAAATAAGTAAAACTTAACTTAAATCCTGTTACAAAATTGTTTAATTAAAAGTTTTTTTTTTTTTTAGTGTAACGCTACAAGTTGTCATTCAGGAGTAAGTTTATCTACTTATTTACCTGTTATGTTTGGTAAGTATAATTTATAAAACATACATACATACATAAAAACACGCCTTTATCCCTAACGGGGTAGGCAGAGCAAAAACGACCTGAACAAAGGTCTTTCCGCCACGTCTGACAAGTTTTTAGAGTTATTACAGAAGATTATGACGTATATTGATATAGTGACAGGTTGTCAACCCATCGCCTAAACTTGCAATACACTATAACCCTCAAGTCCCTTAGCTCGTTTTTACAGCTGAGCAGCAACAGATGCTGCTGGCACATTCCCAGTCCAGCATGGAAGAATTAATAAAACTACGATATTAAAACATTATAAATAAATTCAGAACTCTAATTTATAATGAAAATGTCTTTATTTGATGTGATTCCACGTAACACATCGAAAGTAACATACGCTTGGTCCTCTTAACGTAATACTCACGTGATTACACGTAACACATCGAAAGTAACATACGCTTGGTCCTCTTAACGTAATACTCACGTGATTACACGTAACACATCGAAAGTAACATACGCTTGGCCCTCTTAACGTAATACTCACGTGATTACACGTAACACATCGAAAGTAACATACGCTTGGTCCTCTTAACGTAATACTCACGTGATTACACGTAACACATCGAAAGTAACATACGCTTGGTCCTCTTAACGTAATACTCACGTGATTACACGTAACACATCGAAAGTAACATACGCTTGGTCCTCTTAACGTAATACTCACGTGATTACACGTAACACATCGAAAGTAACATACGCTTGGTCCTCTTAACGTAATACTCACGTGATTACACGTAACACATCGAAAGTAACATACGCTTGGTCCTCTTAACGTAACACTCACGTGATTACACGTAACACATCGAAAGTAACATACGCTTGGTCCTCTTAACGTAATACTCACGTGATTACACGTAACACATCGAAAGTAACATACGCTTGGTCCTCTTAACGTAACACTCACGTGATTACACGTAACACATCGAACATGACGTCACAAAGCGCCATGTCTCTTGCACGTTGAAACAAAATTACTCTAGTTCGAGGGACTCAGGTAGCGTCAGCATAGTCGTTCACCTGTTTATGTGGCCTAGTGGTCAGAACTTTGGGATCTTGATACGGAGGTAAAATAGTCGCAAGTGGGAAACACAAAAATACATACATACATACATAAAATCACGCCTTTATCCCTTACGGGGTAGGCAGAGCGTAAAACGCCTCCTAAAAGGCGCTTTCGCCACGTCTGACATAAATTGGGGGCAATTTTAGATTGTAATGTGTATTGCTGTAGTGACAGGTTGTCAGCCCATCGCCTAAATTACAATACACTGTAACCCTCGAGTCCCTTTTGCTGACTTATACAGCATGCCCGGGAGGAAGGGCAACTGGAACATTCTATGTTTTTCTTTCTCTCCCAGTCCAGTATGGAAGTTAAACACAAAAATGATACCATAAAATCACTTTGAGAGATTTCCTTCAGTTTGCTTAGGCTAATGTAGGGTGAATTATCAAATAAACTTCTACCCTGCCAAGAAAAAAGTAGTCATGCTTCGGAGAGCTACTTCCAATTGAAGTATTTGATAGAGGCTATTAGACGGTAGTTTGACATCGTCGTAACTGCCTCCGTGGTCTAGTGGCTAGTGCCATGGACTCCCAATCCGGAGGTCCTGGGTTCGATTCCCAGGGGGGAAACACAAAGTTGATATTTAAGAATTTATCACTTTGTGAATTTTCCCCAGTTTGGTTAGGACATTGCAGGCTGAATCACCTGATTGTCCGAAAAGAAAAAGATTTCGTGCTTCGGAGGGCACGTTAAGCCGTCGGTCCCGATCGCTGTGTTTGATAGTGGTCGTTACTTAAAACCATGTCAGAGGCCTGATAGTTGTGCTACTAGGCGGTTTAAAAACTCTGACACCAGGGTTCATCGGGTCGATAGACTCGATACCCACTCGACAGAAGAAGAAGACATCGTCGATTTGATAACCCACACGTTAGAATGAGGGAAGATATAATCTGAGTTTGTTTTTGGAATACGTTTGTGGAAATGTTCTATATTTCGGTATACGGGGTGTGGCATAGCGTCCCGCAAATTGATAGGGGTTGCTCAGTCAAGAAAACTGGATAACTATCAGCAGGCTTTTTTTCAGAAAGAAAAAAAAAATGGTTTTCCATACAAATTGGCCTCGATTCTGGATAACTGAAATTAAAATCTTTTTGTCACTTTCAGACTTGAAACATTGGAAAAGGACAGGAGATCTATTCTCTCTGGATTTTGAATTCTAGTCGGTGGTTTTATGCGTTATCTGTCATTTTTGATTTTGAATTCTAGTCGGTGGTTTTATGCGTTATCTGTCATTTTTATCCGCCGTCATATGATTTGGCGGATAAAATTAACAGAAATACTGGGGAAACCATAGAGTATAAATCGCATGTCCCTTTTCAATTTTTGTTTTCTGATTTGTCTGATTGAGTTGAATTTGTAGGTGATTTTGTACGGAAAAGCCATTTTTTTTCACTTCCTGAATAAAACTTGTGTTTTTTTTTTTTTTTTTTTTATATTTGATAGGCAATCATTTGTCCGCCATCTCACGTGATGGTAAGTGATGATGTAGACTATGATGGAGCATGATTGCCTATAAAATGCCTGTTCACTCTCGCCTTGAAAAGGCCCAGGTTATAACGTTCCGGAAATAGATCCTATATATATAGATCCTGATAGTTGTTCATTATCATTGAATGAGCAACCCCTATCACTGTGCGGGACGCTGTCCCTTACACCTGGTTTATGTCAGTCATTCCTCGATAGAATGAGAGAAGATATAATATGTTTGTGGAAATGTTCTATGTTTCTGTATATAAATGAGAAAAATATTTATGTTATGAGATTTCCTTGCTGTCTCTACCCATCTAACGCCATGAATGCAATAGAAGCTAACACCTCGTCTCCCACTCATCATGATTGAACGGACTTTCACCTAATAGGTTTGCTGGAACTATTACCAAATATATAGGTACCGAGTTTGGAAGGAAAAGACACATCAATTTATTTTTCCTATTCTCACATACAATACAAAAAAATGCACATAGAAACACATACAACAGAAATAATTAGGAACAAATGTGACAGTACAACATAGGCAGCCTTATTGCTAAAGCAGCAATTTCTACGAGACAACCTTTTGGTATAGAAATTGTACATGCAGAAAGCGGGATAGTGCATATTACTACATATAAAACTTAGGCAATATTTACACACACTTATAAATAAAATATACTGATGTATATCTTATGATAAACTAATACATAATATATGCTACATAAGACAGGATACTATATCTTATATACCAGAGAAATCGGTAGATAGAATATCACTAGGTATAAATACTTACTTAAAAGATTCTTATGAATCAGACAGCTACACATTATACTTTACACATACGCAGATAGGAACAAAAAATATCAAAATTTACATGAATATTATTTTAGGAAATTAAGAAAAATGTTTGCTTTCCTTTACAAAATTCATCGAAGTGGTTATTTTGTGCGGGGAAGTTTTTTTATTGTCTGAATGTATTTCCTGGTCAAAGTAGTAAAGTTTCGTTCAGGTAGCAACAACTATCAATTTTTGGGATGCTATTTGTTCCATGCTGAAAGTGGGAGAAAAACATAAAAATTGCCAACTGCATTTCCTCCTGGGCATGCTATAAAAACCAGCTAAGGGATCCGAGGGTATCTGTATATTGCAATTTAGGCGATAGCCTGATAACCTGTCACTACAGTAATATACCTACAAATCTATCTTAAATAACCCCTTAAAACTTTGTCAGACGTGGCGGAACGAACTTTGTTTAGGTCGTTTATGCTCTGCACACCCCATTAGGGATAAAGGCGTGATTATATGTATGTATATGGTAATTTTGTGCGGGGATGTCTTTTTTTATTGCCTGAATGAGTTTCCTGGTGAAAGTAGCAAGCTCTATCAATTTACGGGATGCTATTTCCTACACTTTTACTTTTACTGTCAAATCACCTACTTTTTATGAAATGTCAAAAACAGTTTTTCGTATGAAAATAGCGAGGTATGACGTCAATCCTTGGTATTTACCAAACTTGACTACTCAAATCAATAAGTTCTATATTTTTCAACTCGATCATTAAATCTATTTTTTATTTATTTTCAATGATGAATGGGATACAATATTTTAGCCATCAGTTTTAAGTACAAAAGTTTTGAATTATTTAGCCACTCAGTCAACACGCCTATTAAGAGAGCCATTTTTAATTATTGTAACATCTAACTAAATAATTATTTTATTTCAGTGCATTGGTTTGAACTGTACTGCAACGGTAAACATATATTTATTCAATTTCATAAGTAAGGTTTAAAGTAATTCAAATAGAAACAAATGAATAGATATTTGTTTTATTGTTTTAGTGCCTTGGTATGAAATGCACTTCAGCGGTAAGACATTTTTTTTTATATTTACATACATACATGCATACATACATACGCCTTATCCCTTACGGGGTAGGCAGAGCGTTAAACGCCTCATAAAAGGCGCTTTCGCCACATCTGACAAAAATTGAGGGCAATTTTAGATTGTAATGTGTATTGCTATAGTGACAGGTTGTCATCCCATCGCCTAAATTACAATACACTGTAACCCTCTAGTCCCTTTTGCTGACTTCTACAGCATGCCCGGGAGGAAGGGCAGCTGGAACATTCTATGTTTTTCTTTCTCTCCCAGTCCAGCATAGAAGTTATTTTTTTTATATTTAATCTTAATTTATTCTTCTTCTTGTCATATCGATCATAATGGCTTAAATTAATTTCGGCAGTACTCTGCCAAACAAACTGCGACATCAGTGGCGTTGTAAAGGTCTTCTTGCGTGCAAGATGAAGGGCACGCGGGGCAAGACAATATATGTGCCATTTATTTAACAGTTTGTTGTACACAATAAAATACAAAGAACATATACATATAAAACAAAGACACAACAGGCACAGCTTATTTCTAAAAAGAAACGTCTTCCAGCAGACCTAGGCTAGTGAAATAGCATTCTGAAAGGCAGATACGACGTGCACAATTAAAAATATTGAAAACAATAAATTATAATTTACTTATCACTAAAACAATAAAAACAAACACAATTACTTGAAAAATATGCTAAATAATCGTACTAATTACCATATACCATTGTTTGGGAGGAGGCACCACATTCGTACTGGTTGTTCGTGCTGTATCCCCATCGGCACAAGTTGTCCCTACAGCGGCCGACTTGGGTCCGGAGTCTGTTCATGGACTTCCAAGTCATCCACGGGAGCTTATGCCCTGGAGGAGGACCTCCTTTGGTGGGTGTGGAGAAGCTGTAGGATATCTCTCTTGCCAATGCTTACACCGGGTTTCTGGGCTCTGCAAGTGATTGAGGCATTACTGTAATTAAAATAAATATTGAAACAAAAATGTTTTTTTTTTTTTTTGTAATAGTGCAATGGGCAAAGTTGTGTTGCAACTGTAAGTATTTATTACCTTATTTATTTAATTCTATTAAAACATAAAATAGAGTTCATCTGCATAAAGGTTAGACCGCACTAGGGCGTAGTTGCAGCGGCACGGCACGGCACTGCGCGACAAATGATTCTTTGTACGAAAATGAATGAGATGTACCGGACTGAAGCTGCAGCGGAGCGGCACGGCGCTTCACGGCGCGGCAATGCCAGTTGGACTTCTTCTGTCGAGTGGGTATCGAGTCTATGGACCCGATGAACCCTGGTGTCAGAGTTTTTAAACCACCTAGTAGCACAACTATCAGGCCTCTGACATGGTTTTGTGTAACGACCACTATCAAAGACAGCGACCGGGACCGACGGCTTAACGTGCCCTCCGAAGCACGAAATCTTTTTCTTTTCGGACAATCAGGTGATTCAGCCTACAATGTCCTACCCAAAGTGGGGAAAAATTCACAAAGCGATAAATTCTCAAATATGTTTAATGTTTTACCCCCTGGGAATCGAACCCAGGACCTCCGGATCGGGAGCCCATGGCACTAGCCACTAGACCACGGAGGCAGTTCATACATTTTGACAGACTTTGTCGCGCAGTGTCGCGCCGCACCGCTCTGCTGCAGCTACGACATAGTGCGATCTAAGCTAGAGCTTATTTTTTGAATACTTATCTTAATTTTCAGTGTACTGGTATTGGTTGCACGGCATATGTAAGTTAAGTAGTATTTTTTTATATATTGCGGAAAGCAATTTAGTTTAACTAACTTCCATACTGGACTGGGAGAGAAAGAAAAACATAGAATGTTCCAGTTGCCCTTCCTCCCGGGCATGCTGTATAAGTCAGCAAAAGGGATTCGAGGGTTACAGTGTATTGTAATTTAGGCGATGGGCTGACAACCTGTCACTACAGCAATACACATTACAATCTAAAATTGCCCCCAATTTATGTCAGACGTGGCGAAAACGCCTTTTAGGAGGCGTTTTACGCTCTGCCTACCCCGTAAGAGATAAAGGCGTGATTTTATGTATGTATGTATGTAATTTAGTTTCGAAACGTACATAGCTAAGGATGGAAGTGGACCAAAATTACTCTACCAGAAGAATACCAGACAATCTTGGTTACAGAAGTAAGGAAACCATCATCATCTCCCTAGCCTTATCCCGTATCTCACGGGGTTGGCTACCTAATCTAGGTGATTGAACGAGGGTACTGGTTTTTACACAGTGCGACTGCCATCTGACCTCCGCAACCCAGAAGGGAAACCAGACCTAATCCTAGATTAGGTCAGAGTTTTCAAGCCGCCAATGCTTAGCACTGGCCTCTGACTTGGTTTAACGACTAATATCTACGGTATTAAACGATATTAACCGGGACCAACGGCTTAACATGCCTTCCGAAGCACGGAAAAAGCGCCGAATAAACGTACATATGAAATTCGTAAACCGAAAAACACATTGGTATGTGGTGGGATTCGAACCACGACCTCCCACTCAGGAGGCAGTGGCCCTATACACTACACCATCGGGCTCTCAGAAGTAAAGAAACCTTTAGCGGAAAACACTGATCGTAGTTTTTAGGTAGCTAGCGGTTTCAAAGAGTTCACCTATTGGAACTGGTATAGTTATTTATACGCAACTGAATTACTTATTAACAAAAACCTTGTAATTTGATGTAAACATAAAATATCATACAAAAACAGTTTTGAGATAATTTATCTGGTGTACAAGCAGCCATATAGCTAGACTTAATGCTTAAACGCAATCTCTTCCAAACAATCTTTAAATACATACATACATATAATCACGTCTATATCCCTAATGGGGTAGACAGAGCGTAAACGACCTAAACAAAGGTCGTTTCGCCACGTCTTACAAAGTTTTGAGGGTTAATTGTTTATTAATATTGTTAGTCGTAAGATATGGGATTATCCTGAAATAAACATTTATTATTATTATTTAGGATAGCTTTGTAGGTATATTGCTGCAGTGACAGGTTATCAGCCCTTCGCTTAAATTACAATGAAACCCTCGGATCCTGTAATTTTTACATACATATGGTCACGACTTTATCCCTAATGGGGTAGGCAGAGCGTAAACGACCTAAACAAAGGTCGTTTCGCCACGTCTGACAAAGCTTTGAGGGTTATTTAAGATAAATTTGAAGGTATATTGCTTAGTGACAGGTTGTCAGTCAGCCCATCACCTAAATTACAATATATTGAAACCCTCGGATCCCTTAGCTGGTTTTTACAGCATGCCCGGGAGGAAATGCAGCTGGCACATTCTATGTTTTTCTCTCGCTCCCAGGCCAGCGTGGAAGAAATCCTGTAATATTTAAGGGCAGATTTTTATTTTACTTAATGCTTATCTTCTAACTACGTGTTTTTATAGTGCAAAGGCCCAGCATGCATGACAGAAGAAAAACTATGGACACGAAGACATCTTCACCATCTCACGCAAAAACAACCATCTTCATTCGACTTGGAAGAAAATATCTCAGATCAGATGCGAAGGATTCTAGAGAAACCTCTGTTTAACCATCTCCTTCGTCCTGAGGGAATTCCTTACCGATCTATTGAACATAAACCAGAGCATAAGCAAGATTTAAGGCACCAAAGAGTTTTAAAGTGACCGAGAAGTTAATCCGTATTTGTTGACCGTTTGGAAGAATTCTAATAATAAGATGTTTAATACTACTACTAAAATAGGTATTTTTTCATTTATTTACCTATTATAACCCGTATAATATTATAAACCGTAAGTACATACATACATACATAAAATCACGCCTTTATCCCTTACGGGGTAGTCAGAGCGTCAAACGCCTCGTAAAAGGCGCCTTCGCCACGTCTGACAAAAATTGAGGGCAACTTTAGATTGTAATGTGTTGCTATAGTGACAGGTTGTCAGCCCAACGCCTAAATTACAATACACTGCAACCCTCCAGTCCCTTTTTACCGTAAGTACTTAATTAAAATGTATTATAAAGGCCCTTTAATAAAGACATGTGTACAATCTACAAATCGAGCTTTAGAACGTACGTTAAGCTGTCCATTTCAAACAATCTTTGCTTCTATACACGAGTGTCTAATAATAATTACACAGAATGTCCCACATTGCTTACAGCATAGCCTTGCCGCCGCGCCGACCACACACAAATGACTCAACTTCAGACTACTGCGATTATTTTATTGAAATTATTTTATTGACTACACTAATCCTTCCTATTTTTTGTCATTTACTGATGTTATTATTGTATTTTTTTTATTTTACTATTGTTATTATTATTTTATATATATATATAAAACTATGGTTTATAAATTGAGATTATTATTTATATAATAATATAGCGTTTTTTCTGTTTAAAAGGGCTCACAGAATACCAGCGTCGCGGTCTCTCAAGATCGCGGCATTAGCTGAGTGGATCCTTTTATTGTGACGTCGCGACACGCACAATCCGGTAGCATTAACTGTTTACATACATACATACATATAGTCACGCCTTTATCCCTAATGGGGTAGGCAGAGCGTAAACGACCAAAACAAAGGTCGTCCCGCCACACACTAACTGTTTATTTTTAGGTATATCATTATTTTGTTTCACTTTCGTTTCTTCTGTTTTTAGATAGATAGATAGATATATTCTTTATTGCACATAAAACAAAAACCACAGGAATTAGAACAAATTAAATAAAAAATAAAGTACAATGAAGGCGGCCTTATTGCTATGGTAGCAATTTCTACTTTCTGTTTTTGTTTAAAAATGTGTTAACTGTGTTGTGTTTGTGACGTCATGAATAATCAATGTTATATATTCTATTATTTTAGAATGTTTGAAGTGGCTTTGAATGCGTAGTACGTGTAGCAAACTGCTACGAGAAATCAAAAAGGCTTACAATATAATAATTAATTGTATGAAAGTAAGAAAATAATAAGTTTCGAGCAGGACTGGAACCTGCGTCTCTGGAATTCGGGTCCATTACTCTACCAACTGAGCTACCGAGACGGTAGCTAGAGTGACGAATTTATCATTCTTATGTACACTCCATAGCGACGCTAGTGACATCTAGCCGTGTAGTTTAAGAACTACACAGTTCAGTTAGTAGAGTGATAGACAGGAAATCAGGAGTCGCAGATTTGAGTCCTGCCCGAGACGTATTTATTATTTTCTTTCTTTCATATTTTATGAAATAAAATAGCATTGTGAGTGCTAACTATCGTGAAAAATATGACTTACATACATATAGTCACGACTTTGTCCCTAATGGGGTAGGCAGAGCGTAAACGACCTAAACAAAGCTTCCGCCACGTCTGACAAAGTTTTGAGGGTTAATTAAGATAAATTTGTATATTGTTGTAGTGACAGGTTGTCAGCCCATCGCCTAAATTACAATATACTGAAACCCTCGGATCCTTTAGCTGATTTTTACAGCATGCCCGGGAGGAAATGCAGCTGGCACATTCAATTTTTTTCTCTCACTCCCAGGCCAGCATGGAAGATTGATGACTAACATAATGCTGTTAAGAGCAGTAAAAGTCTTAAAACGTTTAGAAGGGCCAATTTCTATGATATTCTATTCGATTACGGGATGCCTAAAAGCTTTCGAAGAGTTTTTAAATTGTATTTCGTCAACATTATTTCGATATTGAATTTTAATTCAAAACTTTTATAGATTCTCTAAAACTAATGGAATTTAAAATACTAATTTTAAAATAGATCTCTGAGACCCGTATTTATAATCAGCACTCGAGACAGCGATTTTGAGTACGTATCAAAAATTTAATTTCCGCACATAATGACCTGTCAAATCCATACTTACTACTACTCTTAATCTTGAGATCACTTTATAAGTACGGGCCTTTGTGTCATCATACTTATTTTAATAAAGAAATGTTATATTAAACAATATACTTTCACTAATTTGGTACCTAAGCAAAGGTCGTTTAAGCTACCTACCCACGTCTGATAAAGTTTTGATGGTTGATTAAGACAGATTTGTAGGTATATTGCTGTAGTGACAGGTTGTCAGCCCATCGCCTAAATTGCAATATACAGAAACCCTCGGATCCCTTAGCTGCTTTTTACAGCATGCCCGGGAGGAAATGCAGTTGGCACATTTTATCTCGCTATCTGGCTGGCATGGAAGTATGGTGTAGAATAAAGTCCGTAAATTTCACAATAGACTTACTTGTCGCCATCTTTGTTTTCCGAAAGTTGTAACATGATTAGCATAAGGTCCTGGCACGTGTATAAACTTGCAAAACTTTAATTCAGACCATTTACGAGTAATTATGTAATTACTGACAGTTTCGGGAAAGCTGACCCTTTAGAAAGTTATTCAATTCGGACTAAACTCTAGTAATAAGTAGGAAGTATTTTGGAAGTAATTCGCCTTACTTATCACGCTTTCTAAGTATAGAAAAAGATGTATTTTACACACGAAATACATACATATAATCACGCCTTTATCCCTAATGGGGTAGGCAGAGCGTAAACTACCTAAATAAAGATCGTGCCGCCACGTCTGACAAAGTTTCGAGGGTTATTTAAGATAGATTTGTAGGTATATTGCTGTAGTGACAGGTTGTCACTTTGTCAGCCCATCGCCTATATAATAGCTCGCTAGCATCTAGCATCGCTAATATACTCAAACCCCCGGATCCCTTAACTGATTTTTACAACATTCTCGGGAGGAAATGCAGCTGGCACATTCGATGTTTTTCTCTCGCTCCCAGTCCAGCATGGAAGAGATGATGATGTCTATTTTCATGGGTAGTGAAGGAGTTAAGCAGATTTCAAGTCGAGTTCTCCGATACAATATTTGGGTCATATATTTGGAAAACGCATACCTACCCTATCAATATATTTTTTTTCTTTTGAGGTCTTTAAAATTTCGTCGGTCCCGGTAGCTGGCTTTGATAGAGGTCGTTGCTCAAACCATATCTAGAGAAAGAACTAACTAGAGTGTTCTCTACACTAATCTCTTCGTCAAATTGTAACCAAAATTAGCTCAAGACAGTTCGAATTTAGGTCAATCTTTTTTTAACAAAATTGTAGCCTAAGCGAAATCCAAACAAAGGATAAATTATTTTAAAGTATCGTGCTTTTTATATTTTACGTAATAAAATTAACTGCCTTCGTAGGCTTATGATCCGGAGGTCCTGGCTTCAATTCCCATGGGGGAGTACACAACGTTAGTTAGTATTTGTCAATTTATCACTTGTGAGATTTTCCCCAGTTTGGTTAGGACATTGCAGGCTGAATTACCTGATTGGCTGGAAAGAAAAAAGGATTCCGTGCTTCGGAGAGCACGTGAAGCCGTCGATCCCGGTCGCTGTCTTTGATAGTAGTCGTTGCTCAAACCATGTCAGAGGCCTAATAGCTGTGCTACTTAGCGGTTTGAAAACTCTGACATCAGGGTTCTACGGGTCGTTTATCGACTCGAGAATCCACTCGCTAAAAAGAAGAAAAAAATTCAAGTCAAAGACCGACCATATCGACCTACCTAAACATAGGACAGTAAAATAATCATAAAAAATAACTTGTTAGGTACCCAACCAGGTATTCAACCTGCATTGTTTTTATTATTGTTGTAGTTTAGGAGTTTCAGTATTTTGCAATGTAGGCGATGGGCTGACAACCTGACACTACAGCAATATACCTATAAATCTATATTAAATTACTCTCAAAACTTTGTCAGACGTGGCGGAACGACATTTGTTAAGGCTCGTTTACGCTCTGCCTATCCCATTAGGGATAAAGATGTAACTATATGTATGTATGTATTGTTCTAAGTAATATCAACTTTAAGTGACAACCTTGACCTTTCGTATCGAGTGCTCAAAGCTGAGGCCACTTAACCACTGAGGCATTTCAGCTCTTTTATAAGCCACTTGTCTGTTGTTGGTTGATTGAAGAGTATAATTAATTCACCGAATTCCCTTTCATTGGAATTCAGGTTGCATGCACCATTAAAACTTTTAATATAATTTGCGAAAGTCGATTCCAATCCAATTTATTTGAAACTTGCGGTGAAAACATTAAGAAAATTTATAGTTTTAAAATATGATCTTAAAAGAATCTTTGATTTGATTTAAAAACACCGTCTATGATAATAGCCTGGAAAGGTTTTCTAATAGTGATCTAAAATTGGTACTAAATATACTGGGTGTAAGGGACAGCGTCCCCTAAGCTGATAGGGGTTGCTCAGTCAACGGAACTGAACATGATAATAAATAAATATAATCAATTTTTTTTTCTTCCATGCTGCCTGGGAGCAAGAGGAAAACATAGAATGTGCCAGCTGCATTTCCTTCCGGGCATGCTGTAAAAACCAGCTAAGGGATCTGAGGTTTTCAGTATACTGTAATTTAGGCGATGGACTGACAACCTGTCACTACAGCAATATACCTACAAATCTATCTTAAATAACCCGCAAAACTTTATCAGACGTGGCGCAACGAACTTTATTTAGGTCGTTTACGCTCTGCCTACCCCATTAGGGATAAAGCCGTGATTATATGTATGTATGTATGCATTTTTTTTTAGATCTCCTGAGAGAATTTGTTGGTGGAAGTTATTCAGTGTCGTTGACTGAGCCAGCCCTATCAGTATGCGGGAATCTGTACCTTACACCCGGTATCAAGAAATACATTGGAATTCTATCGTTGCAGTGGACGCATTAGTTGACAAATATAATCTGAGCCGATTTGTCAATGACAAATCAGCTCAACTTATAATTTTCATCAACTATAACATCCTACTTTTTATTATAATATACATACATACATACATATAATCACGCCTTTATCCCTAACGGGGTAGGCAGAGCGTAAACGACCTGAACAAAGGTCGTTCCGCCACGTTTGACAAAGTTTTGATGGTTAATTAAGATCGATTTGTACGTATATTGCTATAGTGATAGGTTGTCAACCCATCGCCTAAATTACAATACACTGTAACCCTCGAATCCCTTTTGCTGACTTCTACAGCGATGCGATGTTGGCTGTTGGGGGAGGATTGAGACAAACACAGTGCGCGGTGTTCAGACGTGTAATGAGCAACAATAGTAACATGCAATGCCTTATATATAACTTATGACTAATGAGTGGAGAGTAGGTAAGGTGTCACCACAGTACACCACCCCCCTTAATTTTAATAAAAAAATTACACTTAAAAGTATTTCTTTTTATACTCGAAACAATTACGCTTATGCTGAACTACGAATAACTAAATTATTTGAACTATATTATATGATAAAAAAATATTACAATAATAATATTGATTAATGGCTTTTGTGTAATCACAATTAGTTTGATAGGAATACATAATAATTTTTTCAGTATATTATCGTTTTTTTATATATATTTTGAGATATGTGAAGAAAAAACAAAGGAAATAAACAAACATGTTATACGTATAAACTTAATTATAGATAATTACCAATTACACAAAAAAACTACAACGTACAAAAAATAATCAATATAAATTTTCAAAATTAAAAGTTATATTTTCTTTTCAAAATATTCATTTAACTTATATTCTAAAAAGCAAAATAGCTCTTATAATGATTTTAAATAGATACAGTAAAAAAATATAGAAACACATTGAAACAGAATTATAGAATAAAAATTAAAGAACAAAGATCCAGGCTCAATAACGTCGAAGTCAAAGGGATTCCAATTAAGAAGGCAGAAAACCTCTTCATCATCGCCGAAGAGCTTGGTAAGGCAGTTGACTTCAATATTTCCAAGACCCAGATTAACTACATCGCAAGAGTTCCAACCCATAACCCAAAGGAAAAGTCCATCATAATGAGCTTCAACAATAGGTACGTTAAAGAAGATTTTCTTGCTTCGGCTCGTGCACGTAAATCCCTCTCCACCACTGATATCCCCGGTTATGGTACATCTGAGCAGAAAATCTATATTAATGATCACCTTACCCCTACTAACAAGCAACTTTTAACGAAGGCGAAAGCTGCATGCAACGAGAAGGGTTATCAGTATGTCTGGGTGAAACATTGTAAAATTCATGTTCGCAAAAATGATACGTCCAATGTTTTTATCATCACCAAAGAAGCTGATTTAAACAAGATAGTTTAATCAGTCATGTATTCTTTGCTAACATGTTATTGGTTGCTCTTAAAAAGCTACTGGCTAAAACTTTAACTCTTCTTATCACTAACTTACGAACGTAACGTTATCAAAACTGCATTACATTAACACCTGTCCAGTGTGAGCCAAGGTCACGCGCATCCCGCTGCCGCAACTCCCGCGATTCGCTTTATTATTATTCCCGCGCATTGCTAGCTGTCTCTCACACACTTGCCAAAATCGCTCCATATTTCGATCTCTTTCGCACTCGTGTAGTTTATAACTATGTCCTTTTATCGCTCGCGTTATTAACAAATAATATTAACTACTTGCTGGGAAACGGAAGCTTATTTTCTTTTTGCTATTATCTGACTATTGTGAGATTATTATGTTTATATTACGTAATATCGATTTCTAATGGATCTTGAAATTAATAACTTAACAATATACTACCAGAATGCAAGGGGCTTACGTACTAAAACGTCTACTTTTTATAGGAATGTATGTGTTAATAGTTATGATATCATTGTTATAACGGAAACTTGGCTATTGGAGGGAATTATGGATACCGAGTTGTTTGATAGCCGTTATGTCGTCTGGCGGCGTGACCGTAACTATGCAGCTACTCAACAGAAGTTGGGAGGTGGTGTTCTCATAGCCACGCGCCAGGAGCTGGCAGTCACACCGCGACCTAAATCCTGTTCTAGTGCTGAGGACCTTTGGATAACCTTAACTATCAAAGAAAGAAAAAACAATCAACTGATCAGATTGCATATTTGCGTTGTTTATATATGTAAAGAGAAACTGGGAAATTCTTTCTCCCAACAGCTGGAAAACTTTTTTACGAATACTGATTTACTTATGAGTCTAAACCCAGATGATAAATATATAATTATAGGTGATTTTAATTTAAGTAAAATCAGCTGGATCCCAAGTAGATCAAATCAACTTTCCTTTGACCCCTTCAACTTTTCTTCTGATGATGAATGTTTTTTAATTGACGAGATAAATATGCTCAATCTACGTCAATCTAATGGGATTCGAAACTCTCAAAATAGAACCCTTGACTTAGTTCTGTCTAATGATTCTATATTAGTTAGTGACTGGAGCAACCAACCACTTGTCCCAGTCGACCCACTTCATGGCGCTCTTTATCTTCAAGTTGAATTTATTTTTCACAAATTATTAGATTGCCCATGTTATACCCGCTTTTTATTTGATAAGGGCGACTATGATACTATCAATAAAGAAATTTCAGAAATCGATTGGGAAAAGGAATTCCACAGCTTGTCTGTTGATGATGCAGTCTTACAATTCTATGCTGCGTACACTCGTTTAAGAGATAGCTACATACCAAGTAAACTAATACGTGTTGATTCTTATCCTAAATGGTACTCAAAACCCTTAAAAAAGGTAATAAAGGAAAAGTCCAAATATCTTAGTAAATATAGAACTTATGGAAATCTTTCCGATAATCAATCATTTAAATTATTAAGGGATCGAGTTAAGACTTTAGAAATTACTTGCTATAATCATTTTATCAAATCAACTGAAAGCGCTATCTTTGACAATCCAAAATACTTTTGGTCATTTGTACACTCTAAATCAAAGTCTCGTGCTATGCCTAGCTCTCTCAATCACGGAGACTCTACATTTAATACTGGTGTGTCCATTTGCAACGCATTCTCATCATATTTTCACTCAACTTTCTTGCCCTCATCATCGCTTACTTCTTCACAATCTGACTCCCATCGCTCTAATGACGGAAATCAAACAGTTTCAGATATCGCAGGTATATCCGTTGATTCTTTTACTATTTCTAAATTACTTAAACAACTTGATCCGTGTAAATCAGCCGGCCCCGATGACATCCCTGCTCGCTTTCTTATTAACTGTGCCAAGACTATCGCATTTCCTTTGTCCTTACTATTTAAAAAATCTTTGGATTCGGCCATTGTACCCGATATCTGGAAACGAGCTTATATTACACCAGTCCATAAAAAAGGTTCTAAAACTGACATTACCAATTACCGACCAATCTCAAATTTTGCATAATATCTAAGGTTCTCGAAAAGGTAGTTTATAATCAGGTTTACCCAGCACTAAAACAATCATTCAATACAACACAGCACGGTTTCCTTAGAGGGCGTTCCACTATATCAAACCTTGCTATTCTTAATAATGCAATAACTGAAGCAATGGATAACGGTACTCAGGTCGATGTAGCCTATACTGATTATAGCAAGGCTTTTGACAGAATTCAGCATGACCTTCTACTATCTAAGCTTTCCCAAATTGGCATTCGAGGCAGTTTATTCCGGTGGTTCTCCTCATATATTAATAACCGATCTCAAGCAGTTGCATTAAATAACTATATCTCTGGATGGGTTAACGTACCTAGCGGTGTCCCGCAGGGCTCCTTATTGGGTCCACTTCTTTTCTTAATCTTTGTCAATGATATAGAACTCTGTTTTCATCACGCTAGCCTCCTATCTTTTGCGGATGATATGAAAATCTATGCTACAATCTCTTCCATAGCAGACGCTGAAGCGCTCCAATGTGATCTACGCCGACTTGAAGAATATTGTACTCTAAACATGCTAGATCTAAATCCAACTAAATGTAGCATAGTGACATACACACGGAAACTCAATCGGATCCATTACGACTATCGCCTTAAGGGGGAAGTACTAAATAGAGATTCTGTCATTCGAAATTTAGGAGTGTATCATGACGCCAAATTACTTTTTGATTCCCACATTGATAGCATTATAGCAAAATCGAATAGAGCCCTGGGATTTGTAATGCGTACTTCAAAAGATTTCACACAAGTTAAAACATTAAAAATTCTATACTGCACATTTGTTCGAAGTAATTTGGAGTACGCATCGCAAATCTGGAACCCTCAATATCAGGTTTACATAAATCGGTTAGAAAACGTACAAAAGAAATTTCTTCGTTATCTATGTTTCCGAATACGTCACAGTTATAATTCAACTAACTATCTTGAGTTATGTAAAAAACACCATTTATTGCCCTTACAAAAAAGGCGTGAAATTGCAGACTTAATATTCTTACTTAAGATAGCATCTAGTAGGTTAGATTGTCCGGATTTACTAGCCCAAATTTCCATTAAACCACCTAGAAAGACCCTTCGTTCAAATTCACTTATCTCTGTTCCGTTTGCTTCCACTAACTATAGGAAAAATACGTACATTGTGCGAGCGTGCCATAACTTCAATATTTTATCCGATCAACATGACATAGATTTATTCAACACCAATTGCGAAACAGCTAGGCGTCTTCTTAGCCAGCCGTTTTTTAAGAGTGACCAAACCATTACATAGCGGATTTTAATTTTAATTTTGATTTGTTATTTTATATGATAACTAACATTCTAAATTTGGTTAGTTTCTATGTTATTATCAATTTGATTTTCACAGTTTGAAATTTAACATAACATGCTTTTCTCCTGGTGCTTAATTAGTTTGTGTGTGTGTTTTTATTATTCTGTTTCTATTGGTGAAAACCTGTAATTGGCTTTCTGTCTTGTATTAATTTTAAGTATTCTTATATTAATAGCTGTTGGTTTTCCTGGAAATACAAAATAAAAAATAAAAAATATAAATAGAAAAATATTCTTTACGTAATGATTTAGATTTTCATTTCAAAATAGTTACTAGAAAATTGTTAACATGACACAAAGTTTATAAAGAAAATAATGGCTACGTTAATTTGTGGAATGACATACAAAACGTAAAAAAAAATGAAGTATATTATAAAGTTACTAAACTTTTTGTTGAAATATATAAATCTTATGATCAAAAATTATTATATATACCTTAATTTGTACATAAATATTAAACCAATATTTCAGTTTATTAAAAACAAAACAATTCATCTTTGAATATGATTTTTAGTTTACATGGCAAAGCTAAAATAAAAAGAAAATCATAATGGTTAATGAACTTTGAACAAAAACACTACCGAAATTCATTTTTAAATTATATTGATTACTTGTATGATTATTATTGAAACAAGAAAAATGCTTTATTTACTACCATCAATTTCTCATTAGAAGTTACCAAATAATCAATAAAGACAAACATAAACTGACTGGTTTACTATGACTAGCGTACTAGATCTAGTTACATTTCTTCACATTATTTTAGATAAGTTTAAAACAGCTTTTAGTATATTTTGTTTTGTAAATTCATAAACAAGATTACACTTAAAACTAAAGTTAATGCTAATTTAATATCCTTCTTATCTATATTATTTTCAATCTAAGGCGTTCAGTTGTTTTGTAAATAAAAGAAAACAATTTGTAATGTAAAGTCCTAAAAGATACCAAAATGTTGTCTGCTAAACAACAACTAAATTGCCTACATAAGTACTTACATACACACAGTGATGAAATAAAATATACTTGTTCATTTACGATCCCGACAAAACTGACTGACTGACTGACTGACTGAAAAGAAAAGCTACTCCTTGCCTATCTATAGGCATTTACTTTTTCTTACTATAGAAGATTAAAAAAATATATGCAATAATAATAAAAGGGTAATTAATTTAAAAAATATAAAAATATAAGAAGAAATTTTTTTTGCTGCAAAATTGAATCAAACAAATATCGCTTTTAATTAATACTTCTACTACATTGATTGATCATATAGATCCGAGCTGTACTAGTTCATTAGAAGACAGACTACCTATCTCAACACATTACTCTGTTTTCTCTCATAGTTTAATAAATCTTTTGCTTTGTCATACTTTTTTAATTCATTTATTCATTTCATATATGGGCTGGCCAGCCATTACTTATTATAAATCGGTAGCACATTTATACATTTTATTTTTATTTATGGCACTTTTCTACCGACCTGTCCGGACATATATTATTAAATTGGCATACTACTAGCCTTTAATGAGTTCCACTGAACTTCATTTTAATATTAGGTCATATTTTAAGACATCCTGTGTCTCCAACTATCTTCACAGAGGAATCTCGTTCGCGCCATGATCAGATGAAGGATCTGAAACCTAATACGTGCCTTTTTACCCTATCATTTTGTAAACAATGGGTTTGTCATTAATTTGCATTTATAAATGCTTAACTTTTCTTAATCTTTTTAAATCCATACTATCATGCGCAAACTAATAAATCATTTAGCTAATAAAGTATCAACTTTTGGTTGTACAGGCCAATCGTATTGAGATACATTATTAACCAAAGATTTCCAACTACTATTTTTTAAATGTACTCAACTTCCTATCGTATACTTACATAATCCGCACTTAGTGAGAGCATCTGGCTGCAATTACTGTAAGTTAACGTAACAAATTGAATTAAACTTTATATCTATCCAAAATGATTTTAATACGCAACTACTCCATTGCCATCTTTCTTTCTCCTAACTTTCCTCGTCCGTGATTAGAGACTATAAAAAAAATACATTGCCATTTTACTGTAGTATATTCCTAAGTTCTCATAGCTTAGCTGAATTAATATATATACATACGATACACATATACGGACATAATTATCATAAATTCATAAAGTATTCCAATTTTTATATCATTGAAAAAAGGAAATTGCATTTCATTTGGTTGCATAACAACATGTTACTTTGTACTTTCAAGTCAGCAAAATTGACACCTGACCGTTCTGATTTCTAAATACGGATAGTTCAACAGAATTCAATTTAAAACAACTAACTAGGTATCTAATCCGAATGAATGACGCATTTATTACATCCAACATTTCATTTGTATTGAATCTTTGTAATATGAGTCGTTTGTTGATTCTAAACCTTTCTAGACATGATTATGATTATAATGTAATGATGGCACTGAACTCTAGGTATAGGTTTCATCTTTCGCACCATTGGGTAATATAGAAACACGTGTAAGATAAAATAAGTAAATGTATTTTTAAGTAAAAGGCATTACGTGAATATTTAGATTTTAAACTTTAAAAAGTATAGCAATTAGTAGCAAAAATTTACGTTTCTAGGACAGATAGAATCAATACAAATGTAAAACTTACTCACATACATATTTTCACGCCTTTATTCCTTACGGGTTAGGCAGAGGATAGAATGTATTAATGGAAATAAAACTGTAAACCAGAATGACAAAATAATATAAAAATAAAATAAAATAATAGGCTAACTTGGTTTAAATATGAAATAATTTTATTTGCAATCAGTTCAAGTTAGTATTTATAACGTCCTCTTTTTCAAACGTATGCATGGTAAATATACCTAATAAACTTTGAAATAATCTAAGCTTTGATCATACACATACGCACATACATATATATAGATATACCGCTATTACTAACGTAGGTATTACGGGGTAGATAGAGCGTCAACGGCATAATAGTATATGTTTTCGCTACAACTAATGAATTTTGAAAATAATCCTACGTCTTATTGATTTTAAGGGCAAGACAAAACTATCCTATTCAAAATAAGTATGCAAAATATCGTTTTTGAAAATATCTTATGAAAAGTTTTACAATAGACACAAAAAATATAAATAAATAAAGACTGAGTAACTTACCGTGTAGTACCACAATTCATGTTCTCCTCCAAATTTAACATAATGTAACATGTAGATAAATTACCTTTTTATCTATATAGAAATAAAATATTATGATAGCGTTCATTTAAATCTCTCTCGTCTCATCTCTGTCATAAAACAACTCAATTTTTTCGCTGCAGAAAATTAAATTAACTTTTCTATTGTCTATTCCGTATCCGTATTTCCGCATTATAGTCAGTCACTTTTACCCTAAAATACTTCTTCTTATAAATATAATCAAAGGTACTTTTGAGCTTTTATAAAAAAAAAAACATATTAAAATTAAAAGTTATGCTTTTAGTCGAAGACTGAATTTGGGAAAACAAACGCCTTGGATAGAATTTAAACTAAGTTCTAAAAAATATTCTTATCTACGTTTAACGAACTAACTATGGGGTTGTGTTTATATTATAGCCATTAGGTAATTAGGATTATAGATCATACAAAACATTTTCATATTCGTGAATATTATTTGGAACAATAGATTACAAAGGTTAAGAAAACTTGACATTTCGTCAAACTTATGTTTGTATTATTATTTTTATACACTCACAATACATTTATCATGTTGGCCTTAAATGTCTTACATTCTCATACAAATCAGAATGAACTTTGTTTACCTTTATTTCAATTCTTTACAAAATTCATAAAATAGGTATTACTGCATTAAATTTGCAAATTATTTTCGCAAGAATTTTACCTTAATTGATATTATAACATTTAGACAGACCGCTGAAAAAGAATAACATAAATTATTGCTCATACAATTACTATAAATACCTGAAATAAGAAACACTTACGATTTTTCTAGTTATTTTCCACGGCACACAGTTATTTCGCTTATTTACCTCGATTGAAACTTTTTGGTACTGTATTGGACAACATGTGATCAGTCTGCCGCATCCACTTCCGTCTCGAACAACCTCCCGGCGCCCTGCTACTATGCTCATCTTTCACCATCAACGACATCTGACTCGTACTCTCTCCCTGCGCCCAGCATTTCACATCTTCCTCCAACGCATCTGACATCTGTCGATTCTAATGGTATCTCACATCTCTATCTGTTTTGTGTTTTTAACGAATCGGTATCTCCATATTTAAACCATTCTTCTTCTGTTTGGTTTCGGCGAAATATAGATATCAATACGTTATAATATATGTGTCTATACGACTTCGTAAGAAAATGTTGCGTATATTGAAGTACACATTTTTATTACAGCAGCAGTCCAAAACAAAAAAGTCACGTTTTCACAAACATAATTTAGTTCCCATAGTCAGTTCAGTAGATATTTAGTCACATGGCACCTTAGAGCAACCATGGGACGTTGTAACTGAACACCGAATATTGTCTATGTAGCACTTTCGTCACTGCATTATTAGTCCGTTTTAATAAAGTTCACTTTTACAAAAATAGCTTTGATGTTTTACAAATCACTTTATCTCCCCAAAACAACTAACCACACCAGAAAAACCACAGCTCAGCACTGCCCAGAGGCAGCACTGGCAGGGTCGCCATGCGATGTTGGCTGTTGGGGGAGGATTGAGACAAACACAGTGCGCGGTGTTCAGACGTGTAATGAGCAACAATAGTAACATGCAATGCCTTATATATAACTTATGACTAATGAGTGGAGAGTAGGTAAGGTGTCACCACAGTACAATGCCCGGGAGGAAGGGCAGCTGGAACATTCTATGTTTTTCTATCTCTCCCAGTCCAGCATGGAAGAATTATAATTATAATTATTATAATATGCTTAAATGCACCCCATATCCCAGCAAAATCAGAGATTGTAGTAATAGAGAGTACATCTGTGTGTAGCGCAAACACTTGGGCATTAAAAACTAGTCCTGCGCAGTTGAACGATATCTGGGAGATTGGTCGCTATCACCGAAAATCAGTGAGAGGACTTTTATTACTTCTAAATTCATAACCAATAAAAAAATTGAAGAGTGATAAAAGTAGAGATTCTAAAAACAATATCCCGAAAGAATAATTCAAGAAATATTTAGTGCTTTGGTTTAGGTAAATTCTTTCATGCTGGACGGGATGCGAGAGAAAAACATAGAATGTGCCGGCTGCAATTTCTCCCATGCTGTATGAACCAGCTAAGGGATCCAAGGGTTTCAGTATATTGCAATTTAGGCGATGGGCTGACAAAACTGACACTACAGCAATATACATACAAATCTATATTAATTAACCCACAAAATACTGCCCGAGATCGTTTACACTCTGCCTACCCCATTATGGATAAAGGTGTGATTATATGTGTATATGCAAACATCTACCTACGTTACAATCGCGAAATAAGTGCATGTGACTAGACACTGCGAATGGGCGCATAATCGTATAAAAACCGTATCAGATTAGAAATTAGATTCACTTTGCTTCGCTCTATCCATCCTTTGACTGCCGTGGGTGCTGCTAAATCAATTATTGTCTGTAGCTTGCAATGGCGGACTCATATTTCAGGGAAGAAAATCTAGTAAATCTGCTACTTAGAAATCCTATTGCCAATAGTCCTATAGCCAGTAATCCTAGTATCGATTCTATTGTAGCATTACCTTATCAGCCTAGTAAGTGTATCTACTCAGGCGGCAAGTTTTAATGCGAATCACCAACTGTTCATCAAAATTTTTAAATCAAATATATTTTGTAGTTTTGTTTTTTTATTATTATTACCATTACATTTACTGGGTGTAAGGGACAGCGTCCCGCAAACTGATAGGGGCTCAGTCACTGATACTGAATAATTTCCACCAAGAAATTCTTTCAGGTGGTAATAATACTTCCCTGCTGGCCTGGGAGCGAGAGAAAAACATAGAATGTGCCAGCTGCATTTCCTCCCGGGCAAGCTGTAAAATCTAGCTAAGGGATCCGAGGGCTTCAGTATATTGCAATTTAGGCGATGGGCTGACAACCTGTCACTACAGCAATATACCTAGAATTCTATCTTAAATTACCCTCAAAACTTTGTCAGACGTGGCGGGACACCTTTGTTTAGGTCGTTTACGCTCTGCCTACCCCATTAGGGATACAGGCGTGAATATATGTATGTATGTATGTATGTAGTAATAATAAATATTGGCTTTTCCATACAAAATGTCCAACTCGAAAAGACAATTTGTATGGAAAAGGCGTTTTTTTTAACTTCCTGTAAGAATTTTCTGGTGGAAGTTGTTCAGTATTGTTGACTGAGCAACCCTAATCAGACACTGGGACGCTGTCCCTTGCGGGTTGTGTAGCATTATATTTACCCCATGTAAATAGGCCGTATAGCAATATATAAAAAACGGAGTATACAAATCTATCTTAAAAAACCCTCCAAACTTGGTCAGACATGGCGGAACGACTTTTGTTTAGGTCTTTTAAGCTCTGCCTACCCCATTAGACATAAAGGTGTGATTATATGTATGTATGTAATGTATATAGTGGTATCAATGTTTATTTAATATGATTTAACAATATCGGTGCATCAGACTTCAGGAACTGTCCTATCTAATCTATACACGATCTCAATTGACTTTTTATCACGAAATCATCTGAACCACTCCGCAGTTTCCTTGCAACAAAAATGTGGTCCTAAACAAATATAAACAAGAAAACACTGACCTGTAGTTTTGTTTCGTGCCATTCGTGCCAGGAATCTCTACATCTGGATCTCAAAGTGCTATCCAATAGAGATTCAGCTCATATACGATACACCACGTTGGTATAAAAGCGTACATTTTGTATTTTTGTAGTTTTTTTCCTCAACTTTGTCATGTCGTGACAAATCAGTGCACGGCAAACAACATGCGGAATAAACTGTATAGTCTAAGAGCTCAACGATATTGGTATGTGTGTGTGGAAGAGTTCTATGTAAAACATGGGATAAAATATCAAAACGCAGGAAGGCTTTTGATAATAACCTGTGGCAAAGGTTGGAATGATATTTCAGCTCTCATCTACATACATACATATAATCACGCCTTTATCCCTAATGGGGTAGGCAGAGCGTAAACGATCTAAATACAGGTCGTTACGCCACGTCTGACAAAGTTTTGAGGGCTTTTTAAGATTTTATAGGTATATTGGTATAGTGACAGGTTGTCAGCCAATCGCCTAAATTGCAATATACTGCCCTCGGATCCCTTAGCTGGTTTTTACAGCATGCCCGGGAGGAAATGCAGCTGGCACATGTTTTCCTCATGGCAATGTTTTCCTCTCGCTCCCAGGCCAGCATGGAAGAAATAGATAGATAGATAGCTCTCATCTATCTGACAAATTAAGCAAAATTGAAACGTAGGCACAGAGAAGATGTAAATTTACTGTAGAATTGTCGATTCTTGTATCTAAGTTCGTCAACCTGCTCAATAGAGAACAAAAAAGCTCTCCAATTCTGTAGTAAGCTCTGATATTACTACCCGAACGTGCCAGGCTTACGGTATTGAATAAAATAAGATGTACTGAAATAAAATGTGGTATTTTTAGTGTTTTTCTTCCATGCTGGCCTGGGAGGGAGAGAAAAACTTAGAATGTGCCAGCTGCATATCCTCCCAGACATACTGTAAAAACCAAGTCAGCGATTTGAGGGTTTCAATATATAGTAATTTAGGCATATTAGTTATATTGCAATAACTGACAACCTGTCACTACAGCAAAATACCTACAAATCTATCTTAAATAACCCTCAAAACTTTGACAGACGTGGCGGATCGACTTTTGTTTAGGTCGTTTAAGCTCTGCTTACCATATAAGGGATAAAGGCGTGATTGTATGCTAGGCTAAGGTAGTATAAATTTTCAAGGATCCGATAAATTGATACTTAGACGCAATACACGTTCATCTCATTCTCAATGTGTTTTTTCTTTTTTGATTAAAATGGAATTGACTCTAGACACTAGGTCTGGGATGAGTCGACGATGGAGCGAGCTCACCCAGAAGATGCCTGTTATGGCACTAGCAATCTCATGCACCGACGGAAAACAGCATGCTATCTGGCGCCGGATTTCGGTGAGAGGGTGGTTGCGAGTCAGGCAGCCCCATGCGGATTCTACCACCGCTTTGTTGGGATCGTTCAGCCGGACTTATTCACAGGCTAGCCTGTGTTGCCGTGGCCCGGGGTGGACCACTGGGAGGTAGATCCCATCCCGCCCCAAATTCTACATACATACATATAATCACGCCCGATGGTGTAGTGGATAGGGCCGCTGCCTCCTGAGCGGGAGGTCGTGGTTCGAACCCCACCAAGTACCAATGTGTTTTTCGGTTTTCGAATTTCATATGTACGTTTATTCGATGCTTTTTCCGTGCTTCGGAAGGCACGTTAAGCCGTTGGTTCCGGTTAATATCGTTTAATACCGTAGATATTAGTTATCATAGGCCAGTGCTAAGCATTGGCGGCTTGAAAACTCTGACCTAATCTAGGATTGGGTCTGGTTTCCCTTCTGGGTTGCGGAGGTCAGATGGCAGTCGCTCTGTGTAAAAACCAGTACCCTCGTTCAATCCCCTAGATTAGGAAGCCGACCCCGTTTGATACGGGATAAGGAGATGACATATAATCACGCCTTTGTCCCTAATGGGGTAGGCAGAGTGTAAACGATCTAAACAAAGGTCGTTCCAAAACGTCTGACAAAGTTTTGAGACAATCTGTCACTGCAGCTAATAACCATCGCCTAAATTGCAATATACTGAAACCCTCGGATCCCTTAGCTGGCTTTTACAGCATGCCCGGGAGGAGATGCAGCTAGCACATTCTATGTTTTTCTATCACTCCCAGTTCAGCATGGAAGAACGTAAAACTTCTTGCTTTATTGTCACCTCTATTTTTAGTAGCTTCCATGCTGAACTGGGAGCGATAGAATAACGTAGAATGTGCCAGCTGCATCTCCTCCCGGGCATGCTGTAAAAACCAGCTAAGGGATTCGAGGGTGTATTGTAATTTAGGCGATGGGCTGACAACCTGTCACTACAGCATTATACAGTTCTTTCTAAACAACCCTCAAAACTTGTCAGACGTGGCGGAAAGACCTTTGTTTGGTCGTTGACGCTCTGCCTACCCCATTAGGGATACAGGCGTGATAGTATGTATGTCTATTTTTAGTGCACGCTATCATTTTATTAATATTATTCGCAGCATGGGGCGATGGCCAACGATGATTGTCTATTTATGACGTTCGTATTGAATACTCGGCTACTGTCTGGAAGAGAAGAACACACACAATATCAAATGAAAACGTTATTAGTTACCCTTTAGATACCTTCTTATTTTTTTCTCATGTGACTACTGTATTAAAATTTCTTTCATAGATCCGGGGTCCATCATTCATAGATCAAAGGTTTTTTATTGTACTGCTATTTTTTTTTTTTTTCCTTCCATGCTGGACTGGGAGAGATAGAAAAACATAGAATGTTCCAGCTGCCCTTCCTCCCGGGCATGCTGTAGAAGTCAGCAAAAGGGACTCGAGGGCTACAGTGTATCGTAATTTAGGCGATGGGCTGACAACCTGTCACTATAGCAATACACTTTTCAATCTAAAATTGCCCTCAATTTTTGTCAGACGTGGCGAAACCGCCTTTTACGATGCGTTTATCGCCTACCCCGTAAGGGATAAAGGCGTGATTTTATGTATGTATGTATGTATGCTATTTTAAGCAATGGGCTGAAAACCTGTCAATATAGTAATAAATATACATCATAATCAACTGTAGTTACCCTCAAAACTTGTCAGACGTGGCGGAACGACCTTTGTTTAGGTCGTTTTCGCACTGCCTACCCCATAAAGCCGTGATTTTATGTTTATAGTTTTACGTTAAATGTTTTTTCAAAGGCATTATTTATGAAATAAAAAAAGGATTTAATAAATAGATTTTTAACAGTTTTTCTTCACAATTTATTTTCAAGGCACAAAACCTAAGTTACTGCTTACTTACTACGCAGGATGAAATTGATAGTAGTAAGTAAATAAATAAAAAATGTATTTGGGTACTTCTCCTTAACGGAAATGATTTGACGGAATTTATTATCACGATTACATAAGAGCTGTTTTATTTTTGCGAATGTAATTAAGTGTCCGACATCCAAAAAGCTATATATTTTTCACATTTAAAAGCTTGTAGCTGTAAAATTATTCTAATGTAATGTTTTGTCGCGGAACACACTCGTGTCATTTCCGCCAATCAGGAGTTCTATCCATTTATTTCCACAACACAAAATTTATTGAGCACTTAAAATTACAATTTACACTGATCAGTTATATTTTGCGGAGGGCTGATGCCTAAACTAAGTTGTAATAACCCGTAATATAGGTCACCAGGCAACCCTCCATAAAATTATATAATTTGTAATTAATTTAGAAATTAAACTCTGAGTATAAACATAAACTGAGTATGATTGGCATAACAATGATATAAAAGCAAAGTAATTTTTAATATTTACAATCGTCGTATATTTTAGTCACTTTCTTTTTCTACATACATATAATCACGCCTATATCCCTAATGGGGTAGGCAGAGCGTAAACGACCTAAACAAAGCTGTTCCGCCGCGTCTGATTAAGTCTTGAGAGCCATTCAAGTAATATTTGTACGTGTATTGATGTAGTGACAGGTTGTCAGCCCATCGCCTAAATTACAATATACTGAAACCCTCAGATCCCTTAGCTGGTTTTTACAGCATGCTCGGGAGGAAATGCAGCTGGCACATTCTATGTTTTTCTCTCACTCCCAGTCCATAGAAATTTCTCTGCGATAGAAAGCTGCTGATCGAGAGAGCCCGATGGTTTAGTGGATAGGGCCGCTGCCTCCTGAGCTGGGAGGTCGTGGTTCGAATCCTAGCACGTACCAATGTTTTTCGGTTTTCGAATTTCATACCGGTTGTAAGGGACAGTGTACCGCAAAGTGATAGGGGTTGCTCAGTCAACGATACTGAACAACATTCACCAGGAAATTCTTTCGGGGGATGTAAAAAAATTTGATCGTCCCATACAAAATTACCACCTGGATCAGACAATTTGTATGTACAGGAAAATTTTGTTTTTACTTCCTGAAAAAAAATCCTGTTGATAGTTGTTCTGTATCGTTGACTTAGCAACCCCTATCAGTTTGCGGGACGCTGTCCCTTACACTCCGCATGTACGTTTACATACATACATACATATAATCACGCCTTTATCCCTAATGGGGTAGGCAGAGCGTAAACGACCTAAACAAAGGTCGTTCCGCCACGTCTGACAAAGTTTTGAGGGTTATTCAAGATGGATTTGTACGTATATCGCTGTAGTGACAGGTTGTCGGCCCATCGCCTAAATTGCAATATACTGAAACCCTCAGATCCCTTAGCTGGTTCATACAGCATGCCCGGGAGGAAATGCAGCTGGCACATTCTATGTTTTTCTCTCGCTCCCAGTCCAGCTTGGAAGTAATGTACGTTTATTTGGCGCTTTTTTCGTGTTTCGCACGTTAATCCGTTGGTCCCAGTTCAGACAATATCGTTTAATACCGTAGATATTAGTCGTTAAGCCATATCAAAGGCCAGTGCTAAGCATTGGCGGCTTGAAACCTTTGACCTAATCTAGTATTGGATCTGGTTTGCCTTCTGGGTTGCGGAGATCAGATGGCAGTCGTCCTGTGTAAAAACCAGTACCCTCGTTCAATCCTTTAGATTAGGTAGCCGCCCACGTGATATACGAGATAAGGCTAGGGAAATGAGATGAGAAAGCTGGAAAACCCCAAGATTGAAATCCCTAAGCTCCGTACTTCAAGCACTTCTAAACTTAGTTTGTTGTTGGTTGTGGATAGAAACGACGCCATCTTTGTAACTAAAGCGTGCTTTTCCCACAAAGTACAGCATTATCTCAACTACACTAGGTGTTTATTTTTAGTAAACTTTAGTTTTCGGAACAGAAGAGATGAAAGGTCTCCTTGAATCACTTGACATGAATTTCTTAAGGTTCTGCTTATAGTAATTAACAATACAAATATTCTTTATTGCACATTAACAACACATTGTACAGGAACAAACATTACAAAACAAACAGAGTACAATTAGGCGGCCTTATTGCTAGGGTAGCAATTTCTGCCAGGCAACCTTCGGATAAATTAGTAGTTTTCTAATATTATGCGGGATAGTGCAGTTACTATTGTTATAAATTTAAATTGAATACATAGACAATGTACTTACTAGTTACATAAATACGAATAGGCACAATATACTGATTCATAAGTACCATTATAATATAATAAACTAATATAATCTGCTATAAGAGAGAGAAAAATGCAATATTTCATTCAGATGGGGAAATTAGATTGTGAAAAACAAAATAACAAACTAGATAATATAATTAAAACACAGTAGGTAATTACTTAGAGAGCCCGATGGTCTAGTGGATAGGGCCGCTGCCTCCTGAGCGGGAGGTCGTGGTTCGAATCCCACCACGTACCAATGTGTTTTTCGGTTTTCGAATTTCATATGTACGTTTATTCGGTGCTTTTTCCGTGCTTCGGAAGGCACGTTAAGCTATTGGTCCCGGTTAATATCGTTTAATACCGTAGATATTAGTCGTTAAGCCACATCAGAGGCCAGTGCTAAGCATTGGCGGCTTGAAAACTCTGACCTAATCTAGGATTGGGTCTGGTTTCCCTTCTGGGTTGCGGAGGTCAGATGGCAGTCGCTCTGTGTAAACACCAGTACCCTCGTTCAATCACCTAGATTAGGAAGCCAACCCCGTGAGATACGGGATAAGGCTAGGAAGATGACAGTAGGTAATTACTTACGTCAATCAGGTGCTATGTAGGAGAATGTAGAAAATGTGTTTTACCAGGCTCTTTAAAAACTGCAATAGAGGGTTAACCCTGTTAATGAAGGAATGATGGAGATAAGCCTCGTTTTTGTGCAAATTTCTCGGTATAGGTACACTGAACATAATGTCAACTTCAGAACTACCGCCTACTGTTCTTTGTATTCTCTGCTATGGCTTCTGTTTTTTTTTGGGTTCTGTTTTGAGTTAAAGTAATGCTCAGTCAAACAAAAAAAGTTCCATCAAAATCGGTTAAAAACGACCGATATTCAATTTCCTACCTACCTCCTAAGTCATGAGGCATGATTATTTTTATCGTAACTTTGATTTTAAATAATGCTCAGTCGAATAAAAAAGTTCCATATAAATCGGTTAAGAAACAGCCAAATTTCAATTTCCTGCTAACACACATGCATGAAAAAAGAATAAAAAAAATAATAATAAAAGTCCCATCGAAATCGGTTCAGTAGTTTTGGCGTGATGTGGTAACATACAGACAGACAAAAAATTTAAAACAAATCGTTTTGATCTTTATATCGTTATTAATGCCTGATGTAATTATTTTTTTGTAAAAATATTCAATGTACAGACATGAACCGTCTAGAGATTTATTATATGTACAGATATACTATAACGGCCCATAGAATCCCTTTTGCTGACTTCTACAGTATGCGCGGTTGGAAGGGCAGCTGGAACATTCTATGTTTTTCTATCTCTACATGACAAAATCAACATGGAAGAAATCTTCATAGTCTTGCCTGACGATTTTATGGTTCTCCTCTTAACACGAACTTTAAAGTGAAATTAAACAGGTAAGTTCAAGGGTACAGACTGCACCATCTGCTTAGCTGAACGACTGAACTGCCTCTCAAGATACAGAGCTCCTAGTTTGAGAGACAGGGTTAATCTTAGCCGTAGTACTGGCCACCCCAATGTTAACCTAAAAAAAAAACATAAGCGGCATCTTATCTTATGTAATCCACACTCAAGTTTCCTTACAAATCCTGGATCTAAAGCGCTTGTGAGGATTATACCTCTCGATACCATTCACAGAAATGACGATTCCTGACCTTATAAGTAGGTAGTATACTTAGGAAGTAAGTCTAATAATATCATTCATAGTTTCACCGGGTATTAGGCGTTTTTCGACTAGACGGCACGGCGACGGCAACGGCGATGGCACGGCACTGTCGACGGTACCCTCAAACGACCTAGTCTTCTTCTTCTTCTGTCGAGTGGGTATCGAGTCTATCGACCCGATGAACCCTGGTGTCAGAGTTTTTAAACCGCCTAGTAGCACAACTATCAGGCCTCTGACATGGTTTGAGTAACGACCACTATCAAAGACAGCGACCGGGACCGACGGCTTAACATGCCCTCCGAAGCACGAAATCTTTTTCTTTTTCGGACAATCAGGTGAACGAACGACCTAGTACTACTGTTAGAATCATAGTTACCTACCTTTTACTTAGATCAGTCACATTCACATCACTAAACTAATGGTGGTATGGTTCTAGTCCCACCGTACCACCAGGAGTAGCGTGAGTGGTATTGTGGGTCCGCAGGGGACGGAAGAGATAATCATAACATAACATAAAAATACTTTATTATTGCACGTAAGAATACAAATCATACAACACAACAGGTAACAACAAAACACAAGTGCAACATATGCGGCCTTATTGCTAAGGTAGCAATTTCTTCCATGCAACCTTTGGGTGAAAGAAAAATACGTAGCGGTAAGCGGAATACCGCAAACCTAGTCAAATATGTATGCTAAATACATTGCATTAGATATAATATATAAGCTAAGTACAAGCTACTACATAGATATGGTAAAATAAACTAATATATAATAAACTAATGGAAGATAGGATAATGCAAACTACAATCAGAACTAGACGAAGGAAATGACAGCAACAGTATCTACAGCACAGGATAAAAGTGAAGGAAAACTAATGATCAGATAGTAATTTGTTTTCATCATCATCAGCCTGTATCAGTCCACTGCTGGACATAGGCCTCTCCCATGGCACGCCACTCAGCTCGGTCTTCAGCCATTCTCATCCAATTTCTGCCCGCTTTCTTGCGCAGATCATCGCTCCACCTGGTTTCAGGACGTCCTACACTACGGTTGCCTTCCGGTATCCACTCTAGAACTCGTCTGCTCCAACGGCCGTCAGTTCTACGACAGATGTGACGAGCCCACTGCCACTTCAGCCTACTAATTCTCTGAGCTATGTCGGTCACTCTGGTTTTATGTCGGATAACTTCGTTTCGTATCCGATCTCTCAGAGAAACACCAAGCATAGCTCTCTCCATAGCTCGCTGTGTGACTTTAAATTTGTGGACCAGTCCCACCGTAAGTGGCCACGTCTCAGCTCCGTAAGTCATTACGCACTGATTGAAAACTTTTGTTTTCAGGCTTTGACGTATAGGTGACGAGAAGACTTGACGAAGTTTTCCAAACGCTGCCCAGCCCAGCTGTATACGCCTCTGAATCTCCTTATCGAAGTTTTTTGTTTTTCTCCTTACCCTAGTTGGAACTTCTGTCCTAGGTACACATATTCGGAAACAGCTTCGAGGGAGACTCCGCCCACGGCGACCGGCCCCGGATCAACGTGCTCGTTGTTTTAAGTAATGTTTTTCAATTCTGCTCTTAAAGGTCTCAGGAATCTGTGAAAACCAATGAACTGCATGTGTTTGAATCTGTACGAAGCAAGGTGTGTGTGCACGTTCAGATTGGAACTAGGTGGACGTTATCGCGACGTTTCCGTGTCGTTGCCGTGCCGTCTAGTGGAAAAACGCCCTGGGTTGTAAACAGTAAGACATAAATGTGAGACCGTTGAGTACACAGATCAAAGATCGCATTAGATAGTATGCATATCTAAATCGGGCGTGTAAATTTTGTAATTAGACTTTACGTTCAGTGACATTCGATTTTACTTACAGAATTTATCAAAATCTTCTTCTTAGGGAATGGATTCTCGAGCCGAACAACGACCCGAAGAACCCCGGTGTCAGAGTTATCAAACCGCCTAGTAGCACAGCTATTAGGCCTCGGACATGGTTTATCAAAATGAATAAATGATTTTCGATCAGACAATAAGTATGAAAAAGCCATTTATTTTTCGTTTCCTGAGAAATTCCTGGTAAACGTTGATCAGTTTAATTGACTGAGCAACCACTATCAGTTTCTGTTACGCTGTCCCTTACACCCGGTACCTTCTTCCATGCTGGACTGGGAGAGATAGAAAAACATAGAATGTTCCAGCTGCCCTTCCTCCCGGGCATGCTGTAGAAGTCAGCGAAAGGGACTCGAGGGTTACAGTGTATTGTAATTTAGGCGATGGGCTGACAACCTGTCACTAAAGCAGTACATATTACAATCTACAATTGCCCTCAATTTTTGTCAGACGTGGCGAAAGCGCCTTTTACGAGGCGTTAAACGCTCTGCCTACCCCGTAAGGGATAAAGGCGTGATTTATGTATGTATGTATGTATGTTACACCCGGTATATCACAAGGTAAAACACAAACCTTTAGCATATTAAAACCCTTCTTGATACCTTTTTCGTACCAGATGAGGGTAGACTCGTGTTTTGCTTGTAGTGGCAGGTTTAATTCAGACACTTCTAACGTACTATACGTATAGTATGTGTATTAGATTTGGGCCGTATTTATAAAGTTATCTTAAGACTGAGAGCAATATTAAGTATGTATTTGACAGGTAATTTTGTACCGAAATGACATTTCTGATTCGAACTTAAACTAGCTGTCATTCTCAAGTGCTGATTATAAATACGGGGCTAAGTATCTTAATTTTATAGTTATTCTATTCATTTTGTATTATTTGTGCACACCTAATCTGCATCTCTTGCAATAATATCACTTCCCTAGGTCAGCTGGAAGAAATTTCTTTGTAGAATAAGCTGCGCCTGTTGTATCCGCATTCTTAATATATTGTTATTTTTATGTAACTTGTGTACAATAAATAAATAAATAAACGTACAATACATCGTAGCCTTGGCTCATACATTACAATTGCGCCTTTATTTCTAATGGGGTAACCAGAGCGTCAACGATCCAAAGGTCGTTCCGCTACGTCTGAAAACCTTTGAGAATAGCTTCAGATATATATTTTATACATACATACATACATAAAATCACGCCTTTATCCCTAATGGGGTAGGCAGAGCGCAAACGACCTAAACTAAGGTCATTCCGCCACGTCTGACAAAGTTTTGAGGGTTATTCAAGATTATTAGTTATATATTTTATTGTATATTGTTATAGTGACAGGTTGTCAGCCCATCGCCCAAACTACAATATTAGATTTTACAGCATGCACGGGAGGAAAAGAAGCTGGCACATTCTATGTTTTCTTTCACTTCCAGTCCATCATGTAAGCAAGCCTTGAGTTTTACTGATTGTGATTGCATTGAAGGAAAATCAGCCGCTAATTTTTCCATACATAAAATGTATGGTGCCATTTCTGTCAATAAATCACAGGGTAAAACCCAAATCTATAACATACATACATCACGCCTTTATCCCTAATGGGGTAGGCAGAGCGTAAACTACCTAAACAGAGTTCGTTCCGCAACGTATGAAAAAATTTTGAAAACAGTATGTCAGATCTTGATATATTACAGAGTTTCATGTAATCAACCTGCGAGCAGGCATGCAAATTTGGCTCGTAGTACAATTTAGTCAATTTATTTATTAATTAATAAATAATAATTTAAAAAAAAAATTAAATATACATCATATTAGTTGAGTCAATATAAAATTAAATGTCAAATACAAGATGCCATTGAAGATAATATACAATAAACATAAAGTCATAACCTTCCTTAAGACTTCCATGCTGGTCTGGGAGCGAGAGAAAAACATAGAATGTGCCAGCTGCATTTCCTCCCGGGCATGCTATAAGATCCAGCTAAGGGATCCGAGGGTTTCAGTATATTGTAATTTAGGCGATGGGCTGACAACCTGTCACTACAGCAATATACCTAGAATTCTATCTTAAAGAACCCTCAAAACTTTGTCAGACGTGGCGGGACGACCTTTGTTTAGGTCGTTTACGCTCTGCCTACCCCATTAGGGATAAAGGCGTGATTATATGTATGTATGTATGTAAGTAAATTCTTTATTTTAGTGTAAAGATACATATTAAAAGTTACAAACTTAGCCTATTTAATAATACCTACACTAAAAATGGTAGCCACTCAGCATATGCTGTAGCACTGGGTACTACAGCGCTGGTCTTCCGTGGTACCGAATAAATTGTGCGTTGTAGCACCAGTCGAGACAATCTACTTATAAAATTTATAAAAACTTGAAAATAATATTAACAGTAACAGTTTACTTCTTAACAATAACAACAGAGATAATGAGGGTGTGAACATTATAAAGGGTTAAATTGAGCATGAGGAGCACGCTTAGAGATTTTCGCATTCACACATTTTAATATAGACAAAGATTTTATTAAAAAAACCACTAAAATTATTCTTTTTACTTAAAATGTTTCTAGTACTGCGCAGGCGTTACAATTGCAACCGACCAAGAACAGAAATCGGACCGGCTAAAACTTAAACTAAAAACCAAAACCGAAACAAAAACCAAACCGATCGCAAAATAAAAGAAAATTTATTAAAAAATATGTTAAAGTCTGTATGAAAGTATGGTAATTTTAACACTGGTCATTTTAGCACCTTGGTCATTTTAACACTTCGGTCATTTTGACACTGGTCATTTCGCTCCAGAAGGCTTTTCCGTACCAGATGAGGGTAGTTTCAGGTCAATCGTACCAAACGAACGTCCACCTCGATCAGACAATTGTCTGATCATATAAATTTATATGGAAAATCCTTTTTTCTTTTTTTATTTCCTGAAAGAATTTCCTGATAAAATTTATTTAGTTTCGTTAACTTAGCAACCCCTATTAGTAACCTAACTACCACATAGGCCCTATCGCCACCTTAATGATGTGGTACGTCTACATTTTCTGATTCCTCCTTTGCCTAAGAACATACATACATCTACATACATCTCCCTAGCCTTATCCCGTATCTCACGGGGTCGGCTTCCTAATCTAGGGGATTGAACGAGGGTACTGGTTTTTACACAGAGCGACTGCCATCTGACCTCCGCAACCCAGAAGGGAAACCAGACCCAATCCTAGATTAGGTCAGAGTTTTCAAGCCGCCAATGCTTAGCACTGGCCTCTGATATGGCTTAACGACTAATATCTACGGTATTAAACGATATTAACCGGGACCAACGGCTTAACGGGCCTTCCGAAGCACGGAAAAAGCACCGAATAAACTTACATATGAAATTCGAAAACCGAAAAACACATTGGTACGTGGTGACTGGTGGGGTTCGAACCACGACCTCCCGCTCAGGAGGCAGCGGCCCTATCTACTACACCATCGGGCTCTCCTCCTTTGCCTAAGAACATTTTCTGTTAAATTTATTCATGTTCTTATAGCATAAAAACTAATTATTAACGATAAATAAAGGAATTAAAATGCTTCCATGCTAGCCTGGGAGCGAGACAAAAACATATAATATGCCAGCTGCATTTCCTCCCGGGCATGCTGTAACCCAGCTAAGGTATCCGAGGATTTCAGTATATTTTAATTTAGGCGATGGGCTGACAACCTGTTACTACAGCAATATACCTAGAATTCTGTCCTAAATAACCCTCAAAACTTTGTCAGTCGTGGCGGAACGACCTTAGTTTAGGTCGTTTACGCTGTGCCTACCCAAATAGGCGTGATTATTTAATTTAATTTATTTAATTTATTTATTTAATTATATGTATGTATGTATTAGTTTACACTCAGTATATCACAGGGCAAAATACAAATCATAGCATATGAAAACCCTTCTCGACACCTTTTCGTTCAGATGAGGGTCGACTCATGTTTTGCTTTTAGTGGCAGGTTTCCATTCCGTCGCTGCCAACGTAACTACAATACATACATACATACATACATAAAATCACGCCTTTATCCCTTACGGGGTAGGCAGAGCGTAAAATGCCTCCTATAAGGCGCTTTCGCCACGTCTGACATAAATTGAGGGCAATTTTAGATTGTACTGTGTATTGCTGTAGTGACCGGTTGTCAGCCCATCGCCTAAATTACAATACAATGTAACCCTCGAGTCCCTTTTGCTGACTTTAACAGCATGCCCGGGAGGAAGGGCAGCTGGAACATTCTATGTTTTTCTATCTCTCCCAGTCCAGCATGGAAGAAAGAATACATCATAGCTTCATTTGACTGCCTCTGTGGTCTAGTGGTCAGAGCCGTGGACTTACGATCCGGAAGTCCTGGCTGATGGCTTTGTGTTGTTGTTTCTAGTTTGGTTAGGACATTGCAGGCTGATCACCTGATTGCCTGAAAAGTAAGATGTCGGATGGGCATGTAAATAGTCGGTCCTGGGCCATCTCTGATTTATCTCTGGTCGTGTCAGTCAATCAGTCCCATCAAAATAAGAGATTGAACGAACAGAAAGTGCACCTGTGTGTAGCGCAAAGTTACATACATATAATCACGCTTTTATCCCTAATGGGGTAGGCAGAGCGAAAACGACCTAAACAAATATTGTTCCGCCATGTCTGACAAAGTTTTGAGGAATATTTAAGATAGATTTGTAGGTAGGTATATTGCTGTAGTGAAAGGTTGTCAGCCCATCGCCTAAATTGCAATATACTGAAACCCTCGGATCTCTTAGCTGGTTTTTACAGCATGCCCGTCAGGAAATGCAGCTGGCACATTCTATGTTTTTCTCTTGCTCCTAATCCAGCATGGAAGAAGCGCAAACACTTAGGCACTAAAAACTAGTCCTGCGCAGTTGGCCGATCTCTGGGAGATTGAATGCCATCACCGAGACTCGGTAGGAGGACTATTACATCCTTGACTTACACTGACTGCATTCAAGGAAAATCACCTAATATTTTTTCCATACATATAAGAAATAGGTTACCTATTTACTACAAAATAGGTTACTGTAATAAATAAGTAGGTAAATACATAAAAGTAAATGAGTACTACAGACGATTATAGTGTCAACTGCCTCCGTGGTCTAGTGGCTAGTGCCATGGACTCCTGATCCGGAGGTCCTGGGTTCGATTCCCAGGGGGGAAACACAAAGTTGATATTTGAGAATTTATCACTTTGTGAATTTTTCCCCAGTTTGGTTAGGACATTGCAGGCTGAATCACCTGATTGTCCAAAAAAGATTTCGTGCTTCGGAGGGCACGTTAAGCCGTCGGTCCCGATCGCTGTCTTTGATAGTGGTCGTTACTCAAACCATGTCAGAGGCCTGATAGTTGTGCTACTAGGCGGTTTAAAAACTCTGACACCAGGGTTCATCGGGTCAATAGACTCGATACCCACTCGACAGAAGAAGAAGAAGTGTCCACTACGTACATAGTAAATCTTTTCAGTATAATATTAAAGAAAGAAAATAAGTAATTCGTTTTTGGCAGGACTCGAACCTGCGTCTCTGGAATGCCGGTACATCACTTTACCAACTGAGCTACAGAAACGGTAGCGGGAGTGACGAATTTATCATAGTCTTTCTTATGCTTGATGTGCTTCCCTACTTGATAGAACCAGAACTAGTCCCAATAGTATCCTGAATGTATTATCAGATAGGTGGGATTCTCCAATCTTAAAAAGATGGATGGATCCACAATACCTAAATTATAAGCATGTTTTTCTTTTTTCTTTTCTTTTCACTAACACTAATATTTAAGTTGTTTTGTAAAACTAACACACTATGGACTCTGTCTGCAATAAACTTTTATTATTATTATTATTAGTGCTAAGTTCTGATCGTGATTTTATAAATGCGAAATCTTATGAAATACAATTAATTATTATTATGGCCGTCATATTTCTTCCATGCTGGCCTGGGAGCGAGAGAAAAACACAGAATGTGCCAGCTGCATTTCCTCCCGGGCATGCTGTAAACAGATAAGGGATCCGAGGGTGTCAAGTATATTGCACATTAAGCTATGGGCTGACAACCTGTCACTTCAGCAATATACCTTAAAATATATCTTAAATAACCCTCAAAACTTTGTCAGACGTGGCGGAACGACCTTTGTTTAGTTTGTTTACGCTCTGCCTACCCCATTAGGGATAAAGGCGTGATTATATGTATGTATGTATGTAGTGACGTTAGCGACATATGTTGTTTAAGAACTACGTATGGCTTGACCAGTCTAAGCCAAAGTCTATGATAAATTCGTCACTCCCGCTACCGTTTCTGTAGCTCAGTTGGTAGAGTGATGGACCGGCATTCCAGAGACGCAGGTTTGAATCCTGCCAGAAACGAAATAATTGTTATCTTTCTCATATACAATACTAGCGACCGGGCTTCACACGGAAATCATCAGTGTTTCTCTTCTATATTATGCATGTATTATACATATAAACCTTCCTCTTGAATTACTTTATCCATTAAAAGCAACCACATCAAAATCCGTTGCGTAGTTTTAAAGATTTATGCATACATAGGGATATAGGGACAGAGAAAGCGACTTTGTTTTATACTGATGAAATAAAAATAGCATTGTGAGTGCTAAAAATCCTCAAAGTATCTTTTTCAGTATTTATGACTCAAAAAGATCCCACTCAGGATCTCTGTAAAAATCTTTAGAAAGTTACATTTTGAATTGAGCTCACAGAGTGTATGATTTTGCTTTTACCTATTTCGTTTCTGCGAAAGCATTTAATTACTTCCTTCCATTAATACTACACTGAAAAGGGTTTGACCAATTGAGTACTATGAATCCATTTATTTGTTGGGACACTTACAAATTGCTTCTATAAATAGAATGTCGCAAAAATTGGTGAAACCGACGACCTCAGGTGCCTAAGTAAATTGCAATTTAATTTGGATTAGTAAAATTGGACCCAACGTTTGATTAATCCTCTACAACTCGGTAGGTAAATTAATGGGATCGATTCTAGATTTGCCGGCTAAAACTAAAAATCAAGTTAAAACTAAAAAACTAAAAATAAAGTTAAAATCTACTAGTCACTTTCAGACTAAAAACATTTAAAAAGGACAGAAGATCTATTCTCTCCAGTTTTTAATTTATAGTCGGTGGTTTTTGCGTTATCTGTAATTTTTATTCCCCATCATATGATATTGAAGAGATCTCTTATAGAGATAGGCTCGCCTGTTGTTTAATTTTTAAGTTGAACTGTATTTTTATTTTTTAAAACAATAAAGAATATTATATATTCATAAAAAATAGAAACGTGCAAAAGCGCGTCAAAATCTAGCGGACAAAGAGACCAGAGAGTATATCCCTTTTTCACTTTAATTATTTTGAAATTAACAGATTTTAATTTTAGTTTTACCCGATGGTATCTAGAATCGGTTCTATGAGATATATATATATATATATATATATATATATATAATATAAAACAAAATTGAGGTTTAAAGTGTTAAGAGATACTTCCTGGTTCAGGTTAGTGACTCTACCGAATATCCTTGTCATTATCAGCTTAATAAGAGAGAGCCCGATGGTCTAGTGGATAGGGCCGCTGCCTCCTGAGCGGGAGGTCGTGGTTCGAATCCCACCATGTACCAATGTGTTTTTCGGTTTTCGAATTTCATATGTACGTTTATTCGGTGCTTTTTCCGTGCTTCGGAAGGCACGTTAAGCCGTTGGTCCCGGTTAATATCGTTTAGTACCGTAGATATTAGTCGTTAAGCCATATCAGAGGCCAGTGCTAAGCTTTGGCGGCTTGAAAACTCTGACCTAATCTAGGATTGGATCTGGTTTCCCTTCTGGGTTGCGGAGGTCAGATGGCAGTCGCTCTGTGTAAAAACCAGTACCCTCGTTCAATCACCTAGATTAGGTAGCCGACCCCGAGAAATACGGGATAAGGCTAGGATGATGATGATGATATCAGCTTAATAAGTAACTACGAAGGGAAACGACCTTTACCTGAATTTACATACATACATACATACCATCACGCCATCATCCCTAATGGGGTAGGCAGAACGACAACAAGTCGTTTCGCCACGTCTGATAAGTTTTAAGGGTTGTTTAAGATAGATATTTATATTGTTGTAGTGACAGTTTGTAATCCCATCGCCTAAATTACAATATGCTGAAACAAATCAACGTTTGAATAATCCTATAAAACACGGTAAATTTATGAGAGTGTATAAACAAAATGTAAAAACCAGCTAAGGGATCTGAAGGTTTCAGTATATTACAATTTAGGCGATGGGCTGACAACCTGTCACTACTGCAATATACGTACAAATCTATCTTAAATAACTCTCAAACCTTAGTCAGACGTGGCGGATCGACCTTTGTTTAGGTCGTTTACGCTCTGCCTACCCTATTAGGAATAAAGGCGTGATTATAAATATGTATGTATGTATGTATAAACAAAATTGCGGTTTAAAAGTGTTTAGAGATACTTCCTGGTTCAAGTTAGTGACTCTACCGAACATCCTTGTCATCATGAATGCCAATCAAAATGAGTGTAGTTGAAATGGTAAAGGTCGTGTGGACTGCTGCGATACAGGCTTCACCTAGTGCGGAGTTCTAAGGAAACTTTGTGTTTGTAAATCCTTATATGGAGTATAAACGTATTTATTTATTTAATCATCAGCTTTATCATCAGCTCAATAAGTACGTACCTACGAAAGGGCACGAGCTTTACCTGAATTTCCTTGTTATAATAATAAAGAAAATCAATAGTACTTGACACTTGTTTCATAGTCCGACGATTCCTAACAAAAGCAACAATATTCCAACTGGCAACAGACATAGCATCAAATCAAAGTTACTCGGCACTTGGATCTATAAATACCGCCCCAGTACCAAATAAAGTAGCAATGACTACATGCAAAGAAAATAAAATTCAGATGAAATAACCTTTTCAGTTTGATACCTACTTCTATTATTGCCTTTTTTATCTGGAAGCAAAGAGTATCTAACCAGATTCAATATAAAAAAATAATTAAGTCAAAAAAAATGTACCAGAGTAGTAAAAAATTATAAAATTTCTCAAGTGTTTCCCTCATAATTTTATACCTTGAACTATTTTTGGAAATCAGTAAAATGTTCAGTCACTTCCTGATTTTAGTTATGTCTCTGTTACCCCTCTGTTCAGGGCCTAGTTATCCTGAATTAAGTGGAGAAAACATCCTAAGATGTCCTCATCTGGATCCTGACCTACCAACTGGAGCTTTCACACACAAATCGCAAGTTTTAGATATAACGGTACCCCACTTACTTTTTATTAACATAAGTTACTGCAATATACGTATCTAAAGTCACGCTATGTCCATTGAGCAAAGGTGCGCAAAGCGACACGAGTTTATAAAAGCCTATTTTATGGGGGATATTGTCGGCACTTTGCTATAGAAATGTGTTTTTAGTCCCTCGCTTAAATTGCAGTACACCGAAGATTATGGCTTTTGAAGTATACTGGGCCCGGGCAGAGAAGCAGCAGCAGTCTATGGATTTTATCACTCCGGAACCATAACACCTCCCTAAACAGGGCACAACTGGTGATGGCACTTCCTCAGGCGCACTTAGCATGAAGTTCTACCTCTAATAAAAAATACATACTTGTCATAATATACATACTAGTCATAAAATACATATTTACCACTGATTTGAGAAGACGCTACCTATTGAGGAGCGCTAGCTTTTACTCTTCTGTGGTATTTACAACTCGGTTTTAGAATAAAGGTAAACAAAGTTTCCATGCTGGCCTGGGAGCGAGAGAAAAAAACAAATGTGCTAGCTACATTTCATCCTGGGCATGCTGTAAAAACCAGGTAAGGTATCCGAGAGTTTCAGTATATTGTAATGTAGGCGATGGGCTGACAGCCTGTCACTACAGCAGTATACTTATAAAACTATCTTAAATAACCCTCAATACTGTGTCGGACGTGGCGGAACCTACCTTTTTTTCTTAAGTCGTTTTCGCTCTGGCTAACCCATTAGGGATAAAGGCGTGATTATATGTGTGTATGTATGTAATAAATGTTTGACAAATTATAGTGTCCCAAGCCACCTTTTAAGCTAATAAAAACTAAAGGCTCGGCTCTTCCCTATCTTATCATACTTAATTAATAGACTAAAAACATCTTATACATCACTTCAAGGTTAATTTACAGGTTAGTATATTATTAAGTGTGCGAGCGTATGTGTGTGTATGTGTTTGAGTGTGTGTGTGTGTGTGTGTGTGTTTGTGTGTGTGTGTGTGTGTGTGTTTGAGTGTTGTGTGTGTGTGTGGGTGAAAAAGAAAGAACATTGAATTGTGCTAGCTACATTTCCTCCCGGGCATGCTGTAAAACAACGTAAGGGATCCGAGGGTTTCAGTATATTTTAATTTAGGGGATGGGCTGACAGCCTGTCACTACAGCAGTATACTTATAAATCTATCTTAAATAACCCTCAAAACTGTGTCAGACGTGTCGGAACGAACTTTTTTCTTAGGTCGTTTTCGCTCTACCTACCCCATTAGGAATAAAGGCGAGATTATATGTAAGTATACAAAGATTCATGTCTTTTTATTTAAAAACGCATTACAAAAATTAATGATACGTGTTGTAAATTAGTTAAATTACTAAAACTATTATTTCATAATGATATTAAATAAAATAAATAAATTCTAAAATAATAATATTATTTTAGAAACAATATCCTCGATTAAAGACATGAAAATTTGTTTACCTTTATTCTAAACCTAATACTTGAATAAACCTACTCTACTAAGCTGGTATTTGTATTGCAGAACGTAATAAACGAGAATAGTCAATTCGGTCTGATAGAAGACCTGTGTTCCTCAACACGCAAGATCTATGGAGGCTGGAGTGGGGATATCACAGAGGTGCCATTTCAGGTTATTCTCATTTTGCAGCATTTATGGACTCAAACTAAACTTAGTATTGTCCCACAAGAACGTTAGCGCAGAAGGAGATTGAGGCTGCGTTGGCTTTATGACTAGTAGGGCTAATATAACATGCGCGCCGCGAGATAATTTTGTCACCGCATTTTCTCGATATAGATTGTACCAGCTGCATTTCCTCCCGGGCATGCTGTAAAAGTCAGCTAAGGGATCCGAGGGTTTCAGTATATTGCAAAGTAGGCGATGGGCTGACAACCTGTCACTACAGCAATATACGTAATAATCTATCTTTAATAACCCTTAAAACTTTGTCAGACGTGCAGAACGACCTTTGTTTAGGTCGTTTACGCTCTGCCTACCCCATAGGGATAAAGGCGTAATTATATGTGTGTATGTATGTATTTTCCCGTGCGCGCGAAACTTCACTACGCCTAAAGCAGGGTGTTTTATTCAGTGTGAAGTACGTAGCACGCGGTGACAAACTAATATCGTGGCGCGCATGTTAGCCCTACGACACAGAATATATAATAGTAATACATACAGAATGGCCATTTACCTCTCCTCCCCAGTCCGATATACGTCATACTCCGCGCCGAATTGTGGGCGACATTGTGGGTACGCTTAGCGGGCACGGTGCGCGCATGTTTCCCAGTGTAACGGAAATAATAAAATTTTGTATTCCAAACATGGTTAGGTACTGTTCCGTGTACGGATGTCTTTCTTCCACAAGATATGACTCCAATAGGTACTTTTTTTAGATTCCCAAGTGATGAGAGACGGTAAGTAACTTAATACAAAATATGCAACCAAACCCATTCTAACTATTAAGTTACAGTGAACTACTTTAAAACGTTGTTTTAATCAATAACCAGATTAATCAAGTGGTGATTATGACCGGTATAACAAAATTTGTCAACCCTTATAACACGCACACAAACGCAGGCCAAGTGCAACATGCCGTCTGTCAATGTATGACCAAAATGACATTGGAGTTAAGAGTGTCCGAGCTGTGCCTACAGGTCAATTTCGACTCAAAATTGTTGCACAAACAGCTCGGATGGTACTCTTTGGAAAGAGACGTTTTGGGCTGATAGATATAATTTGAAACGCAGAAATGCAAATGTTTTCTTGTAGACATATTTTGTATGAGATCTACGTAGACATACCGATCCCCTGGCCAATAACATTTTCAGTTCCCTGTAAAAAGTATCTCGTTCATTGAATTATAACTCTGAATACCGAAAAAATTCTCTGTTATTCTTTAGTTGTAAAAGAAAATACAAGTTGTTCCGACTTTTATGGCAAAAGGGTTGTGTTATTTTCCAACTGTTGTGAAAAGGTTGTTTTTATTCAATTTTAGGGTTCGTTCTATGAAGATAATCTATCATAATTTATCATGATTCTTGCTTAAGTTTAGTAGGCAGGCACGTGTAGATAGAAAAACTGTGGAACGAGGGTTTTGGTACTTTGATTTTGAGTAGGTGCATTTGAATAGGTTATGTTTAAGGATCCCGATTGTGTAGTGGATAGGGCCGCTGTCTCCTGAGGAGGAGGTCATGGTTCGAACCCCACCACGTACCAATGTGGTTTTCGGTTTACGAATTTCAAATGTACGTTTATTCGGCGCTTTTTCCGTGCTTTGGCAGGCATGTTAAGTCGTTGGTACAGGTTGATATCGTTTAATACCGTAGAAATTACTCTTTAAGCCATGCCATAGGCCACTGCTGAGCATTGGCGGATTGAATTAGATCTGGTTTCTCTTCTGGGTTGCGGAGGTTAGCTGGCAGTCGCTCTGTTTAAAAAACAGTACCCTCGTTCAATCCCCTAGATTAGGAAGCCGACCCCGTGAACTACGGGACAAGGCTAGGGAGATGATGACCTACCTCGTGTTTATTCAAGATTATTTGCTTTTAGGTGGTACTTAGAGTGAAATATTCTAAGGTTCTATTCTTCGGAAACTGCGGTGGATCACTCATCACACTTAAATACGTCCTCACAGCTGCACATTGCTTGGTAAATAGCTCGTAAGTTTAATAGTTTTACCTACATACATGCATTATATCACGCATTTATTCCTTACGGGGTAGGCCGATCGTTAAATGCCTCGTAAAACGCTCTTTCGCTACGTCTAGCGCCTGACAAAAATTGAGGGCAATTTTAGATTGTAATGTGTATTGCAGCTTCTTGTGGGTCTGGTCTGAAAACGTGACGATGAAAGTAGGGTCTAACCTCTTCTCTCGTCATTGTTTCTCACTTTTCTAACACACGTTCCCCCTGTCCTACTCATCACACCTGTCCCTGAACAGTCATCATATCTGTCCAGTCTTTCCATCCATTCCTCCCGCCTATGACTCGCTCTAGTTACTTCTGTTCCCTTTCCTCCCGTCCTTCCTGAAACTTATGTCGCTCCAGTGCACGTGTATAAAAGTTTTACAGTTTATTAATACGCATAACATAAAAATACTTTATTGCACGTAAGAATACAAATCATACAACACAACAGATAACAACAAAAAACAAGTACAACATAGGCGGCCCTATTGCTAAGGTAGCAATTTCTTCCAGGCAACCTTTGGGTAAAAGAAAAATGCGTAGCGGTAACCACAACACACATTATGAATTGAATTGTTGCCAATATTTAACAACATAGCGTGATGCACTTCATAGCAGTTTTAATTCTAGCTGCCAGCCCCCCCAAGTAAAGAAGCGTGATGAAATGTATTCTAAGTTAGTCCAGGTACCACAAAATTAAACAAAAAAGGTTCCGTTATTAACCGAAAAAGTCCTATCAAAATCGGTTAAAATACAAACACAATTCAGATCCCTGCCTACTGCCTACCCCCTAAGTACAGTAGCGTGATTATATTTATCCCTAGTTTATGTTTAGGTATAACTCAGTTTAATCAAAAAGTCCCATCAAAATCGGTTAAAATACAAACACAATTCAGTTCCCTGCCTACTGCCTACCCCGTTAGTACGGTAGCGTGACTATTTATATCTTAAGTTTGTGTCTTAGTAGCACTGAGTTGAACTAAAAAAGTCTCCTCGAAATCAATTAAAAACACTAACTAAATTAAGTTCTCTGCTACTGCCTGGGGCGTGATTATTAGTAGTCTGAGCTTTCGTCTATGTAACGTTTAGTAGTTCAATAAATTTGATTCCCTGACTACTACCTACCCACTAAGTACGGTGGCGTGATTATATATAGCCTATGTCCGTCTCTAGGTTACCATCTATCACCATACCAAATCTCATCAAAATCAATTTAGCCATTTTGGCGTGAAAAAGCAACAAACAAACCGACAGACAGACAGAGGTACTTTCGCATTTATAATATTACTAACGACCCGCCCCGGCTTCGCACGGAAATCATCAGTGTTTCTCTGCTGTATTATGTATGTATTATACATATAAACCTTCCTCTTGAATCACTCTATCTATTAAAAGAAACCGCATCAAAATCATACATAGGGATATAGGGACAGAGGAAGCGACTTTGTTTTATACTATGTAGTGAAAGTATTGATGTATGTAATTATGTAGTTTTGAACCTATGTGGCGTTTTAGAGACCCAACGCTTTTAATAATACATCAATGGATTCGTCTCAACCATGCGAGTGACAGACATGATTTTGATTAAAATGAAATATGGCGATAATAGGACGCCATTTTGGGAAAATTAAAACCACTAACTATGACGAGTGGGGTATCATTGAAAAGGTATTTGCAAATCAGTTTTAGGTTTCTGGCCGTTTAGGATCTGAAAGGATTTAAAGTTTTGAAGCTCATTTCCGACGCAGTTGAGTTTATTGAACTTTTTAAATTGTTTTTAATTATGTGTATCTTGTAAATTATGTGTATCTACCATGCTGGACTGGGCGCGAAAGTAAAACATAGAATGTGCCAGTTTCATTTCCTCCCGGGCATGCTGTAAAAACTGACAAAGGGATCCGAGGGATTCCGTATATTGTAATTTAGGCGATGGGCTGACAACCTGTCACTACAGCAATATACCTACAAATCTATTATAAATAACCCTCAAAACTTTGTTAGACGTGGCAGAACGACCTTTGTTTAGGTCGTTTACGTTCTGCCTACACCATTAGGGATAAAAGCGTGATCATATGTATGTATGTTACTTGTAAATTAGTTTCAAATGCTGTCATTCATAACGCCATAGTATGATGATATTGTGATGATTGATGCAACTCGGTTGAAATCGAAACGTTGGGCAAATGTATCGATTTATTCTCTAAATGCCTTCCAAAATTATACAGGGTGTAAGGGACAGCGTCCCGCAAACTGATAGGGGTTGCTTTGTCAACAAAACTGAACTACTACCAGCAAGTTTTTTTTTTTCAGGAAGTTGAAAAAAAATGGTTTTCCGTACAAAATGTTTGATCAATTCGATAATTTTTGTATGGGAAGGTCATTCTTTTTTCATCTCCTGAAAATTTACCTGTGAAAGTTGTTCAGTTTCGTTGACTGAGCAACCCCTACACTACACCCGGTATGTGCCTATACCCGATTTCAAAAATAATGACGTGTACAAATCCAGAAAGTCTAAAATATATAAAATTGTTTTCAGGTCCGGAGGGAATTGTCCGTTTACGCTCTGCCTACCCCATTAGGGATAAAGGCGTGATTATATGTATGTATGTATGTTGTTTTCAGGTTTCCCCTGACTGACTGGCGTATAGTAGCTGGAACTAACAAAGGATCTGGGACTGAAGGAGATATGCATTTGGAGGTAAAGAATGAACTTTCTTGTTTTCGTTCTTAAAGTCTATTATTTGTCTTCCATGCCAGCCTGGAAGCGAGAGAAAAACATAGAATGTGCCAGCTGCATTTCCTCCCGGGCATTCTCTAAAAATCAGCTAAAGGATCTGAGGGTTTCAGTATATTGCAATTTAGGCGACGGGCTGACAACCTGTTACTTACATCTTAAATAACCCTCAACACATTGTCAGACGTGGTGGAACGACCTTTGTTTAGGTCGTTTACGCTCTGCCTACCCCATTAGGGATAAAGGCGTGATTATATGTATTAACGTATGTAGGGATTAACAAGCGCAGTAGAATAATGTTATACTTACTAGAATATTAGGTTGCCGTCCGCTGTTTTATCTGCTAGATGAGTCTTCCAGTGGGACTTAAGCTTGTATCGATAAACAGCATTGGAGACTGGCAGCTTTGAGTTCTGAAATCCATATTTAATAAATATTGCTCTCAATCTGGAGATCGCTTTATAAATACGAGCCTAAAATTCAATTGCTTATATTTTTTTCAGTCATGGCGATATGTACGTTGTTACTACGCACATAAATACTATATGCGGGAAAAGCTACGCCACGACATTGCAATAGTTGAGGTTATCTTTCTTTTTTATAAATAAATGTTGAGGCCTTTGCCCAGCAGTGGGACAATGTTATTAAAAAAAAGATAAGTTTTTCAATGCTGGACTAGAAGCGAAAGAAAAACATAATGTGCCAGCTGCATTTCCTCCCGGGCATGCTGTTAAACCAGCTAAGGGATCTGAGAGTTTCTGTATATTCCAATTTAGGTGATGGGCTGACAATCTATCTCTACAGCAATATTCCTTCAAATCTATCTTAAATAACTCTCAAAACTTTGTCAGACTTGGCGGAACCACCTTTGATAAGACGTTCACGCTCTGCCTACCCCATTGGGGATAAGGCGTGATTATAATATGTATTAATGTTATGGTGTTATGAGGAGAAGTCGCCTTCATAACCAAATATCTCTGGTGTAAGTTGCCAAATAATAGTCAGTCTTTTTTTTTTTTATATTTTATAGGCAATCATTTGTCCGCCATCTCACGTGATGGTAAGTGATGATGTAGACTATGATGGAGCATGATTGCCTAGAAAATGCCTGTTCACTCTCGCCTTGAAAAGGCCCAGGTTATAACGTTCCAGAAATAGATCCGCAGGCAGGGAGTTCCACACTTTGGCCGTTCGCATTAAAAATGTAGAAGCGTACCGCTTTGTGCGAAAACTTGGAATGTTGACAACATAAGGGTGGAATCCCAACCGGCGTCTCGTACCCCGGAGATGGAATGGGGAGGGGGTATCAGGTCATGAAGCGATGCTGCACATTCTCCGAAATGTATCCTGTAGAATACAGACAAGCAAGCTACTTTGCGACGATGTTCGAGGCTCTGAGTCACACCAAAATAGTTTTTTCTTTGCTATGTTTTATCTCTAAACTTTGACTCTATTAGTAGGAGTATTGGTAGGACCAATGGCGACTGGAGAATAGACGATGGAAAAGACTCACCCTGAACTGGTTTTCCAACAAACCAGCATAATACATACAATCACGCCTTTATCCCTTACGGGGTAGGGTAAAAAAAAAAAAGAAAGAAAGGGATTCGAGGGTTGCAGTGTATTGTAATTTAGGCGATGGGCTGACAACCTGTCACTACAGCAATACACATTACAATCTAAAATTGCCCTCAATTTATGTCAGACGTGGCGAAAGCGCCTTTTAGGAGGCGTTTTACGCTCTGCCTACCCCGTAAGGGACAAAGGCGTGATTTTATGTATGTATGTATGGGGTCGGCAGAGCGTTAATTGACTCGTAAAAGGCGCTTTCGCCACGTCTGACAATAATTGAGGGCAATTTTAGATTGAAAAGTGTACTGCTATAGTGACAGGTTGTCAGCCCATCGCCTAAATTACAATACACTAGCATAATACAGTAAGCTATTTGACGCTGCACTCCCAATACTGCCCTGGGAAGAAAAACATCCGTCTCATAATTATTCATCAAATTGATGTGCACTTTTGTGTCAATAAAAGAGCGTACGACCATAATCGTGCTTTATTTTATTAGGGTTGTTTTACTATATATATATATATATACTTTATACTTTATTGCATAAATACAAAACAAATGTAATTTACAAATATAGTGTGCAAGGGATCTCTTCCAGCCAACCCAATGGTAGTAAGAGAAAGTGAATTTTGAGGGGACAAGAAAATGCAACATTAACAGAGACTAATAAAAAAATATATACTTACATACCTATACATAGAATAAACATACATATATACTAAACAATATATTGATACATACATATACGAATAATCTACATAAATATACTTAAATATATTTACTTCTTGTGTCACACTTTTTTTTCAGGCTGAGCAACCGTTCGAAGTGACAGATAAAGTGCAACCGATTCGGATACACACCACAGACCTTCGTTTCATCATCGAGCCAGAGACGAGGTGTTACATATCTGGCTACGGAGCTTCTGATGTAAGATTTATCACGAGTAATAACATGAATTGTAATAGTGCACTGCTATATATTAAAGGACTTTCCCTGATGAGTAACTTGCCAATACATAGATACCCCGCCGTGTAGATATATTACCGAGCACAATGGAAACAGTACATTACTCCGAGATTGAAGAAAAAAACAATTTAAGGTTTAGTAAATCAATAAACTTCCCATGCAAACGAGACCTTAAATTGCTATTTCGGCTGAGAGAATTATAGTATTTTTCTCTCATTTTGCGATGAAACCAACATCAAACTTGCGAGATTCCATTACATTCATTCCATTTTGTAAAGTTAAATAGTTGTATGCGTATTCAGCCTTAAAATAATCAATAATGTGAATTACTTCCATGCTGGACTGGGAGAGATAGAAAAACATAGAATGTTCCAGCTGCCCATCCTCCCGGGCATGCTGTTGAAGTCAGCAAAAGGGACTCAAGGGTTACAGTGTTTTGTAATTTAGGCGATGGGCTGACAACCTGTCACTATAGCAATACATATTTCAATCTAAAATTGCCCTCAATTTTTGTCAGACGTGGCGAAAGCGCTTTTTACGAGGCGTTAAACGCTCTGCCTACCCCGTAAGGGATAAAGGCGTGATTTATGTATGTATGTATGTATGTATAATGTGAACTAAAAAATACCTAAGCCATATTAATGTGTCCCTAAAGATTTCGTAAAGCTGTCGTTAATTTCTTTGCTGTCGTTTAGATAAATTGCTGGCGTAGTGCGAATATGAGGACCGAAAAGAGTGAATTTAGGTTTTGTGGTATACATTCACAGGGAAGCTGCAGCTCATTTCCTGGATTATATCCTTTAGTCTAATCTATTATTTGTGTGTCGAGTAAGGTTCATACAGACAATGCTATTCGAACCCCGAATCACACTATACTCAGTACTGGGCTTACTAAGACCAAGTGTTGTGACTCTTTCAGATACCAGAGTCTGAAGACAGGCTTCGTGTGGCTTGCGTCCCGGTACTGTCGTTCAGGAAATGCAGCAAGTACTATCCTCCATCACACATCCCGCAGAACACCGTCTGCGCAGGCGATCCTGCTACAGGCACAGGTTCATGTTTTGTAAGTTTAAATTTTCTATAAAAGAAAACCTCCTTTTTTTAAGAATAGGCAAACAATTTGTCTGACATCTCACCTGATGGAAAGTGACGATGATGGAGCACGTTGCCTAGATAATGTCTATTCACTCTTGCCTTGAAAAGGCCCAGGTTATAACATTCCGGAAATATACCCGCCGGCAGTTCCACTCCTTAGCCGCGTGCATACAAAATGTTGAAGCGAAGCGCTTTGTGCGAATATTTGGTATATCCACAACGTAAGGATGGAATCTCAACCGGCGTCTCGTGCCCCGGAGAAGGAATAGGAAGTATCAGGTCATGAAGTGACTTTGCACATTCACCGAAGTTAATATACTTTAGCTCAAGCTATTTTACGACGGTGCTCGAGGCTCTTAGCCTCAACCAGATTTGTATCAGCGATGAGCCTCATAGCGTGTTTTGCAATAGAATCTAAGGCTGTCAGCTGGTATTTGGTATTACCTGTGTGGAAAGTTTTAACTATAGCGACGAATGGCCCGATGGTGTCAGAGTTTTCAAACAAAACCAACAGATTTACGTGCCGTCCGATGTACTTTCCTATCAGTAATCATATGTCTCATCGTCCTAATTAAATCAAAGTAAAATCTCTCCATGCTGGCCTGGGAGCGAGAGAAAAACAAAGAATGTGCCAGCTTCTTCCATGCTGGCCTGGGAGCGATAGAGAAACATAGAATGTGCCAGCTTCTTCCATGCTGGCCTGGGAGCGAGAGAGAAACATAGAATGTGCCAGATGCTTTTCCTCCCGGGTGTGCTGTAAAAATCAGCTAAGGGATCCGAGAGTTTTAGTATAGGTATTGTAATTTAAGCGATGGGCTGACAGCCTATCACTACAGCAATATACCTACAAATCTATCTTAAATAACCCTCAAAACTTTGTCAGACGTGACGGAACGACCTTTGTTTAGTTCCGCCACGTCTGACAAAGTTTTGAAGGTTATTTAATTGATGGATAGATAAAAAGTTTATTGCATAAAAAACATCACACAAAAAACAAAAGTAAACACAAAGAAAGAAGAGATTAAAATACATAAATAAAGACATGACAAAAATATGACAAACTAGTGCCTACATTCTGTTGAATATGTGCTAAAGTGATGTAGAGAGTCAAAGCTCAGTGTATTATCACTACATAGTATAAATCAAAGTCGCTTTCTCTGTCCCTATATCCCTATGTGTGCATACATCTTTAAAACTACGCAACGGATTTAGATTCTGTTTCTTTTAATAGATAGGATGATTCAAGATTAAGGTTTATGTGTATGATACATGCATAATATAGTAGAGAAACACTGATAATTTCCGCGCGAAGCCGGAGCGGGTCGCTAGTAGCTCATAAAGAGCAACACTGATTTTCAGCTAGGTTTGATTTAAGATAGATTTGTAAGTATATACGTATTGCTGTAGTGACAGGTTGTCAGCCCTTCGTCTTAATTGCAATAGGATACAGTAACCCTCGGATCCCTTAGCAGTTTTTTATAGCATGCCCAGGAAGAAATGCAGCTGGCAAATTCTATGATTTTCTCTCGATCCATGGAAGAAATGGGGCAGTACCTACGTTAAAAAGTTCACTTAACCTTATTAGATATGTTCACTGTATTATGTATGGCACCCATATTGAAGGTTGACTTTACTTCCTTATTTTCAGGGTGACTCAGGAGGACCCTTGGTCTGTCAAGGGGCTTTAGTCGGCGTTCTGTCAGGAGGTTACGATTGCGCGAAGCAGCCAGGAGTTTTCATGAGGGTCTTGAGCTATACACAACTCGAAAGTAGTCTGAATTCCTCTTTGGGAGAAAATTCTTCAATTCCTTTTACAAGTAGGAATTTTAAAAGGAATGGCAAAAAGGGATGTGTTAAAAGAGCGAGCTGTTCTCTTTTTCGTATTTGGATCTGTTTAATAATAAACCTGGCTTGTAATTATTATCATCTGACTTTTTAATTACTGCTGCGTTACACAAAACTGTACTTCCATGCTGGACTGGGAGTGAGAGAAAAACATAGAATGTGCCAGCTGCATTTCCTCCCGAGCATGCTGTAAAACTAGCTAAGGGATCAGAGGGTTTCAGTATATTGCAATTTAGGCGATGGGCTGACAATCTGTCACTACACCACTACACGTACAAATCCATCTTAAATAACCCTCAAAACTTTGTCAGACGTGGCGTTACGACCTTTGTTTAGGTCGTTTACGCTCTGCCTACCCCATTAGGGATAAAGGCGTGATTATATGTATGTATGTAAGGTACATAAAAAACGGAATTTATTGAAGCCATTTTACTAGGAACCTACATTTAATTTTTTTTTTTAATTTTGTATACTTTAGTCTACTTTTAGATAGAATACCTACTTACAGAATGTTTCCGTTTAACACTTTAACTACTCATATTTTATTTATTGTGGTCATATATTTAATCCATAGGTAGAATAAATAGGTACAAATAAATATTCCAGTATTTTCATCTTTCTGTTGCTTCAAATGACTCTCAATTTGTAGCAACTAAATATTTTTATTTTTTTTAAAAGTCCTTTTCATTCAATTAACTTTTTACAGCGACAATTAAAACGTTATAGGTCCGTCGAAAAAATCTATTTTTTAAGTGTACTTACACATGAGCAATGAATATACCTACTTGTTTGCTACAATCTTACAGCAACAGTGGCGGCTTTGCAAATTTGTATACATGTTACAGCCATAGTGATTAATTAGCTATTATACATAATGACTGGTCATTATATATAATAACCAAATTGACCAGACAATGTGATAAATTAATCACTTTATCCGGATATTATTCATAATAGCTGGTCGAAGTTAGTTTTAAAATAATTACATTATATAAAATTATTACATTATCCAAGTCTTCAAAGATATTATATATAATAGCTGGTTAAAGTGATTAATTCTGTGTCATTTATCACTTTATCTAAATTGAGCAGACATTATAAATAATGACCAGATATTATATATAATATCTAGATTAATCACTTTGGCTGTAACATACACATCGATTTTGCGTTAGTTGACTCTTACCAGAAAGCATATTAGACTAGACAAAATACATCAAAAAATACTTATACATGCTCTCAGGCCTGTATCCCTAATTGGGTAGGCAGAGCGTCAACGTACCAAATAAAGGTCGTTACGCCACGTCTGAAAAGTTTTGAGGGTTGTTTAACATAGATTTGTGTATTGCTGTAGTGACAAGTTGTCAGCCCATCGCCTAACTTACAATATGCTGAAACTCTGGAATCCCTTAGCTGTTTTTTTACAGAATGCCCGGGAGGAGATGTAGCTGGCACATTATAAGTTTTTCAATCGCTCCCAGACCAACATGGAAGCTCATCTCTCATAAAAAATATATATGTTATGCCACTAAAGAAAGGAGTTTTTACAAGACTGAACGAACACAGCAGTGATAGTATTAAGCCAAGTTCAGCTAAATTAGTATTAGAACTTATTACGGGGGCGAGGTCCTCATAAATTGCAAATTTGAAGACTGCGGGCGTATAATAGAGGTCGGATCCTGACCTGGCTTAGGGTGAAAACATGATTACTCACAGATTAATTTAAACCATTAAATTGTTTTGGAATGAGGAAGCTCATGAGTTGCTTAAAATTTGTTTGTTGTTGTTGACTTTTAGGTATTTGCTGAAATAAAAAGCAATATATATATATTTATAATGGCAGTCGCTCTGTGTAAAAACCAGTACCCTCGTTCAATCCCCTGGATTAGGTAGCCGACCCCGTGAGATATGGGATAAGGCTAGGGAGATGATGATGATATATATAATATATATATATAATCATGACTTTGTCCCTAATGGGGTAGGCAGAGCGTAAACGACCTAAACAAAGGTCGTTCCAACACTTCTGACAAAGTTTTGAGAGTTATTTAAGATAAATTTGTAGGTATATTGCTGTAGTGACAGGTTGTCAGCCTATCGCCTGAATTGCAATATACTAAAACCCTCGGATCCCTTAGCTGGTTTTTACAGCATGCATGGGAGGAAATGCAGCTGTTTTTCTTTCGCTCCCAGTCCAGCATGGAAGTTAAATAAAAAGCAATGCCTAAATCACAGAATATATAATAGCATATCCTAATAGCATGCCTAAATGTAGTACTATTATAATATTCTGTGCTTTGTGTTTCTTCGGAAATAGAGGATAGGCTCTCTTCTGTGCTCTCTTCGGAATAAATAACGCATTGGCACTGAAAGTACTCACTAGTTATAGTTTACTAGCGACCCGTCCCGGCTTCGCACGGAAATTGTCAGTGTTTCTCTAGTATATTATGCATGTTTTATACATATAAACCTTCTTCTTGAATCACTTTATCTATTAAAAGAAACCGCATCAAAATCCGTTGCGTAATTTTAAAGATTTTTTTTTTTTTTTTTTTTTTTTTTAATATATATAGGCGAGCATTTGTCCGCCATCTCACCTGGTGGAAAGTGACGATGCGGACTATGTTGAACCATACTCACCTATGTAGTGCCTATTCACTCTCGCCTTGAAAAGGCCCAGGTTATATTGTTCCGGAAACAGATCCGCCGGCAGGGAGTTCCACTCCTTAGCCGTTCGCATTAAGAATGTGGAAGCGAACCGCTTCGTGCGAATTTGTGGTATATCCACGACATAAGGGTGGAACCCCTGTCCACGCCTCGTGCTCCGGAGATGGAAAGGGGAGGGGGGTATAAGGTCATGAAGTGCTAACGCGCACTCCCCGAAATGTATCCTGTAAAATACCGACATGCACGCCACTCTGCGACGGTGCTCAAGGTTCTGTAGTTTTGCCTCAACCAGTGCTGAGTCTCCAATGAGCTTCTTAGCACGTTTCTCGATTGAGTCTAAGGCAGCCAGCTGGTATTTAGCTGAACCGTCCCAAAGGTGGCAGCAGTACTCCATACACGATCGGACTTGAGCTGTGTACAACTGCAATAGCTGTCCCGGTGTGAAGTATCGCCTCACCTTCGAGAGGATACCAAGTTTTTTGGCAGCTGTTGTGGCCAGAGACTCAATGTAACGTCCAAAGTTCAAGTCGGACGTAAGGCTCATACCAAGAAGCTCAAGATGGTCAGAAATCGGTACGGATACATCCCGGAAAGTTGGAGCCAGGTTAAAAGGACTCCGTTTTGTCGAGAATAGACACGCCTGGGTTTTGGATGCGTTGAACTTGACGAGATTGGCATCGCCCCACTCGGATATCACCCTTAGCGATGAGTTCAGACGATCCACCATGGACTCCCGACAAGACTGGATTGTTTCACAGTTGGCCCTTGCACTGGACAGATATCTGTCAACAACCGTGCTGTCATCAGCGTACCCAAAGGTATCGGGTGTAAACATGTCGTTGATATGCAGCAGGAATAAGGTTGCAGACAGGACAGAACCCTGAGGAACTCCGGCATCAATAGCCTGTTGTCCGGAGGAGCAGCCTTCTAAGACCACTTGTATGGATCGTTCGCTCAAGAAGTCCGAAATCCAGTTGCAAAGGCCAACAGGTAACCCGTAGGCGGGAAGCTTGCCAGTAAGGCTAGCGTGCCAGACCCTGTCAAAGGCCTTGGAGATATCCAGAGACACGGCAAGTGCTTCACCATGTCTCTCGATAGCCTCGCTCCATAAGTGAGTGGCATGCACGAGGAGGTCCCCCGTCGATCGCCCTCGGCGGAAGCCGTATTGGTGATCGTTAAGGAGATCATTATCCTCAAGGTATGCCAGGAGCCGATTATTCAGTACACGCTCCATAATCTTGCAGAGTATAGAGGTTACCGATATGGGTCTATAGTTGACAGGGTCTGCTCGACTACCTTTTTTGGGTACAGGTTGCACATTTGCAAGCTTCCACGATTTGGGAACAACACCAGTCTCAAGTGAGAGGCGGTACAGGCGTGTCAACACCGGAGACAACTCAGGCGCACAGTTACGCAGGACGATTGCAGGGATACCGTCAGGGCCACTTGCTTTATTCACGTCTAGATTTCGCATGGTTTTAAGGACCTCTTTTTGCCGGATGCGTACGGCTGCCATAGAGCAGTCGACACGAGGTAACGGGGGTGGTATTTTACCTGCGGCATCAAGACGCGAACTTTCCGCAAAATAGGAGGCAAAAAGATTGGCTTTCTCCTCCGCAGTATGAGCAAGCGACCCATCAGGTCTCTGCAGAGGCGGTAAAGATGGCTGGCAGAAATTTGTTTCCACTGCTTTCGCAAGCGACCAGAATGCTTTACTGCCAGCCGGATAGGAAGCAAGCTTAGCGCCTACTCGGCCTATGTGGGCGAATCGAGCCCTGCGTAATTCCTTTTTGCTTAACTTGGTGGCTTTGTTATAGTTTTTCTTCAGATCGCGAGTATTCGGAGCTTTGCGTGCACGAGCATCAGCCCAAGCAAGGAATGCCGACTGTTTCTGCGATTCCGCGCAGTTACAGTCAGCATTAAACCACGGGCGAGCTTTGCTACCGGTAGGAACATCAGAGAACGGTATGAAATACTCCATACCCTGACGTATGACTTCTGTAATAGCATCCGCGCAGCTCGACGATTCGGCTGAAGAAAAACAGTCCTGCCAAGGATACGAAGCAAAGAAGTGGCGCATCTCATCCCATTCTGCTGACCTGTATCGCCACACCCGTCTTTTACCACAAGGGCCCTGATCGGGTGGTGAATACACTGATACAGATTTCACCAGACAGTGATCTGAGGTGCCCAATGGGGCAGAAACAGACACAGAGTATCGGTCTGGATCGGTAGTCAGCAGAAGGTCTAAGCAGTTGGCTGTATGAGACTCAATATCCGGGACCCTTGTTGCACAGCTGACAAGCTGGGAGAGATTTAGCGACAATGCAAATTTGCGCGCCTCTCGCCCAGCATGATCGGTCACTAGGTATGGGAACAACCACTCTTTATGATGAGCGTTGAAATCCCCCAGGATGACTAGCTGCGCTGCCGGGTATCTCTGGAGAGCTTCATCAGCACCTTCACTGAGGTGTTCAAACAGTTTGGTTGTCTCCGTGTCTCCACTATGCGAGCGATAGACGCAAGCATACACAATTTGAGCTACACCAGTATCGACCAGTACCCACAATACGGAAAAACTTGGTGCCTCAAGGTTCTTGAGACGCTTGATGCAAATGTCATCGCGAGCGTACACACAGACTCCGGCACGAGGTAGAAACCTGTGTTCTAGTGTGTAGCCGGGATAGCTGAGGTACGCCGCGTCAGCCGGACAATTGATCTGCGTCTCAGTGAGGAACAGCAGATGCGGTTTTTCAGTCTCAAGATGGTGATGGACGGGGTTGAGATTTGAGTGCAAGCCTCGAATATTTGAGAGGTGCACTTTAAGTGGGAGGACGTGCAACCGCTGTTTAACCATTTTCCGTTTTTTGAGTGTTTTCATAATTGGTGATGTGGGGAAAAAGTGAATAGGCAGGAGGAAGGCAGTTGTACGAGGTACCGCGTTGCAATAAGCTTAGAAAATGAGCTGATTGCAGCCACACGCAAAGATAGCTGGCTTGGAGACCGCGGGGACGCCCGAACCCCCCCGGGGATTGCCACCTGGTCCTCCCATCCGGTCGCCAACCGGCAAGGTGGAGCATCCCGGGATTTTTCGTGAGGTGGCAGGGCAGCCTTTCGCGGGTGGCTTTCCCGCTACTTGGGCCCTCAACTTCCTACGGTCGGCCAGCGGTGCACCGTGCTTCGGATCCCGCTAGCCTCCAGAACCAGCCACTCGTTGTCGCAACAATCAGCCACTCCGACCTGCTACATGCCGCGGTACTACTGTACAGACCCAACCTCCATACTGGCTTCTCCTTACTACATGTCAGAACACGGCGGTACCGCTTGGCGACATTATTTAGTTAGGAGGGTGGTAACCAGCCGCGGCCGAAGCCTACCACCGGAGAGAGTGCTGTCCATTTTGCACTACCCAGGGGCCACGTGTAGGGAAACTCGAGTAAGAGGCCCAGAAAAGGGCCTCGCCTACGGACGCGGACAGCTTTGACCCCCAATTTATGCATACATAGGGAAATAGGGACCGAAAAAGCGACTTTGTTTTATACTTTGTAGTGATTATATAATGGAGGGTATTATCGTGTTGCTTTAGTGATTTTCCCAGCCTGAACTGCTTTTTTGATATATTTATAATACACGAAATATATTTCAGTATTTTATCATACAATGCGAGGACATAATTTAAATTATGCCTGTCCATCGGCATAGAATATAGTTTATAGCTGGCATACCATCAACATCTCTTCCATGCTGGCCTGGAAGCGAGAGAAAAACATAGAATGTGCCAGCTACATGTCCTTCCGGGAATGCTGTAAGAACCAGCTAAAGGATCGGAGGATTTCAGTATATATTTTAAATTAGGCGATGGCCTAGCAACCTTTCGCTACAGGGCTACAGCAATATACCTACAAATCTATCTTGAATAACCCTCAAAACTTTGTCAGACGTGGCGGAACGATCTTTGTTTAGCTCGTTTACGTCCTGCCGACCCCATTAGGGATAAAGGAGTGACTATAAGTATGTATGTATACTATCAACATCACCGGGTACTTTTCAAATTCCACCGTTAAATCCGGACAAGCAAGACCCTTCATTCAGCTTTCATACAATCTGTCCAAAGTTTACAATAACCACAGCGAGTTGCGGTCATATTCCTTTCAAGTTGTCAAGAATTTGCGAACAAAAATAGTCTCAACTCTCAACTTAGAACTCAACCCTTTCTATAAGCTTTTTCTTGCACTTACTTAAATTACTTTTGGCAAAGGAACTGAGCAGGGGTGAATTCGAAGTGAACGTACCTTTGATTGACTGTAGGCGTAAAAACGTTGAATCAAAGGAGCTTTCTAGTCTAGTAAAAGCGTGATTAAACAGTTACTTTCATAACAGTGAGTTAAAAGCACTAGTGACTAGTCTATTGGCAGGTGCAATCGTTTGGATATACATACACTCACGTCTTTATCCCTAATGCGGTAGGCAGATCGTAAACGACCTAAACAAAGGTCGTTCCGCCATATCTGACAAAGTTTTGTGGGTTATTTAAAATAGATTTGTAGGTATATTGCTGTAGTGACAGGTTGTCAGGCCATTACCTAAATTACAATATACTGAAACCCTCTGATCCCTTAGCTACTTTTTACAGCATGCTCGGGAGGAAATGCAGCTGGCAAATTCTATGTTTTTCTCTCACTCCCAGTCCTGTGCAATCGTTCTGATATCTACAAAAAGAGGTCTAGTCTAATAGGTCAGATCAGATCACCCTTTTCATAAAACCAAATGTAATTTTGTCAAAATTTCGTTTTGCATTGTTTGATTGCCAGCCCATCCGTTGAGTAGTTGGTGAAACAACACAGCCTCGTTTCCTTCTAGACTTAAATGAACTTAACTTAAATTAGTTAATAATACTTAAATTATTTTTAGTTATGTTGCACTTACATTAATTATAATCATGCCTTTATCCCTAATGGGGCAGACAGAACGTGAACGACCTAAACAAAGATCGTTCAGCCACGTCTGACAAAGTTTGAGGGTTAGTTACAGTAGTTTTTTAAGATAGATTTGTACGTATATTGCTGTAGTGACAGGTTGTCAGCCCATCGCCTAAATTGCAATATACAGAAACCCTCGAATCCCTTAGCTGGTTTTTACAGCATGCTCGGGAGGAAATGCAACACATTATATGTTTTATTTCGCTCCCAGCCCAACATTGAAGAATATTAATATCTGTATTTGGTCAGTCACTGTTATAAAATAAAAGGTCTTAAACCTTTACATCTATCTCCAAAGATGTTCTGTTTCGTCACCACGTCATCAGGCCATTGCTCTTAGCCGAAGGTCAGAATTTCACAATAAAACTGCAATCTAAAATTCTAAAGAAACCTGTTTGAAAGTAAGTTTTTTTATTAACTAAGCGAACTAAAGAAAGAGTTGAAAACTTGCGAACTTATTGAATTGTTTTGAACACTAAAAAGAACTAAAAGTGCTTGCTTACAAAAAATCTTGTGTATTATTTAGATTCTTGGGAAAGTTTTAATAAACTGCCCATTGAATGCTTTATTTACATTCATATAATCACGCCGTTATCCCTAATGGGGTAGGCTGGGCGTAAACTACCTACACAAAGGTCGTTCCACCACGTCTGACAATGACAATGAAAGTTTGAGGGTTATTTAAGATAGATTTGTTGATATATTGCTGTAGTGACAGATACAGAAACCCTCAGATCCTTTAGCTAATTTATATAGCATGCCCGGAAGGAAATGAAGCTGGCACATTCTATGTTTTTCTCCCGCTCCCAGTCCAGCATGGAAGCATTTTCGTTCCTTTATTTATCGTTAATAATTAGTTTTATGCTATAAGAACTTGAATAAATGAACAGAAAATGCTCTAATCAGTTAAAAAAATATATACATATATACATATAATCACGCCTTTATCCCTAATGGAGAGGCAGAGCGTAAACGACCTAAGCAAAGGTCGTTCCGTCACGTCTGACAAAGTTTTGATTGTTATTTAAATAATAATACTATATATATAATACTGAAACCATCGTATCCCTTAGCTGGCACATTCTATGATTTTCTCTCGGCTCTAGGCCAGTATGGAAGAAAGTGAAAAAATCATAACTCACTTAAAACGCAGTGAATCGTAAAACCGGTCCAACAGACTCAAGTAATAGTAATTAAGATAATTTTGAACCTTATAAATTAGCGATTCATAACAGCGGCCACCAAAGGCAATTTCTCTACCTGTTATTCCAACGAACTAAGAATCGCTTATTAGTAAGGTTCTAAATTATCTTTATAACTATTACTTGAGTCTGTAAGACCACAGAGTAACTATAATACTACGTACAAGTAAGACCGGATTTTTGATATTTTTTTAGTGAGGAATGATCTTTTTACTGACGGGGGCGCCACTTAGCTTCTGTAGTCACCGTAAGGTAAGCCATTACATTTATAACAAAGAAAAGAAAGAAAATACATTTATTTCAGCCAACATCATTAACCTGATATAATCTGTTATATTAAATGTTCGTATAAGGGACAAAATGTTAATAATACAGGTTTAACATGTACCTTGATACATACACACGTAATATAATCACGCCTTTATCCCTAGTGGGGTAGGCAGAGCGTAGACGATGTAAACAAAGGTCGTTCTACCACGTCTGACAAAGTTATGAGGGTTATTTAAGATAGATTTGTAGGTATATTGCTGTAGAGACAGGTTGTCAGCCCATCGCCTAAATTACAATACATTGAAACCCTCGTATCTCTTAGCTAGTTTTTACAGCATGCCCGGGAGGAAATGCAGTTGGCACATTCTATGTTTTCTCTCGCTCCCAGTCCAGCATGGAAGAAATGTACCTTAATGATGATAAAAATATGGTGCGTATGTTCCTTACCCATGAACTTATAGCGCAACTTTTTTAATTATCAACCTAAATATGATTACGAAAATGTAAAATCTCTTCCATGGTGGCCTTGAAGCGAGAGAAAAAAATAGAATATGCCAGCTGCATTTCCTCCCGGGCATGCTGTAAAAACCAGCTAAGGAATCCGAGGGTTTCAGTATATTGTAATTTAGGCGATGGGCTGACAACCTTTCACTACAGAAATATACCTACAAATCTATGTTAAATAATACTCAAAACTTTGTCAAACGTGGCAGTACGACCTTTGTTTAGGTCGTTTACGGTCTGCCTACCCCATTAGGGATAAAAGCGTGACTATATGTATGTATGTCTGGATATCGCATGCGAATGTTATTCTTTCGGCGCATTGTGTGTGATTCAAAAATACGGCTCCTGACTTATGGCATTGAGCAAACATTTCGTAGGTCTTGGCAGAGCAAATTTTCATGTTTTAATTTAATTCATCACTACATAGTATAAAACAAAGTCGCTTTCTCTGTCCCTATATCCCTATGTAAGCATAAATCTTTAAATTTTGATGCGGTTTCTTTTAATTGATAGAGTGAATCAAGAGGAAGGTTGAAAAGGATGTATATAATACATGCATAATATAGCAGAGAAACACTGATAATTTCCGTGCGAAGCCGGGGCGGGTCGCTAGTTTTGTAATAAAGCAAAGCTACCTAGACAATAAAACCTTACCAAGGTTCATAAAAATTAAGGGTTTGCCAGAGTTAGTGAAATCGCATGTACAAACGTAGTTTCGCTTTAATTCCTAAACAGTAAACCCAAACTTAACTGACCTTCTTACACATGACCAAACGCATCAGAATATGTATGTTTTTTAGGTTTGGTTTGAAAATATCAACCAAGTACAAAATCAGAAAACAAATTTAATTTTAGTTTATTTTCACACAAAATCGTATGTTCGGTTTTATTTTGATAATGCTTAATATTTTCAAACCAAACCTAATTAAAAGCATAGATATGATGCATTTGGTAACTACGTTTGTATGATCTTCTATGCTGGACTGCGAGCGAAAGAAAAACATAGAATGTGCCAGCTGCATTTCCTCCCGGGCAAGCAATGCAATTACGACGATGGGCTGCCAACCTGTCACTACAGCAATATACCTACAAATCTATCATAAATAACCATCAAAACTTTGTCAGACGTGGCGGAACGACCATTGTTTAGGTTGTCAGCTTATCGCCTAAATTGCAATATACCGAAACCCTCGGATCCCTTAACTGGTTTTTACAGCATGCCCGGGAGGAAATGCAGCTGGGACATTCTACGTTTTTCTCACGCTCCCAGTCCAGCATGGAAGCAATAAGCGTAATTAGGGATATAAGCGCGATTATATGTATGTACGTTTGTATGGGATTAAATAAATAAAATTTAAATAGCCCGTAGCCGAAATTAATCGCAGCTCACAACCAAGCCATAACGAATTTCTACCTAAATATTTTAATGAGCACCTAAAATAGTATATTACTGTAAATTTCAGAAAGCCTACCTCGTAATTATTCGAAGGCCTGAATAATTAGTACAAAGGGTGTACCTATATATTATGAAATAGGTACATAGGTCAATGAAACTGTGAAACCGACCAAACCTTATAGATCAAAGCAAATGTTGCGGTCTCATTTTTTCTTATTGAATGGATTATCGAGTCGATGTACCTACTCGATGAGCCCTGCAGTCAATTCCGTCAAGCTAAATGTCAAAACTCGAATCTGAATCCGGATTGAGTTTCCAAATCGGCATTCTATAAATTCCTTTAAGAGTCGAAGGTACGCTAGCGACACCCCTGCGAGAGTGGCGGCGAGTTGTTCTAAATCAGTTGCGAGATTTTGACGTTTAATGTATGAGATGACATATGAATCGGTATTCTGTTACCATGCGTGCCGCGAAATAATTTTTTCACCACAATTTCTCGTGCACGCAAAACTTCACTATCACTATGCCTAAAGCAATTCTTCCATGCTGGACTGGGAGCGATAGAAAAACATAGAATGTGCCAGCTGCATCTCCTCCCGGGCATGCTGTAAAAACCAGCTTAGGGATTTGGGGGTTGCAGTGTATTGTAATGTAGACGATGGGCTGACAACCTGTCACTACAGCAATGAAGAGATTTATCAGAAATAACCTTCTTAACTTGTCAGACCTGGCGGAACGACCTTTGCTTAGGTCGTTTACGCTCTGACTACCCCATTAGGGATATAGGCGTGATTTATGTATGTATGTATGTAAAGCTAGGCGTTTTTCAATGTGAAGAGAAATGCAGTGACAAAATTATCTCGCGGCGCGCATGTTACCTCTACTGGTTTAAATGTTTAAACTTGTTTTTTATTAGAAATCTGTTTGCTTTTGACTCTTGACACTAGGACAGGGATGGCCATGGCAGAGTCGACGATGGAGCGAGCTCACCCATAAGATGCCTGTTCTGGCACTGAAAATGTCACGCACCAACGGAACACGGCGGCCCCTTGCGGAGGCTACCACCGCTTTGTTGGGATTGTTCAGCCGGGCTTATTCAAAGGTAAATCTGTGTTGCCGTTGCCGAGGCTGGACCACTAGGAGGTAGATCCCATCCCACCCTATTAGTAGATACCTACCTGCAGCTAATTCTTCTTCTTCTTCTGTCGAGTGGGTATCGTGTCTATCGACCCGATGAACCCTGGTGTCAGGTGCAGCTAATAATTCATCATCATCATCACGGTGAATTATTAGGTCTCTGGCATCTGACCCAACCTCTGACATAGTTTGCGTCTGTGTAACGATGATTAATCAATGACAGTGACCCTCCTACCCTCCGATGCACGAATAAAAGTTAATAATGATGTTTTCTTTATTTTATAGCAGCAAAGATTGTTTTCTAATATAATAATATACCTAATTCAGTCAAGACACTGATAATTTGAAGTATATTTCCCAAAAAATATTAAAACGTATCGTATCTGGAGCAGCCCAAACTTCATGTGTTTTGAAAATTATTTTCATTTAATTTTTTAATTTGTGACTGATATGTAATCAGCTTAAAACGATCTTTTATTGGATAGCACACACCCACACACGATAGGTTCCAGTTTAAATATGCCATCCCCAAAACTTTCCCACAGTCCAAAGGGCCCGAACAAGTGTTGACTGAATTAATATTAAAATTAATATTTCTTACCTTGGTCTCTCAGGCTCGTATATATAAAGCGATCTCAAGATTGAGAGCAATATTAAGTATGGATTTGACAAGCCATTTTGTATTGAAATCAGACTGAAATGACATTTCTGATACAAACATAAATTTTTATTCATTTGTGATACCAACTCAAACTCGCTGTCAGTATCAAAAGCTGTTAATCAATACGGGCCTCAGTGTCTTAGTTTAACACTCCTCATATTAATTTTATGTTCCAAAGTTTCAATCAAAAAGCAAAACAATTCATTTCAACATACATCATTCAATAAAAATAATTTTGAATTTGCCGCGTCATAAGTTCCCGCTATTTCAAACCAAGTTGACCAACACAAGAAGAGTACGCCATAGACAAGATATAGTTTTAATTTGGCCTGGACTCTGGACTTTTGCCGCTCTAAAATGTTTATGGTACGAACCGTTCGTTTCATTATACTTTATTACTGTTTAAATCTCAGAATAAAACTTCCTTGTACGTTTAAACCTCCTGTTTAATACTCGTGCTGTCAGAGGAGTAAATAAGATTACGTATCCGAATCGATATATGCTAATACAGTTGATAGGAGCGAAGTGATTACGTTAAACATAAAAATAAAAAAGTTACACTTAAAGATGCCTCAAATTTAATTGGGTGCATTGAATCCCTCTATGGCTCAGTTGGTTGCAGCATCGGCGCGGTTCGCTAAAGAATAAAATAGATGGTTACGTTAAGGTGAACGCTTACTGGGCTGCACCGCACGCGACGGACCCTGTATGTGGCGTAGCGGAGTGGCATGTATGTACGTATGGCTTGAGGGACAATGCCTGGGATTCGCATAAAAACTTTTCGTATTTAGTAGTAGGTAGTCTTAAAACAATTGAAGAATCGATTCAAGAATTAGTAAAAGGAATAATTAAAAATAAAATATATTTAACTTCTGAATCAGTTCACAGTTCAGAAAAGTGAAAGAAATATCGCAGAGAGGAATAGAGGATCTTGAAAATGTATTTGCTTTTATTGCAGACTTTTAGTAAACAGTTTGAAAAGCATGTAAGTAAGTAAGTAACACAGTAAGTAGTTCATACAAAACAACAAACATATTTAGTGACTATAACCTAGTACAAAATATTTAAAGGTAAAGGTTTTTTTCGATTCTCAGTTACGATCCCTCTTGTACATGCCACGCCGTACGCAGAGTTCAATACGGACAGGTTGATGCTGAATATGACGTCATCAGTATTCGATGCGTGGGGCGCGGGCTGAGTGTGCGGGATTTCATACAATTTCACAATAATGAATTCGGATGTGAAGCGTACGGTGCGACCCAGAACAGTGAATTCATCTCAATCTGTAATATGATTAATGGCTCCTTAAATTAAAACTGGAATTCAAATTATTGAAATTAATTAAATTTGGAATTTAAATTATATTAAACTTTATTTGTAGAAACCGCTAAATAATCAATAATAATAAAATAATAATAGTCCTTAAGAATAACACAGGTATACCTACCTACATAACACTAATCTTCTTCTTAGCGAGTGGATTCTCGAGTCGAACAACGACCCGATGAAACCCTGGTGTCTGAGTTTTCAAACCGCTTAGTAGCACAGCTAATAGGCCTCTGACATAGTTTGAGTAACGATCACTATCAAAGACAGCGACCGGGACCGACGGCTAATACTAATTATCAGTCATCTATCTATCTATATATATAAAAATTAATCCCTATTTCCCTTGGTCACGGCATCACGCCTGAACGGCTGGACCGATTTCGCTAATTATTATTTTTTCTGTTCGTTATTATCAGGAGAAGGTTCTTATGAAAGAAAAAATTAAGGATATTGCGCGGCAAATTAGAAAATTTAAAATTACTTAACCACCATATAAAATTATTAAACTTTTTTAATGTAACCTTTAGACATTTGACATAGAATTGACTGAATGCGTGCTGCAATGCAAATATAGTCAAAGAGGAAGAAAAAAAAAATGACGTTTAAAACGGATTCTTCTGTCAATCTTATTTTATTGATAAACAATACATTTAAAATAATTAATTTAAAGGATCTAAGAAACCTGATTTTCTTAGTTCACATGACGGTTACTTTCACTTAATAAAATCAAAAATCTGCTCATTTATGGCGTCTAAGGCGGAACAAAGTTCGCCGGGTCAGCTAGTTATGAATAAAAGAAAAACTTGTCATAAATTCTGTTGCATAATCTGTTTGTTTAAGTCGTTTACACTCTGCTTACCTCATTAGGGATAAAGGCGTGATTATATGTATGTATTAAGAACTTATTAATCTTGTTCAAAGATTATTTCTATATGGCAGGCGGTGGCTATCGTGAAATATTTAATAATACTTAGGCTCGTATTTATAAATCAAACTCAAGATTGAGAGCAATATTAAGTATGGATTTGACAAGCCATATTGTTCTGAAATGACATTTCTGATACAAACTCAAACTAGCTGTCAGTGTCTTTTTTTTTGTTTGGCACGACGTGGTTTGCGCATTGCCACTAACAAAACTTGGTAAAAGGATTCTTCTTCTTCATAAATTTTTGTGCTGGACACGTGTCAATGGATTAATCGCCAATTTTCTCTGTCTTCTGCCAACGATTTCACTTCCTGATACGTCTCAAGTGCTGTTTATTAATAGGGACCTTACAGTGGTACACGCAAGGACAACGATGACACAGTCACAGTCACTGACCGTCACTGTTTTTAACCCAGTTTATACTTTTAGAGCTTCGATTCCAAAAACAGTCCTGTGATAGTGGTCTGAACCGTGGGTCCTATCTAATTCGGAGGTTCGATTCCCAGGAGGGTTCCCAAAGTTGATAGTTGTATTTATCACTTTATGAGATTTTCCTAAGTTTGGTTGGGACAATGCAGGCTGAATCACCTGATTGTCAGTAAAAATAGATTCCGTGGTTCAGAGGCCACGTTAAGCCCTTGATCCCGATTGCTGACATCAGTGTTCATAAGTGGACTCGAAAAACCCACTATGCAAAATGGAGAAAAAGACTGTTTTCCTAAAAATGCGCTCGGGGTTGGCTTGGGGACACAAAACGACAAAAACAGTCCTCCATGGAAGAGAGGACATTTGTCTAATAAAATGAAACGAACATAGATTTGCATAGACAAAACTCACATGCAACTCACCAGTTTATCGTTATTAAAATTAAAGAAAACTCTAGTTAAATATTATATTTATTAGTCGATTTAGGTTTAAGATTAATATTTATGCCCGAACATTTAAATAAATAGTGATATTTATAAAAAATACTCTAAAATAATTGCAATAACATTTTACATAACTTTTTTCAATAGTTACACTGGCTGAAATTAAAACTAAATCAATCCATAGACAATTTCTTGACGTCCGACGCCGTTCTTTCTCTTTGCGTCAGGTTGGCAGCGCTGTTGCTAACGCCATTTTTGTTATACAGTCGAAGCTTCGTAGGGTGATAATTTTTTACTCATATGGAAATCGTACAAGTGCGAAAGAGAGAAACTTATTGGATAACATTACGAATCTTCAACTAACCCGAATATTTTCTTCAAAGCTTATTTACGACGTTTCTCATTGTCTATGCTATAGATACGCATCCCGAGCGATACATACGGTGAAAAGCTTTTTAGTGACAAATGTTTAGTAAAAATGAAGGAAAACGCGGTACTTAAGTGGCAAAAAGTCTACAATCCCACCGGCCCCCAGCCCCGACCCCGCCATGGACATCGCGCTGTCGCCATAAAAGATTTGATGATAGTTTTCGGCGGCGGAAACGAAGGGATTGTTCACGAGCTTCACGTCTTCAACACCACAACAAACCAATGGTTCGTGCCTGTTACGAAGGGAGAAGTGCCGCCGGGATGCGCCGCCTATGGGTTCGTCGTGGACGGAACGCGCCTTTTGGTGTTTGGCGGCATGGTGGAGTACGGCAAGTATTCCAACGACCTCTACGAGTTGCAGGCCTCCCGCTGGGAGTGGAAGCGCCTGAAGCCCCTCCCGCCCAAGCAGGGCCTGCCCCCGTGCCCTCGCCTCGGTCACAGCTTCACACTCCTAAATGGGAAGGTATACCTATTCGGAGGACTTGCCAACGAAAGCGACGACCCTAAGAACAATATACCGAGGTACCTCAATGACCTTTACACTCTTGAATTGTATCCAAATTCATCTATGACTGTGTGGGATATTCCCCTTACTTATGGTCAGTCACCACCACCCAGAGAGTCTCATAGTGGTGTTTCTTATACAGACAAGAATACAGGAAAGTCTTCGCTCATAATCTACGGTGGCATGAGTGGATCTCGCTTGGGTGATCTGTGGGTGCTCGACGTTGATACTATGTCTTGGTCCCGGCCTGAAGTTGGTGGGCCGGCTCCCTTACCACGGTCCCTACACACTGCTACAGTCATAGGTCACCACATGTATGTTTACGGAGGATGGGTGCCACTTGTTCCTGACGAATCCAAACTGGCTACCCACGAGAAAGAATGGAAGTGCACAAACACTCTTGCTTCTCTAAATCTAGAAACTATGACTTGGGACAACATCGCATTAGACAAATTTGAAGAGTGCATTCCTCGGGCTCGGGCTGGCCATAGTGCTGTGGCTATACAAACACGACTGTACATCTGGTCAGGAAGAGATGGATACAGAAAAACCTGGAATAATCAGATTTGTTGCAAAGATTTGTGGTATCTTGAAGTTGGAGTGCCACCACAGGCTGGAAGAGTGGCTCTTGTTCGTGCCGGCACTACTACATTAGAACTCTGCTGGCCGGCCATGAACACAGTATCAACTTATCTCCTACAAGTACAGAAATGTGGCAAAGTGACTCCAGCGCGCTTCCCAGCAGCAGCAGAACCTGTAGCAGCTCCACCACCTGCTTCTCCAGTCGCAGCTCAGCCTGATGCCTCCAAAGCCTTTGGTCTCTCTTCACCGATCTCTAGTGGTCTACCACCTACACCAACAGTTGAGCGAGCTGACCCTCTCACTATGCCCATCCGGCCGACTCCAGCCGCGGCGGCAGCCTCCCCTGTCGTCACGCCAATTGTCTCTACACCACAGAAAATTGGCCCTGGCACTATCAAGGTTGGGGCACAAGGTGCAGTCAAGATCTCCCCAAACCAGCCCACGGTGAAACAAGCAACATATCAAGGCAAGACGGTGGTCAAATCACCGGCTTCCGCTGCTGGATCATCGCAGCAAGTTAAGGTCGCGGCAGTGACCCCACAGGGCATCACTAGGATTGTGAGTGGAGTCAGCACGCCTGGTACAGTAAGAGTATCCACAGCCCAATCAAACGCTCAGATCGTCATAGGATCAGGCACGGCTGGCGGCGGCACTCCTCGCTTCGTCCAGGTAAAGACGGGCGCGAGTGGCATGCCTGTCAAACTTGGCGCCGGTACGCCTGTCAAACTCGCCGGAAACGTTCCTCTAAAGATAGGTGCCGCCAATATCCAAGGCAAGATCACAGCCAACAGCGTTCAGAAAGTCGGCCAAGTGGGCGGCACGCCTCTTAAAATTGGCGCAGGGGGTAATGTCAAGATTGGCACTAGTAACGTACTTGTGAAAACAGCAGGTGGCATGCCTATTCAAGCGGGCGTTGCGAATCTACAGACGAAGGTTGCGGCCGGAGTGCCCGTCAAACTGGGCGCAGGTAATCTGCCAGTCATTGCCAGCAGCGGAGGCGCGATACAGATCGCTAGCAGTGCGCTAGCGGGTCAACCTGGTGTGAAGGCGCCAGTTTACAAGATCGTTACAGCTAAGTCCCAAGAACAAGCCATGGCGACGGGAGTGACGACGACCAGCGTAGCAGCCGGTGCAACTGTACTAAGGCAAGCGGGCGGCAACGCTGGCATCCCTGTCATCATCAAAAAGACGCCAGGTTCCGGCGTGCAATCGAGCAGCACCCCACAATACGTCACACTAGTGAAAACCTCTACTGGCATGACTGTAGCGACGATGCCAAAGATGGCGATGATGCAAAACAGGCCCACGGTAGCGACTTCAGCTCAGGGCATCGCGCCCGGCGCCACCATTGTTAAACTAGTATCAGCCAACACCGTCGGCGGAAACAAGATCATTACGCTACCGTCGAATATGTTGCAGCTTGGGAAGTCAGGAGTAGGTGGGAAACAGACGATCGTGATCACCAAGTCGGCGGGACAATCTCAAGCACAGTCAAGTCAGCAGCAGTGAGCTCTCAGACTGATGTAAGGTTTAGTGTCCTTTCTGGTAGATATCGTAATGTGACGCCCAAAGTGTTGTGCAAAGTGGTGTAAGTGAACCGCGAATTTTGTGCCGGACTATAGTATACCTATTTTAAATCATATGGATATAGTTTATGAGTTTTTGTATGTTATAATGGGTCTGTGTAGAAAGTGTCCTCCTAGAGTTTTTACTAAATATTTTATTTACTCTATTAATTGTAATATTACTGATAGATGTTTGTCTGATTTACACACTGAATTCTGAACTCTCAGATGATCTGTCCTATTATTTATGCTGTCTTTTATTCATGTTGGTCATGATTATGCAACAATGACACAATACTGACTTATGCTAAAGTGCCTGAGATGCAGTTCTTCAAAATGTAATGTTATAAGAACTCAGAGGCATATTTTTATAGCATCTCTGCAGAAAACACTGTAATAAGGATTACAATATGTAAGCCTTACTACATTTTTTTCTGACTAGATTAGTACTTTAATTTTTAATATGTTGCTAGGTAATTTCTTTCGAGCAATACAAATCATAATAAGTATGATGTAATTTTATCTTTGTCAGTTTATAAATTGTATGTGGGTTATACATGGTACATATAAAATATTAAGATAATTTTTTATCACTTTCATCCATGTCTGATGCACTTTTTAATTAATTTTTGTCTTCCTAGCGATGACTTGGTTTTCTATTGAATACAAGTTGCTTTTTCTGGCAGAATGACAGTGTGTATCAAATTGTGCTAAAGTAAAATAGAGAACTCTTCTAAGCTTGTTTGCTTTGCCCTCTTTGGCTCCAACACTTAGATACACCAAGTGTATACAGTTGCTGCCAAAGAGGACATAGCCCGCCTTGTTTACTAATTTAAGTTAAATCACAACATATAATATGCACTATTTAAGTTTATATGACAAAGCATTGTTAATGTTTTTCTATTATGGTGTTTTCTCTCTAAGATTTTGTATTTGCATGGGATCAGCCAGTCAAATACACTATTTTCTCAGATACACATTGAGGCTAATTCAAACCTGGTCCCAAACAAATGTAAAATGCTTAAGCACCAAGTTTTATTAATTATTATGATAATGACACTAAAATGTGCCAGTAAGCAATTCTCAACTTCATAATAATGTTTTAACCTGATGCGAAGGGGCACTTCCATTTATATTATGATGACAATTTTATTGATAATTAATTATCAATAATTTGTTGTGTAAGAAGTAATTTGACATAAAAATGCAGAATAATATTGTAAAAACGTAACCTATGTGCTAATGTTACTTGGAGCCCATTTGGAATAGGTAAAACATTATTAAAAATTGTCTATGTAGTTTTAAAAATGTTACAATATTTCAGAGGGCTTCAATGACATTAGCACATGGGGAATGCCGGAGTAGTGTCAAATTATTTGGAGTTATTTTTATATGTTTAGTTTTTGTACTCCGGTTGAGTGGTATTCTGCATTTCTATTTATAGGCTAAGAGTCCTAGATGTATGTACGTAGTAGTGTAATCATTGTATTGTAAGGTAAGCGAGGTATGGATTGTAAATATCAGTAAGTAGATAAATTTAATGTTATAGTTTGTTCATATTATGTTCATTTGCTTGAATAAACGATTTGGATAAAATTACTGTCTTTTATTTGGCTTCACTCTTTAAAACTCATAACTCGCAAAATATTGAGATTTTCAGAACTTTTCTCTGTCACTTCCTTAGAACCTAAGGATTTTTTAGAAGAAATGAATTGAGCAAATAGGTACACAACAAAAGCGAATTTATCACCTGAGTGACCTTAATTCGATAAGTAGAATATTATGTAATTTGCAATTATTTCACCTGTTTCACATAATAACAAATAATAACACAATATAATAATAAATATACACACTATCCTATGGTGAACAGGTCACAGAGAACCTTATTATTACCTTGACGGACCCAGATGGACCACGGGCAAGGAGGGATGATAAGCATACAAAACACTGTAGGTACACTGTACAACAAACTCTGCATGCACGTGGTGTTGCCCAATATCATTATCTTTTATCAAATTAATAATAATTATTATTGCGAAATTGTGTATTGTTTGTAAACTTAATTCAGCGCCATCTATACGCAACTTAAAGAACTACTAGCGCTATGTGAATGGTTATCGCGCGACTTCTCGTGGGTACTTAGTTCTTTCTAAACATAACAGATGGTGCTACATGTAACATTTTCATAATTTCTTACATAATTATCTTGAATTTAATAATCTTTTGTGTCTAGGGTGTGTATGATATTTTTGAAGTTAAACGTGTTGGGATTCTTTTATGGTAAATCTTTTATGGACACTTTTATCTTAAATGGACACACTTTTTGCAGCAAAAGCCCCAATGTAAGGAGAAGTCCTTACAAGGAAGAATTCAGTGGAAATAAAGCGTGGTTAGCTTATGGCTAGCTAGACCCATTATCACCTAAAACCCTATTACGTGCAGTCATTGTAATTCAGTAAAATACAATAATTTTCAACGCGATGATGTGGTGATTATGATAAGATTAATTCTGTAGGGTTTTCCAGATAGGATACCTTTGGATTTATCAATATTTATCTACAGATCTAATTTGGTTTTTGATCTTCACTTCACTTATCATTATTTATTAAGTACCTATTATAATTGTGCTGTAATAGTACTAGTTACTTCCATGCTGGACTGGTGCCAAGAGAAAAACATAGAATATGCCAGCTGCATTTCTTACCGGGCATGCTGTATAAACCAGCTAAGGGATCCAAGGGTTTCCGTATATTGCAATTTAGGCGAAAGGCTGACAACCTGTCACTACAGCAATACAAATCTATCTTAAATAACCCTGAAAACTTTGTCAGACGTGGCGGAACGACCTATAGGTCGTTTACGCTTTAGGTCGTTTACGCTTTGCCTACCCCATTATTGATAAATGCGTGATTATATGTATGTAAGTTTGTAATAGTATTTTAGGTAAGAGTACTTACTGGTACATTCTATGTTTATATTAGGATTAAAACAAAATATTGTAGGTATTTGTGTAGGTTTCTAATTGGAGTCATGCTTGTAAGAGGGAAGTGTAAATAACAAAACAACAATATAACAAAAATATTTAATAATAAAAATATAGGAAACAATTTGTAGAAAAAATAAATAATTTAACTAAAACTGAGATTTAGGTACGTAGGTATTATTCATGTATTGGTGTACTGAAACTTTCAGCATACCGCGAACCTATAGCCAAAAATAATTGTTCACAAAATATGCGGTATAGTAAGGTACCTAGGTACAAAAACAACAGTTATTTAAAGTGGCTATTTATAAGCATAAAAAATCATATAAAACAAACATACACAAAATTCACTATTAAATAAAAACCTCAATTATGAAACATAAGCTCCTTAAACCTAGTAGTTAGGTATATCAAATATTATTGTACTCACTAAGATCGGCTTTAAGCCGATACCATGTCCAATAGATATGGGGAGACCCTAATACTTGCTTCAAATTTGGTCTTCCTTAGCTTTTCAGAAAGCCCTCTAAGAAGAATTAAAGAGTCCAGAATTGCAGAAATTGGTTCTCGGTCTTCTAAGAAAAGACCGACAACCAATTTCTGCAACTGTGGATACTGGTGAACACATTTTAATGAAAATGAGGCAAATGATGGTACCTACCCTATGAGTGACCACAATTCGACGTTACAAACATTAAGACATTAGTAATTTCCTTCATTTTCTGTCACGAGAAAGATGGCTTCTTCCATGCTGCATTTCCTCCTGGGCATGCTGTAAAAACCAGCTAAGGTATCTGAGGGTTTCAGTATATTGCAATTTAGGCGATGAGCTGACAACCAGTCACTACAGCAATATACCTACAAATGTATCTTAAATAACTTTGTCTTTTTCTTTGTTCTTTAGGTTGTTTAGGTTTTGCCTACCCCATCAAGGATTAAGGCGTGATTATATGTATATAAGTATGTAGAAAGATGGCAAACATTTTAATTGTCGTGTTCTTAACGAATCAACAGCACTATGAGTACTTGAAAAACCATAAGAAGGTAGCTGATTTTACGATCGCATTACGGATGACATTGTAATTTAATTTAATTTTGAAACATCTTATCAATATACGGAGTGTCAAGAACAGCGTCCCGCAAACTGATAGGGGTTGTTCAGTTAACGATCAGCAGGATTTTTTCCAGGAAGTGGAAAAAAATATATTGGTTTTATCATACATATTGTATGATCGAGGTGAACATAAAAAAAAAACTGCTGATAATGGTTCAGTCTCGTTGACTGAGCAACCCCATCAGTTTGCAGGACGCTGTCCCTTACACCTGGTGCACTTGAAAATCCATATAAAGATGGCTGTGAACGATTCCGCACTATAACCAAGTAAAACAAAAGAAAATGTAGGTATCTAAAAAACTTGGACGAAACAACCTCTGGACGTGCAATTATGACATTTTACTCCTTACCCCTCTAGACCGATAGTGTGAAATTTGGACATAGTAAACAAACTACCAACGTCAGTGTGACTTCAAATTTCGAGGAGGAAAAATACCTTTGAAAATGGTGAAATATGCTGTTTTGTTTAGCAAAACTTATAGTAATCGAATCAGCAATATTTTTTTTCATATGCAATTGTATTTTAGATCAATATTTCTTGTTATTTTCTTCTAAAATGAATAAAATGCGCGGTGACAGGAGTGAATAATACGACCCAATAAAACATACACGGTTCTGAATGCATGTAAACCAGTATGTTGTCATTCTCTAATGAGTCGGATTATAATTGTATTTTTTCCATTCGTTCATTCATTTTTGTTAATCTAGAGACGTGACATAATCGATGAACGATATCGATAGGAATTATTTACTGTATCGTCACCGGCATGTCGTAGGTCTAAAAAAAACATAAACATTTGAACGGACAACGCTAATATTTTGTGATCTGTTGACTGGTATAAGCTTCATCTGTGGTTGCGTGACTTTTTATTTTCATTTACAACTAATTATGCCTACTTTTTAGTACGCGTGGTAGTCATGAACAATGTTGGTTATGCTGTTCTTTGTTTAAAAAGCTCCTGCCTCTGTGGTCTAGCAGTCTGAGCCATGGGCTCTCGACCCAGAGGTCCCGGGTTCGATTTCCGGCGGGGGACAATGACTTTGCATTGTTGTTAGTTTGGTTATGATATTGCACTGTTGATCACCTGATTGTCCGAAAAGTAAGATGATCCATGCTGTCGGATGGGCATGTAGATAGTTGGTCCTGTGCCTGATTTATCTCTAGTCGTGTCAGTCAATCTGTCCCATCAGAATAAGAGATTGAAGGAACAGAGAGTGCACCTGTGTGTAGTGCAAACACTTAGGCACTAAAAAACGGATCCTGTGCAGTTGGCCGATCCCTGGGAGATTGGCCGCCATCACCGAAAATCGGTGGGAGGACTAATTATTATAGTATGTAAATGAATAGGTACATTTTTTAAATCGAAGCCACGTAGCTTAATAGATATGTGTATTTAGTTCCATGTCAAAACCCAAAATACAATTTATTAATTTCCACAAGTCGTAACTTAAGCTACGTGTAGCGTGATGAAATCTATGTTTGAGTCTACAAAATATTTAGATGAAAAAAAAGGATGCACCAAAATCGGTTGAAATACAACCAAAATTCAATTAACTGCCAACCCCCTAAATAAGGCAGTATGATATATGTATCCTTTGTTGAGTCAAATGTCACTTAGTTGAATAAAAAGACTCCCATCGAAATCGATTCAGTAGTTTTGGCGTCATGTTGATACAGACAGATAGACAGATAAATATTTAAAATTCTTTAAATTGCCGTTGGTGGTATCGCTATAATGCCTATTGCAATAATGTTTCCATGAAAATATTCAAAGTACAGACAAGACCCCTCTAGAGATTTCTTAGTGTATAGATCGATAATGGTATAAATTCAATGAATAGTGATCGATTTGAAAATTTTACTTTACTTTTATTTCAAAAATAATTTAATAAAAACACGTGTTCATATTTCTATGATTCAGGAAACATCATTCACTCAACATTCATTCTTTATCGATTATCGACTAGGGTACAACACTATCTATGACACGATCAAAAAAGACATACAACCCGAATATTTAAAAAGTGTCAAAAATAAACAAATATGTTAGGAAGCGCGTAGTTTTTAAATCTGTTCAGGTATTATCTGTCATACCTCCCTCCCCCCTAGTTTTGGTTGAACGAGTTCTCATACATTTTTGTTTGGTGACGCGTCCAGAGGATTATTCGTCCAAGCTAAAAAAACATCGAAATTGCATCTGTCAGCGCAACCATCTTACGTAGAATAATATGTAGATACGATGACGCGTTTATGAGCCAAGAACACCGCAAGTGATGATGGTGAGGAAACTCCTAGAGTTTCTTTGGGGCTGGACAGACTGCACCTGGGTGGGTACCTGCCTCTTCTTGTTAGCTTATGTATTTATGAGCCACTTATGAGCCAATTAGACCGCAAGTGATGATGCTGAGGAAACTCCTGGAGTTCCCCTGGGGCTGGATAGACTCCACCTGGGCGGGTACCTGTCTCTTCTTAGCTTATGTTATTATTTATGAGCCACTTATGAGCCAAGTAGACCGCAAGTGATGATGCTGAGGAAACTCCTGGAGTTCCCTTGGGGCTGGACAGACTCCACTTGGCCGATCCTGCCTTTTCTTAGCTCATGTATTTAGTTATGAGCCAAGTAGACCGCAAGTGATGATGCTGAGGAAACTCCTGGAGTTCCCTTGCGGCTGGACAGACTCCACCTGGGCGATCCTGCCTTTTCTTAGCTCACGTATTTAGTTATGAGCCAAGTAGACCGCAAGTGATGATGCTGAGGAAACTCCTGGAGTTCCCTTGCGGCTGGACAGACTCCACCTGGGAAGGTACCTGCCTCTTCTTCTTCTTGCCATTCTCGTCGTAATGCTTCTCTTCCTGTAATTTTGTAATTAATACATGATCATTATACATACATACAATCACGCCTTTATACCTAATGGGGTAGGCAGGGCGAAAACGACCTGAATATAGGTCGTTCCGCCACGTCTGACAAGTATTGAGGGTAATTACAGTTGATTTGTGATTTATATTGCTGCAGTGACCAGCTCTTTGCCTAAAATTGCAATACAATATAACCCTCGAATCCCTTGGCTGGCTTTTACAGCATGCGCGGGAGGAGATTCAGCTGGCACATTCTATGTTTTTCTATAACTCTCAGTCCAGCATGGAAGAATCAGCACGATCATTATAAATAGTTTTTATTATGGATACCATGAACACAAATCTACTAAACACATTTTTGTTTGTGCTGGGATTATGTGGGTACTTTTAATTCGGACTCTAAAGACCTGACTGAAACCGAGTGAGTAGTACATGAGGGGCAAGAATGATGACCACACCAAGCTATTTTAGTGCCTGATTAAAAATCGATGGTAAATAATTTTGCAATTTGGTAGGTATATTTTGTGTTTTACATACATACATATAATCACGCCTTTATCCCTAATGGGGTAGGCAGAGCGGTGTTGTGTTTTAATAACGTCAAAATAAAGAACGCCAAATATAAAGACTAAAAATAAAATAATGTCCCAATACACTTAAATTCTTTATTAAATTATCATGGTTTCCTACACTACAAGCTTCTATAAGTAACAGTACAAATTTTCTCTATGCATTAAAGATTATCACTTTTATGACTTTTTTCATTTCTTCTTAAAACTACTAAAACCACTGAAAGCTGCTTTGTCTTTCTTATAAGGGTCATATTTCTCTGGTTTAGAGTTATATGAAGAAGATGAACTCGTAAAAGCGTTTGACGTTGAGTGTGTAGGTTTTTTGGAGGTGTTCCATGGTAATTGAGATTTTGCTGCAGCTGGTTTTCCTGCAGAAGAAAACTTGGAATCAGTTTGGGAAACTGACGAAACTTTCGGAGAGTTTACTGATGTTACTGAAGTTTTTGGTAAAGTTGATGATGGTTTAGTTAAAAGCCTCTGTGATTTGTTTAAAGATTGAGACTGGGGTAATGTTTTGCCATTCGGTGCGCCTTCGGTTGTCTTTGTAGACTCTTTTCCTGATGTCTCAAGTAATACACTTTTTTGACCATTTTCTAGAGCTGCTCCGTTTGCAGTCCTTGTTTTATTTAATTCTGGTGAAGCTTTCACTGCAGCAGCTTTTGCTTTATCAAAAGACAAATTGTTTGCTTCCAATTTCTTTTCTACGAGTTTTGTAGCTGGTTCATCTGATTCTGGTAAACCGTTTGGTGAAGGATTTACTAAATTTGTTGGTCTTTCTGTAAGTGTATTCTTTGGTGCACTTGCTGTCGGTCTGTTAAAAGCTGATAATGTAGGCACAGGTGTTTCTGAAGTAGGTGGAATGTCTGTCCCTTTTTGTGTGTTAGATGATAAAGCAGAATCAGTTGGTCCTGATGTTGGTGATGTAGTTGCTGTTGATGCTGCTGGAACAGGGGAGGCTGGTGTTGTTGAAACTCGTGCCGCTAATGAGCTAGTTTGTGTTTCTGTCACTGGTACGGAGTTTGTTCTTAATACTTGTGCATTAGAAGCTGATGTTGATGCAGATGCAGTTGCTTCTAATGTTGGTGAAGATGTTCCCGTTACTTCAGAAACATTAGTAACTACGACACCAGAAACTGATGTTGCTAATGTAGATTGTCTCGTTTCTACAGCTGGTACGGAGGTTCCCGATGAATTAGAAGCAGGTGGTGCTACAGATGAGCTTGTAGGTGTCTCTACCGCTCGATCTGCAGCTTTTGCAGGTGTACAGCATGACGCCGTAGCTGGAGGATCTGACGGTGGCCCAGGAGGTAGAGTACCCTGTGCAGGCGGAGGTCCTGTAGGACATGGTACCTTTTTCTGTGCAACAAGTGTACCTTTGGCTGAACTCTTGGTGGGTACTGGTTTCTTCGGCTGTGAAGGAAGCATGTCTATAATGCTTTTTTGTGTTTACGTTACAATTTTTAAATCCGCCGCTAAAAGCATACACTGCAAAGCTTGACACGAAAAAGACAAAGAATGCAGGGGAGGAAAGTTTTTTAGAAAGCACCTATTGCTGATGGCGATATATTATCCTTTATTTTATTTTATTTATTTGTCTGTTAATTTAACTTCGTGAACGTAAGTGTCGAAGACGTAGGTAACAATATCACCACTAAAAATAATAATTATTGACATAGCCGCAATAGAAAAAAAGATAAAATATAGACCGCAAAAAGATAAAATATGTCATGTCTAGTCTTTGTACCAACATTTATTTTTTAAGAGCACTTTACTTCAACATTGACCGACATTTCACGGACATCTGAGTTCATTTGATGAAAGGACAGTTCTCATTACATTATCCCTTTTCTATGACATAGAACAGAAGTAACACACTCACGTGTTTAGATGTAATCGAGATGATGCGAAGTCGTCTCGAATTGCAGCAATAGATAAAATTAGATTGTGTTTTTAGGACAGGCGGTAGCGATGAAGTTTTATAAAACGTGCATTAAGAAAAAAACATGAAAAAAATACTCTACTCCGCTTCTACGAAGTCTGTTGGTTTCATCGACATGTGAGTATCAGTGCCTAGCCACTACCAGTAACTACCTCCGTGGTGTAGTGGTCAGAGCCATGGGCTTACGTTTCGGAGGTCCTGGGTTGATTCCGGAAACAGAGGTTTTTCCCAGTTTGGTTAGGACATTGCAGGCTGAATCACCTGATTGTCCGAAAATAAAAAAATCCGTGCTTCGAAGGGCCCGTTAAGCCATCGGTCCCGGTCGCTGTCTTTGATAGTGGTCGTTACTCAAACCATGTCGGGGGCCTAATAGCTGTGTTACTAGGCGGTTTGAAAACTCTGACACTAGTCAGGTCGTTTGACTGGAGAATCCCTTCGTTAGGAAGAAGAGTATCAAGAAGGATTATATGGGTGAGCTTACTACACCGTCAACTCTTTAACTACTAATTTAGACTAGAGTCAAAGGCAAACCCATCACAAAAACAAAAGACAAAAGTACGAAACATACTTACATAAATACATACATAAAATCACGCCTTTATCCCTTTCGGGGTAGGCAGAGCGTAAAACGCCTCCTAAAAGGCGCTTTCGCCACGTCTGACATAAATTGAGGGCAATTTAGATAGATTGTAATAGATTGTAATGTGTATTGCTGAAACATACTTGTTTGATCTAAAAAATTTTTACCAATGTTAAAGATTTTATTGAAACTGAATTATACGTTCATTTGTAGAAGCAACTATGGGAAATCCAACTCTACATTTTGACGTCATATTTAATGTACAAAATGTGTAAAAAAAATCCTTATCAGTTATCTGCCTATCACACACCTAGATAAATTCAAAGAATTTCATGACAAATTTTGTTGAGTTCACTAAAACAAACATTTCAGTTTTATGACTGTTGAACGTGATTCTAATCTTTCCTTCCTGTCCGCTATCTCTTCCGCCTATACGACCACCATGCCAAGACCCTGTCGAATTTTCATCCTTCAATGTAGCATCTGCTACTACAGACAAATATACAAGTATATTACTATTATCCTTCTATTACGTAGCCTTTTAGATACTGCAAGACACGGGTAAAGCTAAGCTGAAGTGGGACTGGGCCGGCGACATTTGCCGCATGCCGAATGAATTGTGGGCAAAGACCACCACAGAGCGGAAGTCATCGACTGACAGAAAGCGACGCGGCAGACCGAGAAGAAGATGGCGAGACGAACTGGACGCCTTCAACAAGGCATGGCCAGAGGAAGCCCAAGACAGGGAGTCATAGAGGGAACGGAGAGGAGCCTTTGCCCAGCAGTGGAACACTTGACGGCTACATAAGATAAGACACGGGTTCTTATTTAGTTAGTATTTACGAAGGTATAGCCTACGCATTCACAAGTGAAGAAAACATTCTCGGATAAATTTATACCAGTGCTGTCTGGCCCTAAACAAAGTATAGTAAAATAATAATATTAAATAAAATACTATGACATGACAATCGACAAAATATATTACACTAGCGACCCGCTGTTACTCTACTAAATTATGCATGTATTATATATTTATAACCTTCCTCTTGAATCACTCTATCCATTAAAAGAAACCGCATCAAAATCCGTTGCGTAGATTTAAAGATCTAAGCATACATAGGGATATAGGGACAGAGAAAGCGACTTTGTTTTATACTATATTGTGATAATCATAGTTATATGATGTAGCGGATGGGATGGGATACAATATATTAATGTCAAATCATTGATCACTGAGAAAATTAGGTGGAAAGTTAGTATGTTTCTAGAGTATTTAGCACGATTTTTAGGCAAAGCAGACCTAACTGTTTTATTTTAGTTTTTTACCAATAACAAGATCAAACCTAAGAAGATCCGCATCCAAGCTAAAAATACCTCAATACCTCAAGAAATCAAAATGTCTTTACCTCAACCAGGTCCCCGATCCTATACTTCTTCAGCACACTCTTGGCGTCGCTGCTGTGACCGACCGAATCGAACTCCTTGGTCGCGTCCTTGCCTGCTTGTTCACGCAGGACGTCATCACCTCCTGGGTGCTGTAAAAAAATAATACATACATACATATAATTATCCCTAACGGGGTAGGCAGAGCGTATCCGACCTAAACAAAGGTCGTTCCGCCACGTCTGACAAAGTTTTGATTTGGGTAATTTAAGATAGATTTGTAGGTATATTGCTGTAGTGACAGGTTGTCAGCCCATCGCCTAAATTGCAATTTACTGTAACCCTTAGCTGGTTTTTACAGCATGCCCGGGAGGAAAAGCAGCTGGCACATTCTATGCTTTTCTTTCGGTCCCAGTCCAGCATGGAAGTATTGAAATATTAAAAATTCTTTATAAGTTTGAAATGGATAATGGAAGACGCCGAAGGTGATGGAGAAAAAGTTACAAAAGAAGGGATCCTGAAGCAGCCCCAGATGACATCAAATAAATGGGATCTAAGGTCTAAGAAGAATAAAAAAAATGGCATGTTAGAATATCAGTTTCCTATCTGTTCCAATTTTATCTTTCTTTGTGTGATGGTTTCGAATTTGTTTAGCTTTAGTCTAGCTAGGACAACGCAGACTGGATCACATGATTATCTGACTACTTAGTAAAATTATTCTGTGTTGTGGGCACCTTAATACGTCTATAAAAGCGTCCCGCATACTGATAGGGATTGCTCCGTCAACGAAACTGAACAACTAACTATCAGCAGGATTTTTTGTCAGGAGATGAAAAAAAAATGACCTTCCCATACAAAATAACTACCTCGATCAGATTTGTATGTATTTATTTATTTAATTTAACAGTTTTTTGTATACATAAACATACACAGAACAATAACATAAGGAATTAAGACACAACAGGCACTGCTTATTTATACAAAGAAATTCCTTACAGCAGACCTAATATTTTTTTTTGTATAGAAAATCAAAATTATTTTTTGCATTTCCTAAAAATAATACATACATACTATCACGCCTGTATCCCTAATGGGGTAGGCAGAGCGTAAACGACCCAGACAAAGGTCGTTTCGCCACGTCCTAAAAATAATCCGGCTGATAATGGTTCAGTTTTGTTGACTGAGCAACCCCTATCAGTTTGCGGGACGCTGTCCCTTACACCCGTAATTTATCGGATCGTTCGCTCATTTAAAGAAGAAGATTAAGTATAACCTTACCTCATTAAGGTATGGAGTGACGTCATACACGACATCCTTTATGATGACCCAAACAGGAGCGCCCTTTCGTCCGTTTCTTTCAGCTACATTCGCCCTGGTGTATTTCTGGTCACCCATCCTTAAAAATTAATAAAAAATGGCTTTAATAGAAAATACAAACTTAAACATTATTTCCTTGTTGGCCCAGGAATGAAAAAGAAACATAGGTACTAGATTATTTCAAGTTTCAGAAACTTTTCTATTTACTTTCTTGGTATACCATACATACGTGGGACACTCAGAAAGATTTGCGACACTAAAAAAAATTGTTCTACAGGTACATATATTTTTATTAAATCTTTTCAAAGTACTCTCCACCAGCCTCTATACAAAGATTCATGCGTCTGAACCAGTTTTCAAAACACTTTTTCCAGTCCGCCGTAGACACCTCGTTTACAGCATGCTCGAACGCAGCCAGCGCATCTTCCGGCGACGAAAATTGTGTCCCCTTGAGCTGATTTTTTATTTTTGGAAATAAAAAGAAGTCACACGGTGCTAGATCAGGGCTGTAAGGAGGGTGACCCAGGAGTTTGACTGGTGTGCTGTCCAGGAAGTCCCTCGTTTTGAGCGCGGTGTGTGCAGGCGCATTGTCGTGGTGGAGCAGTAGTCCGCGGAGCCCTGTGTATGGTCGCTTGTTGCTCACAACAGAAAAAACTTCTGGTAAACATTTGGTAGTATACCATTCGGCGTTAATGCTTCTTTGATCTCGTAAGGGAATTGAGGCCAAGTGGCCAGTCAAATTAAAAAAGCTGGCGATCAAAATCTTCCCCCCGCTTCGAGATCGCTTCACTTTGGTAGGCGTTGGTTCATTTTGAAACACCCAAACTGTCGACTGGCGCTTGGTTTCTGGATCATATTGATAAATCCAGGACTCATCACCTGTTACGATGTCGTAAACACGCCGAGACGAGCCTGCTTCAAATTTGTTCAGCATATCACGGCACCATTCCACCCGGGCCTGCTTCTGAGCGTCGGTGAGGTAGTGCGGCACCCAGCGCGATACTATCCTCCTTACGCGAAGATGCCCTTGTAGAATCTCGTGAACGCCTCCCTATCCAATTTTTAATATGTGCTGAATCTCCTGATACGTAATTCGCCTATTATCTTGGATTAAATTTTTCACTGCTAGCACGTTTTCTTCCGTAATAGCCGTCAAAGGGCGACCGCTTCTTTCTTCATCCCCCAAGGTTGGTCGACCGCGCCTAAATTCGTTATGCCAACGATACACGGTTGCCTTGGAGGGGCTTTCATCCATAAATGCCATTTGAAGTCTATCGAACGATTCATCCGGTTTCAGGCGACACTTGAAATCGTAAAAAATCATAGCTCTAAAATGTTCCCGGCGCAGATCCATTTTTCAGTAAGACACGATACTTTGAATTGGCTCGCAAAAAATGTGGAGGGAAATTTTGAAAATGGAACACACATATTTTTACTTACAAGTAATCATATTTTCAAAAAAGATTCTAACCGGCCAGTCTGCCATATATAAAAACTATTTATTGCAATACTTTCTGAGTGGCCTGGTATATACACCAGTAAAGGATAAGTACCAGCATGTTACATTTTCGACGATCGACTGACAATTCGTCACTTCAGCATTCTTCTTCTTAGCGTGTCGATGGCAGACACTACACTGTGCAACAGAATTTGGTCATGTTAGCCCTATCAGGAATTCAAAAAACTTGTCAAGGTACCATAGAGAAAGGTTTATAGGAAGTGCATAAGTCCTCTTATTCTTTCTCTGTCATTCTCTGTGACAGGTCTTTTTAATTCCTGACAGGTCTATAACATCATTATCAGCCGCTGTCTTGAGGTCTTCCTACGTGCAGGTGTAGGGGCACGCAGGGCACGATGTTACGTGTTCATCGTTTGAACTGCACCGCACAAACAGTTTATATCGCAGTCATCCTAAAATCCCTACCTAGCCATGTTTTCTTTGGTCCAACCGGTCTGGGTTAGGTGTCTTTTTAAAGACTTCCGAACCGGCCATGGTAAATTATGTCCATTTGAAAGGCTTTCGGAAATCGGGCCGAAGGGTGTTGGTAGGCTTAAGTAGGTCCGGCCAAATGTTGCACCTCGCTTGCTTGGGTTTTACTGTGATCGGATTGACACACTTAATAAAACTGTTTGGGATTTTAAAACGTTGTTTTGTTGCAAACCAGCTAAGGGATTCGAGGGGATATATTGTAATGTAGGCGATGGGCTGACAACCTGTCACTACAGCAAAATCCAGTTCTATCTTAAACAACCCTCAAAATTTGTCAGACGTGGCGGAACGACCTTTGTTTGGGTTGTTCACTCTCTGCCTACCCCATTAGGGATTACAGGCGTGATATTATGTATGTATGTATGTTTTGTTGCACTGGGTTGTGGTTGTGTTTTTGGTTTGGGTGCCATTTTCGATCTTTCAGAGGAGCCACAGCCCTACGCTCATGAGGGGCTCAATACCAGCTAGTGGGTACAGCTGACTAACCGGGGTCGGTTTAAGGCGACCAGTTATAGTTCTCCCATGCTGGCGTGGGAGCGAGAGAAAAACATAAAATGTGCCAGCTGCATTTCCTCCCGGGCATGCTATAAAAACCAGCTAAGGGATCCGAGGGTTTTAGTACTTTGTAATTTAGACGATGGGATGACAACCTGTTACTACAACAATATACCTACAAATCTATCTTAAATAACCTTTAAAACTTTGTCAGACGTGACGGAACAACCTTTGTTAAGGTTGTTTACGCTCTGCCTACCCCATTAGGGATAAAGGCGTGATTATATGTATGTGAGTCTCATTTAGGGCTGCATCTACCAGCTTCGTATGGGCCGAGCGGCACCATACAGGGCTTGCGCACTCGCCTGTAGAAAAGGAAAGCGCTAACCCAGAGGTCCGCAAAACATTTCGCGTTGCTCTTCATTTAGCATTAACCAATCACGTCTGAATTTATCTATATCTATTTATCTATCTGTCTCGGCGTTATACCTATACTCCTTATTTGTATTACTATGAAGCAACACATGCCATTATTTAGCTACATATTTTATCTATATAGGAAGTAATTAAGGTGGTTCGAGAGCTGCGAGAGTGGCGCCATCATTTTTAAATTAATTGTGCCTGAAATACAAATATTCCCATGAATATTGTACGTTTGGCGACAATCGCAACTAATTCTTCATTTTATATACATACATACATATAATCACGCCTTTATCCCTAATGGGGTAAGCAGAGCGTAAGCGACCTAAACAAAGGTCGTTTAACCACGACTGACAAAGTTTTGAGGGTTATTCAAGATAGATTTGTACGTATATCGCTGTAGTGACAGGTTGTCAGCCCATCGCCTAAATTGCAATATACTGAAACTCTCAGATCCCTGAGCTGGTTCTTACAGCATGCCCGGGAGGAAATGCAGCTGGCACATTCTATGTTTTTCTCTCGCTCCCAGTCCAGCATGGAAGCAAAATTAATTGTGCCTGAAATACAAATATTCCCATGAATATTGTACGTTTGGCGACAATCGCAACTAATTCTTCATTTTATAATCCATAATGTAGATAAATAATTCATAATGAGTATTTAAGCTTTGTCACTTTTAGCACATTTGTAATACATAGCTTTAATGCTTAGTGTAAATTATTATACCAGGTGTAAGGGACCGCGTCCCGCAAACTGATAGGGGTTGCTCTGTTAACGACACTGAACAACTATCAGCAGGATTTTTTTTCAGGAAGGAAAAAAAAAGAAGATATTTCCATTAAAATTGTCTGATCGAGGTGAACATTTTGTATGGAAAAGCTTTATTTTTTTTTTCACTTCCGGAAAGAATGTCCTGGTGGAAGTTGTTCAGTGTCGTTGACTGAACAACCCCCATCAGTTTGCGGGACGCTGTCCCTTACACCTGGTATTATGGATTATAAAATGGAAAATTAGTTGCGATGGACGCAAAACGTAAAATATTCATGAAAATTATTGTATTTCAGGCACAGTTAATTTATTACTATTAAGGGCGCCACCTATGCTCTGTTACCACCTTAAAAGTAGTGTTTTTTTGCCATTATCGGCAACATCAAACTATATCTTTGAACAGGTGTAACCATTAATGCGTAACTATAGATATTTATTTACTGAAGGTACTAATGCTTAGTAGGTACTACCGATAGCACGCACTGTTGACGCGGATCGTAGGTTCAAAAGATTTTGAAACTTTCAAATCACTATATACCTATAATATCTTAAATAACCCTCAAAACTTTGTCAGACGTGGCGAAACGACCTTTATTTAGGTCCTTTGCGCTCTGCCTACCCCATTAAGGATAAAGGCGTGATTATATGTATGTATGGTAGGACATTGTGCAAAGCCTATTTGGGGAGTACCGCCCTCTTGCTTATTTCTGTCGCTAAACAGAAAAGTACGCACAGATATCCAGAGCCTTCAGAGAGTGCAGAACAATATTCTCAAGACAATCTGTGCTGCACCGTGGTTTACTAGAAATCCACAAATTATAAATAATAAAAATAAAAATATAATTATAAATTTTAAATAAAATAAAATATCCGCGTGGTTTACTAGATATCTGCAAGTTTCCACAGTATTCGAAGAAATAGAACGATACAAGAAGGCCTACAGCAATCGACTTATATATTGTAATTATGATTTTAAGTATATATATATAATTAGTTATTTATGTAATTTGTAATTTTCTGGTATTATTTTTAATATTATACTTTATTTGTGCACGCCTAATTTGCCTCTCAATTTAAGTCTCACTTCCGTAGGTAAGCTGGAAGAAATTCTTAGTAGAAATAAGCTGTACCTGTTGTGTCGTTATTCCTTGTGTATTGTCTTTCTCATGTTACTTGTGTACAATAAACAGTAAATAAATAAATAAATAAGACCTGCTAACCACTGCAACCCACTGGCTAACGACTTGTTGACTCTGTCAACCATACACCGTCTTAAAAAAAGGAAAAACGTATTCGCCTGAATAAGGACAGAGCATTGGCATTGTTGCTCTTAGGCTCGTATTTATGAAGCGATTTCAAACTTGAGAGCAATATTAAATATGGATTTGACAGGCCAGTTTGTACTGAAATGACATTTCTGATACGAACTAAAGCTCGATGTTACTCATGAGAGCTGATTTTAAATATGGCTCTTAAACGCCCGCTTTTCATTCAACTCATCTGATAAAAGACTTGCGACTGATGGCAGACACAAAAAAAATCTTCTGTGTTTCGGTCTGAACGGCAAGTGAGCCAGTGAAATTACTGGCACAAGAGACATTCCACCTTAAGTTTTACGCTGTGCAACGCACTCTGCTATTCCACTAGGATCTAGTGGGTTAGTACATACATACATACATATAATCACGCCTTTATCCCTAATGGGGTAGGCAGAGCGAAAACGACGTTGTTTACAAAGGTCGTTCCGCCACATATGACAAAGTAGTAGGTGTTATACCGGGTGTAAGGGACAGCGTCCCGCAAACTGATAGGGGTTGCTCAGTCAACGAAACTGAACAACTTCCACGGCGAAATTCTTTCAGGTGATGAAAAAATAAAAAAATCTATACAAAATAAACAATTCAATCAGACAATTTGTAAGGAAAACCGAAATTTGTTTTTCACTTCCTGAAAAAGAAACGCGGGACGCTGTCCCTTACGCCCCGTATATAGGCTACGGTGCTGCTTAATACCACTGCATAACATAAATAAAGATCTGTAGAATTTAGAGCTATTGCCATTAGGAATGTAGTATTTCTTAGCTAGAGAAAAAACATAGAATGTGCCAGCTAAATTTCCTCCCGGGCATGCTGTAAAAACCAGCTAAGGGATCCGAAGGTTTCAGTATATTGTAATTTAGGCGATGGGCTGACAACCTGTCACTACAGCAATATACCTACAAATCTACCTTAAAATAATCCACTAAACTTTGTCAGACGTGGCGGAACGGCCTTTGTTTAAGTCGTTTACTCTATTACTACTCTACTCTATTAGGGATAAAGGTGTGTTTATATGTGTGTATGTATGTATCATGAGGTCTTCCTTGTTTAGGTCGTTTACGCTCTGCCCACCCCATTAGGCATACATACATACATATAATCACGCCTTTATCCCTAATGGGGTAGGCAGAGCGTAAACGACCCAAACAAAGGTCGTTCCGCCACGTCTGACAAAGTTTTGAGGGTTATTAAGATATATTTGTAAGTATATTGCTGTAGTGACAGGTTGTCAGCCCATCGCCTAAATTACAATATACTGAAACCCTCGGATCCATTAGGCATAAAGGCGTTATTGTATGTATGTAATTCATACTGTCATTTTCGAATTGGTTGGTTTGGCACAGAAACACAGAAATGAAGCAACTGATTTTATTTCAATTTCTAAATTAAGTATATAAGTAGGTAGATACCTACCTATGTACGCCCCTTTTTATTATCCCTCCTTTTATTAGCCGTTACATACATACATACATACATAAATCACGCCTTTATCCCTTACAGGGTAGGCAGAGCGTTTAACGCCTCATAACAGGCGCTTTCGCCACGTCTGACAAAAAAATTAGGGCAATTTTAGTTTGTAATATGTATTGCTATAGTGACAGGTTGTCAGCCCATCGCCTAAATAACAATACACTGTAACCTTCGAGTCCCTTTTGCTGACTTCAACAGCATGCCCGGGAGGAAGGGCAGCTGGAACATTCTATGTTTTTCTATCTCTCCCAGTCCAGCATGGAAGTGAAGTTAGCCGTTAGCATATATAATTTAATATATAATTTAAGGACATTTCATTGGTATAGGATTATGCTGTAAGACGAATTGTTAGTTCACCGCTTAAATTTCAATACACTGAAACTTTTGGCTCTTTCAGTACTATTTTACTCTTAACTGTTGACGGCCTGCACAGCCTAGTTGGCAGTGTATCTGCCTGCTACGTAATGGGTCCCGGGTTCGATTCCCGGCCGGGCAGACATTTGAATGATGAATTTAAATGCCTATTTCTGGGTCTAGGTGTTCTTTGTGGTTGTTTCTGTGTAAGTCCATGGCACCCCGATACAGGTAATCCTAGTGGGGGCTATGAGTGTGATCGTGTTTTTTGTTTTTTAAATGAAACAGCTGACATATTCCATATTTTCTTTCGCCTGATCATTATAAAAATAATTTAAACAATAGGTACTTACGTTTGAAAGAGCCTGATTGTGTAGTGGATAGAGCCGCTGCCTTCTGAGGAGGAGGAGGTCGTCGTTCGAATCCCACCACGTACCAATTGTGTTTTTCAGTTTTTGAATTTCAGATGTACGTTTATTTGTCGCTTTTTCCGTACTTCGGAAGGCACGATAAGCCGCTGGTACCGGTTAATATCGTTTAATACCGTATATATTAGTCGTTAAGCCATGTCAGAGACCGGTGCTAAGCAATGACCGGCTTGAAAACTCTGACCAAATCTAGGATTGGGTCTGGTTTCCGTTCTGGCTTGCGGAGGTCAGATGGCAGTCGCTCTGTGTAAAAACGAGTACTCCCGTTCAATCTCCTAGATTAGGTAGCCGAGCCCGAGAGATACGGGATAAGGCTAGGGAGATAATGAGTAGGTACTTACGTTGTAGTGATAGTATTTAGCACAATTTTCACGTATTTTTCTACTTTTATGTCTATAATCACCACTTACACGCTTGAGACTAAATATCTTATCATATAAACGAACAATTTGCTTTAGCTCTGAATCAGTGATACGTGTCGATAATGGCTGATAAATCATTTATCTGTGGCGGAAAATATTTTCGATAATTTACTGATAATATTTTGCACTATGTGTTTAATCGTTCTCCGTGCTAAGTAGCGCCGCCGGATTGACAAGGGAATAATAGTAAAATAGCTTTGTTTAAAACACCTTCCATCCTGGACTGGAAGCAAAACAAAAAAATAGGTGCCAGCTGCATTTCCTTCCGGGCATGCTGTAAAAACCAGCTAAGGGATCCGAAGGTTTCTGTTGCAATTTATGCAAGGGACTGAATCTATCAGTGCTATTGGCGGCTTAAAGCAGAGCAGAGCTGTGGTGCAACTATACCAAGGCAGCGTATAGCCAGATACGCGTTCAATATAATAACACGTGGCGAGCGCTGCACAGGCTGCCGCGCTGGTGCAGCGCGTCGGAGATGTTCACGGTGGCGCGGGTGCCCGGCTGGGCCGCCCTGCTGCGCCGCGCGACGGCCGGTGCGGCCGAGCGCCTGCGCCGCTCCACCAACAGCGTCGTGCGGGCCGCTTATCAGTGGTCGGCGAGCCCTATTCACGCGGCTTGGAGTCGTCTACATGAACGCTGAACAAAATTGTGTTGCTAAGTGTACCAGACTCCTGAGTGTTTGTGTTTTTGATATAGTTCTGACTGAAGTGTGCGCGTGTAAGACATTATTAATAATTTCCGTTTTTGATTATACATATTGTAATAATAATAACCAAATGAATTTTATAGTTATAGTTATAGCTGTAATAAAATAAATAATAATATAATATAATATTTAATTGAATCTAATGAATTGGAATGTATTGTTAATTTATTTATATGTTATATTTTTCATGTCTGAATGTTTTTAATTTTTAATTCTGAATGTTATGCTATGTTAATTTAAGTTTTTTGTGATAAATATGAATTTTGTGATATGGATCTTTGGTCTGGAATAAACGATTTTATTATTATTATTTTATTATTATTATTAAAGGTCTGACCTAATCTAGGATTGGGTCTGGTTTCCCTTCTGCGTTGCGGAGGTCAGATGGTAGTCGCTCTGTGTAAAAACCAGTACCCTCGTACAATCCCCTAGATTAGGTAGCCGACCCCGTGAGATACGGGATAAGGCTATGGAGATGATGGCTAAATCTATCGTAAATAACCCTCAAAACTTTGTCAGATGTGGCGGAACGAGCTGTGTTTAGGTCGTAGACGCTCTGCCTATCCCATTAGGGATATGATAAAGGCGTGATTATATGTATGTATGTATATTAAAACAATTATTTGGTGTCCCTTTACAAATTGTCTGATCTAAGCGATAATTTTTTTTTTATGGGGAAATACATAAAACATATTTTATCTTTTCCTGAAGAGTTTTTTGATAAGGTCCAATTTAATCATTTCTTCTTTTTCCCCATTAGTTTTGTACGATCAATGGAAAAAATAATTAATTTATTTATTATCTTTGTTTTCGTTTACGTTATAAACTTTTTGTTCATATTTATTTACTAATGGTGGCGCTACTTACCCGAGCTACTTCCAACATAATATTACTAAAATACAATTATTATATAATAGCTAGCCTACTTGATGTAGAGAGCCCGATGGTGTAGTGGATAGGGCCACTGCCTCCTGAGCGGGAGGTCGTGGTTCGAATCCCACCATGTACCAATGTGTTTTTCGGTTTTCGAATTTCATATGTACGTTTATTCGGCGCTTTTTCCGTGCTTCGGAAGGCACGTTAAACCGTTGGTCCCGGTTAATATCGTTTAATACCGTAGATATTAGTCGTTAAGCCATGTCAGAGGCCAGTGCTAAGCATTGGCGGCTTGAAAACTCTGACCTAATCTAGGATTGGGTCTGGTTTCCCTTCTGGGTTGCGGAGGTCAGATGGCAGTCGCTCTGTGTAAAAACCAGTATCCTCGTTCAATTACCTAGATTAGGTAGCCGACCGAAGAGATACGGGATAAAGCTAGGGAGATGATGATGGTGGCGCTACTTACCCCGATGAATCGTCAACCTTACCTCATATCTATTTGCAGTATTTAGATAATGTTACGAGTAATATTTTTGAATTTGTATTTCGTTTCTTGTAATTTAAGTATTATTATAACTTACCTAATTCAGGAGTTCCCATGGTAATTGAGATCGTGTGTTTAATATTCCTAATCTATGTGTCATGTCCTATTACACTGTGGCGATTCTACTAAACTCGCCACTATATTCACTTAGACCATCGCCTAATACAACTTGGACCACCCCCTTTCATTTCGCCTATTTTTTTTTACCTACCGCCTTTATATTCTTACCAAGTGCTTTGATGGAACATGTACCTAGGTTTAAGACCTAGCTATTGTGGTCTAGGTATCTATCGGTTACTTAACCACAACACCTTTGTGTCGACTTATAAGGGGTTGCTCGGTCAACGAAACTGAACATTTTTAACCAAAAAAGTATTTCAGGAGATGGAAAAAAAAATAATGCAAGAAGACCACCTCGTTAAAACAATTTGTATGGAAAATAAAAATTAAGATTAAAATCCTGGTGATAGTTGTTCAGTTTCGTTGACTAAGCTGTTAGTAATCCCTATCAGTTTGCGGTAAGCTGTCCCTTACAGCCTGTATAGTATGATGACTTCTTTAGTATTATTTTTATTGCAAAATATTGTATTGCCTGTAATAATGATAAAGATTTTGAATGCCTTATCAGGAGGGATTTCCAGATTTACATTTTTCATCATATGTCTTTGAGCGTCACAAAATAAAAAAAAAGTTGCCAGCAAATTATTTTATTTTACCGTTACACTTTGCCCAGCAGTGGGACGATATATAGGTTATTAAAAAAAAGTCGTTATACATAAAAATAACTATTTAAAGACGGCTTTGAATAGTATTCTTCATAACGTACTGGCTCGCTGTAGAATTATCTTTATGGTCCTGAAACAATCAAAGATTAAATATTAATTCTGGTTTTTTTCTGTCGAGTGGGTATCGAGTCTATGGACCCGATGAACCCTGGTGTCAGAGTTTTTAAACCGCCTAGTAGCACAACTATCAGGCTTCTGACATGGTTTGAGTAACGATCAGTATCAAAGACAGCGACCGGTACCGACGCACGTAATCTTTTTATTTTCGGACAATCAGGTTATTCAGCCTGCAATGTCCTAAACAAACTGGGGAAAAATTCACAAAGTGATAAATTCTCAAATATCAACTTTGTGTTTCCCCCCTGGGAATCGAACCCAGGACATCCGGGTCGGGAGTCCATGGCACTAGCCTTTAGACCACGGAGGCAGTAATTCTTTCTGGTAACATCCTTCTGTTAGGCCCAAAGAATATCAAGAAAACACTATAAATTTTATAACAAATGTATACTAGAACTAAAATTTATGAAATGAAATGTATTTTGACTATAGTTTATAACGATTTGGTAATTGTACTGTTATGTTTCTCCCATGCTGGCCTGGGAGCGAGAGAAAAACGTAGAATGTGCCAGCTGCATTTCCTCCCGGGCATGCTGTACAAACTAGCTAAGGGATCTGAGGGTTTCAGTATATTGTAACTTAGGCGCTGGGCTGACAACCTGTCACTACAGCAATATACCTCCAAATCTATCATTATTAACCCTCAAAACTTTGTCAGACGTGGCGGAGCGACCTTTGTTTAGGTCGTTTACGCTCTGCCTACCCTATTACGGATAAAGGCGTGATTACATGTACGTACGTTTGCATGGTCCAAGCTAGTATGAAAAAAAAACATACTCATGCTAGATATTTGGCCAGCCTCTCATATTGTTACAAGTATAAAAAAAATACTGGATTACTTCCATGCTGGACTGGAAGTGATAGAAAAACATAGAATGTGCCAGCTGCATCACCTCCAGAGCATGCTGTAAAAACCAGCTAATGGATTCGAGGGTTATAGTATATTACAATTTTAGGCGATAGGCTGACAACCTGTCACTATAGCAATATACGAGTACGTCATGATCATCTGTAATAACCCTCAAAACTTGTCAGACGTGGCGGAACGACCTTTGCTTAGGTCGTTTACGCTCTGCCTACCCCATTAGGGATAAAGGCGTGATGATATGTATGTATGTATAAAAAAAATGTGGTGCGCAAAATTTCATAAAGATCTTTAATGGAAAGGGACAAATCGCTAGACAAATTTTTGGATTTGTTAGAAAAGATGAAAAATAAACGAAGTCAAATATATTTTTTAGTACTAGTATTTTTTTATACATTGTATATTATAAATTGAATAAAAAATAGTCTAATAGATTAATAAATGGATTCTCGAAGAACCCCGATGTGAACTGTGTTTGCGGTGCAGTTCAAACATTGTCACATTTAGTATCGTGCCCTGCGTGCCCTAATACCTGCACGCAAGCGGATGTAATGATTGCCAATCGATCCGCAATACAAGTGGCAAAGTTACGAGTATGTGCCACCACAATTTAAGATTTCTTTCCCGTGTTCCATCGACACGGTAGGAAGAATAAGAATAATAAATAAATAATTCTTGTACACAGTTGTTTTGCGGTCCCATAACCAGCATTTTCATGCAACTTAGTAGAGACACAGGGCAGGCACTCCATACAAGCCGCCGATTTTCGTACTACATGCGCAAAAACGTGTTCGTACAGGTTTGAAGTGGGTTTGTGTGCATGCTGCTGCCTAGTCGAACCGGCTCGCGTACCCGTTGGTGCGGGGGAGACGAGGTGAGGTAACATTTCAGATCGGGGTGGGAGTGCCTCTTCTTTAGCGTTAGTTAATATTATATTTTCTTTGGTAGACGTTCAAATTTCGGAACAGCAGACATACTTATGTTTTACGGTTGACTTTCTTCAAAGTTGTTAAGGAAAGCAGTTTATAGGCTACAAAAAAAATGGTATCGATAACTTAACGTTAAATAAATAAACTGTAGTTACATAGTTTCTCCTAATCCCTATACTGTCCCTTACACCCTGCCGACTATAATAAATGCTAGAATCTCACCACTTGTCCAACTAGGAAATAATGCAGAAAAGGCTCATAGACATCCGCGTTCATGACCTTCACAGCTGACGTGGCGTCTTTCCCAGCGTACTTCTTCAGGGGCTCCGGGCCTGCTGGGTGCTGGAAATAGAAAATAACCATCAATGGAAGTTCTTCCATGCTGGACTGGGAGCGAGAGAAAAACATAGAATGTAACAGCTGCATTTCCTCCCAGGCATGCTGTCTTCTTCTTTTTAGCGAGTGGATGCTCAAGTCAAACAACGACCCGAAGAACCCTGATGTCAGAGTTTTCAAACCGCCTACTAACACAGCTATTAGGCCGCTGACATGGTTTGAGTAACGGCCACTATAAAGGACAGCGAAAGGGGCCGACGACTTAACGTGCTCTCCGAAGCACGGAATCCTTTTACTTTTCGGATAATCAGGTGATTCAGCCTGCAATGTCCTAACCAAACTGGGGAAAACGTCTCAAAGTGATAAATTGACAAATATCAACTTTGTGTTCTCCCCTGGGAATCGAAACCAGGACCTCCGGTTTGTAAACCCTCGGATCCCAAAGCTAGTTTTTACAGCATGCCCGGGAGGAAAAGCAGCTGGCGCATTCTATGTTTTTCTATCACTTCCAAGCCAACATGGAAGAAATCATTATAATTTCAAAGTTAGAGTGAACAGGCATCTTCTGGGTGAGCTCGCACCATCGTCGACTCCGTCTCAGTCGTTTCCGACCTAGACTGGAGTCAAGAGCAAACCCATTTTTAATAAAAAAAAAAATAAAAAAAAATGATATAGAATATTTTATAGAAACACTCACCAAATCTCCGAACTCGGTGATATCATATACGTTGCTGTCAATGACGATGTACAGAGGCCTGGACCCCTCACCATCATACTTCGCTACTTCATCCCAGGTGAAGGTCTTTTGAGGCTGAAACAATCAAGGCAAAGGGCTATACATACTCTCATGCCAGTATTCCTAATGGGGTAGGCAGAGCGTCAACGTACCAAATAATGTAAACTAACATTAATAACACTGATAAACATTAATAAAACGTCTTTTTTTAATGGCGTCACATCTCGTGATTTTAGACGTATTTTGCCAATGACAACGTATACTGGATCTCGACACAAAAGGGTATTTTTAAATTCCGTGCAACATCGATGTAAACCCCTCTGTTGACAGTGACAGTCTTCTTTTTTTTTTAAAACGTCATTGCAAGGGTTACTACTCATGTAGCCAATGACTACAATAAAGGTCGTTCCGCCACGTCTGACAAGTTTTGAGGGTTGTTTAAGATAGATCTGTATATTGCTGTAGTGGCAGGTTGTCTGCCCATCGCCTAACTTACAATATGCTGAAACCCTCGAATCCCTTAGCTGATTTTTAGAGCATGCCCGGGTGGAGATGCAGCTGGCACATTCAACGTTGTTCTATCGCTCCCAGACCAGTATGGAAGCTAGATACCACTGGCTAAAACCAAAATTAAACTCTATCTGTCACATTCTAAATAATAAAATTGAAAGAGGACAGGCGATTTATACTCCGGTAGATTTTGACGCGCATTTGCACGTTTCCCCAGTATTTCTGTAAATTTTATCCGCCATGTCATATGATGGCGGATAAAAATGACAGATAACGCATAAAACCACCGACTATGAATCGATACCCGGAAAGAATTGATCTCCTGTCCTTTTTAGTCTGAAAGTGACAGATAGATTTAATTTTAGGTTTAGCCGGTTGAAGTTAGAATTGAGCCCAATATATTAGTTACAACCCCGTGAGTCAAAGTCAAAGTCAAAGTCAAATCATTTATTTCCAAATAGATTCCTAAGAAAACTTTTAGAAAGTCACAAGCGAGTCTATTACAAATAAAATTAAATCTATGTCACAAAATAAAATAAAACTATATCACAATGAAGAAGAAGCATTAGAAACTCGCACTTTGCGCCCCTCCCTTCGTTTTATCTTATTATTACTTTTGTCCTTTTTGTTCAAAATAGGGTTTGTGACCGCAATGTGTGCCAATTTCTTAGGCTTCACTGAAATATCAGAGCTCCAGACAGAGCCAGACTCCAGACTGAGCCCGCGATCTGAGCCTATAAGCGTCTAAATATTCATTAAGTGAATTGTTTCGAGTTTGGTTTGGACAATGCAGACTGAATCACCTGTACTTACTAATAAGATGATTCCTTTCCTTGCTATGAGAAGCTTTATCCGTCGGTCTCGGTCATTGTCCTTGAGAGTGGTTATATTAAGGCCCGTATTTAAAATCAGCACTTAAGAGTGAGTGTGAGTTTGAGTTCGTATCAGAAATGTCATTTTAGTATAAAATGACCTGTCAAATCCATACCTAATATCACTCTTAATCTTGAAATCGCTTTATTTATAATACGAGCCTAACTGTGCTAGAGTGTGTAAAGTCCAACTTAGACTAGAGTCTAGAGCAAATACATTAAGCAAGTTAAAGATAAGCGATAAGAATCTCTGCCAGGCAATAATTTTTTATTAGAAATGGGTTTGCTCTTGACTCTAGACACAAGTTCAGGGACGACTGTGACATAGTTGCCAGCTCACCCGAAAGATGCCAGTTATGTTACTTGCATTCTCACGCACCGACGGAACACAGCAAGCTATTTGGCGCCGGACTCCGCTGGTTGCAAGCCAGGCGGCCCCTTGCGGAGCCTACCACCGCTTGGTTTGGATCGTTCAGCCGGACTTATTCTCTGGCAAGCCTGTGTTGCCTTTGCCCGGGGCGGACCACTAGGAGGTAAATCCCATATGACATCCAAATATGGAATAACTAGCGACCCGCCCCGGCTTCGTACGGAAATTATCAGTGTTTTTCTACTATATTATGCATGTATTATACATATAAACCTTTCTCTTGAATCGCTCGTATCTATTAAAAGAAACCGCATCAAAATCCGTTGCGTAGATTTATGCATACATAGGGATATAGGGACAGAGACTGCCTCCGTGGTCTAGTGGCTAGTGCCATCGACTCCCGATCCGGAGATCCTGGGTCCGATTCCCAGGGGGTAAAACACAAAATGATATTTGAGAATTTATCACTTTGTGAATTTTTCCCCAGTTTGGGTAGGACATTGCAGGCTGAATCACCTGATTGTCCGAAAAGAAAAAGATTTCGTGCTTCGGAGGGCACGTTAAGCCGTCGGTCCCGGTCGCTGTCTTTGATAGTGGTCGTTACACAAAACCATGTCAGAGGCCTGATATTTGTGCTACTAGGCGGTTTAAAAACTGTGACACCAAGGTTCATCGGGTCCATAGACTCGATACCCACTCGACAGAAGAAGAAGAAGGGACAGAGAAAGCGACTTTGTTTTATACTATGTATTATACTTTTATAACTGATCAAGGAAGATACGTACATCCTGGGACTGGTCGTGGAACTGCTTGATGAACTCGACAAATCTTTTAGCCTTGTCTGCCAGCCCCTTGGGGTCGGATGCGTTCTTCAACGCGGTTTTGGCACCTTTCAGAGAATCCTTCACCTCTTCTATTGCCATTACTGAAAAGATAGCGAAAACGGTTAAATTATCATCATCTCCCTTGCCTTATCCCGTACCTCACGAGGTTGGCTACCTAAAAAAGAGAGTACTGGTTTTTACGCAGAGCGACCGCCATCTGACCTCCACAACCGATTTACATGGGGATTTTTTGGACTTATTTTATTCAATGGCATTATTAGACTTATTAACTGCGTCCGTGTTCTAGCGGTCGGAGCCATGGGTTCTCCACTCGGAGGTCCCAGGGTCGATTCGTATTGTTTTTTCTAGTTTGGTTAGGACATTGCAGGCTGATCACCTGATTGCCGAAAAGTAAAATGACCCATGCTGTAAATAGTCGGTCCTGGGCCTAATTTATCTCTGGTCGTGTCAGTCAATCTGTCTCATCAGAATAAAAGATTAAAGGAATAGAGAGTGCACCTGTGTGTAGCGCAAACACTTGGGCACTAAAAACTAGTCCTGGGCAGTTGGCCGATCTTTGGAAGATTGGCCGCCATCATCGAAAATCGGTGGGAGGACTATTATTAGACATATTTTTCTGTAATTGTGTTTATAGTTTTCCAAAGCATCTTAGGTTGGTTTTTATGAATTTCTAATATTTTTTTATCGTAGTTATTTTTACATTTGATACGAATAATATAACCGTAAAACACATTGGTATGTGGTGGGTTTCGAACCATGACTTCCTGTAACGGAACGGCCCTATCCACTACACCATCGGGTTCAAAAAAGATGGTTAAGTACGTGTATGTAAAGTTGGTATTATGACATGATTTTTTTGTGTAAAAATTGTTTATTTTTTTTAATTTTTGTTTAAATTTGCATGTGAAAGTGTAAAGGCACGTTGGTCTTTGTGATGTAATGCCTGTGAGAGAAATTGAGACGCATCGGTTCGTCGTTTGTTGACTACTGTTTCGGAAGTTTAGATGCGGAAGTTTCCGTACTAAAGGTTGGTTTGCAAGTAAGTTTATTTATTTATTTTAAGTTTGTTTATTTAAGTGTTTCAATCCTGTGAGCTTAGCTTGTTTGGATCGGAATGGAATCCAACTTTTTAGGAGCAGCCGTTAGGAGAGCCGGTGGCTCTACCTTCCCCTTTAGGAATATACACGTGACTTAATGTATGTAAGTAATGTTTCCTTTAAGCATCTGTCTCCGAAATATGTTATTTACCTAACATTAAAACTCCTCACGTTACATCTAGTAAGTAATAGAGATATACTGGCAATCAGTGTAAGAGCGTACGTGATATTTACCCGGCGTTGTAAACGCAGTGTTGACTCTCAAGATTGGAGTTATCATTTACACCCTTCTCCTACACGAAATCTGAGATTTGATGGGTTTACCAACAACTATACTAACAAATTTCAAAAATATAGAATGCACCAGTTGATTCTCTTCCCAAGTATAATGTTAAAGCAAAGCGTATTGCTAAGTGCCTATTTAGGCAAAGGGCTGACCTAAGGGACTGACAGACCGTCACTAAAACAAATACAATCATATGTGTGTTTCAGATGGTGATGATTTTGTAATCTCTAATACATACGCACATAGATACATTCACGCCTTTATCCCTAATGGAATAGGCAGAGCGTAAACAATCTTAGTTTTCCCACCCTGACGGAGTTGTGTTTAAGTGGGAGTGTTTAAGAACAGTCATATTGGGCAATGAATAAACACATTTGCAAGTAGGCATTTTCCTTTTGTGTTATATACTGACCGTTTTATTTGTTTCAGTTTAATAATTAAATACTGAGTAATAAATCGATAAACTCAAATTTTAAAGGTATTTAAACCGCAGAGTATAAATTTCATGTCCTATGTTTACTTTTTTTCATGGCCCATGTTCTATGCGACATAGATAGTACTGGCTATTTCGATATTTAAAATAAACTCAACATTTATTCGAATACAATTTGTTTGAAAATTCGATTTCGATTCGATTAATTATCCGAATCCGATAGTTTAAAATAAGGCTACATACATACATACATAAAATCACGCCTTTATCCCTTACGGGGTAGGCAGAGCGTTAAACGCTTCGTAAAAGGCGCTTTCGCCGCGTCTGACATAAATTGAGGGCAATTTTAGATTGTAATGTGTATTGCTGTAGTGACAGGTTGTCAGCCCATCGCCTAAATTACAATACACTGTAACCCTCGAATCCCTTTTGCTGACTTCTACAGCATGCCCGGGAGGAAGGGCAACTGGAACATTCTATGTTTTTCTTTCTCTCCCAGTCCAGTATGGAAGATCTATATATCTGTATTTTTTTGTAGATATTATTTGTTAACCCATGTCAGGCCAGTGCTAAGCGGTGGCGGCTTGAAAACTCTGACTTAATCCAGGATTGGGTCTGGTTTCCCTTCTGGGTTAGGGCAGATGGCAGTCGCTCTGGGTAAAAACCAGTACCCTCGTTCAATGCCGTAGATTAGGTAGCTGACCCCGTAAGATAATAAAGTACGACTTACATCCCGGGTGTTAGGGCTGTATGGACCACTTACCATGCATAATATGCTTTACTACTTATTATACTGTTCAAGAGTTTTTTAATGAATGATCCTTGTATGTGTCATAATATAAAATTAAATAACATTATCGCATTAATATAAATTATATTAGAAAAGTTAAAGTTTTTGTTTATTGAGTTTTCCAGAGAGGAACATGTTATTCTAAGTACCTACCAAATTATTATTATTTTAAGTATTTAATTACGTTGCAGTGCCCTTACAGGGTTCTTGTTTGATCCTAAGAATTTTTATACCACCTATGTAACAGCAATAAACGATTAAGTATTGATTTTTTTTGTTCTCCATTATAATTGTATACATACATACATACATACATAAAATCACGCCTTTATCCCTAATGGGGTAGGCAGAGCGTAAACGACCTAAACTAAGGTCATTCCGCCACGTCTGACAAAGTTTTGAGGGTTATTCAAGATAGATTTGTAGGTATATTGCTGTAGTGACAGGTTGTCAGCCCATCGCCTAAATCACAATATACCGAAACCCTCGGATCCCTTAGCTGGTTTTTACAGCATGCTCGGGGGAAATGCAGCCGGCACATTCTATGATTTTCTCTTGCTCCCAGGCCGGCATGGAAGAATAGATATAATTGTATACAAGGAGGTTCTATGCAATTTGCGATATTTTTATCGTAAAATCGATTTTTACCTCACTCATCACTCTGCCCTCGTATGTAAATTTAAATTGTTCTATCTAACAACAATGTACATACGATAACCCCATAACATAATCTAAGCTAGAATTAATAAACCACTAAAGCGACAGTCGTAAACATGAGTTAGGAACATGTCACGGAATTGACCGATCATAAACCTAATATCGTGAGGGATGCTACAAGCTAAAAGTCCTTCGACCGATTATTCGGTGATGGCGGCCTATCTCTGGGAGATCTTCCAACTGCGCAGGATATTATTTAGTGCCCAAGTGTTTGCACTACACACAGGTGCACTCTCTATTTCTTTAATCTATTATTCTGATGAATAAGGAAATAGGAAATCAAGCGCAGGACCGACTATTTACATGCCTTTCCGACAATATGGATCATCTTACTTTACGGACAATCAGGTGATCAGCCTGCAATGTCCTAACCAAACTAGGAACAACAACACAAAGTCATTGTCCCCCGTCAGAAATCGAACCCAGGACCACCGGCTTGAGAGCTCTTGGCTCAGACTGCTAGACCACTGAGGCAGTTATGAAGCTACAAGCTACAAAAGAGCTAACGGGGATATTCCTATACTATGTAGTGCCATAAAAAGAAACAAGTTGACAATACTATCTTCCATGCTGGACTGGGAGTCGGAGAAAAATATAGAATGTGCCGACTGCATTTCCTCTCGGGCATGCTGTCATCTTCTTAGCTAGTGGATTTTCGAGTGGAACGACCCGATGAACCCTGGTGTCAGAGTTTTCAAACCGTCTAGTATTAGACCTCTGACGTGGATTGAGTAACAACCACTATCAAAGACAGTGAACGGAACCGACGGCTTAACGTGCCCTCCAAAGCACGGAATCATTTTTCCTTACGGACAATCAGGTGATTCAGCCTGCAATGTCCTAACCAAACTGGGGCAAACCTTGCAAAATGATAAATTGACAAATATCAACTTTGTGTTCTCGCCCTGGGAATCGAACCCAGAACCTCCGGATCGTAAGCCCATGGATCTGACCACCAGACCACGGAGGCAGTTGGGCATGATGCATAAGTACATCAATAAAAACAAACAGCTGAATCTTACACTCCCAGTTTTCCAAATCAATAAATAAATCAGTCACAAAATACCGGATTTCGATACCCCTTTTCCAATACAGGCGTCGCACCGCAATAAAAATGGAGGAATAAAATAAAAGCACAATAAAAATTGGAATAAAAATGGAATAAAACGCATTTAACTGCATCGTCTAATTGGTAGCGGCAGTTCCAGCCAATCAAGTTTATGGTATTCCGTGTTTTATTGTGGTATTTATATTTACATAGAAAAATTGTGGTATGGACTTTAAGGGGAATTAGTCACATGCTTCGGAGGGTACGTTAAGCCGTCTGTCCCGGTCGCTGTTTTAGATAGTGGTCGTTACTGAAACCATGTCAGAGGCCTAATAGCTGTGTGGTACTACTCTGACACCAGGGTTCATCGGGTCGTTCGACTCGAGAATCCACTCGCTAAGAAGAATGGTACTGGGATGACAACCTGTCTCTAAAGCGATTCCCAGTTCTATGTGAAATTACCTTCTCAATTTCCTAGTAATCATTATTGATTTTCACTACTATAAAATTCTCTACTACTGACCACAAATACCTTCTCTACATACATACATAACGTCACGCCTCTTTCCCTGAGGGGTAGACAGAGATCACATCCTTCCATTTGCTACGATCCTTGCAAACTTCTTTCGCTTCATCTACATCCATCAATCTTTTCATGCACGCTCGTCGGTTTAGGGTACTAATGACCTGACCTTTCCCTAGAACGTCCCCGATTTGTTCGCGGTACGTTCGTCGAGGTCTTTCCTTCCAACATCCCACTCACACTCGCCAAGTATACCTTCTCCACGTGGAGGGTAATTACCAGGCTCGCCACGCTTGGCAAGCGGATTGACAAGTGCAGTCACAGTTATACTTCTCAATCAGGAATGCTGACTGCCTACAGTACCCACCCATATTCTCTTAGCTTGGTCCCTTAGTCGGTTTTTAGGATACCTTCGGGAACAGATGGATACTATTTCTGACACACATAAAAAAACTACAATTAAATAAGTACGCATGAACTTTAAGCTTAGTTTTTGAGGATTTTTATTTAAGCATACTACCTTAATTTCTTTGGCATTCTTCGTATTCAAGCTTAACCCAAATTCAGTACCTTTGAACCTTTGACACCGGAAACGGAAGGACCAACATAATTTCCAAACCAATTAAACAAATAAAAATCAACGCTTTACATTTTACATATGTGGGTACTATTCGCGTGGGAGAAACATCGTTCATCGTAGGTGGTCAAAATGGCATCAATATTGTATGAATGTCAGACATTTTAAAACGGTAAAATGTCACGGTTGAACATGCTTATCGTATGTATGATTCATACCTATAGTGCATGCGTATTCTTTAAATGGAATGTATTTATATGGTTTTATATACATACATAGATATAATCACGCCTTTATCCCTAATGGTAGGAATAGGTAGTGCGTAAACTACCTAAACAAAGGTCGTTCCGCCATGACTCACAAAGTTTTGAGGGTTATTTAAGATACTTACTTCCATGCTGGCCTGGGAGCGAGAGAAGAACATAGAATGTGCCAGCAGGCATTTCCAAACCAGCTTAGTGATCCGAGGGTTTCAGTATCTTGTAATTTAGGCGATGGGCTGACAACCTATCACTACAGCAATATACCTACAAATCTATCTATGTTATTACTGACGTAAAGAAACATATTCCAATAAAGTAATCATACCTACATACACAAATATTATAGTCACGCTCGTATCCCTAACAAGGTAGCCAGAGCATCAACGGTTTATCAAAAACCGTTTCCACGTACTAAAAACCGTTTGAATAGTCATGGTTGAGGGTGTTAGGGATAAAATTTAAAAAAACGTAATAAAGGGATTTGAACCCTCGACCCTATCCATCCGTGTCACTGCATACCAACTGAGTCAGCGCGAATTGCTGGTACCATACATACATACATACATAAATCACGCCTTTATCCCTTACGGGGTAGGCAGAGCGTTTAACGCCTCGTAAAAGGCGCTTTCGCCACGTCTGACAAAAATTGAGGGCAATTTTAGATTGTAATATGTATTGCTATAGTGACAGGTTGTAAGCCCATCGCCTAAATTACAATACACTGTAACCCTCGAGTCCCTTTTGCTGACTTCAACAGCATGCCAAGGAGGAAGGGCAACTGGAACATTCTATGTTTTTCTATCTCTCCCAGTCCAGCATGGAAGAAAGCTGGTACCATGCTTTCATATACCAACTGCTTCCGCGCTCTAGCGGTCTGAGCCATGGGCTCTAGACCCGGAGGTCCCGGGTTCGATTGCTGGAGGGGACCGGTTAAAACTCTTTGGTTCATGTGTGCAACCGGCAATACTGTATACATTATATACTTACTTTTTTGATAAAAAAATTGAGTTTTTCATAATATATTTTCAGCAAACTGTATTCCCGTACAAAATGCCTATTTTATTACTATTACAGTAGTAAGTATAGGTTGTTCCTAGTTTGTTTAGGACATTGCATGCATTGCATTTGAAAGTATGATGCCTGTAAGTTCAATACAATAGTTCTATGTTTCTAAAAAATATTAATAATGGATGTTTGTGTAATTTATAATAATTTATATTTTTTAATTTTATTTTTGTTTAATTTGATTTATCTTTGTAAAGCCATGGATTTTTACTCTGTACTGTTACAATGTTTAATTATTAAAAATAAATAAATAAATTGCAGGCTGATCCATGTTGTCGGATGAGCATTTAAATAGTCGGTACTGTGCCTGTTTTCTCCCTGGTCGTGTCAGTCAATCTGTCCCACCAGATTGAGAGATTGAAGGAATAAAGAGTGCATCTGTTTACGTGTAGAGCAAAATTGGGCACTAAAAAGTAGTCCGGCGTGGATGGCCAATCTCCGGGGGATTGGGCGCCATCACTGAAAATCGGTGGGAGGACTATTATGCAAGTGGCCTGAAACTTTCGGTTTCAGTAAAATTTCGCCATCGCATATTAAGTTTGGTTTTTGCTAACGTAGTTTTGCAGTAGACTGTGGTTTCAATCCTTGTAAGTTTAAATAAAAACACAAACATATAATCAATCACGTCCTTATCCCTAATGGGGCAGGCAGAGCGTAAACGACCTAAGCAAAGGTCGTTCTGCCACGTCTGACAAAGTTTTGAGAGTTATTTACATAGATTTGTATATACTACTGTAGAGACAGGTTGTCAGCCCATCGCCGAGGGTTCCTGTATATTGCAATATACAGGTACCCTCGGATACCTTAGCAGGTTTTTATATCATGTCCGGGAGGAAATGTATCTGGCACATTCGATGTTTTTCTCTCGCTCGCAGTCAAGCATGCAAGAATAAAAATACGTATATAGTAGACATTCAGCGCTTTCCATTAAAATATGTACCTACCTATTTACCAAGTAGCCTATTTACTGAAATTAAAAATTACGTGATTAACTAGATACTCAAATGTATCTTATTATTTTAATTGAACTGAAAGAGGTACTCGTAAAAAATAACAACCCTAATTTGACGCCTCCTCAAATTAAAGGAAACAACATTTTGTTAATTACTTAAAACCTCTACCTAGTTGATTACATAATACCGTTCATTCTAATTGAAAAACAGCGGTTTATTTACACATAAAAGGCATAAAAACATTTAGAATTTGAAATAGAACATGATTTTAAGGCTGTACGACTTTTAACCTTTGCCCACCGGTTTCAGCTTCTATTGGTCATTCACGAAATCTGTGACGTCATCCGTGACGTTTGCTGTCAAAAAGGGGAGGTGCTAGCATGCGCAGGGTGCCTTAAGCCCCGCCCCTCGCCCCCGCAACCCTCTCGCCATATATAAGCTCGCAACCCTCGGAGCGACTTCAGTAGCCACCGAGACGCGACGGAGGAAGCTTATCGCGGCTTCCCAAAAAGTTTTCGTCGAGTTACGTCACGGTAAGTACGCTGAATTTTTACGAAATATTATTTGTCAATAGTTACTGAAATGACGGACGTGTGTTGAAACGGCGAAAAATTCCGGTATTTTTGACGGAAATGTATGGAATAGGTTGTAACGGCGGAAAACTTCCGCCGGGCGTACGGAAATTATTGGAAATGGCGGAAAAAATATTTATGATGGGACTTAAAATACACAAATGTAATTAAGGTAACAGAGATTTTTTTTACACATAAAGGTACATGCAGTGATCTTTTAAGAAACAGAATAAATTAAAAGATTTTCATTCTGAGTAATAATTTAAAAAATTACCATAAGTAAGATACTAGTTAATTTTAATGTCAGGCTCATTTTCACACTGCCCACGGGTGGGCGAGCAGTAGGCACCCTCTTAAATGCCTGAAAATTTCCAGCCGCTGTGCTATAAGAAAATGCATTATTGAAATATGGTCTCTGACATACTTCCAAATGAAAATGATTAATATAAAAAAATAAACTATAAATTATTACTTTCATTTAAGCTTGGGATTATCTAAAACGAAAAACTTACATAAACCATAATTTATGAAATTAATCAATATTGAAATGCGAATTTTGTACAAAGGAAGAGTTTTAAAATTTATCGTAGGAAAAAAAACTAAGAGTTTTCTTCTGAAATTTCGTGATTATTTTTTCTGAAATTTTGGTTTTAAACGCTATTTCAAACATGATCGAATTTATTTTACAAAATTGACGATCTTTGCTCTTGACCATGATATTTTTATTATTAAATTTTTAATATACATAGGTACATCGACAAGCTATTTTATTATATTCTTTATTGCATAAATTTCAATACATTGGTTAAATATTAAAATTAAAGCATAGGCGAGCTTATCCCTATAAAAGATCTCTTAGAGCCAACCTAGTGGGGATGAAAGAAGGGACTTCACGGGATATAGGTACAATAAGTAATAAATAAAGTTTATCCGAATATATTTATACTTTATAACATATACTAATACATAACAATAAAAAAAAATAACATTATGATAGAGGACATAAAATGCTCTTTCAGTCTTTTTTTGATAGTAAAGTAAGAGGGACTATCTTGAATGTTTCGAGGAAGCTTGTTCCATAGTTGGATAGCGCGGACGGTGAAAGAATAAAAATAAAAATGAGTGCTAGATCTAGGACACTCAAACATCTTTGTGATGCAGGCGCGCCTAGATCGGGAATCAGGAGGTAAAAGTTGGAATCAGGAACGGAGATATTCAGGAGAAGCAGGATCATTAAGGATTTTATAAAAGACACAAAGGATGTGCACATCACGACGAAGTCGAATCGGGTTCAGTTGGTTGTATTTACTAGGTACATGTTCAAAAAAATGTAGTGTAGCGTAATTCGTGTTGAATTTTGTGTAGCAAATACGTTTTTTTATGGAAAGAGTATTGACTCATGTTAATTTCAAAGATGTTTTACTCATAAAACTAGGAGTCAAATATTTTTTGACTGAATAAATAATGTCATAGATATTCATGTGAAATGTCTATCAAATTAATTTATATTTTGTCACAGAACATTTTCTCTGTAATGTTTTAAATCGGTTGATTTATTGACTTCGATGATTCAAACATATTAATATTTGTTTTATTCTGTAAAGACATCACTGCTATCGTCTAATTTAATGTGATTCGGTAAGAACGTGCTAATTTTATGTTCTTTTTCAGTTTTAAATTAAATATACTTAGCTCACAGCGTTTATCTACAAATGTTTTTTTAAAGATTATCATATTTATGAAAAAAAAGACTTTTAACTATGAGACATTTAAAATATTTGATGGGTTCTCGATATTACGATACTGTTATTACAAACATCATGACAAAAAAAAGACTTTGTTCTTATTAGATACATACGCCTTTATCCCTAATGGGGTAGGCAGAGCGTATATGACCAAAAAAAGGACGTTCCGCCACGTCTGGCAAAGTTTAGAAGGCTATTAGACAGATTTGAAGGTATATTGCTGTAGTTAAAGGTTGTCAGCCCATCGCCTACATTGCAATATACTGAAACCCTCGGATCCCCCAGCTGACTTTTACCGCATGCCCGGGAGGAAATGCAGCTGGCACGTCCCGTGTTTCCCCGCACTCCCTGTCCAGCATGGAAGAAGAATTGTTCTTATTACAATAAAAAATATAGGCACTATCTGTCGAGACTGGATTCAATCTCAAAATTGATAAAATCAACTTTTTGAATACCAGACCTCCGGATCAAAGCTAGAGCCCTAGGCTTAGACCACTAGATAAAGTCAGTTTTGGTAGGCTAGGTTGTAGCTGAAAACCAGCGCTTTGCTCCTGAGCAAATTTTGACGCTGACCTATTGCCTATTTGCACTGCTACAGCACACATTGTCTTAAGTTTACATGTACATGTTATCTGTTGTTTCTTTTTGTTTGTTGTGATTTAATTTCAGAACTTTTATTATTGTGTAAAATTTCTGTGACTGTAGTACCAAATAAACGTTTTATCTATCTATCTATCTATCTTTTGTAGTTCACATCTTATTGAAAATTTCAGAACTCGCTCATTATTAGTAACCATTGAAAAAAAACATTTTTCGTTCTTCCATGCTGGACTAGGAGAGATAGAAAAACATAGAATGTTCCAGCTGCCCTTCCTCCCGGGCATGCTGTTGAAGTCAGCAAAAGGGACTCGAGGGTTACAGTGTATTGTAATTTAGGCGATGGGCTGACAACCTGTCACTAAAGCAATACATATTACAGTCTAAAATTGCTCTCAATTTTTGCCAGACGTGGCGAAAGCGCCTTTTACGAGGCGTTAAACGCTCTGCCTACCCCGTAAGGGATAAAGGCGTGATATATGTATGTATGTATGTATGAAAAAAAACATTCTGGACTGCGAGTGAAAATTAAGACTGCAAATGAGTCAATTAATTATAAATGTAACATGTGAAGGCTAGGAAGTATGGAAAAGGCAGTAATGACGTAAATTACCAACACATGGCATAATCGAAGTTATGTCTCACGCTTAACATCACGGTTGATTATTTCACTACGTACATACATAAATATAACCACGCCTTTATCCCTGATGGGGTTGGCAAAGCGTGAACGACCTAAACAAAAGGCGTTCTGTCATGTCTGACAAAGCTTTAAGGGTTATTTATGATAGTTTTTTCGGTATATTGCTGTAGTGACAGGTTGTCAGCCCATCGCCTAAATTGCAATATAAACAGAAACCCTCAGATCCCTTAGCTGGTTTTTACAGCATACCCGTAAGGAAATGCAGCTGGCACATTCTACGTCTTTCTCTCGCTCCCAGTCCAGCATGGATGACTTACAAATATCACAAAATAGCATACGTCGAAATACGAAACAATTTAAATCATGGAATACGAATAATGGTAATTATTTTAACGTTTTTGATGTTATTGGTTTCCATGAACATTAATTAAACGTAATTGGTTCCGATATTTAAATAATTGCAAGTGAACATTACTTATAATATAACAATTAATTAGCACCTTTTGACGTCCCGCGCAGCCAAGTTGGCAGTGTACCTGCCTGCTACGCAGAGGGTCCCGGGTTCGATTTTCGGCCGGGGCAGACATTTGAATGATGACTTTAAATGTCTGTTTCTGGGTCTGGGTGTTCTTTGTGGTTGTTTCTGTGTATGTCCATGGCACCCCGATACAGGGAATCCTAGTGGGGGCTATGAGTGTGATCGTGTGTTTACTTTGAAATAATTATAAAATAATACCCATGAAAGAGACAAAAGAAGTCGTAAAATATAGAGTGCGGTCAATTATTCTTCTTCTTCTGTCGAGTGGGTATCGAGTCTATCGAGCCGATGAACCCTGGTGTCTACTAGTACAACTATCAGGCCTTTGACATGGTTTGAGTAACGACCACTATCAAAGACAGCGACCGGGACCGACGGTTTAACGTGCCCTCCGAAGCACGAAATCTTTTTCTTTTTCGGACAATCAGGTGATTCAGCCTGCAATGTCCTAACTAAACTGGGGAAAAGTTCACAAAGTAATAAAATCTCAAATATATATTTAATATATGCTTTATGTTTCCCCCCCTGGGAATCGAACCCAGGACCTCCGGATCGGGAGGCAATTAACGGTCAATTATTGAATCGATAAGAAATAACTTTGTAACATTAGTACAATTCACTGCCTCCGTGGTTTAGCGGGCTGAGGTTCGAATCCCGGCGGGGGACAATGATTTTGTGTTGTTGTTTTTTTTTCTGAAAAGTAAGATGATCCATGCTGTCTGTGGATGGGCATGTAAATAGTCGATCTTGCGCCTGATTTATCTCTGGTCGTGTTAGTCAATCTGTCCCATCAGAATAAGAGATTGAAAAAATGTAGATTGCAGCTGAGTGTAGCGCAAACACTTGGGCACTAAAAAATTGTCCGGCGCAGTTGGTCGATCTTTGGGAGATTGGTTGCCATCACCGAAAATCGATGGGAGGACTATTATTATATTACAATTACATACATACATATAAATAATCACGCCTTTATCCCGAATGGGGTAAAATTTCGCCACGATTGACAAGTTTTGAGGGCAATTTTAGACTGAAATGTGTATCGCTATAGGAACAGGTTGTCAGCCAATCGCCTAAATTGCAATACACTGAAACCCTCGAATCCCTTAGCTGGTTTTTATAGCATGCCCGGGAGGAAATGCAGCTGGCACATTCTACGTTTTTCTATCACACCCGGTCCAGCATGGAAGAATACAATTAATTCATATAATATTAGAAAATAACGTGTAATAGCTACGAAGTTCTGCTGCGTAGTACCCGCTACAGAATGTTGTAGCATTTTGCTACGCGGATAGCTTTACATGGCATCGTTTTAAAAATGATACTTTTACAGTAAGAGCCCGATGGTGTAGTGGATAGAGCCGATGCCTCTTGAGCGGTAGGTCGTGGTTCGAATCCCACCTCGTACCAATTGTTTTTCGGTTAATTTAATTTGGCACTTTTCGTGTTTCGAAAGGCACGTTAAGCCGTTGGTCCCGGTTAATATCGTTTAATAACGTAGATATTAGTCGCTAAGCCATATCAGAGGCCAGTGCTAAGCATTGGCGGCTTGAAAACTGACCTAATCTAGGATTGGGTCTGGTTTCCATTCTGGGTTGCGGAGGTCAGATGACAGTCACTCTGTTTAAAAACCAGTCGTTTCATCACTTACATTAGGAAGTCGACCCCGTGAGATACGGGATAAGGCTAGGAAGATGATGACTTTTACAGTATACTACAATATATTATGTATATACTAAATTGAATGTTTTAAAATCACATAATTTTCTTAGGATTTTGTGCTCAAAATCTTTACTTCATTTTAAACTTAACCGGCTAATAAGAAAATAGTTGGCTTTATTCCAAAATTTATATCTCTAAGGACAGCATAATATCTGCAATGAAGCTGCTTTAAGCGTGTGTACAAGCTAATTTAAGCTAAAGCTCAAAATAAGCGGAATTGTTTCGGGTTAAGAATTTTGTTCAAACGAATTCCAAGCGAGAATTTTAAGCGTAAGGGTCCAGCTTAGTTGCAATTTAATGATTAAATTGAGATGGTATAAATATCTAAATAAAATTATTAAAATATTTCATTTTAAGAAAAAAATATATTTTAATAGTTTGAAACATTATAAAAAATATATTATAATTATATAAATAATAATATGTTTTAATTTCGTTTTGTGAGACAAAATACACACACATACATACGTGGGACACTTAGAAAGTTTTGCGACACTAAAAAAAATTGTTCTACAGGTACATATATTTTTATTAAATCTTTTCAAAGTACTCTCCACCAGCCTCTATACAAAGATTCATGCGTCTGAACCAGTTTTCAAAACACTTTTTCCAGTCCGCCGTAGACACCTCGTTTACAGCCTGCTCGAACGCAGCCAGCGCATCTTCCGGCGACGAAAATTGTATCCCCTTGAGCTGATTTTTTATTTTTGGAAATAAAAAGAAGTCACACGGTGCTAGATCAGGGCTGTAAGGAGGGTGACCCAGGAGTTTGACTGGTGTGCTGTCCAGGAAGTCCCTCGTTTTGAGCGCGGTGTGTGCAGGCGCATTGTCGTGGTGGAGCAGTAGTCCGCGGAGCCCTGTGTTTGGTCGCTTGTTGCTCACAACAGAAAAAACTTCTGGTAAACATTTGGTAGTATACCATTCGGCGTTAATGCTTCTTTGATCTCGTAAGGGAATTGAGGCCAAGTGGCCAGTCAAATTAAAAAAGCTGGCGATCAAAATCTTCCCCCCGCTTCGAGAACGCTTCACTTTGGTAGGCGTTGGTTCATTTTGAAACACCCAAACTGTCGACTGGCGCTTGGTTTCTGGATCGTATTGATAAATCCAGGACTCATCACCTGTTACGATGTCGTAAACACGCCGAGACGAGCCTGCTTCAAATTTGTTCAGCATATCACGGCACCATTCCATCCGGGCCTGCTTCTGAGCGTCGGTGAGGTAGTGCGGCACCCAGCGCGATACTATCCTCCTCACGCGAAGATGCCCTTGTAGAATCTCGTGAACGCTTCCCGATATAATCTTTAATATGTGCTGAATCTCCTGATATGTGATTCGCCTATTATCTTGGATTAAATTTTTCACTGCTAGCACGTTTTCTTCCGTAATAGCCGTCAAAGGGCGACCGCTTCTTTCTTCATCTCACAAGGTTGGTCGACCGCGCCTAAATTCGTTATACCAACGATACACGGTTGTCTTGGAGGGGCTTTCATCCATAAATGCCATTTGAAGTCTATCGAACGATTCATCCGGTTTCAGGCGACACTTGAAATCGTAAAAAATCATAGCTCTAAAATGTTCCCGGCGCAGATCCATTTTTCAGTAAGACACGATACTTTAAATTGGCTCGCAAAAAATGTGGAGGGAAATTTTGAAAATGGAACACACATATTTTTACTTACAAGTAATCATATTTTCAAAAAAGATTCTAACCGGCCAGTCTGCCATATATAAAAACTATTAATCGCAATACTTTCTGAGTGGCCTGGTATATGTTACATAAACTAAATAAAATAAACGGCGTGCACAGCCTAGTTGTCAGTGAATCTGCCTGCTACGCAGAGGGTCCTGGGTTTGAATCCCGGCCGGGGCAGACATTTGAATGATGAATTTTAGGCTTGTATTTATAAAGCGATCTCAAGGTTGAGAGTAATATTAAGTATGGATTTGACAGGCTATATTGTACTGAAATGACATTTCTGATACGAACTCAAACTAACAGTGTCAAGTACTGTTTATCTATACTGGCCTAAGTGTTTCTGTGTATGAATGTTCATGGCACCCCGATACAGGAAATCCTAGTGAGTGTTTATAAGTGTGATCGTGTCGTTTTAAACGTTTTTCTCAGAGGAGCAAACTGGACATACACTGGTTACGATTCACAATTACTTTCACTTTGTCATCAAACATAGAATGTGCCAGCTGCGTTTTCTCCCGGTTATACTGTAAAAACCAGCTAAGGGATCTGAGGGTTTTTGTATATAGCAATTTAGGCGATGGGCTGACAACCTGTCACTACAGCAATACACCTACAAATCTATCTTAAATAACCCTCAAAACTTTGTCAGACGTGGCTGATCGACCTTGGTTTAGGTAGTTTACGCTCTACCTACCTCATTAGGGATATAGGCGTGATTATATGTATGTATGTCGTCACCAATCTTTTTATACACGCCCTTTGATTTTGGATTTGAATCGGTCGCCCCTGACCTGACCTTAGCATAACATAACATAACATAACATAAAAATACTTTATTGCACTTAATAATACAACATACAACACAAAAGATAACAAAAAACAAGTACAACATAGGCGGCCTTATTGCTAAGGTAGCAATTTCTTCCAGGCAACCTTTGGGTGAAAGAAAAAAGTGTAGCGGTAAGCGGGATAGTGCAAACCTAGTCAAATAGGTATCCTAAATACATTACATAACATATAATACATAAATTAAGTACAAGCTACTACATAGATATTTGTAAAATAAACTAATACATAATATATAATAAACTAATACATAAACTAGTGGAAGATAGGATAATGCAAACTACAATCAGAACTAGTCGAAGGAAATGACAGCAACAGTACAGGATAAAAGTGAAGGAAACTAAAGATCAGACAGTAATTATTTGTTCCAAGAAACGTTTTTTAATTCGGCTCTTAAAAGTCTCAAGAGACGGTGCACGTCGAATATCTTCGGGCAATTCACCAGGACGTTCCCATTTGGAGAATATTTGGAATGGAAATCTTCCGTATGTGCTTCAATATTTGGAATGCGACAAACTGCATCCTACTTTAAAGGCGATCTCTTTTCAATTCCCTGGGGCGACACAGCAAATATCAGATATGACCAATTTTACAACAGTTACAGAGATATTTTGGCAAAGACATGCAGAATGTCCTGGAATGGAAATAAATCCTCGTACAGAAAATACAACATTCCTCCTTTATTTTTTAAAATCTTTTAAGTTCGTTCGGTAGAGTACAGACATACATACATACAATCACGCCTTTATCCCTGTTGGGGTAGGCAGAGCGTACACGACCTAAACAAAAGTCGTTCCGCCACGTCTGACAAAGTTTTGAGGGATGTTTAAGATAGAATTGTAGGTATATTGCTGTAGTGACAGGTTGTCAGCCTGTTGCCTAAATTGCAATATACAGAAACCCTCAGATCCCTTAGCTGGTTTTTACAGCATGCCCGGGAGGAAATGCAGCTGGCACATTCTATGTTTTTCTCTCGCTCCCAGTCCAGCATGGAAGTATTCGGAAGTGTTCGGTAGAGTATCATAAAATATAAAACGAACGCTCTAATGCATATTACTGTAAAAAACATAGCATTTCACAACATACATAATTACATAGAGTAATCAATAGTGATATAGCAGTGAAAGCCTTCTGTCTGTGTCGAGTGTTTTGATATCGATTACATACCGAAGTTTTCGAATTTAGAAAAACTAAATTTTCTTCTAGATTGAAAAGTTTCTCATTCACTAGATATTTTACACACATACATACATATAAACACGCCTATATCCCTAATGGGGTAGGCAGAGCGTAAACGACCTAAACAAAGGTCGTTTCGCCACGTCTGACAAAGCTTTAAGGGTTATTTGAGATAGATTTATATAGGTATATTTCTGTAGTGACAGGTTGTCAACCTATCGCCCAAATTACAAAATACTTAAACCCTCGGATCCCTTAGCTAGTTTTACAGCATGCTCGGGAGGAAATGCAGCTGGCACATTCTAAGTTTTCCTCTTGCTCCCAGGCTGCCATGGAAGAGGCTTTTCACAACATACATAAATACTTAGAGTAGTCAATAGTGAATGCCTTCTGTGTATGACGAGTATTTTAAATTCCAATCCATACCGATTTTTCTATGCTGGACTGGGAACGAGAGAACATGTAGAATGTGCCAGCTATAAATTAAGTCTAGTGCATATTACTTCAAAATAGTTAACTTTTTACGATTTACATAGCGTCTTCAGTAGTATTTGATTCCATTTTCGTATCTAGAAAAACGAAATTTTCTTCTAGATCGATAAAAATCTCATTCACTAGATATTTAAGTTTACAAAATTCTATTTTAAAACGCAATATAATAGCTTACCGCCACTCAGTCTGAATAAGATGTATTTAAAATGCAAATGGTCAGTTAAGTTAATCGACTACCCTTCAAGTCGTAGACGCCATTAGCATTGGCGCATTGTGGTGCATACAAACTCGCTAAATAATTCCCACTTAGTGGTTTTTTAACCGACTTCAAAAAGGCGGAGATCCTGTATTCGGTAATTTTTTTACGAAGGTTTAATTACCGTTTACGGCTATAAAAGATTATTAAAAACACATTTGCTATTTTGATTAGATAATATAGGCTAGTGAATGTAACTTGATCTCATTAATTCTAAGTTCTGATCTCACTATTATGTGATAAAAATCTTATGCTGTAAGCTGTAATTTGCATAGTTAGCTTAGTAAGTTAAATAATTAATTAATTAGTAAGGTAATTGAGACTCGTTGAACTCTCAGACAAACTGTTCATAAAGTTTTGAGGGATCATATATTAGTTTTTAAGATTTATGTAAATGTGTGTAATAAATCACTAGATAGTATAAAACAAAGTCACTTTCTCTGTCCCTATATCCCTATATATGCATAAATCTTTAAAACTATGCAACGATTTTGATGCGGCTTTTAATGGATAGAGTGATTCAAGAGGAAGGTTCATAATAGGAAACACTGATTATTTCCGTGTGAAGTCGGGGCGGGTCGCTAGTAAACAATAAATAAATAAATAGACAAGACAAGAAGACAAGTAATTACCGATTTCTCCATGGCACTATGCAAGTTTCTTCCCATTTGATGAAGTAGTTTTGAAGCGGTGATGGTTGAAGTTATTTGTATTGGAAGCATTTTGAGCGTTCCGATTGTGAGTTTGATAGAGGTATTCAGGTATTTCGACGCTATCTTTTTCAGGAGAGAAGAAAGTTGTACTCCTCCACGCTTTCAGTCGAAATATTTAATTGAATATTTTATAAATACTAAATAATGCTGTATCGTTTCCCAATTGACTTTATCTAAAAACCAAGTTGAATTTTCAAAGTGTACAAATCATAAATAATCTTGTATCATTTTCAATAGATTATCGGTTTTATGCCCTCAGGAAGTTTCAAATCCAGTATTTATCTTGATCCTGATAAGAACCTCCTTTCTTTACTGTTACAAGGAGTTCAATAAAGGAGGTTTTGTTAAAAGTTTCTTAATCCACTTTCCAAATTTCTTGTAAAGCCGCAGGTGGTTGAAACATTTTAGGCCAAGTTATTGGTAAATTTATGATGTTTTAAATCAATTATTGGTTATTGATTATGATTACAATATTATATCACCGTCTATTATCAAGACAACCCCCCCCCCCTTCCAAAATAGACGGTTAGGAGAGCGACTGAAACCCTCAGATATATTAACTGGTTTCCCAATTCATCACAATCTTGGATAATATCTTCGAAATTTGTTTATAAGCTTCAGCGGCAAACTTCAAACGATTCTAGGATTGAAAGGTTTATTGGTTTATGAGCTACGAGACCGTATGGGAGTTTTTCGTCTAGACGGCACGTTCACGGCAGCGGCACGATATCATCGACGGCATCACTACATAGTAACATAAAACAAAGTCGCTTTCTCTGTCCCTATATCCCTATGTATGCATAAATCTTTGAAACTACGCCACAGATTTTGATGCGGTTTCTTTTAATGAATAAGTCATTAAAGAGGAAGGTTTATATGTATAATACATGCATAATATAGTAGACAAACACTGATAATTTCCGTGCGAAGCCGGGGCGGGTCGCTAGTAATGTATAAAACTCATTGAAATTATATGAAACGTTTTTCCACTTTTCGGCACGGCATTAATTCCATCAGTATCGTCACCTGCCCGCCAAACTGCATGTGTTTTGTATACGTATGAAGCATTATGTGTGTGCCCTCAAAGTGGACAATACCGTCGACGATAATACAGTCTAGTAGGAAAATAGACGCACGGTATCGTGACGATATCGTCATCGTACCGTTGCCGTGCCGTGGACGTGCCGTCTAGTGAAAACCAGCCTTTGGATGGTAGCTTGCAAGCTCCATATGAAGTATTTGCTCGAGTAGGAAGCCCACTTTATTACATTTAAGGCACAAGGTTAAGGGCATTGTCTTTGATGTCATGTACGGTATATTGTTCGGAAGCTTTTTTTAGATTGATATTAAAATATATGTACGTACATATATATAGCTAAGGGATCTGAGAGTTTCTATATATTACAATTTCTGTCTGGTAAAGTTTTGAGGGTTATTAAAGATAGATTTGTAGGTATATTGCTGTAGTGACATCACTAATCACTAAATAGTATGCTATACTATGTATGCATAAATCTTTAAAACTACGCAACAGATTTTGATGCGGTTTCTTTTAGCGGATAGAGTAATTCAAGAGGAAGGGTTATATCTATAATACACGCATAATATAGTAGAGAAACACTGATAATTTCCGTGCGAAGCTGGGGCGGGTCGCTAGTTAGCGATAAAGGCGTGATTATTATGTATGTATGTAAGTAGAAATACTCGCTACTGGCTCGGCATCACTGATTTTGCTGCCTGGTGGTAGAAATTAATGTCAGATAGAAGGAAGTCTCTCGCATTAAAATTTTAATCTAGGCTTAAGTTTACTCTAATGATTTTCGAACTAAAATTTCGTGTATTTCCTACTTGCTCACAGCTTTAATTAAAATCTTTGGCGGAAGCGTAGCTTTTCACTCGTTCACTCATTCAGTAGTCGTTCATTCGTTCATAATTCAAATGTAAATGTCGCTGAATGTGGATCTTTTCACATTTAATGAGCGAAACTTGTAAAATGTTTCTTCCATGCTGGACTGGGAGAGATAGAAAAACATAGAATGTTCCAGCTGCCCTTCCTCCCGGGCATGCTGTAGAAGTCAGCAAAAGGGACTCGAGGGTTACAGTGTATTGTAATTTAGGCGATGGGCTGACAACCTGTCACTATAGCAATACACATTACAATCTAAAATTGCCCTCAATTTTTGTCAGACGTGGCGAAAGCGCCTTTTACGAGGAGTTTGACGCTCTGCCTACCCCGTAAGGGATAAAGGCGTGATTTTATGTATGTATGTATGTATGTATGTAACTTGTAAAAAGTTCTTCTATGCTGGATTTGGAGCGAAAGAAAAACGTAGAATGTTCCAGCTGCATTTCCTCCCGGGCATGCTGTAAAAACCAGCTAAGGGATCCGACGGTTTCAGTATATTGCAATTTAGGCAATGGGCTGACAACCTGTCATTACAGCAATATACCTACAAATCTATCATAAATAACCCTCACAATTTTGTCAGATTTGACGGAACGACCATTTTTAGGTCGTTTACACTTTGCCTACCCCATTAGGGATAAAGGTGTGATTTTATGTATATTTGACATATGTCAATAATCATAAAATATAGAAAAAGTACTAATGTTTGTGTAACTTTTATTATGTTGTACAGGGTATAAGTGTAAGGGACAGCTTCCCATAACTAAAAGAGATATTAATGCTGTTTTTTTTTTGTTTTTTATTTATGGTATTATAAACAAAATATGACACCCACAAGAAAATATGGAATGATTTTATTTAGGCCATAAGATAGGCAGAAGATCTATTTCCAAATATGTATCTAAAGTATTAGTTCAGATTTCGGCTGGATTTTGATTGCCATAATCGGATATCCTCTGAGTAAAAGATAATATTCAAACAATCAAGCTTAACCAAAACTACACAGCGTAGCACTTTGCTACGAAATGGCTACGTCATTTCGTAGGTAAATGTTACGAAAACAATAAGCTACCTTCAATGAATACATTGAAAATATTCTCACTACATAATTAATATTTTAACTGAAAATCTATTTGTAACCTTTTAACGGCTAAACCTATTTTGATAAAATTTTGTAGAATAATACCGGGTGTAAGGGACGGCGTCCCACAAACTGATAGGGGTTGCTCAGTCAACGATACTGAACAACTTGCACCAAGAAATTATTTTAAAAAGAGAAAATAAAAATTGGCTTTGCCATACAAAATTGTCCACCACGATCAGACATTTGGAAAAACCAAATTTTGTTTTTCACTCCCTAAAAGAATTTCTTGGTGGAAGTTGTTCAATATCGTTGACTGATCAACCCCAGTTTGCGGGACGCTGTCCCTTTCACCAGGTATAGAAGACACTAGAAATAGATTCCCTTCCTATGGGAATATTACCTATTTCCTTTGCACAGATCAAACAAAAGATCTACTCAAGTAGATATAATGGGGCAAATTTACATGAGTGATTATATTAAACACATTATTGTGATGCATTAGGCACCAGTTAGGATTTGATAGCGGTTAAAAAATAACCGGTATCAATATTATATTACTTTAAATTTCGTTACAATAGGAACTTACGTTTGTTTTTTTTTGGTTCAATGGTGAGTTAATGAACGACCGCAATAACTGATATACAAATGGCCTCTGACATGGGTTGTTTGTATTGCATCTTATTTTATGTTAGGCAATTAGGTAATAGAACCTTTATTGTCCTAATCAAACAGGGGAAAAATTCACAGTATCATACATACATACATACATATAATCACGCCTTTATCCCTAATGGGGTAGGCAGAGCGTAAACGACCTAAACAAAGGACGCTTCGCCACGTCTGACAAAGTTTTGAGGGTTATTTAAGATATATTTGTACGTATATTGCTGTAGTGATAGGTTGTCAGCCCATCGCCTAAATTACAATATACTGGAACCCTCAGATCCCTTAACTGGATTTTACAGCATGCTCGGGAGGAAATGCAGCTGGCACATTCACTTTTTTTTTCTCACTCCCAGGCCAGCATGGAAGTACTCACAATAATGAATTGATTATATCGGTTTTTTGACTTCTTCGAAGGGATCGTACCCACGATCTTCAGATCGAGAGTCCATGGCTATAGAGTATGTATTTTATGTCAATATTTTTACCGTTTTTATCAGTAACCGGTGCCTAATTTTAACTGGTATTGAAATCACTAAACATTCTTGTTTGAACATGATTAGCTCTAACTCCTGCTCGAGGCTTATAATCAATTAGACATGCCAATTAAATGGAATGCATGCATAATGCTAATTGTCAGCGAGGAAATTAATTAAATGCAAATGCAAACTTATTTAACTTTTAATGGAATGCGAAAAAATAAGAAAATATTAAGCTTAAAACTTTGATTGTATTGTATGACAATGATATGAGCTCAGACATTTCTACGCGGTAGTTTTATTTTTTTAACGTTTAAGAAAAAGCTAAAATTATCTAATATAGAATAGAATAGTTTTTTTCTTAGACAACATAAATCAAATTTTGTTAATATGAACTTCTGTCGATGTCTTAAAAAAGAGAGTTAAAGAATACCTTTCACTTTCCGTATAATATTAGTAGGTATATATATATATATATATGTATTTATATATATTCATGTATATATTATTACTATGATTTTATGTATTTATATATTTATGTAACTTAAAATTTGGTGGTATCATTTTAATATTATGCTTTATTTGTGCACGCCTAATTTGCCTCTAAAATTAAGTCTCACTTCCGTAGGTCAGCTGGAAGAAATTTCTTAGTAGAAATAAGCTGTACCTCTTGTGTCGTTATTCCTTGTGTATTGTCTTTCTCATGTTACTTGTATACAATAAATAAATTAATAAACTAATAATTTAAATCTTTATTATCAAAAAATACAATTTTGATAACACTAAACTAAATATAACTTACGTTCAATAGGAATTGAAACTTTTTATCACAATCACAACATAAAATTACTAAACTAAAATTATTATATTATAGCTAGCCTAATAGATGTAGAGAGCCCGATGGTGTAGTGGATAGGGTCACTGCCTCCTGGGAGGTCGTGGTTTGAATCCCACCACGTACTAATGTGTTTTTCGGTTTTCGAATTTCATATGTACGTTTATTCGGCACTTTTTCCGTGCTTCGGAAGGCATGTTACGCTGTTGGTCCCGGTAAATATCGTTTAATACCACATTGGCGGCTTAAAAACTCTGACCTAATCTAGAATTGGGTCTGGTTTCCCTTCTGGGTTGCGGTCAGATGGCAGTCTCTTTGTGTAAAAACCAGTGCCCTCGTTCAATCACCTAGGTAGGTAGCCGAACCCGAGAGATACGGGATAAGGCTAGGGAGATGGTGATGAGCTAGCCTACTAGATCCCACTGCTGGGCAAAGGCTTCCCCCGCGGTCTTCCATTCATCACGGTCCAATGCAACATCGGTCTAATATTTCAGATAGGCGTCGAGATCGTCACGCCATCTTTTCCGGGGTCTACCTCTTCGCCGAAATCCGCTTTGAGGTACCCAATTTTCTTTAACGATCTTTGCCCATCGACCTGGGTGCATCCGAAAAACATGCCCGGCCCAATCCCACTTTAGTTTGGCGATTTTGAACCCTACGTCAGCTAGGTATGCCCGTCTTGACTCGAAGCGAAGTGTTTCGGACCCTGTCCGTTCTTTTTACGCCTAAGATGCTCTGCTCCATCGCTCTTCGGCAAACCTTGAGTTTCGACTTATGACCCTCGGTTAGAGACCATGTTTGTGCACCGTAGGTTAGGACAGGCAGAATACACAAGTCAATGAGTTTACTTTTGAGTGAAATGGGCAAATCGCCCTTCGTAAATGCTTTTAACGACCAGAAGCTTTTCCAGACATTTTCGATACGGCGATCGATTTCTTTCTCTTGCCTGTTATCGAAAGAGACAATCTGGCCTAGGTAAATATACTCATCGACAAAATGTATTGTCTGCCCATCTACCTGTACCCTACAATTCGTGCTGTTGGTCATCAATTGCGTATTCATTCTGTTCATTTGAAGTCCAACCTCAAGGCTTGGTGCACTTAAACCTAGAAGCATCTCTTTGAGTTCCACTGCTTTATTAGCAAACAGAATAATGTCGTCCGCAAAACGCAGATTAGTCAATCGTTTTTCGCCGACGACAATGCCCCGAGTTTCCCATAGCACTGATATACGTTGGAACACTTATTCCAGGGTGGCTGTGAATAGTTTAGGGGAAAGGGGATCGCCCTGCTTCACGCCCTTTTCTATGTGGAAAAAATGGACCTGGAGAGTGTAGCTTGATAGAAGCACTGCTGTTTTTGTAGACTAGTTCCAATAGCTTGACGTATGTTCTTCAATTCCTTGTTTGCGAAGAGCTGAAAAGATCGCTGAATGTGTGAGACTGTCAAAAGCTTTGGAATAGTCTGCAAATGCTAGGTATAACGGTGTGTGGAACTCGGTATGTTTTTCAACTATTTGGTTCAGTGTTTGCAGGTGGTCAGTAGTTGAAAAGGGTGGTTGAAACTCGGCTTGTTCTGCGGTTGATATGTTTTACGTCTGTGTTGTGTTTACGTATATCATTTCGTATGTTTCGTTTTACTTCTTTGTCAATCTTTCTATATTCCTCTATATATTTTTTAATAATTTGTCTGTTTTCTATTAGTACTAATGTATTGTTTGTTAATTTATTGTTCTTGGGTTTTGTTTGTTTTATTTTTCTGCTAGCTGTTTTTATACTATCTGTGATATCATTGTATTGGGTCTGAATAGCATTCGTATCCGTTGGCAAATAATCAAAACGGTTTTTCAATTCTAAATTGAAAACATTAACGTTTTCGGTCAGAGTATCTAAATCGATTATCTTTATTCTTGGTTTAAATAAGCGTTGTCGGAGGATTTTTAATTTAAATTGTAGTTTAGCGCGGAGAGGTCGGTGGTCAGAGCCAACGTCTTTGACAATATGTTGGTTTGATGGTAAAATATAATCTATTTTGTTTCGAGCTTGTAAGTTTGGTGAGACCCACGTCCAGCGGCGCTGTTGTTTTTTGGGAAAATAGCTGTTGCTTATGGCAGGTTTTTGTACAAAGGCAAAAAATACAATAAAAAATCAAATAATTCAAATGCAATGTCAACAGTTATAAAAAAAAATGTTTTCTGCATCACTTTACACTTTAATGAAATTCATATAAGCCTAATAAATAAAGAGCAATAAACAATTAATATAAAATTTATTTTGCCTTTACCTAACAATTTTATGGGTTGTTACTAGCTGTCTTCCAAACGCACAAAATGTTTACGAAGACTTTTAATTGTTCTTATTAAGTTTGCATTAAGTTAAAATTGTACACCTACTTGCCCTCAATTTGAATTTACTTCCATGCTGGCCTGGCAGCGAGTCAAAAACATAGAATGTGGCAGCTGCTTTTCGTCCCAGACATGCTGTAAAAACCAGCTAAGGGATCCGAGGGTTACAGTATATACGTAGGCAATGGGCTGACAGCCTTTCACTATAGTAATATACCTACAAATGTATCTTAAATAATCCTCGAAACTTTGTCAGACGTGGCAACCTTTATTTAGGTTGTTTACGGTCTGCCGACCCCACTAGGGATAAAGGTTTGATTGTATGTATGTCTTCTAAACGCGCGAAATGTTTACGGAGACAGCTGTACACACAGAAAAACTAAAACATGTGTCTCTCTCAAGTGAGACGCATTAGCTCGTGTAATGTTTGCCAAGCGGCGGAGAGGGACAACCATCATAAAGGGATTTGTTGGCCACTGACATGCGATGGAAGCATGACGCGCATGCAAGATTCAAACAACATACATACATACATATAGTCACGATTTTATCCCTATTGGGGTAGGCAGAGCGTAAACGACCTAAAGAAAGGATGTTCCGCCACGTCTGACAAAGTTTTGAGGGTTATTTAAGATAGATTTTTAGGTATATTACTGTACTGACAGATTGTAAGCCCATCGCCTAAATTGCAATATACTGAAACCCTCGGATCGCCCTCAGCTGGTTTTTACAGCATGCCCGGGTGAAAATGCAGCTGGCATGCTGGACTGGGAGCGAGAGAAAAACATACAATGTGCCGGCTGCCTTTCCTCCCGGGCATGCTGTAAGAACCAGCTAAAGGATCTGAGGGTTCCATTCAGTAAATTGTAATTTAGGCGATGTGCTGACAACCTGTCACTACAGCAATATACCTACAAATATATCTTAAATGACCCTCAAAACTTTGTCAGACGTGGCGGAACGACTTTAATTTAGGTAGTTTACGCTCTGCCTTCCCCATTAGGGTTAAAGGCGTGATTATATGTATGTATTTATTATTAGTTTTTCTAAAATATGGAGATGATCATGTTTCAAAGATAAAATCCAAAAATATAATTTCATCAGAAAATCATCGGAAATATCATGAAAAACTCGCGACTCAATGCCGCATTTCCACTATTGAAGCATATTTATAAGCTTAAAAACAGCAAATATTATATTGAATTCTCCGTAAAACTATGAAGAACCTTATCATTAACTCTGTTTTTCAATATTTTTTGTGTGCATCGAGATTTAAGTAAATATCAAAACCATGCTAGAAACGGACAGAGGGCGCATTCTGTCATTTGTTTGAAAAGGACAGTTGCCACCAGACTATAGACCATTAAATCTGCTTTGGTCATCTCTGATCTAGACCAAAGTGTAACAAAGTTAAGAGCCATAGTAATGAGAAACTATAGTGACATGATTCAGTGTAAAATTAGTTCGTAATAGTAATTTTATGTTAATTATTATCTAGAGAAAACAAGTATTTATTTGTACTCAATATATATCCTGTGCAGGGCGTAGGCCGCACAAAATTTAATTTTGTGCACATGAGCAACATTAGCGTACCTACTCATAAATGCGTCTCTTCTAAGGCAAAGTAAATTAGGCCATACAGCCAAACACAATTACATCATAAATACTAACTACGATAATTTGTAATATTGTTATGCGGATAGTCATCGAGACAAACCTATTACGGGTTTAGCGATGTCTTATAGATTGATTAAGGGTCATTTATTGTAATAATAATCTAATAAAAAAAGGACATACAAAGACACTGCTTATTTCTAAAAAGAATTTTCTTACAGCAGACGTACAGAAGTGAAAATTTTTAATGATACGCGGATAAAACGTGCTCAAAATGGGAGGGGATGGAAAGCAGAGTCCTGATGTTAAAACGACTTGTCATTTTATGATATATGTTTTTTTGCATTTTGTGTTTTTTGTGACATAAAACGATAATTAAATTTAAATTCGAGTGTGATAGTGTATGTCTGGCTAGGCCGTATAAGTCTCTGCCGAATCTTGGAACCTGGAACGAATTGTTTAAATTACTTTATTTTTGTAGAATTTCTCCAATGTTCCTCGCAAATGATCTGAATAGCTAAAATCTATGGCCAAAATTACTTGTTTTCTGCAATTGTTTTTTTGCCAAAGATTTTTAGTAAATAAGTCACCATCATTAATTTAAGAGCGTTGTTCTTGTTGGTTGAGTGTATGAAGTGAACGCCAGCTCTCCCTACATTCCGCCTTCTCCTTGACTTCCTGGTACGACTTGACCTTAATCTTTTCTTTCACATGATCAATGTAACTTATTCTCTTAACTGACTCCGTGGTCTAGTGGCTAGTGTCATGGACTCCCGATCTGGAGGTCCTGGGTTCGATTCCCAGGGAGGAAACACAAAGTTGATATTTGAGAATTTATCACTTTGTGAATTTTTCCCCAGTTTGGTTAGGACATTACAGGCTGAATCACCTGATTGTCTGAAAAAGGAAAAGATTTTGTTCTTCGGAGGACACGTTAAGCTTTCGGTCTCGGTCGCTGTCTTTGATAGTGGTCGTTACTCAAACGATGTCAGAGGCCGATAGTTGTGCTACTAGGCGGTTTAAAAACTCTGACACTAGGGTTCATCAGGTCGATAAACTCGATACCCACTCGACAGAAGAAGAAGAACTTTTCTCGACCTTCCCCTTCCTCTCTTTCTATCTATATTTCCCTACAAATCTTTAGTAACTGTCGAATCAAGTGTCCCATCATCTTTGCTCTTCATTAGTAAGAATATGAAAATTAATATGCAAGGGTTTTGACTTGAATCAAATCATTTTGAAACATAGAACAAGTAGTCTTTCTCCAATATTTTTATTGTGATGATTAAAAACGGGAAATTTAACGTGGTTTTAATTTTTTATATGAGTGTCCATTACACATTCCGGCCCATACTGGATTTAGTTTTTTTATCAAACTCACACGATTATTAACATTAAAATGAATAAAAACGAAAATTTCCCGTTTTGAGAGTTTGAAATAGACTATTTTTATTGTGGTTTAAGCTTTGAGCTTTCGAACCGGAGATTGCTAATATTAATATCGCAACCAATCTTAATTTTCCAATTCATTTAGGATAGTGTACCAACGAATTATAACAATTAAGATGAGTAGATTTAAATTATTATTATTTCAAAATTTAATTTATTGTGTATGATTGTACGGACTCTACTCTATTTTCCCTGTTTTCTATAAGTTCTCCAGTTTCTCCTTAGCAAATTCTCGGAACAATTTAATCAACATTTATAATTACCCGTTTCGTAGCGCTTAATCAATTTGACTGATTTTAAGAGAAATTGTCCCAGAATAGAATATTCTGTCATTTGCAGGGATTATTAGATTTGTTTGATCCTTAAGGAAGGTGAATGGATGTATTAACGACATCCAACTTTGAAAAAGAAGTTATATTTTAGCTTTCTGCCCCACACCTTGACGAGTTTTCCCTTGGCATAGCATAAGAAGTAAAAATATATAATTTGCTACTTCAGTTAAGTTTCCTCAACCAATTAGAGAGAATTATTAGCAACTAATAGTACTTAGACTCCTTTTGCAAGCAAAAGGCATGATATTCCATTTGAAAACATAAAACAGAACTGTCTGCAAAAGGAAAACATACAGGGTGTAAGAGACTATTTCCCGCAAACTGATAAGATAAAGAAATAACTTCCTTATGAAAGTTGTTCAGTTTTGTTGGCTGGACTTTCGAAATAGAACAACTTTCACCAGGAAATGAAAAAGAATTGACTTACCCATACAAAATGACCACTTTAATAAGGCAATATTTGTATTGGCCAGCCAATTACTTTAAACTTCCTAAAAAAATAATTTGAGTAAGTTATTCAGTTTCGTTGACAGAGCAACCCCTATCAGTTTGCGGGTAGCTGTCCCTTACACTTGGTATTAGAAAATATAATACTGAACTGTCTGAAAGGAAAATAGATCTGATAAAAGTTGAAGTTGAAACTGTACACTTGAAGTATTTGCTATTGGCAGTTCAATACTTTTACTTGAAATATAGAAAGTCTCTTCTGCAGTTGCCTAGTCTCTTCTGCTTGCCTAGTCACTAAAATTAAAATCTATTTGTCCCTTTCAGACTAAAAACATTGGAAAAGACAGGAGATCTATTCTCTCCGGTTTTTGATTTATAGTCGGTGATTTTATACGTAATCTGTCATTTTTATCCGCCGTCATACGATATGGCGGAAAAAATTTACAGAAATACTGGGGAAACTTGCAAAAGCGCGACAAAATCCAGCGGACAAAGTGTTAAACCATGGAGTATAAATCACCTGTCCTTATTCAATTTTATTATTTTGAAAATGACAATGATTTTAATTTTAGTTTTAGCCGGTAGAATCTAGAAGCTTTAAGCCCATTGTATAGATAAAGAAGCTATAGCCAGCCAAGCGAAGATAAACACACGAGAAAAAGCCTATGGGCAAAAATGTATGGAACTTGGTCCAAGAACCTACACTGATGAGACTTGTAGGAAATTAAAGTTAATACTTAAATTATGATTCAGGACAAATATTATCAAAATCCGACCTGGGTTTTTTTTATTGTCAATTTAACGTACCTAACTATAATCTCTTGAATGTAATATGTCTTTGTCAGAAGTGGCGTAACGACCTTTGTTTAGGTCGTTTACGCTCTGCCTACCCCATTAGGGCTAAAGGCGTTATTATATGTATGTGTAATATGACTCTCGGTTTTAAAAACTTTTCGCAAGAAATATTTGTCGAAATACTAGTACCTAATGCCTTTCTTCCAAACAAATTGGTGTTTGAAAAGCTTTCTAAGAAATCTTTTTACTTTTTTATAATTTGACCCTCATATTTCTAATTCAGCAGTGCCAGTCAATGACTTTACGTATCTTACGAAAAAATTAAGTTAGTAATTTGATGGAATATTTTTAGAATGATTTCAACTATTTCATTAGGTATAGATTTACCACGCATTATTCATAATTTATTTAAACAATATTATATTATCAAAATGAACGACATTTTATTATAATGATGACTATGTATATTCAATTCAATGTATTTTACTACATTTAATGTGATTAAATATCTTTAAAAATTCCAGACAAAAATTCAAGAAATATTCTTAGATTTTCTTTTGAACAAATCCTTAGTATTAAAAGTATCTTGACTTTCTGAATGATTTCTGATATTTATATCAAAAAGATACATTAAGTTAACGAATGCTGAAGTAACGAGCTTCAATTGAAGGGAAAATCCATGTTATTGAATATGAAGACAGCTGATATTAACGTTCATTCATTCGAATATTTTCAGTGATTCTCAAACATACAATGACAGGCCATAGGGGATCAAACTTGGAGCTGCCTCGTACCTGTTCTCAAAATTTGTATAGAAATTAAATTATTTCTGTAAACTGTAATGTAACTATGGGCTGAGTATATCAGACACAACATTAATAAACAAAATGAAATATAATAAGTACTTTAATCATTCATAATATTTATTTTGTGTGTTGAGATAAAGAAGATATTGTGATTTAAAAGTATTCATGCACTGAAGGATTTTGCACACGTTTAAAATACTTTCTTAAGTTAATGTATAGTTTAAAATTAACTGCTTCCGTGGTCTAACGGTCAGAACCATTGGTTCTCGATTCGGAGGTCCCGGGTTCGATTTGCGGGCGACAATGACTATGTGTTGTTGTTATTAGTTTGGTTAGGACATTGCAGACTGATCACATGATTGTCCGAAAAGTAAGATGATCCATGGGATAGGCATGTAAATAGTCGGTCCTGTGCCTGATTTATCTCTGGTCGTGTCAGTAAATCTGTCCCATCAGAATAAGATATTGAAGGAATAGAGAGAGCAACTGGATGTGGCGCAAACACTTGGGCACTAAAAACTAGTCTTGCGCAGTTCGCCGATCTCTGGGAGATTGGCGGCCGTCATCGAAAATTGGGACGGGTATGAGGACAATTAGTTTTGAAATTATTCAATAAAATAAAATTTCATATTCATATACCAACGTAGGAAGTTAATATATCACACGACAAACTAAAGTTTCCTAAAAGTCAAAGGTTGAGAAACGAGAAACAGTTCAGTTGATGAAATAACAGACAATAAATGTTAAATAAGATAATAGTAATAGGAATGAATATGAGTGTTTGAATAATATATAGACAATTTGGAATTACAAGTGTCTTTAACCTTTTGAGTATAAGAACCTATTAACATATTACGGTAGTAGGTAATAATAAGTAGTATAGTATTATTATCGTTCTTCCATGCTGAACTGGGAGCAAGAGAAAAACATAGAATGTGCCAGCCGCATTTCCTCCTGGGCATGCTGTAAAAACCAGTTAAGGAATCCGAGGGTTTCAGTATACTGCAATTAAGGCGATGGGGTGGCAACCTGTCACTACAGCAATATACCTACAAATCTATCTTAATTTACCCTCAAAACTTTGTCAGACGTGGCGAAACGTTTTTTGTGTAGGTCGTTCACGCTCTGCCTACCCCATTAGGGATAAAGGCGTGATTATATGTATGTATGTATTATTATCGTAAATCTTTTTTTTGCGTAGTGTGAATTTTGAACTTCCTTACTCTCAAGTGACAAAGACTGGGACCAACGACGTTTTAACGTGCCCTCCGTAGCATGGAATCCTTTTACTTTTGATACATATATACATATAATCATGCCTTTATCCTTAATGGGGTAGGCAGAGCGGAAACGAGCTAAACAAAGGTCGTTCCGCCACGTCGGACAAAGTTTCGAGGGTTATTTAAGAAAGATTTGTACGTTTATTGCTGTAGTGACAGGTTGTCAGCTCATCGCCTAAATTAAAATATACTGAAACCCTCTGATTCCTTAGCCGGTTTTTACAGCATGCTCTGCCTACCCCATTAGGAATTAAGGCGTGATTATAGGTATGTATGTATGATATAGTACGCCAAACCCCTACGCTTTTTGAAGCGTGAACAGAGAGTTAGAGTGAACAGGTATCTTCAGGGTGAGCTCGCTCCATCGTCGACTCTGTCTCAGTCGCCCCTGACCTAGACTGGAGTCATGAGAAAGCCCATTTTCAATTATTAAAAAAAAAACAATCAGAAATTTTTATCGTATTTTTAGAAGTTAATCTGTCAAAACTAAGAATACCATTTAACAAGTTTGTAAATCAAATTATTGCGTAAACTAACAGGTATTTAGCATAAAAATTGTCATCAAATTATGTTAAACAGGACACTTAAGTGTCATCTACATAATTTGCTACCCTGAATGGTTTTACATAAATAATTTCAAATCTTTAGCGTTAATAGACGCTCCGGGAGTTATTATAAATCGTGATAGATAAAAATTAAGCGATTTTCAAAATATTAAATTGCATTATTTTATAATTGCATGCTTCAAGTGAAAAGGCAGAATTTCACGCCTCGACCGTAGGACCTCCAGGTTCTGACCACTAGACCACGGAGGCAGTTCAAATTATATTACATTCCATGTTTAAATTTCGTCCTGTCTACAAAACCTATGACTCAAATAAATACCCGTTTACCCTCAACAGCCTACAATACAATACAATGCGTATTGTCTGATATTAATTAACCCTATTGTGGTTACATGATCAATTTACAGTTTAAATTACAGGGCTATTCGCAGCACCTACTTCCTTCCTACAATAAATGATGGGCTCAAATTTTGAGGGATCCAAGTTTTAGCCTACTAATCAAAATCCTATCCTACTTTACCTTTTTTCATATAGCATGAGCACGAATACATATACTTTTCCATGCTGGACAAAAATGACAGATAACGCATAAAACCACCAACTATAAATCAATTTCTTCCATGCTGGACAAAAATGACAGATAACGCATAAAACCACCAACTATAAATCAATTTCTTCCATGCTGGACAAAAATGACAGATAACGCATAAAACCACCAACTATAAATCAATTTCTTCCATGCTGGACAAAAATGACAGATAACGCATAAAACCACCAACTATAAATCAATTTCTTCCATGCTGGACAAAAATGACAGATAACGCATAAAACCACCAACTATAAATCAATTTCTTCCATGCTGGACAAAAATGACAGATAACGCATAAAACCACCAACTATAAATCAATTTCTTCCATGCTGGACTGGGAGAGATAGAAAAACATAGAATGTTCCAGCTGCCCTTCCTCCCGGGCATGCTGTAGAAGACAGCAAAAGGGACTCGGGGGTTACAGTGTATTGTAATTTAGGCGACGGGCTGACAACCTATCACTACCCATTAGCAATACACATTACAATCTAAAATTGCCCTCAATTTTTGTCAGACGTGGCGAAAGCGCCTTTTACGAGGCGTTAAACGCTCTGCCTACCCCGTAAGGGATAAAGGCGTGATTTATGTATGTGTTTGCACTACACACAGGTGCACTCTCTTATTCTGATGGGACATATTGACCGACCATAGATAAATCAGGCGGAGAACCGTATATACATGCCTATCCAATAGCGTGGATCATCTTACTTTTCGGACAATCAGGTGATCAGCCTGCAATGACCTAACCACACTAGAAACAACAACACAAAGTCATTATCCCCCGTCAGGAATCGAACCCGGGACCGGCGAAAGCGCCTTTTACGAGGCGTTTAACGCTCTGCCTACCCCGTAAGGGATAAAGGCATGATTTTATGTATGTATGTATAAATCAAACATTACATTACTTCCATGCTGGACTGGGAGGGCAGAAAAAACTTAGAATGTACCAGCTGCATTTCCCCCCGGGCATGCTGTAAAAACCAGCTAAGGGATCTGAGGGTTTTTGTATATTGCAATTTAGACGATAAGCTGACAACCTTTCACTACAGTACTATACCTACAAAGCTATCTTAAATAACCCTCAAAACTTTATCAGACATGGCGGAACGACCTTTTAATTCTATTACGCTCTGCCTACCACATTAGGGATAAAGGCGTGATTGTATGTACCAATACACAATACGAATATTAAGCTACGTAAGCTTAATATTCGTATTCTGTCTGGACACGTAACACAAAACCTTATATTTTGTTAGAATGATCTGTATGCAGACAATATATTGTCTAGTCTACAAAGGTAAGTTCTAACATCAGTTTCGGTTTAGTTGAATAACTTGAATGTGTTTTCAAAGTAAAAGCTATTAACAACAGTGTATTCTGTGTCCAAAGTTTAATTCACTTACAAAACACGGGCCAAAGCATAATAGTCTGTTAACTTTTCAAGGAAGAAACAATCTTAGTTTCCTATTCAAATATTCTTGTGCTTTTTTAAAATAAAGTCACGATACATATAGTCACGCCTTTATCCCTATGGTAGGCAGAGCGTAAACGACCTAAACAAATGTCGTTCCACCACGTCGGACAAAGTTTTGAGGGTTACTTAAGATAGATTTGTAGGTTTATTCCTGTAGTGACAAGTTGTCAGCCCATGTCCTAAATTGAAATATACTGAAACCCTCGGATCCCTTAGCTGATTTTTGCAGCATGCCCGGGAAAAATGCAGCTGGCACATTCTTTGTTTTTCTCTCGCTCCCAGAATGCTTCCGATTTTCAGCAGTTTACAAAGTTCCTTTTTAACAATGTTATTTCTTTTACTTCATTACTTATTTTATCTTGTGTTTTAAAGAGTTTTCCCAATGGCAATATGTCTTTAAAACATTGAACTTAGTTTAGCATAGGTATTGATTTTGATAAAAATAGGCCTTCGATCGGTGTCGCCAATAACAGCCCTACCCTTTTACCTATTCTGATAGGTCAGTAAACTGAACCACATTACACATACATACATATAATCACGCCTTTATCCCTAATGGGGTAGGCAGAGCGTAAATGATGTATTCATGTACAAAATATCAACATTACATAGAATCATACATACATAAATTTAGTCACACCTTTATCCCTAATGGGGTAGGCAGAGCGTAAACTACCTAATCAAAGGTTGTTCCGCCACGTCTGACAAAGTTTTGAGGGCTATTTAAGGTAGAATGTGCCAGCTGCATTTCCTCCCGGGAATGCTGTAAAAGTCAGCTATAGCATATAGCATAAAGGCGTGATTATATGTATGTATGTAGTATAGTTCGCCTATTTCACGATTAATTCGTTAGAAATAAATCTATCAGGGCCTATAAGATACTCAAAAAAATCTAAGATGGTAGCAATGACAGATGCGTTTCCTATAGATTTGAGAAACGTCCTCATCTATCAAAAAATCTTAATTCACTGAAAACACAACGTATAGTTCGTTATAGTTACAGATAGAAAATTTGCGAAATACATACATACATATAATCACGCCTTTATCCCTAATGGGGTAAGCAGAGCGTAAACGACATAAACAAAGGATCGTTCCGCCACGTCTAACAAAGTTTTGAGGGTTATTTAAGATAGATTTGTAGGTATTTTGCTGTAGTTACAGGTTGTCAGCCCATCGCCAAATTTGCAATATACAAAAACCCTCAGATCCCTTAGCTGGTTTTGACAGCAAGCCCGGGAGGACCTGCAGCTGCCGCATTCTATGTTTTTCTCCCAGGCCAGCATGGAAGAAATACGGCCACTTTTAACACTTTTGTTATCTGTAACTGCAGTGCACACGGAATTTTAATTCATAGTTCTTTAAATAAACTTCAGTACAAACTGATTTACCGGATTTTCGATTAATTGCGTTTTCAGTGAGTAATATTTTTTTTAACTGACGAGGGCGCTGGCGTGCACCGGAGATCCCCTCAAATGTTCTTTGATTTTATAAGTAAAGCTAAAGAAGAATAAAACTAAATTAAAAGACAAAATTCTTCCATGCTGGCCTGGGAGCGAGAGAAAAACATAGAATGTGCCAGCTGCATTTCCTCCCGGGCATGCTGTAAAAACCAGCTAAGGGATCTGAGGGTTTCAGTATATTGTAATTTAGGCGATGGGCTGACAACCTGTCACTACAGATATATACTTACATCTATCTTAAATAACCCTCAAAACTTTGTCAGACGTGGAGGAAAGACATTTGTTTGAGTCGTTTACGCTCTGCCTACCCCATTAGGGATAAAGGCGTGATTATATGTATGTATGTATGAAAAAGACAAAACAGCTTGAACTATAAAGCAATTTATCGTACTCGAAGCACAATTATCTTAACGGCTTTAAGATCTCTTAATACGGTCCATTAGTCAGATCCGACAGAGGATTATCTGTTTAATAGCTGGACTATCTGGCGTTTGTCAGAGGCGAAGATCAGAATGTTTTGTTCCTCTTTTGGGCAATATTAATGGTAGGGCAATTGGGTAATATTTATTGGCGTAATAATAGTCCGCCCAACCAGTTTTCTGTGGTGAAAGCAAATTTCAACTGCGTGGAATTATAATTTTTATTACTACAAGGACGAATTTAGAACTTTAGAGAGCTCGGTGGTGTAGAGAGAGCCCGGTGGTATAGAGAGAGCCCGGTGGTATAGAGAGAGCCCGGTGGTGTAGTGGATAGGGCCGCTGCCTCCCGAGCGGGAGGTCGTGGTTCGAATCCCACCACGTACCAATGAGTTTCGGTTTTCGAATTTCATATGTACGTTTATTCGGTGCTTTTTCCGTGCTTCGGAAGGCACGTTAAGGCGTTGGTCCCGGTTAATATCGTTTAATACCGTAGATATTAGTCGTTAAGCCATATCAGAGGCCAGTGCTAAGCATTGGCGGCTTGAAAACTCTGACCTAATCTAGGATTGGGTCTGGTTTCCCTTCTGGGTCGCGGAGGTCAGATGGCAGTCGCTCTGTGTAAAAACCAGTACCCTCGTTCAATCCCCTAGATTAGGAAGCCGACCCCGTGAGATACGGGATAAGGCTAGGGAGATGATGAAGGACGAATTTGGAACTAATATTACTGCAATACTTAAGTCTAAATTTATGCTTTAATTAAAACCCCATTTCATTTAAACACAAACAAACCGCAAACTCATCTACGACACCAATTTTAATAGCGGCGAAATACTTATGCGATGAAAAAATACTTTCTGAATTGTTACCTACCAAGCGATAATGAAAACACCGCTGCTCTTGCGACCGATCTTTAGAAACACCATCCAATGCTGCGTTGCTTTGCTCTTTTCTAGAAAATTGGTGAACTAAACCATCGATGGATTAGGAAGTAAGTTATATAGCATTGTTTAGCGAAGGTTTCTGGTATTAAAAGCGATCTCGCTCATTAGGCCAGGCATCCGTGGCTTCTAAATGCTTGCACTGTAACTAACTGAAGGTGCCTTGAGTATTTTTTGCTTTGTTTCAAAGTAAACCGCTCGCCGGGTTTTTGTTTGCAACTTCTGCTTTTAAAATACTCATTTAGAATGGAACTGTTGAAAGGTAGTTTGTTCTTTTTAATATGAAGCAGATAAATGCTTTGAAAGTATTTCCGTCTGTTTTCCCGTAACTGTTTATTTACACTGTTTTCGATCGGTACAGAAATTTGAGGCCAGGGTTCGTTGGGTCATTTTTAACAAAGTTAATTATCGAGATAGTCGACTCCGTCAATTTTGAATTAGTGCTGCAACACACAGGTATCACTTACTGCGCGCAAGGTTGCGCTCAACACGCTATCAATGCTTTTTGGTACAACACACAGCGTCACCTTACGTACTACGTGTATCGAGCGCACTGGCCTCTGACATGGCTAACGACTAATATCTACGGTATTAAACGATATTAACCGGGACCAACGGCTTAACGTGCCTTTCGAAGCACGGAAAAAGCGCCGAATAAACGTACATATGAAGTTCCAAAATCGAAAAACACATTGGTACGTGATGGGATTCGAACCACGACCTCCCGCTCAGGAGGCAGCGGCCCTATCCACTACACCATCGGGCTCTCACTTACTTAGACTAGAGTCAAGAGCAAAACTATAATGATAACAAATTGTATTAAGGGGCCCAAAAATCAGACGATAAGTTTAATTTTAGAGTTTGTTCTTAGTAAAAGTCAGCCAATTCAATACTTAATTAACATTTACAATTATGTACGTTTGAAACAGGTAATCAATTTGTCCTGTTTTAATGAGAAATCATTTTCGAATAGAATATTCTGTCTTTTACAGGGATTATTGGATTTGTTTGATCAAGGGAGGTATAATGGCTATTTTGAAACAGTATTATTTATATTGAATATTTGTAGCGGGTTACCTACTTGTTCTGGTTGCAAGTAGGAATAGCACTTGATATGAAAGAAATAAAATATAAAAATATTAGTTTCTGGCAAGACTCGAACCTGCGTCTATGGAATGCCGGTCCATTACTCTACCAACTGAGCTACAGAATCGGTAGAGGAGTGACGAATTTATCATAGACTTTCTCATGTATACGTCATAGCGACGTTAGCGACATCTAACCATGTAGTTTAAGAACTACGTTTGTTTCTTTCATATTATATGAAATAAAAATAGCATTGTGAGTGCTAAAATCCTCAACAATATGGAATAGCACTTGTTTATTGTTTAATAACAAAATAGTACATACATACATAAAATCACGCCTTTATCCCTTACGGGGTAGGCAGATCGTAAAACGCTTCGTAACAGGCGCTTTCGCCACGTGTGATAAAAATTGAGGGCAAATTTTAGATTGTAATGATTTGTATTGCTGTAGTGACAGTTGTCAGCCCATCGCATAAATTACAATACACTGTAACCCTCGAATCCCTTTTGCTGACTTCTACAGCATGCCCGGGAGGAAGGGCAGCTGGAACATTCTAAGTTTTTCTATCTCTCCCAGTCCAGCATGGAAGAAGTAAAAGAAGATAAAATAGTAATACAACAAATAAAACAAGTTAATTAAATAACAAGTCAGAAATCAGAAATTTACGCCAATGACATTGGAAAACCCGTTTCATCGATCTACCAACTATATCAGTTCTATAAAATCAAAATCATTTCATCGCAAGGATTTTTTATGTGAGATAATATCTAAAAAGACGAATTTTGGATCCTGAACAACTCTAAATAATGAAATGGACCTGCTCGCAAATCTAATTCGTAACATGTTTAAGAAACGGTCATTCAGAAAATCTATCCAGAAAATGCAAACGTATTCCGGCTAAACCTGAAATTAAAATCTATCTGTAACTTTCAGATTAAAAACATTGAAAAAGGACAGGAGATCAAATCCCTCCGGTTTATCATTTACACATACATACATATAATCACGCCTTTGTCCCTAATGGGGTATGCAGAGCGTAAACGACCTAAACAAAGGTCGTTCCGCCACGTCTGACAAAGTTTTGAGGGTTGTTTAAGATATATTTGTAGGTTTATTGCTGTAGTGACAGGGTGTCGTGGATCCCTTAGCTGGTTTTTACAGCATGCCCGGCAGCCCAGCATGCTGATATGATATAGCGGATTAAATTGACACAAATACTGGGAAACGTGCAAAAGCGCGTCAAAATCAAGCAGACAAAGTGTAAAACCATAGAGTATAAATCATCTATCCTTTTTCAATTTTATCATTTTGAAACTGACAGGTAGATTTGAATTTTAGTTATAGCATGTGGTATCTAGAATCGAGCCCATTATTACAGAAATACAAAACGTTCACTACAATTTAATGTATTCAATTTTGTATTAAATTACATGCTCTTCCATGCTGGACTGGGAGTGAGAGAAAAACATAGAATGTGCCAGCTGCATTTCCTCCCGAGCATGCTGTAAGAACCAGCTAAGGGATCTGAGGGTTTCAGTATATTGTAAGTTAGGCGATGGGCTGACAACCTGTCACTACAGCAATATATGTACAAATCTTTCTTGAATGGCCCTCAAGACTTTGTCAGACGTGGCGGAACGGCCTTTGATTAGGTCGTTTACGCTCTGCCTACCCCATTAGGGATAAAGGCGTGATTATATGTATGTATGTATGTATTAAATTACAAAGCGTAAAAATCTCACACATTAGCATTTCGCTACGCTAGCTACGTCGCCTGGTACCTATCGTATTATACCGGGCGTAAGGGATAGCGTCCCGCACACTGATAGGGATTACTCAGTCAACGAAACTGAACAACCATCACCAGGATTTTTTTTCAGAAAAAAAAAAAAAAATCTTTTCCATACATACTGTCACATCGAGGTGAACATTTTGTATGGAAAAGTAATTTTTTTTCATGTCCTGAAAGATTTATGAATGTTGTTCAGTATCGTTGACTAAGCAACCCCTATCAGTTTGCGGGCCGCTGTCCCTTACACCCGGTATAAGCTACGAACAGCTCTTGTAAGAGTAATATTAGCTACGAGCTAATATAGAAGATACTTTAGATTTCACAATTACCAAGGATATCTAGTAGAAATTACTACATACATACACATAATCACGCCTGTTTCCCTAATGGGGTAGGCAGAACGTAAACGACCTGAACAAAAGGTCGTTCCGGCACGTCTGACAAATTTATGAGGGTCATTTAAGTTAAAGTTGTAGTTAAATTGCTCTAGGGACAGGTTGTCAGCCCATCGCCTAAATTTCAATATACTGAAACCCTCGGTTCCCTTAGCTGGTTTTTACAGCATGCTCGGGAAGAAATGCAGCTGGTACACTCTTTGTTTTTCACTCACTCCCAGGCCAGCATGCAAGAGTCATCTTAGGTTCAACGATAAACAACTCGCTTTAATTTTCTATACACCATACACAAAGGATATCTGGTAGAAAGTGCTGCATTAGCAATAAAGCCGCTATATTGTACTGTTTTTGGCATATACATACATACATAAATCACGCCTTTATCCCTTACGGGGTAGGCAGAGCGTTTAACGCCTCGTAAAAGGCGCTTTCGCCACGTCTGACAATTGAGGGCAATTTTAGATTGTAATATGTATTGCTATAGTAATAGGTTGTCAGCCCATCGCCTAAATTATAATACACTGTAACCCTCGAGTCCCTTTTGCTGACTTCTACAGCATGCCCGGTAGGAAGGGCAGCTGGAATACGCTATGTTTTTCTATCTCTTCCAGTCCAGCATGTATATATTCTTTATTGCATAAATTTCAATACATAGGTTAAATCTTAAAATTAAAGCAAAGGCGATAGTATAGTAGTCATTGAAACGGGACACTTCCCAAATGGTCGAATAAAGGAATAAAAAATGGGCAGCAGTTTTTCCTGTAAGTCAGCTCTAAAACTTCAACTCTCTAGCTATTATTGTTCATGAGATACAGCCTTGTGACAGACGGATGGACAGCGAAGTGAAGGTTCAGTAATAGGGTACTGTTTTCACCCTTTGGGTACGGAACCCTAAAAATTAATGGAAAAGTCAGTGTACGCGCAGATTTTAAGTAAAATTGGTTGCCATCGAGAATTCGTTGGGAGGACTATTTATATTTAGTCTCTTAATACATACATACATACATACATATAATCACGCCTTTATCCCTAACGGGGTAGGCAGAGCGTAAACGACCTAAAGAGAGGTCGTTTCGCCACGTCTGACAAAGTTTTGAGAGTTATTTAAGATAGATTTTTATGTATATTGCTGTAGTGACGGGTTGTCAGCCTATCGCCTAAATTGCAATATACTGAAACCCTCAGATCCCTTAGCTGGTTTTTACAGCATGCCCGGGAGGAAATGCAGCTGGCACATTCTATGTTTTTCTCTCGCTCCCAGTCCAGCATGGAAGAAATATAATAATATAGTCTCTTAATTATGGGAGCAAAATGAAAACATAGATTTTTCTAGGTGTTTCTCTTCCCGGGAATATTTTAAAACCCAAAAATTTCGTCTTACGAGGGTTTTGGTGTATTGTGATTTAGTAGACAAGCTAACAGCATGTCTCTACAGAAAGACATACTTAATTATAACTATATTCAGCCTCCGTAGTCTAGCGGTCTGAGCCATATGGGCTCTCGATCCGGAAGTCCCGGGTTCGATTCCTGGCGGGGGACAATGACTTTGTGTTGTTGTTTCTAGTTTGGTTAGGACATTGAAGGCTGATAACCTGATTGTCCGAAAAGTAAGATGACGGATGGGCATGTGCACCTGATTGCTCTCTGGTCGTATCAGCAAATCTGTCCCATCAGGAATAGAGATTGCACTTGTGTGTAGCGCAAACACTTAGTCACAAAAAACGTCAAAAAAGTCCTGCGTTGTTATATGCACGTTCCCTATTAAGAAATAAACATTTAACATACTTTCAGTATCTTAGCTTTTTTCTAAAAATATCTTAAATTATGAAATACATACATACATACATAAAATCACGCCTTTATCCCTTACGGGGTAGGCAGAGCGTCAAGCTCCTCGTAAAAGGCGCTTTCGCCACGTCTGACAGAAATTGAGGGCAATTTTAGATTGTTGCTATAGTGACAGGTTGTCAGCCCATCGCCTAAATTATAATACACTGTAACCCTCGAGTCCCTTTTGCTGACTTCTACAGCATGCCCGGGAGGAAGGACAGCTGGAACATTCTATGTTTTTCTATCTTTTCCAGTCCAGCATGGAAGAAATATAAATTAAGAAAAGAACAGAGAAAACAGAAGTAAAATGATCAAAAAACCACCGAGATATATATACCATTATAAAGATAGACTATCTATATCTCTCTTCGGAACGACAATTTATATGGAATTAGTATGTGTCTTATGACGTCACATGACAGTTCGGGCCTCTCTTTTTAGCTAACCACTTTAAAGCATTATAACTAGTAAACTAATGAATATTTTGCGAAAACTCCTTCACATCCGTTCATTTATGGTGACAATCATTCTTACTAATAGTTTTTAAAAAGTCATGCATATTCCCTTTCTTCCATGCTGGACTGGGAGAGATAGAAAAACATAGAATGTTCCAGCTGCCCTTCCTCCCGGGCATGCTGTAGAAGACAGCAAAAGGGACTCGAGGGTTACAGTGTATTGTAATTTAGGCGACGGGCTGACAACCTGTCACTACACATTAGCAATACACATTACAATCTAAAATTGCCCTCAATTTTTGTCAGACGCGGCGAAAGCGCCTTTTACGAGGCGTTTAACGCTCTGCCTACCCCGTAAGGGATAAAGGCGTGATTTTATGTATGTATGTAGTTTTTAAAAAGTCATGCATATTCCCTATTGGGCAATCTCTGTCTGATTGGCAGCCATCAGCGAAAACCGGTGGGAGGACTATAATTGTTATTCTTTTTTTGTATCTTCATTAATAATTAGGAATTCGATGGCGCTATCCCTACCCCTTAAATCAGTTCAATTTTAAATTGCTGCTTCTAGTCCGCTGATTGAATCTGATTTCATAGTTAAGCTCATAGGTACATCGGAGCGGAGAGGGCTTACGTCGTAAGCTCGGCGGTGCTTAACTACAGTACAGCTTTAACTTGCGGATTTAAACTTAACTGAATCATTAATTGGACATTATAGTTTATTGTAAAAAAAATATTTAAAGACGGAAATTAAAACTAAGTCTTTTAGAGAAAGTATCTCCAATCTTCAAGTCTTCAACGTTTAGTTAGCTAGATTATAAATGAAACGTGAGCGTTCTTTGTCCTTCGAAATCTAAATCTTCAATTCGAAGGCACAAGGCTCAGACCACTAAACCATCAAACCACCCACACACAACAGAGGTAGTCAATCCTTTCAAGATCACTTAGACTCGTATTTTTGAAGCGATCTCGATATTAAGTATGGATTTGACAGGCCAGTTTGTACTGAAATTAAATTTTTGATACAAACTCAAACTCACTGTGACTCTTGAGAGCTGATTACAAATACAGCTCTTATTTAAGAAAAACTTTCTCAAACGTTTTGCTTTAGTGACAGCGCTTCCAATTTGTAAGCATAAAAACTGAACTACCAATATCATTAATCCACCTAAATTCTCTCTAAAAGTCATTAAATTCTCCACTGGATCCAAATATAATTATTTTCGCAATCAACATTGAATAATGTTCCGAAGAGTGAACGAGTGACAAACGGCCAATAATGAAATAATGATTAGGATTAACTGAATGAGTGAGAGCACTTTAACAATATGAATCATAATATTACTTCCGTGATGGACTGGAAGCGATATAAAAAAAAATACTTCCCGGGCATTATGCGGGCTGTAAAGGACAACGTCCCGCAAACTGATAGAGGTAGCTCAGTCAACGGAACTGAACAACTATCAGCAGGTTTTTGTTTCAAGATGTGATATAAACATGTTTTCCCATACTGATTGTCTGATTGAGTTGATAATTTTGTATGGGAAGTAAATTTTTTTTCATCTCCTGAAAGAACTTCCTGGATATAGTTGTTCAGTTTCGTTGACTGAGCAACTCCAAGCAGTTTGCGTGACGCCGTCCCTTACACCCGGTTTTAATAAAACAACGACTACTCACTTGTGAGTATAACAGAAATGTTTGACCTCAACGTTTCGACTCTTTACGAGATTCGTCTTCATGAGATCTTTTAAGGATCTTTTAGATGGTCTTATTACGACGAAGATCACACATGGCAGGCGGTGGTGTCTGACTTTCACTCTCCACGAAGAAGGCTTTGCTTAGTATATTTTTAGTGAATTGTCCAAAAATATTTACTATATTCACATATTCTTAGAACAAAAAAGAAACAGATTATGAGATCTTTCCAGAATATCCTGGAAGAAACCTTCTGATCCCTTCGTTCTCTATCCCTAATGATAGATGAGTGCCACAAGTGGGACAAATAAGGTGAATTACCATGAGTTATGAGACCATTCAAATCAAATAGATATGACAGATCGATGAGTTTTCTGCGGATACCATGGTATTTATGGATCAAGAATGAGGAAGTAGTGTAAATACATATGTATAATAACGCCTTTATCTCTTATAAGGCAGAGCGTACACGATCTAAACAAAGATCGTTCCGCCAAGTCTAACAAAGTTTTGACGGTTATCTAAGATACATACATACATTTAACCACGCCTTTATCCCTAATGGGGTAGGCAGAGCGTAAACGACCCAAACAAAGGTCGTTCCGCCACGTCTGACAAAGTTTTGAGGGTTATTCAAGATGGATATGTACGTATATTGCTGTAGTGACAGGTTGTCAGCCCATCGCCTAAATTGCAATATACTGAAACCCTCAGATCCCTTAGCTGGTTTTTACAGCATGCCCGGGAGGAAATGCAGCTGGCACATTCTATGTTTTTATTTCGCTCCCAGTCCAGAATGGAAAAGAAGTAGAGTGACTAGCTATAGTCAATTTTATGGAGTCAAGAGCAAACCAATCGCATTAAATAAATTGAAGATTTTTATTTGTTTTGCACTCACGTGATCACAAGTGAACTTGAGTCAAACCCAATATTGTGGCGTTCCTCGTAGTCTATTAAACCGGGTGTAAGGGACAGCGTCCCGCAAACTGATAGGGGTTGCTCGGTCAACGAAACTGAACAACTATCACCAGGATATTCTTTCAGGAGATGAAAAAAAATTGAACTTCTTATACATAATGATAAACTCAATCAGACAATTTGTATAGAAAATCTCTTTATGTTCACTTCCTGCAATAAATCTTGCTGATAGTTGTTCAGTTCCGTTGACTGAGCTACCCCTATAAATATGCGGGAAGCTGTCCCTTACACCTGTAACTCTTATGGGGTAGGCAGAGCGTAAACGATCAAAACAAAGATCGTTCCGCCACGTCTGACAAAGTTTTGAGGGTTATCTAAGATAGATTTGTAGGTAAGTTGCTATAGTGACAGGTGACAACCTGTCAGTCTAACGCCTAAATTGTAATATACAGAAACCCTCGGATCCCTTAGCTGGCTTTTACAGCATGCCCGGCAGGAAATTCAGCTGGCACATTCTATGTTTTACTCTCGCTCCCAGTCCAGCATGGAAGAATTTCGTGAACTTCATTAATACGAGGCCTTGATTTACATCTCGATCTAACAACACAAAAACCATAAATTCAAATACCACATTAAGTTGAAGTGCGATATTCCGTATTGTTTTGTACAAACAATATGCTGTTATTTGTTCCACTAAGGGTCAGTTCACACCGGAAAGCGCTTTTTTACATACATACATACATATAATCACGCCTTTATCCCTAATGGGGTAGGCAGAGCGTAAACGACCTAAACAAAGGTCGCTCCGCCACGCGTGACAATGTTTTGAGGGTTGTTTAAAATAGATTTGAAGGTATATTGCTGTAGTGACAGGTTGTCAGCCTACAGCCTAAATTGCAATATACAGAAACCTTTGGATCCCTTAGCTGGTTTTTACAGCATGCTCGGGAGGAAATGCATCTGGCGCATTCTACGTTTTTCTCTCGCTCCCAGTCCAGCATGGAAGCGCACTTTTCTAGAACTTTATTAGTAAATAAAGTTCTAGAAAATGCCAAAATGCGTGCGAAGCCGGGGCGCTAGTAGTAACTAGCGACCCGCCCCGGCTTCGCACGGAAATCATGCATGTATTATACATACTATATTATGCATGTAAAAAATAAATAAAATAATAAAAATTAAATTTATTGCCAAAATTTTAAGTACAGTTAAACTAGCACTAAAACAATTATACAGAGTTGGTAAGGCAAAAGGAGCTGTCTCAGCTTATCCTTGCATGGAACGATGCGGTTCCATACAATGCTGATTTTCAGCCAACCCCTTCTCCCTAAGTTGTAAGGCGGGAGGTTCTGATATAGAGGGCCTTTTCCTAAAATTACTATTATAATGTTCAAAGATTAAAATTAAACAAAATTAAATTGAAATTAAATTAATTATATTAAATTGAGATTAGCATTAGTAAAAAGTTGCAATCTTGGTACTCTTGTATATGCATGTATGTAGGTAAATGTTTGTGTGTATGTGTGTGTGTGTGTAAAATAAATGTTAAAATCTATATAGGGTTGATTGATTTTGATTTTAATTTGGCGATAGAAAAAAATCTTTAAGATGTAAATCTTTGCAGTCCGGACGCTTCAAGTTTTCTGTGGCAAGTTGTCGTTTTAGTAAAGCTGCTTTGTATTTACTTTTAAAACATTCGTTACTAATTTTAGTTCTTAGAGGTGGGGGTAAATCGTTCCAAATTCGAGCGGAATTGAACTTGAAGCATCCCCTGTATCTAGTGGTTTTATGGTGAGGAATTGTCAGCAAGTTTAGTGTAACAGAACGGAGACATTTTTGTGTAATGTTTCGTATCCAGGTAAGCTTTTCAAATAGATACTCTGGCTTTTTATTCCATATTATCCTTTGAACATTGCAGGCGTAATGAAGTTCTCTCCTAGCTTCCATATTAAGAATGTTGTTACTGTTTAGATATGGTGTTATGTATGATCTTTTTGGCACATTATAACTAAAACGTATGCATGCATTTTGTACTCTTTGTATTGCCCTATTCATACCAGTAGTTATTCTAGGACCATAAACCGAACAACAATATGTAAAAGGAGAGAGCACAAGTAAATCGGTCAAAATTAAACGCAACTTTTCATTTATATAAGGTCGAATTTTGTATAAGGTCTTTAGTTTGAAAAAAGCATTTCTTATTTTTGTGTTTACGTGCTCTTTGTACTTTTGTTCCCCATCCATTAAAAGCCCCAAGTTACGAGCGGTTTTTACATATTGTAAAGCCATCCCATTAATTTTTATATCGTCATTACACTCCAATACACTCTTTATTTGATGTTTTGTCCCAAAAACTAAAACTTGAGATTTGGTTGGATTTAATACCAAAGAATTCTCAATAGACCAGGAGTAAATATTGGAGAGATCCTTATTAATCAGTTCTAGAGCTTGGGTGGTGTTTTCTTCTTTAAAAGAATAATAAATCTGTGTATCATCTGCGTATAGATGATATTTGCATGTCTCTATGCACTTCGGTAAATCCGCTGTAAAAATCGAGAACAGTACAGGACTTAGCAATGAACCTTGTGGCACTCCTTGATCGAGTTTACCTGTAGATGAATATTTTTTTTCTCCATCTCTTCCCTCAGTAACTACAATTTGTTCTCTACCAGATAAAAATGTTTGGAACCACTGACATGTATCCGAAGTGAAACCGTAGCTTTCCAGTTTAGCTAATAAGAGTTCGGAGTGCAAACAATCAAAAGCCCGAGAGTAATCTAGCAGGACCATAACACTGCTTAGACCCATGTCTGAGGACTCCGTTATATCATTTGTCACGTTTAAAAGTGCCGTCTCCGTGCCATGCCCTCTACGAAAGCCTGATTGGAATTTAGGTATGATGTCAGTTTTATCTAAATACTCCAGTACTTGATTAAGTACAACCTTTTCTAGCACTTTCGATAGTACGGGTAATATCGAGATGGGTCGTAGATCTTTTAATTCTGCAGGGGGGTTCTTTTTTGGTATAGGTCTAACAAGGGCTTTTTTCCAGCAAGTGGGGTATGTGTTGGTTTCTATTGACTTATTGACGATCGCCGTTATCGTAGGTAGAGTAGCGTCTAGGGTTAATTTTATCATCTCTATATTTAAGTTATCGCAGCCCGTTGCATTAGTTTTTATGCTGTTGATAATATTTCTTACTTCAGTTTGGTTAGTTAATTTAAATCTAAAAGTGCTTTGGTAATAGCTTGCCCTACTTGTTGTTATCTTTTCCAAATCGAGTTTATTGACGCGTGGAATATTTAAAAAATTATCATTTATTTTGCATGGATCATTTAAGTGTTCTGGAATTAGACTTGTGGTAGCGTCATCGAAAACACTAGTTAGCTTCAAATTATTCCAAAGTAGAGTCGGCTTTTGTAAATTCTTATTTATGAAGTGGTTAAAGTAAGCTTTCCGCTCTCTTTCTATTGTGGCTGTTACAAGATTTTTCAAGCTTTTGTAGTAGTCTTTGGAGCTTTCTAACTTATTTTTATGTGATTTTACCAGAGCTATATCACGCAAGTACATCATGAATTTGACCATATTTGTTATCCATGGTTTCGGTTTATCTTTTATTATTTTTTTTTTCATTGGGGCGTGTTCATCAAACAGAGTAAGAAAACGCGAGTTAAAGGTCAAAACCATGTCATCAACATTGTCTAAGCTTGAGATAGAGTTCCATCGGATGACGTTAAGGTCTGAAGTAAATTTTTCTACATCAATATTTTTAAAATTCCGTTGGTATTTTACTTGTTTAATGAATTTAGGTTTTTTAATATCAAAGTCAACTAATATCATTGCGTGGTCACTTAGTGATTTGTTGTGCAGTACCGATATATTTTTGCAGCGTTGGCTGCTATTAGTTATAACAACATCGATTAAAGTTTGCGTGCTATCCGTTACTCTAGTAGGCTCTGTTACGAGCTGCTCTAGATTGTGCTGGTAACAAAACTCTAGTAATTTTTTGCTCTTCTTTTCATTCAGTTGATCCATGTTAAGATCGCCCATAAAACAAACATAATTACAGTGCGCCATAGAATTAATTGATTCGCTCAGAGAGTCCAGTGCAACCGAGGGATTAACTATTTCCGTTCTGTGAGCCGTGCCGAAAGCGAGAGTAGCACCTGGTAAATTAACCTCAAGCCAAAGTTGTTCTAGTACTGAAGGAGGGTGTGTTTTGACTCTAGCTGTTAAATTCAGTGCGATGTAGAATCCAACACCCCCACCAACTCGGTTTTTACGAGCTCTTTGAGTAAATCTGTACCCCGGCAACGCTGGTGCAAGCTTTTCTTCCCCTTCCTTGATCCATGTTTCATTCACGGCCAGTATATCCGGCTTGTACTTTGCAACTGTAACCGCAAGTTCATCTTGGCCAGTATTTAGAGATTGAGCATTTATTAACCCTAGCCTCAAAAAAAGGTTTATATGTATTATACATATAAACCTTTCTCTTGAATCATTCTATCCATTAAAAGAAACCGCATCAAAATCCGTTGCGTGGTTTTAAAGATTTATGCATAGGGATATAGGGACAGAGAAAGCGACTTTGTTTTATACTATGTAGTGATGCAATCAGATATACATTTCATTGACAGAACTCTAAGGCTCGTAGTTATGAAGCGATCTCAAACTTGAAACCAATATTAAGTATGTATTTGACAGGCCAGTTGGTGCTGAAATTATATTTCTTACAACTCATACTTGCTCTCACTCATGAGAGCTGATTATTAATACATATACATAAATATCATCACGCCTTAATCCCCAATGGGGTAGGCAGAGCGCAAACGACCCAAGCAAAGGTCGCTTCGCCGATTCTGACAAAGATTTGAGGGTTATAGATAGAGTTGTAGGTATTTTGCTGTAGTGACAGGTCGACAGCCCATCGCCTAAATTGCAATAACTGAAACCCTGTAATCCCGTAGCTGGTTTTTAGAGCCTGCCCGGGCAGAAGTGCAGCTGGCACATTATATGTTTTTATAAATACGGCCCTAAAATTATTTACGCCGCGTCATGCAAATGTGCAGTCTGTCACTTTGTGTTACTGTTCAGACGGAATATTAGGAACTAAATGTTGTCTAGTCTGTTTTCTTCCATGCTGGACTGGGAGCGAGAGAAAATCATAATGTGCCAGCTGCATTTTCTAAAAGTCAAAGTCATATAATTAATTTCCAAATAGATTCCGAAGAACACTTTTAGAAAGTCACAAGCGAGTCTATTACAAATAAAATTATATCTATGTCACAAAATAAAATAAAACTATATCACGAAGAAGAAAAGAAACTCGCACTTTGCTTTTGCACTCCTTTCGTTTTGTCTTAATCTTACTTTTGTCCTTCCTATTTTTATTTTATTCAAAATGAAAATAACAAATTCCTCCCATTCCTCCCGGGCATGCTGCAAAAACCAGCTTAGGGATCCGCGGGTTTCCGTATATTGCAATTTAGATTTTATATATTTACACGAACCATTTACTAATAAACTCATATACATTACTATTATTTGAGTCTGTTGGACCGGTTATTCGATTCACTGCGTTTTTAGTGAAAATTATGTCTGTTTTACTGATGGGGGCGCCACATAGGCCCTATCGCCACCTTAAAGCGTGGTGCCTCCGTGGTCTAGTGGTCAGAGCCATGGGCTCACAATCCAGAGGTCCTGGGTTCGATTCCCAAGGGGGAACACAAAGTTAATATTTGTCAATTTATCACTTTGTGAGATTTCTCCAGTTTGGTTAGGACAATGCAGGCCGAATCACCTGATTGTCTTGAAGAAAAAAGATTCCGTGCTTCGGAGAGCACGTTAACCCGTCGGTCTCGGTCGCTGTCTTTAACAGCGGTCGTTACACAAACCATGTCAGAGGCCTAACAGCTGTGCTATTAGGCAGTTTACAAACTCTGACAGCAGGGTTCATCGAGTCGATTGACTCGATACCCACACGACAGAAGAAGAGCGTGGTCGTACCGAGCAACAAGTCAGTTAGTCGCTTCTTGGTGTGAACCGGCCCTAAAAGGGGGTGGGATTTGTGGGGGGTGACCATCTGGCTGGCAATTTGTATGGAAATCGCGCGTGTTATAGTTGTATGTTGGACGTGGACTCGTGGAGGGCCCTCCATAGCCGGGGTGTAAGTGACAGGGGCTTTAGACGTAATTTTTATATATTTTCTAACGAGACGTGATATATTATCTCATGTTGTCACGTTAGGTTCCGAGAATGTATTTGAACAGACAGAATTCTTCAGTGCTGGCCTGGGAGTGAGAGAAAAATATAGAATGTACATACATACATATAATCACGCCTCTTTCCCGGAGGGGTAGGCAGAGACCACATCTTTCCACTTGCTACGATCCTTACATACTTCTTTCGCTTCATCCACATTCATTAATCTCTTCATACATGCTCGTCGGTTTATATAGAATGTGACAGCTTTATTTCCTCCCGGACATGCTGTACAAATCAGTTAAGGGATCCGAGGGTTTCAGTGTATTGTAATTTAGGCGATAGCCCTATCACTACAGCAATATACATACAAATCTATCTTAATTAAATAACCCTCAAAACTTTGTCACACGTTGCGGAACGACCTTTTTTTTACGTCGTTTACGCTCTTTTAGGGATAAAGGCTTGATTATAGGTATGTATATAGAAGAGATCTGCAATGTTTTGATTTGACTTTAGTTGAAAGCGATTTGGATATAATTAAAATCAGTATGTCAGTCGGTAAAACAGTAACAGTATTTGATAGCGCCATCAACATGCCAATAAACTGCCGTTTTCAGTCTAGACGAAATCGTAAACACTGCGTTTGGGACACTGATTCATAGAGCATTTTCTTTTTATGCTGGACATACATACATACATACAATCACGCCTTTAACCTTAATGTCAGAGGCCTGATAGTTGTGCTACTAGGCGGTTTAAAAACTCTGACACCAGGGCTTATCGGGTCGATAGACTCGATACCCACTCGACAGAAGACGAAACTCTAATGAGGTAGGCAGACCGTAAACTACCTAAACAAAGGTCGTTCCGCTACGTCTGACAGTTTTAAGGATTATTTAAGATAGATCTGTAGGTATATTCTTCCATGCTGTACTGGGAACGAGAGAAACACATAGAATGTGCCAACTGAATTTCCTCCCGGGCATGCTGTAATAACCAGCTAAGGGATGCTGGAGCGCTACAGTATATTGTAATTTAGGTGATGGAATGACAACCTTTCACTACAGCAATACACCTACAAATCTATCTGAAATAACCCTCAAAACTTTGTCAGACGTGGCGGAACGACCTTTTGTTTAGGTCGTTTACGCTCTCCCTATCCCATAAGAGATGAAAGCGTGATTATATGCATGTATGTAGGTATATTGCATGCTGGCCTGGGAGTGATACAAAAGCAGTACCTACTCATGGGCATGATTAATGATTTGTATAAATAGTCCAACGGTCACTGCGATCTATTGACCGACTACGGCAAAGCCAAAAGGAAGATTTATGATTTTGCCACTCTACCGGGTGTAAGGGTTGCATCCCGCAAACTGATAGGGGTTGCTCAGTCAACGATACTGAACAACTAGCAGCAGGATTTTTATTCAAGAAGAGAAAAACAGACTATAACGGTATAATGGATTATAAAATGGAGAATTAGTTGTGATTACCATACATACATAAAATCACGCCTTTATCCCTTACGGGGTAGGCAGAGCGTCAAACGCCTCGTAAAAGGCGCTTTCGCCGCGTCTGACAAAAATTGAGGGCAATTTTAGATTGTAATGTGTATTGCTAATGTGTAGTGATAGGTTGTCAGCCCATCGCCTAAATTACAATACACTGTAACCCTCGAGTCCCTTTTGCTGTCTTCTACAGCATGCCCGGGAGGAAGGGCAGCTGGAACATTCTATGTTTATCTATCTCTCCCAGTCCAGCATGGAAGAAACCGTTGTGATTACCGCCAATCGTTAAATATTCATGAAAATGTCTGTATTTCAGGCACAATTAATTTATTATTATTGCGGGCGCCACCTAAGCTCTGTAACTACTTTATTCCAATATTTAAAAATACTGTAAATATTTGATTCGAATTACAAACAAAAAGAGTTAACTTTAAAAACCCCACTTTATTTTTTATCGTTTACATAACATTCAATTTTAGAACGCTTTAATTTTATTTGTTTTCCGTTGACAGAATCCAATTCGGCCAGTCGTTATTGGTTTGAACAATTTAAATTCTCTTTTTAAATGTAAGTATTTAAAAGTGGTCAGTGGCAGTTGTTCGTAAAATTGTAATTCGATGCTGAATGGTCGTTTTGTTGCTAATTGCAAGTGGATCCAAAATGGCTTTCGTGATATGAAATTGTTTACCAAATTCATATTGAATTACATATTCTGTTCACATTTAGGAAATTACGATTTTGAATGTGTCAGTGATAGGTACGAATATGGTAATGTCATCGTGATGTTACAAATAGAAATAGAAGTAGTCAATCTAAAATTCACGCTTTAACTGCCTAGTGGTCAGAGCCATGGGCTTACAATCTGGAGCTCCTGGGTTCTATTCCCAGGGAGGGACAAAAAGTTGTCAATTTATCACTTTGTGAGGTTTTCCCAAGTTTAGTTAGGACATTGCAGGCTGAATCACCTGATTGTCCGGAAAGTAAAAGGATTATGTGCTTCGGAGGGCACGTTAAGCCGGCCGCTGTCTTTGATAGTAGTCTTTTCTCAAACTATTGCAGAGGCCTAATAGATGTGCTACTAGGCGGTTTGAAAACTCGGACACCAGGGTTCTTCGGGTCGTCATTCGACTCGAGAATCCACTCGCTAAGAAGAAGAAGACGTCTAAATTTGAGATCGATTTTCAATGCGCGGACTGTGATAATCTAAGTCAAGTTAATTGCTGAAAACTATAGCTGAAATAGAGCTTGTTTATTCTTATATTGCCAAAGAACTGAAAAAATAGTACAAACAAACTTTTCTATAAATTTAATAAGATTCTTTACTAATTAGAGCACACAGACTCTGAACGCACCATAAAACTTAACGACCGTCTCGAAATGTCCTTCTGAAAGCACTTATTGGAAGTGAACCCAAGTTCTTTCTAGTTTAGCCGAGATTTCGAACAAATATTTGTATGACTATTTTATTTTCAATAACATACATACATATAATGACCTTTCATCAGCCTTTAATGTAGACGGATATGTTGAAAGAAGACGACCAAAGAAAAGATGGATGGACTGTGTGAAAGATGATATGTTGAAAACAGATGTTAGTGGCTAACTGACGGCTGACAGGGATGAATGGAAGAAGAAAACATACTGCGCCGACCCCAAATAATGGGATAAGGGCAAGGGAATGATGAATCACGCCTTTATCCCTAATGGGGTAGGCAGAGCTTAAACAACCTAAACAAAATCCCTTCCGCCACGTCTGACAATGTTTTGAGGGTTATTTAAGATAGATTTGTAGGTATATTGCTGTAGTGACGGTCTGTCAACCTATCGCCTAAGTTGCAATATACAGACACCCTCCGATCTCTTAGCTGGTTCTTACAGCATGCCCGGGAAGACATGCAGCTGGCAAATTCTATGTTTTTAATAAGACTATTGTTAATCGGTTTTAAGTCGTTTTTTTATCAAATTCAGGAACTTGATATTTGAACTTTTTAGAGACTGTGGTGGCGGGAGATAGTTTACGAAATTTCTTGTATTTGAAAATTAATTAATACGTCTATGATTGATTCTTAATTATCTAGCGTAATGCTGTGTTATGTTATGTTTATCTGAAAGCGAAAATCAAATTAATTATTGATTTATTTATATTTAATTACAATAAAAAAATACAGCTAACCAACCTGCATTCCGATTAAACCCGCCATATTGGTTTAAGCTTACATAGGAATCCTTTTTACACAATCTCACAAAGAGCAGTTGGATGAAATGAAGAAACGAAACGCGATCCATTCAATGTTTTGCGGTTTCATGTTGGTACACCTGCAAATCTTGCTTTTAATTTCCGATGAAACCAGCCAGTTCAGTATTTGTTCTCTCTTTGATAAGTTCAAATGAACGGAAAAAGGAGAGTTTTGTGTGGGAACGAATAATTATACACAGAAAGATTTTTTCTTTCTATTTTTAATTATTGTTCTAGAGTACCTATTGTGGTAGTGTGATGGAATGGAATACAGACTTCTGGGTAACCACATCCTAGACTGAATGGACACTTTGTGTTTGTTCACCACTCCTGATCTAGACTAAAAGTCAAGAACTAAACCTGGCTAAAAACAATTTGATACAAGTTTAATAGACTATTGTCATGATAATTTAATTTAACCCTTTCTTCTGAATCACTGATATTTATTCTTTCAGTATTGTTTATTATTCTATTTAATTTGTTCGGGAAAATCATCATGACAAAACAATATCATGCATAATAAAATAACTAAAAGACAAATAACCGAAACATGAAACAAATACGAATAAACGATTCCTTTGCTTTAATTTACTAGATATAAAATATTTCCACATCAATTTGCCACTCATATTCTATTTTTAAATACCCATTTTCAAAATGGCAGCGTAATATTTGCTGTCTCGTTCTTCTTTCCGTAATATGGAAAGGTCTCATAAAATAAGGATATTTGAACAACTTGTAAGCTTTTGACATCCAGGTGGCGCTTTTACATTCACATTTCGTTTATAAGCCATTCATTCCTTCTTACGTTCATTCTATGCACGACCGTAATGAAATATTATGTTGACATTTCGTTCTAATATTATGGAAGTCCAAATTAAGTGAAAGTAACCAATATTAAGACTTGGCTTAAAGGACTATCGTATCCAGGCCATAAAATACTGGAAAAAAATATATATTATAAAAGTATTTAGTTTGCTTCTTTTAATAGGCAAATTTATTGTCAATATTATTTAGTTAGGCATTGGAAGCAATTGATACAAGGGAAACTAATAAATCAAGCAATCTAAGTCCCAATCTTTGTATTCAAAGATGAAAAGCGATACTAATAACAATTAATAAAGCTTAATTGAAAGTTAATAAAGCTTTCATATACAAATCTATGCGATTAATTTTAGAATAGTAATCTATAAGATGAAGCACACTTTTTTACACACTACAGTGGGTCGCGATTATCTGTTCTTCTTCTCCCTGTGTATTCTTCCATGCTGGACTGAGAAAAACAAAGAATGTGCCAGCTGCATTTCCTCCCGAGCATGCTGAAAAAACCAGCTAAGGGATCCAAGGGTATCAGTATATTGCAATTTAGCGATGGGCTGACAACCTGTCACTACAGCAATATACGAACAAATCTGTCTTAAATAACCCTCAAAACTTTGTCAGTGGTGGCGAAACGACCTTTTTTTCTCTGTCTACACCATTAGGGATAAGGCGTGATTATATTGTATTCGTAGCCTTAGAAATCCCTATCTAAAACGCTCCTCAAAATTCGACAAACTTGGTGAACAAAATTTCACGAGCTGCCTACCGCCACGCAATAGAGGCGTGATTATATCCAAGAAAGACACAAAACATCAGTAACCCGACTCAATCTCTCCCATAATCGAAGTATCATTACCAGATCATAAAGGTCGTTTCACACTGAAACAGGCCGTAAACGCGGTGTAACCCCGCCTTAGCGATAAACTGCCGGTGTGTCCTCGCCTTACACGTCGTAAAGTAAGACGCTGTTGTGAATAGAGCTTTATACTTTATAGTTTTTTACACTTTGGAGAAGTGTTTTGGAGAAAGACGAAGTAAAAGAAACACATCATCATCATCATCTCCTTAGCCTTATCCCGTATCTCACGGGGTCGGCTTCCTAATCTAGGGGATTGAACGAGGGTACTGATTTTTACACAGAGCGACTGCCATCTGACCTCCGCAACCCAGAAGGGAAACCAGACCCAATCCTAGATTAGGTCAGAGTTTTCAAGCCGCCAATGCTTAGCACTGGCCTCTGATATGGCTTAACGACTAATATCTACGGTATTAAACGATATTAACCGGGACCAACGGCTTAACGTGCCTTCCGAAGCACGGAAAAAGCAAAAGAAACACATACATACATATAATCACGGCTTTATCCCTAATGGGGTCGGCAGAGCGTAAACGACCTAAACAAAGGTGGTCCCGCCACGTCTGACAATGTTTTGAAGATTATTTGAGATAGATTTGTAGGTATATTGCTGTAGTGACAGATTGTCAGCCCATCGCCTAATTTTCAATAAAAATAAAAATTTCGACTTAACCGTAGGTCGTTCCGCCACATCTGAAAAAGTTTTGAAGATTATATAAGATAGATTTGTAGGTATAAAGCTGAAGTGACAGGTTGTCTGCCTATCGCCTAAATGACAATATACTGAAACCCTTGGATCCCTTAGCTGGTTTTTACAGCATGCCCTGGAGGAAATGCAACTGGCATATTCTATGTTTTTCTCTCGCTCCCAGGCCAGCATGGAAGCTGTTTTATAAAAAAAAAATTTTTGTTGTTTTATAAAACATTTTGTTGATATTATTTATTACATACCAAAGTTTTTTAAAAGGCATGCCGAAAACCGAAACGGGAAAATCAACTAAAATTATTATATTATATTAAGAAAATACAAAGGATTAAGATATAAGGAAATATTTCTTTGATAACTTGTCTTTTTCATGTTACTTACTAATACTTTTGTAGTTTAAATAGAGAAATCAGAATAACGGTTTTTATGGCCCTTTATGTCAGGGCTTTGAGTACTTACAAAATATGTGTCAAGACATGTTTTTCGGTTGTCTCATAAACATACCTATTCATGACATGCTTCAAATTTTTTATAGCATTTGCTTTTTACTTTGCCTACGTATCGTCTTCTTAGAGAAATTACATCGTAGCGACCCAGAATTCAGCCACTTGTATTGCGGATTGACTGCCGTCTATTAAATCTGCTGGCATGCAGGTGTTGGGGCACGCCAGATGTTAAGTGTTCCATAGTTTGCACTGCACCGTAAACAGTCTACGTTGGAGCTAACCGAAAATCCCCACCTGACCATGTTCTCCTTACTTCTGCCCTCTGAGTCCGAAGCCTGTTTAAGAACCTCCACGGTAGTTCATTAAAAATATCTCATATTTTCAAGATACCTAATAACTTTTGGTGCTTCCTGAAAAGGAGTGTAAAAATCATTCTTTCCAATAAAGTAAATTATTGATAATGATATAAATATATACCAGTCGTATCACATGCAAATTTCTCACATCCTCTGTCACATCAACTCTGAATACGGACCCCATCGTACTTGGTTAAGGCCCGTGGGATGGGAGAATACCTCCAAAAGGAGAGAAAAGAAAAGAAAATAAATATTAATAAATAAACAAAATTAAAGTCATTAAAATCGAAAACGACCTCATTTTTAGTTTTTAGGGCGAATTTTATTAAATAAAATGTTTCGAACAAAACAAAACGCACGACCAGCTAGTACCGCGTTCTGAATTCAAATTATTCCAAACAAAATGTAACAGTGTTGATTGAAATTTTGAATTTCGGTAAATTTCTCGTCAACAGATTCGATTGTTTAGCATTACAAATGTGTTTTCAACTTTTTCTCACAATCAATGGTTTATTTTCCAATCGTTTTTTTACTGAGTAATTAAATTTGGAACTTTTCGGACTGGGTGAGATGAGTTGAGTTTGAGAACGTAGGTCATTTCGTTTTGTTGTTTTCAAACAAAATTGCAATATTTTTTTTAACATTTCTATGTCGTTCTTATAAGACTAGCTTAGCCATGGGGAGGTCCCGGTTTCGATTCCCTGCGAGGAACAATGACTTTGTGTTCTTGTTTCTAGTTTGGTTAGGACATTGCAGGCACCAATTCCACCTGATTGTCCGAAAAGTAAGTTTATCCATGTTGTTCAGATGGGACAGAGGCGCAGGACCGACTATTTACTTGCGGATGGGCAAGTAAATAGTCGGTCCTGCGCCTGATTTCTCTCTGGACGTGTCAGTCAATCTGTCCCATCTGAATAAGAGTTTGAAGGAATAGAGAGTGCACTTTTGCGTTGCGCAAACACTTGAGCACTACAAACTAGTCCTGCGTAGTTGGCCGATCTCTGGGAGATTAGTCTTGATTAGGGATGGTTAGTCAGTGTTATTGACTGGGCAACTGAAAAACTGCCTCCGTGGTCTAGTGGCTAGTGCCATGGACTCCCGATCCGGAGGTCCTGGGTTCGATTCCCAGGGGGGAAACACAAAGTTGATATTTGAGAATTTATCACTTTTTGAATTTTTCCCCAGTTTGGTTAGGACATTCCAGGCTGAATCACCTGATTGTCCGAAAAGCAAAAAAGATTTCGTGCTTCGGAGGGCACGTTAAGCTGTCGGTCCCGGTCGCTGTCTTTGATAGTGGTCGTTACTCAAAACCATGTCAGAGGCCTGATAGTTGTGCTACTAGGCGGTTTAAAAACTCTGACACCAGGGTTCATCGGGTCGATAGACTCGATACCCACTCGAAAGAAGAAGAAGAAGCAACTGAGCAACCCCTATTAGCGGGGCGCTGTCCCTTACACCTGGTATCATCAGCATTGTAAAGGCATTGTATATCAAATTCAGTCTCGTACATTTTCTTGGTATAAAGATTCTTGTCTTCGGTTGAGCTAATATAAAAGGTACTCACGTTAACGTCAATCTTCGTTGTCGGTTGAACAAGACATGATAATATCAAAATTTTCAAAATTGAATATAACGTTATTTGTACCAGATAAGTAGAATGTAAAAATAGCATGTATTGTCAAATTATAGCTGTCAAAATAATATGTGTGTACTATAGTGAATGTCAAAAAGCAAAATAAGATAGATAGATAAAAAGTTTATTGCATAAAAAATATAAAAAAGCATGAATTCCATACTTTATTTATAAAATAATGATTTTACACGTCACAGAATGCATTAAAATTTATGACTTAATTACAAAATTTATTTTACAACTTATGTAATATCGTTTTAATATACGTGGGACACTCAGAAAGATTTGCGACACTAAAAAAAATTGTTCTAAAGGTACATATATTTTTATTAAATCTTTTCAAAGTACTCTCCACCAGCCTCTATACAAAAATTCATGCGTCTGAACCATTTTTCAAAACACTTTTTCCAGTCCGCCGTAGACACCTCGTTTACAGCCTGCTCGAACGCAGCCAGCGCATCTTCCGGCGACGAAAATTGTATCCCCATGAGCTGATTTTTTATTTTTGGAAATAAAAAGAAGTCACACGGTGCTAGATCAGGGCTATAAGGAGGGTGACCCAGGAGTTTGACTGGTGTACTGTCCAGGAAGTCCCTCGTTTTGAGCGCGATGTGTGCAGGCGCATTGTCGTGGTGGAGCAGTAGTCCGCGGAGCCCTGTGTTTGGTCGCTTGTTGCTCACAACAGAAAAAACTTCTGATAAACATTTGGTAGTATACCATTCGGCGTTAATGCTTCTTTGATCTCGTAAGGGAATTGAGGCCAAGTGGCCAGTCAAATTACAAAAGCTGGCGATCAAAATCTTCCCCCTGCTTCGAGATCGCTTCACTTTAGTAGGCGTTGGTTCATTTTGAAACACCCAAACTGTCGACTGGCACTTGGTTTCTGGATAGTATTGATAAATCCAGGACTCATCACCTGTTACGATGTCGTAAACACGCCGAGACGAGCCTGCTTCAAATTTGTTCAGCATATCACGGCACCATTCCACCCGGGCCTGCTTCTGAGCGTCGGTGAGGTAGTGCGGCACCCAGCGCGATACTATCCTCCTCACGCGAAGATGCCCATGTAGAATCTCGTGAACGCTTCCCGATCCAATCTTTAATATGTGCTGAATCTCCTGATATGTAATTCGCCTATTATCTTGGATTAAATTTTTCACTGCCAGCACGTTTTCTTCCGTAATAGCCGTCAAAGGGCGACCGCTTCTTTCTTCATCCCCCAAGGTTGGTCGACCGCGCCTAAATTCGTTATACCAACGATACACGGTTGCCTTGGAGGGGCTTTCATCCATAAATGCCATTTGAAGTCTATCGAACGATTCATCCGGTTTCAGGCGACACTTGAAATCGTAAAAAATCATAGCTCTAAAATGTTCCCGGCGCAGATCAATTTTTCAGTAAGACACGATACTTTGAATTGGATCGCAAAAAATGTGGCGGGAAATTTTGAAAATGGAACACACATATTTTTACTTACAAGTAATCATAGTTTCAAAAAAGATTCTAACCGGCCAGTCTGCCATATATAAAAACTATTTATCGCAATACTTTCTGAGTGGCCTGGTACGTGACGCATATTTGATGAACAATAAATCTAACAAAAAAACATTTACATACTGGCAGCCTGGGTCCAATTTCAAATATCCCGATAAACAATAACACGCATTCTATCCGTCATTCTTAATTTGAAAATATGAATAATTAAAAAATAATTTAAAAAAGGAATGCCTCGCCAGCCATCCCACTTAGCCGGATGAGTTCCGCATTCCTTTTTTTTTTTTTTGTTAATTTTCGGCGAACCGTGGCGGCATCTCCCGGGGTTATATATCTGATGCCAAGTTGCCAATGCTTTTTAGATAACTAGGCCGTAAATAATAGATTACGGTAAATTACAGGATACTTTCTGAAACGTTGTCAGTTTGTGCCTTTAAAGATGTTAAAGAACGAAAATAATTTTTAGAACGCCGTAATGTGTAAAATACGCGCGTAAACGTATCTGAGATTTTTTCGATACTGCAAAAGATTTAATTCTTTTCACCGTGGAGTAGTACTTATTTTCATAGAATTCCTTTTAAGAAAAAAATACAATAACACATAAATAGAAAATATTTATTTGTCACCAATTTACAAACAATTAACATTTCTAAGGTTACAAACATGTTCTACGGCGACAAATGGGTCACGCTCAGCATTAATGCTATGGAGGTATAAAAACCGTCACAGCGCTGATCTTCCGCGTGGTTACGAGAAAACAATTGAAAAAATGAACAATAGAGAGTATAGAAACTAACTGAAAGCAATTACATTTATTTATAGATAATTATTATACAAACTTAATGTTTATACTATTATATAGATATTAGATCGATTAATACTGTAATAAATCTGTGTAATAAAGTCATAATTAATAATGATTTAAAAAAAATGTATTTACGGGTATATTGAAACAGTATCAAGAAAAGATGATGTCACGCCCAGTCAAAGGCTATGTGGGACTTGCGGGGTTTCAGTGCATGGTAAATAAGATAATCCCTTCTTGATACTTACTAGACTACACTTCGCATCTCTACGCATTTGATAGTTCAATTAGCCAGTTGATAGTCTAGCCAGTTTAGATAATCTGGAATGAGTCAGTTTAACTAAAAACCTAGAATTTTGGTGCCGGGATCCGAAATTTTACATATAGTTTATACAGTCAATTTTGATACTAACGTAACTAGACATCGCGATTTTACGCATTTGATACTTCAAATAGCCAGTTTAGATAATCTAGAATGATCCAGCTTATCCAAAAACCCAGAATTCTCATACAACAACACATACAAATAGTCACGTCTGTATCCCTTAGGGGTAGGTAGAGTATCTCATAATATAGAGTTTGTGCTACGCTGTACGTCTGACAAGACTTGAGGGTAATCTTAAAAGCAACAAACGTTTTTTATTCGCCCTAATTTTTATGCACCATTTATTTTACTTAGTTTTTTATAAAACCATTTCATTTTAAAACACATTACATATTTAAATTCTTTTCAGTTTTATTTCCAAACGAGAATAGCAGTATTTATTTAAAAACATAAAAACAGATTTCAGATTCAACAAAACAAATCACGAATTCATTTTTAAAAATGGCGTCAATTTATTTCGCGCCCATTTTATTTCAGCAGGTGTTTTCGGCCAGTATCGCGATCGGCAAACATATTGAGTGACCGAGCAAATACAGGGGGATTTATTCGGCGCGCTATCAGCACGCGTCGTTTGCCGAACTGTTCCCACCCTGTATACAAACAGAGAAAATGGACAGTGCTGTGGGTAGCAGGCACGGACGACGGACTAGGTTTTTTATAAAGTCGTTTTAATTTAATTAAGTGCAAATGTTTAAATTGTCATATAATATCACTACATAGTATAAAACAAAGTCGCTTTCTCTGTCCCTATATCACTATGTATGCATAAATCTTTAAAACTACGGAAAGGATTTTGATGCAGTTTCTTTTAATAGATAGAGTGATTCAAGTGGAAGGTTTATATGTATAATACATGCATAATATAGTAGAGAAACACTGATAATTTCCGTGCAAAGCCGGGGCGAGTCGCTAGTATAATTACAAAATTAAGTTATTTTTTTGGTATTGGAAATGGGTGTGCTTTTGACCCTAAACTAGGTCGTGCGAGATAGAGTGAGCTCACCCAGAAGATGCCTGTTCACTCTTAGTGCAGTAACAGACAGTATTTTATTCCAAAATGATTTATCTTTAAAATAGGACAAATTGATTACCTGTTTCGAACGTACGTAATTGTAAATGTTAATTAAGTATTGACTTGACTGACTTTTACTAAGAACAAACTCTAAAATGAAACTAATCATCTGAGTTTTGGGCCCTAAATACAATTTGTTGTCATTATAATTTTGCTCTTGACTCTAGTCTAAGTGTAGCAACACACAGGCGTCACTTACTGCGCGCTAGGTTGCGCTCAACACGCTGTCAATTCTTTTTGTATTGCCTACAACACACATGCGTCACCTTACGCTCTACGCGCGCGTGCTGGCAGAAGGATGCGCCGACGTAGGGTTCATTGCTACACGCGCGTAGATCGTAATGTGACGCATGTGTGTTGTTGGCAATGCAAAAAGCATTGACAGCGTGTTGAGCGGAACCTTGCGCGCAGTAAGTGAAGCCTGTGTGTTGCTGCCCTTACTTTGAAGTTTATAATAAGGGGTAAAGGATACCTATGATTTTTACGAAACTTTATTGTTTTCTGAACTATAATATTTTACTCTGAGCTAGGGTGGGATTGGATAAGCTTTTAAAAAAACACAGGTGCTCCAAATTGGATTGGTATGAAATATTTTATGAAATTATTTCGTCGAGTCTGACCAGATCTATAGATTTCCTACAGACCTAAACCCATCGTAAATAAAAAAAAATGTAGAGTCAACATAATAGGTTACATTTTTTGGACACATAAATACATACATATAATCACGTCTTTATCCCTAATGGGGTAGGCAGAGCGTACACGACCTAAACAAAGGTAGTTCCGCCACGTCTGACAAAGTTTTGAGGGTTGTTTAAGATAGATTTGTAGGTATATTGCTGTAGTGACAAGTTGTCAGCCTGTCGCCTAAATTGCAATATACAGAAACCCTCGGATCCCTTAGCTGGTTTTTACAACATGCCCGGGAGGAAATGCAGCTGGCATATTCTATGTTTTTCTCTCGCTTCCAGTCCAGCATGAAAGTACACATAGTTTTTGGACACATACCTAGTAAAATTGGAATAGGAGCGTTAATATGCGATGTTAAATCTTATAGTATTATCTTAGTATTTTCTTCCATGCTGGACTGGGAGAGATAGAAAAACATAGAATGTTCCAGCTGCCCTTCCTCCCGGGCATGCTGTAGAAGACAGCAAAAGGGACTCGAGGGTTACAGTGTATTGTAATTAAGGCGATGGGCTGACAACCTATCACTACACATTAGCAATACACATTACAATCTAAAATTGCCCTCAATTTTTCTCAGACGCGGCGAAAGCGCCTTTTACGAGGCGTTTAACGCTCTGCCTACCCCGTAAGGGATAAAGGCGTGATTTTATGTATGTATGTATGCAAATCTTATCATCTTCATCATCATCATTGGCCTTGTACGTCTTTGACAGACAATTTAATCATTGTCTGAGACAAGATTTTACATGGCCATGTAAGCCGATACTTCCATGCTGGCCTGGGATACTTCCATGCTGGACTGGGAGCGAGAGAAAAACATAGAATGTGCCAGCTGCATTTCCTCCCGGGCATGCTGTAAGATCCAGCTAAGGGATCCGAGGGTTTCAGTATATTGTAATTTAGGCGATGGGCTGACAACCTGTCACTACAGCAATATACCTAGAATTCTATCTTAAATAACCCTCAAAACTATGTCAGACGTGGCGGAACGACCTTTGTTTAGGTCGTTTACGCTCTGCCTACCCCATTAGGGATAAAGGCGTGATTATATGTATGTATGTATGTAAGCCGATATCATCTTAGCTCTACAATAATATAAACATTGCGATATTTGCTCTGTTCTTCATAAATTTTGTCTGTTGTAAGAAAATAACATGGCAGTCGCTCTGTGTAAAAACCAGTATCCTCGTTCAATCCCCTAGATTAGGAAGCTGACCCCGTGAGATACGGGATAAAGCTAGGGAGATGATGTAAAAAAATAACAGTTCCAAAATCTAGTAGGCCCTCGATGTAAATATAAAGTAAACTAAAACAATTTAAAATCTTGCCCGTTTCAATGTTATAATTGTGAAATATGAACCTACAATCGAAGATACCTTCAATAATAAACTTTTAATAATTTGGGAATTGTTTATCGAGAAATATTTATAGGTAGAATTTCTGCTGATACCTTATTAATTAAGAAACTTTAAGAAATATTAACTGTCTGACAGTGGTAAAATATATAGGATATTATTTCTGGGTAGAAACTTCTAGTGGAGTAACACAGCCCACGATAAATTATTTTTCAACACGCTTTTTTTCTTCCATGCTGGCCTGGGAGCGAGAGAAAAACATAGAATGTGCCAGCTGCATTTCCTCCCGGGCATGCTGTAAAAACCAGCAAAGGGATGCGAGGGTTTCAGTATGTTGTATTTTAGGCGATGGGACCTGTCACTACAGCAATATACCTAGGGATCTATCTTAAGTGACCTTCAAGACTTTTTCAGACGTGGCGGAATGACCTTTGTTTAGGTCGTTTACCCTCTGCCTACCCCATTAGGGATAAAGGCGTGATTATATGTATGTATGTATTTTATTAGGTCGACCTGTATGTAACTATGTAATGGAATCTTAGGTAACAAATTTAACCAACTTTGAAGGATCGTAGCGTCATGAAACTTGGCAGCTGTATGTGGTTTTAATGATAATACATTAAAATGGTACTGTCGAACTGATCTGATGATGGAGCCGGAAGATATGAACTGGAACTTCATGATGGAACATCGTATCATAGCGGTGTTTGGACTTGTTAGAAAAGTCTTGTAATGAACTTTGACCAGGATTAGGTTTCAAGGTGTGATGATGAAGCCAGGCACTGGCATGCCATGATGCCGATGATGATGGCTTGTTAGAAAGGTTTCTGCTTATGGTTTTACGTGCATTTATAAAAGCATGTTATTAGCTATTTATTAATTATACATTAGTGCGATTTTCTCTCAGTGAGGAAGCACATAAGAAAAATATAAATTACATACATACATACATATAATCACGCTTTTATCCCTAATGGGGTAGGCAGTAAGTAAACGAACTTCACAAAGGTCGCTCCGCCACATCTGACAAAAGTGCTGAGAGTAAATTAAGATAGATTTGTAGGAATATTGCTTAAGTGACAGGTTGGCATCACATTGCTGAAATTACAATATGAAACCCTTGAATCCCTTAGGTGGTTTTTACAGCATGCCCGGGAGGAGATGCAGTCAACCGTTCTTTGTTTTTCTTTCGCTCCCAGTCCAGAATAGAGAAAGTATAAAAATTACAGGATATATATCCTTCTTCCGATATAACATTCTTCCGATCCTGACATATGGGGCTTAGACTTGGTCTTTGACGGAAGCTCAGAGATTCAGACTCGGGGTCTGCCAACGAGCAAACTCGGCTTAAAACTGATGGACAAAGTCCAAAACGCCATAATACGCTCCAAAACAGGTATAGCAGATGTAACCCGTGCAGTAGCTAAGCTAAAGTGGGACTGGGCAGGTCACGTTTGTCGCATGCCAGACGAATTATGGGCTAAAATTACCACCGAGTGGAAGCCCAGAAAAGACAAGCGGCGGCGTGGCCGACCCAGACGGCGGTGGCGAGACGAACTCGATGCCTTCTTGGAGAACTGGCCGGAACAGGCACAGGACAGAGAGTCGTGGAGAGACCGGAGAGAGGCCTTTGCCCAGCAGTGGGACACTAATGGCTAGATAAGAAGAAGATAAGATATATACTTTTCTGAAAATATTCACTTATTCTAGAATTCCAGGAGAACATCCTCGAAGAATTGAACACAATTTATTCAAAACTCTTGAGTGTTGAAGTGGTTACGGACGCGAGAACGAATGGTGTTTAGGCACGTACGGAACCAATTGTAGACATTTTTCAAAAGCCTCTAACATACTAGACTAGAGGAAAAATACTCCACATACGGGGTAAGCAGGGCGAGCAACGGCTTTACGATTTTTAATTAGTGAAACTGCCTCCAATGTCTAGTGGTCAGAGCCATGGACTCACGATCTAGTGGTCCTGGTTTCGATTCCCAGGGGCAATGTCAAATTATCACTTTCTGAGATTTTCCCCAGTTTGGTTAGGACTATGCAGGCTGAATCTCCTGATGGTCTGGATGAAAAAGATTCCGTGCGTCACTGGACACGTTAAGTCGTCGGTCCCGGTCGCTGTCTGTAATAGTGGTCGTTACACAAACCATGTCAAGGGCCTATTACTTGGTTTAGCTGTGCTATTAGGTGGTTTAAAAACTGACCCCAGGGTTCTTCGGGTCGATCGACTCGATACCCACACAACAGAAGGAGATAAACCTACCTTGAAAATCTCAAAACATGATCATCATCAACATCATTAGCTCATACAACGTGTAACAGAAAGGGTATGTGCACCCGAGAGGATATGAACCAGCCCATGAAACTGAACAACTTTCCCAAAGAAACATAGTTCGTAATGCGAAAAGAAAAACTAAGGTTAACATTTTGTTTTCGTATTTCGAGCTATGTTTCTTTGGGAAAGTTGTTCAGTTTCATCCTTTCGGGTGCATATACCCTTTCTGTTACACGTTGTATACGTCCCAACCAAGGGGCACTATCTTATCCTAAAGTCAACCACGTGGGCCCAGTACGGATCGGTCGACTTCGCACAGATACATACATATATTCACGGCTTTATCCCTAATGGGGTAGGCAAAGCGTACACGATCTAAACAAAGGTCGTTTTATGGGTTATTTATGATAGATTTGTACGTATATTGTATTAGTGACAGGTTGTGAACCCATCGCCTAAATTGCAATACCCTCGGATCCCTTAGCTGGCTTTAACAGCATGCCCGAGAGGAAATGCAGCTAGCACATTCTATGTATTTTCTGTCGCTTCCAGTCCAGCATGGAAGAGCACACAACCTTTGAATTTCTTCGTAGGTGTGAACAGGTTTTTCGCACGATGCTTTCCTTCACCGTAAAAGAACCGTTAAAACGTACATATGAAATTCAGAAATCAAAAAAACATATTGGTACTTGGTGGGATTCGAGTAGAAATATAGCAATATACCTTAAGCACAATACAACAAATCTATCTTAAATAGCCCTCAAAACTTTGTCGGACGTGGCGAAACGACCGTTGTATAGGTCGTTTACTCTCTGCCTACCCTATTAGGGATAAAGGCGTAAATATGTGTGTGTGTGTGTGATTCGAACCACGACTGAGCACGAGCATAGGAGGCACTAGCCCTGTCCACTACATCGGGATTTTTATGTTATTGTATGTTACCCTTCATCTCTATCGGAATGTTTCACAAACCAAGTTAATTTAAATAGTTTAGACTTAGAGTTTTATCATTAGTCTTGTTCGATAAATTGCTTATCTATCTCGAACTAAGATTAACTTGACTTACTAAATAGTTTAAAGTTACGGTACAAACCGTAGAATTAATTCGATAAGGGTTAACAAACTTTGAATCATGTACTAGGTATAACTGCATTTGATAAAGCTTTGCTTGTGGTCTGTGTTGGATGATTTGGCTTTTGACTCCAGTCTGGTCTAAAAGTGACCTACGATGGAGCATTTCGTAAAAAGCTCATTTCGTAATTATATAAATAAATGGTTTGCATCCAATGAAAAATGGGAATTACTTCTATGGTGGACTGGGAGCGATAGAAAAACATGTGCCAGCTGCATTTGCTCCCGGGCATGCAGTAATTGCATTGTATTGCAATTTAGACGATAGGCTGACAACCTGTCTCTACAGCAATATACCTACAAATTTATCTTAAACATCCCTCAAAATCTTGTCAGATGTGGCGGAACGACCTTTGTTTAGGTCGATTACGCTCTGCCTACCCCATTAGGGATAAAGGCGTGATAATATGTATGTATGTAAAAATGGGAAGAGTTGAAATATTCTTATGTGTATGTGAGTGAGTCTGTCTGCCGAGGAGTCTAATGACGCGGTAACGAGGTCGCCCGGCCAGGCGCTGTTACTCGCCGGAAACAGACGCCGCAATGCACTTCACCCAGTATCTACGTTTTTTACTACCTAGGAGCGAACAAACTTCCAGTCTAGCTGTAAAATAAAGGTTAGATCGCACTAGGGCGTAGCCGCAGCGTCGGGCCTCTGCACGACAATAACTGTCAAAGTCCCTGCCGCTGTCTTTGGTAGTGGTCGTTACTCAAACCATGTTAGAGACCTAATAGCTGTACTACTAGGCGGTTTGAAATCTCTGACTCCAGGGTTATTTGGGTTGTTGTTCGACTCGAGAATCCACACGCAAAGAATCATTTGTCGTGTAGTGCCGCGCCGTGTCGCGCCGCTGCAGTTATGTCCTAGTTCGGTCTGACCTTTACCATGGCCCGTGGTAATGTTACCAACGTTGACGACTTAGATTTTAACAACGTACCTTTTGTTGCTTTTCAATGAATTCATCATCTCGGGGTCGGCTACCTAATTTAGGTGATTGAACTAGGGTACCGGTTTTTACACAGAGCGACTACCATCTGACCTCAGCAAACCGGAAGGGAAACCAGACCCAATCCTAGATTAGGTCAGAGTTTTCAAACCGCCAATGCTTAGCACTGGCCTCTGACATACCAACGGGGCCAACGGCTTAACATGCCTTCCAAAGCACGGTAAAAGCGCCGAATAAACGTACATATGAAAATTCGAATATCGAAGAACAGCGGCTCTATCTACTACACCATCGGGCTCTTTTTTCCTATGAAGGCAAGGACAAAATTGCTTCTTGTGTTAAATCATCTTAAATAACCCTCAAAACTTTGTTAGACGTGGCGGAACGACCTTTGTTCAGGTCGTTTACGGTCTGCCTACCCCATTAGGGATAAAGGCGTGATTATATGTATGTATGTATGTTCTGTCTGTACTGACTGAATTAAAATGGGTTGCTGCAACTGTGGCTTATAAAGCTTTTCGGTAAGTAAGCTTACTCTATCAATCTTTCAGCCTAGAATCGTAGAGCTAAGAGTACCTTAAATAAGTACTAAGATGATGATAACGACTCAAGTAAACTGAGCTACTAATTTGATTTAATTTTAAATTCCTTCATAATTCGCTACTTCTTCATACAAACTCTTTGAACAAACAAGAAAAATGCCGCCTTGTGCTTTAGTTACTGTTACAGAAAAAAAAAACGGATAATTACGAAGAACTTTTCAACACATTTCATTGCAATTGTGCAAGAATGCAGCTTGGAAAGCGCAATGGAATTTGATGCAGAAATAACCATTCCAGAAATTCTGTTGTAATTAAATAAATTCCTTACAAGCATTCTGTTTAAATTAAAGTGTGTAACTGGAGACGACATGCCAATGCAAAAATGTACCCTCGGAGTGTCACATTTGACAGTTGTGTTTTTCAACTGGACAGGTAACACAACTTCTTCTTCCATGCTGGACTGGGAGCGAGGGAAAAACATAGAATGTGCCAGCTGCATTTCCACCCGCTCATGCTGTAAAAATCAGCTAGGGGATCCGAGGGCTTCAGTATATTGCATTGCAATTTAGGCGATGGGCTAGCAACCTGTCACTACAGCAATATACCAATATACAAATCTATCTTAAATAACCCTCAAAACATTATCAGATCTGGTGGAACTACTTTTGTTTAGGTCATTTACGCTCTGTCTAGCCCATTATATGTAGGCGTGATTATATGTATGTGTGTATGTTTTCCAACTTTTGCATCTACGTCTACGTGTAATTAATTGTCATTTGCCAAAATGGCGCGGGTGCTGTAAAATACTGTCTTCAAAAATTAATTTTGGTTAGTAATAGTAGCTATCTTGTTAAATTATCGGTGTTATGCTTCGTTAATATGATTTATCTGTATCATTGTGTAACTATTGCAATATTCTGTACTGTACAAATATTACTTCAGAATTATTATTAGTCACTATTTTGACGCGCAGTCGCATTGAGCGTTGGTGAGTGACTGAATGAGTTGAAGCTGATCAGCGTCAACTCATGCGTGAATATTTTCGTTTAGGATTCCGTCTCCATTGAATACATAATTCCTCTAAGAGGGTAACTGTAAAAGTAGGAGCCAAGTCAAAGTGCAATTCCTTCAGAACCTCAACCTCAAAACATAACGTGGCGAAAACGCTCTTTTATAAGGTCGATGATGTTCTACTTACCCCGTTAGTTATTATTATTTTGAGGTTAATTAATTATATAGGTATATATAGCTTCCATGCTGGACTGGGAGCGACAGAAGAACGTAGAATGTGCCAGCTGCATCTCCTCCCGGGCATGCTGTAAAAACCAGCTAAGGGATTCGAGGGTATATTGTAATTTAGGCGATGGGCTGACAACCTGTCACTACAGCAATATCCAGTTCTATCTTAAACAACCCTCAAAACTTGTCAGACGTGGCGGAACGACCTTTGTTTGGGTTGTTCACGCTCTGCCTAACCCATTAGGGATACAGGCGTGATAGTATGTATGTATGTATGTAGGTATACATACTTACTTTAAGGTATATTAATCTATACTTTAAGGTATATTTCAAAAAGGGTGATTAAAATCGGATCATCACAGTAGTATTATCATTGTATTGATGACATACAAATAAATCTGTCAACTCTATAATAATATATTACCAACTGTCAAAAGTAAAATCCATTCATTATCATTCATAAGACCACTCGGCATTATCTAACTTTCATCGACTTTTTCGAGAATATGAAAAACGAGCGACCACCAGACGGATCCTGTCATAGTTGGTCGTTAATCATTACGTCGAATGCCCTTTTTTCTGAGTTTTGATGGCGTTGATTACTTTGTCGAAAGGTTTAACTGTGACAAGAACTTTTTAGTTATTCTTGCAACTTTAAAAGCAAAAAACTTACAGAATACTGAGCGTTTGAAAGTAGGTCTATGTATGGCGCCTCTAGTTTACCGATTGCAAAAATAAGTGTTTTTATTCTTGTTTAATTACTTACCCACTTGGAAATTGTTAATTCATTGGATTAATTTGTGGAAATCTTAGTCTTTTATAATAATGTATCCTAGTGGAAGTGTTTAGTGTGTAAATTGGACCGAAAGACCTGGTTACCCTTAGTACAGGGAATCCTAGTTAGGGAACCAGGAACCAAAACTGTACAAGTAATCATATACCTACCTACCACTGTGTGCACTATGAGTTGTGAGGCTGTTCAATGTAATTAAATAAAGTATGTAAGTATTTTAAGTGCGTATTTAAGATACGTATCGATTTATGTACTAGTCAGGCTGTTAAAAATAAACAATTTTATTATTTTTATTATTATCTAAGTTGGCAGCACATTGCTAACTCTGCATCGCGAATGGGGCATGACGGAATTGTAATAAGGCTTGTGTGCAAGGATGAGTTGTCAGTATGGCTTTCCATTTACCACTCATTAAGTCTTTTTTTTTCTCCTTTTTTTATATCCAAAACAACACAATATGTTGTTCTTCTTGTCATTCATTCTGGAGGTGGAGGCCTGGTTACCTATAGATCAGGTTTACCTAGTTAAGGGACCAGCCTCTCAAACAAATTGTAAACTTTTATTTGCTTATGTATCTACTTTTATGTTGTTGTTTGTAGAGGAAATAAATACGTTTTATTATTATTATTTATTACTCTTCACTTTAGATATAGCTACACAGTGGTACCTGAAATAATTTATCTGATATTAATGGAAACCCGCATTATAGCGGTTTCCTGTCGAATACGGGTATACGGTAAACCTCAGACAAGTTTGAAACTGTTTTGAATTTAGATCACTGATCAGTGATCAACTGACCACAATCGCATTATTACCTGACTTAATTTCAACAAAGAGGTGACATTTCAAAGCAGGCATTACCATCGAATAGGCTCAAATACAAAACAATTGTATCTGCCAACATGACCGTGAAAACACACTTGACCGCGTTTCAGCGTCCATTGAGGTCCATTAGAGGTCCATTGCGTCCATTGACAAAATGGCGGATCGCGCCATTGTGTTGCCATGACAACAGCAAGGTAATGAACACATCATTGAGTTATCCGGATGTCAACCGAAAACTGATGATCTGAAATGTTACATTAGGTTATGTGACGTCACATTAGCGAATAGGAGATAGATCTGTGAAATAGATACAGAATAGGCGGTAATGGCTTGTGGCTAGAACACACTCGATCTTAATCATGACATTTGTGTGAAATCCACATCCAAACGTGCTTGTGCTATTGCTAAATCAGAGCTATTATCCCCATAGAGATCTGTGATTGAAAAGAGACTTGACCTAGCATACACGTTTTCTTGCTCAAACTTTGTAGCGTATTTCTCAGCTTAAAACAAAAATAAAAGTATGTTTTTTTTTATTTCAGGTAAGTATCCAGTTATATTGCACTTCATAACCTACAAGAAGGTTATCTACAATCGTAAGCCAATAATAAATGTGTTTTTTTTTGTCAAATTAAGCTAAACATCTTTCTGGTGGGAAGTCGTAAGTAAAGACTTAAGGAACAGCCGTAATGATAATGAACCATTCATCCATAACTTATGTTAGACTTGCTTGCCGTCTTCTGGATTTTCCTGTTTTTGTAAACATAAAATTTTCAAGCCAGTATCTATTCTGGGTAGACGGGTCATCAACAGCTTGATAAAATAAGTAGACACTGCCAAGTATTGAAAAATAAATTGAAAAGTTTTTCAAATAAAGCATGGAAATCTCTCCCACTTCAGCATAAACTTAAAAATAGATTCCCACGGTAATATAAAGACGTCTAAGGCACGTTTTTTATAAAGCGATCTCAAGGTTGAGAGCAATATTAAGTATAGATTTGACAGAGCACATTGTACTGAAATTATATTTCTGATACGAACTTAAACTAGCTGTCAATATCAAGCGCTGTTTATCAATACGGGCCATAGTAAACGTAACGTAAACGATATAATACTAAAAACATAATTTACAGTTTATATGAGGTATGGTTCCCCTTCTGGGTTGCGGAGATCAGATGGCAGTCGCTCTGTGTAAAAACCAGTAACCTCGTTCAATCCCGTAGATTAGGTAGCCGACCCCGTGAGATGCGGGATAAGGCTAGGGAGATGATGATGTTATGTGATACCATGTAATGGACAGACAGACATTATTGGTATTACATTTATGAAAATATGTTGCTTACACTGACCAAATAAACCCAAAGATAAGTATTTTTCTGAAAATACTACTAAGCATAAATCTTTTTAGCAAGATCGAGTTGTTTTAACTAGATTCCAGAGTCATAAATTTTCCCGCGCGAATTTTATTTTTAGGTCGAATTTGTCATCTCAGATACCCGAGAGAAATACAGCATTATTTTTTTTCTTCGTGTCATTTTTGAAATTAACGTTCTACCTTCACATTAAGGGTACAGATGTGTTATTTAAGATATAATTAAAAACTCGTTAACATTTTAGTTATAAAAATTTTAAACTAAGGAAATTGTATAGTTTTTCTCAATAAACAAATGGCAAAATATGTAAAAAAAACTAGACTTTCCTAAGCCAAACTAACATTTAACATAACATCATAACTTACATAAAACTATTGACATACACACATACATAAATATAATCACGCAATATCTCTAATGGGGTATGCAGAGCGTAAACGACCTAAACAAAGGTCGTTCCGCTACATCTGAAAAAGTTTTGAGGGTTATTTAAGATAGATTTGTAAATATACAGTATATTGCTGTGACAGGTTGTCAGCCTTTCACATAAATTGCAATATACAGAAACCCTCGGATCCCTTAGCTAGTTTTTACAGCATGCCCGGGAGGAAATGCAGCAGGCACATTCTTTGTTTTTCTTTCGCTCTCAGTCCAGCATGGAAGGAATGATGAATTAATAATATTAATAATAAATAATAATATTTTTCTTTCTTTCTTTCTTTCTTTTTTTTGTATAAAACAAATTCAGTATTTAAATAGATTACTGTTTATATATATCTTTTTTACAATATTGTTATTATTTGTAAGTAACGAAATGCAAATCGTTTTCTTTTGTTGACAACAACTTGTTTGTAACAAAGTAGGGGTAATCTATTATTGGCTTAGCTTTTAACATAGTATATTATAACACTACTGATGTATACTTAGTAAGCTGTTGATCACCTGAACAATAAATAAATAAATAAAATAATGATAAACAATTAAAATGACTTTATAAATATTATACCACAGTAAAATCCGTATAACTTAAGCCAACCGGTGACCCGATAGTAATTAAAATATCAAGTTTGATGTCGTACATATATTAGTTATCCAATTTCGCGGTAAACCTTAATCCAGCTTTGACACATGAATTAATATACGACAAGGAACTATTGATCGATACCTTCCTTGAAGTGTCATATCATCACTACATAGTATAAAACAAAGTCGCTTTCTCTGTCCCTATATCCCTATGTATGCATAAATCTTTAAAACTACGCAACGGATTTTGATGCAGTTTCTTTTAATGGATAGAGTGATTCAAGAGGAAGGTTTACATTATATAGAAGAGAAACACTGATAATTTCCGTGCGAAGCCGGGGTGGGTCGCTAGTACAGGAATAAAACAGGGAAACCAAGGATACATACATACATATAATCACGCCTTTATCCCTAATGGGGTAGGCAGAGCGTAAACGACCTAAACAAAGGTCGTTCCGCCACGTCTGACAAAGATTTGAGGGTTATTCAAGATGAAACCAAGGATATTGGCGACAATTCTGGACGCAATATTCCTTAACGAATTCTTAGCTAGCGCAGTCACTTTTTTAACTTTGTCATAAGAACAACAAATTAGCACAAGACTTTGACATACCTAATTTGACGTACGACGCTTTAAATAAGAACTGAGCATAGAGCCTGCTCCCTTATTTTACGTATAACAAGCAGTCTTATTTGAGATTAGGAATATGTCAAAGTCATGTGTTTATTTGCTATCCTGTTCTTATGTGAGAGACAAGAACATGGCGCTAGCTATTATGTGCGAGAATAAGTTAGTAGGGAAACCCATACATGAATTAGTAGGAACTATCGCTACATTTTTCAAATTATGAGATTTTGTGGTACTGATCATAATAATTACTTCTATGCTGGACTGGGAACGAGAGAAAAACGTAGAATGTGCCAGCTGCATTTCCTCCCGGGCATGCTGTAAAAACCAGCTAAGGGATCCGAGGGTTTCTGTATATTGCAATTTAGGCGACAGGCTGACAACCTGTCACTTCAGCAATATACCTACAAATCTATCTTAAATAACCCTCAAAACTTTGTCAGACGTGGCGGAACGACCTTTGTTTAGGTCGTGTACGCTCTGCCTACCCCATTAGGGATAAAGGCGTGATTATATGTATGTATGTATCATAATTATTCTTCTTGTTCTTTGGGTAGGGTTATCAATTTTGTTATAGTATGACATAATAGTTCTTTGAGGAGGCATTTCTTTATGAGCATATTGTAAAAGTAATTGAAAGTACTCGAGATACGACGAAAGAAAACAAATTATAATATTATTTAGATAGCCAGACTACATTTCTATTACCTAATGAACTGACATGTCCAAAGTTAAATTCGTGCGAAATAAATTTCATGAAACAGCAATTATGTCAATTTAATGATACAAAATTTTGTATTAAGCGAATCAGGTGATAATGATCCTTTTATGTGAATTTAGTTTAGAAAATTAATGATATTATTACATACATACATACATAAAATCACGCCTTTATCCCTTACGGGGTAGGCAGAGCGTTAAACGCCTCGTAAAAGGCGCTTTCGCCGCGTCTGACAATAATTGAGGGCAATTTTAGATGGTAATGTGTATTGCCATAGTGACAGGTTGTCAGCCCATCGCCTAAATTACAATACACTGTAACCCTCGAGTCCCTTTTGCTGTCTTCTACAGCATGCCCGGGAGGAAGGGCAGCTGGAACATTCTATGTTTTTCTACCTCTCCCAGTCCAGCATGGAAGTAATGATATTATTGTTGACAATTTATACCTAATTTAAGCAGATTTGTCATAATGCTCAAATCTCTCATAAAATAATCTATATAGTGTTTAATTGACATCGCATTGGGCGTGTTTCCACTAGACGGCAGGTGATTATTGGGCTCGATTCTAGATTTGAGGGGTAAAACTAAAACTAAAATCTATTTCAGACTAAAAACATTGGAAACAGACGAGGAGATCTATTCGCTCCGGTTTTCGATTTATAGGCGGTAATTTAATAATGTCATATGATATGGCGGTTAAAATTGACAGAAATACTGGGTAAACGTGCAAAAGCGCGTCAAAATCTAGCGGAAAATGTCTAAAACCATAATATAAATAGCTTGCCCTTTTTCAGTTTTATTATTTTGAAAGTGACAGGTAGATTTTTGTTTTAGCCGGCGGAATCTAGAATCCAGACCAATATTTACATAACTGTTACTTCTTTAATAACCGCAGAAATAAACACTTAACTTCCATACTGGACTGGGAGAGAAAGAAAGACATAGAATGTTCCAGTTGCCCTTCCTCCCGGGCATGCTGTATGAGTCAGCAAAAGGGATTCGAGGGTTACAGTGTATTGTAATTTAGGCGATGGGCTGACAACCTGTCACTACAGCAATACACATTACAATCTAAAATTGCCCCCAATTTATGTCAGACGTGGCGAAAGCGCCTTTTAGGAGGCGTTTTACGCTCTGCCTACCCCGTAAGGGATAAAGGCGTGATTTTATGTATGTATGTATGTATGAAATAAACACAGGTGCATGCCACAAGTTACGGTAAACATTCAACGTACATCTTGAAGGTTACACTGCAGAACACTTACGTATGATTCCAAGGATTTTTTATTTGCACTACTAGTTTATTTCATGGAGCTGTACCTACTGTAGATGCTATTTTTCTTCTATTTTATTATTATGGTTAATTTATTCAAATGGAATAATATTGCTTTAAAGATATAAACAGTAATCAAAGTAAAAATCTGAAAAAATCACAAAGGGGATATAGTTTACTTACTTAAGTTATGTATGTATTATCCCACCCGTCTCTGTTTGTTTGTTGAAAGTATAAAAGGCGTCCATTTTTCATTACCTAATTAAAGCTCAAAAGGGGACGACTACTCCAAAATTCTATTTTAAAAAAAGGTGAAAGTATCACACTCCAAGGTCTAGTTCTTTGAATTAGTAGTCTCAAAAATTGAGGATCGTAGAAAACTTATTAGACTATAGAATTCATTTATCAATGATAGACAGACCGAGACGTAGTTACTTCAACCAAATCAAAGAAAAGGTGGATGTCAAGTGAAATCGTTGGCAGAAGGCAGAGAAAGTTGGCGATTACTGCTCTGACAAGTGCCTAGCAGGTGGCGATAGGGCCTAAATGGCGACCCCATCAGTAAAAAGAACATAACTCACTAAACAAACAGTGAATCGAAAAACCGGTCCAAAAGGATCAAGTGATAGTGATTAAAACAATTTCGAACCTTATAATTGACGTTGGTAGCCGTTGTTCGCAATTTTTCTACCTGTTACTACAACGTACAAAGAATCGCTAATTTATAAGGTTCTTAATTATCCTTATAACCACTACTTGAGTCTGTTGCACCGGATTTTCGATTAATTGTGTTTTAAGCGAGTTATGATTTTGTTACAGATGGGGGCGCCACTTAGCTTTTATAGTCACCTTAAGAATAGACAGATATCTTCCAAAGTTTCAAATTACGCATTATTCTACGACAGGCCTCTTCAAATCATCTTATCTCGACTGAATAGATTTATGGTAATTTCGATTATCCCTATATCAGCTTAGAAACAACCCTCTACGGAGAGGTAGCGGTTCTACCTGATCATCTGGAAAATCATTATAGTATTAGGATATCATACATACATATATATCCAGCTACCCCATTAGGGATAATGGCGTGATTATATGTATGTACAATTTCGACGCACAGTTACATTGAGCGTTGGTGAGTGAGTGACTGTGCTGATCAGCTTCAATATATAAATAAAATAAAATAATTCCTCTATGTTTAAACCACTTCGAATAAAATTAAATATGACTCTACATCGCTTTCTATATTTTCTCTTCGGCTCTCTCTATTTATGATGTCTAATTCAAGCTCTCTCTTTAAAATTTTACACCAGAAATTTAAATAGTTACCACAATGACAAATTTTAGCACATTTCCGTTGCGTTCCAATCCTCATGAGTTTTTAAAAATAATTCCTCAGACTCATATTTAAACAGCACTCCATTTTAAATAAGATGTGAGAATGAAACGTAAATGTTTGCTCTCGTCGTCGTCCAAGTGAATTAAATGTGGAGTTTATACCACTTTTCAATATGAATATGTAAAAGAAGGTTTCACTGGCCTAATAGTTAATAATCCTATGTCCTATGCTAAAGGACGCAAGTTTGATCCCTGTATAACAAACAAAAATGAAATTCTGTTGAGTAGTATCGTCAGTATTTCCTCCATGCTGGACTGAGAGCGAAAAACATAGAATATGTCAGCTGCATTTCCTCCCGAACATGCTGTAGAAACCAGCCAAAGGATCCGAAGGGTTTCATTATATTTAGGCGATGGGCTGACAACCTGTCACTACAGCAATACACCTACAAATCTATCTTAAATAACCCTCAAAACTATGTCAGACGTGGCGGAACGACCTTTGTTTAGGTCGTTTACGTTTTGTCTACCCTATTGGGGATATAGTTGTGATTATATGTATGTCCGTAATAGTTAATAACCCTGTGTCCCATTATGTAGGACGTAAGTTTGATCCCCGTACAAGAAGCAAAATGAAACTCTATTGAGTAGTTTCGTATTAGTTAAACTGAATTACGATTAGATTTTTGTTCATTTCCGGGAATCGAACCCACAACCTCCGCATACAGAATCCAAGAAAATTACACTACACCACAGATGTAATCAACTTTATATGGGTATAGGTTTATTTTTCTGATCGGAAAATACTCAGCAGCGAACTTACTTGAGCTGATGTGGTTTTTAAGATAAGGACCAAGCCCTTCTGTTTGGAAGAGCCTAAAAGGGTCACCGAATGAAGGGTTATGTAGCCTTTTCATAAATGAACTAAGTATTCTTCCATGCTGCCCCTGGGAGCGAGAGAAAAACTTAGAATGTACATAGAATGGGCATACTGTATAAACCAGCTAAGGGATCCGAGGGTTTCAGTGTATTGTAATTTAGGCGATGGGCTGGCAACCTGTTACTACAGCAATATACCTACAAATCTATCTTAAATAACCCTCAAAACTTTGTTGGACAAACGACCTTTGTTTTGGTAGTTTACGGTCTGCCTACCCCATTAGGCATAAAGGCGTGATTATAAGTATGTATGTATTTTCTTCATTAAAACATAGGTAAAAATATTATTGATATTGATATTTGATTCCATTCTTTTCTGTCGTGGGAGCTTTGGGGTTGAACAATCGATAAATCCTTTTATCAGAGTTTTGAAAACAACAAAAAAAAAACATACATTACAGCTTTTCCCTGAATTTCTCATCAAACCTTAATCAGTGTTGGCATCTTTAAAAAAAACGATGTCATGTAAATTTAAATCTTCCAGGATTTTTGTAGAGCGCGTCTAACATAACTGACCCGATAGCTCCACTTAGTTATCGGGTCAGTTATGTTATGGATTGTGACTCTGAATGCTATGCTGAAGGCCGTAACTTGGATTCCCGTATGAAAAATACATACATACATATAATCACTCCTTTATCCCTAATGGGGTAAGCAGAGCGTAAACGACCTAAAAGCAATGGTCGTTTCGCCACGTCTGACTCGTATATTTTTTTTTTTGTAAAGTTTATTTTTTTCTGTGTTTATTCTGGATGTCCTCTATTTATATTTCATGCAATACGATATTATGTAAACATACATACATACATATAATCACGCAGAGCGTAAACGACCAAAACAAAGGTCGTTCCGCCACGTCTGACAAAGTTTTGAGGGTTATTTAAGATATATTCGTAGGTATATTGCTGTAGTGACAGGTTGTCAGCCCATCGCCTAAATTGCAATACACTGAATCCCTCGGATCCCTTAGCTGGTTTTTACAGCATACCCGGGAGGAAATGCAGCTGGCACATTCTATGTTTTTCTCTCGCTCCAGGCCAGCATGGAAGTTATATGTAAAGATATTATGTAAAGTTTTAATTATTTTTTTGTTTATTGTACACAAGTAACAGGAGAAAGAGAATACACAAGGAATAACGACGAAAGAGGTACAGCTTATTTCTACTAAGAAATTTCTTCCAGCTGACCTACGAGGTGAGACTCACTACGGAAGTGAGATTTAAATTGAGAGGAAGATTAGGCGTGCACAAATAAATAAATCGCACTTTCTGTTACCGAATAAATGTTTATTTTTTGTATTTGCCTTTGTTGCTAACATAGGTACCATTCTATATTAAATTTATCTCAAAAACGTATTTACATGAATCCTAACTGACATATTTCTCGTGCATATTTGCCTCAATGCTTAATTTAAAAACGCGTGTTTGCGGAATAGATTGCGTGCGGCAAGCATTTCCTGTTTCGTATTACTGCGCCAGAATACAGAGCTAGATTGGAGAGTAGATACCGCAAGTTAAACTAAATTGTGAAAACAATTAATCTCCCAGGTGTTTGAGTCGGGTTGAAAGCAGGTTGCTTGGAGTAGTAAAAGTACCGCAAATACCTACAGTCATTCGACAGATTGGAGATATTTCAATCCACAGTAGTAAGCGTGCACTTGTGATTTAATCAACCATCAGGATTTCTTTCATGCTGGACTGGAGGCAAAAGAAAAAACATAGAATATGCGAACTGCATTTCTTCACGAGCATGCTGTAAAAACCAGCTAAGGAATCTGGTGGTTGCAGTATATTGTAATAAAGGCGATACTTGTAATGAGGCTGATAACCTGTCACTACAGCAAAATTTGTCTTAAATAACCCCCAAAACTTTGTCAGACGTGGCGGAACGACCTTTGTGTAGGTCGTTTACGCTCTGCCTACCCCATTAGGGATAAAGGCGTGATTTTATGTATGTATGTATCAAGATCTGTCTTTCCTTCCTTATAATTGCAAGAGAAATCTTTTTCGGGCACAAGTCTGTCGTCACTCGTACACGTTCTTCTTTTTTTTTTTAATGTACTTATTTGTACCATACTACAGAGTGTATATAATGCGTCACCGGACTTAAGTCTTACACGTTCGTCTTTATGTCTACAATTTGAAGAGGTTACGTAGTCTTCCCTAATCTAGTAGGTCTGTACGTCTAAATAATGTGGCACTCGAGATGATCATCCCACAAATTTGTTTTGATAGGACTAGCCAGATTCCTTCAAGGATGTCACAGGAGGATACTGTAATAAAGAAATATCTTTCAAGGATGTCACAGAGAAATTTTATATTATAGAATTTCTTGCAAGGATGCATATTCTGGTTGAAATATGTTCTCAGTGCATTGGATAGAATCTTACCAGTGTGTTGTGTTCCATATGGATTATGGAATAAATCTCACTACATGGTATTTTTTAATCTGCGCGGCATTTTATACAACTCCTAGGACTTTAAAAAATGTTCAGATGCCTGCCAAAATTACATCCATTACTATATTGTATGAGTACATAGTAGGGTTTATGAGGATTCCGCATACGCATCCTCATAATGCAGATGTTCCGCATCTTTTACATACCCTAATCCGCTATCCGCATGCTAATAACGTAAAGTCAAAACATCCTCATCCGCATCCTCTAAGATTAAGAGGATGTGTATGAGGATTTTACTTCGCGTATAGCAACGGCGTGAGTATGACGGTGACCGCGCGGCGACTGGCCGTTGCAAGTCGGCGCATTTTTTATTTTTTTATAAGAACCCATTTATTTTTATAAATAAACAAAACTAAAAAAGATAGATATTAGTATTTTTTTTTTACTCTCTTTATTATTCATCCTCATCCTTATCCGCATCCATCCAGAAAAAATACATATCATTCTAGTAGCAGCCCTAACGTACCAACCAAGTTAGCACGAGCGTAGGATCGTGACGAGATTACGTTCGTATTAAATCTCGCTAAATGCTCGCTCATTTTCAATCCGCCGAACAAACATTTTACGTTTACCATAAATTGATTTACGTAAAATTTTACGTGTGAAATTGTGGTTTTAAATGAATGCTAATACATAGAATAAATAATTTTGAACATAGCCCGTCGCCGGCTAGAAAGCTTACATACACTTATATTTTTAAACAATAAAATAATTCTTATAAGTTTTTGGAGTCTTTAGTTTAGAACCGGTTGCTTATGTGCATTTTTAGTAAGGTTTAGGTCTGGAGTTGTCTTGTCTAGCCGTTAATGTCCCATTGCTAGGCAAAAGGTCTCTCTCTGGTCAAGGTTGTAGGTACTACATACAAAATTACACATTTTTAGGTATTATAGTAAGCGTTGACAATCAATTAAATCATCATCATCATTCGCTTGCCCTTTTTCGTTTTTTCTTTTTCTTTTACGTTTTCTTCTTCCATTCATCCCTGTCAGCCGTCAGTTCAACACTCACACCTTTTTTAGACATATCATCTTTCACGCAGTCCATCCGTCTTTTCTTTGTTCGTCCTCTCCTAACATATCCATCCACATTCAAATTAATTACCCAATCAATTAAATAAAATTTATAAATACAATCGCTAATCTTACCTTGACAAAAAACAATGAAAAGCACTCCCAAAAACAGCAACGTATTCATTTTCTTCATCATGTAGTAGTTTTACCTGTCGAAAAAGAAAACATTTATATTTCCAAAATAAAATAAAAGTTAATCTTCCCACTTGATAATTTAAATGTAAACCCTAGTGTTTTCCTCTTTATGAAAATGGAAAACCGTTCAACATTTTCAAAAGCACAAAACTGTAACATTTTATAATACGAAACCACTATTCGTTAGTCCCAAGGACTAACATTAAAATCTCCAATGAAAGGGTCTTTTCACATACATTCTTAATGACTTAAAATGTGTGAATAGAGCTCTTCTATGCCGAGAGGTTTTGGTACATAATCCGTGGTCAGGCCGGCAGACAGATTAATATAAGGATTAAAATGGCGATGGGAAGTCAGCAATGGATGAGCTGTGTTTGTAGAGTGACCAGGCATTTCTCCCACCGCAATTCAACCGCCGACAGGATAATAATAAAGTTATTTCTATTCTACATACATATACATACATACATATAATCACGCCTTTATCCCTAATGGGGTAGGCAGAGCGTAAACGACCTAAACAAAGGTCGTTCCGCCACGTCTGACAAAGTTTTGAGGATTATTTAAGATAGAATTCTAGGTATATTGCTGTAGTGACTGTTTGTCAGCCCATCGCCTAAATTACAATATACTGAAACCCTCGGATCCCTTAGCTGGATCTTACAGCATGCCCGGGAGGAAATGCAGCTGGCACATTCTATGTTTTTTTTTTCGCTCCCAGACCAGCATGGAAGTAACATATAACATATTACATACATATATTTACGCTTTTATCCCTAATGTTAAAGGCAGAGCGTAAACGACCAAAACAAAGGTTGTTCCGCCACGTCTAACATAGTTTTGAGGGTTGTTTAAGAAATATTTGTAGGTATATTGCTGTAGAGACAGGCATATTGCAATTTACTGAAACCCGCGAATCTCTTAGTTGGATTACAGCATGCCCGGGACGAAATGCAGCTGGTACATTCTATATTTTTATCTCGCTCCCAGTCCAGCATGGAATAATTTATATTCTATTCTAGAATTAGACCGTAACATAATAAGTAAACTGCAAAGACTATGTTTTACCTATTCACCAACTAACTAAGCTGCGGTGGTTTACTTCAATAGGATTAAGAAACGAATACAAGTGATCAAAGGGATTTACTACAAAATTTTGCTCCAAATTCAAAACGTGGTTTATCGCTTCAGCCATGTTAATCGCTTTACAAGAATCTATTGTACAAACAGATTATTTAATTTATTTTGTGACACTTTTTAATTTTTGCCAAACAAACTGTAATCGAAACATAATTTGAATGTTCGATAAATATAATATATTGTAGTAATAGAAATCGGAAGAAACAAACAATCGGAACAATAATTGTTGTGATTGTTTGTTTCTTTTTTGAAGCTAAATGAACAGTTTCTATTTTGTATTTTATTATCTGATGCCCATTCATACATACCTAAACGGATGGGAATTTGAATCATTTTTAATATCCTTATTTAGTACTGTTTATATACTTGAAAATTAGGTGACATTTTGCAAAGCCTGTCACAAATTGATTCACTTAGGCAAGTCTGTGACGCCATAGTCTAGAATAGACCGTTTAGGTGAAAAGTTAACGGTCAAACAGAGTAACTTTTGCATTTATGATACGGGCAGTAGAAAAGTTGCTTTTGAAACTTTAGTGTTAACCAGTATAGGTGGGAGGTATGTATAGGAGGGGCATTTTTTTTTCATATTTCGACCTATATATATATATTCTTTATTGCATTAAAATACAAGAAATGAAGTTTACAGAAAGGTATGCAAGGGCGAACTTATCTCTATGAAGATATCTCTTCCAGCTAACCCACAGGCAGTTGAGAGAATGAGAAACATTTTAAGCGCAAGACAAATACAATGCAATGTAAACTAAAAATTACTCTAAAATTATGAAGTAGAACAATTAAACGTAAAAATAATAAATCAATAAGATTAAATCAAACAATACATACATATCTAATACTTATATATCGTATATATATATACGTACATGTATAAAAGATACATAAACTACGATACATAAATACATACATTAAACTTGTTCAGATAAGACGTGCTCTTTTAATCTCTTTTAAAAACGTAAATAGACGGACTTTCTTGAATACATTTTGGAAGTTTATTCCATAGCTGAGCAGCTCGTACAGAAAAAGAGTTAGAAAGAAATTTTGTTTTCGCACTAGGGCACTCTAGCACCTTAGTGATACAGACGCGTCTAGAGCGAGGATCTGGAGGAAGGCGATGGAAACGGGAGCGGAGGTAGTCAGGAGTGGCAGGATTGTGAAGGATGTTGTAAAGAGTGGTCAGGATGTGCACATCACGTCGAAGTCGGATTGGAAGCCACTTAAGCTGAGCACGAAATTCGGATACATGATCTTACTTACGAATTCCAAATATAAATCGAATCGCCAGATTTTGTAGGCGCTCAAGCTTGTTCAGTAATTCTTCCGTTGCAAATAACAAACATCAGCGTAGTCGAGAATAGGGAGAAGAGCTTGTGCAAGCATGATTTTGGTTTTAAATGAAAGGAAGTTCTGGAGTCGCTTAAGAGAGTGGAAAGAATAGTGCATGCGCCTGCTCACCTCATCAACTTATGTTCCTTGGGAAAAGTTGTTCAGTTTCATGAGTAAATTCACACACTAAAGTTTGGTCAGTTTTTTTACTCCTGGTATAAGCACAGATGTGTAAAGGTCTGGTCACCCTACGTTACCCAGTTACCCGGTTCTACGAACAAGTCAAACAGAACATCTGATAGCTCCACGAATTAAACTCTACGCAAACAACATGCCTCTAATTAATTACACCGTTTATACGTTTTGATCCCGTACTAATGTGACGAAAATTTGATCAGTTTCTTTAACTTCTGTCGTGTGGGTATAGAGTCCATAGACCCGATGAACCCTGGTGTCAGAGTTTTTAAACCGCCTAATAGCACAGCTAATAGGCTTCTGGTGTGGTTTTTTTGTGGCTGTACTAGTAATACTTTCGCGCTTACACACTGACTATCTATCTCATCTGGTGCGCGCGGACTAGAATACTTTCTTGCTCACAGACCGACTATCTATCTCGCATGGATGGCGACATTCCCACATCGCCCTCGTCCGCCCACTCACGTCGGCGGACGTATTATTGCATCAGCGTACATCTGCTGATGCATAATGACACAACGTATGGAAGACACGCAGTGGGAATCGGTTGCATCAGCGTCCGTATTGTCAAAACGGCCCGAAAGAGAAACATAGCGTATTATTATTTTCACAGCTGAAAAGTCAGCTGATGATTTCGTTTTTCAATGACTAATTTTGGATAAACTAAGTATTATTTGCATTCGAAACAAGCACATTCGTGGCAGCCTTGGAGTCCGTGACGTAGCGGAGAAGCTACAGGAAAGTCGTCTTCGATAGTATGGGCATTTAAGCTACAGACCGCTAGACTGGGGTGGGGTGGAATGGGATCTACCTCTTAGTGGTCCACCCCGGGCAACGGCTTACTTGTGAAATAAGTCCAGCTGAACGAACCCTACAAAACGTTGGTAGGCTCCGCAAGGGGCCGCCTGCTACAAACAGCTTGCTGTGTTCCGTCGGTGCGTGAGATTGCCAGTGCCATAACAGGCATCTTCTGGGTGAGCTCGCTACATCGTCGACCCTGTCACGGTCATCCCTGACCTAGTGTCTAGAGTCAAGAGCAAACTCATTTCTAATTTTCTTAAACTACGTTAAAGAAAGATGACCTCGCTGTTCCTTTAGTATTCCCAACTCAGTTTTAGAATAAAGGTTAACAAACTTTCATGTCTTTTAATCGAAGATCTTGTTTCTTAAATAAGTTGTCGCTATTAGATATGACAACATAATTAAATAGTAGTTTTAGTAATAATAGTTTTGAAATGTGTTTTTGAATAAGAAGACATGAAACTTTGTTCAACTTTATTCTAAAACTAAGTTGGAAAGATCACGCGGCAGACCAAAGAAGCGCTGGCTTGACGTCGTAAAAGCGGATATGGAAGAGTACGATCTCACACCAGCGGATGCCGAAGACCGGGCAAAGTGGAGTGGAAAAAGCCGGAAAGCGGACCCTAGCATCAAGGCCGAATAAGAACACTAAGGTTCGTATTTATAAGGCGATCTCAAGACTGAGACCGATATTAAGTATGAATTTAACAGGTAATTTTATACTAAAATTACATTTCAGAACAGCGGCCTTAGGCCCGTATAGATAAACAGCACTTGAGTGTGACAGCTAGTACCAGAAATTTATTTTCAGTACAAAACGACCTATCAAATCCATTCTTAATATTGCTTTGAAACTTGCGATCGCTTTATAAATACAAGCCCAAGTATTATTTTAAAATATCACTTACTCGTTCCACTGCGTGTTGTCAGCACTATAACACACGAATAGAAAATACGAGAATGTTTATGGAAGTCCTCGAAATAACCTTATTATTTTTCCATGCTACTGTTGAATCAGGTGTTTAGAATTGCCTTTAGATACACGTCAAACAATATCCAACTAATAATAGTACATTGTATCTGATAGAAAACAAGTATATAACGGACGAGTAGAATTTAAAAATACGTACATACAATCACGCCTTTATCCCTAATGGGATAAGCAGAGCGTAGTTGGAATTGAATATGATTGTTTGTTTTTATATATGTTAGATAATTTAGATTTCCATGCTGGCCTGGGTGCGAGAGAAAAACATAGAATGTGCCAGCTGCATTTCCTCCCGGGCATGGTAAAAAACCAGCTAAAGGATTCGAAGGTTTCAGTATATTGTAACTTAGGCGATGGGCTGACATCCTGTCACTAGAGCGATATACCTGCAAATCTGATTGATTAATTTATTGATTGATTAAAACTTTTATTGACTGACACGAACCAGATACAGGAAATGGTACAGACAAGAGAAAAAGTTACAGTAAAGAACAATGAGGATAATAATATAACGAACATAACATTAACAAACGTAACATGACAAAAATACAAAACAAACTTAACATGTAACATACAAAAACAACAGTGTCAGTGAACCACACTGTCCACATTGTGTCAGTCAACTTGGCGCTGACTCAGCATTGTGCTATAGTGTAATACTACAGCGCTGATATTCTGCCTTAAATATCCCTCTAAACATAACATAACATAAAAATACTTTATTGCACGTAAGAATACAAATCATACAACACAACAGATAACAACAAAAAACAAGTACAACATAGGCGGCCTTATTGCTAAGGTAGCAATTTCTTCCAGGTAACCTTTGGAACCTTTTTTTTTAAACCTTGTCAGTCGTGGCGGAGCGACCTTTGTTTGGGTCGTTTGCGCTCTGTCTACCCCATTAGGGATTTATCCTTTAGGCCTGATTATATGTATGTATGTATGTAGGTAATGATATCTATAAATTCTAAAATTCTAATTTGTATGAAGATAATTTAGTTTGTTTAAGTTTTTAAGATATTAGTTAGTAGAGGATTGTGCAGCACCGAGACAAACCGATACTTGGTTTAATGGTAAATATTGCTATAGTGACAGGTTATCAGCCCATCGACTAAATTACAATATACTGAAACCCTCTGATCCCTTAACTGGTTTTTACAGCATGCCCGGGAGGAAATGCAGCTGGCACATTCTATATTTTTCTCCCGCCCCCAGTCCAGCATGGAAGAACTAGAAAACAAAACATTATTATTATTCTTTACCGAATTAGTTACAGAGACGTTTTTCAAAGAGGTTGTTCACTAGACGCGGAGAGCACGGACTGTGCATTTACAAATATAGTGACGGGTTGTCAGCCCATGCCATTCGAAAACCCTGACACCAGGGTTTGTCGGGTCGATCGACTCAAAAACCCACACGACATGAAGAAGATCATGCCTAAATTTCAATTTACTGATACTCCCGGATCCCATTACTGGCTTATTGTTGTTGACGCTCTACCTTTCCCCTAAGGGATAATGGCGTGACTGCATTCAAGTAAATAGAACCATAACCTCAACCAACCTTAACAAGAAAGGCATATCGATTTGCAGTCAGCGTTGATAAAATATGAAACGGCTTCGATTTGTTAGAATCGATATGTCGTAGGAATGTGATGAAAGCGGTTTTTTTATCAAAATGCTGGGATTTTGATCAAAACCCGGACTCTGACAAGATACTGGTCATAATCCAGAGAAAAGACTAGTATTTTGTCAAAGTCCGGGATATTTTCGGGTAAATTTCACGTTACTTTGTTAAATATTTTTTTTTTTTTTTTAAATAGTGTTTCTTATACTTCACCTTACCTAATTCACTTTCTATAGAACAATAGACAAAGACATATAATCACGCCTTTATCCCTAATGGGGTAGGCAGAGCGTAAACGACCTAAATAAAGGTCGTTCCGCCACGTCTGACAAAGTTGAGAGGATTATTTAAGATAGATTTGTAGATATATTGTTGTAGTGATAGGTTGTCAGCCTATCGCCTAAATTGCAATATACAGAAACCCTCGGGTCCCTTAGCTGGTTTATACAGCTTGCCCGGGAGGAAATGCAGGTGTCACATTCTATGTTTTTATCTCGCTCCCAGTCCAGCATGGAAGTAACAATAGAACAACATTTTTCATAAATTGTGTTTTCTTTTGTTTTCAGGTAAGTGTTTATTCTAAGAACGAAGCAGTTTTATAAAACGTGACAGCCCAAAGGTAAGATTATAATTTAAATAGAACTTACAAAATATAACATTCCATTTCTTTGATGACATTAACACATTGAGTGTCAAATTCTAATAATTATAGATAGTTACTACTCAATAGCTCTTATGACTTTATTACATCGCTGCAAATATACGTACCGGGTGTAAGGGACAGCGTCCAAACTGATAGGGGTTGCTCAGCTCAGTCAGTGAAAAAAATGGCAAATTGTCTGATTGAGGTGGACATTTTGTACGGAAGAGCAAATTTTTATTTTCACTTTCTGAAATAATTTCTCGGTGAAAGTTATTCAGCGTCGTTGACTGAGTAACCCCTATCAGTTTGCAGGACGCTGTCCCTTACACCCCGTATATTTTCGTTTCGATCTATTTCTACAAAAACGACGCCTTCAACAAAAAAAAACATAAATAGGAGCATAAAACTGTGAAAAAATGCCTGTCTCTGCTTAAGACAACAAAATATCTTAAATTTTTAGACGGTAAATATTTTGAAGGTAATTAATTAAGCTACCTGGCAATGACTAAAGTATTTATAAATACAATAACCGCAGAAGTGTTCAAAACAAATCAGTATAATAGCGTTAAAACTTTAAAATTAGTATTTATTATCAGCCTGAAATGTCCCACTACAGGGCAAAGCCATCCCTCCCCTCCCTTTATTTATCCCGGACTTGGGCCAACTCCGTCCAAAATAAAATAAAAATATATTTTTTCTGCCAATCTCCCTTTTCTGCCACACTCATAAACGGTTCAAGCGAATGCTGCTTAACCGCCTCGCTGGCGTTGTTGATCCCAAATTCATCCTTGAGCAAACAGGCTTCAGACCTGGAAAGTCATGCTGTAGCCAAACGCTCAAGCACACACAATTTATTGAGGATAGGTTTGAGACTAACAATGTCACTGGGGTTGTGTTCGAAGATTTGTCAGCGGCTTATGACACGGTTAATTTAAGGAGGCTATTGTGGAAGGTAGGAGATCTAACCGGTGACCGAATCCTGAGCGGGCTTCTCCATAACTGCCGATTCCAGGTCCACCTTCTGGATGATAATAGTAGATGGCGATCGCAGAGAAATGGTCTACCACAAGGTAGTGTCCTGGCACCTACCTTGTTTAACATATACACGAATGACCTCTGAGTCCTAGTACATCACGCTTCATATACAAAGACGATCTGGCGTTAGCGTCACATACAGCTAGTTTTGAGGAAGCTGAAAGTAACATAATGGCAGCTTTGAGCACTATTCGGGAGTATTATATTTCTAATGCGATAAAGCCCAACCCAGCCGAAACTCGGGCTTGCGTTTTCCATCTTCACAACAGAGAGGCGTTATTCGAACTCAAATTCACCTGGGACGGAGTTCAAATATCTCACTGCAACTATCCTAAATATCTTGGTGTGGCATTGGATCGGGCTTCGACTTGCCAGAATATCTGGATAAAGGTAAGCAGTCGCAACAATCTCCTGCGAAAGCTGACTTCAATGATATGGGGAGCCACAAGTCTTAAGAACCACTGGCCTTGCACTTTGTTTTTCCGCCGGTGAATATGCCAGTTCGGTTTGGAATCGCTCTGCCCATGCCAAACTAGTGGATACAGCTCTTAACAATACCTGACGAACTATATCAGGCTGCCTAAAGCTGTCTCCGATTAGTAAGCTGTATCCATTAGCAGACATTGCACCCCCATATATCAGGAGAGATGTGGCGAGCTCCATTGAAAAAGCAAAGAGACCGATGCTAGACACCCCATGTTCGGCAATTATCTGGCTCCACAGAGACTGAAAAGTCGTAAAAGCTTTGTGTCAACAGTGGCAGTAAACACTAGATCATGCCTGTGGAAAGATGCCGCTTCAGCCGAGCCATACATTCCGACACAAGAAAGCCTCCTTCCCGGCAGCGACCCCAGTGATCGGTTTGGAAATCTGAACCCACTTCGTACGCATGTTGGTCGCTGCAAGGAAAATCTGTGTCGGTGGGGCTACAGTGATTCAGAACAGTGCCTTGGTGGTGCTGTCCCACAAAGTATGACTCACCTCCTGAACTGCCCTGCGTACCCCGACACTTGTACGCTAGAAGATCTCTGGGCAGCCACTCTAAACTCAATTTGTGCCAACTTTTTGCATTGAGAAAATTTGATTCGCCGCGACACGCAAAGAAGAAGAATAAAATCAGTAACGAGTGTAAAAATATAAATGTTATTTGGAAAAATCTAAAATACTGTATCCAATACAAAAAAATAATTCGCTCACGTCCTAAAAAACGCCCTAAATCTATTCTTTGCTTAAATACGTAGAAGGGGAGGGTCGGGCTAGGTTAGCACACAGTTTAAATTAATTTTGTTTGAGATCCTTGCTAATTGCGCTGTTTTATAATCGCTTTCAATCTTTCCATTGGTAAACCATTCAAGGAGATGAAACCTAGTTCCAAAATAAGGAAACCTAATCAGCAAAAAAGTATATTTGTTTATCTTGTTACGGCGCCAAGTGTAAATTAGAAGTAATATTTTATAAATTTAATAATAATTTCGAAAATCGTTTCACGTTCTATGTTTTGTGTGAAAGGGTGATAATTCTTCAGCAGAAATCTCGCGAATTTACAGATATCAATACATACATACACATAATCACCCCTTTATCCCTAATGGGGTAGGCAGAGCTGCAACAACCCAAACAAAGATCATAGGTCATATCAGATAAATCTGTACATTGCTGTTGTCAGCCCATCGACTAAATTGCAATATACTGAAACCCTCAGTTCCCTTAGCTGTTTTTTTCAGCATGCCCGGGAGGAGAGCAACTGATCTCCCGTTAAACTTTTACGAAGTTTGGGAGAATATATTTATAATAGCATTTTACAACTTTTATATGATAAAATAAATTAAAAAAATATATATGCAGCCGACACTTTTCCTCTTGCTCCCAGGCCAGCATGGAAGCATTCTTTTAGTCTTCATAGATACTTACACATTTTTCCCTGTTCCAATTCAAAAGTGATTTTATTCAAAATCTCCTCTCTAATTGTTTCGACAGTCTCAACTCTGTCAACAGTTCCTTAGTAATGACACCCGTCTGTCTATCGGGATTACGCGAATTGTTCTGTTTATTTTGTATACAGCCCTTCCGGAGTTATCTACGGCGTGTCTTGGGGGCATTTACACTATGAGATATTTATTTAACAGTTTATTGTACACAATAAAATACAAAGGACATTTACATATAGAACAAAGACACAACAGGCACAGCTTATTTCTAAAAAGAAAGCTCTTCCAGCAGACCTAGGCTATTGAAATAGCATTCTGAGAGGCAGATACGACGTGCACAATTATAAATATTGGAAACAATAAATTATAATGTTATTATCACTTAAAAATAAAAACAAACACAACTACTTGAACAATATGCTAAATCACTACATAGTATAAAACAAAGTCGGTTTCTCTGTCTCTATATCTTTTAGGGATGTATGCTTAGATATTTAAAACTACGCAACGGATCTTTTAATGGATATAGTGATTCAAGAGGAAGGTTTATATGTATAATACATGCAGAATATAGAAGAGAAACACTAATGATATCCGTGCGAAGCCGGGGCGGGTCGCTAGTAGTATGATATTTGTGTCACTTTCAATGTTAAGTTATGTGAAATTTTTTGAATTTTATGAAGCTCTGTGTAAAGTTTATTTTTGAAACTATCTGATCTTTTCCGGCTGCGATTCCACCCTTGGTTTAAAAGTTTTGTTGAGGGAATTAGATATTAAATTTGGTTAAAATGTTATTGTCAGTCATTCTTAACATTATTAAAAACACAAGCTTTTGCACAAAGGTACAAACCTTAAAAAAACAAGTCCTTCGCAGATGGTTGATATCAATAAGTTTTGAGGTTATAAACGAGAATCTGTTGGAACTAAACGGAAAATAAAAACTATGTGAACATGATTAAATGAACCTCAGAACTATTTTGATCTACGAATATTCAAATAAGCTCTCAAGTTTACGGTACTGGAATATCGTCTTATATAAATAAGTCCCAGTCTACTCAATTGCTTTGAGCGATCACTCAAGTGCGAACCGAGCATGATTGCTATTATTGTTTTGTTTAAATAGCTATTAACATTGTACATTCGGCGACAGATGTTTGCGAACGAATGAATGTATTTTAAACAAGAGTGAATGGATATCTTAATTGTGTTGACAGTTCTTTAGTCTGTGATAGTGATACGGTGAGATGGCAGTTGCTCAGTCTATTGTTAATTAGCTTAAGTTAAGTAATGGTTTCAATTCAATTAATTTAAAGATAGTTCTGTCACTTGTTAAACTGATTTGGTCATGTCATTACAATATGATAAATGAGTGACGTTAGGTTATTGTGTAATTACTTTATAAATTTATATAAACATATCATTACTTAAATATAAAAACCCGCCTCGGAGCATACTCGTACGTCTGGCTCAAATATCCCCATCAGTCCCCGATTTTCTTAAACTAAAACTGAAAGAGATAAAAAAACAAAAACGTAAGTTTTTCTAAGGCCAATAGTCCATTCATGCCTTGCCTCTTACGGGCCTGCCGGAGTAGTGAAATCCCATAAAAACGTAGTTTCGCTTTTATTCTTAAAAAGTAAAACCAAACTTCGCACACATTACCAAATGCATCATATCTATGCATCTAATTAGGTTTAGTTCGAATATCATCATCATCTCCCTAGCCTTATCCCGTATCTCACGGGGTCGGCTTCCTAATCTAGGGGATTGAACGAGGGTACTGGTTTTTACACGGTTTAGTTCGAATATATTAAACATAAATAAAATAAGACCGAAAATATGCTTTTGTCTGAAAATAGCCTAAAGTTAAATTTGCTTTCTAATTTTGTACTTGGTTAATATTTTCAAACCAAACTTAATTAGAAGCATCGATATGATGCGTTTGGTCATATGTACGGAGTTTGGTTCAGTTTGGTTTTAATGTATAGGAATAAAGCGAAACTACGTTTGTAAGGGATTTCACTATTCCGGCAAACCTTAAAACATAAATCCGTAGCTATACAACGAGTAACATACATACGTACATACATATAATCACGCCTTTGTCCCTACGAGTAACACAAAGGGTATATGCACCGTGAAATGTTTGAATCTACCCATGAAACTGAACAACTGTCCCCAAGGAACATAGATCGAAATACGAAAACACAAGTTCGACTGCCCATACTAAATGCGCTATCAGCTGATGCATTTTGTATGGAAGGTCAAAATATTTTTTTTTTCGTTTTAAACTGTGTTCCTTAAGGAAAGTTGTTCAGTTTCATGGGTAGATTCACACCTTTCTCGATGCATTTACCCTTTCTGTTACACGTTGTATAAGCATACAGTAGTAATGTGAATAAGTTTTAATGTGCTTATGAAGTTCAATAAATATCTCGTGGGCTCGGCAGCCAATCCAAGGGCATTTAAACTATGAAATAGGGTTTAATTACGGTGATCCTCCATCAGCGACACCCTCGTCAAGAGCAGTCTAGATTTGACGTGAGCAGCAACTAATCGAGACATGGGCTGGGCTCAGATTGGAATAGATCCGAAGACCACGCAATCACTTCAACGGCCTCCGTGGTCTAGAGGTCAGAGCCATGGGCTTACGATCCGGAGGTCCTGGGTTCTGGGGGGGACAAACTTGACATTTTTCAATGTATCACATACATACATACATAAAATCACGCCTTTATCCCTTACGGGGTAGGCAGAGCGTTAAACGCCTCGTTAAAGGCGCTTTCGCCGCGTCTGACAAAAATTGAGGGCAATTTTAGATTGTAATGTGTATTGCTAATGTGTAGTGATAGGTTGTCAGCCCATCGCCTAAATTACAATACACTGTAACCCTCGAGTCCCTTTTGCTGTCTTCTACAGCATGCCCGGGAGGAAGGGTAGCTGGAACATTCTATGTTTTTCTATCTCTCCCAGTCCAGCATGGAAGAATGTATGTAACACTTTGTGAGGTTATCCCCAGTTAGGTTAGGACATTGTCCGAAAAGAAAAAGGATTCCTTTGGAGGGCACGTTAAGCCGTCGGTCCCGGTCGCTATCTTTGATAGTGGTCGTTACTCAAACCACGTTAGTAGCTGTGCTACTAGGCGGTTTGAAAACTCTAAGACCAGGTTTCATCGGGTCTTCGACTCGAGAATCCACTCGCCTTAGCGAAGTTCGCTTAGAAGAAGAAGAATTCCTTTAAGCTGTATGAAATAATAGAATAGGAAGCCACCATAATTTCTCATGAAAAACAAAACATGAAATTAAACTATTCAACATTTTACAATTACTCGTTTAACAAGCAAATCTTTACTCAAATAAATGCTGTTGACAATGAAAATCACAGTGCTAATTTTCAGACAGATTCTGTAAAGCAAGCGTGCAACTATTTTCGTACCTACCTACTGTGCCATGAATTTACTTCTCATTTTTTAAATCCAACTTTGTATCTCTGTGATATTTTTGAACAATTTTTAGCGATACTTCCATGATGGACTGGGAGCGAGAGAAAAACGTAGAATGTGCCAGCTGCATTTCCTCCCGGGCATGCTTAAAAACCAGCTAAGGGATCCAAGGGTTTCTGTATATTGCAATTTAGGCGACAGGCTGACAACCTGTCACTACAGCAATATACCTACAAATCTATCTTAAATAACCCTCAAAACTTTGTCAGACGTGGCGGAACGACCTTTGTTTAGGTCGTGTACGCACTGCCTACCCCATTAGGGATAAAGGCGTGATTATATGTATGTATGTATGTATTTTTAGCGATAGATACGGCGTGTCTAGTGGACTGGCAAAATTCGAAATTCAAAACCTCTGAATACGGTTATTTTTATGAACGCTAAGGTCGACTTGCGGAATCTTCCTTACTCTAGGTCTGCGGGTTTGGGGATTCCGCAACTATTACTTTGGGGCGTTTTGATTGAATAGTAATTGCGGATTATTAGGGTATTGATTGAATATGGACGTCAGCTGTGTGTTTTGTGGTCAGTTTTCTTAAATTAGAAATACGAGTTTGCTACGACACTAGGTCAGGACCGAGACAGAGTCGACGATGGAGCGTGCTCACCCAGAAGACACCTGTTATGGCACCGGCAATCTCACGCACCGACGGAACACAGCAAGCTGTTTGTTGTGTGACAGGTTGTTATGCTCATCGCCTAAATTAAGATAAGATAAGATAAGATAAGAATATACTTTATTGCACAGAAAAGACACAAGTGAAAATTAAATTAAATGAAACAAATAGTAGTACAAATATTACGATACATTGTAACCCTCAAACCCCTTTGCTGGCTTCTACAGGAGACCTAGGAGAAAACGCAGATTGCAAATTCTGTTTCTCTGTCACTCTCAGTCCAGCATGGAAAAGAAACAATTTCTTAACGGTTAATTTACCTCTACAATGTCAATGCCGCAAGATTTCCTAGTACTTTTTCTTAAGGGTGTGCCGGAGTAGTGAAAACCCATACAAAAGTAGTTTCGCTTTTTTCCTAAACTATAAAACAAAACTTACCCAAATTCCGTACACATGACCAAGTGCATCATGTCTATGTTTCTAATTAAGTTTGGTTTGAAAAATAACTTCTTCCATGCTGGACTGGGAGAGATAGAAAAACATAGAATGTTCCAGCTGCCCTTCCTCCCGGGCATGCTGTTGAAGTCAGCAAAAGGGACTCGAGGGTTACAGTGTATTGTAATTTAGGCAATGGGCTCACAACCTGTCACTAAAGCAATACATATTACAATCTAAAATTGGCCTCAATTTTTGTCAGACGTGGCGAAAGCGCCTTTTAAGAGGCGTTAAACGCTCTGCCTGCCCCGTAAGGGATAAAGGCGTGATTTATGTATGTATGTATGAAAAATAACAAAGTACAAAATGAGAGAGAAAGTATATTTTTTGTCTATTTTTACACAAAAACGTATGTTCAGTCTTAATATTTGCATAATATTTTCAAAACCAACCTAATTACTAATTAGTAAACAGTAAACAGTTAAACCAAACTTCGTACACATGACCAAATGCATCATACATATCTAATTAGTAATTAATTTAATTGGTTTAGGAATAAAAGCGAAACTACGTTTGTATGGGATTTCACTACCCTGGCAGACCCTTAACTATAAGATGCACACCTTTTAAGGGTCTGCCGGAATAGTGAAGATAGTTTAAAATTATTGCTTGTGATCTTTCCTCCCGTCTTTTATATTACCTAGATCTAGTATCAATATAGCCAAGAACCAATCGGAAAACTTTCATTTTGCTATGAAATTCACTACAGTCACAAAATGCAGCCTTCAATCTTCATAAAACTCTATATGTATCATCTCTGTACTTTATTGTGATATACTCGTACTTTATTTGCTTCGTCCTTGCTATCGTAGTGCCTATTCGATATAGCTATGTCAGTTTTGCGATTAAGTTTTTACATACATACATATAATCACGCCTTTATTTTTAACGGGGTAGGCAGAGCGTAAACGAATGAACTAAGGTCGTTCCGCCACGTCTGACAAAGTTTTGAGGGTTATTTAAGATAGATTTGTAGGTATATTGCTGTAGTGACAGGTTTGCAGCCCATCGCCTTAATTGCAATATACAGAAACCGTCAGTATGATAGTCTTCCATACTTTATGCACAAGTATGCAATATTGAATTATTTTAAGTCAAATATCAACAAGTACTTTTTAAAAGAATCCAAAATGCATTAATTGTTCTCAAATTGTGCTGTAACATATGAATCATACATATTTTAGTAATCTCCTTTTAATTTCTTCCATGCTGGACTGGAAGTGAAAGAAAAACATAGAATGTGCCAGCTGTATTTCCTCCCGAGCATGCTGTAAAAACCAGTGAAGGGATCTGAGGGTTTCAGTATATTGTTATTTAGGCGATGGGCTGACAACCTGTCACTACAGCAATATAAATATAGCATACAAATATATCTTAAACAACCCTCAAAACTTTGTCAGACGTGGCGGAACGACCTTTGTTTAGGTCGTTTACGCTCTGCCTACCCCATTAGGGATAAAGGCGTGATTTTATGTATGTATGTATGTCATTTTAATTACCTTTATTTTGATATACCACTCGATAGATTTAGTCGAAATTGTAATTGTAAAAAACATTACTTACAATTACACCTATCTAAAAACATTAGGGTACTTGAGACCCATCAAACGATATTCCAATTGTCGAATTCCATCTAGCCGTTTCGAAGATACGAGGTAATAAATAAATATTAGTAATACTAATAATTAGTAAGAGTTTCAAGATACGCGCTAAAAACATAATGCTTCCTTGACAGTCGAGTAAAAAACATTTAATATTTTGAATTTACCTGACCCTCGTCCCTCGGAAGATTGTCATAGCGAAACATGACGAAATTTTCCTCACCGAGAAGGTACAGAGTACGACGCGGTTCGCAATGAACGCGGGTGGGGGCGCTGCAGTATAAGGAGAACTGTTAACTCAATGTCAAAGAGAGAAAACATCAACTGTTAACTCAATGTCAAAGAGAGAAAACATCAACTGTTAACTCAATGTCAAAGAGAGAAAACATCAACTGTTAACTCAATGTCAAAGAGAGAAAACATCAGCTGTTAAATAAATGTCAAAGAGAGAAAACATTAACTGTTATCTCAATGTCAAAGAGAGAAAACATCAACTGTTAACTCAATGTCAAAGAGAGAAAACGTCAGCTGTTAACTCAATATCAAAGAGAGAAAACATTAACTGTTAACTCAATGTCAAAGAGAGAAAACATCAAATGTTAACTCAATGTCAAAGAGAGAAAACATCAACTGTTAACTCAATGTCAAAGAGAGAAAACATCAACTGTTAACTCAATGTCAAAAAGAGAAAACATCAACTGTTAACTAAATGTCAAAGAGAGAAAACATCAACTGTTATCTCAATGTCAAAGAGAGAAAACATCAACTGTTAACTAAATGTCAAATTGAGAAAACATCAACTGTTAACTTAATGTCAAAGAGAGAAAATATCAGCTGTTAATTTAATGTCAAAGAGAGAAAACATCAACTGTTAACTCAATGTCAAAGAGAGAAAACATCAACTGTTAACTTAATGTCAAAGAGAGAAAACATCAACTGTTAACCCAATGTCAAAGAGAGAAAACATACAACCGCAACAACGGGGTAGGTAGAGCGTTAATGACCTAAACAAAGGTCGTTCCGCCACATCTGACAAAGTTTTGGGGATAATTGAGATGGATTTTTTAAGATAGATTTTTAGGTATATTGCTGTAGTGACAGGATGTCAGCCCATCGCCTATATTGCAATATACAGAAACCCTCGGATCCCTTAGCTGGTTTTTACAGCATGCCCGGAAGGAAATGCAGCTGACACATTCTATGTTTTTCTTTCGCTCCCTGGCTGACCTGGAAGTCTTTAAATAGACTTCGGACTCAGGTTAGCAGAAGCAAAGAGAAAATGCTCAGGTGGGGATTCACGAAGAACCCCGATGTGAACTGTATTTGCGGTGCAGTTCAAACAATGGCACATTTAACATCGTGCCCTGCGTGCCCTAATACCTGCACGCAAGCGGATGTAATGATTGCCAATCGATCCGCAATACAAGTGACAAAGTGCCAACTGCCTCCGTGGCAACTGCCTCCGTGGCAACTGCCTCCGTGATCTAGTGGCTAGTGCCATGGACTCCCGATCCGGAGGTCCTGGGTTCGATTCCCAGGGGGGAAACACAAAGTTGACATTTGAGAATTTATCACTTTGTGAATTTTCCCCAGTTTGGTTAGTACCTAGATTGCAGACTAAATCACCTGACTGTTCGAAAAGAAAAAGATTTCATGCTTCAGAGGGCACGTCAAGCCGTCGGTCACGGTCGATGTCTTTGATAGTGGTCGTTGCTCGAACCATGTCAGAGGCCTGATAGTTGTGTTACTAGGTGGTTTAAAAACTGACACCAGGGTTCATCGGGTCGATAGACATCAGTATAGTTTTTCATACATACATATAATCACGCCTTTATCCCTAATGGGGTAGGCAGAGCGTAAACGACCTAAACAAAGGTCATTCCGCCACATCTGACAGTTTTGAGGGTTATTTAAGAATGATTTGTAGGTATATTGCTTTAGTGACAGGTTGTCAGCCCATCGCCTAAATAACAATATACTGAAACCCTCGGGATCCCTTAGCTGGTTTTTACAGCATGCCCCGGGAGGAAATGCAGCTGGCACATTCTATGTTTTTCTTTCGCTCCCAGTCCAGCATAGAAGAAACCGTTCTCACCACGTCCATTTAAAGCGTAGTCTTACTATACCTAATATTAGGAAAAAGAGGTGTCAATATTTCAATAAACATTATCAACTCTCACAGACCCTTGTTCCGTTCAGGAATATTGACAAGGTAACAACTTGTAGGTCGCCAATGTCCTCAGCCATCTTTGTTTCTCATTGTAAAAAAATTGATTGTTGGTATTTTTATGTTATTTTGTTCGTAGTTTTATTGCCCGATGATAGGAAGGGTTATATATGAAAATCAGTGCTACCACTGTTGCTTTGAGTAACATGGTAGCAAAATACTGAGACCCTCACCTTTTACTCTCAAACCGAACTATTGTGATTGTTATTTAATATGTTTTTGTTTTAAGTGTGTGAGTAATAAAGATATTTTGAATTTGAATTTATATTTTTCGAGCGTATCTTGTATGTATGTATGTTTTAATATTTCTTTATTACCTCGAATCTCCGAAACCGCTGAATGGAACTCGACAATGAGGGTATTGTAAATACCCGAGTGTTTTTATATAGGTAAAATTTTTCTAAATTCAAAATGGCGCATTTTAGGCGTTAAAATTGTTAGTCTTCATTTTTTTTTTCATATTAACCAGTGGCTTGTCAAACCTGACTTCACGTACCAGTATTGACAAGCTAGCTACTGTAAAAACATGGAGGTCACTCGGTCAGACATTTTTTGTTTTTTTGTTTTATTTATCTAGGAACTACAGTACACTAAAGGTAGTTATAGATAAACTATAACTACCTTTTTTATTTCCATTTTTTTTTTCTTGAAATGGGTTTACTCTTGACTCTAGGCCAGGGATGACCGTGACAGACTCGACCATGGAGCGAGCTCAGCTCACCCAGAATATGCCTGTTATGGCAGTAGCAATCTCACGCACCGACGGAACACAGCAAGCTGTTTAGCGCCGGACTCCAGTGAGAGGATAGTTGCGAGCCAGGCGGCCCCTTGCGGAGCCTACTACCGCTTTCTGGGGCACGGTGACATCCGCGGCTAATTGAGTAATCCAGCGGTGATGAAATATTTTCCTGCGATAAAAAAATTGCCAGTTTCTAGGTCATCCTGCATCTGCGTACCATTTTTTTTCTTAGATTAGACCATTTTTATAAGACGCCATTATTATTTTGGGCAGGTCGCATGATTTTTCAATATTTACAATATTTTAAGTCAATACTTTAGCGGCTAAAGTTTAGCCAATTCGTGCATTTTAATTAATTTAAAACGCTTACGAATGAGTCATGCCATCTGAAGGTGAAAAACCCATGAAAATCCTTTTGGTAGTTTCTAAAGTTATCGTATTTAGACAGACCAGCGAGACGGGGGATTTTGTTCATAATTTGAAGCAATAATCGAAAGGTAAAGGGAAGTGAACTATACTGCCAAGTCATAAAGAATGGTTTTCCCTTTTCAAAAGATCCTAAAGCCGTAGGAAAATATGTTTTACTATTTCCTGCCTTTTGAAGCTATGTGGAAATAGAGTGATAATTTATCTACCTCCTATACTTTTTTTCTGTATTTCTAACCGTTTCTGGTGTAAATAAAACGCCGAGTAGGTACGTCGACTAACGTAAATAAGATTATTTATAAAAGACGTTACAAAATTCAACATGTGAAAGCCACATCCTGTCACCCGCCATTCTGATATACGGTGATAATTTTCGCGGTTTTGGCGGTATTTATTTGGTAATTCTATGAACGCTGGTGAGTGAATGAATGAGTGAGTGGTATCGACAGTGTCACAAAGGTGCTTTGAGTGAAGTGAATGACGTCACTTCCGAGTGTCAAGTGCCATCGTTTTGCCGGTTCGGTTATACCAGGTGTTAGTAGAGTCAAGCAAAAAAAAGGAGAAATAAATAAGAGGCGTAGAAATTAATATAAAGAGACCATTTTCTTCGCCACGACAGTTTTAAGCATGAGATAATCGAAGGTGTTACCAATTTAAATGACCTTAACCTCTTTCCTAGAATCTTACGGCATGCTGTACTGCTTATCCAAATATTTGTAATCAATTACCTAAACTTAAAATCCGCCTGAATGATAAATTAGAAAAAGTACAAATCAACACTAGCAAAACACGTTGCTAATTAAATAATATTTTAACACTCTCTTTTCTCTGATGAAGATCCTCGTACAGGATCGAAACGTCGAGGGCTAACCATTCTTTCAATACAAACAAGTAAGCCGATCAGTTTTCATTGTGAATCAAATAGTATATCTAAGTACACTGTGTTTCGACTTTTCATTAGAAAAGTTGTATATTAGGTATCAAAATATTATCTGTCATGAGTGAGGTGTAGTATTTTTTCTTACACCCTGTATATTTTGTGGTCGTAGTACATTAAAAGGTCTTGCCACTCAAGGGTCCTACCTAGCAGAAGATACGTTTCCAACGATTTGTTGCGTAACGCAGGAACTAAATTTCAAACTCCTCTTCAAAAAAGAAGCGACAGCGATGTATCCTTCCGTATTTAATATTAGAATTTCATATGTAAATTTATTAGGCGCTTTTTCCGTGCTTCGGAAGGCACGTGAAGGCGTCAGAGGCCAGTGCTAAGCATTGACGGCTTGAAAACTCTGACCTAATCTTGGATTTGGTCTGGATTCCCTTCTGGGTTGCGGAGGTCAGATGGCAGTCGCTCTATGTAAAAACCAGTACCCTCGTTCAATCCCCTAGATTAGGTAGCCGACCCATGAGATACAGGATTAGACTAGGAAGATGATTTTATAACAATAGTGACGCTCTACCTTAAAGATAAGCACTTCTTCTTAGCGAGTGGATTCTCGAGTCGAGAGACCCGCTGAACCCTGGTCTCAGAGTTTTCAAACCACCTAGTAGCACAGCTATTTAGGCCTCTGACATGGTTTGAATAAGCACAGATTTTATGTATGAAGACCTAAACCTAACATCCTCGCCGGGAACAGACGCATCGATCGCTGTCGAAGTATTGTCAAATATTTACGAACGTGGATTAGGCAGGGAACATGTAAACATATTTGTAGGAAATGACAGCTTGTGCGCGTGAATCTTAATATTCATAACGCGGCAGAGTAATCAATAAACCGTAATACATACATACATACATACATAAAATCACGCCTTTATCCCTTACGGGGTAGGCAGAGCGTAAAACGCCTCCTAAAAGGCGCTTTCGCCACGTCTGACATAAATTGGGGGCAATTTTAGATTGTAATGTGTATTGCTGTAGTGACAGGTTGTCAGCCCATCGCCTAAATTACAATACACTGTAACCCTCGAATCCCTTTTGCTGACTTATACAGCATGCCCGGGAGGAAGGGCAACTGGAACATTCTATGTTTTTCTTTCTCTCCCAGTCCAGTATGGAAGTTAACCGTAATACGGTGAGATTTTTATTGTTTAAAGAGAGTGGGTCATTCCATGCTGGACTGGGAATAAGAAAAAACATAGACTGTGCCAGCTGCATTTCCTCCCGGGCATGCTGTAAATACCAGCTAAGGGATCTCAAGATATAGGTATCGACCTATCGGCCTATCAACCTATCGCCGGAATTGCAATTTACAGATTTTACAGCATGCCCGGGAGGAAATGCAGCTGGCACATTCTATGTTTTTCTCTCGCTCCCAGTCCAGCATGGAAAAAAGTGGGACATCATACAGACATATAATCACGCCTTTATCCCTAATACGGTAGGCAGAGCGGAAAGGACCTAAACAAAGTTCGTTCCGCCACGTCTGACAAAGTTTTGGGGGTATTTAAGATAAATATGTAGGTATATTGCTGTAGTGACAGGTTGTTAGCCTATCGCCTAAATTGCAATATACTGAAACCCTCGGATCCCTTAACTGGCTTTTACAGCATGCCCGGGAGGAAATGCAGCTGGCACACTCTATGTTTTTCTCTCGTTCCTAGTCCAGCATGGAAGAAGTTATTATTTTACACCTTACATTTTTTAACTCAAATGAACCGTTGTTTTAGCTCGGCATATTTGTAAATTAGACACATACATAGATACATACATACAATCTTTATCCTTAATGGGGTAGGCAGAGCGTAAACGACCTAAACAAAGGTCGTTCCGCCACGTCTGACAAAGTTTAGAGGGTCATCCACGATAGATCTGTAGGTATATTGCTGTAGTGACAGGTTGTCAGCCCATCGCCTAAATTACAATATACTGAATCCCTCGGATCCTTTAGCGGGTTTTTACAGCATGCCCGGGAGGAAATGCAGCTGGCACACTCTATGTTTTTCTCTCGTTCCTAGTCCAGCATGGAAGAAGTTATTATTTTACGCCTTACATTTTTTAACTCAAATGAACCTTTGTTTTAGCTCGGCATATTTGTAAATTGGGCACATAATCTATTATTATTTATCATACACGTGCTGGAAAAATATCTCCAGTTATATCTAACATCTATTCCATTTTACAAATAGTACATACATACATACATACATACATACATAAATCACGCCTTTATCCCTTACGGGGTAGGCAGAGCGTTTAACGCCTCGTAAAAGGCGCTTTCGCCACGTCTGACAAAAATTAAGGGGACTATTTTAGATTGTAATATGTATTGCTTTAGTGACAGGTTGTCAGCCCATCGCCTAAATTACAATACAATGTAACCCTCGAGTCCCTTTTGCTGACTTTAACAGCATGCCCGGGAGGAAGGGCAGCTGGAACATTCTATGTTTTTCTATCTCTCCCAGTCCAGCATGGAAGAAACAAAAAATAATAACTTCCAATACAAATAGTAATAACTTCAAAAACAAATTCCTTAATTGTGTTAGGAACAAACTTTTTAGAATACGTAATTCTCAAAATTTCTAAGACAAACACAAATTTTCTTTGATTCATAATAACAGACCAATGTTTTAACAAAATCTCTACTCATTTATGGAATTCGTTGATTTTAATATATTTCTGGGAGGTTTCATTTGACTAAGGCAGTGCATACATCCGGGACGAACTAACAGCAAAAATATACAGAGTGTAAAAAGTAATACTGTGTTCCTTTACTTCTATTACTTTACTTATGCTGGCCTGGGAGCGAGAGAAAAACATAGAATGTGCCAGCTGCATTTCCTCCCGGGCATGCTGTATGCTGTTTTATCCGCCATATCATATGGCGTCGGATAACAATGACAGATAACGCATAAAACCACCGATTATTAATGAAAACCGGAGGAAATAGATCATCTGCCTTTTTTCAATGTTTTTAGTCGGAAAGTGACACATAGATTTGCATTTTAGGTTTAGCCGGTTGAATCTAGAATTAAGCTCATTATTTATTTATTATTATTAAAAAGGAAAAAACCTACATACTCAGTTACTTGACTACTACAGTGAAAAAAAAAATCTATCTCACTTTTTACAACGAAGCATTTTTTTACAAAGTAAACTAGAAAGACAAAAGTTATGGAGGCTGTGCGTACTATTTCCACGGGAAAAAAATGCGAATTGCACAACATGTAACTGTTCCACGCTCTCGGAAAGTTTATTGCACAAACAGAAACTGTTAAATATTTTGAAATGCTAAATAACTAAAATAGAAAGCATATACGAGTACATATTCATATAATCACGCCTTTATCCCTAATGGGGTAGGCAGAGCGTAAACAACCTAAACAAAGGTCGTTTCGCCACGGCTGACAATGTTTTGAGGGTTATTTAAGATAGTTCTGTAGGTATATTGCTGTGGTGACAGGTTATCAGCCAATCGCCTAAATTACAATATACTGAAACCCTCGAATCCGTTAGCTGGAAAAAATAAAATAGAAAACGGTTGAAACAAAAAAAAACTTTATCACCCTATGTACTATTATAAAATAAATAATATATAATTATTATATAAAGAGCCCGATTGTGTATTGATAAGGGCCGCTGCCTCCTGAGCGGGAGGTGGTGGTTCGAATCCCACCACGTACCAATGTGTTTTTCGGTTTTCGAATTTCATATGTACGTTTATTCGGCGCGTTTTTTCGTGCTTCGGAAAGCGCGTTAAGCTGTTGGTCCCGGTTAATATCGTTTAAAACCGTAGATATAAGTCGTTCAGCCATGTCAGAAGCCAGTGCTAAGAATTGGTGGGTTGAAAACTCTGACTTAATCTAGGATTGGGTCTGGTTTCCCTTCTGGGTTGCGGAGGTTAGACGGCAGTTGCTCTGTGTAAAAACCAGTAGCCTCGTTCAATCACCTAGATAAGTTAGTCGACCCGTCAGTTACGGGATAAGGCTAGGGGGAAGGAGAATACTATTACATTAAAACAATCATAGATATTTATTAAAATTAAATCATGTTCCAAAACAATTTTAACTTTACCATGCGAAACTACAACAAAACCAACGTCAAAGACTAAGATAGAGATAACTTTAATTTTTTATGCATTGTCATTAACTATCTGTTTTACCATTTGTTACGCTCCGCTCGGTGGGATCTGCCCTTACTTTTCACCCTTAACCTAATCAGAAGCGTAGATTGTCATACATTTAGTCATGTGTACGGAGTTTGGTTAAGTTTGGTTTTATTGTTTAGGAATAAAACCGAAACTCCGTTTGTATGGGATTTCACTAGATTTTCTCCGATAAGGAATTCCCAAGGCAACGCCATAATCCGAGGTTCGAGCCCTAGTGGGCGCCCTTAGGCAGTTGTCATTTGCATATAAGGGTGTAGATTGCGTGTAGCAACCCCCCGCCTTTAGTCCGGTGACGCATTATATACACTTTGTAGTACGGTGCAAAAAGGTCCATTAAATAAAAGAAAGGTATTTCACTACTCCGGCAGGCCCTTAAGCTTTCCCACATAAAGTCACCTTTTCTGTGTCACAGGAAATACTATACGAAGAGATCAGTGACTATATATTTATTTGTGAAACCACGAGCTATGGTTCCTCCAGGAATGCTGTGCCAGGTCAAATGGTGCAGCGAAACGTGTAGCTCAGTCTAGAAAATGTCTAGAAATATAAGAATCTACGTCGCACGTGCTGGAAATAGCTGGTATTTTGCTATTCTATTTAAAGGTAAATATAAACAGTGTTGCCCTTTTATAGTGTAATATGAAGCGATAATGTAGTGCTGTCTGCTGCTAGGATTTAGACTGACACGGTAATATTTTTAAAACATTATATTAAAAAATAAATTACCAGAAAATAGTACGTAAAATCTCCGTTTGGCTGAGATTGACCTTTAATGGTAAAATGTACAATACAATACAATACAAAATTCTTTATTGCACAAAGAAACACATACAACAGAAATAAAAAGGAACAAACGTGACAGTACAATATAGGCGGCCTTATTGCTAAAGCAGCAATTGTAATGTCTGTGGTGAAAATAAACATATTATCTATCTATTAACTATATATATCTTGAACTGCCTCAGTGGTGTATTTGTCAAAGGCATGGGCTCCCGATCTGGAGGACCTGGGTTCGATCCCCAGGTGGGAAACACAAAGTTAATATATATCAATTTATCACTTTGTGACGTTTTCCCCAGTTTGGTTAGGACATTGCAGGCTGAATCACCTGTTTGTCTGGAAGAAAAAATATTCCGAGCTTCGTAGGGCACATTAAGCCGTCGGTCCCGGTCGCTGTCTTTGATAGTGGCCGTTACACAAACCATGTCAGAGGCTTATTAGCTGTGCTATGAGGCGGTTTAAAAACTCTGGCGCCAGGTTTATTCGGGTCGATAGATCGACATCCACTCCAGAGAAGAAAAAGATCTATCCATTTAATTGAGTTTATTTTCTTTCGTCACAGCGCTCTCTCTACCTTATCTCGCTACTAGAACTTGCTATTTCAGATTTAATCGTCGATTTGCTACTTTCACGAGAATATCATCAACTGTTGCTAAAAGCAAGGCAAGAATGGATTTCGCCTTGCAGCGACTACAGTTGCTTTATTTGATGTTGCTCGACTGTAGTTGCGTTGCTTTTAGTTAGCGCGCAAATGGCTCCATCAGATGGCTCAGATGGATATTCCGTGTTCAGACCCAATAAGAGTACTGGAAACTACTAAACTTCCGATTTTATCAGTAAAATCGGAAATGCTCGGGCATTTTACGCCTTGATTCCGAAAAATCGTACAAGGATAGGTATGGGATATAAGTGGTTAAGTAGTCGAGAGTTAAAACTGTTTACATACATATAATCACGCCTTTATCCCTAATGGGGTAGGCAGAGCGTAAACGACTTAAAATTACAATATACTGAAATCCTCGGATCCCTTTTTCGGATTAGCTAGTTTTTACAGCACGCCCGTAAGGAAATGCTGCTGGCACATTCTATATTTTTCTCTCGCTCCCAGTTCAGCATGAAACATGCAAATAAAACTCAAATATGTTCATTTTTTAATGGTTATCTTATCATATTCACCACGCGAACAAAAAAAATAAAGATGCTACGGTGGAGATACGATAATATCCGTTGAATATTTGGTTACAGGTTTAAAAAAAATACATATTTATACAAATCATCATCCTAGCCTTATCCCGTATCTCTCGGGGTCGGTTACCTAATCTAGGGGATTGAACGAGGGTACTGGTTTTTACACAGAGCGACTGCCATCTGACCTCCGCAACCCAGAAGGGAAACCAGACCCAATCCTAGATTAGGTCAGTTTTCAAGCCGCCAATGCTTAGCACTGGCCTCTTACGTGGCTTAACGACTAATATCTACGGTATTAAACGATATTAACCGGGACCAACGGCTTAACGTGCCTTCCGAAGCACGGAACTATATACATATTTATACAAATAATATTCAAATAAGTATGCTCATTGGTTATTTTACATACATTGGTTATTTTCACCACGCGAAACTATGATCAACAAAATAGCTATTGTTTAGCTATTATTTTGTGACTATTCAGCACTTGAGACTGACAGCGACTTTGAGTTCGAATGAGAATGTCATTCAAGTACCTTATGAACTGTCATCATCATCTCCCTAGCCTTATCCCGTATCTCACGGGGTCGGCTACCTAATCTAGGGGATTGAACGAGGCTACTGGTTTTTACACAGAGCGACTGCCATCTGACCTCCGCAACCCAGAAGGGAAACCAGACCCAATCCTAGATTAGGTCAGAGTTTTCAAGCCGCCAATGCTTAGCATTGGCCTCTGTCATGGCTTAACGATATTAACCGGGACCAACGGCTTAACGTGCCTTCCGAAGCACGGAAAAAGCGCCTAATAAACGTACATATGAAATTCGAAAACCGAAAAACACATTGGTACGTGGTGGGATTCGAACCACGACCTCCCGCTCAGGAGGCAGCGGCCCTATCCACTACACCATCGGGCTCTTTTTATGAATTTACCTTATGAACTGTCAAATCCATACTTAGTACTGCTCTCAATCTTGAGATTGCTTTTTAAATACGGGCCGTAGTTTTAATTCCATGACTCTGAAATTGAATTTTTATTACACCTTTCTCACAAAACTGTACTGAATCCTCGCTAAGCCCGCAAAGCCCTCAAAACCCGGAATATAATTATTCTAATAATCGGACTGGCGAAGTTAGGAGCTCGTTTACACTTGCAAATGTCCCCATTTGGGGACCAAGGTGTCGCGCCCTTTATAATTCCCATTTCATATTATATTTCTTATTAATTAGTGGATTGTTTCAAATGTAGAAAAACATAGAAAGATACTTCTTCTCTTCTCCTCTCTTTTTTTTCTTTCAAGTGTCAGCAGAGCGAAACGAGGGTTTTCGTGTACTAGGAGAGACTATTGGGTCTAGAATTGGGTCTGGTTTCCCTTCTAAGTTGCGAAAGTCAGATGGCAGTCGCTCTGTGTAAAAACCAGTACTCTCGCTCAATCAACTAGATTAGGTAGCCGACCCCAAGAGATACGTGATAAGGCTAGAGAGATGATGATGCTGGACTGGAAGTGAAAGAAAATATTGTTCCAGTTCATTCCAGTTCTTCCAGGCCAAATGTAGATGTCACTAGAGAGAAACAAGACTTTCGTAGACTACAACTTATGACTATAGTAATACAGAGTTCATTCTTTCTGAAATTAAAAACTTGACAGATGAAGCAAAAGGCCTCATAAGAGGCTGTCGATGCTCTGTACCTACCCCGTGAAGGATACAGGCGTGTTTGTATGTATACGGACTAGCGAATTTAGGAGCTCGTTTACACTTGCAAATGGGGAGGTGTCGCGCCCTTTATAATTCCCATTTCATATATATTTTCCTTATTAATTAGTATTTACTTCCATGCTGGACTGGGAGCGAGAGAAAAACATAGAATGTGCCAGCTCTATTTCCTCCCGGGCATGCTGTAAAAACCAGCTAAGGGATCCGAGGGTTTCTGTATATTGCAATTTAGGCGACAGGCTGACAACCTGTCACTACAGCAATATACCTACAAATCTATCTTAAACAACCCTCAACACTTTGTCAGACGTGGCGGAACGACCTTTGTTTAGGTCATGTACGCTCTGTCTACCCCATCAGGGATAAAGGCGTGATTATATGTATGTATGTATTAATTAGTATTTTGTTTAAATCTCTCATGCTGGATAGGGAGCGGTAGAAAAACATAGAAAGATCCAGCTACTTCTCTTCTCCTCTCTTTTTCTTTTTTGTAGAGTCAGTAATGGAAAGCGATGGTTTCCGTGCACGTATTGAAATTTAGGTGAGAGGCTGACAACCTATTAGGTACTATTAGAGTAATACATACTTACACTTAATTTTAAACATTTTACGGGTTTCTTACCGCGATTTAAATTATTTGATGAGTTCCCGATATTTCGGCGCTGTTCCAAGAAGAAGAGTGAGGGTAGACAGATATGTCTGTCCCTAAACCCACCCGCAGTTTTCTCCAGTTTACCCGTGATCAGGGCGTTTGGAACAGCGCCGAAATATCGGGAACTCATCAAATAATTTAAATCGCGGTAAGAAACCCGTAAAATGTCTTATAGTTATAATACATAGTTTTCCTTAGTTATAAAATTACTCTCATTTCAATCCTCATCAGTCGAGGCTTCCATGCTGGCCTGGGAGCGATAGAAAAACATAGAATATGCCAGCTGCATTTCCTCCCGGGCATGCTGTAAAAATCAGCTAAGGGATCCGAAGGGTTTCAGTATATTGCAATTTAGGCGATGGGCTATCAACCTGTCACTACAGCAACTTTTTCAGTCGTGGCGGAACGACCTTTATTTAGGTCGTTTACGCTCTGCCTACAGCATGAGGGATAAAGGCTTTATTATATGCAAAACGCCCTATTATAAATGAAAACGTTTACATTCACCCTGCCCCGTAAGGGATATATGCCTGATTGTACGGAGTGGCAAAGTTAGGAGTTCGTTTACACTTGCAAATGGGAAGTTGTCGCGCCTTTCATAAATCCCATTTCATAGACAACCGTATAAATATTCCTTATTATTGAGAGGATTGTTTTAAATTAGGGGGTAACCATTTTGATAAGCTTGGGAATAAGAATGCCTCAATTTATGCTTACAAGTAATGTGAGTGAGAGAAAAACATAGAATGTGCCAGCTGAATTTCCTCCCGGGCATGCTGTAGAAACTAGCTAAGGTTTTCGAGGGTTTCTGTACTTTGCAATTTAGGCGATAGGCTGACAACCTGCCACTACAGCAATATACCTACAATGCAGCTGAGCCCGTCCAGCAGTCGCTGTAGCCGAAATCGTCTCAGATAGATTATTATTACTATTATACCTACAAATCTATCTTAAATAACCCTTAAAACTTTGGCAGACGTGGCGGAACGACCTTTGTTTAGGTCATTTATGCTCTTCCTCCCACATTAGGGATAAAAGCGTGATTATATGTTTAAGGAATTTGATTGGTGGTAGCCTTGCCTTAGACTTTAGATACATCGGACTATTATGTTTTCCAAAAAGATAGTTTCTTCTGTGATGTAGTGAGTGGTGCTTGGAGCTCTAGAATCGTGGGATTGTGTGGATTCCCATACAAAATTACTTTATGCCGTTCCACACTTGGCAGATTTTTTGTCAATCTCATTACAAGATTTTATATTCATAGAAAACTCTGCTACTGATCGAGGAATACTATTTTGACCTGTGTCTCTTACTCAAAATACCCAAATTGTGTCTCTTTAAATTTGCATTAAGATAAATCTTAAGTATAAACAGTTTATTGTCACAAGCTGTCAACCTTGTAGTTTATAAAACCCAAGGTACTTGCACTAAATATCCTTTGATAGGAATACTAAGCATACTTCAAGCATACTAACTTAAGTAAACAACACTTAACCTTATACAAGCTGTTCTAAGTTAGTTGAAGTTTAAACAGCAGTGGTCGGAATTGTTCTGTCGTTCTAGTGAAGTTTGCACCTCAACATAATTTGATGTTGAGTGCAATATGCAAGTTTGTTTTCGATCTAGGGTTTATGGAAAGTTCTAGCGTCATTGCCAGTTAGAGCACGTACGATATGGGGCCTGCTTCTTCTTCTTAGCGTGTCGATGGGGCAAAAGAAATTACATCATAGGGGCCCAGAACTCAGTCACTTGTATTGCGGATAAGCTGCCGTCTATTAAATCCGCTAGCGTGATCCGCAAGTGTCGGGGCACGCCGGGCACGATGTCAAGTGTGCCATGGTTTGCACTGCACCGCAAATACAGTCTACATCGGGGCTTGCTGAAAATCTCCATCTGACCATGTTCTCCTTACTTCTGCCAACCTGAGTCCGAAGCCTGTTTAAGCACTTCCAGATTGGCCATGGTAGTTCATGTCCAGGACGGAGATTCTCGACAAGTGGGGCAAAGGGAGCAGGCTAAGAAGCTGAAAACCTACTATGTTTCGGTACGGCCAAGGGTCGGGCCTGCTGAAAATCAGTACTATGCTTCTGTACGATCAAAGGTAAATTGAGTGAGGTTTCTTTATATCAATGAATTGTTTTAACATGTTTCTTCAATATTAGTCACGCCTTGATCCCTTTTGACTATGAGGTAGGCAGAGCGCTAAAGACCGTTTACACCACGTCTGATGTTTTGATATCTTACGTCTGTTACCTCAGTGAGACATCGTGTCCTGCGTGCCCTAATACCTGCACGCAAGCGGATCTAATGAACGCCAGCCGATCCGCAATTCAAGTGGCAACGTTCTGGGCCGCCACATTGTGATAGTTACGTGTTCCATCGACACGATAAGAAGAAGACAGTGAGACCATGATATAAGGGGTTTAAGACACAGCGTCCCGCAAACTTATCAGTTTGTTCCTATCGGAGTTGCTCAGTCAGCTATACTAAACAACATTCACCGGGAAATTCTTTCAGAAGATGAAAAAAATATTTTCTTTTCACTACCTGAAAAACAACCTTAAAAGTTGAATCAATTTGAAAACAAGGGATGCTGTCCCTTACACTATACTGAGTATACGTATGTCCTTCTGTCAGTGGCTGTAATCACTTAATTCCTGTCATCGTACCTTCCGTGCTGGAAACAAGAGAAAAACATATATCCATGCTGTAAAATGGGCATGGGCATGCTGTAAAAACCAGCTAAGGGATCCGAGGGTTTCAGTATATTGTAATTTAGGCGATGGGCTGACAACCTGTCACTACAGCAATACACCTACAAATCTATCTTAAATAACCCTCAAAACTTTGTCAGACGTGGCGGAACGAACTTTGTGTATGAAGGTCGTTAACGCTCTGCCTAACCCATACGTCATCATATGAAAGTATGTCAAATATATTTGGATCAATGTAAACCATTAAGTTGCTAATTTTAACCTGCCATACGTCATTTTAAACCCTAAAAAGTCATACTCAAGTGACTGCCATTTTGATATGGATTTTAATATTTAGCTTTTTCATTTCATTTCATTGGATCTTTCACATAAAAAAAAGTTCAAGTAGAAACTTTTAAGCGTAAACTTCTTTAATCTCTTACCGCATTAAGTACGCCTATTCTTTTACCTCAACAACTTTCCCTTTGTAATAAAACCAAAGCTAAAAGGAGCTATTGTTTAAAACCTTTGTGTATCCGAGCACTAAAGTATACTTTTGTGTATCCGATTTTCTGTAACAAAAAGTTTTGTAATTTCCCAAAGTTTGTGGGTAGTTTCAACAGGTGTTGTCAATTAATTAGCTGCCGCAACAAGTTTACAAGTTTGTTTGAGTAGACTTAGTTGTGGGTAGATTCCTATTCTACTATTTCAGAGGTAGGTAGATATTTAGTAAAACATTTTGGTTTTGTTTGTTGTTACGTTTTAAATAAATATTTTTTGAACACTATAAATCGTAAATAAATTTATTAACGGGCACTCACTTTGCAATATAATTCGCCAACGAAGGGACGATGAAAGGACTCCGAATGTCCCGAAACATGTCGTGAAGTAAGTACGCAACTTATATTCCAATGTGAGTGACCGTTAATAAATTTTATATAGATGTTTCACTTAAGTTTGAATATAAATCCTAGCTACAACTTAAAGCTGCATTCAATTTCTGATTGACTTCTTTACAATGCGTTTAATAAAGTTGTAAAGTAACAAGTGTCAACTTTGTATTTTCTCTGTGAAAATCGAACTCCCGACCTCTGGATTTTGCCCAAGGCTCAGACCACTGGACCACAGAGGCAGTCGATAACTGAATTCAGATTAAATAACTTTCAAAAAATGCTCAACACGTTACTCGCTTTATTAAAATCGTTTTGTCTAAATATAGTCTAAAGTTCCCCTCATCGTTAACTTCGTTAAGATCGTTCTAATTTCTCAACGAGGAATGTTTAAATGAAATTCCTTTCATTGCTGACCTCCGAACATTAGTCTGAAGTGTCTTTTGTAATTTTAGATCATTCACAAGTATTCCGGACAGGTGGGCAAAAAAACTATAGAATTTGTCAATTGTTTTAATGAGTTTGCTCTTGTCTCTATACACAAAGTCAGGGATGACCGTGACAGAATTGTAGATGGAGCGAGCTCACCAAGAAGATGCCTGTTATGGCACTGGAGTTGTCACGCACCGACGGCTAGCAGCTAGCTGTTTGGCGCCGGACTCCGGTGACTCAGTTGCTTCCCGGACATACTGTAAAAGTAGAGAGATCCTAGGGTTTCAATGTATTGTTATTTTATAAGAAACTAGCAACCCGCCCCGGCTTCGCACGGAAATCATCAGTGTTTCTCTCCTATATTATGCATGTATTATATACATTAACCTTCCTCTTGAATCACTCTATCCATTAAAAGGAATCGCATCAAAATCCGTTGCATAGTTTTAAAGATCTAAGCATACATAGGGATATAGGGACAGAGAAAGCGACTTTGTTTTATACTATGTAGTGATATGAAAAAGCCAGCTTTTCGCCAGAAACACAGATACTTTTCGCGTAACTTATTCAGAAACTGTAGTTATTCAGTACATTAGTGTCGAAAAACGTAAAGAAAATTAGTATTCCATGAGTATATTCTAATCAGCGCTAAAGACTTGTAAACGGCGCAGAAAAATAATTTCATTTCAGTTTAATGTGGTGGAATCTGATTAGCATTTGAAATTAAAATAGATGAGTCTGAAAGTTATCTGATGAATTTTAATTATTTGTTACAAATATAAATGTAAAGTAAAGTTCCTTTTTTCAACGTTGAGTTATCGATACCGACATATTTTACCGGTTTGACCCATAAACTTCTTTTTATTTGCAACTTAGCAGAGATTTAAATTTCGGAATCTCAGACAGTAACCTTGCTATATACATACGTTTTGCGGTTGACTTTAAATTAAGTATATGTATGAGAAGATTCCTTTTTTATCGTAACAATCACTATCAAAGACAGCGACTGAGGAGGAAATACGGAACACACAAATTTCAATTTTACTAACAACTCAGGAAATCAGATCGTATAACATATCATTGTACATACATATAGTCACGCCTTTATCTCTAATGGGGTAGGGAGAGCGTAAACGACCTAAACAAAGGTCATTCTGCCAAGTCTGACAAAGTTTTGAGGATTATTAAGGATAGTTTTGTAGGTATATTGCTGTAGTGACAGGTTATCAGCCCATTGCCTTATTTGCAATATACTGAAACCCTCGGATTCCTTAGCTGATTTTTACAGAATGCCGGGAGAACAAGCAGCTGGCATATTCTATGTTTTTCTCTCGCTCCCAGTCCGGCATGGAAGAACAACATGTCATTGTACTGTGCTAAAACCGGTATCTTGATCTTGTGCTGTTCCAAAACCAGGATCTTGATCTAGAATGTGGAAGCCCGCATGAGACTGCGATTGAATTGACTACAGTAAGATACTTATCTTCAGATTGACTTCATGTCTCCAACATGAATAGCTGCTTCAGTGATCGCATTTTCAAGATAAACAACATACAATAAGGGTAAAAGACCGAACGAAGAAAGATGAAACAAACAGCACTCTATAATTTTAAAAGGAAAACCTTTCACGCGATTACAAAATTAAATTAGAAAGAAAAAAAAATGTACAGTAAGAAAGGCAAGTTTAGATTATTTCAGTAAATTATTTATGTATTTACATAAAATGTCTAGTATTTATTGCAGTAAATCAATTGTGCAAACATTCGAAATATCATAAATACCCATAAACATACATACAACATATAACTAACGGTATAACGAATGGGACAGATTAACTGACACGACCAAAGAGAAAGCAGGCGCAGGACCGACTATTTACATGCCCATCCGACAGCATGGATCATCTTACTTTTCGGACAATCAGGTGATCAGCCTGCAATGTCCTAACCGAGCTAAAAACAAAAACACAAAGCCATTGTCCACCGCCGAGAATTGAACCCGGGACCTCTGGGTCGAGAGCCTATATATAGCTCAAACCGCTAGACCACGGAGGTAGTTTTAAATTGCACTATACTGAAACCCTCGGATCCATTTGCTGGTTTTCTCAGAATGCCCGGGTGAAAATGCATCTGGCACATTACTATGTTTTTCTTTCGCTCCCAGTCCAGCATGGAAGACATTTCCATAAACAATTTCCTTTAATAATCTCATCCGTTTCAAGCGGGTCTGCCAAAATGTCTCCTATGCTGACGGTACCTATTTAAGGGATACCACAAAATGTAGAAGATTGTAAAGACATACGATTGTCATAAATTAAATTTGTAAAAGCAGTTACGCTATTTGCCTACTAGTCAAATCAGCAACTTTTTATGAAATGACAAAAACGCTTTTAATAGTGGGTTATGACGTCAGTCGCCAGTAAATATTGCCTATTCAAATCAATAACTCAATTATTAAATCTAAATGTGCATTTTTTATTGATATTAAGATAATAATAATAATAAAAACTTTTATTGCATTCACACACAAAGAAAGTTACAGCTAATAATAAAAAAACTAATCTATATTGTGGTTGCTACAAGTGCCACCATCCACGCTGGTGTTTCTTTCTTCCATGCTGGACTGGGAGCGAGAGAAAACATAGAATGTGCCAGCTGCATTTCCTCACGGGAATGCTGTATAAACCAGCAAAGGGATCCGAGAGTTTCAGTATATTGCAATTTAGGCAATGGGCTGACAAACTACAGCAATATAACCTACAAATCTATCTCCAATAAACCTCAAAACTTTGTCAGACGTGGCGGAACGACCTTTGTTTAGGTTGTTTACGCTCTGTCTACCCCATTGGGATAAAGGCGTGATTATATGTATGATGTATGTATGAGATCCACAGTATTTGTAGCCAACAGTTTTAAGTACAAACATATTGAATTATTTTAGCAACCCAGTCAACATATCTCTATGTACCTATCATATCTTTATGTACGTATACGTAGAAATTAAACTCCATAATATTTAAAATACATGTTTATACATCTTCCTTGCTGGCCTGTGAATGAGAGAAAAACATAGAATGTGCCAGCTGCATTTCCTCCCAGGCATGCTGTAAGAACCAGCTAAGGGATCCGAGGGTTTCAGTATATTGTAATTTGGGCTGAAAACCTGTCAATACAGCAATATATCAAAATCATCTTAAATAACTCTCAAAACTTTGTCAGATGTGGCTGAATGACCTTTGCTCTTGGACGAAACAACCTCGTCCAAGCCTTTGCTCCATTCGAGACATAGGGGTGATTATATGTATGTATTTACTTAAATACATACATATAATCACCCCTATGTTAACATACATATGTATGATTATAAAAGTCTTCAAATTCAAAATACGAAAAGCAGCAGCCAAGAGTAATTAATTATTTGATTTCGACGTATTTCAATTAGGAAATACTTCCTACATACATATCGTTGTACGGGCTCCCTACTAATTGCATAGAATTTTAGAATTTACTACATTTCCGTATATAGGTTGGAATATCATCCAGGCCCTCGGGTATATAAAGACTAGATTTCCAGAAATGTAATGGTATTTGTTATTCAAAAACATTTACATTACTTAATATTGTGTAACTAGTACAAGTGTTTTTGAATGACAAATACCATTGAATGCAGTTTCGACAAGTGCCGACAATCACAGGTATAAATAATTATACTCCAGAAATTTTACTATAGGTAAACCAATATTCACTGAAATAAGAACCGGAACATCCTAGAAAATTATTGGTTTCATAACTTGTTCTGTTAGTTTTTCAAATTCTTACGTCACTACTTCTATTTCTGTTCTATTTTATTTCCAATTAACATATTCGTGATATTGTTATTTCAATTTCTTTGTACGCTATTTTTCTTTTCCAAAGGGGCGCAATTTATGCCTCATTTTATTACGCATACGTGAAGAGAATTCAATTTTGGTCACTTCGAACTTAAAGTATTCTTCAGTAAAGTATTTCTGTGGTCCAAAACGTCTAACTATATTAAAAAATACTATCACAGATATGTAGAGTAATTATATAATTCACGTTCTTGAAAACTGCAGTATTTCAGCTGCATTTCCTCCCGGGCATGCTGTATAAACCAGCTGATGGATCCGAGGGTTTCAGTATATTGCAATTTAGGCGATGGGCTGACAACCTGTCACTACAGCAATATACCTACAAATCTATCTTAAATAACGATCAAAACTTTGTCAGACGTGGCAGAACGACTTATGTTTAGGTCGTTTACGCACTGCCTACCCCATTAGAATAAAATAGTGATTATATGTATGTATGTACATTCACAGTCACATGTCTAATATTATTAGTGTTGTAATGGTGGTATGTTTGTTTTTCCACTCATTCGGTATATAATTGTTTGCAGCTCTCTAACGCTATCAGGCTAAGCACATTAGCTATCCTCGCGACAGGGATGCACTGGACTAAACTTCTACAGGGCGTAGTTATTTACACCATAATTTTATACTATCCCGAAAATTTAAATGGGTGACTCAGTCAAAAATCTGGTCAAAACAAGTCAAAATCATCAGGGAAAAATTTGTGGCTTCTCCATAAAAAAATTATGAGCGAAATAGTCATCTTGCATGAAAAGCTTTTTTTAGAAGAATTTCTATGTGAAAGGTGTTAAATTTCGTTGAATTTCATCACAGAGTACTTTAAAGTAGTAGGTTAGCGAGAGTAAGTACTAGATTTTAGTATGTCATATTTTAATAGTAGTGTTACCTTTAAGAATTAAGTTTGTGTAGTTATTAGTTATATGTAGTATTTATTTTATTTATTTATTTATTAGGCCATCCAACACAGTACATATCAACATGTATAAAAAAATATTAATATACCTACAAATTTATCTTAAATAACCCTCAAAACTTTGTCGGACGTGGCGGAGTGACCTTTGTTTAGGTCGTTTACGCTCTGCCTACCCCATTAGGGATAAGGCGTGATTATGTATATGTATAAAAATATTTGTGTACATTTTTTTTTGCAAAGATGTATCACACTTATAGGCTAACACAACATACTTGAGATACTATATATGAGTAAGAGCACCTGTGGTTTTAACTTCAGCATACGCTGAGTTGGGTACCCTTTTCAGTTTCCATGTTTTCTTTTTTTATTGTAATTTATTTTATTTTGTTTGATATATTGGGTACTGAATAAATTTATTTTCTTTCTTTTTTTCTTTCGAACACTGCAGACTTTTTCCTGCATTTTCTACACTCCCTTGCTAATGCTCCCAGTCCATTGTAAATCATAATCAATCCTATAGTTTTTTTGCTCTCCCTGTATGCACCGTATGCACTAGATATCTAAGTGGTAGTGCATATTCGATTAGTGCACAATGGGCCGGTCGATACGACGTCGTATAAATAGGCCATTATTGCGATGACCTGCACTAAGTCGGCTTTATCGAGCCACGGCATTTTTATACTAACAAAGGTCGTTCCGCCACGTCTGACAAAGTTTTGAGGGTTATTTAAGATAGAATTGTAGACATATTGCTGTAGTGACAGTTTGTCAGCCCATCGCCTAAATTGCAATATACTGAAACCTTCGGATCCCTTAGCTGATTTTTACAACATGTCGCGAGGAAATGCAGCTAGCACATTCTATGTTTTTCTCTCACTCCCATTCCGGCATGGAAGAATTTAATAAAAATAAGTATATTTATTATGACTCTAAAACTTCAGGTACTACGACAGGTAGGTATTAAAAAACTGTCTAGGGTTTAGTCTAGACAAATAATATTTTGTATTAAATTTTTACAGTGTAAGACTATTTACTACTAGGTAGAAAGTTAGTAAGGATTCATGTATTTTATTTAATAAATTCTTCTCACATTGTAATGTATGTAGATTAATATAACACCTGGCCAACAATAGACAAATTAATGAATTATCCTGGACGTAGCCGGATTCAATTACATTATGTAAATATTCAGGTCGCGCGGACACAGGGAATACACAATTAGATTAAGAAGAGTTATCATTTGAATAAAGAAATTTGCAGAATAATACGTGCGGATCGGGAGCCCAAGGATCTGGAGTCGTATTTTTGAACCGCTCGTATCTGAATTCGCATACGAAAAAGCAACATTACCATACGAAATCCCAAAATGACTATTTTTTAATTCTCACACGTATGCGACTCTGCAACGAGTGGTTCAAACCACTCGTTTTCTTTTCTACTACTTGAAACCTAAGTAGTTCATGATCATGACAGTGATTCAGACAATCATTTGACAAGTGACACTTTAACTTTTTAATTTACTTAAATTTACGTTCCGTTTCTCTGCGAGCCATTATCGGTTTTTCAAATCAACGATTTTTGTTAGGGGTAGTGGTGGTGTAGTAGGTGTATTTCTGCGTAGAACGAAAACAATTATGGGATAAGACTTTATTGACAACTCAGATTTCTACTGCTTCAAAAAAGATACAATTTAATTTCGTACACGAATGATTTTCGTATGCGTTTTCAGTGTTCATACGAGTGATTCAGAAGTACGGCTCCAGTCTTATCTTATCTTATCTTATTTAGCCGTTAGTGTCCCACTGCTGGGCAAAGTCCACTTCCTCCGGTCACGGCTCCAGTACTTGTCAAAAATAAACACCCGTACCTTGCTGATGAAATACTGAGCTTTCTACCTCGTCTACCGTTATAACCCCGATCAGCTGATGGCAGGAAATATGCCTGAAAACAGCAAACAGACGTCAAACTTGTTCGCTTCCGTCGCGACCTACAAAGCTGAGCTCTATATGTGACTTGGAAACTTTGTCGAGAGTTTGCAAGTAGAGATGGCAAGTTTGCGGGGAACACACGTGGAGTGTAACAGGAATCACGTGTCGGTGATCGTATTAGAGTTTAAGGCCCGTATTGATAAACAGCACTTGAGACTGGCAGCTAGTTTGAGTTCGTATTAGAAATGTCATTTAAGTACAATATGACTTGCCATTGCTCTCAATCTTGTGGTAGTTTTATAAATACGAGTAATAATTCTTAAGTAACAGAGAGGATAACTTCTTCTTCTTATCGTATCGATCGTAATGGCTTAAATTAATTTCGACCAGTACTCTGCCAAACGCACTGCGACATCAGTGGCTTTGTAAAGGTCTTCTTGCGTGCAAGAAGGGCACGCGGGGCAAGACAACAGATGTGCCATTGTTTGGGGGGAGGCACCACATTCGCACTGGTTGTTGGTGCTGTATCCTCATCGGCACAAATATTCCCTACAGCGATAAGAGATGATAACTAAGAATGCATATACGACGTATAACCTTTTTCACATAACATGACCGAGCATCCTGACACATGTCAAACGCCTTTCTTTTTTACAGTTATAAAGAAGTCTCTTTCGCACCTGTGATGTTTATATATTTCCTACCTGCTGTCTAGAGACTTATTTTATTCTTGCATTCTATCTGAAAAATATTATAGGTGCTTGTACTGGTTTTCAGATAGTATGACCATTCTGACCGCAGGCAAAAAAATATAAAGAAGCCGTAGGTGCGAAAGTGATTCCTACATAACTGACAAAAAATGTATGCGTTTGACATGTGTCAAGATGCTCACGCTATCAGAAAAATGGTATAATAACTAGCTCGCACGCGGAATTTTTCCATACAAAAACAAAGATCAGACGATGCGAAACACACTACCGCGCGCGGGTTAGCAGATCCCGCTCCAACGCGCGGAGAGGCGTTTTCAGTATGTTCGACACTGCATGTTTTCCATACAAACCGGGCGTACGAAGTCGCGGGCACAGCTAGTGGTATAATAATGCAAATGGTGTAATAGATCTCAAAAAAACTGTACATTCGTTCTTAATTAAAATTATGTTCTTTGGGAAAAATCTTTAATTCCAAGGATAGGTTCATTGCATACTCTAAAATGTGTTTTTTTACACGTTGTGTTACTTTATAATTATATTCTTCCTAACATTACTTACAATAGGTGAACTCTTTTCTCTTTTCTTCCATACTGGACTGGGAACGAGAGAAAAACATAGAATGTGCCAGCTGCATTTCCTCCCGGGCATGCTGTAAAAACCAGCTTAGGGATCCGAGGGTTTCAGTATATTGCGATTTAGGCGACCTATCACTACAGCAATGTACCTACAAAATCTATCTTAAATAACTCTTGTCAGACGTAGCGGAACAACCTGTGATAAGGTTGTTTACGCTCTGCCTACCCCATTAGGGATAAAGGTGTGATTATATGTATGTATGTAGGTCAACTCAAGGACATGGCTTTCTATCCTATCGATCCACTCTCATTACATGAGAGTTACCCATGGGAATGAGATATTTTCCCACAAAATAAGTTCATTACGGCACTAACCATACATGAACATAGCCACTGTAACGACAGCTACGGAAATGTATGTATAAGTCGTTTAAAGTTTTACGTATTTTGGAGTTTTTATGCTGACCAACAAATAAAATTATTAATTAAATAAGCTTTCTAAGCAAAAAAAAAATTTACTCAAACCATGTCAGAGGCCTGATAGCTGTGCTACTAGGCGGTTTAAAAACTCTGACACCAGGGTTCATCGGGTCGATAAACTCGATACCCACTCGACAGAAAAAGAAGAAGCAAATAAAAATATCACAAACTTTATGGAAATCAAATCCACGACTCACGACCTGTGGATCAAGTACATCTATTTGCTCAAACTACTAGCATGCAGAGCCAATCCTATTTCCTTACTATCTACTCCATCTACCAACTGCCTCCGTGGTCTAGTGGTCAGAACCATGAGCTTACGATCCGAAGGTCCTGGGTTCGATTTCCAGGTGGGGTACACAAAGTTGATATTTGTCACTATATCACTTTGTGAGGTTTTCCCAAGTTTGGTTAGGACATTGCAAGCAGAATCACCTGATTGTCCGAAAAGAGAAGATAATTCCGTGCTTCGGGTGGCACGTTAAGCTATTGACCCCGGTAGCTGTCTATGATAGTGGTCGTTACTCAAATTATGTCAGAGGTTATTAAGCTGTGTTACTAGGGGTTTGAAAAACTATGACACCAGGGTTCATCGGGTCGTTGGACTCGAGAATCCACTAAGAAAAATACTATCTACTGTGGAACGGCGGATCCCGTTCACAGTTGTGGGCACTATGGGCATGCCTATAACCCTAATTGCGATCAGGGACTTTCTTCCATGCTGGACTGGGAGCGAAAGAAAAACATAGAATGCGCCAGCTGCATTTCCACCCGGGCATGCTGTAAAAACCAGCTAAGGGATCCGAGGGTTTCAGTATATTGAAATTTAGGCGATGGGCTGACAACCTGTCACTACAGCAATGTCCCTATAAATCTATCTTAAAGAACCCTCAAAACTTTGTCAGATGTGGCGGAACGAGCTTTATTTAGATCGTTTACGCTCTGCCTACCCCATTAGGGATAAAGGCGTGACTATATGTATGTATGTATGTATGTATGCGATCAGGGAAAAGAGTCTGATCTTACAAACTTACTTATCTTAAACTTTACTTAAAATCTTATCTTTCACCTACAATGAAGGACAATGTTGCACTCACTTCGCTCGCAAATATTAAAGTTCATTACTCGCTGTTTCCAATATATTCAATACAATACAAAATTCTTTATTGCACAAAGAAACACATAATAATAATATTATCCTCCCACCGGTTTTCGGTGATGGCGGCCAATCTCGCGGAGATCAGCCAACTTCGCAGGACTTGTTTTTAGTGCCCAAGTGTTTGCGCTACACACAGAAGCACTCTCTATTCCTTCAATCTCTTATTCTGATGGGACAGATTGACTGACACGACCAGAGAGAAATCAGGCGCAGGACCGAGTATTTACATGCCCATCCGACAGCATGGATCATCTTACTTTTCGGACAGTCAGGTGATCAGCCTGCAATGTCCTAACCAAACTAGAAACAACAACACAAAGTCATTGTCCCCCGCCGGGAATCGACCCCGGGACCTCCGGGTCGAGAGCCCATGGCTCAGACCGCTAGACCATGGAGGTAGAAACACATACAACAGAAATAAAAAGGAACAAACGTGACAGTACAATATAGGCGGCCTTATGGCTAAAGCAGCAATTTCTACCAGGGAACCTTATCTCCATTCTTATTTTTATTTTTCTTATTCATTAACGCGATTTTTCGAAACTTTATACTAATGCATAGTTCGTAAATACATACATACATATAATCACGCTTTTATCCCTATTGGGGTAGGCAGAGTGTAAACGACCTAAATAAAGGTCGTCCCGCCACGTCTGACAAAGTTTTGGGGGTTATTTAAGATAGAATTCTAGGTATATTGCTGTAGTAACAGGTTGTCAGCCCATCGCCTAAATTACAATATACTGAAACCCTCGGATCCCTTAGCTGGATTTTACAGCATGCCCGGGAGGAAATGCAGCTGGCACATTCTATGTTTTTCTCTCGCTCCCAGACCAGCATGGAAGATAGTATAGTATAGTTCGTAAATGTTTCCGAATTTGGGTTCGACAAATTAAAGATCCGCACTTGCTTGCGTCCCCGTAAAAATATCCCCTGTATTTCGTTTTATTTTCATTTGTAATGTATTCTAAAACAAAGTAATTTTCCAACAAACAACCCTGCACCAACTCAAAGCAGTCCTGCTTAAATTACTTGTCTCCAACAGACCTCATAAAAGTAAGTCCGGTATTAAAAGGCCATATCCTTTTAATAAGGGTCATTAACAGTGAAGAAGAAAGGAATGAACCCTCAAGGAAAGAATTTGTTTTTGAAATCAGGCTGTTGTATTTCATTTTAAGGAAATATTAAATTAAGGATACAGAGATCTTTTGCGAATTAAAAGTTATAGTTATGCTCATTGGTTTCGCCTAAAACGTAGCAAAGCTATAATATAGCGGATGTTTTTTCCCGGGCAATGATAGAAAATATACTCGTAGCTTTCTCGTCAACGCAATTGTTTTTTTATTGGTGATGAATTTACTTCCATGCTGGACTGTGACTGAGAGAAAAACATAGATTGTGCCAGCTGTATTTCCTCCCAGGCATGCTGTAAAAACCAGCTAAGGGTTTCTGTATATTGCGATTTAGGCGATGGGCTGACAAACTGTCACAACAGCAACATACCTACAAATCTCTTAAATAACCTTCAAAGCTTTGTCAGACTTGGCGAAACGACCACAATTTGTTTAGGTCGTTTACGCTCTGCCTACTCCATTAAGGATAAAGGCGTGATTATATGTATGTATGAATTTGCTGTTTACATTAATCCAGGCCAGTGATGACCAAGAGTGATAAAAAAGCAAGCTCGTACGCTGCAAGAGCAGGTTTAAGCGCAATGATATTCGCAAGCTAGGTAGCCTAACATAACCTAACCCTAGCACCGCAAAATTTATTACTTTATTTATTATTTAATCCATCTTATTCTTCCATGCTGGACTGGTAACGAAAGACACACATAAAATGTGCCAGCTGCATCTCCTCCCGGGCATGCTGTAAAAACCAGCTAAGGGACTCGAGGGTTTCATGTATTGTAATTAAGGCGATGGGCTGACAACCTGTCACTACAGCAAAATACCTATAAATATATCTTAAACAACCCTCAAAACTTGTCAGACGTGGCGAAACGACATTTGTTTGGGTCGTTGACTCTCTGCCTACTGCCCATTAGTGATAGAGGCGTGATTGTATGTATGTATTGATTTCTTTGCCTGGGTAGGGGTGAACCGCTAGTAAACATTATATACCATCCCAAAAATAACATTATCATTATTCTAGGTGTAAGGATTAAAAAGGTAAACTAAACATGAGCTTAAAATGCGTTCTATACAACGAGTAACATAAGGTGTATATGCATCGTGAAATATTTGAATCTACCCACGAAACTGAACAACTTTCCCTGAGGAACATAGGTCAAAATACAAGAAAAAAAAATTACTGCACATACTAAATGCGCTATTAGCTGATGCATTTTCTATGGAAGGTCAACTTTTACTTTTCGTTTTTCATACTATGTTCCTTAGGGAAAGTTGTTCAGTTTCATGGTTGGATTCAAACCTTTTTCGATGCATATTCACTTTCTGTTACACGTTGTATTGTACTGCAGACACTCAGGACGCTAGCAGAATTGTAATGATTTAGAATATTGGCAAACTTTTCGAACTCTATCAAAAAGATTAATAACATGAAAATAGTAATGGACTTGTTAAAAGTTGTGTTTATTTAGAAAGAAAGAGTAAATTAGGTATGCATGAGATCAATTTAATTTAAAAATCAAAAGGGGTTTAGAAAACTTTCGATCGAAGTTTTTTGATTTTATACATATACACAAAAACAAATAAACTTTAGCAAAATACATACATACATATAATCACGCCTTTATCCCTAATGGGGTAGGCAGAGCGTGAACGACCCAAACAAAGGTCGTTCCGCCACGTCTGACAAAGTATTTATGGTTATTTAAGATAGATTTGTAAGTATATTGCTGTAGTGACAGATCCCATCGCCTAAATTAGAGTATACTGAAACCCTCGGATGAAACATAGAATGTGCCAGCTGCATTTCCTCCAGGTCACGCTGTAAAAACCAGCTAAGGGATCCGAGGGTTTTAGTATATTGCAATTTAGGCGATGGGCTGACAACTGGGTGTCACTACAGCTATATACCTACAAATCTATCCTAAATAACCCTCAAAACTTTGTCAGACGTGTTGGAACGACCTTTATTTAGGTCGTTTACGGTCTGCCTACCCCAGTAGGAATAAAGGCGTGATTTCATGTTTGTAATACATCGATAGATTCTGCCCAGTTTCCTATAAGACGTTACTCTCATACATAATCGGATTAGTGCCTGTCTTCAGTCCTAAACCTGTTGTGTGTGGCTAACAATGTTGCCTTTGTTAGACTAGCATCTAAAACTGTCTGTTGTTGGTTACTGTTGAAATCTAAACTTAGATTTTGCATTGAATAACTAGAAAATCAGCCTGCATGATCGGAATCAAACTGGGAAGGAACTCACAAAGTCATTATTCCATTATATTCTTTATTGCTTTAAAAAATAAATATACACTTCATACATACATACATACATAAATCACGCCTTTATCCCTTACGGGGTAGGCAGAGCGTTTAACGCCTCGTAAAAGGAGCTTTCGCCACGTCTGACAAAAATTGAGAGCAATTTTAGATTGTAATATTCTATTCTATTCTAATATGTATTGCTTTAGATACAGGTTGTCAGCCCATCGCCTAAATTACAATACACTGTAACCCTCGAGTCCCTTTTGCTGACTTCAACAGCATGCCCGGGAGGAAGGGCAGCTGGAACATTCTATGTTTTTCTATCTCTCCCAGTCCAGCATGGAAGAACATAAACACTTCAATTTAAAAATTATCTGGTACAGCATATCTCGTTGGCTATCCAACGAGGGAATGCTGCCAGTGTGGTGGTACCTTCCCACCAGGTACGATTCGGGGCGGTCTTTATGACTGAGTAGGTTTTAGTTTTAAGTTTTGACATTGTGATTTAGATTTATTGTGACATTTTGTGATTGACTCATTTAAAAAATAACAACAGGCGAGCTTATCTCTATAAGAGATCTCTTCCAACCAACCTAATGGGGATAAAATATGCGAAATTCACGGGAATAGATACAGTTAGTATAATCTAATTATCAAGTCTGTGTTCATACACATCATCATGGGCCATCCCCAAGTGAGTGAATTGAGTTGAACCTATGTACTCCAGCTCAAGAATCTAAAGCTCAATCCACTGCTATAGATAGACACAATAAATTCTGTCCAGTTTCCTGTGAGACAGGACTCTCATATATAATCGGATTTATGCCTCTTCAGTCCTAAACCTGCTCTGTGTATTGGTAACAATGTTGTCTATGTTGGACTAGGAGCTAGAACAAGATCCTTTGTGTTGTGACTTGCAATAAACAATTGAAATTGAGAACTGTATTTTGTAGGTTGCAGTGAAGATCTAAACTTAGATCTTAGATATTGCCTGTTTCATGTATCAAAATTATAACATACAAAATAGGCTCGATTCTAGATTTGCCTCTTAAATCTTAACTTAAAATCTATTTGTTACTTTCAGACTAAAAATATGGAAAAAGGACAGGGTATCTATTCTCTTCGGTTTTTGATTTATACAATACATACATACATATAATCACGCCTTTATCCCTAATGGGGTAGGCAAAGCGCAAACGACCCAAATTTGAGGATCATTTCAGATAGATTTGTAGGTATATTGTTGTAGTGACAGGTTGTCAGCCCATCGCCTAAATTACAATATACTGAAACCCTTAGCTGGTTATTACAGCATGCACGGGAGGAAATGCAGCTGGCACATTCTATGTTTTTCTCTATAAGCCTAGATATGTTGCATTTAATTATGTGTACAAAGTTTGGTGAAGTTTGGTTACCATTTAAAAATAACGTAACTACCGTTTGCAAAAGATTCGATTTCCGTAATCGTCATTGTTTGTCGAGTCTATTTAACCCATTAAAAATAAAGTCATGGCTGTACTGTATTTTTTAAACCGCTGCAGTAGTCTGTCAGGTAAATATGGCGGCCATTATCTCCTGTGAAGTGTGACAGGTGGAGAGCGCGGGCAATGACCTGTGCTCACTCAACTCACTACGTATTTATACTCCTAGACTGTCATAGTCAGGTTAATTATAGAGGAGGCTTATTTTATGGACTTATGATGTGTAAATATAAAATAAATATACCGGGTGTAAGGGACAGCGTCCCACAAAATGAATGGGGCTGCACAGTCATCATCATCATCATATCTTTATTTCTAAAAACAGTATTAATGTATGTGAAATTGAATAACATCATAAACTATTAAAAAATAAAATTAATAATTACAATAAAATTACCAAATAATAAACTCACAAAAAAAAATATCAACTCATAAAAATATATATATATAAAATCTAATAAAATAATAACAAGTCAAACAACACTGCAGCTTCTAGAAATCTTTAATGCTATAACATTTTTTTTTCCAATAATAAGAGTTTTAATCTATTCTTAATATGCTGACACTTGTTATAACTCTCATTTCATTTGGTAGTCTATTGTACAATGCAACAGCTTGATACACGGAGCAGTACCTGGCTATATTAAGACGTGGTAAGATTATGTGGTTCAATTTTTTCCTTCTGGTATTTATTCGCAATAGCATTTCGTCATCAGATTCAAATATATGTCTATGTTTAAGCAAGTCAACTAATATAACCAATATGTAAAGGTTAGGCACTGTCAGTATCTGATACATCCGGAAATAGTCCATGCACGATTCCCATGAGGTATGCGAGCGATCTTTCTTATAGCCCTCTTCTGAATGATAAAAGCTTTTGACATTTATTTATTTTATTTATTTATTTCAAAACATTTACACAACCATGACAGGAAATCCCAAAGCGATTGCATAAGTAATATTAAACACTTATAACTATTTAAAACTAACTAAACTATAAACTACTTAAAACTAAACAATAAAATGAGATCAAAGATTATGAATTGAATTAACAAATAACATAAAACTTTGCAAACCAGTTCGAAAAACAAAATAAAAAACAACAGTTATGAACAAATTAAATAACTACTTCTTAATCACACATTCTCACAATATTTCAAACACTCTCAGTACAAAATCGGCCATTCATCTACTAATATATCTACTTGTGGGTTAGCAGTCAAAAGCTGACTCACAAGGTTAATTCCACGAGGAATCGGTGACATTGTATTGATATCCCCAATGTTGAACACTATAACGCAGTTTTGATTCAATTAGTGCAAAGTAAACTACCTTTAATTGATCTACCGTTAGTATATATCTAAGACTCCTCAAAGCATAGCACGAGGAGCTAACTGACCCGTCCAATGCACTTAACTCAGGATTCCAATTCAATAAAGAGTCTATATAAACACCTAAAAACTTAACTTGCTGCACAAACTCAACTCTTTGATTATCCAAAAACAACTCAATTGTTTCCCGATTTCCCGCGGTTGTCTTGAACAAGATAGCATTCGTCTTATGCGTGTTAAGCTGAAGGTCATTAACAGAGAACCAAGTATTAAAAGCTGATAAAAGCGGCACCAGTCAAGTTTTTCAACTCCTCTAAGCTAGCGCCAGATAGTACTGCATTAGAATCGTCTGCAAATAATACCAATTCGGCACCAGGCACTTCAGAAACAACATAATTAGCCAAATCGTTAATAACGGCTATAAAGAAAATGGGACCCAAGATGAAGTCAACGATACTGAACAACTTCCACCAAGAAATTATTTCAAGAAGTGAAAATAAAAAATGGTTCCTCCATACAAAATGTTCACCTCGATCAGACAATTATTAGTGAATAAATAAGCGAATAAATAAATTAACAAACATACAGATATCATGTTTTTTGTTTATATGTATTATACTAGAAACATTTTGAACAAGTTTTTACAACAAAAAACAAACACTAATGTTTAAATGCAAATTCTGAATACTAAGAGTTGTTTTCTGTGTGCTACTGTAATTATAACATTTTTCCTTTGTACTACCATGTACGGCTAACGTTTCAACTGCTTAAGGATTCATTTTTACAAAATCACAAATACAAAAAAAAAACAGGACAGAGATAGTTATTAGGATCAAAGAAATATGTTTTATTGGTTCTGGCTGATAAATTGCATTGTAATTATTGTAATACTACTCTTAATGTTCTTCAAAATACGTAAGAAGAGAATTAGCGGCTAAAACGTATTCTTTAAACAATGGACGCTTTTGCTACCCTTTAAAGATTCTTCCATGCTGGACTGGGACCGATAGAAAAACATAAAAAGGGCCAGCTGCATCTCCCCCCGGCCAGCCTGTAAAAACCAAGGGATCTGAGGGTTTCAGTGTGTTGCAATATGGATGATGAATGGAAGAAGAAAACGTACCGCGCCGGTCCCAATTAAATGGGATAAGGGCAAGCGAATGATGATGAGTGTGTTGCAATTAAGTGTATTATGGATCGCTCTGCCTATCCCATTAGGGATACGGGTGTGACAGTACGTATGTTTTTAAAGGTCATATCATAAGTGTAAATTCATGCATGTCATGCACCTTTTCTATAACACCTACAGAGTCCTATTATCGCCCCACCATGAGATCAGCAGCCATTGTGTTAGCTCTAAAGCGCAGTTAGCTCTTTGTTCCACTTGAACAGCTTCAAAACTATGAATATAATAAGGAAAACTGCACAATAGCTTAGTTTCAAACAAAGGGCATGTTTATCGCGTTATTCTTTGAGAGATCCCGAAAGAATGCACTTTCTTGGGAAAGTGGAAAACTAGTTATTCTTAATGGAAAGCTTGTTAAGAAAATGCACTTGATAAGCGTTTTGAGAGTCGTTTGGTATTATAGAACTTTGCTTTGTTGAATTCTTATACTGTGTTTAGATAAATTATTTTATTAAATAATTCATTTATATTCCATGCTGGACTGGGAGAGATACACATAGAATGTGCCAGCTGTATTTCCTCTCGGGCATGCTGTTAAAATCAGCTAACGGATCCGAGGGTTGCAGTATATTGCAATTAAGGCGATGGGCTGACAACCTGCCACTACAGCAATATACCTACAAATCTATCTTAAATAACCCCTCAAAACTTTGTCAGACGTGGCGGAACGACGTTTGTTTAGGTCGTTTACGCTCTGCCTACCCCATTAGACATAAAGGCGTGATTATATATATGTGTAAATTTTATCTAATGGTTGTTTCTGTTTGTCCTCAGATGAAGTGCTGCGTGGCTGCACTATGGGTGTCGGCGCTGACGACGCTGGCGATGGCTGCGGCTGAAGAACACAGCCAGGCTGTCCAGCCCCAGGTAAATATTACTAACATTCTTCATGGATACAAGAGACATTTAAGTATATTTCGCTCTTTTTACCCGACTGCGCAACGCAAAGAAGGGCAATCTTTTTATCAGCCTATGTTTGTTCCTTTATGGCACTCCATAGAGCAAACGCGTTAGTCGATTTTAATGATTCTTACGTCAATCGATTCGTCTTAACAGTAGTGAAAGTGTCACTGAAGACATGATTATGATCAAAATTTAATATGGCGATAATCAGACAGCAGTTTGTGAAAATTTAAAAATAAAATTCGACGATCTATGCCGAGTATATCATGGAATAGGTATTTGCAAATCAGTTTGTTATTTACGTATTTTTTAATTTTAAATAATTGTTTAGAAATTATAACGATTTTAGTTTTAAAGCTCGCTTTGTACGCAGATGGGTTTTTGAACTTTTTAAATTACTTGTTTATAGTTACTGTACTGTACTTACTTCACTACATAGTATTAAACAAAGTCGCTTTCTCTGTCCCTATATCCCTATGTATGCATAAATCTTTAAAACTACGCAACGGATTATAATGCGGTTTATTTTAATGGATAGTGTGATTCTATCATATAAGAGGAAGGATTATATGTATAATACATGCATAGTATAGTAGAGAAATACTGATATATTCCGTGCGAAGCCCGGGCGGGTCGCTAGTATATTTATAAAATAAATCACGGGACTTTTCAGTCCATGACTTCCATGCTGGACTGGGAGCGAAAGAAAAACTTAGAATGTTTCAGCTGCATTTCCTCCCGGGCATGCTGTAAAAATCAGCTAAGGGATCCGAGGGTTTCTGTATATTGTAATTTAGGCGATGGGCTGACAACCTGTCACTACAGCAATATACTTACAAGTCTATCTTAAATAACCCTCAAAACTTTGTCAGACGTGGTGGAATGACCTTTCGTTTAAGTCGTATACGCTCTGCCTACCCCATCAGGGATAAAGGCGTGATTATATGTATGTATGTTTGTACTTTTCAGTCTCAGATAAGGTACATTTTCTGTCTCTCCGTCTTCTTCCTCCATAGCTTTTTGCTACTCAGTCTCAAGTAACTGTCATATGTTTGCACCTTATGCTATACAGCCAAAAAATATCCGTCTCACTTAACTTCTGTGCTAGCTTTAATAGCCATCCATTCACAATAGAAACGTGGAAGCAAAGTAGCAGCAGGAGCCGTATATTTGAACCGCTCAAATCTAATTCGCATATGAAAAAGTAACATTCGCATAGCAAATTGTATGAAAATAGCATGACAAGTTACTCCACTGACTCCGTGGTCTAGTGGGAGTGCCATGGACTCCCGATCCGGAGATCCTGGGTTCGATTCCCAGGATTCCCATTCCTCGAACACAAAGTTCATATTTGAGAATTTATCATTTTGTGAATTTTCCCCAGTTTGGTTGGACATTGCAGGCTGAATCACCTGGTTGTCCGAAAAGAAAAAGATTTCGTGCTTCAGAGGGCACGTTAAGCCGTTTTTCCCGGTCACTGTCTTTGATATTGGTCGTTACTTTAAACCATGCCAGAGGCCTGATAGTTATGCTACTAGGCGGTTTAAAAACTCTGACACCAGGTTACATCGGGTCGATAGACTCGATACCCACTCGACAGAAGAAGAAGATTAGAATTCGAGTTACTCAAAACTACGGCCCAGGTGGTCTCATAGAAATCGTCCCGTCACATGCTGGCACATTCGTTTACTATGAATGATACGAATTCGTACATTCACGAAGTTTGACTTTGTTGCACTCGCACCTGCGCTTGCACTTTTATTGTTAAAGAAATCTTGTGTTGAAATAGAAATTTTGATGTTACTTAGTGCTGTCAGTTGATAACAAACTTCTAATTTACAACGCTGTCTTAGGCCCGTAATTATAATCCGCACTTGCGAATGACAACTAGTTTGAGTTTGTATCAGAAATGTCATTTCAGTACAAAATGGCTTGTCAAATCCATACTTAATATTGCTCTCAATCTTTAGATAGCTTTACAAATACGAGCCTTAAAACCTATTTGCGGCTCTTTCACCCCACTCACTCGTACAACAAAACTGCTTATTGTCCTAGTGGATAAAAAAAAAATTGTGATTGTAGTGATAAAAAAAAGAACAAAAAGTTGGTGCAGCAAAACACAGGCGTCACTTACTGCGCAGGTTGCGCTCAACACGCTGACAATGCTTTTTGCGTTGCCTACAACACACATGCGTCACCTTACGCACTACGCGCGCGGTGCGAGGAACTCTACGTCGGCGCATTGGGCGCATCCCTCTTCCAGTACGCGTAGCGCGTAAAGTTACGCATATAAGTTGTAGGCAATGCAAAAAGCATTGTCAGCGTGTTGAGCGCAATCTTACGCGCACTGAGTGACGCCTGTGTATTGCTGCAGTTAAATTCAAAAACACATCATCCAAAAGTAACGTAAGCTACTTTTTTACTGTGAAATCATTAAACCACAGCTAAAACCGCGGTTCGAAAATCTAGTATAAAAATAAATTAAAAAGAACACAATCCGATCCGAAATATTGCACGAGGTTCGAAAAAAGTACAAAAATGTAATAATAAGTAGACAGAAATGCAACTGAAACTTTTAGCCCGGTTTTATTTTCGACGCTATTCTTTTGTTTGTCTATCAATACTAAAAGCTTTGAACAGCTGTACTTCCATGCTGGCCTGGGAGCGAGAGAAAAATATAGAATGTGCCAACTGCATATCCTCCCGGGCATGCTGTAAAAATCAGCTAAGGGATCCGAGGGTTTCCGTATATTGTAATTTAGGCGATGGACTGACAACCTGTCACTACAGTCGTTTATGCTCTGCCTACCCCATTAGGGATAAAGGCTTGATTATGCGTGTGTGTGTGTGTGTGTGTATACGCTTCTAATTAGGTTTGGTTTGGAAATATTATAGAAAGAAATATTTGTACAAAATAAGACCAAAAATACGATTTTGTGTGAAAACAATTTTGTACTTGGTTAATATATTCAAACCAAACCTAATTGGAAGCATAGACATGATGCATTCGGTCATATGTACGGAGTTTGGTTAGGTTTGGTTTTACTGTTTAGGAATAAAAGCTAAACTACTTATGTTTGTATGGGATTTCACTACTGCCCCTTAAGTGCAGGAAATACTAACGTAAGTAGTTCAGTGTTCAAAGTTCGACCATAGCAGGACCTTCCTTAGTAAATCAATCAGCTGATTGTAATTTTGTTAATACGATCATATATTTTGGTCAAAGTAATTTGTTTACTTCCTTCTTCCATGCTGGACTGGAAGAGATAGAAAAACATAGAATGTTCCAGCTGCCTTTTCTCCCGCGCATGCTGTAGAATTCAGTAAATGGGATTCGAGGGTTCCAGTGAATTGTAATTTAAGCGATGGGCTGACAATCTGTCACTACAGCAATACACATTACAAACTAAATTGACCTCAATTTTTTTGTCAGACTTGGTGAAAGCGCCTTTTACTAGGCGTTTTACGCTCTGCCTACCCCGTAAGGGATAAAGGCGTAATTTTATGTGTGTATGTATTTTATTTTCATGAAGGCCAACGACGAGAAATAAAACAGTAGTTAAAGTAGTAAAGCTATCTTATCTATAAGCTAACTTGTTTTAACTATAAGTTATGAAAGTAATTCGTAGAGCATGGCTACATCCGTAGCTGTTTGCTACGATGCTACGAGTATTTATGAAAATAGTTTATTGATATACATACATATGATCACGCTTTTATCAATAATGGGGAGGCAGAGCGTAAACGACCTAAACAAAGGTCGTTCCGCCACGTCTGACAAAGTTTTAAGGGTAATTTAAGATAGATTTGTAGGTATATTGCTGTAGTGACCGGTTATCAGCCTCATCATCATTCGCTAGCCCTAAGCCCATTTACTTGGGGTCGACGCAGTACGTTTTCTTCTTCCATTCATCCCAGTCAGCCATCAGCCTATCGCCTAAATTGCAATATGCAGAAACCCTCGGATCCTTTAGAAGGATAGCGTGCCCAGGAGGAAGTGCAGCTAACCCATTCTATGTTTTTCTCTCGCTCCCAGTCCAGCATGGAATCAAAAATAATACAATATCTAAAAACTTTACTAATTAAGCTTTAAAAACAAAGCCGTCAACTTCACAATACTGTTTAAAAAAATAAAATACCTACAAAACAACGTTCCTAAAATGGCTTTGAATCTGAACCTCATTTTCTGCAGAACAATGCAACAGTCGTTTAAAGTTGAACAACAAAGCCAAGCAAATAAATACCTTAACACTATAACAACGGGGTACAAAGCTGCAATGCAACAGAAACTTAACACCTTTAATGCAGACATTATATATATATTTATTTAAGATATCTGTATGTATCTATTATAAAAATATAAATTTATATTTTATTACATACGATATTTATACTTATACTAGCGACCTCCCGGCTTCGCACGAAAATTATCAGTGTTTCTCTTCTATATTATGCATGTTTCATACATATAAACCTTCCTCTTAAATCATACATACATACATACATACATACATAAATCACGCCTTTATCTCTTACGGGGTAGGCAGAGCGTTTAACGCCTCGTAAAAGGCGCTTTCGCCACGTCTGACAAAAATTAAGGGGACTATTTTAGATTGTAATATGTATTGCTTAAGTGACAGGTTGTCAGCCCATCGCCTAAATTACAATACAATGTAACCCTCGATTCCCTTTTGCTGACTTTAACAGCATGCCCGGGAGGAAGGGCAGCTGGAACATTCTATGTTTTTCTATCTCTCCCAGTCCAGCATGGAAGAACTCTTAAATCACTCTATCTTTTAAAAGAAACCGCATCAAAATTTGTTGCGTAGTTTTAAAGATTTATGCATACATAGGGATATAGGGACAGAGAAAGCGACTTTGTTTAATACTATGTAGTGATCTAGTATTTACGCATTCAAATTTGAGTTGTAAAGTACATTATTTTGTCTATGTCACGTTATTTAACCGATTCAAGTACCTACTTTGTTTACTTGCAAGCATAATTGTCTCCTCTGGGTTAAGCAAAGGTTGTCTGGAAGAGATCCTTTAACGGGATAATAATAATATAATAATAATAATAATAATTCTTCTTGAATTTTAGTTTTAAGATTTTTAAGGTACAATAAAGAGCTTACATACATACATTTACAGAAAGTAATAGAAGACCAAAAACTTTAATGTTTCTTTTTTTCCTCGATGGTTTAGGAATGGTTAAGTGGTTCTTTCTGGAGGAGATAGAAAAACATTGAATGTTCCAGCTATTTCTCTTCCTGCGTATATTGTAGGAATCTGTAGAATTTCTTCCATGCCGGACTGGGAGTGAGAGAAAAACATACAATTTGCCAGCTTCAATTAAAATGTAATAAATAAAGAAATAAAAAAAATATCCCTCAAAACTTTGTCAGACATGGCGGAACTACCACATTAGAGATAAAGGCGGGAATAATCACTTATTAATGTACGTATCTGTAGAAAGAAACGGGGATTTCAGGCACAGAATAATAAATAGACTAACGGCGAAATGTAGTTAGTTACATTTCATTATGTCTAAAATTATTCTCTAACCTTGGCAAACGTAGCTAGATCTCCATTTTATGAGGTCGTTGACGCTCTGCCTACCTCAAAAGGGATACAGGCGTGAAAATTAAGTCCAGTTTCGAACAGCAGTGAACGGGTTAAAATTTTCCAACAACAGTACGATTCCAAGTGAAGTGGGACCCTGAAACTGAAGTTTAATGGGCTGGCAAAGAAACGTGGCCACAGAAAAGTTAGTCAGCCACAAGGGTTGAAAGGAAGCTTATTTTAAAAGTATTTTTAGACTGTTTTGTTTATATTTGTGCCTATAAAATGCTGGAATTTCCGGTCTTCAAAATATTTTTACATTTCTTTCTTTTTCCTCTCTCGCAAATTTTACAGGTTTATAAATACCGAACTCAGGACCCGTACGGCGTAAAAACTATTTTGACACGTCACGTCACGCACCACACTATAATTGTAATAAGTAATTTAATATTTTCTTCCATGCTGGCCTGGGAGCGAGAGAAAAACATAACGAGCCAGTTACATTTTCTCCCGGGCATGCTGTTTTCTTCTTAGCTAGTGGATTTTCGAGTCGAACGACCCGTTGAACCATGGTGTCAGAGTTTTCAATATAGCTAAGGGATCCGACGGTTTCAGTACCTATATTGTAATTTAGGCGATGGGCTGACAACCTGTCCCTACAGCAATATACCTACAAATCTATCTTAGATAACCCTCAAAACGTCGTCAGCCGTGGCGGAACGACCTATGTTTAGGTCATTTATGCTCTTCCTACCCCATTAGGGATAAAGGCGTGATGATATGTATGTATGTAATTTCATATTACGAATTAAAATCGTAAAAGTTGGATGCTACAATTTGTTACGACACTTTTAAATTGTCACATCTCTAGTGTCAGCAAATGGCCACTAAAGATGTGACGAGTTTGTCACTAGAATAGGAACAGTGATCATTAAAGTTGAATTTAACAGTCTATATTTCCACCATCTTGCGGCGCCATAATATGGTTTACTTCTTCTTCTTCTTCGAATCAAAGGTCTGAAATTCAACTGTTATTATTATGATTAAGTTAAATCGTCCCTTGCCAGTATTTGGCGACAGCTATTGCGTTATCAGTCGCTAGGTTCAGATCGTCCCCTCTGCACGTGACGGGCAACAAAGGACAGGTGATTAGGTGTGGCATGGATTGTAATGGAGCAATTAATAATTAATTACAATCCATACAATCCATATGGTTTACTTCTTGATATTGAACCATAAAACGAAATGCTTATTCTCACTTTTTAACTCAACAAAAACAAACTTTCAACTTTTTCTTAGTTTTGAAGCTAGCAAGGAATATCTAGTTTTAATCTGTATATATAATAAATCTCTAGAAGGGTCGTGTCTGTACATTGAATATTTTTACAAAAAAATAATTGCAGCATGCATTAATAACGATATAAAGATCAAAACGTTTTTTTTTATTATTTATGTTTGTCTGTCTGTATGTTACCACATCATGTCAAAACTACTGAACCGATTTCGATGGGACTTATTTTATTCATTTGTGTGTTACCCGGGTTGGAACTTACTACAACTTAGGATACCTAAAACCACGCTATCTGGCTTCGGGGTAGGCAGGAAATTTACATTTGGCTGTTTCTTAACCGATTTTGTTTTTTTTTTAATTGAGCATTATTTAAAATCATACAAATAATCACGCCTTATGACTCAGGAAGGCAGGAAGTTGAATTTCGGTATTTTAAAACCGATTTTGTTGAAACTTTTTTGTTTGACTGTGCATTACCTTAACTGAAAGTTACGATACAAATTATCACGCCACCTGACTTAGGGGGTAGGCAGGACACTGAACTCTGATAGTTTTTAACCGATATTAAAGGGACTTTTTATTTGACTGAGTTTTTTTTATTACCTGGTGTCCAGCCTAGGTTAAAAATAATCACGCAAACCTTTCTAATATTGAGTAAGAAGCTCAGTTTGTATGGAAAACACGCAGTGTCGAACATATTGAAAACGCTTCTCTGCGCGTAGGAGCGGGATCTGCTAGCTTGCGCGCGGAAGCGTGTTTTCCATACAAAAACAAAGATCAGACAATGCGAAAGACGCTTCCGCGCGCGGGTTAGCAGATCCCGCTCCTACGCGCGGATAAGCGTTTTCAGTATGTTCGACACTGCGTGTTTTCCATACAAACCGGGCGTACGAAGTCGCGGGCATATCTAGTTAGGAACATTTTTTCATTTCTGTAACCGTATCCCACGCACCGTAAAATAATCCCGCCACTTACTCTAGCTTGCCAGTCATGTTCGCCATATTTCCACCTCCACGCCGTTTCTATCACAGGCCTAGTGGACCGAATGGCTAGAAAAATGCTTAATCTCTTCTTTTATACAGCCCACAACGAGCACACTGCTGGACAAAGACATCTTCCAAAGTACTTGGAAGGAATTGTCGTAATCGTTAAACAGCCTTGAAATGCGCTGCAGCCTCCATTATTGCCTTGATTTAAGTCTTAGGATTAGGGTTCATACCTTACCAAATAGACCACAAAATTCTAAATTTACACCTATGTATGTATGTACCATGCTGGACTGGGAGCGAGAGAAAAACATATAATGTGCCAGTTCCATTTCCTCTCAGGCGTGCTGTAAAAAACAGCTACGGGATCCGATTCAGTATATATCAATTTAGGCGATGGGCTGACAACCTGTCACTACAGCAATATACGTACAAATCTATCTTAAATAAACCTCAAAACTTTGTCAGACGTGGCGGAACGACCTTTGTTTAGGTCGTTTACGCTCTGGCTACCCCATTAGGAATAAAGGCGTGATTATATGTATGTATGTATGTTGTCCTATGTAGGTAAAGCATGTGGGAGAAAATTTAATATTTCTGGCTAGCCACTCACTCTGCCCTGCCGTTAATGTGCGTCATATTTCTGCCACAACGCCGTTTCTGGCACAAGCCGTGTGGACCGAATGGCTCAACGAATTGCTTACTTAACTCGACTAATATGACCTTTTAGTGTAACCTAATTGTTTGGAAGACTAAGGCCCGTAATTATAAACAGCACTTGAGACGGACAGCTAGTTTGAGTCCGTATCAGAAATGTAATTTCAGTACAAAGGGACCTGTCAAATCCATACTTAATATTACTCTCAATCTTGAGATAGCTTTATAAATACGAGCATGTGTTTGACGTCACAGAACAATTGTGCAAGATGATTAAAATTATACAGAAAAAGTTCTAAGAAAATTATATGTCAACTTAAAAATAAAATTTGTTCAGTTCCGCATTTAAAACCAACGAAGGAATGAAATTTATTCTGCCTTGCTACGTAATTGTGTAAAAAAATCAAGTTTACTTTTTACTTCATAGAATTTATTACGCCGTAGCGCTACGATAAAAGTAAATATTTGTCAGGAGAAATTCAATAAATAAAATCTTCTCTATCAAAGATGAGAATATCATTTCATTTAACTTTTAATAAAATTGTTTACCTATCTCGCATACAAGTCTAAATTCAACAAAATGCATCGTTATTAATATTAAAGCAGCACCTACAGTATTTCCAACTCAGTTTTAGAATAAAAGTAAACAAAGTTTCACGTTTTTTTATTCAAAAATAAATTATACGTGTTGGCAAATTAGTTAAATTACTTAAACTACTATTTCATTATGTTGTTATTTCTATACAACGTGTAACAGAAAGGGTATATACATCGACAAAGGTGTGAATCTACCCATGAAACTGAAAAAAGTACCCTAAGCAACATAGGTAAAAATACGAAAAAAAAGTTTGAGCTGATGCATTTTGTATGGAAGGTCAAACTTTTTTTTTTCTTATTTTGACCTATGTTTCTTTGAGAAAGTTGTTTAGTTTCATGGGCTAGTTCATATCCTTTCCGGTGCATATACCCTTTCTGTTACACGTTGTATAATAGCTAGCACTTATTTTAGAAACAAGATATTCGATTAAATGATAAAATTTATATGAAACTTTGTTTATCTTTATTCTACAACTGAGTTGGAAATACTATAAAGAAGCATCGTCGCTTGTAGCCAAATAAACCGAATAGAACGACACTTTAGTCCGCGCACGTGGTGAAACCTTCTCTGATACATATATATAGTCACGCCTTTATCCCTAATGGAGTAGGCTGAGCGTAAACGACCTAAAAAAAGATCGTTTCGCCACGTCTGACAAAGCTTTGAGGGTTATTTAAGATAGATTTGAAGGTATATTGCTTAGTGACAGGCTCTCAGCCCATCGCCTAAATTACAATATACTGAAACCCTCAGATCCCTTAGCTGGTTTTTTTTACAGTATGCCCGGGAGGAAATGCAGCTGGCTTATTCTATGTTTTTCTCTCGCTCCCAGGCCAGCATGGAAGAAATACTCTGATAGTATTTGACTTTACCGTTTCACAGCCCTTGTTAATTTGAATTTAACAGCATTTTTCTGTTTTGTTACAGACCGACAACGAAATAGAACTATCAGAAGAAGAGAAACGTGCCTGGACGAATCTCCACGGGGGGTGGGGCAAGCGGGGGTGGCAGGACATGAGCTCGGCGTGGGGCAAGCGCGCTTGGAACGACCTCAACACTGCTTGGGGCAAGCGCGCCTGGCAGGACCTTAACTCGCCGTGGGGTAATGTAGCTTTAATTTGTATCTATTACATCTATCTAGTCATCTATGCTGGACTGCGAGCATTAGCAAAACATAGACCGAACCAACTGCTTCTCTACCCGGGCGGAGGACATATTATAGGATTCATAAGAGGTAGATGAGGGTATCCGTCGGTGTATCAATTTATACGTCCTATTTTTTGGTCTTTGCTGCTCTGTATCTTGACGAATCTCCACGGGGGGTGAAAAGAGCTCGGAGTGGGGCAAGCGCGCTTGGAACGACCTCAACACTGCTTGGGGCAAGCGCGCCTGGCAGGACCTTAACTCGCCGTGGGGTAATGTCCACTTAATTTGTCTCCATTACGTCTAGCTAGGTAGGTCTTCCATGCTGGAAGTGGTAAATAAACGTAGTATGTTCCAACTGCTATCTTTCCTGATTAACTGCAGGAATTAGCTGAGAAGACGAAGACTTCAATGTATGTGCCATATTTTTACGTCGACACCCTGCCATGTATAATTTTTGTGATATAATATTTTTTTCTCACGAAACCCTCTTTTTCATACTTGGGTGTATAAGGCCCGTATTTATAATCGGCTCTTGAGACTAACAACAAGTTTGAGTTCGTATCAGAAATGTCATTTTAGTACAATATGGCCTGTCAAATCCATACTTAATATTGCTCTCAATCTTAGTTTATTTTAGTTTATTTATTTCACAATACCAATATCACTTGAGATTGCTTTATAAATACGAGCCTAAATGTACCTACATGCACAGTGCCTTATTGTGCGTAAGTTCAGCTCAGTAAACCTGTAGTTCCGCACACAATGGCGCTTGCCTGAATGCACTTCCATAAGTATGGTCGAGCGACAGTCATGAAATAAAAATACTATATATAATATGATTTTGTTCACAGGTAAGAGAGGCTGGCAAGACATGAGCTCAGCTTGGGGCAAACGCGCTTGGAAAGATCTATCCGCTACTCCTTGGGGCAAAAGGGGCTGGCAAGACATGTCTTCTGCTTGGGGCAAAAGAGGCTGGAATGACATGAGTTCTGCTTGGGGCAAACGCGGCTGGAATGACATGAGTTCGGCTTGGGGCAAACGCGGATGGCAAGACATGTCTTCTGCTTGGGGCAAGAGGGGCTGGCAGGACATGAGCTCGGCTTGGGGCAAACGTCAACCTGTAAGTTTGATAACTTTATTATCTAGATACCTAGTACTTTCTATCGATAGAGTTATTAGGCGAAGCGACCCAATGGAACTTGGTGTCAAAGATTGTAAACCATCATAATTCACTACATAGTATAAAACAAAGTCGCTTGCTCTGTTCCTATATCTCTATGTATGCATAAATTTTTAAAACTACGCAACAGATTTTGATGCGGTTCCTTTTAATGGATAGAGTGATTCAAGAGGAAGGTTTATATGTATAATATATGCATAATATAGTAGAGAAACACTAATAATTTCCTTGCGAAGTCGGGGCGAGTCGCTAGTGATTTATAAAATAGCACTTTGAGTGCAAAAATCTATTAGCACATCATACTTGTCCCCGATGGTGTAGTGGATAGGGCCGCTGCCTCCTGAGCGGGAGGTCGTGGTTCGAATCCCACCGCGTACCAATATGTTTTTCGGTTTTCGAATTTCATATGTACGTTTATTCGCTGCTTTTTCCGTGCTTCGGAAGGCACGTCAAGCCGTTGGTCCCGGTTAATATCGTTTAATACCGTAGATATTAGTCGTTAAGCCATATCAGAGGCCAGTGCTAAGCATTGGCGGCTTGAAAACTCTGTCCTAATCTAGGATTGGGTCTGGTTTCCCTTCTGGGTTGCGGAAGTCAGATGGCAGTCGCTCTGTGTAAAAACCAGTACCCTCGTTCAATCCCCTAGATTAGGAAGCTGACCCCGTGAGATACGGGATAAGGCTAGGGAGATGATGGTGATACATGGTGTTCCCGTGGGGATGGAATGGAATCGATGACCTAAGGGTCAAGAGCCCAAAACTCTGAGCACTAGACCTCTGTAGTTCTTATGTCAATTTCCTCATCTATTTTGTCTGTGCGCAGGAGAAGTGGTCGCAATTCCATGGTGCATGGGGCAAGCGTTCATCAGAACCTGATTACGAGGACTACGAAGCTGTGATTGATCAACTGGTTCCCGTGCAACAGGTAACATTTTGTCGACAACTTTATTAAGGTATTAGAATAGAGTCTTCCATGCTGGCCTGGGAGCGAGAGAAAAACATAGGACGTGCCAGCTGCATTTCCTCCCGGCATGCTCAAAAACCAGCTAAGGGATCCGAGACTTTCAGTATATTGCAATTTAGGCGATAGGCTGACAACCTGTCACTACAGCAATATAGCTACAAATCTATCTTATATAACCCTCAAAACTTTGTCAGACGTGGCGGAGCGACCTTTGTTTAGGTCATTTACTCTCTGCCTACCCCATTAGGGATAAAGGTGTGATTGTATGTATGTATGTATATAAAACTCATCACATGTGTATAATACATGTACATGAGTTAAAGTCTGCCAACATTCAAAATACTAAAATATCTATGAATTATATTTTTATGCCCAGATATCCGAAGGCTCCGAGACGATCAGCGTGCCAGAGAAGAAGGCAGCCTCCCCATGGAACTCGCTTCACGGCGCCTGGGGAAAGCGCCCCGCCAAACCACAGTTCAATAACGGTAACGCTTCTACCCTTTCCGTCTTCTCGTCTCAGCCCATAATGTAATTTTAGAGAATAGTAATTTACTGAAAATTTCATTTTCGCAAAATGTCGCTTTTGCAAAATGTCACTGTAGCAAAATGTCACTGGCAAAATGTCAATTCTCAGTATTCCCTGAACGCGAAATCTTATTTACAATAAAAATCTCCAGAAACTCGACTAAAACGACATTTCGCGAAAAAGGCATTTTGTGGAAAGAGCATTTTGAGAAAAAGGGCATTTTGTGAAAAGGAAATTATGAGCTGAGACGCATCTTCTGTTCCCTCTAAGTCGAATAGAATTGGCTTTATTAGTCATTTCAGTTGTTTGGTCGTATCTGGCGCAGCCTGTAGGATCTTTCTTAGGTTCAGACTTCTGAGTAGATTTTTGGTCTCTAGGCAGAACTCTATAGATAGTGGTAAAGACAGACTTGGGTCAGGGAAATGGTATCAAATATGTAGGTAGTTGCTAATGTTAGAACGCGTAAAAGCAAATTATATCTAGATTTTTCGGTCTTCTTTAGATAATTATGCAAATACTTATTAATTTTACCTACCTCGGTGATCGAATCGTAACTTTCTAGCGAACTGTCTACAACTTAAAAGTTAATTATTTTACTACTATTATCACATTTTTTGAGGAACAGTTTTATAGTTACTGATTTATCAGCAAGCAAAGCAACATATCCGTTTAGGTACTATTTTTTTTTAGTTTATGTTATTTAATGTCTAATTTTTTTTTGTAAAATGATTGTCGTACTTTATTATACGAGGAATTGAAATAGAAAAGTGTATCACAGTATTTTTTTAACTATTTAATTAATATCAGATGATCCTTCGTCTTTCGTATTATCGTTAAAAAAATAAGTAATTACAAAGAAAAAAAAAACAAAATCGATACAAAATATTACATAAGAACCTATGACGCGCCTATTGAATCTTCCCACAGTGTAACATCCTACTTAATGCTCCAATTTCGATCAAATCCAAATATTAATTTTCAAAAGCACTTAGCTAAACAGCGGCATATCTTAAAGTAATTGAAAAGTATCGAATATTTTCTTCTCAGAGCTCTAGAAGTTACCATATTCAACTTGAAATATAATATAAATAATGTATCGCCATTTTTCTCCATTACTTATTCCAATGTATCATCGTTGCGGCATATTTTGTGAAAAAGGTTTTCTTTTTAAGACTCGTTATTTTTATGACAAACTTCAGTTTATTAAGCGATGTCAAATAAAGAACATTTGAAGAGATTCAAGGAAAACGTGAAAAATTTACTCGCGACCTAAACAAAGGTCGTTCCGCCACGTCTGGCAAAGTTTTGAGGGTTTTTAAAGATAGATTTATAGTAATACTACTGTAGTGACAGGTTGTTAGCCTATCGCCTAAATTGCAATATACAGAAACACTCGGATCCCTTAGTTGGTTTTTACAGCATGCCCGGTGTAACACCCTATCCCTAATTAAATAATATTCTGATAATATTAATATGGCCAAAGATAAATAAATATGTGATCGTCTAAGAAACTGATTTTATGTCAAATTAAAAGACCCATACGTTGTGTATTCAAATAGAAAATTGAAATAAATCTAAGTTAAGTTTGAATAGGGTAATCGTAATTGAAATTATGACATAAGTACTCGTAAATAAATTATTTGTAAAAAGTTCATAATCAAATTCAGCTGAAAAATAACACAGAATGACAAAAAATAAAATATAAATGAGTAATATAAAACATGCGACTCACATCAAATATTATCTTCTTCCTTCTTGCGCATAACTAACCCAAATAAAATAAAACTAAACATACTTAATGTTAAATCTCCCGGCTAATGTAGCGTGCTGAAAGGAACAAAGACTCAATAACCAGGGAAGGGAATTTGAATAAAGATCTTTAAGATCTTAGAATTAGGATACCTAGGCAAATGAAATGGCCCTCCCTTCCAACCTACAGACCATGCCAACGCGCGAAAACCTTGCACAGACTAACACCAAACCCTAGTCTTATCTAACTTGCAAACCTTCCGTCAAATATTCCGATCATCTTAATTCATTCACAAACTTCTTTCATACTACCAATCATTCATCAAAGTCATACAAGTTAACTATTAACTGCAGTTTTGCTCACCTGTGACGGTGTACTAATGTTCAAACCTTTTAATAATCAATTTCTCTGTTCAGTTTGCAATATGGTATAATTTTCAAGGACTGCTGTACCAAAATCACATGATATGCGCTAAGAAGTCAGTTCAAATGATAGAGACTGTGTCAAGAAATTATCACCTTTATAGCTCGCTACGTCAGCTGAGAAATAGACCATTAGAGGTTTGTATGAATACCTATTCGAATGAATTCTCGAGAGGGATTATGGGCCAGCTACTCTCGGAGCCCATAAGCCTTGTCGATGTGTATTTAATGTATGTAAAGTGTTATCCTGAATATAAAAATAATTAAATATTTCAAAATACAAGTAATTGATTTTAACCACTAATATCTTTAAAACACCGTGTTTTGTTTTAACGTGTAACACTGTATCTTAAAGACATATCAAAATATTCCTATTAGTTTTAATTGCGTTTATTCATCCTCACACTCTCGCACACTGATATTTTACACATAACACACACCTACTATTTCCTATTCTAATAACACATTTCCCTACGATTATCATTGAATGATGTTTGAAAACTCGCAACGCTGCAGGTACAGAAAGCTGAAACTATCACTTTATTACGAAATCGTCTATCTGTAAGATTAAGAAACACTTACAGTAATAATCACAACGATGGACTTTGAATTAAAACACAACGCCGAAAATAAACAACACATGATGCTCGGCATCGCCAATTTCCACGTTAGAACATCGTCCCGGCCCGTCAGCAACTGCCAACCCCCACTGCATGCCCGCTGTTCCTCTGTTTTTTTAAATCTTCGAAGTTCTATGCTATATTAAGACAAAGTAAAATATCTTTTGTAACATTCAAAATTTAGCTCTATTTCCAAGAAACAAGTATGGGTATTTATGCATTTGATACTCTTGTTTAAATACTGGGTCATGTCAGGTAAAGATGTCTCAATTTTTGAACGAAAAATCTAAATGCTATTTGTTTAAATGTTGGGTCGATTTTATAAACTAATTTTTCTATATGTAATGATAAACGATCGTTACAGTGGGAGGAAATGCAGCTGGCACATTCTATGTTTTTCTCGCGCTCCCAGGCATGAAAGTAAAAAGGATAAAGACTAATAATATCCTTTTAGAGCAATAAACATAAGGTATTTATCCAGAGTCTCTTCCATAAGAACGGATGGTGCAATTTGGGTTATTCCCCAACTTCTGCCATTCATCGTGGAATTTAAATTAACTGCCTCGTTTCCCGCTCCCACTTGTAAACTGTTTAGATACTCTTATTTCCAGATTAATTGTGCGTTAAAACTTCAGCTGTTTTTCATTTCGGATTACGTTTCATTTATCACAATCGATTTTCTAAATAAATATGGACATTGGGCTTAATTCTAGATTCAACCGGCTAAAGCTTAAATTAAAGTCTATCTGTCACTATCACGCTAAAAAAAATTAAAAAGGACAGGTGATCTATTATCTCCGGTTTTTGATTTATAGTCGGTAGTTTTATGCGTTAACTGTCATTTTTATCCACCGTCATATGATATGGCGGATAAAATTGACAGAAATACTGGGAAAACGTGCAAATACGCGTCAAAATCTAGCGGACAAAGTGTAAAACCATAGAGTATAAATCGCCTGTCCTTTTTCAATTTTATTATTCAGAAAGTAACTAATAGATTTTAGTTTTAGTTTAAGCCGATGGTATCTAGAATCGAACCTATTATTCTCAAATATACAATTGTAAGTTGGATAGACAGCCCAGTTGGAAAAAGATTAGACTACCCGTCTGTTCGGATGTTGTAACCGAAAGAGCGTCCTCCGTTACATATTTGGGGCTTGATTTATTCATATTATGCAAAACAACGAGAACACTAAGGCATTTAGAATAGAATAGAAAAATATATTTGCTTTTTATTTAGCTTATAGTAATATATAAAATGACTACAATAGTATTATGTGTCGGTCTCTTCTTTACTCTTTGAACACTGTATACCAAAATCCAGGTTCAATCTTAGTTTGGGTATCAGGGCTTCTCTTAAATATTTAACTTAACAACTTGTAACATCTACGAGTACGTATTGTTAAATTGGGAAACAAACTACTTTTTATTTATTTATTTTTCATGACGTCATAAACACAACACTGTAAATTACGATTACATTTGACATCGCGTCTTAGACCTTGTGTTTCTTGATGTCCAAAATATTGTAGCGAATTAATTTTTCGTACGGCGTAATCATGACATTACACATCAAACAATTCTACACACTTAATCACCCAAAGTCAAACCAGTCGTTTTCGACTCAAGAATCCACTCGCTAAGAAGAAGTCAAACATATTTTACGTCATCTTTTTGATGACATTGGTTCTCAATGATTAAGGAGTGTGAAATATTAATATTAAAAAACACAGAGACGAAGAAATTTTAGAGTTAGGTATGTCAAATATTATATCCAAAATTTAAAATACTTACATACATACATATAATCACGCCTTTATCCTTAATGGTGAAGGCAGAGCGTAAATGATCTAAATAAACAAACAAAAAAACTAAAAAACGTTTCGCCACGTCTGACAAAGTTTTAAGGGTTATTTAAGATAGATTTGTAGGTATACTGCTGTAGTGGCCGATTGTCAGCCCATCACCTAAATTGCAATATACAGAAATCCTCGGACAGCATGTCCGGGAGGAAATGCAGCTGGCACATTCTATGTTTTTCTCTCGCTCCCACTCCAGCATGGAAGAATTTAAAATACTTCTTCGCTTAATTATCTATCAGACTTAAATAATCATATCAGTTATTTAGACATATACATTCAATCATAAAATTTGTTGTTTCTCATATTTTCATAAATAAAATAGCACGATGAGTGCAAAAATCTATCATAAAATTCAATTATAAAGTTTCGTGTCTGTTAAAATACCTAACCACATTATATTCTTCATTAATGAATTGAATTTAATGAACATTTAACAGATTAGATTAATTAATACAACAATACATGTCGTGGTTTACGTCAATTTATACTTAGTCTCATATTCTGCTTATACCTACAAATTTATATCGAAATAGCTAACATAACCCGTATAATTATAATAAAGTTATGTAAAATAAAAAAAAAACGTCATAGAAGGGAAATTAGAAGGCAAGAGAGGAAGGGGAGGACCGAGACGCAGTTACTTTGACCAAATTAAAGAGAAGGTGAATGTTAAGTCGTATCAGGAAGTGAAATCGTTGGCAGAAGACGGAGAAAATTGGCGATTACTCCACCGACAAGTGCCCAGCACTTAAATTTAAGAAAAAAGAAGAAAATATATATGATTAATATATTTATATATATAATATCTTAAATAACCCTCAAAACTTTGACAGACGTGGCGGAACGACCTTTGTTTAGGTAGTTTACGCTCTGCCTACCCCATTAGGGACAAAGGCGTGATTATAAGTAAGTAATTATTAATATTTTTTATAGGTAGACATCTAACAATTTCTTTTAAGGCCCGTATTTATAAAGCTTCTCAAGATTGAGAACAGTATTAAGTATGGATTTGACAGTTCGTAATGTACTGAAATGACATTTCTGATACGAACTCAATATCAGTTTCGAGTGCTGATTACAAATACGGGCCTAAGTCTTGATGAACTCTTAAATTTGATAATAAAATTTGTCTCAATTCGATTCCTAGTAAAATAATCTACAATAGACAAAACTACACAATCAAATTGAACTAGCATAGCGACTTTGGAAAGTCATTAGCGCCACTTCTTCTTCTTCTGCCTAGCGTTCTCCCGGCCTAATACTGTAACTGAGCCATGGGCCGCGACCCGGAGGTCCCGGGTTCGATTCCCGGGAGGGGAGGACTTTGACTTTGTGTTGTTGTTTCTAGTTTGGTTCGGACATTGCAGGCTGATGACCTGATTGTCTGAAAAGTCGGATGGGCATGTAAATAGCCTGATTTCTCTCTGGTCGTGTCAGTCAATCTGTCCCATCAGAAGAAGAGATTGAAGGAATAGAGCGTGCACCTGTGTATACTGCAAACACTTGGGCACTAATGTCTAGTCCTGTGCAATTGGCCGAACTCTGGGAAATTGGCCGCCATCACCGAAAATCGGTGGGAGGACTATTATTATTACTGGGGTACGCTTTCCGTCTTTTTTTACTCCACTATGCCCGGTCTTCGGCATCCGCTGGTGTAAGATAGTTCTCTTTCCCTTTTGCGACGTCTAGCCAGCGGTTCTTCGGTCTGCCTCGTGATCTAACATAACACAAAAATACTTTATTGCACGTAAGAAAACAAATCATACAACACAACAGATAACAACAAAAGACAAGTACAACATAGCCGGCCTTATTGCTAAGGAAGTAATTTCTTCCAGGCACCTTTGAATGAAAGAAAAATAGCGGTATAGTGCAAACCTAGTCAAATAAGTATCCTAAATACATTACATTACATATAATACATAAACTAATCTATGTGATCGTTAGCGCCACTACAGCGTAAAAATGTTTGGCAACTCTTAAGAAACAAACAGAAATTCATCTTAAACCCTGACCTTAAGAAAGAGAGAAAAAATAGGCATTTTTAAACGATATTCTCAATGTCGCTAATTTGAGAGTTTTAACGTCACTTTGACAGTCATAAAATGGTCATCTAATTACCATCTAATTAAAATTTATATCTTTTTCCTTTTCAATTATTTTTTTAATGGAATATTCTTTTGAGCTAAAATTTATAACAGTTCAAATTAATTTTAAGTAATTAATAAGAACATGGCATAATCCATAAAGTCATTTAGTGTGTGATATTAAAACTTATTTCATAACATTTAATGACTCTAATCCAAACTAGGACTGTATTAAATTGTTGGCCTATCACTACATAGTATAAAACAAAGTTGCTGTCTCTGTCCCTATATCCCTTTGTATGCATAAATCTTTAAAACTGCGCAACGGATTTTGATGCGGTTTCTTTTAATAGATAAAATGATTCAAGAGGAAGGTTTATATGTATAATACATGCATAATATAGTAGAGAAACACTGATGATTTCCGTGCGAAGCCGGGGCGGGTCGCTAGTATTATTATAAATGCGAAAGCAACTCTGTCTGTCTGTCTGTATATTTGTTGCTCTTTTACGCCTAAACGGCTAAATGGATTTTAATAGTAGAGAAAAACATAGAATGTGCCAGGCTGCATTTCCTCCCGGGCAAGCTGTAAAAACCGGCTAAGGGATCCGAGGGTTTCAGCATATTGTAATTTAGGCGATGGGCTGACAACCTGTCACTATAGCAATCAAATTACAAATCTATTTTAAAATAACCCTACGTGGACCCTCCAAACTTTGCCGACGTGGCGAAACGACCTTTGTTTAGATCCTTTACGCTCTGCCTACCCCATTAGGGATAACGTCGTGATTATATATATGTATGTATATTTACTTCTATGCTGGTCTGGGAGCGAGAGAAAAACATAGAATGTGCCAGCTGCATTTCCTCCCGGGCATGCTGTAAAATCCAGCCAAGGGATCTGAGGGTTTCAGTATATTGTAATTTAGGCGATGGGCTGACAACCTGTCACTACAGCAATATACCTAGAATTCTATCTTAAATAACCCTAAAAAACTTTGTCAGACGTGGCGGAACGACCTTTGTTTAGGTCGTTTACACTCTGTCTACCCCATTTGGGATAAAGGCGTGATTTTATGTATGTATGTATATTTTACATAAGCTAGAGCAGAATTTCGTGGAAAATAAATTTATTTATAATATTTGATTACTTGACGGTAATATCATGATGGAAACATCAATAAAAATAATCTTCAAAGAGTAATGCAATTATTGAGTAATTCAGATTGGAAACATTTTTATTAAAACATACACGTGTTTCTTTTCCTACGTTAGGTTCATTGGGCTGTTCGTCTACATTTGAGATTAAACATTTTGACGTTTTTGTATAAAAAAAAAATATTGTGATGGATACAATTTTATTTTTATTCATACCTAAAGTCACAGCAATTCTTATTTTTTTTCTGCCGGAAGCATTTCGAACATCGTTACATCGCGACAGGTATAACTAGAACGAATCACGCCCGGGAAAAAGTAACTTACAACCGTACGCCTTTATCCCTAATGGGGTAGGCAAGGCGTAAACGACCGAAACAAAGGTCGATCCGTCTAGCAAAGCTTTGAGGGTTATTTAAGATAGTTTTGTAGGTATATTGCTGTAGGGACAGGTTGTCAGCCCATCGTCTAAATTAAAATGCACTGAAACCCTCGGATCCTTTAGCTGATTTTTACAGCATGCCCGGAAAGAAAGCAGCTGGCACATTCTATATTTTTCTCTCGCTCTCAGGCCAGCATGGAAGAAAAAAAAGTAACTTTTACTCTTTAATTTTCTTTTCATAGCCTACGAAGAAGCAGTTGAAACTTATATTTGACCTTTGCTTGACCTAGACTTGGCCTGCATTAAAAAAATAAGCATCCTGGCGGTCAGGATTCAATAAACCAGCTCGTTTAACCAATTTGAATCCGCCACCAAGTTGTGATGAGATTTTTTCCTTATTATTTTTTTAATTCTCTGTATCGTAAAAATGATTGCTTGATTTACTTTAATTCATTCCCTTAGGCTATGATTAATTCACTCATTATATTTGGATCGTTTGGTATTGAAAAATGTTTACTTCTTTCCTACGTATTTTGGTGAAAATTTCTCGGAAGTATTTTTTTGAAATAACTTTTAGAGGTTTCCAGCTGATCTAAGAGCTTCGAAAAATTGGATATTTTTAATTAACAAAGTAATTTTATTATTGAACAAATTGTTTTTTCTAAAAAATACTTTTAGATTTCTTCTGTTTCTAGATAACCATACGTAAAAAGAAAATGGCGCGCCTGCTTGCTGATAAATTAGATTTATAACTTTCTTGTCGACCAATCTACCATAAACTAGTCCTTCCATTTTGCATTACATAATTTAATTAGTAATTATGGGTATTTTATATAGAAATCTCTACTTTTCTTCTATTTGACCCTTGTACTACTTATGACTGCTAGTTCTTTATTCCTGTAATAGAGTAGAAAGAAACAGTAAAACGTGTTTATACATACAAGCAATGATTTTGAAAATCAGTTTTCTATAGGGGTAACCAGCTATACTTAAAATATCAGTTTCGCTGTCTTATATGAAGATGGTTTACTGTAACTAAAGCCTGTAGTCAGGTAGTGTGTTTTTGAGCTAGAACATAAATCCAAATTATTCTCCTTTCTCTCTGCTTTTACTTCACATAAACCTAAAACTGGTTAGCTTTTCCGAAAATATCCGTTTATTCTCTGACCTAAGAAATACATTCCTCATTTCGAATCAGTAACTAAGTATACGAAAATCTACTTCTTCTTCTTTTCGTATCAATGGCAAAAGTCACACAGTCGATCTCCAATAGACTCGAAAATCTACTATCATCAGTGATACTAACACAAGCATGTAACTAAAATTTTTCGATGCTGTACTGAATACTATCGTCAATGATACCAACAGCAGCATATTAAATCTAGAAGCTGTTCGCAAAGAGCCCGATGGTGTAGTGGATAGGGATGCTGCCTCCTGAGCGAGAGGTCGTAGTTCGAATTCGACACATACTAATGTGTTTTTCGGTGTTAAAATTTCATATGTACGTTTATTCGGCGCTTTTTCCGTGCTTCGAAAGGCACGTTAAGCCGTTGTTTCTGGTTAATATCGTTTAATACCGTAGATATTAGTCGTTAAGCCATGTCAGAAGCCAGTGCTGAGCATCGGCGGGTTGAAAACTCTAACCTAATCTAGGAATGGGTCTGGTTTCCCTTCTGGGTTGCGGAGGTCAGATGGCAGTCGCTCTGTGTAAAAACCAGTACCCTCGTTCAATCACCTAGATTAGTTAGCCGACCTCAAGAGATACGAAATAAATGCTAGGGAGATTATGATGATGAAGCTGTTCTCAATCCGTCAATGATACCAACAGGAGCATATTACTGGAAACGCGAGCCCGGCTGGACGAATCTTAGGGGAATGTGGGGCAAGCGGTCGATCTGGGAGCCAAATCAGCTGTCCGAAGATAACGGTAACTTTCAAATTGAGAACAAGATGGCGGGTGACAGTTGTACATTGCGCTCTGTGAGATACTGAGATGTGAAATATGTAGCTTAATAGGAATTAATTGGATAAAATCTGGGGAATTGTTACATGATTTATTAATAAAATAGTAAAAAAATACATTTAGGCTCTTTCGACTTTTAAGGCTCGTATTTATAAAGCTGTATCAAGATTGAGAGCAATATTAAGTATGGATTTGACAGGTTTTTTTGTACTGTTTTATCATTTTTGATACGAACTGAGACTTGCTGTCACTCTTGAGAGCTGATTATGAATACGGGCCTCAGTTGCCTTTAGCATAGGTCAGCACATCACAAAACAATTAACAATCTTACAAGCAAAAGAATTATACCAAAAATAATTGAATTTTTCTTTAGAAAGCTGGCATACGTCGTAGAATTTTGCTAACAAAATTGTAGCACGTGGAATTTCAACAGGACATACCTATGCACATTTTATTTAACTTATCCACTAAATTTATACAATAGCTAGTGTTTTCTTTTTTAAATAGCTTAAAATAAAGCAAACTTATCATTCTAAGCCACCGACTCTAGGGCTCGTATTGGTAAACAGCACGTGAGATTGACAGCTAGTTTGAATTCGTATCAGAAATGTCATTTCAGTACAATATGACCTGTCAAATCTATACTTAATGATGCTCTCAAGTTCGAGATCGCTTTAAAAATACGAGCCTCATAGCTAAAACTTATTTTAGAAACAAGACTTCGATTAAAAGATACTTTGTTTGCCTTTATTCTAAATCTCATTTGGAAAAAAACTGTTTTACAATAGAAGCAATTTATCTCAGTATCTAAACACTAGCACTATATACAACTATCAAACGTCTGTATTGTCCGTATGTTCACTCACGGGAAGCTTAGCAGCACATCGTTTATGTTTGTCGCGTCTCTTTCTCTCGTAGTCTTCTTTCTATCTTCCTGCCTCGCTCTTGTAGACGTAATTCTCTATGCCGGGTGTAAGGGACAGCGTCCCGCAAACTGATAAGGGTTGCTCAGTCGACGACACTGAACAACTATCAGCCGGATATTTTTTCAGGAAATGAAACAAGGAATGTCTTTCCCATACATAATGACTACCTCGATAAGACAGTTTGTATGGAAAAGCAAAATTTTGTTTTAATTTCCTGAAAGAATTTCCTGGTCCTAGTTGTTCACTGTCGTTGACTGAGCAACCCCTATCAGTTTGCGGGACGCTGTCCCTTACACCTAGTATTATGTTGAAAAATTTCGGTGACCAAATTTTTGGGTGTGAACTTAGCCCATGATACTGATCGACTCTCCCGAACGATCATAGGTCGAAATATGAAAAAATGGCCGTTCTATACAAAATTAATCGACGTGCTGACACCATTTGTATGGAAGGACCAACTTTGTTTCATATTTCAACCTATACAGAGTGTAAGGGACAGCGTCCCGCAAGCTTATAAGAGTTGCTCAGTCAACGGAACTGAACAACTATCAGCAGGAACTTTTTTCACTAAGTGAAAATATAAATTGTTTTCCATACAAATTGTCTGATCGAGGTGGTCATTTTGTATGGGAAGTTCAATTTTTTTTTCATTTTCTGTCGTTCCTGGTGATAGTTGATCACTTACGTTGACTGAGCAACCCCTATCTGTGTGCGGAACGCTGTCCCTTACACCCTTGGGCAAAGTTGTTCAGTTTCGTGAGTAAGTTCACACCGTAAAGTTTGTTCAGCAATTTTTTTACACCCGGTAAATGTCTCTCTCTAGCACCATGTTACTATCATCTCGTTGCGTTTCTTCTGTAGATTGTACGTAGAGTATATATTTCTGTGTAGATACATCTGTTTCTCTGTTTAGAAGTAGAGCTTCTTCTTCCTATTTCTTCTTCCATTTCCTTCTTCTTGCTGATGCGTCATTTGTTTGTTGTTAGATTGTTACTGTTCTTGCATTATTGTTAGATAGTTTTATGTCTAGATATAAGTTATTTAAGCTGTACAAAGGGCAAAGGCCTCTCTCTCTTCCTTCCACTTATCACCACTGCAGTGGGACACCACAGTCTCATAAAAAAAAGGTGTACTAAATAAACTAATTTCTAAAAATAATGTTACCTATTTAAAATCTTATAAAAAATTGTTCAAGTCCCTTAATAAGCCTCAGAAACTGTGCGGGATTTTTCGTAGGTGTCTCCGTCATTTGATCTAAAAAATATATTAATTGAACTTATTTCACGTCAGAAGCCTCAAATAAATGAAAATATGGGAAATTCAGAATTAAGGAAATTTTGTATCATCGATGAAACCTTTTTAATTGAAACGAAATTCTAATCATTGGTTTCTAAATATAAACAAGTGCACAATTTTGTTGAATATTTACGTTTCAATTTTGAATATTTGGCCGATAATTTTGTAGCTCTTTCCCATTACATGATGGTTTTTATAGATATTTACGATTAGTTTGCATGTTAAATATTATACCATCGATATCGAACATGAACTGGCACATTAAGGCCGGTATTGATAAACTGCACTTGAGACTGACAACTAGTTTGAGTTCGTATCAGAAATGTCATTTTAGTAGAATATGGTCTGTCAAATCCAAATTTAATATTGCTCTCAATCTTCAGATTGCTATATAAATACGATAGCGTATAACCCTATATTTACAAATATTATCATATTCTTAGGCCCGTATTTATAATCAGTAGTTGAGAGTGAGAGTGAATTTGAGTTCGTATCAGAAATGTCATTTCAGTGCGAAATGTAAGTATGGATTTAACAGAAAAAAGCCTGTTAAATCCATACTTAATATCGCTCTTAATATTGAGATCGCTTTATAAATACGAGCTATAGTATCTTGGAAATACGAAAATCTAGCAAAATAATAATTTGGCAAAACAAAAAATTTCGGAAGATGATTTCTGTTCTGCTGCTGTCTGTACTTCATCACGGCTAAAGCCACTGAGTAAAGGACTTATGGGGAAGAGAGACAAAGTTAAGATGGGTTCCTACCAGGAGCAACCCCTCAATTCCCATACGGGGTGCAAGGGACAGCGTCCCGCAAACTGATAGGGTTTGCTCAGTCAACGACACTGAACAACTATCAACAGGTTTTTTTTTTGTTTTTTTCAGGAAATATAATAAATATTTTGCCTTTCCCATACAAAATGTCCACCTCGATCAGACGATTTTTATGGAAAATACATTTTTATTTACACTTTTTGAAAGAATTTCCCGGTGAAGGTTGTTCAGTGTCGTTGATTGAACAACCCCTATCAGCTTGCGGGACGCAGTTTGCGTGACAAAATGTACCCAGAAGTGTAAATACATCTATATTTGATTTGGTTTTGTTTTCATGTATTGCGTAACTATTTTATTGTCTTATGCGATTCTGGTACAAAGTCAAAGTAAAATAAATATTTTAAAATACTATCTCCCCATGCAATACTAGCACCAAATTGATTGTTCAATCTTAAGTCAATAATTTTATATGTATATTTTCGGAGATATATAAAACCGTTCCATCTACAAATTTTATCAAAATCCGTTACATTCAAAATCGTTAAGTCGTGAAAATAGACATATTTACTTTTGCAATAATGGTATCCAAAATAATTGTCATGATATTTTTGCTCCTGGTGAGACCTATCTTAAGGGGAAGCGAGACTACCTAAGGCCAGAAATACAAACAGCATCGGAAACTCTTAACGCCCGAAGTTGAAGCTAATCACAGTAACTTTAACTTCCCGACTTAATTTGATTCACTTAATTAGTGCACTGCTACTTGGTTTAACTGTTTCAGATTAAATCTTAAATACAAAATGTTTAGGAAATCTATAAATTATTTAGATTATAAGAGTTTACAAATTAATACTTAAGGTATGTACTCCACATACGTTTGTACTCAAAAAGATTAAAAAGAAAAACTTCAATGCAGATTGTTACTAAATTTAATAAACAATGTGATTTATCATCTCGTTACAATGTTTTTCAAAATGAATGTAAAACCAAATTCCGCGTTAAGAAAATAAAATAAAAACCGCAACAGGAAATAGGTCTAGATAAACCCTGATACTGGTTTCATACTGTGCATAATTATATTAAATGTAGAATTCAAACTTATGCTACATTCAGTTTCTTAACTGCCTCCGTGGTCTAGTGGCTAGTGCCATGGACTCTTGTTCCAGAGGTCCTGGGTTCGATTTCCAGGGGGGAAACACGAAATTGATATTCAAGAATTTATCACTTTGTTAATTTTTCCCCAGTTTAGTTAGGACATTGCAGGCTGAATCACCTGATTATCCGAAAAAAGAAAAAGATTTCGTGCTTCGGAGGGCACGTTAGGCCGTCGGTCCCGGTCGCTGTCTTTGATAGTGGTCGTTACTCAAACCATGTCAGAGGCCTGATAGTTGTGCTACTAGGCAGTTTAAAAACTCTGACACCAGGGTTCACCGGGTAGATAGACTCGATACCCACTCGACAGAAGAAGGAGTTTCTTGGAATTAATATTTTATGGTGTTTTTCCAGAGGACGCAGCTAAGGACGAGGCCTAGATTCCCGGAATATATCATACTCTAAACAGCCATATCTACCAGCGCCATCTATATCTGCAGTGTATTAATTTCTTCTCTGTCCACTCTATGCCTAAAAAAGCTGGTTAATTAATTAAATTCGACTTTATTACTTTACCTTAGAGCATAATTTTCTTCACTCCCAACCAGTGAAGAAAATTATCGCGTATTTACGGTATGAGTTCCTTTTTCAAATATGATATTTCTATTTTGTATTGAAACTGTTTTAATGCTTTTAGGTACAAATATAGCTCCTATGGTCACCTTCTAGTGTAATTCTAGTCTATTAAAATAATAAGATGTTTATTTTACGATCTCTAGTGTTAAATCGTTTGGAATGGTGTAACTGTATGATTAGTTAGTAAATTAATGAAAAATTTAAACTAATGTGAATTAATTAATGTATTTTACTAGTTGGATGTAAATTATAAAGACTAAAGTCTACATTTGTCCAATAAAAGTTCATTCCGAAGCCGAATTGTGTTTCATTTTAATGAAAACCCTCAAAAAGTGATATTCAAATACCTACATAATCCGTTACAACATAGTAAAACTGACTTCACCACCTTCAATACAAAATTACCATCTGATTCCCCCTAAAACTAAATTTACGATGTTGGCAACGAGCTGATAAACATTCTTTATAAAACCATACACACTAGCGGCAAATCTGGACCCACTATTCCTTAACTAATTCTTAGCTAGCGCTGTCACTTTCTTAACTTTGACATAAGAACAGGATAGCAAATGGACACATGACTTTGACATTCCTAATTTGACGTAAGAGCATAGAGCATGCTCCCATATTTTACGTCAAATAAGCAGTCTAATGTCAGATTAGGAATGTCAAAGTCATGTGTTTATTAACTATCCTGTTCTTATGTCAAAGTCAAATAAGTGACAGCGCTAGCTTACAATTAGAATTAGGATTGCGTCGCGAGAATCGACGCAAATAAAAATAAAAAAGGTCTTATTTTATGAAAGTCGGAGGCAGACGAGCAGGTCACGGCGGTCACCTGATGGTAAGTAATCACCGCCGCTCATGGACACTTGCAACACCCGGGGGCCTTTAAAAAACAATACTTGTTTTTTTTTTAAAAAAAAACATTGTCATTTTGGAGTATTACATTATTTTGACGTTAATATTTGATGTATTGATGGCCATACTATGAAAAATATTGGTTCAAATTCAAACGTTTATTGCAAGTCACAACACAAAAGATCGTAAAAATATACCTTAAAGATACATAAATAACAGTTTCAGTCTCATGTGACGCCCTGCAAGGGCACAGCGATTTAGAGAGAGAGCTACCTTAGTTAAATATTATAACAATTCAAATTAACTTAAAATGTATAAAACTTAAACTAAAAAAATCTAAATTAGTCAGTTATAATAATCTATTTAACACCAGCATAAAAGTAGCAGTCTTGGTATTTTCCAGTTTTTTGTTTTTTTTTTGTACATAGTATTATAGGTTATCTGTGGTTTTTGCGAGGCGTTAAACGCTCTGCCTACCCCGTAAGGGATAAAGGCGTGATTTATGTATGTATGTAACAGCCAAAAAAATGTTAAAATATGGGGTGAAAAAAGATAATGTGAGGTAATGACAAGTAATGATAACTGTCTCTTGTTCTATAAAATGATCTCAGGCCCGTATCGATAAACAGCACTTGAGACTGACAACTAGTTTTAATTCGTACCAGAAATGTAATTTCAGTACAAAACCGCCTGTCAAATCAATATTTAATATTGCTCTCAGTCTTGAGATCGCTCAAATTAACACATTTAAGACTTCGAAACTGCGAGATTTCGTACAAATGCAACATTTTTACTTCTGAAATTATAAGGCAAGTCATTTAAGAATTACAAGTTTCCCACTAAGTTTCAACGGGATGCACCTTTTCAAGATTTTGAAACTTGGTTTTGTTCTGACAGCTGGGAACTTCATTCCGTGATATTCCGACATCCCATCCCTGAGGGAAATATAACTACAAAACTTGCATGCCTGAATGCATCAAGTTGCATTTAATATCTTGAATTAACAAAGTTGCATTTCAAAACTCGCAGTATTCCCAGTACCTACAATAAGAATATTATTCCTTAAATTAAAGTTTGTGCGCAATAAAGAGTTTATCTATCCACGAGTATCTATCTGATCTGTTATTAAGGGGATCTCAGGTGCACGCCAGCGCCCTCATCAATTAAATAATCATTACTCACTGAAAACTCAATTATTTGAAAATCCGGTAGATCAGATAGACGTATAGGTACTGACATTTATTTTAAGCATTATAAATTAATGATTCAGTGTTCACTGCAATTATAGATAGCAAAAGTGCTAAAAGTGGCCGTTTTTCGCAATTTTTCTATCTGTTACTATAACAAACTATAAGTGGCAACTTTATGAGGTTCTAAATGACCTTCATTGCTTTAACCTCAATCTGATCTACCGGATTTTCGATTGACTGTGCTTTCAGTGAATTATGATTTATTGACTGATGAGGGCGCCACTTAGTCCAGGGAAGCCCCTTAAAGGTAATATTCGTTTTATCAATACAGTCAGTCATGTCACTCTACACTTGAAGTAACACGATCAGCCCTATTCCTAGATTCAGTCATTAATCCTAGCTCAAATCTTCATCATATCCTAAATTCCTAATATAAACTACAGTGATGAATGTCTCAATACACGTGCTTGTAAATTATTATCGCAGCGTATACTGGGTGTAAGGGACAGCGTCCCGCAAACTGATTGGGATTGCTCAGTCACCGAAACTGAACAACATTTGCTAGGAAATTCTATTAGAAAAATAAAGAGCTTCCCATACAAAATTACAACCTTGACCAGACAATTTGAATGGAAAAGCAATTTTTTTTCACTTCCTGAAACGAAAACTTGGTGATAGTTGTTCAGTTTCGTTGACTGAGCAACCCCTATCAGTTAGCGGGACGCTGTCCGTTATACCCCGTAAATGAGAGGGTGTCCTAGATAAGAAGCCAGGCTCTGAAAATAGCATCCATTTCTCAAATCTATTTTCAATTTGTATTTTAGGAATATTGTAAACATAAACAAGCACAATATTTATACTAAAAATTTCATTTCATTTCAAGCATTTGTAGGTTATCGAAAATATTTGGAAAACTAAAAGGGGATGCTATCAAACCGATTTTTTTTCGCAAAGAAATAGACTTTATAATAATAGTAAATAGTGATAAATTGATAATCTTCCATGCTGGACTGGGAACGAAAGAAAAACATACAACAGACAAACCACCCGGGCATGCTGTAAAAAACAGCTGTGGTATCCAAAGGTTTTAGTATATTGCAATTTAGGCGATGGGCTGACAACCTGTCGCTGTAGCAATATGCGTACAAATCAATCTTAAATAACCCTCAAAATTTTGTCAGGACCTTTGTTTAGGTCGTTTACGCTCTGCTTACCCCATTAGGGATAAAGGCGTATGTCTGTATGAATAATGATAACCGAACAAAATAAATCCAACACTGATAGGACCTATCAGCATAAATATGCTGCATGTCCTCAAAATAATAGTAATAAATTCTTCTAGGAAATGAAAAATAACCTTGATGCAGAATACCACTTAGTTCATTTATTTTATTGTAACGTAATATTTTTATTTGCCAATTTATTGATCAGTTTTTTATGAACCCAGGTTGGGTTAGGTTAGCTCTCTGTCTCCAAAAAAACCTTATAAATAGAAGTATGGAAGGCACCCTTCCAAAAACCTTCCGCCTACACTTCCAAGCCCTTGATGACGCGCCGACATGACAGCCCAATACATCATACACGTCAGGAGAACAGGCTTGTGACGTCACGATTTCCCAATCAATGTAATGGATTTATTCATAAGCTGTTAGGGACGTTTGTTCAAGACTTTCGCGCTTTCTATGCTAAAAATCTGCCTACGTGGTCTAGTGATCAGAGCCATGGGCTTACGATCCGGAGGTCTTGAGTTCAATTCCCGGCGGGGGACAACGACTTTATGTTGTTGTTTCTAGTTTGGTTAGGACATTGCAGGCTGATCACCTGATTGTTCTGAAAAGTAAGATGATCCATGCTGTCGGATTGGCCGTGATCGTGAACTCATGGCTCAGACCGCTAGACCACAGAGGCAGTTTTAGACCCAAGACTAAAACTACTAGCACAGCTACTAGTCTTGAGACGCAATTGATCAGTGTGATGTCTGCACCCAGAACTTTTGGGATTTGTAAAATTATTTACTGTTTTTAAGGGGCGGACAGTGCCGCGACGGTGGCGACTCCAGTTTTAAATTAATTGTGTCATTATTATTGTGTCGTTATCATTTGCATGATTGTTTTACGTCTCCCGAAAATCGCAAATAATTCTCCATTTTATACCGTATATATATATATTCCTCCTCCTGAAAATCCCTTCCCACTCCTCAACCTGTTATGGCAACTCGTTTTCGGTGCATTCTGTGCGTTTGTGGAACTCCTTGCCACATGAAATCCGTGCAAGCCCTTCTTTGGATGTTTTTAAGAGAAGAGTGAAGGAGCATTTCTTATCCTCATAAATGTATTCATATGTCGAATTATTTTTACTATATTTAAGTGTGTATAATATATATTTATTTATATTCCACGTATTGTATGTACTAATATTATTTATATAATTATTTAGTTAGTATTTATACTTATGTATGTAAGGATATTTATATGTAGTTTATTATAGTTTTTGCGTACACTCTTGCCTGCTGTTATCTATATATATTTTTTCCTCTCACACGGTAAGCTGGAAGACAACTCAAATATTTTGAGTTAAGCTCGCCTTTGTACATAATGTATCTAGATTAAGTTAATTTTAAGAATATCTGTGTGTACAATAAAGAATTAAGAATATATTCTTTAAATTTTAATTAAAAATACAGATCAACTTAAAAAATTAAACAACAGGCGATCTTATCTCTATAAGAGATCTCTTCCAGCCAACCTAATGGGGATAAAAGATGGGAAATTCACGGGAACAGATACAGTTAGTATAATTTAATTACAAATTGATGTATAATAATACTAAAAACATATTAACATACTATAATAAACGAATACAAGTAAATATATTTATATTATATATAAATGATAAAATAAAATATAATTATATACGTCATAGAGAGGTCGTAAAATGCTCTTTTAGTCTCCTCTTAAAAGTGAAGCTCGAGGGACTGTCTTGTATAGTTTTCGGCAGTTTGTTCCACAGTTGAATGGCTCGAACAGTGAACGAGTTTAAAAAAAAATTGGTGTTCGATCCAGGAACCTCCAACACCTTTGTGATGTATGTGCGCCTGGATCGAGGATCAGGGGGTAAAAAACAAAATCGGGAGCGGAGATATTCAGGAGAGGATGGGTCATTAAGGATTTTGAAGAGGACAGTTAGGATGTGCACATCACGACAAAGTCGGATAGGAAGCCATTTTAGTTGAGCGCGAAATTCAGAGATGTGATCAAATTTACGAAGACCGAAAATAAATCTAATAGCTAGGTTTTGTAAGCGCTCAAGTTTGTAAACGTAAAGGGTTATGAAATTGGGAATTATTTGCGATTTTCAAGAAACCTAAAATAATCATGCATTTTTTTGTAATTTAGACACAATTAATTTATTACTAATGAGGGCGCCACTTATGCTCTTCTACCAACTTAACGTTTTTAGTGTCGCGTTTATAAAACTGCCATATGATGATGATGTTGGTTTGGTTTCCAAAAATTAAATTAAATCTTCCAAGCTGGACTGGAGAGCGAGAGAAAAAACATAGAACGTGCCCTCTGCATTTCCTCTCGGGCATGCTGTTAAAACCAGCAAAAGGATCCGAGTGATTCTGCATATTGCAATTTAGGTGATAGTCTGACAACCTGTACAGTAATATGCCTATAAATCTATCTTAAATAACCGTTAAAACTTTGTCAGCCGTGGCGGTACGACCTTTGTTTAAGTCGTTTACGCTCTGTCTATCCCATTAGGGATAAAGGCGTATTTATGTATATATGTAAAAAAAGGAACCCGATGGTGTAGTGGATAGGGCCGCTGCCTCCTGAGCGGGGGGCCGTGGTTCGAATCCCACCACGTACCAATGGGTTTTTTTGTTTTCGAATTTCATATATACGTTTATTAGACGCTTTTTCCGTGCTTCGGAAAGCACGTTAAGCCGTTGGTCCCGGTTAATATCGTTTAATACCGTAGACATTAGTCATTAAGCCATGACAGAGACCAGTGCTAAGCATTGGCGGCTTGAAAACTCTGACCTGATCTAGGATTGGGTCTGGTTACCCTTCTGGGTTGCAGAGGTCAGATGGCAGTTGCTCTGTGTAAAAACTAGTACCCTCGTTCAATCACCTAGGTTAGGCAGCCGACCCGGACAGATACGAAAAAAGGCTAGGAAGATGACGTATTTAAAATTAAATAAATAAATACCAATAATTTCCCTCCCCCACACGCGAAAAAGCTGTTACGAACGCATACTCAATCTACCAAAACAAATATACAGTATCAGCTTCACTACGTGTACTTGGGCAAACTCACCGTGCATACAAATCACAGTAAGTGCTGTGGAATCACAGTAAGTGCTGTGTTAACACGGTTCCGCGCGGTTACTCGCCACTCCCTGGATTGGATTGGCAGGTCTCAAATACAGCCTGTGACCTAGGCAAGGACAGATCGAAATTGTGTTGGTGAATGGGTGGTTAGGACTTGAACATTGCAAATTCGAAAATTATAGTTGAAGAAATGGATTTTATATGAAAGTATTGTCACCCCGCTGCGCTTATAAACAATCTGTGGTACTATTCTGAAACAGCTGCAGAAACAGATTAATTTTACTAGACTTTTTGATTGGACTAGAATAAAAATGCACAAAGATACAAACGTATTACAACCTCGAAAGCTGTTCTTGTCTTCTTTTGTTCTCTCAGGATAGAAAATGGCAGATGACCATTTTAATCAAAATTTTGTCACTTTGTGACTAAAGTCGGATTTTGAAATTCTGTCTATGTAATTTTGTGACAAACTCGAACAAACCATACTCTTGTCATTTGACCAGGAGGTGAAATTAAATCTAGAACAATATTAAATCCGTAACATTTCTGCATCTCATTGCTTCTGGAAAATATAACTTTTCGCCACAAAACTTCAGCGCGCAGTTGTATTTTATATTAACAAAGTTGCATTTGCGAAGGGGGAAGCTATGATACGAAGGCTCGCAGTTTAATAAGCGTGGAATGTACAAACACCGAGTACAAATATTCTAATTAGCTTGCACATATTTTATTGTTATCTCGGTATTTCATCGCAGTTTCATGCGATACGGTCTGCTCGTGACCTGCTCGTGACCATGTTGCATACATTCGTATGTATGTATATATATCTCTTTTTTGATTTGTATATTTACAGATCGTGAACACGAGCAAGTCACGAGCAGATTATATAGCGTGAAACTGTGATGAAATAACGAGGTAAGAATAAATATAATCGTGGTAGTAACCCCGTTCAAAATAATTATCGTATTGCAACGAACAACCGCCAAAGGCTCTAAACTTAAATCTTTCGTTACACGTTTTCATTACCTGCTTCTAGCTAGCTGGATCTCACAGTACAATGTCTGCATACTTACATAAAATCACGCCTTTATTTCTTTCGGGGTAGGCAGAGCGTAGAGCCCCGTAAAAGACGCTTCTTTTTCTTAGAGCGTATTCTCGAGTCGAACGATCCAATCAACCCTGGTGACAGACGCTTTCGCCACATCTGATAAAAATGGAGGGCAATATATTAGATTGTACTGTGTATTGCTGTAGTGACAGGTTGTCAGCCCATCGCCTAAATTACAATACACTGTAACTGTCGAATCCCTTTTGCTGACTTCTACAGCATTCCCGGGAGGAAGGGCAGCCGGTACATTCTATGTTTTTCTGTCTCTCCCAATCCAGCATGGAAGCATGAACTATGTCTGAACTGTATTTAATTGTGTCGTGGTAATAAAGCGCCTCGTACCACAAAGTGCTTGCAGCACAAGTCTGTAGGGCAATGGTCCAGGACATTCAGGCCTGTATTTATAATCAGCACTCGAGACTGAAAGCGTGTTTGAGTTAGAAATCAGAAATGTCATTTCAGCTCATAATGACCTGTCATATCCATACTTAATACTTCTCTCGATCTTGAGATCGCTTTATAAATAAGGACATTATACAGCTGTAATACCTAAAGGATCTTTTGGAATTCGGGATTTCGCTATTTGGATAGCAATAATATGCCAAAATTTATGCCACCTGGAGGTACTTAATACCTCGTCAGCCTTCGTTTTCAGTTCAGTAATGCTGCTTCAACTGCCTCCGAGGTCTAGTGTCAGAGCCATGGGCTCATGATCCGGAGGTCCTGGATTTAATTCCCAAGAGGGGAACACAAAGTTGATTGACAATATATCACTTTGTGAAATTTTTCCCAGTTTGGTTAGGATTATGCAGGCTGGATTGTCGTAACACACCAGCCTGCAGCACAACTCTGTAGGGCAATGGTCCACGACATGTATACTAGGAATTCAGCTGTAGTGGTACGCAAAATTTAAAATCCTTCACTTGCATTTTGCTATTTTAGTACAGCAACACACATGCGTCACTTACTGCGCGCAAGGCGGCGCTCAACACGCTGTCAATGCTTTTGTATTGCCTACAACACACATGCGTCACTTACGCTGCGCAAGGTTGCGCTCAACACGCTGTCAATGCTTTTGCGTTGCCTACAACACCATACGTTGCGTCATCTTACGCTGTACGCGCGCGTACTGGCAAAGGGACGCGCTGACGTAGAGTTCATCGTTCCACACACGTAGCGCGTACGGTGACGCATGTTTGTTGTAGGCAATGCAAAAAGCATTGACACCGTGTTAAGTAGAACCTTGCGCGCATTATGTGTGTTGCTGCCCTTAGATAGCAAAAAATTTACACAAGCTGGAAGAACACTCAACCACGTTCAGTACCTTCTCAGCCTTTTTTAGGTCTAACATACATACATATAATTACGCCTTTATCCCTAATGGTAAAGGCAGAGCGTAAACGACCTAAAGAAAGGTTGTTCCGCCACATATGACAACGTTTTGAGGGATTTTAAGATAGATTTTTAGAGGTCTAACACCTCCGTTAAACAAACAAGTAAGTAGTCGTTGATTTATCAGTAGTTCTCAGCCTTCGTTTTCTGTATAGTAGTACCAAAACTAAACCAAAGGAGGTTGGAACCAAGATATTAAACCTGATAGCACAGCTGGTAAAACATGCGGCATGGAACGCTACCGTGGGCGTAGATTCAAGTTCCACTCATTTTTTTATACGGCGTGTAAGGGACAGCGTCCCGCAAACTGATAGGGGTTGCTCAGTCAACGAAACTGAACAACTATCACCGGGAAATCCCTTCTGGATATTTTAAAAAAGTTAGCTTTTTCATACAAACTGGTGGTCATTTTGTATGGGGAAGTCAATTTTGAAAGAATTTCCTGGTGAATGTTGCTCAGTTCCGTTAAGTCAGCAACCCCTATCAGTTTGCGGGACGCTTTCCATTACACCCGGTATTAATCAGTAATCCCACTCAATTATTCCAATTGCATATATTTCTTTTATAAATAAAATATTTCTCATTGTAAGTCAATCACCTTATCGACGATTTTTATGGAATAACATAATTAATTCGTACATGGAATAATTGTGGAAAATTGTTTATTTTCACGAACCCACTTGTACGGCTATAGTAAGAATTCATACAATTTAAATATAGATTCGGAGGTATTCATTTTCTGAGAACATCTTAAGGAAAACATGGAAAATTCTGACCTATTTAAATGACAGTGCAAAGTAATCGTAGTAAAATATCAATACTAATCTTTGCTATAATATTTAGTAATTTTTGAGGATTTTAGCTCTCACAATGTTATTTTTATTCCATATAATATGAAATATGCTATGACGTATACAGAGAGACTATGATAAATGCGTCACTCCCTCTACCGTTTCTGTAGCTCAGTTGGTAGAGTACTGAACCGGCATTCCAGAGATTCTTTCATGCTGGCCTGGGAGCGAGAGAAAAACATAGAATGTGCCAGCTGCATTTCCTCCCGGGTATGCTGTAAAAACCAGCTAAGGGATCCGAGGGTTTCAGTATATTGTAATTTAGGCGATGGGCTGACAACCTGTCACTACAGCAATATACTTACAAATCTATCTTAAATAACCCTCAAAACTTTGTCAGACGTGGCGGAACGACCTTTGTTTGGGTCGTTTACGCTCTGCCTACCCCATTAGGGATAAAGGCGTGATTATATGTATGTATGTATTCCAGAGATTATTAGATATTATTATTAGATATTTTACGGTATTAGAGGGCTTCAGTGTTTTGCAATTTAGGCGATGGGCTGAAAACCTGTCACTATAGCGATACACATTTCAGTCTAAAATAGCCCTCAAAACTTGTCAGACGTGGCGGAACGACCTTTTCTTTGGTCGTTTACGCTCTGCCTATCCCATTCGGGATAAAGGCGTAATTATATGTATGTATGTATATATTCCAGAGACGCAGGTTCGAATCCTGCCAGAAACGAATTTATTATTTTCTTTCTTTTATATTATACGTGTAACAGAAATGGTATATGCACCTGAAAGGATATGAACTAGCCCATGAAACTGAACAACTTTCCCAACTTTACTACACGCGCTATCAACTGATGCATTTTGTATGAAAGGCCAGCTTTTTTTCTTATTTTGACTTATTTTCCTTTGGGAAAGTTGTTCAATTTCATGGCTGGTTTATATTCTTACATATATACATACATATAGTCACGCCTTTATCCCTAATGGGGTAGGCAGAGCGTAAACGACCTAAACAAAGATCGTTACGCCACGTATGACAAAGTTTTGAGGGTTATTTATGATAGCTTTGTAGGTATATTGCCGTAGTGACAGGTTGTCATATTCTTTCCTGTGCATATACCCTTTCTATTACACGTTGTATATTTAGTGAGTTTAATATTGAAATGTAGTAACCATATTATAATCCTTTTGGTCCTTGGGGGCTCTTATTCCAGCAGGAACTCAGGCAAACCGACGCTAGTTATTTCTGAATTCTCTCAAAATGCTTATGAAGGAATCACACTTCATAATAATTATGTGGCAAATGAAGCTTAACCTATTACATAAGGAAGGACATTTATCATGGTCAGGTCTAGATTCATTTGTTTCATGACACATTTGTGAATGCTATTCTATTTAGAATAGAATAGAATATACATACATACATACATATAATCACGCCTTTATCCCTAACGGGGTAGGCAGAGCGTAAACGACCCAAACAAAGGTCGTTCCGCCACGTCTGACAAAGTTTTGAGGGTTATTTAAGATAGATTTGTAAGTATATTGCTGTAGTGACAGGTTGTCAGCCCATCGCCTAAATTACAATATACTGAAACCCTCGGATCCCTTAGCTGGTTTTTACAGCATACCCGGGAGGAAATGCAGCTGGCACATTCTATGTTTTTCTGTCGCTCCCAGGCCAGCATGGAAGAATAGAATAGAATATACGTTTATTTTAGACACATAATAAATTACAATTGCTTATTATTACAAATATACTTACTACCTTGGTACTACAGTATAAATCACGTTCAAATAAAATTTAAATATGTTCGTTTTAACTCCATCTGGACTACTTCTACTTCCATGCTGGCCTGGGAACGAGAGTAAAACATAGAACGTGCCAGCTGCATTTCCTCCCGGGCATGCTGTAGAAACCAGCTAAGGGATCCGAGGGTTTCTGTATATTGTAATTTAGGCGATGGGCTGGCAACCTGTCATTACAGCAATTTTTCTACAAATATCTGACGGAACGACCTATGTTTAGGTCGTTTACGCTCTGCCTACCCCATTGGGATGGAATAATTTGTAATATTGTTGCTTTTCTTACTTCATTAAGCTCAATCAAATTTAAATCAAATTCACATAGATTTAGCAACAAGATAAGATTTACTTCTAAGACAATTAGTAATTAATTCAAAATCTGACATAGAGATTAAGATAATAGCGCAAACTGATTGTTCACATTAGACGAACATATCAATTTACTATACATTATAAAGTTGATTAATTAGACTTAATTTACATGACGTAAATACAATACTTTATGTATGCTAACTGCCTTTAACTTTAACTGCCTCCGTGATATAGCGGTCTAATCCCCATGGATTATACAATCCCGGGTTCAATTCCCGGGTTCAATTCCCGGCGACGCACAGTGACTTTGTTTTGTTGTTTCTAGTTTGGTTAGGACATTGCAGGCTGATCACCTGATTGTCCGAAAACATAATTCATGCTGTCGGATGGGTATGTTCTACAGCTGATTTCTCTCTGGTCGTGTCAGTCAATCTGTCCCATCAGAATAAGAGAGCGAGGAATAAAGAATGTACCTGTGTGCAGCGTAAACAATTGGGCACTAAAAACTAGTCCTGCGCAGTTGGCCGATCTCTGGGAGATCGGCCGTCATCACTGAAAATCGGTGGGTGGACTATTATGTATGCTAAGTAATATTTCTTATAAATTATAAATATAATTTTAGCTCTATAATTTTGTTACTTTTCTTTAACGCATGTTCGTAGAATTTTGCTACGGCGTAGACATTTACTACGTCGACGTAGGGCATAGAACTTTAATAAGAAAAATTCACATAATTATAGAAAAAATATCATAAAAGATATAGAAGTAACATAAAACTAGTTTTGGAAGAAAGAGATAGGATAAAATATCTAGTACGTATATCGCACGATTATAATGTGCTAGTGCAGTAGACTCCCGATCCGGAGGTCCTGGGTTCGATTCCCAAGGGGGAAACACAAAAATGATATTTAAGAATTTATCTTTTTGTGATTTTTTCTCCAGTTTGGTTAGGACATTGCAGGCTGATTGTCCGAAAAGAAAAAGATTTTGAGTTTCGGAGGGCACGTTAAGCCGTCGATCCCGGTTGCTGTCTTTGATAGTGGTCGTTACTTAAAAAACCATGTCAAAGGCCTGATAGTTGTGCTACTAGGCGGTTTTAAAAACTTTGATACCAGGGTTCATCGGGTCGATAGACTCGATAACCACTCAACAGAAAAAGAATGAAATCGTTTTTTTGATAAATTAATATTTTGTCACTTCCATGCCGACCTGGGAGCAAGAGAAAAACATAGAATGTGCCGGCTGCATTTCCTCCCGAGCATGCTGTAAAAACCAGCTAAGGGATCCGAGGGTTTCGGTATATTGTGATTTAGGCGATGGGCTGACAACCTGTCACTACAGCAATATACCTACAAATCTATTTTAAATAACCCTCAAAACTTTGTCAGACGTGGCGGAATGACCTTAGTTTAGGTCGTTTGCGCTCTGCCTACCCCATTAGGGATAAAGGCGTGATTTTATGTATGTATGTATATTTTGTCAAAGTTCGGGTTTTGATCAAAATCCTAGTTTTATGAACAATTTGTATTTTTTTCGTATTTAAACGGATGATTCTAGATCCAAGCATATTCTCTATAGGTACAAGATCTACCTTAATCCTATCAAGATGTAGACAATAGAACAACTGATTGTTCATCACACGAAGCGATCAGCTAAATAGCCAATAGCAGATTGATCCATTAGTTATACTTGATAGATTGTAATTTCGATAGTGGATTGCTTGATTAGTGCATATCTTTGATTGATGTACATACATATCATTACGCCTTTACCCCTAATGGGGTAGGCAGAGCGTAAACGACCTAAACAAAAGTCGCTCCGCCACGTCTGACAAAGTTTAGAGGCTTATTTAAGATATGGCCTAAATTGTAATATACAGAATCCCTCGGATCCCTTAGCTGGTTGTTACAGCATGCCCGGGAGCAAATGCAGCTGGCACATTCTATGTTTTTCTCTCGCTCCCAGTCCAGCATGGAAGAAACATAGGTCGAAATATTAAAAAAGGATTGGCCCTCCCTTACATACATAAAATCACGCCCCTATCCCTTACGGGGCAGGCAGAGCGTAGAACGCCTCGTAGAACGCCCTCCCTTACAAAATTGATCAGTTTCATGGGTAGGTTCACTCTATAAAATATGGCTAGCAAATTTGTTTACTCCCCGTATATGGAATGCACATCTGTTTTTCCCAGGAATATTGTAAAGGCACTACATAATTTGTCTGTCTGTCGACACACGAAGATTAACTAGTCCAATTTATTTTATCCTTTTTCCATCCATATTTTTTAAACAAAGCTACAATTTCTTCAAGCGTGAAAGGCTCTGTGGCCTTTCTGATGATTGTCGAAGAACACGAAACGCATCGGTTCTCTATTCACACTGCTTCGTCTTAGATTCCGTTCAGATCCAAACAAGCTTAACACACAAGACCAAAGCACTTGAAGTTCTACTATTTCTTGTTTTTTAAATTACCTGTATGAAAATAAACTTCATCTTCATTAGTAGCAACAGTTCACTGCTGAGTAACTGCCTTCGTGGTCTAGTGGCTAGTGCCATGGACTCCCGATCCGGAGGTCCTGGGTTCGATTCCTAGGAGGGAAACAAAGTTGATATTTGAGAATTTATCACTTTGAGATTTTTTCCCCAGTTTGGTTAGGACATTGCAGGCTGATTCACCTGATTGTCCGAAAAGAAAAAGATTTCGTGTTTCGGAGGGCACGTTAAACCGTCGGTCCCGGTCGCTATCTTTGATAGTGGTCTTTACTCAAACCATGTCAGAGGCCTGATTGTTGTGCTACTAGGCGGTTTTAAAACTCTGACACCAGGGTTCATCGGGTCGATAGACTCGATACCCACTCGACAGAAGAAGAACTGCTGAGTGTGGGTCTCCCATCCCCACTTGCAGTCCTATTATTTCTTGTTTTTCAAATTACCTGTATAAAAATAAACTTCATCTTCATTAGTAGCAACAGTTCACTGCTGAGTTTGGGCCTCCCATCCTCACTTGCAGTCCTACTATTTCTTGTTTTTCAAATTACCTGTATAAAAATAAACTTCATCTTCATTAGTAGCAACAGTTCACTGCTGAGTTTGGGCCTCCCATCCCTCATAAATATGGATACCTAGTATTTGGATACTAGAATAGGCGAGTTCTTGTTTGAGAGGCTGAGTTAAACTTTTTTTCTGAGGAAAACATGTTTTTCGACGCTATTTTATCCCAGTGCCACACAGGCAAGCCCTTGTTTGCTGCTAGTTGACATTTAAAAAAATAGTCGGCTTCAATAGTGTTGTTGATTGTATCTTTTTAACCTGCCTTATAATAAGGCTATTAATTCAAACCATGTATCAGTTGATAACACAGAAAACTTACTCTAAAACCGCATCGAGCTAACTATATCTTTAGCAATAATACTTTCAAAGATAGCTTTTTATATTGCACTATCTGCGATTTGATTGTCCAAGCTTAACACGCTATTACTAAATGCATTTGGCGAGCTGGAATCGAATAGCATTTTGAACACTTTTTATATTACATTGCAAAATAAAACGATTAAAGTAAATATTATTGAGTAGAAATTGGTCTCAGTTATTGGATATTTTCCATGCTGGACTGGGAGCGAGAAAAAAAAATTAAATGTGCCAGTTGCATCTCCTCCCGGGCATAGGACGAACATATACGGGAGGGTTTGAGTATATTGCAATTTAGGTGAAGGGTTGACAACCTGTCACTATAGCAATATACCTAATACAAATCTATCTTAACTAACCCTCAAGACTTTGTCGGACGTGGCGAAAAGATCTTTGTTTAGGTCGCCTACCCCATTAGGGATAAGGCGTGATCAAATGTATATATATGGGATAATTAGGTGCATGCTCACCTGATGTTAATTTGAATAACTTTAAAAAGATTATGTTTGTTACGCAATCACGCTTAAACGACTAGATGAATCTTAACAATTGGCATTGGGAAAAACTTATTAACGCAATTGGCTCGATTCTATATACCACCAGCTAAAACTAAAATTAAAATCTATTCGTCACTTCCAAAATAATAAAAAGGACAGACGATTTAATTATACTCTATGGTTTTACACTTTGTCCGCCAAATTTTGACGCGGTTTTGCACGTTTCTGTCAATTTTGTCCGCCGTATCATATGACAGCGGGTAAAAATTACAGATAACGCATAAAACCACCGACTATAAATAAAAACCGGAGAGAATAGATATCCTGTTCTTTTCCAATGATTTTAGTCCAATGATATTTTAAGAAAGATACGTTACGTTCATACTGCACGCACATTTTAATTGTTCCGCGACACATATACATACGAGTACATATTTATAACATTGCATATCTAAACAAACGCTGAGTGCGACACAAAATAGGCAAAGCGTAAGAGTGAAACAGATAGCTATTTGTAATCAGTGCAGCCTTGAATAAAATTTAACTATTTTTCCCACTTCGAAGCTCGCAGCTCGACTGTCTAAAATAATCGCAATTAGGACCATTTGACGGCACGAGTTTCGCGCGTTGGTCACGTATCTACCTATATATAATATCATTGTTTTAGTCTGAAAGTGGCAAAATTAATTTTAATTTCAGTTTTAGCCGGTAAATCTAAAATCGAGCCCAATAGCTTACTAAATTTTATAACCGATCACTTAGAAAAAAAAAACATTTGCACAAAAGCTTATTGTAAACAAGCTTACAAAGGTTCTTTCATCAGAAAAGATTGTGACCTGATCCGGTGCATGTGGGTGCATCCACGTCACATGCACCGGACTACAAAGACTCAATATCCTTTCAAACGTTTTCGATATACCGCCACTGTTGCGCTATTGTCGCACCATTGTGTAAAAATGCCACAGGTGTTGCCAGACATCATTGTTTGTTTTTATAAGCCAAAGAGAAGTATTTGGCACCCGCAGGGCTAAGAGCTGTTTCTTCCACGCTGAACTGGGAGCGAGAGAAAATCATGGAATGTGCCGTTGCATTTCCTCACGAGCATGCTGTAAAAACAAGCTAAGGGATCCAAGGGTTTTAGTATATTGCAATTTAGGCGATGGGATGACGACAATAATACAAAAATACAAATACAAAAATAAAAAAAAATAAAAAAAGTTATCCAAAAAAATAATAAAAAATAATTAATCCACTGAGGTCAATTTTCTTAGAAAATTAGCAAAAAAATTCATAACTCCTAAACTACTAAAAATCGCTGAACATACATGGGGGTGATTTGGCTACCCCTTGACCTAAGGAATCATTTTTTTCCTTTGGACGTCACTCTTTGGGCCACCCTGTATACCTACAAAGCTATCTGAGATAACCCTCAAAATTTTGTTTGACGTGGCAGAAAGACCTCTGTTTAGGTCGTTTACTGCCTACCCCATTAGGGATAAAGGTGCATGTATGTATGTATGACTATGATGCGCACTGTGGACTTCATTTGGTCTTCACGTGTTGCGCACTTCACTTAGATTAATGCCTGTTATTTTCCGTTGTGCAGTGCGCAACGGAAGAGATAGTGAGTAGACAAAACAAAGTCTACAGTGCGCATCATAGGCCTGCTGGATACCCAAAAGAGAAAAGAATTTAAGAAAAACGGATCTTTTGCCAAGCAATGAGATGATTTAGAATTATAAAATAAAAAAGAAATATAAACGCTTTATCTATCTATCTTTAAAATTATTTTATTTTATTTTGATTTATAGGTGGATTGTATGGATAAAGAACGGTACGACAAAGCTTGATGTCAAACAATTTAGCCGACAGGTTGACAACCTTTTAGGTTTAAAGCAGCAGATTGAAATATCCCTAAATCTCTTGCCTCGTCTTGACTTGACGAAATTTATATGACAAAGCTGCTTTAATTTCAAAAAGATATGACTAAGGTTTACTATAAAAGAGTAACATGCATACATATAATCACGCCTTCATGCCTAATGAGGTAGGCAGAGCGTAAATGACCAAAATAAAGGTCGTTCCGTCACATCTGACAAAGCTTTGAGGGTTATTTTAGATACATTTGTTGGTATATAGCTTAGTGACAGGTTGTCAGCGCATCGCCTAAATTACAATATACTAAAACCCTCGGATTCTCTAACTGGTTTTTACAGCATGCCTGGGAGGAAATGCAGCTGGCACATTCTATGTTTTTCTCTCGCTCCCAAGCCAGCATGAAAGAATTTTTCTCTCGCGCCCAGGCCAGAAAACAGAAAAAGAGTAACATATGGACAAATAAAGAAAACGCTTCAGTAATAATTTTCCTTTGCAATATGGCAACACAGTTTATGCCATTGTGCGCGGAATAGTGCAAAATGGCGCCGCAACAAGCAACCGCACTTACTGTGAGCTTTTATTCCCGATATCGATACCAAGAACCACTCTGTGACCTCTAATACAGCGATATATTGTATACTTGGGTTTGCAATCATAGTGGTACTATAATGGCCGAAGTCTGAGTGACCCTGTGGTGCCTTAGGTCGCTTAATATTTGACCTATAGGTGTATTATACAGATTGTTGTTTATTAACTACCTCCGTGGTCTAGCGACGACCCGGAGGTTCCAGGTTCGATTCCCGGCGGGGGACAATTACTTTGTGTTGTTGTTTCTAGTTTGGTAAGGACATTGCAGGCTGATTGCCTGATTATCCGAAAAGTAAGATGATCTATGCTGTCGGATGGGCATGTAAATAGTCGGTCTTGCGCCTGATTTCTCTCTGGTCGTGTCATTCAATTGCTCCAATCAGAATAAGAATTAATAGAAGAATAAGAAGGAATAGAGGGTGCACTTGTGTGTTGCGCAAACATCTGGGCACTAAAAACTAGTCCTGTGCAGTTCGCCTATCTCTGAGTGATTGATTAGCCGCCATCACCGAAAATCGGTGCAAGGACTATTATTATTATATTATACAGGGTGTTAATGAAGAGCCCGATGTGTAGTGGGGTCGGTGGGGTAGGGTCGCTGCCTCCTGAGCGGGAGGTCGTGGTTCGAATCCCACCACGTACTAATGTATTTTTCGATTTCGAATTTCATATGTACGTTTATTCCGTGCTTTTCCCGTGTTTCGGGAGGCACGTTAAGCCGTTGGTCCCGGTTAATATCGTTTAATACAGTAGATATTCGTCGTTAAGCCATATCAGAGGCCAGTGCTAAGCATCGGTGGCTTGAAAACTCTGACCTAATCTAGGATTGGGTCTGGTTTCCCTTCTGGGTTGCGGAGGTCAGATGGCAGTCGCTCTGTGTCAAAACCAGTACCCTCGTTCAATCCCCTTAGATTAGGTAGCCGACCCTGTGAGATACGGGATAAGGCTAGGGAGATGAGGGAGATGATACAGGGTGTTAATGAAAATGTCCGACAAATATTGATCACTTTTAGATGGAAATGGAAAATATGTCTAATGTGTCTATAGCGACTCAAAACGTGGAAAAACGACCTATGTTTAGGTCTTTTACGCCCTGCTTACCCCATTAGGTATAAAGGTGTAATTTTATGTATGTATGTCAGCTCATCAAATCACCTAAATTGCAATAAACTGAACCTCTTAGGCCCATATTTATAAACAGCACTTGAGACTGACAGCTAGTTTGAGTTCGTATCAGAAACGTCATTTCAGTACAATGTGCTCTGTCAAATTTATACTTAACATTGCTCTCAATCTTGAGCAATCTCAAAATACGATCCTTAGTTCCCTGTACTGATTTCTATTTTAAGTATACTGGTTCCTATATTTTTCATTTTTTTTTTCAGTTCGAGTCAAAATACATTCCAACAGATTTGTTCTACGCCATACGTTTCATACGTTTCTGGAAACTAATAAAATTTTCAGCGTGACAGATTTCAAACGCTATCAATTTAAAACGAAATAAAAAAGATCAGTCAAGTTAGATAACGGAATGAAAAACGAGGATTTGGCCTGCGAATTAAACTGATTGAAAAATGGCTTGCAAATGGGGGCACTACAACTGATATTTGGAAACGTTTGCAAACTCTTCCATGCTGGACTGGGAACCAGAGAAAAACATAGAATGTGCCAGCTGCATTTCCTCCCGGGCATGCTGGAAAATCCAGCTAAGGGATCCGAGGGTTTCAGTATATTGCAATTTAGGCGATAAGCTGACAACCTGTCACTACAGCAATATACCTACAAATCTATCTTAAATAACCCTCAAAACTTTGTCAGACGTGGCGGAACGACCTTTGTTTAGGTCGTTTACGCTGTGCCTATCCCGTAAGGGATAAAGGGTGATTTTATGTATGTATGCATGTACGTAAGATACCGTTTTTAATACGTAGAATTCAATTCAATAAGTAATATGTGGAATTGTTCAATCGGACAGCTGGGTCTCTTCAACAGTCTAACAGGCTTTTCCGACAATAATCAGGAAAATACAAAACGAAATTCTTATCACAAACAGGTCTTAAAATAGCCCAGGACAAAGGTAAATCCATTTGCATTCGCGCTACGGATCTCTGCTTGTACTGTACGTCTGGATCCACCATAGCCGTGGATCAAAACAAGCTGAGCCAATTTGATTTACACCAAACAACGCTTGTGAGGAATCTTTCTCTAGGATAGTTTGAAATATACAAGGAAAGACCCGTAATACTGTTACACGGTTTGTACTACTAAGACGTAGCAAAGGATAAAGAAAACACAAAACAGAAAAGACATACAGGGTGTAAGGGACAGCGTCTTGCAAACTGATAGGCGTTGCTCAGTCAACAAAACTGAACATTCGCCAGGAAAATCTTTCAGGAGATGAAAAAAATACTTTCAACAAAATGACCACCTAGATCAGACAATTTGTATGATACAAGAATATCCTGGTGATAGTTGTTCAGTTTCGTTGACTGACCAACCCCTAAAAGTTTGCGGGACGCTGTCCCTTACACCCGGTAAAGCAGAACGCATAACAATACGTAACTAAGTTAAATCCATTTGGATTTGCACTACGGATCTCTGGTTTTACTGTACGCTTGTATGCGCCACAGCCGTGGATCAAACCGAGCTGAGCCAATTTGATTTGTGGTGCAGGCCCTTTCCTGTCCTTTCAATTTACAAATACGATGCCAGAATTGCCTGCCAGTGATCCTGCGGGATTTGATAACAAGATTTGATGCCAGTTTGTGTCCCAGAATTGAATGATGGATGACTGAAATCACATATTAGACTTAGTTTTACATACATACATATAATCACGCCTTTATCCCTAATGGAGTAGGCAGAGCGTAAACGACTAAAACTCGTTCCTCCACGTCTGACAAAGTTTTAACGGTTATTTAAGATAGATTTGTAAGTATATTGCTGTAGTGATCGCCTAAATTACAATATAATATACTGAAACCCTCGGATCCCTGAACTTGTTTTCACAGCATGCCCGGGAAGAAATGCAGCTGGCACATTCCATGTTTTTCTCTCGCTCCCAGTCCAGCATGGAAGAACGTGTCTGACATAGTAGTAAATAATATCTCTTGAGAAAAGTTAGAGATCCGAGGGTTTCAGTATATTGCAAGTTAGGCGATGGGCTGACAACCTGTCACTACAGCAGTATAGCTATAATTATATCTTAAATAACCCACAAAACTTTGTCAGACGTGGCGAAACGACATTTGTTTAGGTCGTTTACGCTCTGCCTACCCCATTAGGGATAAAGGCGTGATTATTATGTATGTATGTATACATACATATCTATAATCAATTAATCACACCTCTCGCGTCTGACAAAGTCTTGAGGGCCGTATATTGCTGTAGTGACAGGTTGTCAGCCCATCGCCTAAATAACAATATACTGAAACCCTCAGATCCCTTAGCCGGTTTTTACAGCATGCTCGGGAGGAAATGCAGCTGGCACATTCTATGTTTTTCTCTCACTCCCAATCCAGCATGGAAGATACGTATGTATGTATGTAGAAAAGTTGTTCAGTTTGAAGAGTACATTGACCTTGTACAAAAGGGTAAAGAAAGGTAAGGATTTAGAAAAGAGGATTCTTTGTTACAACCTTTTATATTCGTACTATCAGCTCTAGGAGTTCTTTGAATCCTATAATCCCATGGACAACTCATTTCTAAGAAATATTTCCTAACAAAATGCTTCTTTATACTTCAATGTGCTTTTTTCTTACTTAACCTATATAGTCCGATAGCGCTGGTCTATTTTGAGACCATAAGTTTCAAAAACTCTAAAGTTGCTTATTTTTTGCCTGTGGATACAGTCGTACCTATGAATCATATTTTTTGTATTTTGTGTCACATCTGGTACTTGCATTTTCAGTAATTCGATGATTTGTAGTTGTTTTTTTTTATTCAAATTAAAACTGGCAAAATTAATTAGCCTGCGGAGTGTGCAAACCCGGTTTTTGCCATCTTCGTCCAGTGCAAACTGACATCCTAGGGTCTCTATGTAAAAAAAGTGAAAAAAAAAATATAATTGATGAAATAACTGTTTCCTTACTCAAATCACTTTCATATGCCTATAAAATAAATTTGTGCCAAATTAGGGCATGCACTTTTAAGATTATTAATTATTTTGTTTTTTTAAGCTTCAGTAGCTCCAAAAAAATAATACAATTATTAGAGTTTACTTATTCAATATCAAAAATGCATGAGTAATCATCATTCTAAATTTGTGTTACTTTCATGCACGATATTTAAATGAATAAAACACAAAAACAATAGTTGCGGTCGAAACAGACGGACGCGGGCAGGCGGCAGCGGGCGGAGGGCATACGCACGCACACATTCATAGAGTACGGTTATCTCCGCTACGTAGGTAATATAAGGTCATTTGAAATCAAGTGCAAATGTTGAAACATCTGAATCTACACATGAAACTGAACAACTTTCCCTAAGAAACATTGGTAGGTAGGAAATTAAATTTACATTGTTTCTTATCCGATTTGATGGGTTTTTTTTATTCGGCTCAATGTTATATCTTTAAAGTTTTACCTCACGTAAAACATTATAGATATACGTAAGAAACCACGCCACCTGACTTAGGGAGTAGGCAGAAAATTTAATCCTGTTTTTTTCAAAATCTCATTAGAATACGGTAAGTCACATTACGCACACAAGTAGAATGTTATACACGTGTTAGGCTTACCTAACGCGATTCAAAATGACACAAATAAATAAGAGTAAAGAAAATTTAAAACATAAAAATACATTGCTGTTTAAAATCTTAACCACCACGCGTACGGAGTCGCGGGCACAGCTAGTATAGATATAAAATAAAATAAAGAAAAGACGTGCGAATTTTCTAAATGCATTTTTATAAAACGCACGTCTGCATTCTCAATACCCACGTTTGTCAATGGTCATCAATGCTTAGATGGTCAATATTATTTTACTACGCGACAATTAGAACTTGAATAATTATCGCCATACCTACCAACCGCTTTTTTGCTATATATAACGCTTCTCGATGTCCCGCGCCCCGCTTCGAGTAGGTACGTAGTGTACAGTCAGTGAAAGTAAATATACACGAATTAAAAAGAAATACTTGATATTTTTGTTATGTGTGGTGTGACAACTTTGAACAGTCTGACGGCGTAGTTTCTGATAGGTACCTATGTAGTCATCAGAGTACAAAGGTGTGTGTACAAGTGATGTAACGAGAAGCGGTATGCCGATTATAAATCCACTAGATTTTGACGGCCGGATAGTCTAGTTGATAGTGACCCTGCCTTCCTGCCTACGAAGCAAGAGGTTGTAGGTTCGAGTTCCGCCGCACAGTGGGTCGAAACTGCTAAATGAGGGACATAGTTTTTTTTTTATAAATTCCATAATTTTAAGATACCCATCAGTAGGTTTTTCATTCTGATGAATTGTAATAACAAGTTTTTGTCTAAAACAGGTAGTTTGTCTGGAAAAAAAACTTTTGATTTTTTGTTGTATGGAATAAGACAAAATGATCAAGGAGTGTGTCCTGCTGGCTTATGATGAGCACGCTTTCTCACACTCTTATGTCAAATGGATGTCACACAAATAACCTCATTTGTATAAAACTAGGGGACATCTGTGTGATATATAGACCACGCTATCTCGTTCACAGCGAAGCCGCGAACAGCACTGCCGTGTTAAGCACATGTCCGCTATCTCAAAAAACATCAAAATGAGAAAATCAAGTTTAAACACACTTGGGTTTTCTGGGGAAAATATGCATATTTTTAATATTTATTCTTTGTAAAACTGTTCATAATCTATGTAGGAAAAAAATATATTTATAATATCCTCCAGTAGTTTTTTAAACAAAACGAAATAAATAGTTGGGCGTAGCCACTACTCCATACAGTGGTGATCATGCGTTGGCTTGTAACAGTAGTTACAGGAGATGTGCATTGCCAGCAAAAATCTTATATGTCAGAAACTTATCTCTTGGCAGTGCAGTTGCAGAAGACGGAAATGTCCAGGGACCTCTTTTAAATTGCTTAACCCTCTCTACATTTGGCAGACAAATTGACGAGCATGGAGGTAGTAGAATATTCAGTCATAGATGATTTAGAGATCCTTTCCGTCTCTCAGTTACTCCCGCTTCTCTGGTCACTCACGTTCCCAGCCCATTAACATTCTACCCTAAAGTCCCTTTGTCACTCTGTCCCTCTGTTCAACCGTAATCGGTCCATCCGTCCATACGTCCATCCGCTTATCCATCCCATTTCTCTCGTCTTACCCATTCTACCAATCCTATCTGTCCCTCCTGCCTCAACGTCCAAGCATCCCTCTTTCCCTCCGCTCTCGTCTCTCCCGTTGCTCCCATCCATCCCAGCATAACGTCCCTCCGCTCTTGTCCCTACCTCTGTCTCTCCATAACTCTGTTTTTTTATCAGGGTATGAACGTGATACCAGGGCCAGATTTTGAAAGTATTTGAAATGTAACCAGTCACAGCGCACAAACATTTCGGTTGTGAGCTTGGACACGAACTCACCCAAGGTCTCTTAGGTCTCTCCGAGTATGTGATGTAATGTAATGGCACGCTCCACCTTCGACTCCTGGGCCCGCAGTCCCTGTCAATTAGTCTCAGAGACCAACGCATACCATGCTAGAGCGATATACGTAAGACGGGTTCTCACGTACGCCTTATGGACGCCAATCCTCATGCGCAACAGGAGCTTCTAGCAGAACACGGCAGCATATTCCCTTGCTCGCTGAATTGTAGTCGCGAATTCGCTTGTGAGCTCATCTACATCCTTTAGTGTTGAGACTGGTTCCAGGGAGTATTCTGTACCTCATGCCGTATGCCGTGTGAGTATCTTCTGCCTCGACGGCAGCAGCCAGGAATTTGCCGGCTGGTCTGAGATGGTCGGAGCATACATGGTTGTCGAAAGTTTAAACGTGATTTAAATGAAAAGACCGACCTCTAGCTTGACCACCGGAAGATCTATCAGTTATGGGGATTTGTGTGGTTGTGCGGCTAGTGAGTTGAAGTCACCGACCCCAATACCAGTTGTCTGTTGAGGTTGGCATCACCTTCCCATCAATATCCCATCCGGACAAGTCCATGTGGTATTTACACAATTTGTTTACAATATCTCTCCTGGCAGCTATCGTCGGCCCTGTGAAGTCCAGAAATTTCTGGATGCAAAAGCGTATACCGACTTAAGGTTAGCTATGATGAAGAGAAGCAGGACAGAACCAATCTTTTTTTACCAGGCCGGCTAAGCTTCGAAAGGCACTCAACTCGTCCTTCCGATACAAAAAGGAAAAGGCCAGAGGACGTAACACAAACCTACACATGATCTTTTTTCATCTAGAAAAGGCTTTCGATCCCGTGCACCGAGAACTTATTTGGGATGCACTTAGAGCCCAAAATGTCCAAGTACAATACATCGCCTTTATTCAGGATATATACAATGCTGTTACAAATTTGAAGTTACAGTTGGCGTTGATCGAGGGTCGGCATTGAGTGTAACGGAAATAATAAAGTTTTGTGTTCCAAAGATGGTTAGGTACTGTTCCTAGTACGGATGTCTTTCTACTACAAGAGATGACTCCAATAGGAACTTTTTTATATTTTACAGTGATGAGAGACGGTATATGTAACCTTATCTATTCTAACTATTCAGTTACAGTGAACTACTTTAAAACGTTGGTTTAATCAAGAACCAGATTAATCAAGTGATGATTATGACCGGTATAACAAAATTTGTCAACCCTTATAACACACACACAAACGCATGCCAGGTGCAACATGCCGTCTGACGATGTATGACCGAAATGACATGGCAGTTAGGAGTGTCCGAGATGTGCTTAAAGGCAAACTGTACCAAACGGCCATAAGACCTGAAACCTCTACGGTATAGAATGTTGGGCATCTACTAAACAACACCTGTCAAAGCTTAACACTACAGAAATGCGCATGTTATGCTGGTCAGTGGGTGTCACATTGCTAGACTAAGTTCGCAATGTCCACATCAGAGGAAGATAAAAAATTTACCCAATTACAGACAAAGTCGAAAAACGACGCCCCGCCTCTTGGCTGATGACGGTACAAAAAGACCTGAAAGAATCTGACATAGACGCCGAAACATCACAAGATAGACATAAATGGAAGAGGCAGACAAGGAAAACCGACCCCAGATAATGGGAAGAAGGCTTAGGAGAAGAAGAAGAGTATTAGAATAAGAGTTGAGTAAAAGTAGTAACACAAAATTGGAAGATCCTAACTTCAAAATTGGCGGAGTTTAAATAGCTTTTAACGACTATTGACCCTTCTTTTCACCCAACATATTGGGTGATACGGGATTAAAACGGGTGATTTGGGTCATTACCCGGTTTTAACCCCAAAAATTTGGTGATAATCGGGTGGATTGAATGGGTTTTTACTACCCACTACTATAGATGTATAGCCGATTCAACCAAGCGGTTTAAAACGTTGAAATCGGCTTAAACCATTTTAGGCGAATGTAACCGGGTAGAAACGGTTGTTTGTAAATAGCTATATGTATATACTTTATTCCAAAAACTTAGATTATTTTATGGTTTTTGCATTAAATATAAGTTTTAACATCAAAACAAACCAGTTTCTATTACTTAATACCTGAGTATGAGATGAACGTTTATCTATTCGTTTGTTTTTGGAGGCTACTGTTCCCGTCGATTATCTATAAACAGTTTTTTTATTTTATGAGTATAATTATGTATCTATCACATAATATATTGTAAGTAGGCAGTAAATAGGTACGTTAACATACCTACATATTTTGATTGTGATTACGAGCTTGCCCTTTTGCTGGTTATGTTGTGCCGTGCAAAGTGGCAACTGAGCGCGCTCCCCGCCCCGCCCCTCACCTATACCCTCCCTCCCGCAGCCTCTCCGAGTCATGCAGTGGAATGAAACATACCTACCTTTCTTTGCAAACGAAAGATTTTATGACAGTAAGTTAGAAGAAGAAGTGTATCAAACAAATACCTACCTATCTAAACCTTATTATCACTTAGTACATACTAGTGTTATTGCGATAGCGATAGTCTACATATACTTTTTTTCAAGGTCAACTATCCATTGTGAAACTATCACTATTGCAACAACACTGGTACATACCTACATAGCCCTGATGTATTTTTTTAATGATGAATGACATATTTTTTTTTGATAAGGTCTCAGTGTTCAATTTCGACAAAAACAAACACAGGACTAACAATTTACTATAAACAGGCGTGATTTACAGTAAAAAAGGAACAAAAATCTCATTATTCTTCGTTGGTCCGGTCGGGTAATAACCCAGTTTCAATTTAAATTTTAGTCTGTCACAGTTTCATAACTAACTTTTACTAATTGCTTGTCGCAACCTGCACCAAGAAGACTGTATGTAAACAAAATGCACGCGTTTCTGGCTGGCCGGTGCCCCCCGCCGCCCGCGCCCGTGCGTGATAAACCGCGCGCTCGATGGTCCCTGCGGTCGCCATTTTTATATAGGTAGGTACCTAATAATAGAAGTTCGTGGATAAAAACAACACAAATTATGAATAGTGGTTTGTTACACCATAATAACAAAGAACACGTAAACTCTAATAACTGAATGTAAACAAAATGCACGCGTTTCTGGCTGGCCGGTGCCCCCCGCCGCCCGCACCCGCGCGTGATAATCCGCGCGCTCGATGGTCCCTGCGGTCGCCATTCTTATATAGGTAGGTACCTAATAATAGAAGTTCGTGGATAAAAACAACACAAATTATGAATAGTGGTTTGTTACACCATAATAACAAAGAACACGTAAACTCTAATAACTTGCCATTTCTTTTGTGGATTTTACAGGCTGTAGTAATGAAAAAAATAAACATCTATAAACGTCGTGGATGAATTCGACACAAAATATTTTAAACAACAGATATCAGTATTCTGAAACGCGTAACACCCATTTAACCTATTTTAATATTATTTTAGATCTAGTTGGCGACGTATTAGGTACTGGTTAAATATTAGGCTTCTCGTGGACATATATGGCACAAAATTCCTATGTACATCAATTACTATCTCGTTATTACCATGAAAGTAGTATTTTCATCTCTAATTATCTTTTCGTCCAATACTGGTCGAAAAGACAAATACCTAAATTTCTACCTATGCAAGTACCTAGGATGACACAAAATAATGTATTAGGTTGGGCAAATGGTCCGAAAACTGTATGCAAAAAACAAACAACTTTAAGAGTTTTGAAACTTCAAAAGCTAGCGCTATCGGACTAATAGTGGGCTTCCTAAGTCCGTCTTAACAGCAGCGCACCTGAACCAATATTGACCACTACATCTCAAACACCTACGTCACAAGAGTATGAAACCGTACAGAACCGTAGGAACGTTATAACCTGGACCTTTTTAAGGCAAGAGTGAATAGGCATTATCTAGGCAAACATGTTTCATCATCGTCTACATCATCACTTTCCAGCAGGTGAGATGGCAGACAAATGGTTTGCCTATCATTAAGATGGAAGCTTGCCACAACCGCGCTGACATAAGAATAGCAGGCTAGCTATTTTTATTTTATATTACATACATATAATCACGCCTTTATCCCTAATGGGGTAGACAGAGCGTAAACGATCTAAACAAAGGTCGTTCCGCCACGTCTGACGAAGTTTTGAAGGTTATTTAAGATAGATGTGTAGGTATATTCCTTTAGTGATATATGCGCAGCTATGGCGACTCGAATGCGACTCATGTTAAGTCCCATCAAACAAAATTAGACTCGCAGTTTTATGCGAGTCTAATTTTGTTTGATGGGACTATAACAAAGATTTAAAAAATATTGTGATTGCAGTATTCAAAAATGAAAAAAGAGCTTATTTTAAAAATCATATAAATTCAAATATAAAACACCCTCGTAGACTTTGGATTAATATTAAACGAAATGTAGCCGATTTAAAACCAAAGAAGCAGAAGTACCATCACATTTATTTGACCCAAATCGTATTAATGTCCACTTTCTTAATTTACCTGGCAATCATTCCGTTAATATTTCTGATTTATCTTATTATGAATATCACCGTTTTGGAACCGCAACTTTCAAATTAAGCCCCGTTAATGAGTCCACAGTATTAAAAATAATAAAGACAATAAAAACTAACGCATTGGGGACAGATGGCATTTCTTTAGATATGGTGTTATTCTCTCTTCCTCATACAATTGGTATCATTACAGCATTAGTCAATCAATCTAACACTTTTCCTGAAGCCTGGAAAACTTCAATAGTAAAACCACTTCCTAAAAATACCTACCCTATTGATTTCAAAAACTTACGGCCAATAAGCATTTTACCCTTTCTTTCAAAAATTGTTGAAAAAGCAGTGTTCATTCAGGTGTATAACTTTCTTGAGGAAAATAATATCTTGCCTAAGAAACAATCCGGGTTCAGGAAGGGGCAGTACGGCGACGGCATTATTAGACGTAGTTGATAATGTTTTAGCTGCGCAAGATGATGGTCAAGGAACTATTTTAGCATTATTAGATTTCTCGCGTGCTTTTGAAACAATTAATACTTCCAATCTTTTTTCCAAATTATCTTTCTACGGATTCAAAATCAATACAGTCAAATGGTTTTCAAGTTACTTGTCAGGACGTTCACAGTTAATAGAGTTACAAAATACTGACGGATATACTGTTGTATCTAATATTGCCGGTGTTCCCCAGGGGTGCATTCTTTTTATCCTTTATTCTGCAGATATCACTTCATGTATAAGAAATTGTAATTATCATCCTTACGCCGATGATCTTCAGCTGTATATTTCATTTAAATCCAGCGAAACAAATACAGCTGTACAACAGGTAAACCAAGACTTGAGCCGTATAGCTAAGTGGAGTGAGAAAAACTGCTTGGTTTTAAATCCTTCCAAATCAAAGTTTCTTGTCCTTGGCTCTAAAAAACAGGTAGATGATATTTTAGCTGCTGACCCTGCTGTATTTATACAAGAGGATCCTATATTTTATGTTCCTGAAGCTCGCAATCTGGGTCTCTTAATATATGAGAGGTTATACTTCGAGAATCTCATATTACTAACCATTCATAATTGCTTTTATAGGTTGAAAGTCAGTCGTGTTCGTGATTATTTAGATGTAGATTTTCGCATTAAACTTTGTGATTCTCTTATCCTTTCAAAACTAAATTACGCTGACACGGTATTTGGGGACTGTTTACTTGCTCGTACTAAAAGAGTCATACAAAGGTTCTGTTTCCCAATAACACGTCGATCTCATATCACCCCCTTTCTTAATAAGAATATTTTAATGAACATGTCATCACGGCGTTCATAACACTTCGCAACCTTGCTTTTCGGGGTCATAAAAATCAACCAACCGCAATATTTATTCACCAAATTAAACTTTTCAAACCGTCGTGTCAGATTTGCAAGTTGTCTCATCAGTCAACAGCACAGTACAACTGCCTTTCGTGGCAGCTTCCGGTATGCTGCCACGGAATGCTGGAATAACTTTTCCTGAAATAAATTTAAATATTTTATATTTTTCACTAAATTGTAACCCCAATACTTGTTTAAATATTACATTATGTACCTATAGGTATTAGCCTGTATTACATCTTACTTTTGGCAGTTTTTTGTTTAAATATGTATTGATTTGTTAATTACTAAGGTTATATAGGTATACTCTCTGATCTCACATCATTATAAGACTGTGTGTGATCCTATATAATATTATTAGTAATATTTGTAGAATAAGTAATATAATATAATATTTGTTTAAATATGCTCATATAATAATTTAAGTTATAACATTGATCTCTTATTTAATATTAATTTTATACTTAACTTTTTATTTATGTTAACTATATATTTATATTTTATTTACTTTAATATATATCAATATAACAAAAAATGTTATAAACTGTTATTAAAATAAGTTTTGTTTTGTATTTTTAATATTATTGGGTCTCGCGGAAGACCAGCGGTTTGAAGGTGTATTACTGAAAGTATGCACCTTCGCAGCATAAAGCTGAGCTAGACCTTTTTGTCGCCTTCGGTTAAGTTTTTTAAGTACCTACGTTTCATTTTAAAATGTATGTTTATGGTGACAAATAAAGATTTTTCTATTCTATTTCTACTCATGTATGAAGCTTTATTTCTATCCAGTTTCTTTATTTTGTACCAGAAACACTTGTTGCTGAGAGGCAGGACTCTGATTCACTTAATACATAGTTCACGGCATGGAGGTATATCATTTCTGGAAATGGACAGTTTTTCTGTGAAACACAATCTTTTCGTGCCCCGGTTTCAAACGACTTAAGGTGGTTGTAGAGCATAGGTGACGCCCTCAATTAAAATTAATTAATTGTGTCTAAAATACAGTTTCATGAAAATTTTACGATCGATGACAATCGCGTTTTACGCTCTGCCTACCCTGTAAGGGATAAAGGCGTGATTTTATGTATGTATGTATGACAATCGCAACTAATACTCCATTTTATAATCCGTTTTATCATAATAATTCACACGTTTAGCGTAGGTAACGCTAAAAATGGCCACTTTTAGCACATTTGCAATACATAGCTTTTATGCTTAGTGTGAATTATTATACGGGGTGTAAGGGACTGCGTCCCGCAAACTGATAGGAGTTGTTCAGTCAACGATACTGAACAACTTCAACCGAGAAATAATTTCAGGAAGTGAAAATAAAAATTGTGAAAGCCAAATTTATTTTTCACTTCCAGAAATAAAAACCTAGTGGAAGTTGTTCAGTATCGTTGACTGAGCAACTCCTATCAGTTTGCGGGACGCAGTCCCTTTCACCCCGTATAATAATTCACACTAAGCATTAATTATATATACGCTAAAAGGTTCCCCTTGCTTGTAGTTGCGATAAAATGGAGAATTAGTTGCGATTGTCGCCAATCGTTAAATGTTCATGAAAATTTTTGTATTTCGCTCACAATTAATTTAAACGTGCAATGCAGCGCCACGTTTGGACCTGGTACGGCTCGGGACGGGCTGTTTAATATAGTCTAGTTAAGATTAGGGTAGTTTAAGTAGCTTGTAAGTTGATTACAATGTAATGTACCAATGTTTAAATATTAATAAATTATTTAATTTATTAATTTAAAACTGATGGCGTGGCGCCACTGTCGCAGCTCTCGAACTCGTATTTTTTGTCGAAGTTTAAAAGTAAAACTTCCTTAAAATATATAAAGAAATCTTGATAGTGCTACTCCGTCGTCTCTGAGAACTCGGTTATATCCATTGAAACATTCGCGGAGGAAGTTCTCTCTTTTCACGCTTGATTGACTGCACGAACAAAAACTTCGCCTAGAGAATATTGAGCACAGATTATTCGTCCTACATACATACATACATATAATCACGCCTTTATCCCTAATGGGGTAGGCAGAGCGTAAACGACCTAAACAAAGGTCGTTCCGCCACGTCTGACAAAGATTTGAGGGTTATTTAAGATAGAATTCTAGGTATATTGCTGTAGTGACAGGTTGTCAGCCCATCGCCTAAATTACAATATACTGAAACCCTCGGATCCCTTAGCTGGATCTTACAGCATGCCCAGGAGGAAATGCAGCTGGCACATTCTATGTTTTTCTTTCGCTCCCAGACCAGCATGGAAGTAAATCCTCCAGAAATAATTTTAAAAAAACTAAAAATCTTGTTAGTAAAAACTTCTCATAATTTTTTACAACAAACAAATACTTTTTCGGTTTGCTCTGTCAAAATATTATTCATATTTTATAATTTTATTTATAATATATATACTTAGATATATTTATATCTAAAGATTCGTTTCGTTTGTGTTATTTATTATTAGCGACATAATTTTTACACCTGCCTTGTCTTTTTCCACATAGCCTAAGGTAGACTGGCAGATAATGCCTTTGGCGTTAAGTCCGCCCATGTAGGTTATTTTGGTACATCATCATCACCATTAGGCCTTTTGCATCTTGACAGATGATTCAAGCAGCGCCTATGCGAGAAGAGCATCGTACCTCGTGGCTAAATAGACAAAGTAAAACAAAATAAAGTAAAAAAATGGTAAATGTGTAAGTAAGTAAGTAAGTAAAATATGTTTATTGCCTTTTACAATTTAAATTATTATATCTAACATAATAAAGAAAAGGCAAAAGGAAATGTCTCAGCTTGTGCTGACTTGACCTAGGTCACGCCAGCGCTGTTTTTCAGCCACTTCCTCCTCCCTGAGATGTTATATGGGGTACAAGTGTCGAGGGCTAACAAAATACTTATCTAGGTGCATTCGTACGTAATAAATAACAAAAAAATAATTCTAAATGTGTACTGTGATGTCTTAGGCAACATCCTTTTTAATGTTAATACATTGAGTCCCAAGGTTTTTTTGAACATACACACACTCAAATATACGTAATAACATTCTTCCACTTTTTTTAAATGCAGATCGTATATATTTATTGCTTCGAATATAAACCCTAGAAAACTGTTAAATATAAATGCACAAGTTCAGTAGCCATTCGTAATATTTCAAGGATATACGTATTTCTACCGGGTGTAAGGGCGTCCATGCTGGCCTGGGAGCGAGAGAAAAACATAGAATGTTCCAGCTGCTTTTCCTCCCTAGCATGCTGTAAAATCCTGCTAAGGGATCCGAGGGTTTCAGTATATTGTAATTTAGGCAATGGGCTGACAACCTGTCACTACAGCAATATACCTACAAATCCATCTTAAATAACCCTCAAAACTTTGTCAGACGTGGCGGAACGGCCTTTGTTTAGGTCGTTTATGCTCTGCCAACCCCATTAGGGATAAAGGCGCGATTATATGCGTGTATGTAAGGGCGTCCCGGAAACTGATAGGGGTTGCAGACAATTTGTAATGAAAAAGCAAATTATTTTTATTTACTTCCTGAAAAAAAAACCTGCTGATAGTTGATCTTTTTCGTTGACTGAGCAACCCCTTTTAAAATCATTGTAGAAGAGAAAATTGAAGGGAAGCGAGGAAGAGGTAGACCGAGACGTAGTTATAACGACCAAGTAAAGGAAAAAGTAAATGCCAAGTCGTATCAGGATATCAAAAAACTTGCCAATGATAGACAAAAATGGAAGTTGCTCCACCGACAAGAGACCAGCTCTTAAGTGAAAGAAGAAGAAGAGCAACCCCTATAAGTTTGCGGGACGCTGTCCCTTACACTGCGTATGATTTGATGCGGCAAGTTTATCATTTTTTTTTTCAAGTTCGTGCAGTTGGAAACGTGATTGCGGGTTTCCGTTGAGTTCTTCCAACAAAACATGCGCCAGTTGGCTCCGTCCTCACCCGTGCGCTAACTAAGGCTACTCTGTATACCTACATACAATACAATACAAATATTCTTTATTGCACATAAACAACACATTGTACAGGAACAAACATTACAAAACAAACGGAGTACAATTACATGGCTCGAGTAATCCAAATTTGACTAGTAGTCAGATCAGATCAGTATCATTAAAAAATCCCACTGAAATTACAACTCAGTATTTTGTCTGTAGTCAAATAAATAATATCTTTGATTTTTAGCAGGTGCTTTGTAACAGTTTTTTAGTTGCTAATTTGCAAGTTGCCAGTTAGGTTAGGACATTGCAGGCTGAATTGCGTGCTTCGGAGGGCACGTTAAGCCGTCGGTCCCGGTCGTTGTCTTTGATAGTGGTCGTTACTTAAACCATGTCAGAGGCCTGATAGTTGTGCTACTAGGCGGTTTAAATACTCTGACACCAGGGTTCATCGGTTCGATAGACTCGATACCCACTCGACAGAAGAAGAAGTTGCCAATTTAAACTGCACCAGTTGTACGATTTAGTATAAAATGGACCGTAGAGCTAGTTACTTGGGTGTAATAAATAAAAATAATTTCTTACAAATGGCTTGTATTACTAAAACAAGATCAAATTTTAGAAATCATAAAACAAAACTACCATGCTGAACTGGGAGCGAGAAAATACCTAGAATGTGCCAGCTGCATTTCCTACTGGGCATGCTGTAAAACCAGCTAAGGGATCAGAGGGTTTCAAACATACATACATAAATCACGCCTTTATCCCTTACGGGGTAGGCAGACCGTTTAACGCCTCGTAGAAGGCGCTTTCGCCACGTCTGACAAAAATTGAGGGCAATTTTAGATTGTAATATGTATTGCTTTAGTGACAGGTTGTCAGCCTATCGCCTAAATTACAATACACTGTAACCCTCGACTCCCTTTTGCTGACTTCAACAGCATGCCCGGGAGGAAGGGCAGCTGGAACATTCTATGCTTTTCTATCTCTCCCAGTCCAGCATGGACTTCAGTGTATTGTAGAGGGTTTCAGTATATTGTAATTTAGGCGATGGGCTGATAACCTGTCACTACAGCAATATACCTTCTAATCTATCTTAAATAACCCTCAAAACTTTGTCAGACGTGGCGGAACGACATATTTATTTATTTAGGTCGTTTATGCTCTGCCTACCCCGTTAGGGATGACGGTGTTATTGTTTATATCACTACATAGTATAAAACAAAGTCGCTTTATCTGTTCTTATATCCCTATGTATGCATAAATCTTTAAAACTACGCAACGGATTTTGATGCGGTTTCTTTTAATGGATAGAGTGATTCAAGAAAAAGGTTTACATGTACAATACATGCATAATATAGTAGAGAAACACTGATAATTTTCGTGCGAAGCCGGGGCGGATCGCTAGTGTACGTATAAAACAAAACACATTCGAAATACAGTGTTAATATTTTTGAATTCATTATAACCAGTCATAAGAAAATGTGTCCATATTTTTTTTTTATAGAGAATCTAACACCAGTGAGGAGAGGCTCCTTGGATATCTACTGACAAACTCTACTGATAAAATGGCCGACGAAGTTTCAAGCTTTTCACGAATTTTTGAACGACGGAGTGGATATTTACTACGCATTTTATTTCATACATACATACTTATAATCACGCCTTTAGACAGAGCGTAAACGACCTAAATAAACGTCGTTTCGCCACGTCTGACAAAGTTTAGGGATTTATTTAAGAGAGATTTGTAGGTATATGGTTGAAGTGACAGGTTGTCAACCCATCGCCTAAATTGCAATATACTGAAACTCTCGGATCCCTTAGCTGGTTTTTGCAGCAAGCCCGGGAAAAATTCAGCTTGTTGCAGCTAATTGATGCCGCCTCTTTGAATCACCATAAAATTGGCTAGGCAAGCCATTTGGTAAACTCATTCATTAAAATTTTACAGTGCTCTGCATCCGTATTACATTTTGTTGTTGTTTGTGATATACCAATTGCAAGCTGGGAGGGTCACGCACAACTTAGACCGGAATGGCGACAAACTATTCATAAGAGCGTCGAAAGTTTTGAAGCCAAGCGTCTTGAAGATCTTGACGCAATACGCTAAGTACGGAAGACGAAGCCGAAACCCTTCTACAATTACACTACCAACTCATACATACATACATATAATCATGCCTTTATCCCAAATGGGGTAGGCAAAGGTCGCTCCGCCACGTCTGACAAAGTTTTGGGGTCATTTAAGATAGATTCGTAGATATATTGCTGTAGTGACAGGTTGTCAGCCCATCGCCTAAATTACAATATACTTCTTCTTCTTCTGTCGAGTGGGTATCGAGTCTATGGACCCGATGAACCCTGGTGTCAGAGTTTTTAAACCGCCTAGTAGCACAACTATCAGGCCTCTGACATGATTTTGAGTAACGACCACTATCAAAGACAGCGACCGGGACCGAGGGCTTAACGTGCCCTCCGAAGCACGAAATCTTTTTCTCTTTCGGACAATCGGGTGATTCAGCCTGCAATGTCCTAACCAAACTGGGGAAAAAATCACAAAGTGATAAATTCTCATATATCAACTGTGTGTTTCCCCCTGGGAATCGAACCTAGGACCTCCGGATCAGGAGTCCATTGTACTAGCCATTAGACCACGGAGGCAGTTGAACGACATGATGATGAAGATGATGACAATTTTTTTAGTAGTGCATAATATACTACGTTTTTCAATGTTTCAACATATATACATACATACATAGCGCCTTTATCCCTCATGGGGTAGGCAGAGCATCCAAATCCCAAACAAAGGTCATTCCGCAACGCCTGACAAGTATTGAGGGTTGTTTAAGATAGATCTTTCTGTAATGTAAGTTTTAGGTAGAGCATCAAACGACGTGTTTATATTGAACTAGCGACCTGCCCCGGCTTCGCACGGAAATTATCAGTGTTTCTCTACTATATTATGCATGTATTATACATATAAACCTTCCTCTTGAACCACTATATCCATTAAAAGAAACCGCATCAAAATCCGTTGCGAAGTTTTAAAGTTTATGCATACATAGGGATATAGGGACAGAGAAAGCGACTTTGTTTTATACTATGTAGTGATATTGAAATGTGTATCTTTATAGTAACAGGTTGTCATCCCATCGCTTTAATTACAATATAGTGTAATCGTGAAAATTCTTTTGCTGACTTCTTCAGCACTTCCGGTAGCAAACAGCTGACAGATTCTATGTTTTTTATTGCTCCCAGTCGAGCTTGGAAAAGCATAACATCAGGTGTAAGCGACAGCGTCCCGCAAACTGATAGGGGTTGCCTAATCAACGACACTGAACAACTATCAGCTGGTTTTTTTTTCAGAAAGTGAAAAAAGAAATGGGCTTATCCATACAAAATGGTCACCTCGATCAGACATTACACGGAAAAGGGTTTTTTTCATCACTTCCTGAAAAAAATCCTGTTGATAGTTGTTCCATGCTGGACTGGGAGAGATAGAAAAACATAGAATGTTCCAGCTGCCCTTCCTCCCGGGCATGCTGTTGAAGTCAGCAAAAGGGACTCGAGGGTTACAGTGTATTGTAATTTAGGCGATGGGCTGACAACCTGTCACTAAATCAATACATATTACAATCTAAAATTGCCCTCAATTTTTGTCAGACGTGGCGAAAGCGCCTTTTAGGAGGCGTTAAACGCTCTGCCTACCCCGTAAGGGATAAAGGCGTGATTTATGTATGTATGTATGATAGTTGTTCAGTGTCGCTGACTGAGCAACCCCTATCAGTTTGCGGGACGCTGTCCCTTACACCTGGTATAGCTTTACATTCATTTCTGACCAAACTACCATCACCCTATTTGCTTAACATAACTCTCATTTCTCCCACTTGCTCGAAAATAGCTTCATTATTTAAAATAAATAAAGCAAACATTCGATCTTTTCGGTATTCGAGTTCGAAGCGGCTGGCAATTTCACCAAACGACAAATAATGACAATTACCGACCGCTACGCAGTCTTTAAAGTATACAATAGTATGGCTTGGTGGTTTTTAAGTTCACAATACTATTTAATTAAACACAGAATGCGAATAAAAAAAGAATGAATGTATGAATGGATACTGCGCCTGTCAAACGCACCATGCAAAATGCTATGGAGGAATCGCATGTTAGGATGTTTATTTTTAAGTGTATTGTGGTTGTTTTACTTCCATGCTGGACTAGGAGGGATAGAAAAACATAGAATGTTCCAGCTTCCCTTCCTCCCGGGCATGCTGTAGAAGTCAGCAAAAGGGATTCGAGGGTTACAGTGTATTGTAATTTAGGCGATGGGCTGACAACCTGTCACTACAGCAATACACATTACAATTTAAAATTGCTCTCACTTTTTGTCAGACGTGGCGAAAGCGCCTTTTAGAAGGCGTTTTACGCTCTGCCTACCCCGTAAGGGATAAAGGCGTGATTTTATGTATGTATGTATGTATGTATGTGGTTGTTTTCCGGCAAAATGAGAGAAAAGTACTTTACTAGCCAAAAACGCAATGATATGGTCTCGTTCAAATTGGAAGGCCTGGACTGCGCCTCGAACTTCCGAATTTACTCGACCATTTTAAACGACCTGTTTTTCGACTTCTTAAATAATGTACAATTACATTTATTTGTGACCAAACTTGCATAACCATATTTGCCTATTACTAACATAATTCGCTTTACAGTCCCTCAAAGTGTCCCTCACCTTCGGCCCATTATTGATGTTGATATTTGAGAATTTATCACTTTGTGATTTTTTTCCCAGTTTGGTTAGGTCATTGCAGGCTGAATCACCTGATTGTCCGAAAAAAAAAAAAGATTCCGTGCTTCGGAGGGCACGTTAAGCCGTTGGTCCCGGTCGCTGTCTTTGATAATGGTCGTTACTCAAATCATGTCAGAGGCCTGATAGTTGTGCTACAAGGCGGTTTAAAAACTCTGACACCAGGGTTCATCGGGTCCATAGATTCGATACCCACTCGACAGAAGAAGAAGAAGGCCTATTATGGGCATACATACATACATATAATCACGCCTTTATCCCTAATGGGGTAGGCAGAGCGTGAACGACCTAAACCTATTTTTGTTGGTTAGATAAGATTTTTAGGTATATTGCTGTAGTGACAGGTGGTCAGCCCATCGCCTAAATTGCAATATACTGAAACCCTCGGATCCCTTAGCTGGTTTTTACAGCATGCCCGGGAGGAAATGCAGCTGGCACATTCTTTGTTTTTATCTCGTTCCCAGGCCAGCATGAAAGATTATGGGCATGTGCATACAAATATGTCTTAGCCGTCCAGGGACCACATGCATACGAATCCAATTATACAAGATACTCGCTAGATGCGATGCAGTTCCGCTGTCCTCTCGGTATAATAATATTGTGGTAGCTAATACCATAAATATGGTCGCAGTCATGTCGAAAATACTGGACGTTTTTTTGAATAGCCACGGTGTCCGTCTGCTATCTAACGGCATATGCATACAAATATATCTTAACCATCTAAGAGAATATGCATACGAATTCAAGTAACAATAGGGTATTGTGTTGCACTAATACCATAAATATAGTCGCAGTCAAGTCGGGAAAAATGGATTTTGACATGTTAAATTGTTTTTGCAAGTTTATAGGCTGTGTGACTAAATGATAAAATACTTACTTATTAGAAGAATGTTTACCCTTTACCATACTAAAACACATAGTAAACTTACTGTAATAAACTTCATCAACTAAATAACTATGTTGAAAGGGGTAATAATCGATTTGATCAGTTTTGCTGTCAAATAAAAGTGACAAGCACATTAAAAACCACAATTTAGATATTTTTTATACTTAGAATTTAATTTATAAAGAGCCCGATGGTGTAGTGGTTACTTCCTGGTCGTGGTTCGAATCCCACCACGTAACAATGTGTTTTTCGGTATTCGAATTTCATATGTACGTTTATTCGGCGGCATTTTTCCGTGCTTCGGAAGGTACGTTAAGCTATAATATTGATTAATACCGTAGATATTAGTCGTTAAGCCATGTCAGAGGCCAGTGCTAAGAATTGGCGGCTTGAAAACTCTGACCTAATACAGGATTGGGTCTGCTTTCCCTTCAGGGTTGCGGAGGTCAGATGGCATGGCTCTGTGTAAAAACAATCACTTAGATTAGGTAACCGACCTGGAGAGATACGGGATAAGGCTAGGTAGATGAGAATTCCAACTAAAATTGAATCCACAATGCAGCTACTAGCTGCAACATGTTCACATTAGTCCAATGTAGAGCGAGATGGATTTAGGGATACATATGTTACGTTTGTACTAAAGTCCAGGCAAAATATAGGTACAATTCAGACGACCACGGTACCACAAGTAAATCAAATATGAGTATTTACCATTCTATAGTTTAGTCATTATCCATACAGAGTGTTGAAAAAACTAAATAAAATGGTTAATGATAAAATAATGAGAGATCTATCTCAAACTACCCTCAAAACTTGTTAGACGTGGCGAAACGACCTATTGCATTAAGGATAAAGGCATAATGTATCTATGTAATGATAAAATGGTGCCCCATATTTTTGGTTCCATAAAACAGCAAACAAGGTAATGGGCGAAATAGTCATTCAAATATCTACCTGTCCACCCTGATCTAGTTATTTTCTGTTTAGCTGTCAAAAAGATTATAAGCAAATGCAAACTATACAGGATGTACAAAAAAGTACTGCGTTCCTTTAAACCAAGTAATGTATAAATTATATACAACACAAGACACACGTTGATTGTTTTTTTATAAAATTCTTAAAATAAAAACAAGATACGCAACCTTACGGCACCCACGGCACGCCCCGCGCCCGGTCCACCGCACCTTTATTGTTTGATGAATTTAATAAACTTCCATGCTGGACTGGGAGCGAAAGAAAATCATAGCATGTGCCAGCTGTATTTCCTCCCGGGCATGCTGTAAAAACCAGCTAAGGGATCCGAGGGTTTCAGTATATTGCAATTTAGGCGATGGGCTGACAACCTGTCACTACAGCAATATACCTAAAAGTCTTATCTTAAATAACCCTCAATATTTTGTCAGACCTGGCGGAATGCCCTTTGTTTGGGTCGTTTACGCTCTGCCTACCCCATTAGGGATAAAGGCGTGATTATATGTATGTATGTATGTAATTTAATAAAACTACATTATTTAATGTGTGTTTTGTGTTGTATATCACTGATACATTACGTGGTTTAAGTAAAAATAAAACTACATTATTTAATGCGTGTTTTGTGTTGTATATCACTGATACATTACGTGGTTTAAGTAAAAATAAAACTACATTATTTAATGCGTGTTTTGTGTTGTATATCACTGATACATTACGTGGTTTAAGTAAAAATAAAACTACATTATTTAATGTGTGTTTTGTGTTGTATATCACTGATACATTACGTGGTTTAAGTAAAAATAAAACTACATTATTTAATGCGTGTTTTGTGTTGTATATCACTGATACATTACGTGGTTTAAGTAAAAATAAAACTACATTATTTAATGCGTGTTTTGTGTTGTATATCACTGATACATTACGTGGTTTAAGTAAAAATAAAACTACATTATTTAATGTGTGTTTTGTGTTGTATATCACTGATACATTACGTGGTTTAAGTAAAAATAAAACAACATTATTTAATGCGTGTTTTGTGTTGTATATCACTGATACATTACGTGGTTTAAGTAAAAATAAAACTACATTATTTAATGCGTATTTTGTGTTGTATATCACTGATACATTACGTGGTTTAAGTAAAAATAAAACTACATTATTTAATGCGTGTTTTGTGTTGTATATCACTGATACATTACGTGGTTTAAGTAAAAATAAAACTACATTATTTAATGCGTGTTTTGTGTTGTATATCACTGATACATTACGTGGTTTAAGTAAAAATAAAACTACATTATTTAATGCGTGTTTTGTGTTGTATATCACTGATACATTACGTGGTTTAAGTAAAAATAAAACTACATTATTTAATGTGTGTTTTGTGTTGTATATCACTGATACATTACGTGGTTTAAGTAAAAATAAAACTACATTATTTAATGTGTGTTTTGTGTTGTATATCACTGATACATTACGTGGTTTAAGTAAAAATAAAACTACATTATTTAATGCGTGTTTTGTGTTGTATATCACTGATACATTACGTGGTTTAAGTAAAAATAAAACTACATTATTTAATGCGTGTTTTGTGTTGTATATCACTGATACATTACGTGGTTTAAGTAAAAATAAAACTACATTATTTAATGTGTGTTTTGTGTTGTATATCACTGATACATTACGTGGTTTAAGTAAAAATAAAACTACATTATTTAATGTGTGTTTTGTGTTGTATATCACTGATACATTACGTGGTTTAAGTAAAAATAAAACTACATTATTTAATGCGTGTTTTGTGTTGTATATCACTGATACATTACGTGGTTTAAGTAAAAATAAAACTACATTATTTAATGCGTGTTTTGTGTTGTATATCACTGATACATTACGTGGTTTAAGTAAAAATAAAACTACATTATTTAATGTGTGTTTTGTGTTGTATATCACTGATACATTACGTGGTTTAAGTAAAAATAAAACTACATTATTTAATGCGTGTTTTGTGTTGTATATCACTGATACATTACGTGGTTTAAGTAAAAATAAAACTACATTATTTAATGCGTGTTTTGTGTTGTATATCAATGATACATTACGTGGTTTAAGTAAAAATAAAACTACATTATTTAATGCGTGTTTTGTGTTGTATATCACTGATACATTACGTGGTTTAAGTAAAAATAAAACTACATTATTTAATGCGTGTTTTGTGTTGTATATCACTGATACATTACGTGGTTTAAGTAAAAATAAAACTACATTATTTAATGCGTGTTTTGTGTTGTATATCACTGATACATTACGTGGTTTAAGTAAAAATAAAACTACATTATTTAATGCGTGTTTTGTGTTGTATATCACTGATACATTACGTGGTTTAAGTAAAAATAAAACTACATTATTTAATGCGTGTTTTGTGTTGTATATCACTGATACATTACGTGGTTTAAGTAAAAATAAAACTACATTATTTAATGCGTGTTTTGTGTTGTATATCACTGATACATTACGTGGTTTAAGGAAACGCAGTACTTCTTTTACACACTGTAATAATAGAAAAAAGTAGCTAGTTAAAAACGATAACTCCATTTACAATTCATCGATTCATTTCTTCCTGCAATTATAACCATCTATAAATTGATATTGAGTTTCGATAGCAGGTGGTCACTAGTCCGCCATGTTAGTACTTTAGTTAATAGCTAGTTAATAGCTCCTAATAGACTAATTATAGGCCTCTTGGGATTATAGACCACCTGGTATGGATAGGCTCGTAATATGCTATTAAATGCATAGTTTGTTAAATAGTTGCCAATTATTAGTAAGTTTTGAAAAACGGACATTTTGATATGATTGTTACTAGGAAAATCTTCATAAAAAAACGCGGAATGAAAAGGTGAATTAAAAAAGTCTAAAATTTTGTGCTCCAAGAAATGGGACACATTACAGGCTACATAAAAAAAAAAAAAACCTCACTAGATCGACCCGATTATCCCTTTTTAAAACCGCCTAATAGGACAGCTAAAGATATTAGATCTGACATGGCTTGTGTAATGACCGCTATCAAAGACAGCGACCGGGACCGACGGCTTAACGTGCCCTCTGGCAATTATACAATTGAAACACCTTAAGGAATTTAAGAAAATGGACTCCAAATATTTATTCTCACGTCACTTTTAGAATAATTAACATGAATGACTTATTAATACAAGTTTGGTGTAGGTAAGTAAACGTAGCGTTACTAGTTATCTGCAATTTATATAATTATTATGTATTATTGCACTAGTATTATAGCTTATTTATTTATTACTATGTGTATGTATTTATGTAGATTGTAGGTATATGTATTATTATGTACGTTTGTTGTTTTTTATTATAATATTAGGCTTTGTATTTTATTTAATGTAATTTTACCTATATTATATATATATATGCACTCTCACTACCGTAGGTCAGCTGGAAGAGATTTCTTTTTAGAGATAAGCTGTACCTGTTGTGCTATTGTTTTTTATATTTGTGCCCTATGTATGTTTATGTGTGCAATAAATTGTTAAATAATAATAAATAATAAGTAAAGTACCCAACGTATTTCACTTAAAGTGCTACATAATAAAAACGTCGTCCGCTTGTGGTTTAATTAAATAAAACATCAAAAATGGCACGATATTCCGCCATAGTAGGATAACTATTACAAATATATTTGTACTTTCATGCTAGCCTGGGAGCGAGAGAAAAACATAGAATGTGCCAGTTGCATTTCCTCCCGGGAAACTCCTAAAAACCAACTAAGGCATGCGAGGGTTTGAGAAGATTGTAACTTAGGCGATGGGCGGACAAAATGTCACTACAGCAATATACCTACAAATTTATCGTGTCCGACGTGGCGGAACAAACTTTGTTTAGGTCATTTACGCTCTGCCTACCCCATTAAGGATAAAGCCGTGATTATATGTATGTATTTTTTTAATGAAATTGTTACAAATAGAATTTTAGCAAACGAACAGCAACGCAAAATTATTGCAGACTAACTTTTCCCACGACTCTGCTTGCTTTCTGTTTCCCGTACAATTACTAAACGCATTCCAAAGACTATAAACCAATCCTTTATACCACGAAAACTAATACAGTTGAACTGTGCTTTAATGGTAAATATATAAGGTTTCAAATAGAGCAAACTATTAGTGTAGAAATTTGTAATCGTGCATATGCATTTTAGGACTTTAACACTATCAGTACCATACTCAAATTGCTTTGCTGTGTGCGCAGTAACAAGAAAATTAAACATGAAAACAATTTTAGTCGTTTTAGACAAAGTTTCACTAAAATGATGGGGATTTTTTGGAGGGTATCTTGTTTATCAGTTAGAGAGAGCCCTATGGTGTAGTGGATAGTGCCGCTGCCTTCTGAGCGAGAGGTAGTGGTTCGAATCCCACCACGTACCAATGTGTTTTTCGGTTTTCGAATTTCATATGTACGTGCCGCGCTTTTTCCGTGCTTCGGAAGGCACGTTAAGCCGCTGGTCCCGGTTAATATCGTTTAATACCGTAGATATTAGTCGCTAAGCCATGAACGATACCAGTTCTAAGCATTGGCGGCCTGAAAACTCTGACCTAATCTAGGATTGGGTCTGGTTTCCCTTTTGGGTTGCAGAGGTCAGATGGCAGTCGCTCTGTGTAAAAAACAGTACCCTCGTTCAATCACCTAGATTAGGTAGCCGACCCTGAGAGATACGGAAAAAGGCTAGGAAGATGATGATCTTGTTTATCAGTTATCACAATGCATCCTCTATAGTATTTCCAAATCAGTTTTAGAATAAAGGTAAACAAAGTTTCATGTCTTTTTATTCAAAACACGTTTCAAAAATAATAAATAAATGATACGTGTTCGAGCCAACTCGAACCATCTTGCTTCATGCTGAGCTTGCCACTTACACGCATGTAATACATAAATAATACTATCATTGTGTGTATAACGTAACATCAATATAAAATAACCATCATTTCGTACAATAAATCAGACTGAATCAAGAACTCTTCGTCTCAATACCTCGCAACCGCGAGCGCCTACAAAACCAGTCCGCTAGGATCCATCATGTGCATGCTTTGCCAGCAATGGCTTTATCCCAGTACAATACGAGTTGGCAAATTAGTTAAATTACTAAATTTACTATTTCATTATGTTGTCATATCCAATAGCTAAAATTTCTTTTAAAAACAAGATTTTTCCTTTTCTTCCATGCTGGACTGGGAGAGATAGAAAAACACAGAATGTTCCAGCTGCCCTACCTCCCGGGCATGCTGTAGAAGACAGCAAAAGGGACTCGAGGGTTACAGTGTATTGTAATTTGGGCGATGGGCTGACAACCTATCACTACACATTAGCAATACACATTACAATCTAAAATTGCCCTCAATTTTTGTCAGACGCGGTGAAAGCGCCTTTTACGAGGCGTTTAACGCTCTGCCTACCCCGTAAGGGATAAAGGCGTGATTTTATGTATGTATGTATTTTTCCTTAAAAGACAGACATGAAACTTTGTTTACCTGTATTCTAAAACTGACTTGGATATACTATAGGGCAATTTGCCATTGGGATTTGACCATTTGCACGGGATTTATTTTAGTGCCCGAGTGTTTTCGCAACATACAAGTGAGCTGCAATCTCTAAATCTAATGGAACTTTAAGATTTTCACAACCAGAATAGTACATTGTGTCAGAGGCAAAGAGTTTCTTCCATGCTGGACTGGGAGCGAGAGAAAAATATAGAATGTGCCAACTGCATTTCCTCCCGGGCATGCTGTTAAAATCAGCTAAGGGATCAGAGAATTTAGGCGATGGGCTGATAACCTGTCACTACAGCAATATTACCTACAAGTCTATCTTAAATAACCCTCAAAACTTTGTCGGACGTGGCGGAACGACCTTTGTGTAGGCAGAGCGCCTACCCCATTAGGGAAAAGGCGTGACTATATATATATATATAGAGTTTGACTACGTATTTTAAAAATACGAGTCAGACAAATGTTTTTCCGCTTAGGCTTTGTGTGCTTTTCTCGAAAAAATGCATGAAAATTATAACTATTCTATATGAATATCGATTCGTATTTGCCTATTTCCACTCCTAAACAATTACTCAATACGCAGTCTCCAATCTATTGGTGGGGATCCATTTTTTTTTTGTTTTTTTTTAGTTTACCGGTTTTGATAGGCAATGGTAACTACGATTGCACAGCCAATGCCTTGTGCTTGGTTCATACAAAAAAATACATGGATTCTTACAAAAAAAAAACAACAACGCACATGCCAAAAAAGAGCCGCCATTTGGTGATCACGAGAGCACTAGTCTCGTGTTCGAAATTTAAAAAGACGACAACAATTAAATCTAGTACAACTTTGCTGGACAGGCTTTGCGTATTGTTGTTTCGTATGGATTCCGACTATTTCCAAGCATGTTTGAGAAAAGAAATATTAGGTGCAGAAAATTTGCTTTTTACTACGTCGTAGAATAAAGCTACGAAGTAGCTACGGCATAGCGGGCTACGATCCTAGAATAGTCAGCAGTAAATGTTTAATCGTTCAAATTGTAACACTAAAGGTTAGTCCGAACTAGGACGTAGCTGCAGCGGAGTAGCGCGGCGCAGCACGGCACGGCACTGCAGCAGCGCGACACTGCGCGACAAAATGCGTCAAAATGTATGAACTGACATTGCCGCGTCGTGAAGCGCCGCGCCGCTCCGCTGCAGCTTCAGTAACGCTTCAGTGCGGTACCTCTCGTACATTTTAATACAAAGAACCATTTGTCGCGCAGCGTCGCGCCGCAACGCTTCGCTGCAGCTACGCCATAGTGCGGTCTAATCTTTAAGGTTGTAAGCGGAGCGGCACGGTGCGGCATGGCACTTCTTCTGTCGAATGGGTATCGAGTCTATCGACCCGATGAACCCTGGTGTCAGAGTTTTAAAACTGGCACTATAGCAGCGCGACAAAATCTGTCAAAATGTAAAAACCTGACATTGCCGCGCCGCTCCGCTGCAGCTTCAGTGCTGCTTCAGTGCGGTACCTCTCATACATTTTCATACAAACTATCATTTGTCGCACAGTGTCGCGCCGCGCCGTGCCGCTGCAGCTACTCCATAGTGCAGTCTATCCTTAACTCTAACTCCAGCTCGAATCACTAAATTTTATGCAGTGGGGAATATGGACGTGCCTTTGAATTTCATAAAGTAATTTAAGATAAACGATTTCATAAAACAAGATCTTCCATGCTGGACTGGGAGCGAGAAAAAACATAGAATGTGCCAGCTGCATTTCCTCCCGCATTTGCTGTAAAAAAAAAACTATTGGATCCGAGGGTTTGTACATACATACATACATACATAAAATCACGCCTTTATCCCTTACGGGGTAGGCAAAGCGTCAAACTCCTCGTAAAAGGCGCTTTCGCCACGTCTGACAAAAATTGAGGGCAATTTTAGATAGTGACAGGTTGTCAGCCCATCGCCTAAATTGCAATACACTGTAACCCTCTAGTCCCTTTTGCTGACTTCTACGGCATGCTCGGGAGGAAGGGCAGCTGGAACATTCTATGTTTTTCTATCTCTCCCAGTCCAGCATAGGAGAAACATAAGATAAACGATTTCATAAAACATGATCTTCCATGATGGACTGGGAGCGAGAGAAAAACATAGAATCTGCCAGCTGCATTTCCTCCCGCGCTTGCTGTAAAAACCATTGGATGAATAAAAGCTATTGGATGCGAGGGTTTGTGTATATTGCAGTTAAGACGATGGGCAGACAACCGGTCACCACAGCAATATACCTACAAATCCATCTTAAATAACCCTTAAAATTTTGTCAGACGTGGCGGAACGACCTTTGTTCAGGTGGTTTTCGCTCTGCCTACCCCATTCGGGATAAAAGCGTGATTATATGTATTTATAGCACAGCCTTTTAACCAAAAAAATATTGGTCTACAGTCTGTAGGTAAATGTATTGTGATTATGAAAGTATTTTATTCCCTTAAGGTCCCGGATTTAACCTAAGTGGCGCCCCCAGCAGTAAAAAAAACATCTTCTTCTGTCGAGTGGGTATCGAGTCTATGGACCCGATGAACCCCTAGTGTCAGAGTTTTTAAACCGCCTGGTAGCACAACTATCAGACCTCTGACATGGTTTGAGTAACGACCACTATCAAAGACAACGACCGGGACCGACGGCTTAACGTGCCCTCCGAAGCACGAAATCTTTTTCTTTTCGGGCAATCAAGTGATACAGCCTGCAATGTCCTAACCAAACTGGGGAAAAATTCACAAAGTGATAAATTCTCAAATATCAACTTTTGTGTTTTCCCCCCTGGGAATCCAACCCAGGACCTCCGGATCGGGAGTCCATGGCACTAGCCACTGGACCACGGAGGCAGTTAACACTCTAACAGTAAAAAAACATAATTCACTAAAAACACAATGAATCGGAAATCAGGTCGCACAGACTCAAGTCACCTCAAGTAATAGTTATAAAGATAATTAATTCATAGTCGTACTAGCGACCCGCCCCGGCTTTGCACAGAAATTATCAGTGTATCTCTACTATATTATGCATGTATTATACAAAATCCGTTGCGTAGTTTTAAAAAAAATATGCATACATAAGGATATAGGGACAGAGAAAGCGACTTTGTTTTATACTATGTAGTGATTTGTAAAGCTATCTCAAGATTGAGAGTAATATTAAGAATGGATTTGAAATGTCCTTTTATATTTCTGATACGGAACCAAACTAGCTGTCAGTCTCAAGTGCTGTTTATAATTACGGGCCTTAGAACCTCATAAATTTGCGATTCTTAGTTCGTTGTAGTAACACTTACAAAAATTGCTATGAACGGCCACCACCGGTAATTTTTGTACCTGTTACTACAATGAAGTGAGAATCGTAATACGGTATTTGCCTACTAGCCAAATCTGCAACTTTCTATGAAATGTCAAAAACACTTTTGTGTAAAAAAAAATGTTGGTTATGACGTCACTCTTTAGTGAATATTGACTAATCAAATCAATATCTTCTACTTTTTAACTCGATTATTAAACCAAAATGTGTCATCATCTGCCTAGCCTTATCCCGTATCTTACGGGGTCGGCTACCTAATCTAGGGGATTGGACGAGGGTACTGGTTTTTACACAGAGCGACTGCCATCTGACCTCTGCAACCCAGAAGGGAAACCAGACCCAATCCTAGATTAGGTCAGAGTTTTTAAGCCGCCAATGCTTAGCACTGGCCTCTGAGATGGCTTAACGACTAATATCTACGGTATTAAACGATATTAACCGGGACCAACGGCTAAACGTGCCTTCCGAAGCACGGAAAAGCGCCGAATAAACGTACATATGAAATTCGAAAACCGAAAAACACATTGTACGTGGCGGAATTTAAACCACGTCCTCCCGCATAGGAGGCAGCGGCCCTATCCACTACACTATCGGGCTCTTAAACCAAAATGTGTATTTTTTTTTAATGATTAATGTCCATATACAGTATTTTTGGCCCTCCGTTTATAGTATAAACGTGTTGAATTTAGTCATAATCTTCCATGCTGGAATAGGAACCAGCGAAAAACCTAGAATGTGCCATGCTGTAAAAACCAGCTAAGGGATCCGAGGTTTTCAGTATATTGCCTCGATACCCACTCGACAGAAGGCTGACAACCTGTCACTACAGCAATATACCTCCAAATCTATGTTAAATAACCCACAAAACTCTGTCAGACGTAACAAAACGACCTTTTTCATGTCGTTTACGCTCTGCCTACCCCATTAGGGATAAAGGCGTGATTATACGTATGCATCTGGCCCCCTGGTCCTATCTCTTTTTCTTAAAAAATTGACAAATAAAAAATCACTAATCCAAAAGTGTATAAGGCACAGGCAGGATACCAACGGAACACTTCAAGTTGCTTGGAGCTGGATTGCTTTAGAAGGGAGTTGCTACCATTTTAGTTAAGTTCGTTAAGCCTGACTCGGTAAACCTATGCTATGCTATTTTCCGGGTAATTAGAGTCTTCTTCTTAGCGAATGGATTCTCGAGTCGAACGACGCGATGAATCCTGGTGTCAGAGTTTTGAAACCGCCTAGAGCAGAGCTATTGGACTCTGACGTGGTTTGAGTAACGATCACTATCAAAGACAGCGACTGGGACCGACCGTTTAACGTGCCCTCCAATGCACGGAATCCTTTTTCCTTTCCGACAACTGGGTGATTCAGCCTGCAATTTCCTAACGAAACTGGGGAAAACCTCACAAAGTGATGTTGTGTTCGTCCTTGGGAATCGAACCCAGGATATCCGGATCGTAAGCCCATGGCTCTGACTATTAGACCACGGAGGCAATTAAACTGGTAGGAGGAATAAAGAAAATCCAAAACATTTCCAAATGTTTTTACACTGATACAAAAAACAGGATGTTTTGCAAAAAAATCACCTACATCGAAATTTTGATTGAATTTGCACCAATTTGTAAATAATTGATTTGATTAGACCGTAATTATTGTCAATATTGCTTTTATTTACACGTAACGATGTCATCAAAGAGAAAAAAGGAAAATGGCGACCATTAAAAATGAAACAGGTAAGTGTTAAAATTGTATCTATATTTCGTATCTTCCATGCTGGACTGGGAGCGATTGAAAAACACAAAATCTGCCAGCTACTTCTCCCCCCGGTCCTGGTAAAACCCAGCTAATAGATTTGATGATCTTATATGGGCTGACAACCGCTGTCTCTACAGCAATATACAGGTTCTAATTGATATAACCCACAAAACTTGTCAGACGTGTCGGAATGACCTTCATTTTGTTGCAGACACTCTGCCTACCATATAAGTGTCAAAGGCGTGATTTTATGTATAATACTGAAGGCATGGTTTTAAGGTTCTTCCATGCTGGACTGGGGGAGATAGAAAAACATAGAATGTTCCAGCTGCACTTCCTCCCGGGCATGCTGTAGAAGTCAGCAAAAGGGATCGGAGGGTTACAGTGTATTGTAATTTAGGCGATGGGCTGACAACCTGTCACTACAGCAATACAAATCATCACAATCTAAAATTTGCCCTCAATTTTTGTCAGACGTGGCGAAAGCGCCTGTTACGAGGTGTTTTACGCTCTGCCTACCCCGAAAGGGATAAAGGCGTGGTTTTATGTATGTATGTATGGTTTTAAGTTCGTTGTTTTTCTTTCTACTCGGCTTATCGGATCTCCGTGTCAAGTGTATAAATAATGTAAAATAGCTGAAGTGGAAATTTTGCTTTTTCTCCAGTAACCCAAAAAAAGAGATCAATGGCTCGAGCGAAATTCTGGAACATCTTACAACAGGTCCCGAATGGGAAGTGACCTGTAACGTGTAGTGACCGCAACTGGCCGTTTAACGTGCCTTCCGAAGCACAGAGTCCCTTTACTTTTAATTGTTATTCTACGTGCATATTTCAAAAAGTAACAAATTGAAAAATTACTTTGTATGCTAGCATGGGAGTCGAATCCACGACCATGACCTCTAGAGCCTAAAACTCAGACTAATAAACCACCGGGGCAATGAGAGTGGGTGTTGGTAAGAAAGGAACCATAACTTAATTAACAGCGGCGTTCTGGATTTACATACATACATACATTTAATCACGCCTTTATCCCTAATGAGGTAGGCAGAGCTTAAACGACCTAAACAAAGGTCGTTCCGCCACGTCTGACAAAGTTTTGAGGGTTATTTAAGATAGATTTTTTTAGGAACATTTCTGTAGTGACAGGTTGTAGCCCATCGCCTAAATTGCAATATACTGAAACCCTCGAATCTCTTAGCTGTTTTTTACAGCATGCCCGGAAGGAAATGCAGCTGGCACATTTGTTTTTTTGCGCTTCCAGTTCAGCATGGAAGTAAGTAAGTTCCGGATTTAGTTTACAAAATCTCGCGGCGTGTATCTACTTCATTATGCTCGCGGTTTGACAGCTTGTTTTGTTGGGTCTTTGACGCTCTGCCTACGCCATGAAAAGCAAGCACGATCGCACCCATACCCCCCACTAGGATTTCCTGTATCGGGGTGTCATGGACATACACAGAAACGACCACAAAAAACACCCAGACCCAGAAACAGACATTTTAATTCCTTATTCAAACGTCTACCCCGGCCGGGAATCGAACCTGGGACCCTGACCCTGAGAGATATTGACGTGATATTGTAGGTAGGTGGTAAGAAAGGAACCTTAACCACCCTTAACATTACATTACAATCCATGCTACATTCACTGCGTCGTTTCGGATTTCGGGGCGTGTATCTAGTTCATTAAACCTGCGGCTTGTTTTGTTGGGCCTTTGACGCTCTGCCTACGCCATGAGAGATATAGGCGTGATTTTGTGGGTAGGTGGTAAGGAAGGAACCTTAACTTAATTCCATGCTTAATTCTCTGCGTCGTTCCGGATTTTGTTTACAAAATATCGGGGCGTGTATCTAGTTCATTAAACCCGCGGTGAATATTAGACTGACAGTTTGTTTTGACAACTGTGGCATATTTTGAACGTAAAAATAACAAGGAAAGAAGATACCTATAGTTTACCAACTCAGTTTTAGTATAAAAGTGAACAAAAAGATTCATGTCTTTTAATCGAAAATATTGTTTCTAAAATAAGTTTTAGCTATTAGATATAACAATATAATGAAATAGTAGTTTTAGGCTAGTATTTATAAAGCGATATCAAACTTGAGAGCAATATTTAGTATGGATTTGACAGCCCAGTTTGTACTGAAATGACATTTCTGAAGAGCTGATTATAAATACGGCCCGCAGTAAATAAACTAATTTGCCAACACGTTTGCCATTTTTGAAATGTGTTTTTGAATAAAAAGACGTGAAACTTAGTTTACCTTTATTCTAAATGTGAGTTGGAAATACTATACCAACCAACGTATTGGTTCATATTTCATCATCATATTTGAAATCCAAATTATTCAATTGGTTAAATTTTAGACCACATCATTCCCATTCGTATTTTTCTTTCACGTCTTAGTTCTATGTAGTGAGTATAGAGAATTTAATGAGGGTTTGGGAACAGTTTCTTTTGTAATATTTATTTGACTAACATTTGTGCTTTTTATACATTGGGCGTGACACAACTATTCTATCTTGTATTCTATTGTTAAACTGCCTCCGTGGTCAGAGCCGTGGGCTTACGATCCGGAGGTCCTGGGTTCGATTCCCAGGGGGGTGTTGATATTTATCAATTTATCACTTTGTGAGGTTTTTAATAGTGGTCGTTACTCAAAACCATGTCAGAGGCCTAATAGCTGTGCTTGTTAAAGCACATTAAAATTTCCCACCTATCCTACTTTCTCCCTTCTGTCTGCAAGAACGACAATCTTAAGAAAAGAACGACTCATCACTCATTCGTTCAATCAACATCGACGTTTACCATTCACTTGAATGTCCGAGGCCTTTTTCCAAAAACTTGAGTAACTGCACCACGCTGGCCGGCTATAAAAATCATAAAAACTAATATAATAATTTGTGTGAGCGTTGATTGACGTCATCATCAGTGCACGCAGTCGCCACATCAGGAAATCCATCAGAAAATCATCAGTAAGTCCTTTCACCCTTTCCTATTTACCTTTTAAACTGTATCATCTCTTTCGCCATCTTTTCTCAGACAATCGCGGCTTTTTAGGTACCAATACAGTCTGTCTAACGAAGATTTCATTATTAACTGCAACAGTGCTACTATGCGGTTTAAAAACTCGTGACACCAAGGTTCATCGGGTTGTTGTTCGACTTGAGAATCAACTCGCTAAGAAAAAGATTGCTAACGTCCATTTACGTGATGTAATGGGTCGATTGCTTACGTAAAAGTTTGCCCACGTAAATCTTTGAGTAGGCATCTGTTGTCACTTAATTATGCTACAATTTAATAAATTGTTTTATTCCACTCATGAACCTCACACACCCATAAATAAACTTTTTTTTAAAATTATGTAAATAAACTAAAAAATATACAAGATTTAAGAGACAGCGTCCAACAAACTGATAGGGGCTGGCTCAGTCAATGATACTAGACAACTTGCACCAGGATATTTTTTCACAAAAAATAAAAAAATTGGCTTTTCCGTACAAAATGTTCACCTCAATCAGACAATTTGAATGGAAAACCCCAATATATTTTTTAACTTCCTAAATAAAGGTCCTGGTGGAAGTTGTTCAGTGTTAATAGAATAGAAAAACGTTTATTCATGAAAAATGATAATATAGATTAAGGTTTATTCTTAGATTGAGCAACCCCTATCAGTTTGCGGGATGCTGTCCCTTACACCCTTACGCATGAAACGCATGTTTCCTTTTATCAGAGGTCAACATTATACGTGTTAAACTGTCGGCCTTGTCTGACATGACACATTGCTATCCACAGCGAATGTTAAGCAGTTGCTTTGTTACGATACAAAAGCCAATTTCTGCACCTACTAGATTGTTGCGAAAATACTCATTCAAAAAAAGAAAATACATAAATATTTCTTCTATGCTGAAATGGAAGCGAGAGAAAAACATAGAATGTGCCAACTGCATTTCCTCCCAAAAATCAGCTAAGAGATCCGAGGTTTCAGTATATTGCAATTTAGGTGATGAGCTGACAACCTATCACTACAGCAATATACCTACAAATCTATCTTAAATAACCCTCAAACTTCGTCAGACGTGGCGGAACGACTTCTGTTTAGGTCGTTTACGCTCTGCCTACCCTATTAGGGTTAAGGCGTGACTATATGTATGTATGTACATTTATAAAATCACGCTTTTATCCATCATGGGGTAGCAAGAGCGCCAACGATCTAAACAAAGATCCTTCCGCCACATCTGACAAGTTTTGAGGGTTATTTAAGATAGATCTGTAGGTATATTGCTGTAGTGATTGGCTCGCGACCAACCTCTCACCGGAGTCCGGCGCAAAACAGTTTGCTGTGTTCCGGGTAAGCTCGCTCCATTGTCAACATAGAGTCAAGAGGAGCCCGTTTTTAACATAAAAAAGTGACATATTATTTAGCTCATAGCCTAAATTACAATACACTGAAACAAATAACAATACGCAATGCATGACGTCATGAAAATATCAAATTTCAGTGTCAAGGGATCCACAGCTACTATCTTTATATGATTCTTCTTAGCGAGTGGATTCAAAGTGAAAGTCAAACCATTTTTTCCAAATAGATTCCTGAGAACACTTTTTTAAAGGAACAAACACTTATTTCTATGTCACAAAATAAAATATATCACTATTTAAAAAAGCATGAGAAACTCGCACTTTTGGCGAAACTACCTTTGTTTGGATCGTTGACGCTCTGCCTACCCCATAGGGATACAGGCGTGATAGTATGTATTTATGCACACGTATATGCTGTTTCATTATTTCATTTGCCCATACAGAATAACTATTCATAGAAACTATTTAATAAAAAAAAATACCTTAAATTGAATCGAAGATGTCTAATGTTTTCAAAAGGTTAGAATGAGAGGAATCATTTTTTTTTCATAGCTCGACCTATATATAAGTCACGTAGTTAGTGTACGAGTTACGTTTCATGGGTAGAAGTTAAATATATATAATAAGTATTCGGCCTGAAAATAATAAAATTTCACTGTATATTTCTTCTATGCTGGACTGGGAGCGAAAGAAAAACATTGAATTTTCCAGCTGCATTATAGTATTTTTGTGTGTATGGTTGTAACAAATAAACTATTAATTTATTAATTATTAATAAAAGATTTCAAAAAATCTTTCACCATTAGAAAGCTACGTTCACCCTGAGTAACAAAGGCTACTTTTACCGCGGGAAAATATCTGATTCGCACGGGAAAACTCAATAAGTAAGCCGCGGGTAAAACTGCTGCGTAAAAGGCTAGTCTTTATGTTAAAATAGTCTGTTATTATATCTCACAGATTTTTATGTTGTTTTCGCACGCTGGCCTGGGAGCGAGAGAAAAACGTAGAATGTGCCAGCTGCATTTCTTCCCGGGCATGCTGTAAAAACCAGCTAAGGAATCCGAGGGTTTCAGAATATTGTAATTTAGGCGACGAGCTGACAACCTGTCACTACAGCAACATACTTATTTATTTATTTAACAATTTATTGTACACAAACACATCATACAAACAGGACAAACAAAACAAAGACACAACAGGCACTGATTATTTTTAAAAAGAAATTTCTTACAGCAGACCTACAGAAGTGATTTTTTTTAATGATACGCGGATAAAATGTGCACAAAATTTTAATTTAATTTAATTTAATTTCTTTATTGAGAACCCAACAGCAATTATATCACTATTACAAACAGTAATCTTAAAAAACTTATATAGCCAATAACAGAGTTCATCATATTAAATATACATAATAGGGTAGTAAAAAATAAACATAATACCTACTAATAAAATAATACTACTGTATAATACTTATATAATGAAAATCAATTACATACTCGTACCTAAATATAAACAAGATATAAATAAATACGTATAGCTATTTATATATATATATATATATATATATGTATATACAGATATATACATACATATGTATATACAGATATATACATGTTATATACCCTAAAGACTGATTACTTTGAATTTTATACCTACAAATCTATCTTAAATAACCCTCAAAACTTTGTCAGACGTGGCGGACCGATCTTTAGGTCGTTTACGCTCTCCATACACCACTAGGGATAAAGGCCTGATTATATGTATGTATGTATATTTTTGGTAAGTTCTGATATTAGATTACAAAATATAACTTTGTAACTTTTTCTGTCGAGTGGGTATCGAGTCTATCGACCCGATGAACCCTGGTGTCAGAGTTTTAAAACCGCCTAGTAGCACAACTATCAGCCCTCTGACATGGTTTGAGTAACGACCACTATCAAAGACAGCGACCGGGACCGACAGCTTAACGTGCTTCACGGAATCTTTTTTATTTTCGGACAATCAGGTGATTCAGCCTGCAATGTCCTAACCAAACTGGGGAAAAAAAACAAAGTGATAAACTTTGTGTTACCTTTGTGGGAATCAAACCCAAGACCTCCGGATCGGGAGTCCATGGCACTAGGCACTAGACCACGGAGGCAGTTAACTTTGTAACTAAAACGAGTCAACAATTTACTTAATGAAATAATGATACAATTTGAAATACGGGTGTTTATTAAGCCCACAGAGGGGTCCATGTCCAATGTCCATAATACAATTATATCCTTTGGCCTGTTATTCCGAAATTACTACTTTCACCACAACTCTACTAACAACATTATCATAAAACTAGACGGACAGGTATTTTCACTGTTTGTGATTCAATGTAATTTAATTATACAACATAATATACCGGGTGTAAGGGACAGCGTCCCGCAAACTGTTATCAATCTCAGTGAACGTTACTTAACGACATTGACCAGGAAATTCTTTAAGGAGATGAAAAAAAAATACTTTCCCATACAAAATGACCACCTCGATCACACAGTTTGAATGGAAAAGCATTTGTTTATTATTTTGGTGATAGTTGCTCAGTGACGTTGACTCAGTAACCCCTATCAGTTTGCGGGACACTGTCCCTTACAACCGCTTAACCGGTATAATCGTATATAAGTGGCAAAAATGTATGATCACAGAAACTTTACACATCGTCTTCTAATTTGAGTACGTCATCATCTCCCTAGCCTTATCCCATATCTCACGGGGACGGCTACCTAATCCAGGGGATTGAACGACGGTACTGGTTTTTACACAGAGCGACTGCTATCTGACCTCCGCAACCCAAAAGGGAAACCAGATCCAATCCTAGATTAATTCTAATTTGAGTACGTATACTTCTTTAATGGCAGTGGGGTTAAAAAAAAGGCTTGTATTCTTGACGGGCGGGCAGGGCGATACCGGTTTATTCTTCTTAGCCAGTGGATTCTCGAGTCGAATGACCCGATGAACCCTGGTGTCAGAGTTTTCAAACCGCCTGGTAGCACAGCTAATTGGCCTCTGACATGGTTAAAGTAACGATCACTATCAAAGACAGCGACCGGGACCGACGGCTTAACGTGCCCTCCAAAGCACGAAATCTTTTTTCTTTTCAGAAAATCAGGTGATTTATCCTGCAATGTCCCAACCAAACTAGGAAAAACCTCACAAAGTGATAAATTGACAAATGTCAACTTTTGTGTTTTCCCCCTGGGAATCGAACCCAGGACCTCCGGATCGTAAGCCCATGGCTCTAACCACTAGACCACGGAGGCAGTCCGGTATATTGTGGAGGGCGATACCGGTTTATTTAAAATCGTTCTTCGCTAAATCTGTAAAAAATTTAATGATACTATAAATAGGGTAAGAATTATAGGATGTATTAATTTACGTAGTGACAGAGAGTCAGCTCATCATCTCCCTAGCCTTATCCCGTATCTCTCGGGGTCAGCTACCTAATCTAGGGCATTGAATGAGGGTACTGGTTTTCACACAGAGCGACCGCAGCCCAGGCGGGAAACCAGACCCAATCGTAGATTAGGTCAGAGTTTTCAAGTCGCCAATGTTTAACACTGGCCTCTGACATGGCTTAACGACTAATATTTACAGCATTAAACGATATTAACCGGAACAACGGTTTAACGTGCCTTCCGAAGCACGGAAAAAAAGCCGAATAAACGTACATATGAAATTCGAAAACCAAAAAACACATTGGTACGTGGTGGGATTCGAATCACGACCTCCCAGAAGGCAGCGGCGCTATCCACTACACCATCGGGCTTCAGACAGTCAGCTCATCACTTAAACTCCAATACACTGATATACTGTATACAATAGTTCGTACAAAAAAAATCGTTAAAAAAAGTTCGTAGTTTGTGAAAAAAATATCTTTATTGATGAAAATATAAGATTACAAACATAAGATTAAAAGAAAACTTACTAGCTACTTAATTAAACTAAATCTAACATCCCGTCCTGACTCGTACCAGGTCCAAACGTGCCCATTGCGCTGGCCGCGTTGCCCCGTTGAATAGCCAACGAAATTTGTTGGACCAAGTATTATTTAATTTATTTATTTAATTTCTTTAGTGAGAACCCAACAGCAATTATATCACTATTACAAACAGTAATCTTAAAAAACTTATATAGCCAATAACAGAGTTCATCATATTAAATATACATAATAGGGTAGTAAACAATAAACATAAGGTAGGCTAAGTGTGCGTGTAAGTGTGAATGTATGTGTATTGTGTAGTGTATGAGCTTCATGGCTTCATTGTAATGTAAGGGCATATTCATAGAGTAGAGATTTTACTATAAACACAATTGATGAATTGATTACGGGTTAGGAAGAAAATATCGGCTTCATTAAACTTCGACTCATAGGTTTATATCATAGGATTATATACAGGAAAAGAAGCAGCTGGTACATTCGTTGTTTTTACCGCACTCAGTCTACCGTGTATTGATTTCAAGTGCGTCACCGACTGTACGAACACGAGAGTGATTGTGATTGAGTCTGGAGAGGTCAACACTACGAATATTACAAATATTAATCTAGCTGTTTACGATCTGCTGTAATAGCGCACTAAAAGGGCCTACTAATGTGATCTGGGGTGCAGGGATGTATTAAGGTGATTCCTCCCGGCAAATCGTTGTTTTCAAGAGCTTATGTTTCTTCTCTTCCACGCGAGAGAAATACATAGAATGTGCCAGCTGCATTTCTTCCCGGGCATGCTGTAAAAATCAGCTAAGGAATCCGATGGTTTCAGTATATTGTAATTTAGGCGATAGGATGACAGCCTGTAACTCTACAATATACCTACAAATCCATCCCTCAAAACTTCGTCAGACGTGGCGGAACGACCTTTGCTTAGGTCGTTTACGCTCTGCTTACCCCATTAGGGATAAAGACGTGATTAAATGTATATATGTATGTATTTATTTGATGTCATTGCTGAGTTTAAACCCAAAATGTTATGTTTGATTTCAGAAATATATATCAACTAATTTCATTGCCAGATCTTCTATTAGTAACATTTTATTCGCTATTCCTACGAAACTATTTTAGTGGTAATGAAGGCAGAACGGTGGAACAAGCTTGGTGGAACAACTGTAAGACCCACTTGCTTTGAAGCATGCTGCCGGCATGTAATTAGTCGGTCCTGCGCCTGATTTCTCTCTGGTCGTGTCAGTCAACCTGTTCCATCAGAGTAAGAGATTGAAGGAATAGAGAGTGCTCCTGTGTGTAGCGCAAGCACTTGGGCACTAAAAACAAGTCCTGCGCAGTTGGCTGATCTCCGCGAGATTGGCCGCCATCACCCAAAAACGAAGGGAGGACTGTTCATATTACTAATACCGATTTATTACTTATTGAATTGAAAAGAATATGTTTCAGACGTATTAAATACAAATAATAAATGCATTTTCTACCTGATTAAGAACACACATAATTAGTCATGTAACGTGTACAAAGAAACAAATTTATTTTAATTAATTATTTACATGAAAATCGTCTGAAGAATCTTTTGAGACTGATTAGCTTAAGCTGCCAAATACTGAAGCAGGCTGCAGACATAGTGTCAGTAAAAGCCTGAGCGGAGGCGGGTTTTGAACTTAATTTCGCATGTCATATCGTAATTTCTTCCATGCTGGCCTGGGAACGAGAGAAAAACATAGAATGTACCAGCTGCATTTCCTCCCGGGCTTGCTGTGAAAACCACCTAAAGGATCCCAGGGTTTCTGTATATTGCAATTTGGGGGATAGGCTGACAACCTGTCACTACAGCAATATACCTACAAATATATATTAAATAGCCCTCAAAATTTTGTCAGACGTGGCGGAACGAACTTTGTTTAGGATGTTAACGCTCTGCCTTCCCCATTAGGCATAAAGGCCTGATTTTATGTATGTATGTATATTTTTGGTAAGTTCAGTTCAAATTACAATACAAATAACTGATTTGTAATCTAATAACTTGCAATATACCCTACAAATGTATCTTAAATAATCCTCAAAATTTTGTCAGACGTGGCGGTACGAACTTTGTTTAGGACGTTTACGCTCTGCCTACCCCGTTAAAAGCGTAATTATATGTAATATATTTATGTCTATATGTATCGCAGTTGTCGTCTTGGTGTAAGGATAGACGAACTATATATTAAATTATGGTATTTTCAATTGGTAAGGGTTGTTGCGTTATGTTTATGCTTTGCCAAATACAATCTAATACATACAATCCTGCTGATTATCATAATAGGACCTATACTATTTTCAATCAGATTAAGAATAATGGTAAACTAAACTTCATGTCTTTTTATTCAAAAACACATTTCAAAAATAAATTATACGTATTACAATATAATACAAAATTCTTTATTGCACAAAGAAACACATACAACAGAAATAAAAAGGAACAAACGTGACAGTACAATATAGGCGGCCTTATTGCTAAAGCAGCAATTTCTACCAGGCAACCTTTGGGTATAGAAATTGTACAAGCAGAAAGCGGGATAGTGCATATTACTACATATAATACTTAGACAATATTTACACACTATTAAATAAATATACTGATACATATCTTATGATAAACTAATACATAATATATGCTACATAAGATAGGATACTCTATGTTTTATATTTCAGATAAATTGGTAGATAGAATATCACTACATATACTTACTTAAATGATACTTATAAATTAGACAGCTCCACATTAAACATTATTAGCCAGATAGAAATATATATGTATTCTTCCATGCTGGACTGGGAGAGATAGAAAAACATAGAATGTTCCAGCTGCCCTCCCTCCCGGGCATGTTGTAGAAGACAGCAAAAGGGACTCGAGGGTTACAGTGTATTGTAATTTAGGCGATGGGCTGACAACCTATCACTACACATTAGCTATACACATTACAATCTAAAATTGCCCTCAATTTTTGTCAGACGCGGCGAAAGCGCCTTTTACGAGGCGTTTAACGCTCTGCCTACCCCGTAAGGGATAAAGGCGTGATTTTATGTATGTATGTATGTATTGGCAAATAAGTTAAATGACTAATGCTACTATTTCATAATGTAGTCATATCTAATAGCTAAAAAACTTATTTTAGAAACAATTTCTCCGATTAAAGGACATGAAACATTGTTTACTTTTATTCTAAATCATCATCATCTCCCTAGCCTTATTCCGTATCTCACGGGGTTGGCTACCTAATCTAGGGGATTGAACGAGAGTACTGGTTTTTACACAGAGCGACTGCCATCTGACCTCCGCAACCCAGAAGGGAAACCAGACTCAATCCTAGATTAGGTCAGAGTTTTCAAGCCGCCAATGCTTAGCATTGGCCTCTGTCATGGCTTAACGACTAATATCTATGGTATTAAACGATATTAACCGGGACCAAGCGCCGAATAAACGTACATATGAAATTCGAAAACCGAAAAACACATTGGTACGTGGTGGGATTCGAACCACGACCTCCCGCTCAGGAGGCAGCGGCCCTATCCACTACACCATCGGGCTTTTATTCTAAATCTGATTTGGAAATAGTATACAGAATAGAAACACATTTTCGGCCTGCATCAAACTAAAAACAACACGCGTGTAATATGAAACGTGATCATATTGTAGTTACTAAAGTGTTTTAAATAGGAAGTAACAATTAGTTTACATTGTGCAATAAGAACTTTAAATTATTTTGGGGTGGGATGGAATCTACCTCCTAGTGGTCCACCCCGGGCAACGGCAACACAGGCTTGCCTGCGAATAAGTTCGGCCGAACGATCCCAACAAAGCGGTGGTAGGCTCTGCAAGGGGCCTCCTGGCTCGCGACCACCTTATCACCGGAGTCCGGCGCCAAACAGCTAGCTGTGTTCCGTCGGTGCGCGAAACTACCCGTGCCCGATGTCTGCTAAGACATCGTTTGGGTGACCTCTCTTAATCGTGGACTCTGTCACGGTCATCCCCGACCGTTGTGTCAAGAATCAAGAGCAAACCGGTAAAAAAAAACGCTCCCGCTTGTGCTACTATGATGCCGCTCTCTTAGCTTCAGGGCCATGTCAAACTGTTTCTTAATCCTTTTGATATTTATTTCTGCTAATTGATCGATTAACTTTAAAAGCTGGATCAAAGCTAAAATTCTGGTGAATTAAAGGTTAAGGTTAGACCGCACTAGGACGAAGCTGCAGCGGAGCGGCACGGCGCGGCACTGCGCGACAAATGATTCTTTGTATTGTAATGGATCTAGCTTCTGCTATTCAAAACTAAATCACTGTTTTAAAATACAAGTAAAGTCATCTATCAGATTGGTAGGAAAATCACTATAAACGAGAAACTAATGCCAATCTAGTGTTGATTGAGTAGAGAACTAATATTGTAGCCAGATCGAACTGAAATTACTTCAATTTGAAGTAAATTATAGGTGTTATGCCAGATTGAAAAATATGAAGATTATATTTTATGAGGTAAGTTAATTGTTTTATTGTGTGGTATTGGTTTATCTACACATATTATATACGATAAGCATTTTATAATTACTTAATAATAATAAAATGTCGAGTATTTGGATTGTGTGCAGAAATTGTGAAGATACGTTTCGACAACACAGAACCAGAAGGACACGCGGTGCCATCTGGAGGAGAATGGGAGAACTATGAAGAGAAGTGTGAATGATTGTTATATTATCTGGGACTAGCTTCGGCATCCCTATCTATTCTACTGACTCCTGTATGTGCATATCATAAGTGGAGATCGATGACTGTTGCAGTTTCATAGTCGGTGCTTCCAGCATAGCTGGACAACAATCAACAATTTATAAAACCTTTGTTGGGACAATGTTTCTCAATTGGACATCACAACTTACTACAAATTACATCAGACATGACTTGCTCTGTCTTGGTTGGCTGACCAATAAATCGGCTCAAATTAATTATATTTTACATGATGCTGTTCATCAATCTGGACTCATTCCAAAATTCCTAAGTGCGCTGTCACTTATCTCTGGCCTGAGGCTTGGCCAAAACAAAAACCACTTAAAACCAATTGGAGGGCACAGAAGTGCCTCCACTTTCCTTTTCTGGGGCTCGCATGATGAGTAAATCTCATTCGTTGATGGTTGGCGAGCACATAAACCAGCGAATGGTTGGAGCTGGAATCGGAGGTTCCGTTATCCCGCTGCGCACTGTCCCAATGTTGTCCCGAGAAACTAAAGGGAGCTAAGTTATGACATCCCACTACCACTTTAAAGGATTTGGGTTACTTTTATAAATTTTATTACACAACGCACGGTCCTAACTTTCATTTCTAGACTATCACGAACCAATATGTTAATTTATTTCTAGACATTCATGAGCCATTCTATCCATCCACTATTCCTCTTTCCTATTCCCTTCCTCTCCTCTAATCCTCTCCACATTCCTACCTTTCCTCCACACCTTCCTCTCGCACTTCCTTTCCCATTATAGAATAGGTTAGGGGGTAGGGGGGGGGGGGTTGTTACAGTATGAAAATGAATGAGAGGTACCGCACTGAACCGAACACGACCGTTCTCCTTTGCAGATCCAGTGCTCCTTCAGTGCGGTACATTTTCAAACAAAGAATCATTTGTATAGTGCGGTCTAACCTTAACTTTCAATCATTTACGTTCTAAAAAACGTTGTAAAACACACATCAAATCATCTGGATTCGGCCCTGAGAAGTACTGGAAACCCTTTTAATCTGGCTTTGTGCAAACCGGAAGATATGTCGTCATACTACCGACATATACTGGGTATTAAATTTACATATTTTGTCTGAAGTGTAGACCATTGCTTTAAAAGTATGCTAATCAATTCTCCTCTTTCCCGAAATCACATACATACATATAATGACGCCTTTCTACTTATTTATAAATATCTTATAATAATTAGGATTGTCTTTAATTAGCTCCCATGCTGGCCTGGGAGTGAGAGAAAAACATAGAATGTGCCAGCTGCATTTCCTCCCGAGCATGCTGTAAAAACCAGCTAAGGGATCTGAGGGTTTCAGTATATTGTAATTTAGGCGATGGGCTGACAACCTGTCACTACTGCAATATACCTACAAATCTATCTTTAATAACCCTCAAAACGTTGTCAACCGAGGCGGTACGACCTTTGTTTAGGTCGTTTACGCTCTGCCTACCCCATTAGGGATAAAGGCGTGATTATATGTATGTATGTAGGATTGTCTTTGAAACATCGGATTAATATCATCATATGTTAGCATCCTTCCATGCTGGAGCGAAAGAAAAACATAGTATGTGCAAGTTGCATTACTTCCCGGGCATGGTGTAAAAACCAGCTAAGGGATACGAGGGTATCTTAAATAACCCTCAAAACTTTGTCAGACGTCGCGGAACGACATTTGTTTAGGTCGTTTACGCTCTGCCTAACCCATTAGGGATAAAGGCGTGATTATTTGTATGTATGTATGTAATTAAGATTATATGTGTTATGATAAAAATGTCTAGTCAGAAATTAAGGTTAGTTGTTTTAACGAATAAATAAATACTTATCGGACTCATAATTTTATACTTATTGTTAAAAAAATCATTGATTATAATATAAAATACGTATTATTTCATTGGCGACGTGGACGACCACGAAAGAGGTGGCGCGATTAATAGGGAATACTCATGATTTTTTTTAAACTATTAGTAAGAATTATTATCACCATAGATGAACGGATGTGAAGGAATTTTCGCAAAATATTCATTGGTTTAAGAGTTATAATGCCTTAAAGTGGTTAGTTAAAAAGAGAGGTCCGATCTGTCATGTGACGTCATAAGACAGGAGCGCCATACTAATTCCATATAAATTGTCGTTTCGAAGAGAGAGATAGATAGTCTATCTTTATAATGGTATATCTCGGTGATTTTTTGATCAATTTTATTTCTGTTCTCACTGTTCTTTTCATAATTTAAGATGTTTTTAGACAATAGGTTCAGGAACTGAAAATATGTTTTATGCACGTTATCTATTGGACGCATATCAAAAAGAATGGAGAATATACTATCACTAGACCGAGAAAAGTAGAAGGAAGGAGAGAGGCCTTTGCCCTGCAGTGGGACACCACAAGCTCATAAATAAATATTTCGTTATAACACATACATACATATAATCACGCCTTTATCCCCAATGGGGTATGCAGAGCGAAAACGGCCCAAACAAAGGTCGTTTCGCCACGTCTGACAAAGTTTTGAAGGTCATTTAAGACAGATTTGTAGGTAAACTGCTGTAGTTACAGGTTGTCAGCCCATCGCCTAAGTTACAATATAGCTGGTTTTTACAGCAGTACCGGGAGGAAACGCAGCTGGCACATTCTATATATTTGTCTCGTTCCCAGGCCAACATGGAAGAAACACATACAATGATTATCCCATGTGCTACGCCATAACACCCTGTATATAAGTGGAAAGTACCATACATTTTCAGGTCAACTTACGGTCACTGGTCGCGAACCACCGAAACATTGCATTCGTATGAATCTATTGCATTGGTAATGTGCTTTACATATTTTTGATGTTTTTCTATTTGCAGGGGCTAGAGCGAATCAAAGGAACGCAAATATCTACGGGCTGATAGTTATTTATCTGAAACTAGCGACCCGCCCCGGCTTCGCACGGAAATTATCAGTGTTTCTCTACTATATTATGCATGTATTATACATATAATCCTTCCTCTTTCAATAAAAGCAACCACATCAAAATCCGTTGGGTAGTTTTAAATATTTATGCATACACAGGGATATAGGGACAGAGAAAGCGACTTTATATTATACTATGTAGTGATAGCGCAAAGGAACCGTGATTTAGATTGAAAGTATTGAAATTCGTTTTCGTAGCTTTATTCTACGGTTACTGCTACGAATGCTACGTCGTAGCTAATGTCTACATGAGTGTTTATTCCCGAGGCTTTAGTGAAATATATGATAACATATGCATGCAAAGTCCAATTTATATCATTATATTTTGTCCTATGATCCTAGGGAAAAGTTGTTCAGTGTCATGTTTAAGTTCATACCTGGAGTATGTTATGTCAGCATCACATTTATTAAATTATGAACAAAAATGATTTACTTACCGTCAGTAAAGTAAGTAGTCGTGTAGTTAAAGTAAAACCAATCCATCAGCCGATCGGAAATTTCGATGGGAATACCATATATTTTTAAACTCACTCACAGCGTTAACTTTGTAATTTCGTTGTTATTTCCGTAAAAAAAGGGGAAAAAATTAATACGTGGGTAATCAAAACTAATAATTAACCTACAGATGGCCTCCAAACTGCAATATAAAAATGATTATGAACACATAAAAGAAATACACATTTATTTTTATAACTTTTTAAGCACTTGCGTTGTGAATTAATTTATTTTTCTTAGTGTTAGAAAATCGTAAGCACATAATGCTAATTCTAATTCTTAGTTAGCGCTGTCACTTTCTTAACTTTGACAAAGAACCGGATAGCAAAATAAACATAAACACATAACTTTGGCAGTCCTAATTTGACATAAGACTGCTTATTTGACGTAAAATATGGAAGCAGCTCTATGCTCAGTTCTTATTTAAAGCGTCTTACGTCAGATTAGGAATGTCAAAGTCATGTGTTTATCTGCTATTTTGTTATTATGTCAAAGTTAGGAAAGTGACAGCACGAGCTAAGAATTAGTTAAGGAATAGTGCGTCCAGAATTGCCGCCAATAAGCTCAGTTCTTATTTAAAGCATCGTACGTCAGAGTAGGAATGTCAAAATCATGTGTTTATTTGCTATCCTGTTCTTATGTCAAAGTTAGGAAAGTGACAGCGCTAGCTATAGTGAGAGCAGAATTGCCGCCAATATGCTCAGTTCTTAATTAAAGCGACATACGTCAGAGTAGGAAAGTCAAAGACATGTGTTTATTTGCTATCCTGTTCTTATGACAAAGCATATTAAAGTTAGGAAAGTGACAGCGTTAGCTAAGAATTAGTTAAGGAATAGTGCTTCCAGAATTACCTATATCATACATACATACATATAATCACGCCTTCATCCCTAATGGGGCAGGCAGAGCGTAAACGACCTAAACAAAGGTCGTTCCGCCACATCTGGCAAAGTTTTGAGGGTTATTTAAGATAGATTTGTAGGTATATTGATGAAGTGACAGGTTGTCAGCCCATCGCCTAAATTACAATATACTGAAACCCTCGGATCCCTTAGACGGCTTTTACAGCATGCCCGGGATGAAATGCAGCTGGCACATTCTATGTTTTTCTCTCGCTCCCAGTCCAGCAGAGAAGAAATTAACAATATCAGCTATATGATACGGCTAATAGAAGCCACGGCATATCTCTTACAATGCACTTTGGCTTCGGCCGTTAGCTGCGGTCAACATCTTATCCGCCATCTTATCTCCAGGTGTTTGTGACGTCAATGCATCTTCGGTTTCCCGCTATAATATAAAGTGCTCGCCTTCAGGAGTTGATCGGAAAAATAAATCATGATGAAAAAGCCTGTTCTTTTTATCACTTTATAAGTTTCATAATTTACATTGCAATAATATTAACATTCTTCCATGCTGGACTGGTGAGAGAAAAACATAGAATGTGCCAGCTGCATTTCCTCCCGAGCACGCTGTAAAAACCAGCTAAGGGATCTGAGGGTTTCAGTATATTTTACCTAATTCAAGCGATGGGCTGACAACCTGTCTACTACAGCAATATACGTACAAATATTTCTTAAATAACCTTCAAAACTTTGTCAGACGTGGCGGATCGACCTTTGTTTAGGTCGTTTACGCTCTGCCTACCCCATTATGGATAAAGTCGTGATTATATGTATATAATAATAATAAAAATGACATAAAATAATATGATCGTCGAAAATAAAACTGTACAATAAAATTAAAAAAAAATGTCGAAACAAAATTTCAATTTAGAAATGAAGTCCATTAGATGTCTAAATAGTTTTAAATATAATGTATAATACGATTCCATGTTTTGAAGATCAAGTAGCCGTCGCTCTCCTGTTGCCAATGTCAGGATTGTTGGAAATTGCACGGAATATCAAAAGAGCCAGACAATCGGTTTTATTTCGAAGTGAAATGGGGGGTGTAGAGGAGGTAGAAATGAAAATGGGAAAAAGAAAAAGGAAGCGACTACAATTTTAATTTTACTTTTTCAATGAATTTGGCAAGAAAAAATATTGAGTTCTCCTTCTTCTTTCGAGTGGGTATCGAGTCTATCGACCCGATGGGAGTGGGAGGCGGATAGACGGTGGAAAGATGTCATATAGTCAGTCGATAGCTAAGGTCGATAGTAATTAATCATTACTAAACCATACATGCATACATATAATCACGCCTTTATCCGTAATGGGGTAGGCAGAGCGTAAGCTACCTAAACAAAGGTCGTTCCGCTACGTTTGACAAAGTTTTGAGGGTTGTTTAAGATAGATTTGTCGGTATATAGCTGTAGTGACAGGTTGTCAGCCTATCGCCTAAATTGCAATATACAGAAACCCTTTTGGATCCCTTAGCTGGTTTTTACAGCATGCCCGGGAGGAAATGCAGCTGGCACATTCTATGTTTTTCTCTCGCTCCTAGTCCAGCATCGAAGTAACTAAACCATGACAGCTTAAAAATGATATGACATCACGCACGATAAAGAAAAAAGATTTTAGTGAATTTTCAAAATAATAACATTTCCAATTTCTTCCATGCTGGACTGGGAGAGATGGAAAAGCATGAAATTTTCCCGCTGCCCTTCCTCCCGGGCATGCTCAAGTCAGCATTCATGATTCGAGGATAAAGTGTATTGTAATTTAGGCGATGGGCTGACAACCTGTCACTACAGCAATACACATTACAATCTAAAAATGCCCTCAATTATTGTCGAACGTGGCGAAAGCGCCTTTTACGAGGCGTTCTACGCTCTGCCTACCCCGTAATTGATAAAGGCGTGATTTTATGTATGTGTATGTATGTACAACAATTTCAATATCATAGACCTGCACGCAAGCGGATCTAATGAACGCCAGCCGATCCGCAATTCAAGTGGCAACGTTCTGGGCCGCCACATTGTGATAGTTACGTGTTCCATCGACACGATAAGAAGAAGAAGAATGTCATAGACCAATATCCACTTTGGGTTGCGAAGAAAGTAATTTCATTAACGTAATATATCATTATTTTCGACTTTACTTTTCCCTACTCCCGTCTAGAAGGCAGACAAGATAAGCAGGCTGCGTATACTGTAATCGATTTAGCATAAAAAAGATACGGCTATTGGTTGCCGAGATCCCAGGATTTGAGGCCTATGCGGGAATGGAAGACACAGACTTTGTTCGGGGAAGACAGCGCAATATCTCCATACTGAATAGCGCGTAACTTCTTTTGTAACTGGCACGGGAAGAAAATTTCTCTTATAGTCGTGCGATTCTCCATATTGGACTGGGAGAGAAAGAAAAACATAGAATGTTCCAGTTGCCCTTCCTCCCGGGCATGCTGTAAAAGTCAGCAAAAGGGATTCGAGGGTTACAGTGTATTGTAATTTAGGCGATGGGCTGACAACCTGTCACTACAGCAATACACATTACAATCTAAAATTGCCCTCAATTTATGTCATACGTGGCGAAAGCGCCTTTTAGGAGGCGTTTTACGCTCTGCCTACCCCGTAAGGGATAAAGGCGTGATTTTATGTATGTATGTAGTCGTGCGATGTTTTTACAATGCAAAAATTGTATATTGAATTTCTTTCTTCCATGCACGCCTGGGAGCGAGAGAAATAACGTAAACGACCTTTGTTTAGGTCGTTTACGCTTTGCCAACCCCATAAGGGATAAAAGCGTGATTTTATGTACATATGTGTGAATTTATATTATCTTCATACTTTTTTATGTGCAAATCGCAGCAACTACCCACAGAAGAAAGACTTTAGCCGGACTTAAAATCCTACATGTAAGCTAGGTCTACTTGCGGTATCTATTTCAATCTAAGTCTGCGGGCTGTACACGCCGATACTTGTTTTACAATCCTGCTTTATAAACTTGAAACTTCGATTTAGGTATCGATTTGACCTTGAAGTGTGATCGAATCGGACTTCAGTTGTTTCGTCTTGTTAATTATAATATTTTTAAATTCTTATTTGCTCTCTTCACTAATGTGAATGCGTATTTTAGTAATGTTATTTGCACTACATATTAATTATCTTCCATGCTGGACTGGGAGCGAAAGAAAAACATAGAATTTGCCAGATGCATTTCCTCCCGCGCATGCTGTAAAAAGCAGCTAAGAAATCCGAGGGTATATTGCACTTGAGGATATGATCTGACAACCTATCACTACAGCAAAATACCTACAAATCTATCTAAAATAATCCTCAAAACTTTTTCAGACGTGGTGGAACGACCTTTGTTTGGGTCGTTTACGCTCTGCCAACCCCATTAGGGATAAAGACGTGATTATAGGTATGTACATATTAATTAAAACTAAATAAGCAATGATTTTGAATTAAACATTACTCATTTTATCACTCAGTGATTGCCTAAACTGGCCAAACTGACTGACAGATTGTTTTTTTTTATATCCTGTCTATTTAGTGTAAAGGCATTTTGGCTATTCCATGCTGGCCTGGGATCGAGAGAAAAACATAGAATGTGCAAGCTGCATTTAATCCCGGGCGTGCTGTGAAAACCAGCTAAGGAATCCGAGGGTTTCAGTATATTGTAAATTAATCGATGGGCTGACAACCTGTCACTACAGCAATATACCTACAAATCTAACTTAAATAACCCTTAAAACTTTGTCAGACGTGGCGAAACTACCTTTGTATAAGTCGTTCACACTCTGCCTACCCTATTAGGCATAAAGGCGTGATTATATGTATGTATGTATGTATGCACTTTGGCCTTTGTGATGACTGTGAGAGATAACGAAACGCATCGGTGCGTCGACTGTTTCGTCTTTATTTCGACTCATCAGATGCGGAAGTGTCCGCATTACAGTTGGTTTGAAGTGCTTCACCCTTGTGAGTTTACCTTGTTGGGATCGGAACGGAATCCAAATCTTTAGGAGCAGCCGTTAAGCATGATCTCCGCAGAGTGGTTCTCCCCGCAACGGGGATCCTGCCCATTTATTAGACCCTACATCTTATTCTAGATTTCACTGAGATAACATAATAAGATACAGGATAGGAATAGTCTGAAAGCCGCCACAAAACCGCCTGTAGCTTTTTGTTGGGATTCGGTATCTGAAACACAAATTATTGGCAACCTATGCTAATAAGATGCCGCAGAATATCCGCAGGTCTGACTCGATGTGATCCCAATATCTATCTATTTACTTATATATTTTTATTAATATTTTCTATGTCTTATAATTATTATTTTAATTGTCTCGAATAGATTTACGCAGTCACACTACTAAATACTGTAGCAATGCAGCATATGCACCAACTTGTAATTACTCAGTTTTTTTATAGTTGTTGTCTTTTTTTTACTTTTCATGTTGTTGTATTGTGCTGAACCCTTAAAAAACGGTTTTCGATTCTATTCTAATAAGATATAGTTTAGATTTATTTGGTAAATCAGATATTTTATAAATGTTACATACATATATACATATAATCACGCCTTTATTCCTAATAGGGTAGGCAGAGCGTAAACGACCTAAACAAAGGTTGCACCACGTCTGACAAAGTTTTAAGGATTATTTAAGATAGATTTGTAGGTATATTGCTGTAGTGATAGATTGTCAGCCCATCACCTAAATTACAATATACTGAAACCATCAGATCCCTTAGCTGGTTTTTACAGCATGCCCGGGAGGAAATGCAGCTGACACATTCTATGTTTTTCTCTTGTTCCTAGGCCAGCATGAAAGAAATGTTGAACTAGGATAAAACAGTAGTACAACTAAAAGTAAACAGTAGTACAGTAGTAAACTAGTACAAATATTTCATAGCTCGTTGTAGTAACAGGACGAAAAATTGCCGTGGTGGCCGTTATTCGCAATTTTTCTTCCTGTTACTACAACGGTCTATGAATCGGTAATTTATAAGGTTCTAAATTATCTTAATAACTTTAAGAATAATTATTTTTGTCTTTTGAATTTATTTTGAATTTATTTTGTCCAAGTTGGTGAAGACAATGCAGGCTGAATAACCTGATTGTCTGGGAGAAAAAAAGATTCCTTGCTTCGGAGGGCACGTTAAGCTGTCGGTCCCGGTCGCTGTCTTTGATAGTGGTCGTTATACAAAACCACGTCAGAACAGGACGAAAAATTGCCGTGGTGGCCGTTATTCGCAATTTTTCTTCCTGTTACTACAACGGTCTATGAATCGGTAATTTATAAGGTTCTAAATTATCTTAATAACTTTAAGAATAAAACGCAGTGAATCGAAAAACCGGTCCAATATAAATTGGACAATTGAAAATTAGCAATTTCTATTGGACTGGTTTTTCGATTCACTGCGTTTTTAGTGAATTATATTCTTTTTTACTAATAGGGGCGCCACTTGGCTAGTACCAAGTAGTAGCACCTTAACAAATAATATATATGGTATTAAACGATATTAACCGGGACCATGGGCTTAACGTGCCCTCCGAAGCACGAAAAAAGCACCGAATAAACGTGCATATGAAATTCGAAAACCGAAAAACACATTGGTACGTGGTTGGATTCGAACCATGACCTCCCGCTCAGGAGGTAGCTGCCCTATTCACTACACCATCGGGCTCTCTAAGCTCAAGACTAACAGAAATAAATATAACTTTTGATGCAGCTCTAATACCTTCTAAGCAGCCGCGACTGCCGTAACAGGCTTAACAAAAAGCCCGTCAGTTGTTCTGAAGCTGCGGTCGAGAAAGGGTAGAGGTAGGGCTCTGGAGCTCAAAACTTGGCTCATTACCATCTGTTTGTATAATTAAACTTTCATTCCTGTTGTATATTTTTACATTTTGTTTATGACACATTTTGCGCCTTACTTCTCGACGCTCCAACATAAAAACAAAAACCATAAAAACTTAATTAATACATCTACGACATCTTAGCCAATCGTAGCGGTGTGCTACGCCATCTCGCGTGTAGATAACAAGTAGATAAGATGTCAATTCTCGCGACATAATACTTATTCTAATTCTTAGTTAGCCTGTAACTTTTATGACTTTGATATAAGAACAGGATATCAAATAAACACATGACTTTGACATTCCTAATCTGACATATTGACTAATTTTGTGCTTGGTTAATATTTTCAAAGCTAATTAGAAGCATAGATATGATGCATTTGGTCATGTGTACGGAGTTTGGTTAAGTTTGGTTTTACTGTTTAGGAATAAAAGCAAAACTACGTTTGTTTAGGATTTCACTCAGATCCTTTAGTTGATACAAACTACTTAATATGCAATACCTCACGAGGATCATGGATCGATTTAGTAGTCGGGGCAAAGCAACACAATGAAATTAAAATCTATTTATAGCTACTAACCAAAGTTAACATTTGAAGCGTTTCTATCAAACTATGGGAGTTAGTGTTAGATCACATAGAGAGAATAACGAGAGACGAACTTTGTTTAGGTCGTTTCCGCTCTGCTTACCCCATTAGGGATAAAGGCGTGATTATCTGTATGTATGTGTGTATCTTATTAAAATAGTACAAAAGTACAGTAACTGGAGTATAAGAAAGTTGTGATTACCACAGTTGTGTAGTTGGACGCAGCGGGACCCAATCAGGAGAAGACGTGACTGCTTCATTCGGAGCTGTAGAGCAGTGTAGTCATAGTGTGTAGAGGTGAGTAACTGTCTCCGTGGCCTAGTAGTCACAGCCATGGGCTCACGATCCGGAGGCCCTGGGTTCGATTCTCAGGGGGGGAACACAAACTTGATTTTTGTCAATTTACCACTTTACGAGATTTTCCCCAGTGCAGGCTGAATCACCTGATTTTCTGGAAGAAAAAAGATTTCTTGCTTCGGAGGGCACGTTAAGCTGTCGGTCCTGGTCGCTGTCTTTGATAGTGGTCGTTATACAAAACCATGTCAGAGCTGCGCTATTAAGCGGTTTAAAATCTCTGACACCAGGGTCCATCGGGTCAATCGACTCGACACCCACATTACAGAATAATAGGAGTGGTAAGATTTTATTCTAAACACTGTATGAAAAAATAACCTATCGTAACCTTTTTATTCTTGTTCTGACGTGTGGGTATCGAGTTAATCGACCCGATGAACCCTGGTGTCAGAGTTTTTAAACCGCCTAATAGCACAGTTAATAGACCTCTGACATGGTTTGTGTAACGACCACTATCAAAGACAGCGACCGGGACCGACGGCTTAACGTGCCCTCCGAAGCACAGAATATTTTTTCTTCCAGACAATCAGATGATTCAGCCTGCATTGTCTTCATCAAACTGGACAAAATCTCACAATGTGATAAATTGACAAACATCAACTTTGTGTTCCCCATCTGGGAATCAAACCCAGGACCTCCGGATCGTGAGCCCATGGCTCTGGCCACTAGACCACGGAGGCAGTTTACACGAGACCTTTTTATACGAGAACATCAAATAACTAAAGTCCAACAAAAAAATAATTTTGTAAGGCGATAAAAAATGAACCTCTATTTTTGATCAATGATTTTTATTTGCGAATGGGTATTTGATAATATGAGATCACATCTAGCGAGAGAAGTTTACCGTGGTGAATAAACGTATCTTCTCGCATGAGCGGACAAATCGGAGGATTCACAAATCGGAAAGAGGGAGTTTTGCTTTCAACGGTACATTTATACGAGCAACATTGAATTTATTGAATTTGATGATATTTCGGTGTAGTTAGAATATCGGCAGCGCTTTCAGCTATTTCTGTTTGTAGTTTATTTTTTAGACCTTACGGATCTAAATGGTTAGTACCTACCAAATAAAGTGAAGATACTAGCAAAGTGGCGCCCTCATTAGTAAAAAAACATACATACATATAATCACGCCTTTATCCCTAATAGGGTAGGCAGAACGTAAACGACCTAAATAAAGGTCGTTCCGCCACGTATGACCAAGTTTTGAGGGTTATTTAAGATAGATTTGTAGGTATATTGCTGTTGTGACAGGTTGTCAGCCCATCGCCTAAATTCCCTAATTTGCAATATACTGAAACCCTCGGATCCCTTAGCTGGTTTTTACAGCATGCCCGGGAGTAAATGCAGCTGGCACATTCTACGTTTTTCTTTCGCTCCCAGGCCAGCATGAAAATAAAACATAATTCCCCAAAAACGCAGTGAATCGAAAAAACCGGTCCAACAGAATCCAGTTATAGTAATTAAGATAATTTAGAACCTTATAAATTTGCGATTCATAGTTCGTTGTAGTAACAGGAAGATAAATTGCCGTTGGTGGCCGTTATTCGCAATTTTTCTGCCTCTACGTTGTTGGTTACGGATAAGATTGTATTCCTACGGGGCTACGTGAAAGCTAACTACAATCTGCTATTTACATATACACATACATACCTACATAAATCACGTCTTTATCCCTTACGGGGTAGGCAGAGCATTTAACGCCTCGTAAAAGGCGCTTTCGCCACGTCTGACAAAAATTGAGGGCAGTTTTAGATTGTAATATGTATTGCTTTAGTGACAGGTTGTCAGCCCATCGCCTAAATTACAATACACTGTCACCCTCGAGTCCCTTTTGCTGACTTCTACAACATGCCCGGGAGGAAGGGCAGCTGGAACATTCTATGTTTTTCTATCTCTCCCAGTCCAGCATGGAAGTAACACATTTACATATACTTATTTGGAAAATGCGAAAACGATGGATGATATTTCTGCTTATCCCGTCATCATCTCCCTAGCCTTATCCCCTATCTTACGGGGTCGGCTACCTAATCTAGGGGATTGAACGAGAGTACTGGTTTTTACACAGAGCGACTGCCATCTGACCTCTGCAACCCAGAAGGGAAACCAGACCCAATCCTAGATCAGGTCAGAGTTTTCAAGCCGCCAATGGTCTCTGAAATGGCTTAACGACTAATATCTACGGTATTAAACAATATTAACCGGGACCAACGGCTTAACGTACCTTCCGAAGCACGGAAAAAGCGCCGAATAAACGTACATATGAAATTCGAAAACCGAAAAACACAGTGGTACGTGGTGGGATTCGAACCACGACCTCCTCAGGAGGCAGCGGCCCTATCCACTACACCATCGGGCTCATTTCTGCTTATCCCGTATACACCAGAAAATTATTAGGTAACTATGATTATGAATAATTCAAAATATTTATAAAATTTTGTACTTTTCTTGTAGTACTGGATTAACAGTTAAGGCCATATCTTCCCTTATCTAATAAATTGATTGTAAAAAGTTAAAAGGCACCAAATGTAGTATAATTACTTATAATATAGTGTTTCTTCCATGCTGGACTGGGAGAGATAGAAAAACATAGAATGTTCCAGCTGCCCTTCCTCCCGGGCATGCTGTTGAAGTCAGCAAAAGGGACTCGAGGGTTACAGTGTAATGAAATTTAGGCGATGGGTTGACAACCTGTCACTAAAGCAATACATATTACAATCTAAAATTGCTCTCAATTTTTGTCAGACGTGGCGAAAGCGCCTTTTACGAGGCGTTAAAGGCTCTGCCTACCCCGTAAGGGATAAAGGCGTGATTTATGTATGTATGTATGTATGTAATGTAGTGTAAATTAACTTCTTCCATGCTGGACTGGGAGCGAAAGAAAAACATAGAATGTGAAAGCTGCATTTCCTCCTGTTCATGCTGTATAAACCAGCCCAGGTATCCGAGAGTTTCTGTATATTGCAATTTAGGCAATGGGCTGACAACTTGCCACTAAAGCAATATACCTACAAATCCATCTTAAATAACCTTCAAAACTTTGTCGCGGAACGACCTTTGTTTAGGTCATTTACTATCTGCCTACCCCATAAGGGATAAAGGCGTGATTATATCATGTATGTATGTAAGTAACTTATTCACTTTCCATCCACTGGAATATATCTCATTCCCAAAATCGGAAGATGATTTCACAGATTTTTAAACTCAACAAATATGATTTCATTTCATCCACCGTCTTCAAGAAACTTTATTACGCCATTGCATCCTCATGCGAGGAAACTTGGTAAGAAATTAATTTACCGACTTGTATAGTACGACACGGTTCTCTATGAACGTAAGCGGGGGCGCTACTGTGCTGCCGATTCCTTGAAGACACAACTAAATTTTGCCTAAAATTGTTACCGTCCCTTTCTGTTCCTTATGATAAGAAATGACAGATAAAAAAAATAGTCAAGATTTAGTGATTTTGCACATACATACATATAATCACGCCTTTATCCCTAATGGGGTAGGCAGAGCGTAAACGACCTAAACAACGGTCTTTCTGCCAGTGATGATTAATTGTGATTGTGCGCATACGACTCATACGACTCAACGAATCAACGAAAATGAAAAAAAAATGGGTTTTCAATCCAAAATGTCCACCTCGATCAGACAATTTGTATGGAAAAGGCAAAAAAAAACCTGAAATTTTTCATTGTCGTTGGCTGAGCTACCGCTACCCCATTCCCCCAATCAGTTTGCGGGATGCTGTCCCTTACACCCGGTATGGCGAACTTCAAATCATGTCATTTCTTTTTTAGCTACGTTCATTGATAGCGTGGTCATACCGTAGAGGCAGACTCGGGCTAAAGGCGGTGGTTTGAAAGACCGTCTTAGTTCCCAGTTTAATATCTAGGGATCAGTTGCCTTGAAACGCCCCCTCAAGCTCAAGTAAGTTTCAAAGAGAGGTCTTGTGTAATTTTATAACACAAGTACCTACTGCTTTCTTCCATGCTGGACTGGGAGAGATAGAAAACATAGAATGTGCCAGCTGCCCTTCCTCCCGGGCATGCTGTTGAAGTCAGCAAAAGGGACTCAAGGGTTACAGTGTATTGTAATTTAGGCGATGGGCTGACAACCTGTCACTATAGCAATACACTTTTCAATCTAAAATTGCCCTCAATTTTTGTCAGACGTGGCGAAAGCGCCTTTTACGAGTCGTTTAACGCTCTACCTACCTCGTAAGGGATAAAGGCGTGATTTTATGTATGTATATGTATGTAGTACCTACTGAATATTTTAAAGGAAAAGTAATAAAACTTAATAAACAGATATCTTACGTAGTTGCATCTAGTTGTAGTTGGACGGACATAAGAATATTTATTTCAGGTGACGATACTAGTGGTGGTTAGAAAAAAGAATCATAATTCACTAATAACGCAGTGAATCTAAAAACGGGTCCAACAGACTCAAGTTATAGTTATTAAGATAATTTAGAACCTTATAAAGCGATTCATAGTTCGTTGTAGCACAGAGTAACTAATAATACTAACGTACAAGTTGTAGTAACAGGAAGAAAATTGCGAATAACGGCCATCTTCTTCTTTCTATTACTACAACGAACTGTAAATCGCTAATTTATAAGGTTATTTATTACTATAACGTAAATTATCTTAATTACTATAACTTGATCACGAATCACTGCTTCTTAAGTGAATTATGATTTATTTACTAACGGGGGCGCCACTTGGCTAGTAACGTCACCTTAAGTTTCCTGTCGACCTTTCTCTGATGGAAGTTCCTGTGCCGAAAATGTTCAGCTTATAAGTAATCTGTGCCAAAACCTTGCGAAACTTTGCTGATTGGCGTCACTACCGCCATCTATCGAACTACGCTGGAAATAAGTTTTCAAGACAACGCTTGGCTCGAACCAAACCATGCTCGATCTACGGTGGCGCTGTAAGGGCGTTTGTAGACTCATCCATATTAGATCCAAATCCAGTTCGTTTCTGAATTGACCTTCCTAGTAATAAGCATGTTGACTGGGTGGCTAAAAAGATCAATAGGTACGTTTATACTTAAAACTGATGGCTATAAAATTCACGTTTAGATTTAATAATCGAGTTAAAAATATAGATGTCCATCTGCATCGACTGTTCTTTTTTTAACATTTAGTAAAAGAATAGATACATACATACATACATATAATCACGCCTTTATCCCTAATAGGGTAGGCAGAGCATAAACGACCTAAATAAAGGTCGTTAGCCACGTCTGACAAAGTTTTGAGGGTTATTTAAGATTGATTTGTTGGTATATTGCTGTAGTGACAGGTTGTCAGCCCATCGCCTAACTTGCAATATACAGAAACCCTTGGATCCCTTAGCTGGTTTCTACAGCATGCCCGGGAGGAAATGCAACTGGCACATTCTATGTTTTTCTCTCGCTTCCAGGCCGGCATGGAAGAAAAGAATAGATATTTATGGGAAATATAGTACAAAATAGTACAAACTTAATGCATGGGGTCACAAATTTCTAAAACTTGAGTTAAATCTGTTATGACCAAAAGAATGGAGCAATTCCTATTATTACTTATAATAATAATATGTAAAGCCACATACATATATGGAACACTCAAACGATACTAAAAAAAAACAACTTTCGTTTATTTTTCAAGAGTAAGCGTTTGAGCCATTATTTATATTTTACTAATTCGTAAAAGAGTCAAACTAAAAGATTTAAATCTTATATTTACGTAATTCTCCGATCAAACTCACATTTTGTAGATTACTCAGTTAAGACACCTAATGAATTGAGTGCTCCGTTTAAACTGCTATTTAGTAAAAGCAGATCCTAATGAGTTGGTGATTTCTCAAAAGATTTAAGCAATTCTTCGTGGCTAGATGGCGCTGCCGTCATGTAAACATTGGCTCTGTGTCATTTAGAGAATTTAAATTTAATTTTTAATGCAATAAACTTAAATTTTAGTTGAACTTGTTCAAAATCACTCAATTCGCGTGTGCTATCGTTAGTGAAAATAATATTTCAATATTGTGTAAATGCAAGGACTATACTACCTGTGACAGTGTTAGTGGAAATTCACATAAATATACAACACAAATTACGGAACAAACAGCAAAGGTTTCAGTGACAATGTTTGTGGTATATCGAGCAGGAGAACTGAATTAGAAATGTATTTTGATGAATTTCCCAATAAACCTAATTATATTTGCATAAGTGAGCATTTTTTAACGAGGGAAGCCTTTTTATCTTTCAACTTCTATAATTATAGTATAGTATCCCATAACTCCAGAACAAACATGACACGAGGCGGTTCGTTGATTCTCAGTAAATTTAACAATAATTGCGAAGATTTGCCAATTTGTAAAAGTCTATACAAACAGGAATCTTTTGAAGTTTGCGGTGTGAGAGATAGTGATTTTAATATAAATATTTTTTGCGTTTATCGTAATCCAGTGAAGCAAAACTTTAACGAGTTTATGATACAGTTAGAAAAACTTTTATCGCACGTCTTTAACAGAAATTGCGTTATTGGAGGTGATTTTAACGTAAATTTACTAAGAGATACCGTTGAAAAAAGTGAATTTGTATCATTGTTGGAATATTATGGTTTTAGGCCGCTTATTAATGAGATAACTTTTAGACGGGGGGATATGCAGTCTTGCTTGGATAATTTTATCACTAACTTACCAGATGAATATCTACATGAAGTTGTAGTTGATGATAACGGACTTTCTGATGGACATTCTGCAATACTCTGTCAATTAGAATTAGAAAAAAATGATTTAGGTAAAAACAAAGAGGCAATAATATGGCGCAAAATAAGAAATTATAATAATAAAAATAATTCAGATTTTAGGGAAAGCATTATTAAAAGTGACCTAATAAATACTAATGTAAATACGTTTTTAAATAGTCTTAGTGAAAATTTTAAACAGAACTTTAGAAGAAGGAAAAAGAAGATAAATTTAAAAAAAGATCACAAGTTACGTTTTGTGTCTAAAGGCATTCGGGTTTCTAGTAAAATGAAACGCTTTCTTAATACTATGGATAAGAATGTAAGTGATCAAACAATCATTGACTATAGAATAAAGTATATTCAGATTTACCGTAGAATTCTTAGAACAGCTAGAAAGTTATCTGTTCAATTGGAGATAAGTAAAGCCCAAAATCGTAATAAAGCTATTTGGACCGTAATAAATAAGTATACTACTAAAAAAGCTATTAATAATAAGGAAAGCATAAAGCTCAAAGTAAATGATAAACTAACAGAAAGTCCAATTATGGTGGCTGATGCTTTTGCGAATAAATTTGACCATGAGAATCATGTAGAACTAGGAGACTACACACAAGCGACATCAATATTAAAAGAATGTGTGGATAGGGTACCGGATAGTATGTATTGGGACAGTGTCACGCCTGCGGAAATAAGCAAACTTGTGCAAAAAATGAAACCAAAAACTTCTTGTGGTCATGACGGCATACCAATTACGGTTATTATGTTGAACATTGATTTGCTTGCAGCACCTTTAGCAACTTTTTTCAACAACTGCTACGAGCAAGGCTTGTTCCAGAACAACTTAAAATAGGTAAAATATTGCCAATTCATAAAAAAGGCTCAAAATTTGAGGCTAAAAATTATAGGCCTATTTCCATTTTACCGGTTTTATCCAAACTTTTTGAAAAACTAATGAAAGTGCGTCTGATGAGACACCTTAATAAATATAATATATTAAGTGATAGGCAATTTGGCTATAGACTTGGAGTTGGCACCTCTGAAGCAATTGACACCTTACTTGATGACATAGTAGTTAAAATTAATGACCGACAGAGGGTAGCTGGACTCTTTTTAGATTTAAGCACTGCTTTTGATATGGTCAAACATGACATACTTATGGAAAAGCTTGATCATTATGGTATTAGGAATAAAGTTTATAATCTATTTAAATTTTATCTGCATAATAGACATCAATATGTTGAAATAAAGACTGTGATAGGTAACAAAGAAAAAGAAATTCGTTCAAAATTGGTGAGAATCAAAAGAGGTGTTCCACAGGGCTCTGTTCTAGGTCCAGTGCTTTTCATTATGTTCACTAATGATCTGGACAACTTTATTAAACATTATGCTTCCAGAACTTCGTTAGTAATGTTCGCCGATGATACCAATGCCGTAGTTACGGGAAGATCCATAGAGGAGCTAAACGATAAACTAAATCATGTTCTGAGCGGATTTCATCAATGGTTTTCTTTTAATGCTTTAAAGCTTAATGCCAGTAAAACGAACACACTTTTGTTTAAGACTACGGCTCGGTCTAAAGATAAGTTAATAGTAAGATATGATGGTGAACAAGTAGCTAATGTGGACTCAGTGAAGTTTTTAGGTGTACACATAGATCCATTATTAAACTGGAAACAAGAACTTGTCGCCTTAAGGAAATCAATAAATTCTGCGTGCTATGCTTTGAGGAGTTTAAGGGATGAGATAGTCATTAGTCAGTTAAAAATGGTATATTACTCTTTAATAGAATCAAGGCTTAGGTATAGTATTATGTTTTGGGGAAATAGTTTTGATAACAATATCAATAGCGCATTTGTATCGCAAAAGAAGGCTATCCGAACTATAGTCAGAATTCCACAAACTTCATCATGTAAAGAACATTTTAAACAACTGGGAATTTTAACAGTTCCATGCTTATACATTCTGGTTTTGCTTAGCAATCTGTGTAAACACCACTGGAGATTTGAGACTCCCAATGAGAATTTGGTTAGAATTGAAAGTAGGAGGAAAGATCTTCCATATATCATCCAACCAAAACTAAATGTTGTTAAGCATAGTGTGCGGTTTCAGGCTATGAAATTGTTTAACAAGTTACCCACTGATTTAAAGGTCTTGCTCGATAGACCCACAATATTTAAAAGTAATTTGAAGGCTTTCTTATTAGAAAAATGTTATTACTCTACAGATGAATTTCTTAATGATAAAACATGAATGAATTGATATTTAAATTATAATTGACTTTTACATTGCTTGACATTCTGTTCGACAGTACTTATATCTAATGAATTATTGCACTTATAGGTTGACGATCTGTTTTAGGTCTATTTTTATTTCTATTATTAAGCATGTAATTATTTTATTATGAATTGAAATGTTTTTATTTCTAGATTTTAATGGAATTGAGATTGGTTTGACAAATTTTAAGATGTAATTTTATTTTTAAGTGATTGAATTGTTAAAGTACCTATTTTCTTTTTATGATTTATGTTTCCATTTCTATACAATGTATTTTGTTATGAAAATAAATAACTTGAACTTGAACTTGAACTAAATTGTAAAATTAAAATTGTTATGACAGAGTTTGAACTTTCTGAGATTTAGACTATTCAAATTTATTCACACGTCTGGATGGAGTGCTCCACTCTTTTGGTCATAACAGATTTAACTCAAATTTTAGAAATTTGTGACCCCATGCATTAAGTTTGTACTATTTTTTACTAAGGGATCCGAGGGTTTCAGTATATTCCAATATAGGCGATGGGCCGACAACATGTCACTACAGCAATATACCTACAAATCTATCTTAAATATCCCTCAAAACTTTGTCGGTTTCCGCCACGGAACGACCTTTGTTGGTCGTTTACGCTCTGCCTATCCCATTAGAGATAAAGGCGTGATTATATGTATGTATTTTTTACTATTTTTCCCATAAATATCTCTTCTTTTACTAAACGTTAAAGAAAAGAACACTCAATGCAGATGCACATAAATATAGAAGTTATTGATTTGAGTAGTCAATATTTACAGGGGACTGACGTCACAATTAACTATTTTCAAACATAAAAGCGTTTTTGTTATATTTCATAAAAAGTTGCCGATTTGACTAGTAGGCAAATACCGTATTGTAGCTTGTGTACTCATTCATATAAGTGTATTTTGAATTTTTACTGATACGAATTGGATACGGATCTAATATGGATCTTCTTCTTCTTAGCTAGTGGATTCTCGAATCGAAAGACCCAAACCCGAACCTTGGTGTCAGAGTTTTCAAACCGCATAGTAGCACAGCTATTGAAGCCTCTGACAAGGTTTGAGTAACGACTACTATCAAAGACAGCGACCGGGACCGACGGCTTAACGTGCCCTCCGAGGTACGGAATCCTTTTCTTTTTCGGACAATCAGGTGATTCAGCCTGCAATGTCCTAACTAAACTGTGGAAAACCTCACAAAGTGATAAATTGACAAATATCAACTTTGTGTTTCTCCCCTGGGAATCGAACCCTGGACCTCCGCATCATAAGCCCATGGCTCTGACCACTAGACCACGGAGGCAGTTATCTAATATGGATGAGTGCCTAAACGCCTTACTCCGGTAACCAAAATAAACGTTCAGAAAAATAAGGTTACAAAAATCAAACAATGTTTAGTTTCTTAAAAACATTTAATAACTAACACAATATTTACAACGTGTATCTAATTTGGTTTAACTTAACGCAAAGTCTCGCTCAAAAAGATGAATGAACACATGAAACTGATATTTTTTTCCAAATATTTAAAGGCAATCCATAAATTCTAAGAAACTCTTATACTTTTTAATCAAGAAACTTGTTTCTATCATTTCAAGAGTCTGTCAGTTTCATTTGAACACTCAACACACTTTCAGGACTGGAAAAAGCTCTGAAAACTTCATGAAGATATACACTAAACATCTATCTTTGCTTTCACTTAAGAGTAGGAAACAATAACATTATAAATACAGTACAACCGTCAATCATACACTCAAGTCTTATACAGGGTGTAAGGGACAGCGTCCCGCAAACTGATACGGGTTGCTCTGTCAACGAAACTGAACAACTAACAGGTTTCTTTAATCGAAAGTAAAAAAAAATGGTTTTCCAAACAAATTGTCTGATCGAGGTGAACATTTTGTTTGGAAAAGACATTTTCTTTTTCTCTTCCTGAAGAAGTTGTTCAGTGTCGTTGACTGAGCAACCCCCATCAGTTTGCGGGACGCTGTCCCTTAAACCCGGTATAGAGTTATTATAAATAAGCAACCAAGTTAATACAATTAAAATTCATATAGGGTAAGTAAAGCGTGGTGCAACTAAAAATCCAGTTAGTCCCTTTAAAACAACTGTCAAAGGGGTCAAAAGGGATTCAATAGACTTCGCAATTTCTTACAAGAAAAGTTAGCATCTTGTAACCAAATTATTGTCAACATTATGGCCATAGCATTTGCACCTCAGATTTAGAATAAAGGTAAATAAAATTTCATGTCTTTTAATCGAAGACATTGTTTCTAAAATAAGTTTTAGCTATTAGATATGACAACATAATGAAATAAAAGTTTTAGTGTTTTAACTGATTTGCCAACACGTATCATTTATTTTTTAATTGTATTTTTGAATATAAAAACATGAAACTTTGTTTACATACATACATATAATCATGCCTTTATCCCCAATGGGGTAGGCAGAGAGTAAACGACCTAAACAAATGTCGTTCCACCACGTCTGACAAAGTTATATTATTGTAGTGCCAGGTTGTCAGCCCATCGCCTAAATTACAATATACTGAAACGCTCCGATCCCTTAGCTGGTTTGAACAGCATGCCCGGGAGGAAATACAGCTGGCACGTTCTATGTTTTTCTCTCGCTCCCAGGTCAGCTTGGAAGAAACTTTGTTTACCTTTATTCTAAAACTGAGTTGGAAATACTATAGTGAATGGCTTTGTAAATCCACGCAAATATGCGTCTCCGCTTGTAAGAAATTGCAAATGTACGCTTTATGTAAAGTGATTGCAAAGTGACCGAAAAATTTGATTTATACATTTAATTGTGTGCAAAAAAAGGTTCACTTTAAGATGCATTTATTCTTATAGGTGCTAAATATAAGACAGTTTGAGCCCATAATATATAAACACAAATTTTTATAAATAGGGCCTTCGCTTCTAGGACTTTATATGCCAGCATTTTTAACCAATGAAAGAACCTAAAGTTCAAATCACTAAAATAGGGCGTAACCATAAATACAGGAATGTAAAATATCCTGCATTTATCCAATAGGGTATTTGACTTAAATTCATTTAATTTTATAATGATCTTACCATATCACACTAGCTTTTAGGGCCGTATTTATAAAGCTATCTCAAGAGTCAGAGCAATATTGAGTATGGATTTGACAGGTCATTTTGTACTGAAATGACATTTCTGATTCGAACTCAAACTAGCTGTCATTCTCAAGTGCTGATTATAAATACGGGCCTTAGTGATTTCCCTTCTTTTTAAGGAGTTTTAAATTAATTGTGCCGGAAATACAAACATTTTCATGAATATTTTACGTTTCGCGAGAATTGCAACTAATTCTCTATTTTATAATACATAATTGAATAATTCATATCGGGTGTTTAAGCTTTGTATTACAAATGTGCTAACAGCGGCCACTTTTAGCGTATGTACAATCATCATCATTCGCTTGCCCTTATCCCATTTACTTGGGGTCGGCGCAGTACGTTTTCTTCTTCCATTCATCCCTGTCAGCCGTCAATTCAACACTCACACCTGTTTTAGACATATCATCTTTCACGCAGTCCATCCATCTTTTCTTTGGTCGTCCTCTCCCAACATATCCATCCACATTCAAATTCATTACCCTTTTGCCTATATGACTTTCATCCCTCCGCATAACATGGCCATACCACGCAAGACGATTTCCTCTTACTTTGTTGGTAATTGGCGCAACTTTCAGACTTCCTCTTATATACTCATTCCTTATCTTATCCATTCTTGTTACTCCACACATCCATCTCAGCATTCGCATTTCCGCAGCATGAAGTTTTCTTACATCCATCACTTTCATAGCCCAACACTCTGATCCATACATGACGACAGGTCTTATGACGCTCTTATAGATTTTCCCTTTCAGCCTGAAGGGCATTCGGGGGTCGCAAGTTGTTCCTGTAACCTGTCGCCATTTCATCCATCCTGCGCTAATTCTGTGCGTAACGGCTCTGCCTATCTCACCATCTCCTTGAATTTGTGACCCGAGGTACTTGAAGTCGGAGCAGACCGGTAATGCTACCCTATCAAGGGTCATAGCCACAGGACTGGAGAGACCGCCGAAATCGCAGAACATGTGCTCCGTTTTTGTTCTGCTGATTTTCAAGCCTACATTCTCCAGTTTCTGTTGCCATTTCCCCAACCTGCTCTGTACCTCAAGTCCATCTTCGCCGACGAGAACGATGTCATCGGCAAACAGCATACACCAGGGTGCCTCTTCCTGAATATCCGACGTCAAGGCGTCCATTATTAACAGGAATAGGTAAGGACTTAGAGCCGACCCTTGGTGTAAGCCTACAGCCACACCGAACTCGTCACTAGTGCCTGCAGCTGACCGGACACGAGTACAGGATTTTTGGTACATAGCACGAATTAGCGCCACATACTTCCCAGGCACGCCTTTCTCTTTCATAGCCCACCACAAAATCTCTCGGGGTACACGATCGTATGCCTTTTCAAGGTCAACGAACACCATGTGCAAGTTTTTGTGAGCACGTTTGTATTTTTCGCATAGTATGCGAAGTGCAAAAATGGCGTCCGTTGTCCCTCGACCTGGCATAAACCCAAACTGATTTTGTGTTATATCACTCTCTTCTCTTATCCTTCTTTCTACTATTTTCTCCCAAACTTTCATAGTATGTGACATGAGTTTTATTCCTCGGTAGTTGTTACACTCTTGCACATCACCCTTGTTTTTAAAGATGGGCACCAGTAAACTGTTGCACCATTCATCAGGGATCGTCTCTTCTTGCAACAACTTACCGAAAAATAAACTCAGCCACACCCAACCATCCGCACTCAATAACTTCCACACTTCAACTGGTATTCCATCTGGCCCAACCGATTTCCCATTTTTCATACTTCGCACAGCCATTTTTACTTCATCCACACTAATTTCTCTCACTAGTCCAATATTTATCGGTATGTCCCTCACATTACCGCTCCAATCATTCTCTTCATTCATCAACCTTTCAAAGTACATCTTCCAACGTTCTTTTATTTCTTCGTCATTCGTCAAAACACGCCCAGTTTCATCTTTTATACATTTTACATGCGATAGGTCCCTTGCATTCTTCTCTCTCATTTTTGCCATGCGGTAGAGCTGTTTCTGGCCTTCAGATTTGTCTAATGACTTGTACAGTTTGTCCTGTGCCTCAGCTCTAGCAATGGCCACTGCTCGTTTAGCTTTCTTCTTGCATTCTGTGTATTTTACTTTCTTCTGCTCTTTCATTCTATCATTTCCACTAGTCGTATTCTGCTACTCTTTGAAGGCCTTCTTTTTATCACTCAACTCCTTTTGTACTTCCTCATTCCACCACCAAGTTTCTTTATTCATCATGCCTCTTCCTTTTGACTCACCACAGCGTTAGCGTATGTACAATACATAGCTTTTATATTTAGTGTGAATTATTATATAATGGAGAATCAGTGTATCGAAAAATATTCATGTAAATGCTTGTATTTCAGGCACAATTTTTAAAACTGATGGCGCCACCGTCGCAGCTCTCGAACCCCTTTAAACAAGATTTTACAACGGAGAAGTTTAAAATGGTACAAAAAAAATATGATCAAATACCCTATTCACATCTCAATCCATAGATTTTCGCGTTTACTTACAAATACATAATAGTTTTAGTCAATTATATTATTTTCCATCAACGTAACACTGGGACTTTATTTATACGGACTTAGTGGTTCAAACAAATATATTATGTATATTTTCAATAGAACATTCTATTATCCTGTAATTTTAATTGTCATCTGTATAATATTTAGTTTGTATGAATCAATTTCATTTATAAAATACACTTGACTTAGCAAAAATACAGCTTCACACTCAATACATACGGGCTGTAAGGGACAGCGTCCCGCAAACTGAGAGGGGTTGCTCAGTTAACGACACTGAAAAACTATCAGCAGTTTTTTTTTTTCAGAAAGTGAAAAAAAAAAACTTTACAAACAGTCTGATCGAGGTCGAAATTTTGTATGGAAAAGCCACATTTTTTTCACTTCCTGAAAAAGAAAACCCTGTTGATAGATATTCAGTGTTGTTGACTGACCAAACCTAATTAGTTTGCGGGACGCTGTCCCTTACACCAGGTATATTCCCTAACACACATATTTATACAAACATTCATATATTTTCTATTTATATCAGTGATGTCATTGAGACTCCTACAGTGTGAATATGCCTTCTATTTTTTGTTCCTTTCTTTTACAATTCAATGAGTTTTCGATGTTCATGTTAGTGAGAACAAAATAAGATGATTTTTTATGATCACGATGAGATACTGACTCGAGTTAGCATTTTTACATTTACGTATTGGAAACCAGTACCAACTTTTAATATGTTATACATACATACATAAGATCACGCCTTTATCCCAAATGGGATAGGCAGAGCGTACACAACCTAAACACGTCGTTCTGCCACGTCCGACAAAGTTTTAAGGGTTATTTAAGATAAATTTGTAGGTATATTGCTGTAGTGACAGGTTGTCAGTCTATCGCCTAAATTGCAATAAACAGAAACTCCCGGATCCTTTAGCTGGTTTTTACAGCATGCTCGGGAGGAAATGCAGCTGATACATTCTATGTTTTTCTCTCACTCTCAGTCCAGCATGAAAGTAAGTATGTTATTAAACATGTTACTTTCTTACAAAAAACGCCCAGGACCCAGCTGTCAAGAACTTTTTTTTCTCTTCAATTTAGTATAGAATTTAATATGGAATTTACTTATTTATTTATTATGAAGGATATCAAATGAAAGCTCATTATAAGTAGATTCTAAAAGTACAATACATTCCTATGTTACGGTCGCGTAGTCTAATACAATCAAAGAAACACGTCTGAAATACTTCCACTTTGAACCTGCAATCTGTGGAAGATTTAAATAAAATAGAAAAACAAATAGATTATATTTTTTGAATCTGCTTACAAAGACCTTTCATTTGATAACCCACACAATAAACAAAAACATTTATTTTTAACTCCATACAAAAATTTGATGATGTCATATTAAAAGATCCAGGGACCAGTTTTTTGACATAACATACATACATACATACATATAATCACGCCTTTATCCCTAATGGGGTATGCAGAGGGTAAACAACCTAAACAAAGGTCGTTCCGCCACGTCTGACAAAGTTTTGAGGGTTATTCAAGATGGTTTTGTACGTATATTTTTAGACATAACATAACATATTAAAAGTTGGAACCAGTGTCCAAAACGTAAATGTTTTAGCGTTTATTGAGGCTAACTCGAGTCAGTATCAAACATAAGGGATTCCAAAGTAATCATACTGTACAATTTACATCAAAATTTTGAAATATATTTTTTTCAATTATACATCAAAATTTTGAAATATATTATTTTTAACACTATAACTGCTAAGTTATACTAAAATATTAAACGCAATGACTTTAATGAAAATGAGTCCAACAAAATATTTTTATGATTAGTTTTGCATCTGTCGTAGGATGATTTGGTAATTTGAAACTTCACGAAAATCCTAGAATTTGAGAAAACACGGATAATTAGAAGAAGAAAAAATAAAGAAGGTTTTGTACGAATAAAGTCGTCGTTCTAGTAACATTTGATATGCTTAACTGAAATAAGAACGCTGATAGGTCGGTTAGCGCGCCCATAACGAAAACTCCCCTGATTGGTTGACTTTGAAATAACATTCATGAACGTATGTGATTTAACCAATCAGAACAAAAATAAATCATTGAGTAAAATTTTTGCCAATTACAGTTAAGGATATCAAATGTTACTAGAAAGACCAGTATTTTCTTAAATAACGTGACTATTTCAAGTAAGATTTGACACACCACCATTGGCTAATTATCCGTGTTTTCGCAAAATCCCCAGGATTTTCGAGAAGATTCAAATTATTAAATCATCCTACGACACTACTATACAATGAGTCACGTTTATTACAGTATGAAAGACATTTGTATTACTAATTCTAGATAGCTAAAGTTCAACTATCAACCAACTTAGCAGTTACTAGTGTCAACCACACTTTTTATATCACTTCACATATTGGCGTCGATTCTCGTCACAAATCCTAGTTCTAATTCTTAGCTAGCGCTGTCACTTTCTTGACTTTGACATAAGAACATGATAGCAAATAAACACGTGACTTTGACATTCCTAATATGACATAAGACTGCTTATTTGATATAAAATAAGGAAGCATGCTCTATGCTCATTTCCTAATTAAAGCGTCTTACGTCAGATAAATGTCAAAGTCATGTGTTCATTTGCTATCCTGTTAATTTATTTATTTACTGTTTATTGTACACAAGTAACATGAGAAAGACAATACACAATGAACAACGACACAACAGGTACAGCTTATTTCTACTCAGAAATTTCTTCCAGCTTACCTACGTCAAAGTTAAGAAAGTGACAGCGCTAGCTAAGAATTAGTTAAGAGACAATGGCGTCGATTCTCGCGACATAATCCTAATTCTAATTTTTAGCTAGCGCTGTCACTTTCTTAAGTTTGACATAAGAACAGGATAGCAAGTAAACTCATGACTTTGACATTTCTTATTTGACGTAAGACGCTTTAAATAAGAACTGAGCATATTTTACGTCAAATGATCAGTCTTATGTCAGATTAGGATTGTCAAAGTCATATGTTTATTATCATGTTCTTATGTCAAACTTAAGAATTTTAAGTTTTACTAACACTACCTAGAATTAATTAATTTTAAGTTTTGCTAACAACTATAGATGTTTCCCGAAATAAAATTATTTTGAATTTGAATTTTGAATTTAAGAAAGTGTCATCGCTAGCTAAGAATTAGAATTAATATTATGTCGCGAGAATCGACGCCAAGTATGTTCTGAATTGCCGCCATTATAGCCGGGAAAAAACTCATTTGGCATACCCCCAAGCGTCCTCCCGCCCCGCCCCGCACACTCAGCCCAACTGTCCGCGTCACTGATACGACTAATATCACTCCTTGTAGGTGCAAGTGAGACGGTAGAAGCACTCGTGCTCCCTCATCGTCATCTTGCTCAGGTACTTGGTGAAGGCGGCCGCGCCCGCGTCGCAGTACACTGAGGGGGAACATTGTTTATTCAATAAAAAATATTGTGAACATGTCAAATCGTTTTATAAAAAAAGCTCTTTCTTCCATGCTGGCCTGGGAGCGAGATATAAACATAGAATGTGCCAGCTGCAATTCCTCCCGGGCATGCTGTAAAATCCAGCTAAGGGATCCGAGGGTTTCAGTATATTGTAATTTAGGCGATGGGCTGACAACCTGTCACTACAGCAATATACCCACAAATCTATATCAAATAACACTCAAAACTTTGTCAGAAGTAGCGGATGAACTTTGTTTAGGTCGTTTACGCTCTGCCTACCCCATTAGGGATAAAGGCGTGATTATACGTATGTATGTATGATTTGTTCACATTTTTTTATTGAATAAATAATTTTGTGGTGTCCAGGGCAGAGACCTCTCCCTTCCTTCCATTTCTCGCGATCTAGTGGCAGCTCTCGCCATTCGGTCACGTGTGCGTCTAGTTCGTCTCGCCACCTCTATCGGGGTCGTCCACGTCATCTCCTAGCATTTGCGGGTTCCCATAAGGTGGTTGTTTTCGGCGGAACACCACAGGCTCTTAAATACATACATACGTATAATCACGCCTTTATCCCTAATGGGGTAGGCAGAGCGTAAACGATCTAAACAATGGTCGTTTACCACGTCTGACAAAGTTTTGAGAGTTTTCTAAGGTAGATTTGTAGGTATATTGCTGTAGTCACAGGTTGACAGCCCATCACCTAACTTACAATATACTGAAACCCTCGGATCCCTTAGCTGGTTTTTACAGCAGGCCCGGGAGGAAACGCAGCTGGCACATTCTATGGTTTTCTCTCGCTCCCAGGCCAGCATGGAAGAAATCCAAGTCATTCCATAAGAAATCTAAATCTTAACTCATCATCTCCCTTGCCTTATTCTACGGAATGATTTTGTCACAGGGTTGGCTACCTTATTGAAGAGATTGAACGAAGGTACTGGTTCTTACACAGAGCGACTGCCATCTGACCTCCGCAACCCAGAAGGGAAACCAGACCCAATCCTAGATTAGGTCAGAGTTTTCAAGCCGCCAATGCTTAGCACTGGCCTCTGACATGGCTAACAACTAATATATACGGTATTAAACGATATTAACCGGGATCAACTGCTTAACGTGCCTTCCGAAGCACGGAAAAAACGGAAGGGATGGAAGTAAGAGAATTGAGGGGAGAAGATAAAGGTTATTGCGGTATTACGTTTTAAAGGCAGGACAGTCTACTACATACATACATACATACATAGAATCACGCCTTTATCCCTTACGGGGTAGGCAGAGCGTCAAACTCCTCGTAAAAGGCGCTTTCGCCACGTCTGACAAAAATTGAGGGCAATTTTAGATTGTAATGTGTATTGCTATAGTGACAGGTTGTCAGCCCATCGCCTAAATTACAATACACTGTAACCCTCGAGTCCCTTTTGCTGACTTCTACAGCATGCCCGGGAGGAAGGGCAGCTGGAACATTCTATGTTTTTCTATCTCTCCCAGTCCAGCATGGAAGAAAGCAGCAGTCAACTAGTACAAAATAAACCTCCGCCTACCCAAGTTGAGTGCGTTGTGTTGCGGAGGCACGGTGACCAGGGCTTCGCCCCCCGAGTCGGCGTCTTCCGGCGCCAGGTAGGTGGTGGAGCCCCCGCAGAGCGGCCGCGGGGGCACGCCCAGGTACAGCGCCGCGTGCAGGCGGGGCTCCGCGTACAGGGAGCGCGGGGGGAGCAGCTGGGGGTGGGACAGGGCATCAACGTGATTTATTTTCAAAAAGAAAAAAATAAAGAACTAATATACATACATACATACATATAATGACGCCTTTATCCCTAATGGGGTAGGCAGAGCGTAAACGACCCAAACAAAGGTCGTTTCGCCACGTTTGACAAAGTTTTGATGGTTATCTAAGATAGATTTGTAAGTAAGGAATCCGAGGCTTTCTGTATATTGCAATTTAGGCGATGGGCTGACAACCTGTCACTACAGCAATATACCTACACATCTATCTTAAATAACCAAAACTTTGTCAGACGTGGCGGAACGACCTTCGTTTAGGTCGTTTCTGCTCTGCCTACCCCATAACGGATAAAGGCATAATTATATGTATGTATGTTGTTAAAATGTCTCATCAATTAATCAAAGTTAAAAAAAAACAATAAATAATGTCTACTAGTGACCATGAAGCATGAAACTGCTTTGATATATCGAAGTAACAATACATATAATCGCTGTAAAAATCCCGTTTAAAACAACAATCTAATTATAATAAACATCCACAAAAGTCTCATTTTTTTTTTTTTTTTACATATTTTTGAGGATTTTAAGATAAGATAATCATTTATTTGCTCTTAAACAAGGTACAACAGGTGTTACAAATTATGTATTTAGAATCACTAAAATAGCGTAGAAATAAATTCAATTCTTATTCTACAAAAGAAGGCGGTAAGAATAATAGATGGTGCTCCACGGCTTGAACATTGCAGCCCTTATTTATTAAATATAAAATACTTACTGTGATAGCACTGTATATATATTGTATACATACATGCATACATAAAATCACGCCTTTATCCCTTACGGGGTAGGCAGAGCGTAAAACGCCTCCTAAAAGGCGCTTTCGCCACGTCTGACATAAATTGGGGGCAATTTTAGATTGTAATGTGTATTGCTGTAGTGACAGGTTGTCAGCCCATCGCCTAAATTACAATACACTGTAACCCTCGAATCCCTTTTGCTGACTTATACAGCATGCCCGGGAGAAAGGGCAACTGGAACATTCTATGTTTTTCTTTCTCTCCCAGTCCAGTATGGAAGTTATATATATTGTATAGCCATTTATGTATACAAAAACAATAAACTGTATCAGCGCGTGGGTGAAATACAACCCTATAATTTACGTTATAATTCTCGGATTGTGCTACCAACATCAAATTATATTAATCATTTTAATAGTATTGTGTATGTATGGGTCTAAAGATTTATAATAATTTGCCCCTAGATTTAAGAAATTTCAATAATTTAATTAAATTTAAGAACAGTCTAAAATCATTTTTGGTAAGCAAACCGTACTATAATTTAAAGGAATATTTCGCCAAACTGTATTTTTAAATTGAATGTATCTAGTCTTATTGTAACTTACGCAGTGATATTATACATATTAAAATTAGGATTATATACATACAATTAATGAATTCATACTTTTACTAGTTACAATGAACTGTGATTTTTTATTTTTTATTAGTTAATTTTATATTTTCAGTATGATTTTTAATATTTTATTGTTGAGTTTAAACCTTTATGGTTAAAATAATTGCTTGTCAGTTTAATGAAATAATTTATTGTTATACTATATTGATTATATTTATTTTAAATTTGTACTATTAAAAATGTATTTACTTATGCTTTCTAATTATAATGTATTTTGCATGGTTTGTAAAAATGTCTTTATAAGCAAAATAAAGAATTTGAATTTGACTTGTTTAACTATTTACAATAGCATGCAAAAAATAACAATATTAATATAATACATTTCTTAATAATAACAAAATATAATGTCAGTTAACAAAGGCAGTATTGTGATGACACATCTTGCCAGTCAATAGGCAAAGGGAGAGAAAAAAAAAGGAAAATAATTTGTCAAATACTATTTTACAAGACTTTAGCACACACAATGCTATTTTGAATTCCAATCTTAATTTGGATTGGTCAAGCCCTACGTAGTTCTTAAACTGCATGGTTAGATGTCGCTAACGTAGCTATGTCGTCTGCATAAGAAAGACTATGATAAATTCGTCACTCCCGCTACCGTTTCTGTAGCTCAGTTGGCAGAGTAATGGACCAGCATTCCAGAGACGCAGGTTCAAGTCCTGCCAGAAACTAATTTATTATTTTCTTTCTTGCGTATTTTATTTTAAAAAATTGAAAATGCAATGAATGTTTTATTACATGTTCAATTACATGTGAACTTAATGAATACTTACAGTAAAGTCTCCTGGCGTCCATTTCTGCATCTCAAGATGGAAGTAATGTCTGAGCGAGAGGTCCGTACAGTCATGTAACATGCGGACGAACTGCCCGCTCGACACTAAAGAAAGGATCGCGCGGATGGCGTGCTCGCGAGGGAGGGTTTCCGTCCAGGAGGGTTTGACGCGGGAGTAGTGGCGCTGATTGGCTGGGCCGACTGACTCCCATTCTACGTCTATGGAGGAAATATTACAGTGATATAGATAGATAGATAGATATATTCTTTATTGCACATAAAACAAAAACAACAGGAATTAGAACAAATTAAATAAAAATTAAAGTACGATGAAGGCGGCCTTATTGCTATGGTAGCAATTTCTATTTTTTTATATTTCATTTATATATTTTTTTCCCTAGCCTTATCCCGTATATCACGGGGTCGGGTAACGGCTACCTAATCTAAACATTACAGTCTTAAATATCATACAAAAAAAAAATGAGTTGTAATACATACGTACATACATATTATAATCAAGCCGTTGTCCCAAATGGGGTAGGCAGAGCGTAAACGACCAAAGAGAAGGTCGTTCCGGCACGTCTGACAAGTTTAGAGGGCTATTTTAAACTGAAATCTGTATCGCTATAGTGAGAGGTTGTCAGCCCATCGCCTAAATTGCAATACACTGAAGCCCTCGAATCCCGTAGCTGATTTTTACAGCATGCCCGGGAGGAAATGCAGCTGGCGCATTCTATGTTTTTCTCTAGCTCCCAGTCCAGCATGGAAGAAATGTAATAATACATACATACATATAATTACGCCCTGGGGTAGGCAGAGCGTAAACGACCTAAACAAAGGTCGCTTCGCCACGTCTGACAAAATTTCGAGGGTTATTTAAGATAGATTTGTAGGTATATTGCTGTAGTGACAGGTTGTCAGCCCATCGCCTAAACAAAAATATACTGAAACCCTTAGCTGTTTTTTACAGCATGCTCGGGAGGAAATGCAGCTGACACATTCTACGCTTTTCTCTCACTCCCAGGCCAGCACGGAAGTTGTTGTGATTGTGGAAAATAAATGTGTTGTATTTGTATTTATACTGACTGGCTTGTTAACAAAGGGGAGGGACGGCATGCGGGGGATGGAACAGGCAGTAATGTAAAACACGTGACACACGTGTAATGCCCAGAGCTACTTACCACTACTCCTTAGTGCCAATAACAGCTCTTCAAGCTTGCTGGTCTGTATAAACCCGTTCAGACACACTTCGCTTTCTCTTTCCATCTGGGTCTGTATGTGACCTCGGTTCACGGGGCTCATGTACGCTACGTCTAGCCATTGGTTCATTAGTACCTGTGGGAAAAACAAAGTATAATAAGAAACAAAAAAAAACATCGAAAAAGTAAGTGTATTTTTTTTTATTGAAATGACGGTACTCCGTAGAGGTGACAGCATACATACATACATAAAATCACGCCTTTATCCCTAATGGGGTAGGCAGAGCAAAACGACTTAAACAAAGGTTGTTCCGCCACGTCTGACAAGTTTTGAGGGTTACATACAGATTACTACAGAGTAATCATCTGATTATGATGTACTATATTGCTATAGTGACAGGTTGTCAGCCCATCGCCTAAAATTGCAATACAACCTCGAATCCCTTAGCTGGCTTATGCAGCATGCCCGGGAGGAGATGCAGCTGGCACATTCTATGTTTTTGTATCACGCCCAGTCCAGCATGGAAGAGGTGACAAACAGGAGAGAAAAAGAAAAAAGGCGCGAGGGACAGGAGTGACGGCGAGAGGTAACAAAAGCAGAGGACGGGAGGAATGGCGGTAAGGACGGGAGGGGCGATCGAAGGGACAGGAGGGACGGCGAGGGGTAACAGAGGGACGGGAGGAATGGCGGGAAGGACGGGAGGGGCGATCGAAGGGACAGGAGGGACGGCGAGGGGTAACAGAGGGACGGGAGGAATGGCGGGAAGGACGGGAGGGGCGATCGAAGGGACAGGAGGGACGGCGAGGGGTAACAGAGGGACGGGAGGAATGGCGGGAAGGACGGGAGGGGCGACCGAAGGGACAGAAGGGGCGGCGAGGGGTAACAGAGGGACGGCGACACGATAGGGATGGGAGGGATGGCTGGGAGGACGGGAGGGGCGACCGAAGGGACAGGAGCGACGGCGAGGGGTAACAGAGGGACGGGAGGAATGGCGGGAAGGACGGGAGGGGCGACCGAAGGGACAGAAGGGGCGGCGAGGGGTAACAGAGGGACGGCGACACGATAGGGATGGGAGGGATGGCTGGAAGGACGGGAGGGGCGACCGAAGGGACAGGAGGGACGGCGAGGGGTAACAGAGGGACGGGGACACGATAGGGACGGGAGGGATGGCGGGAAGGGCGGGAGGGATGACTGAAGGGACAGGAGAGACGGAGAGGGGTAACAGAGGGACGGGGACACGATAGGGACGGGAGGGATGGCGGGAAGGACGGGAGGGGCGACCGAAGGGACAGGAGGGACGGCGAGGGGTAACAGAGGGACGGTAACACGATAGGGAAGGGAGGGATGGCGGGAAGGACGGGAGGGGCGACCGAAGGGACAGGAGGGACGGCCAGGGGTGACAGAGAGACGGGGACACGATAGGGACGGGAGGGATGGCAGGAAGGATGGGAGGGGCGATAGAAGGGACAGGAGGGACGGCGAGGGGCAACAGAGGGACGGGGACACGATAGGGACGGGAAGGATGGCGGGAACGACGGGAGAGGCGATCGAAGGGACAGGAGGGACGGCGAGGGGCTACAGAGGGACGGGGACACGATAGGGACGGGAGGGACGGCCGAAGGAACAAGATTTTATTATTATTATTTTAAACAGGCAGGCAGTTGTTATCAACTGATAAGGCCTGTATCCAGTTACCCACTTTATGATTTCGAAGTTTGTTTAAATTTGTCAAATCTGTTCTTGAACTGGTTAACATTAACCGCAGAAACCACTTCTTCTGGCAGCTGGTTCCACTGTCACACAACTCTGTTTGATAAAAAATGCCTGTGCGGGTTAATAAGAGAAAAAGTTGTGGTCAATTTACGGGCTAAGATTTGCTTTGGGAAGGAGAGAGAAGGGGATATGAAAAATGGGGCGCTGCTATTCCGAGCGCGCTAGTAGGCTATAATAAGGGGAGACCAGGAGGCCCATAGCACAGGGTCTACCTAGTTTGGGACGTCTTTCCATAATAGAGAACGTGCATATAACATATTTTCAGTTCCTGAACTTATTGTCTAAAAACATCTTAAATTATGAAAAGAACAGTGAAAACAGAAGTAAAATTGATCAAAAAATCACCGAGATATACGATTATAAAGATAGACTATCTATCTCTCTCTTCGAAACGACAATTTATATGGAATTATTATGGCGCTCCTGTCTTATGACGTCACATGACAGTTCAGACCTCTCTTTTTAACTACCCACTTTAAGGCATTATAACTCTTAAACTAAAGAATATTTTGTGAAAATTCCTTCACATCCGTTCATCTATGGTGACAATAATTCTTATTTATAGTTTAAAAAAAATCATGAGTATTCCCTATTACAAACTTAACACGCTATTATTTTGTAAACTAGAAAATAAGTACCTACTATTGTGGAAAGAAAATAAATTATTATTATTATATTTTTACTTTTTTTTTCTCTTCTTTTTTAAGAAGGTAATATTCTACCTGGCCTTAAGCAAGTATGGCGTCACTACATAGTATAAAACAAAGTCGCTTTCTCTGTCCCTATATCCCTATGTATGCATAAACTTTAAAACTACGCAACGGATTTTGATGCGGTTTCTTTTAATGGATAGAGTGATTCAAGAGGAAGGTATATATGTATAATACATGCATAATATAGTAGAGAAACACTGATAATTTCGAAAACGTTCGACAAGCACCGTCTATTGAGACAAAGGTTGCCTGGTAGGAATTGCTGTTTTAGCAATAAGTCCGCCTATATTGTACTGTTTTGTTCCTTACTTTTCTGTTGTATGTATTTGTGTTTCTTTGTGCAATAAAGTATCTTGTATTGTATTGTAATTTCACTATCGCTAGTTGTTAATAAATACTTACCACGTCATTATGTGGTCGGGCCATGTCGGGCGGAGGGGGCGTGGCTTGCGGCGCGGGCGCGGCGTGGTCGGGGGGCGGGGGGCCGTGGAACCAGCCGTTGATGGATAGCCGGGGTAACTCTAGCGACAGGACTTCTCCTACCTGCAACAAATACTCGGTAAATTATGGATAACAAAACTAAATTATGTGCGAGGAACTGTGTGCATACATACATAGATACATATAGTAACGCCTTTATCCCTAATGGGGTAGGCAGAGCGTAAACGTCAACTGCCTCAGTGTTCTAGTGGCTAGTGCCATGGACTTCCGATCCGGAGGTCCTGGGTTCGATTTAGTTCGAGAAGAGGTGAAATTTGAGAATTTATCACTTTGTGGATTTTTCCCCAGTTTGGTTAGGACATTGCATGCTGAATCATCTGTTTGTCCGAAAAGAAAAAGATTTCGTGCTTCAGAGGGCACGTTAAGCCGTCGCTGACTTTGGTAGTGGTCGTTACTCAAACCCTGTCAGAGGCCTGATAGTTGCGCCACTAGGCGGTTTAAAAACTCTGACATCAGGGTTCATCGGGTCGATAGACTCGATTCCCACTCGACAGAAGAAGAAGAGCGTAAACGACCTAAACAAAGGATTTGAGGGTTATTTTTGATAGATTTGTAGGTGAATTGCCGTAGTGATAGGTTGTCAGCCCATCGCCTAAATTGCAATATACTGAAACCCTCGGATCCCTTAGCTGGTATGTACAGCATGCCCGGGAAAAAATGCAGCTGGCAAATTCTATGTTTTTCTCTCGCTCCTTTATCCAAAACGGGGTAGGCAGAGCGTAAACGACCTAAACAAAGGTCGTTCTGCCACGTCTGACAAAGTTTTGAGGGTTATTTATGATAGATTTGTAGGTATATTGCTGTAGTGACAGGTAGTTTTAAGGACAGGATTTCTCCCACCTGCAAAAAATTGTCGGTCACTTTTAAGGAGAACAAAAGAAAATTGTGTGCGAGAAACTGTGTGGTCTTCTTCTTGGCGAGTGGATTCTCGAGTCGAATGACCCGATGAACCCTTGTGTCAGAGTTTTCAAACCGCCTAGTAGCACAGCTATTAGGCCTCTGACATGGTTTGAGTAACGACCACTATCAAAGACAGCGACCGGGACCGACGGCTTAACGTGCCCTCCGAAGCACGGAATCTTTTTTTCTTTTCGGACAATCAGGTGACTCAGCCTGCAATGTCCTAACCAAACTGGGAAAAACCTCACAAAGTGATAAATTGACAAACATCAACTTTGTGTTTTCCCCTGGGAATCGAACCCAGGACCTCCGGATCGTAAACTCATGGCTCTAACCACTAGACCACGGAGGCAGTTAACTGTGTGGTGATAAGTTAAAATAAAACCATCCCATTTCATCTCACTGGTATCCTTTTTCCCGGGCATGCTGTAAAAAACAGCTAAGGGATCTGAGGGTTTCTGTATATTGCAATTTAGGCGATGGGCTGACAACCTGTCACTACAGCAATATACCTACAAATCTATCTTAAATAACCCTCAAAACTTTGTCAGACGTGGCGGAACAACCTTTGTTTAGGTCGTTTACGCTCTGCCTACCCCATTATTGACACAGGCGTGATTATATGTATGTATTTATTCTTTTGATGCGGTACCCTACTCGGTATAAAGTATCAATACTTTTATTTAGATAACGTTACCCTAAGTAATAAAAAAGTTATTTGTTCAACTAGAGAGCAAACTTCGTTTTTACTGCGAGTGTTGATTTTGAATCCTGAGGTAGCGAAGGATTCAAAGCACAAATTGTAAATGAAATTGCTCTCGTGTGATACATACAACTTTACCCACTTCCAGTGAGAAAATATAGTTTTTTTTTGTTTCGTTTCGGATTGCAACAACACCTGAATAATATGAGATTATTCGAAAATTAACAGTAAATGTTATTTATTTTATAGTCTTTCGTATTCATATTACAGACAACATCTATCTATCTTTTTAAATATAACCAAAAGTAAAACGTAACAAAAAAGTCGCGACAAGGTTTATTTTTTTTGTCTTTAATATAGTCGGAACGCACCCCCAAATTTTATTTTTAATTTCTAGGCTGCATGGGCTCAAGCTCTCCGCCTTCCCTTATGTTATGGGAGAACAAAAAAAAATTGGATGCTAGTTATGTCAAAATATGATTTTTAAACCGTATCTCATCCATTGCTTCATTCGAAATAATTAAAAAGCTACTTTGCCTCACTTAAGAATAATAAGGCATTTTACTCACGGAAACTTGGCCCGAAATGTGTTCTTTTCGAGTTGGAAGTGGGAAAACCATTTTAAAATACAAATCCTAGCTTTGTAAGTATTTTTTTTACATCTCATTAGATAGCAAAAGTCTTACTTGGTGAAAAGTCTCAGTGCCGACTTTAAAGAAGGCCAGCATATTATTCCTCGGGTAGACCTTGTGCACCACACTGGTGGGTTGTCCCTGCTCATCTTTAGCTAACAGTTCTAAAGCCCCGCCCATGTGTTCCGCCCACCCGTGACATTCTAGGTCAACCTGAAATAACAGAAGAAAGTTAGCTTTTTCTTGGAAGTTTTGGATAACAAAAATATCACCAGATTGATTTTAACCTTTCCTTCCATGCTGGACTGGGAGCGAGAGAAAACCATTGAATGTGCGAGCTGCATTTCCTCCCGGGTATGCTGTAAAAACCAGCTAAGGGATCCGAGGGTTTCTGTATATTGCAATTTAGGTGATAGGCTAACAACCTGTCACTAAAGAAATATACCTACAAATCTATCTTAAACTTACATATAGTCACGCCTTTATCCCTGGGGTAGGCAGAGCGTAAACGACCTAAATAAAGGTCGTTTCGCCACGTCTGACAAAGTTTTGAGGGTTATTTAAGATAGATTGGTAGGTATATTGCTGTAGTGACAGGTTGTCAGCCTGTCACTACAGCCTGTCTCCAGAACTATATAGCGAACATGACGCTGTATTATAGTTACCTGTTCAATATTAGTATGGTTCCCATCTACATTATGTATGCTAGGCGGAGGGTGCCAGATACAGTATGAAGGCCACTCGTCGGTCTGATAACAGGTCGTCATGGACTAATAGATGGTCTCCAGAACTATATAGCGAACATGACGCTGTATTATAGTTACCTGTTCAATATTAGTATGGTTCCCATCTACATTATGTATGCTAGGCGGAGGGTGCCAGATACAGTATGAAGGCCACTCGTCGGTCTGATAACAGGTCGTCATGGACTAATAGATGGTCTCCAGAACTATATAGCGAACATGACGCTGTATTATAGTTACCTGTTCAATATTAGTATGGTTCCCATCTACATTATGTATGCTAGGCGGAGGGTGCCAGATACAGTATGAAGGCCACTCGTCGGTCTGATAACAGGTCGTCATGGACTAATAGATGGTCTCCAGAACTATATAGCGAACATGACGCTGTATTATAGTTACCTGTTCAATATTAGTATGGTTCCCATCTACATTATGTATGCTAGGCGGAGGGTGCCAGATACAGTATGAAGGCCACTCGTCGGTCTGATAACAGGTCGTCATGGACTAATAGATGGTCTCCAGAACTATATAGCCAACATGGCGCTGTATTATAGTTACCTGTTCAATATTAGTATGGTTCCCATCTACATTATGTATGCTAGGCGGAGGGTGCCAGATACAGTATGAAGGCCACTCGTCGGTCTGATAACAGGTCGTCATGGACTAATAGATGGTCTCCAGAACTATATAGCGAACATGGCGCTGTATTATAGTTACCTGTTCAATATTAGAATGGTTCCCATCTACATTATGTATGCTAGGCGGAGGGTGCCAGATACAGTATGAAGGCCACTCGTCGGTCTGATAACAGGTCGTCATGGACTAATAGATGGTCTCCAGAACTATATAGCGAACATGACGCTGTATTATAGTTACCTGTTCAATATTAGTATGGTTCCCATCCCCATTATGTATGTTAGGCGGAGGCGCGGAGGGCCTCCAAGGTGCCAGATACAGTATGAAGGCCACACGTCGGTCTGATAACAGGTCGTCATGGACTAATAGATGGTCTCCAGAACTATATAGCGAACATGACGCTGTATTATAGTTACCTTTTCAATATTAGTATGGTTCCCATCTCCGTTATGTATGTTAGGCGGAGGCGCGGAGGGCCTCCAAGGTGCCAGATACAGTATGAAGGCCACTCGTCGGTCTGATAACAGGTCGTCATGGACTAATAGATGGTCTCCGGGACCGTATAGCGAACATGACGCTGATACCGATTGTAGTTCTAAGCCAGTTATTTGTGAGACCTGAAACAGATAATTGATTATAGTATTTCCAACTCAGTTATAGAATAAGGGTGAACAAAGTTTCATGTCATTTTATTCAAAAATAAATGTATGTGTTGGGAAATTAGTTAAATTACTAAAACTACTATTTCATTATGTTGTCATATCTAATAGCTAAAACTTATTTCAGAAAGATCTTCAATTAAGAGACATGAAACTATTGTTTCCCTTTATTCTAAAACTGAGTTGGAAATACTAATACACCCTAAACTGATACAAATACACCCTAAGGTACATTTATTAAAATACATGTCAATTTCTTACGACATCGACATTTTCCAGGGTTCATCGGCTCGATAGACTCGATACCCACTCGATAGAAGAAGACGACATCGCCGCTGTACGCACAATTTCGTCGCGACATTTTTTTGCCCTATGCTAGAGGAACAATGTGTTGCATTGTTTTGGCACAGCGTGATTTTCCTATACCTAGTTTCATGACAGCTGTTTTGGCTGCGTTTAACAAACTCTGAAGGATATTTCAGATAACAAATATGCATTGGCATATTCTATACCCATCATCTAAACAGTTCATAGTAAAAATGTCTTTTACAGTATATTCGAGAAACAGCTGGTTTATTAAATTTCTTTCTTATGATTAGCAGCCCAACATCAAAAATTTCCCATTTAATAAATTAAAATGTCAATTTCATGCTTTTTCACGCCACACAAACAAGCTAGCAGCTAAACTCACCGACACTAGTCATAAGAATTAAATTTAATAAACCAGCTGTTTCTTGAATATGTATACCGTCTAAATAGAAAAAGATTGGCAACATTGTGAAGAACCAAAATATTTAATAAGAAAAGATACAAGGTCGTGTTATCGATGGATGCCTGTCTTCAAAAGCTTAACACTACAACATATCTGATGCCAAGACGCTGCTGGCAGATGGAATAAATATATAAAATAAAACATGCTTTTTATTCAATACTCACCCAGCTCATAACTTCAGTCTTCAACAACTCATATATGCCTTTGATACTCCTTTGCCACGTCAAATTCGCCAAATCCACCGTCTGATGGAATTCATACAGATCCATTTTCTTCCTTGTCCAGTCTAAAGTGTTCATGTCATCTACTATGTTGTTTATTATCGCTTCATTGCTCAAGAGATCGTGGAGTAAGCAGAGTCTGAATGGTTCACAGGTCAGTGTCACTTCATCTGTGCTCAGGTCTTTAGTTTCTTTCCAGTGAGTTGTCAGTCTGTCTATCAGTTCTTCTGACTGGAATAAAACATATTTTGTTGTAGTAAAAAAATAAAATATGTTTTTATTGGTAGCTATTACAGATAAAACTTATCTAAGGGTCGGTGCCTTCTAGTAAGCTTAAGGGCCTGTGTTAGAAGGCACCGCTCATCCAATTTTAAGTAATGAATTAATTTTGGATACATATTAAATATATTTATACTAGCCTCCTGAGCGGGAGCTCGTGGTTCGAATCCCACCACATACCAATGTGTTTTTCGGTTTTCGAATTTCATATGTACGTTTATTCGGCGCTTTTTCCGTGCTTCGGAGTCACGTTGCTCCCGGTTAATATCGTTTAACACCGTAGATATTAGTCGTTAAGCCATATCAGAGGCCAGTGCTGAGCATTGCCGGCTTTAAAACTCTGACCTAATCTAGGATTAGGTCTGGTTTCCCTTCTGGGTTGCGAAGGTCAGATGGCAGTCGCTCCGTGGCTAGGGAGATGATGATGACTAGTCTTTATAAGTATGTAGATAAAGTTTAATATTATTTAACACTGAAGGTGCTTGTCTCGCCGCTGCCATTCTAGTTTGAATAGGCCCTAATGGTAAATACAGAACATCGAAGTGAAAGCACTTATACATATAAGACCCTGCAATAATCATACAATATAATATAAATGCATACAAGCAACTTACTGCAGAAATTTTTACAATAGATTGTTGTCTAATTAGATTCTAAGATTATTATTTATTTTTTCAGACTCCTTGGGAAAGCTCTTGTTTCTATTACAGAAACATTGAAACTAATTGGTTTAGGTTATGTAACCAATCAGTAAATTAAAAAATATGTTGGAAAAACAATACAAGGTGGTCCAGAGACTGACATCCAAAGGTAAAAATCTGATTCCATAGGTCAAGGGGTATCCAAATCACCCCAATATATGTTCAGCGATTTTTAGTAGTTTAGGTTTAACTGCCTCCGTGGTCTAGTGGCTAGTGCCATGGACTCCCGATCCGGAGGTCCTGGGTTTGATTCCCAGGGGGGAAACACAAAGTTGATATTTGAGAATTTATCACTTTGTGAATTTTTCCCCAGTTTGGTTAGGACATTGCAGGCTGAATCACCTGATTGTCCGAAAAGAAAAAGATTTCGTGCTTCGGAGGGCACGTTAAGCCGTCGGTCCCGGTCGCTGTCTTAGATAGTGGTTGTTACTCAAAAACCATGTCAGAGACCTGATAGTTGTACTACTAGGCGGTTTAAAAACTCTGACACCAGGGTTCATCGGGTCGATAGACTCTATACCCACCCGACAGAAGAAGAAGTAGTTTATGAATTATGGGCGTTTTTAGTATTTTTTGAGAAGTTTCTAAATATTTTTGGGTTGGATATTTACGCAAGTTTTTTATAATGATATCATACTTATGAATGTTTTTTTTAACCATAAAAGTTTCAGCTTCCTAGCTTTCATGTAAGTGAGTGATTTGGATACCCCTTGACATAAGGAATCTGATTTTTATCTTTAAACGTCACTCTTTGGGCCTCCATATATAGAATAGAAGCACCACCTACCTTAAGTGTAGAATTAAGAATAGGGTCATCAGTCCGATTGGCCCGCGGGTACAACTGTGCCCGCAGCACCTTGCTGACGAGTTTCTCATCATCCAGCAAGATGGAGTCGTCCTCCCAGGGTGACTCCGAGTCGGAACTGTAGCTGTCTGATGATGAGGAAGATGATGACGATGAGGAATAGTCGGCTGTAATGGAAATAGCCTTATTTACCACACAGAAACAAAAACTAGAGATTTCAATACATACATACATACATACATATAATCACGCCTTTATCCCTAATGGGGTAGGCAGAGCGTAAACGACCTAAACAAAGGTCGTCCCGCCACGTCTGACAAAGTTTTGAGGGTTATTTAAGATAGAATTCTAGGTATATTGCTGTAGTGACAGGTTGTCAGCCCATCGCCTAAATTACAATATACTGAAACCCTCGGATCCCTTAGCTGGATTTTACAGCATGCCCGGGAGGAAATGCAGCTGGCACATTCTATGTTTTTCTCTCGCTCCCAGACCAGCATGGAAGAAATTTCAATATGGTAGAAATAAAAGTCAATGTTTTAGTTTAGTGTACAGAGATTTGCTATGTATAACTAATGATGACTTAGTCTTCAGAGTAATATGAGGATGATACACACACACACACACATACACATAATTTCTTTCTTTATCTAGCTAACTGGGTAGGCAGAGCGTAAATGACATAAACAAAGGTTGTTCCACTACGGTTGACTAAGTTTTGAGAGTTATTTAAGATAGATTTGTAGGGATATTGCTGTAGTGACAGGTTGTCAGCCCATTGCCTAAATTACAATATACTTAAACCCTCAGATCCCTTGGCTGGTTTTTACAGAATAATATAGGGGGAGAATGATTCAATGCCCTAGATTAGGTAGCCAATAAAGCTAGGGAGGGAGATAGGGGGAGAATGATTACTATGTTAATAGTAATAATGATCTCCCTATAGCTTTCCATCTATAATAACTTATTATAGACATAAGACATTATTTATTGGTAATAAATTCACTACAAGTCATAATTCAAAAAGTTACATAAATAAATTAAATTTCGAAATAATAATTATAAAATACAATTTTAAAATAAACATTAAAAATACACTAACATGTCAAGTTCTGCAATAAGAATAATAAGTAACTAAAATAATAAAATAAAAATAATGTCTACGACATGCAAAAGCATAATTAATCATCATTTTAGTCTTTGTTTATGATCCACTGATCATAAGTATAAATCTCGTACTCTATAAGCCAGTTCTTAAGGAGCAGCTTAAATGAGTACATAAAGGATGCATCCATTACATTAGTTAGACAATGATTGTAGACTTCCGGACCCATAATATGGATCAACTTTCCTGACTTGACAAAAGATTTCTAAACAAGGGCTAACTTGTGCTTGTTTAGCGTATTATGTGAATAGTTTTCCCCTTGTGTTGGATAAGTATCCAAATTTTCTCTAGCATAAACTGTTGCTTGAAAAATAACTATAGCAATCGCCCTCACAGCATGTTTGATACACACAGCAGGATGGAAAACTACCAAAACGTTGCACAAGTGATAGTAGAAAAAATTACGGCATGTATAATGTTTGGTTTGATATAGTAGGCTCATCGAGAGAAAACATGGTAAGAGTAAGCTTTGGGTACTAGATAGTGTAGAGCAGGTTCGAATTTCCCGCGCAAACCAGCGGCAACTGACGCTGATAAGATTTTTTGAGAACTCACCGCCGCGAATCCGCTTCACCTCATCAGCTGTAGCCTGGTAAGAGGTAACTGCACAAATATCTGAGTCGTCACTTTCCGTATCTGAGATCTCAATCACAGCGGCTGTAGCTGGTCGTTTGGCGGGCGGACGCGGTTCCTCAGTTGGTTTGTTTTCCACCGCCTCTGGCACGCTCTCGATAGCCTCAGCCTTTGTCACGTCATTGCTAGACGTCGGCTCTTCGGTTTCCTGCTTTGGTGAACTCATTTTCGGCCGCCAACACTACATAATATGCAGAAAAACAAAATAAAGCCAAACGATGCGACGCCTAACCTCAAAATATGTTGACGTTTTAAACAGTGTCAGTGCTGCCAATTTCGAAAAAAAGTACTACCAAAGTACCAATATGCTTGCTTCCGTTCTGTATAGAAAAACAAAGGAATTGTCTATGGAAATAGAAATGTCAAGTGTCTGAAAATGTCTTCTTTTTTTTATAACCTCAAAAATTCCCATTGTAAACAAAAGCAAATTATGACCGATATATTAGAAACTACGGCTAATACAGCCACTATACCACAATGCCATTACTTCGTGGTTCGGAAGAAGAGACTCTGCCGCATGACGGTGCGTCCTGGCCGGCAGTACTGCGGTGAACATGAGCCGAAGCCGAAAACTGGTGATGGACAGGTAATCAACGTCATCACCTAAAATCTAGATGAGATGTGTAGAACCTCTGAATAAACTCCTAGACCCTGCAGTATTCTCAGTATGGCTATGACTACGGTAAACTTCCAACTAACTATAAGACTTAGTATAACATAGAACCTAGTACCTACCATATGGGGTCACTTTAAAAGTTGTTTTTCTTTTCAGGACGATACCCGTATACCCTGCCCTTACGATCCTAAGCAGTAAGTAATACTAGTTCTTGTTGTTATTTTTTTTTATATGAACCTGGACCAGTCCGTACCAGATAATTTAAATCTAATGCAGGCCTTTCTCACTCCGCATTTTAAGTATGAAACCGGTTTCCGCCTAAAGCCGAAACTGTGGTCCAAAAGCGGTTGGGTTGTCAATTGTCTTGGTGAACATACAAATCTGCCTTCCTTACTCGTTGCCTTGCTCCAAATTGTGTTGCGCGGTAGCCAACACGTGTACTTGTGTGCGTGTTTTTCGCTATTTGAGCGGGCGTTGTAGGGGAGTGAAATTTCTGTAAAATTAGGTACTATTTATTATTCTGTGTCTGAAGTCACATAAACTTGATTTACAATTGCGTTACTTACAGCACCATTTACGCTAGTAAACTCGAAAAGCACCTGACCATATGCAATGCAAAGCAGACGGAGTACCCTCCCTTTATTGTACAGAATATAAATGCACCTGCGGAGGTTGAGGCTTGTGTCCGAAGACCATTGAGCGAGATACCGAGGGAAACAATAATGAGTGTCATTGAAAAAGTTAATAGCTTGTATGAAAGTAAGTTGTATTTTACTATTTCAATATTTTATATGAATGATTTGATGTACAATTGATCTTAATGAAATTTCAATTAAAAATACTGTAACCTGTATTCAGTAATAATATAAAAGTTTCTAAAGATTAATTTTGTATTATTTTATACTTTATTTGCAGTATTGTACTCCATTTTAATTTGTTTCCCTAGACAATTTAATGTTCTATCCCCTTAAAATATAATTTACCTAATAGTGGCAAGGCTATTCAATTAATTAAAAAAATAAAAGTGATACAAAAAATTATCCTTTTTATTCCTTTCCCTTCTCCTTCCCTTTTATTTTTTACTAATATTTTTTTTATCTGCAGAACACATAGAAGGCAATATAAAGGTGGTACAAGAACAGCCCATCCATACAGCAGTGATGGAGGAGTTCTGTGAAGGAGACCGCACTGAGAGTTCAAGAAGACATATGAGGCAGGCTTCCAGTATACTGCATCTTGCTGAAAAGAGTGGGCTGGTGCATGACCAGACTTGCTATGTAGAGCTTGGTGCTGGCAAAGGTAGAATTAATATTTTTTTATAATTTAGATAGACAGGGCAAAAATGCTTATTCACCATTTACAGATCATGATAACTTGGTAAGATGATAGACAACAACTGTTCATGCTAGGCTGGGAATAATATAATGGAAAAAATATAATATACCCACTGGACTTTTTTCCCACTTTCCCAGGCAAATTATGAATATACATACATACATAACGTCACGCCTCTTTCCCAGAGGGGTAGGCAGAGATCACATCCTTCCATTTGCTACGATCCTTGCAAACTTCTTTCGCTGCATCTACATTCATCAATCTTTTCATGCACGCTCGTCGGTTTAGGGTACTCCTGACCATGACCTTTCCCTAGAACGTCCCCGATTTGATCGCGGTACGTTCGCCGAGGTCTTCCCCTTCCAACATTCCCACTCACGTCTCACACTCGCCATGTATATCTGTTTAGTTAATCTCTTTTTATCCATCCTCTCAACATGACCAAACCACCTCAGCATTCCTTTTTCTATACCTGTCACTATATCCTCTTTCACACCACAACGTTCCCTTATCACGCTATTTCTTACTCTGTCACTCAGTTTCACACCAATTATACTTCTTAATGCTCTCATTTCTACCGCATTTATTCTACTTTCATGTCTTTTCTGCCATACCCAACTTTCACTGCCATACATAAGTGTTGGGACTAACACTCCTCTATGCACAGCCAGACGAGATCACAATCACACTATCACACAAATTATGAATATGCAACCATAAATCCAGTAAAGCTAACCAAGACATCCAGTGTAATGACATGACAAGTCTCTACCTTCAGCATAGTCATTGAGCCATTTCTTATCAATATTTGAGTAATTTGGACATTGATGCTCTACCTACCGCCTACTGACGTAACCATCTTGTTTGTTATTCTAGGCCAACTGTCCTACTACATGGGCACAGCCTGGTGCGACGACCTAACAGCCAGCAGCGTGGTCGTCATAGACCGGGCAGCCTTGCGACACAAGAGAGATAACAAGTTAAGAACTGGAGTGGAAAGGATTAGGGCAGACTTGGCGCATCTTGATTTGTCACGCGTAGAACTGATTGCAGAAGCAAAAGCGGTTGTTGGATTCGCTAAACATTTATGCGGAGTAGCTACAGGTAAATATTTTAGTTTTAGAATAGTTTTACCATGAGTTTTGCGTTATAATAAGGATAAAAAGTTGAGGAGTGGAATGGAAAGAATTAGAGCTGATTTGGCGCATCTGGCTTTGGCGAAAGATGAGACGATAGCAGAGGCTAAAGCGATTGTTGGATTCGATAAACATTTATGTGGAGTAGCTACTGGTAAGTAGTGTTTCAAACAATACAATGTAAATGTATCTGTGATTGCTGTAAAATCACAGGATTATGTATTAACTTGTTGGACATTAGAAAAATAAAGAAATAGCCTGTCGCGGCATAATTAAACGGTAGCGCTTACTTAAAGTGTCTTATGTCAAAGTCATGTGTTTATTTGCAATCCTGTTCCTATGTCAAAGTTAAGAAAATGACTGCGCTACTAAGAATTAGAATGAAAGTTATGCCTCGAGAATCGACGCCAATTATAGTAGTTATGATAATGATAATAAATATGTTACTTTCTGCCCAACAAACCAACAATCACTGCAATCTTTTTACGAAACAGAAATATATCAGTCGGTTTGGGAATTCAAAAGTAGAATCTCTAATGTTTAACGCCAGTTCTATTCTTGTAAATGGAATTATGATTTCGGCACTTTGCCTATTAGATTAGAATAATTAAATTCACTTGTTTCAGACTTTGCGCTGCGCTGTGTGACGGCGGACAATATTCTCCCGCAAACACGTGGAATAGTGCTCGCTACTTGCTGCCATCACCGCTGTGAACATGCTCAGTATATTGCTCATAAACACTTACAGGTACAGCAACTTATAATGCAAGCTATAGTTTGCTATCCAAATCAAACCCAACCAACCAGTCAGTCCACTGATGAACACGCAAATCCGATTGTAGGACTTTTGGCGCCTCGTCTAGCGGTGTCCAGTAACAGTTTTCTGCTTCCAGTGATGTTTTTAGTACAGCTATCAATAATGCGTTTTAGATTTTGAAGTGCACAAGGTACGAAATAATGCGACTTCAAAAATTTACGTGATGACGCGAACGTTAAGTTGTCGTTGCCCTATTTACTACAACAACATTTTTTTTTTTAAACAACCCTCAAAACTTCGTCAGACGTCGCGGAACGACCTTTGTTTAGGTCGTTTACGCTCTGCCTACCCCATTGGGGATAAAGGCGTGATCTAGTAGTTTCCAGTGATCATATCTCACAGCTAGCATAATGCCTGCTCTTTTACATTGTGAAGTCAGCAAAGTACGAAACAATGAGGAGACAAAAATATATCTTGACAATAAGTAACTTTTTTTACGTTACAGTTTTTATTTTTGGCTTTCTATTTAAAGTAGTACTTTATTTGTTTCAGGAACTAGGTATCAATGGAGACGAATTCAACACCATGCTGGGAATCGTGTCTTGGGCGACCTGTGGAGACGGAAGAAGTCGCGAGCGAAGAAGACAACTTATTGAACAGGGCAACATTGACAATCAAAATGAAACTATAGATCAAGATAAAAGCAATGAAAACCTGGACAATAGTAATAGTCAAAATGGTGAAAGTAGGGACGAAAATGAACAGGGTATAGGCACGAAAAATGGGCTTCATAATAAAGTCCAAAACAGTGAAAATCAAGTCATTAGCCAAAACGAACCAATCCAACAAGAAATTAGTACCGAAGAGCCTAACAGAAATATCGGTGATGCCAAATGGAGGGAAGAAGTAGGCAGACGGGCAAAAGCTATCCTAGACTGGGGCAGAGTCTTGTACCTTAGAGAAAAGGGATTTGATACCCATCTCTGCTACTATGTGCCTGCGACTGTGTCACCGGAGAATGTGTGCATTGTGGCCACCAAACCTGGCAGATAAAGTGCTGTAATGGAAAGTTACACATTGAAATTATAAAGTATTGCTTTTGAATTTTTAGGAACAAGCATTGGTGACGATATTGTTTTTTTAAGAGGTCTCTCCGCGAGCGGTGGCGCCCTCCCTCGGTAAAAAATCATTACTCGCAAAATATTGATATTTTCAAAAGTTTTCTCTGTCACTTCCTTACATTTAGACCTAGGGGATTTTTTAGAAGTAATGAATTGAGGAGCAAATAGTACCCTGGAGTTACTATCAAAATTTCCGCCAATACGCCCGGTACTATTTAATCCTTAATTACTTCAAAAAAATCCTTAGATCTAAATCTAAGGGAGTGACAGAGAAAAGTTTTGAAAATGGCGGCAATTCTGAGCGTACTATTCCTTAACTAATTCCTAGCTAGCGCTGTTACTTTCTTAACTTTATCAGAACAGGATAGCAAATGAACACATGACTTCGACATTCCTTAACTGACGTAAGGCGCTTTAAATAATAAATGAGCATAGAACGTGCTTCCTTATTTTACGTCAAATAAGCAGTATTATGTCACATTAGGAATGTCAAAATCACGTGTTTATTTGCTATCCTGTTCTTATGTCAAAGTCAAGAAAGTGACAGCGCTAGCTAAGAATTAGAATTAGGATTATGTTACATGAATCGACGTAAGTGTCTATGTTTTGCGAGTTATGTTTTTTTAACGAGTGAGGGCTCCACCGCTTGTATAGAGGCCTCTTAACGGATATGGTTGCGCTGTAATGACGTAATCTAGTCAAATTCGCAGAATACACGTCCAAACGCATTTCGTCTAACACGCAGATTGTCTACTCTACGGACTCTGTTCTGCCGTCGCCAATAATTAAATTATGATTACATATCATATCGTATCAAGGACGTAATTTTTTATAATGTGAATTTTATTCTTCACGGAATGTATTTATGTTTTTTGTTGTATTTATTTAAATTTTAAAAGTTTATAAATAAAATACTCTTTGCAAATATAATTTTGTATATTTATATCAATAATTATTATCTAAAACAAAATTATTTTTATACAAATTTCAATTTAATTATTTAGCCATAAGAAAGATTTTAGTAGAGTACAACTTTTAACAACTTATTGCAATATTTAGTATCTTGTCTATTTATATTATGGACTTACCTTTTTAGAGTTACAAAAGTCAAACATAAAACAATAGTAAAAATAAATGAAACCGAACATTTTTACAAGTTGACTGATCTGATTATTATAATATAATACTTAAAACCGCTATAGTCAGCGGTTGTAGTCTGATATTTTCTTATTAGCTTAAATATAAATAAATTTCGAAATTTATTAAAGTAAGCAAATGCGAAACAAAATCCACAATGAAATTATAATTGAACCAAGAATATTATGATTTTACAAATTGCACATCTGTATACTAATCTAATAATAATAAAATCAACATAAACTTACAAGGCACTACAAAAATAAACGAGCTATCACTAAAAGTGAATAAAAATAAATAGTATATCTTCTAGAATGGTAAATGCGCTGTTTTGTCGATTAGCAAAATTATTTGAACTATAAGCACGCATTATCGAGATGTGCGTTTTTCACATGCCTTAAGCCGAGTCTCTAGCGCGTAAACATAACACGAAACATCCCCCCCCCCCCCCCCCCCGCGGGGCAGAGAGGGGTTTCACAAACATTTCCCCTCCTCTCTGCCCCGCGGGGGTAAGTTTCGTGTTTTGTTTCAGAGTAGGAGTCACAGCTTTAAACTTTGCAATACATAGGGAAAATACTTCAAAGGAATGTAATTTTAGAAAAATCCAATCAATAGAAGATTCTGAATTATAATAATGCCCTACAGAAATAAATCGTGTCAACATTTTAACAATAACACTTCCAACAGTTATTATAAGCTCTCTGTATAGCAGGGCCACCAAAACGTAATCAGTTTTCAAAGAGGACACAGACATAAAATAAACAGTAGCACAAGTTCAGCTTAGTTCTAAAAGGAAATCTCTTCCAGCCGGCTTATGGTATTTATGTTAGAAAGTCAAAGGTGATTTTAAATCAAGTGCAAATATTAAAACGTGTAAATCTACCCATGAAACTGAACAACTTTCCCTAAGGAACATAGGTCGAAATACCAAAAATAAAAATTGACTTTCCATACTAAGTGCGCTATCAGCTGATGCATTTTGTATGGAATGCTCAATTTTTTTATTCGTTGATTTAAAATGAACTTATAAAACACAAGAAGAAATGAAGTTTACGAAAAGGTATGGTATCTATCGGTGGCCCCGAGTATGAATAAAACAAATGATAATTTTCTGGAGAAACACTACTATAATATAGTATATACTTTATGTTATGTTATATATTACATACAATATTTACACCATTGTAATGGATAACTACAGTCAATGGCCGTCTCAGTAAATCTACCATATTATGATTTTTCGTTTTATTGGCTACACTCTCCAAAGTTACACTGAACAAAAATTTCTCGATCTATACAAAAACATATTTTTCTCAACCAAATTATATTTAATCAACAATAAAAACAACTATTTTATAGGATTTGAAATGAGTAAACCATTGATAGATTGATCAGGTTTTTGTTGTTATCCAACATAAAAGTGACATTAATACTTTAAGAGGATCCATAAAAGCATCAAGGTGACTTTTTGATTAATAAATGAACGATGATGGACCTTGAACCTTATTGAGGTTTTATTTTCTAAATATCATTATAATTCTTTCAGTGTAAAGTAAACAAAAAATTCCGAATTATACTTGTTTCTTTCTACAGAACGCTGTCTGTACCAAACTCAATAAGATGACAGTGAAATGGGCGATACCCTAGCTCAGCTCACTCCATCCTTATCCCATACTAAGGCCCGTATTTATAATCAGCTGTCATGAGTAACAGCGAGTTTGAGTTCGTATCAAAAAATGTCATATCAGTACAAACTGGCCTGTCAAATCCATAGTTAATATTGAAGTTTGATATCGCTTCATAATTACAAGCCTTAGTTTAGGATGTCACTTTCGAAGTTAAATTAAATTATTTTTATCGGTCAATGCCAACATAATATAAAATCAAAATAAAGGTGTTATTAAATAAAAGTTGGAACTTGTAAGAGTCATATTGTATTGAAACGACATTTCTGATACGAACTCAAACTAGCTGCCAATCTCAACTGCTGTTTACCAATACTAAGTTTAGGATGTCACTTTCGAAGTTAAATCGGTAATTATTGTTATCGGCCAATGCCGACGCAATATAAAATCAAAATATAGGTGTTATTAGATAGAAGTTGTAACTTGTAAGAGTTCAGGGCTATAATAGTCTCGTTTGTGTCTGCTGGGCTTACTCCTGTTTCCTCTTACTATGACTAATGCCCACGTAATATCAATCAAAATAAAGGTGTTATTAGATAGAAGTTGTAACTTGTAAGAGTTCAGGGCTATTCCAGTCTCGTTTGTGTCTGCTGGGCTTACTGGCTCACTCCTGGGCTCACTGCTGCTTCCTCTTGCTATCAGTACCCGTAGCGCTCCTGTATGGAGGACACGACTCCGTTGGCGAGCGAGGACAGGCGCCCCGCCACGCGCGTCACGCCCGCGCGGACGGACTCGCGCACCTGACAAATATATAAAGTGTGCGCGTGTAAGACATTATTAATAATTTCTATTTTTGATTATATACGTATTGTAATAAACTAATAATAATAACTAAATGAATTTTATAGTTTCCGACAATAATGTACTGTAATAGATAATGTAGCTGTAATAAAATAAATAATAATATAATATTTAATTAAATCTTATGATTTGGAATGTATTGTTAATTTATTTATATGTTATATTTTTAATATTATCTCTGAATGTTATGTTATGTTAATTTAAGTTTTTTGTGTTAATATTAATTTATTGATATGGATCTTTGGTCTGGAATAAACGATTTAATTATTATTATTATATACATACATATAATCACGCCTTTATCAAAAACGTCTTTTTCACAAAGCTTGAGCATCTGACACATTTACATTTCAAACGCATATTTTTTTTGACATTTATAAAAAGAATCTCTTTCACACCTGTGTCGCTTTTATATTCCCTACTTTCTGTCAGGAGACTCGTACATACATAAGTATGTACGTATAATCGCGCCTTTATCCCTAACGGGGTAGGCAGAGCGTATACGCGGTTCAAAAATGTTATTTGTTGTTCGATTCCCGGCCGGGCAGATAGTGTTCCCTGTGGTTGTTTTTGTGCGTGTTGATGGCTTTCTTTTTATGCCTTTCTTCCATGCTGGCCTGGGAGCGAGAGAAAAACATAGAATGTGCCAGCTGCATTTCCTCTCGACCATGCTGTAAAAACCAGCTAAGGGATCAAAAGTTTAAGTATATTGTAATTTAGTCGATGGGCTGACTACCTATCACTACAGCAATATACCTACAAATCTATCTTAAATAACCCTCAAAACTTTGTCAGACGTGGCGGAGCGACCTTTGTTTGGGTCGAATATGCTCTGCCTGCCACATTAGGGATAAAGGCGTGATTATATGTATGTATGTATCGAATGAATGTTTTGTACGAATTTTAACTTAGCTGGATATTTAATTTAAATTGAATTGTTTGTCATGTGGTGCATGTTTAGGCTATAAGAATATTCGCACACAGTGCCAACTGTTTTATGAATAAATAAATCAATCAATCATTATCATTTCTTCCATGCTGGACTGGGAGAGATAGAAAAACATAGAATGTTCCAGCTGCCCTTCCTCCCGGGCATGCTGTTAAAGTCAGCAAAAGGGACTCGAGGGTTACATTGTATTGTAATTTAGGCGATGGGCTGACAACCTGTCACTAAAGCAATACATATTACAATCTAAAATAGTCCCCTTAATTTTTGTCAGACGTGGCGAAAGCGCCTTTTACGAGGCGTTAAACGCTCTGCCTACCCCGTAAGGGATAAAGGCGTGATTTATGTATGTATGTATGTATCATTATCATCATCAATATGCTGGAATCCTCTTTCTGACTTTTTCTACTCCACTTTGACCGGTATTCAGCATTCGCTAGTGTAAGATCGTTCTCTTCCATGTCGGCTTTTACGACGAATAAAAGAACAAAAGTAGAAAAGACAAGCCAGCTTACCTCGTCCAAATCCGGTGCGTTGACGGCGAACCCGGCTTGTGGTCGGTTGCCGGACGGTGATCGATCACCAAAATAATCTGCTGAGGATATGCTGGTGCTGCCTTGGAACCGAGAGAGGTTTGCGTCACGCTCAAACCGGTTATCCTGGAGAAAAAAATAGCATTAAATCAATACTCAATATAAAAGGAAATTACCTGTCTCGTCTGTCTGACCCTTTCCCTTAAAATATTGCTTTCCCTAATATCCCCAATAAAGTCCTTAATATACCCCAATAAAGCATAATAAAGTTCCCTAACGCCCCCTAATAAAGTTCCCTAATATCCCCCAATAAAGTTCCCTGACCTTCCCTAAAAAACTTCCCTAATATCGCCCAATAAAGTTCTCTAACCTCCCCAAATATAGTTCCCTAATAGCCCTCACTATAGTTCCATAATAGTCCGCTAATAAAATTCCCTAATATCCCCCAATAAAGTTCTCTAATATCCCCCAATAAAGTTCCCTAACATCCCCGAATAAAGTTCCCTAATATTCCCCAATAAACTTCCCGAATATAATGTGGGTTCATCAGATACTGACATAGACATATTTAACGACTCGCTAAAGTTATAACTGATTCAATATTTTTGTTGATTTAATTAAACTTCTATTAAGATGTATTTTGATCTCAATTTAATATTGTTTTTATAATTATTTAGTTATAAGATATTGGTTTGGTACAACAGTACCTAACATAACTTTCTGAATTTTAGTTCTGTTTATTGTTGCATGTTAATGAGAACGATGTGTTCGGCTAATATTGACTTTTAAATTAGTGATTTTAAGTTAAGATATAATACTGTAATGTTTAATTTAAAATATGTTGGTGTTCCTACTTATAAAAAAATAAGATACTAACCTGTTCCCCAAAGAACTGCGCCGAACTAATCGCCTTAGCTGACCCAAACTTCTTCACAGCCGAATCATCCTCCACCGAGTCTTGTTTCCGTTGAGGTTTCCTCCCCCCTCCGGACCCCATACTGAACCCCCCACTGCTCCCACTGAACCCCCCGGCAGGTTTCTGCGGGTTCGTGGATTCGTCGGGGCTGAACATGGTCCGCACAGCGCGCGGTTGTTCAGGCTCGATGTTCTCCCAAGAGGAAGTGAGCGTCTTGCGCGGTTCGTTCATTAGGGAGTCCAGCCCACGGCCGAATGGCTCGTTTCTGGGGACAAAGTTACGAAAATAACATTTTATTTAATTTTTAAAAAAAAAAACGTTGTTCATTTTGGCAGTACAGTTTTACAACTTTAACAAAATCTGCTAAACTATACAATAGTTTGTTGGCAGAAGTGGCTCCCCATAGTCATTTCAGACAGGTGAGCCCGATGGTGTAGCGGATAGGGCCGCTGCCTCCTGTGCGGGAAGGTCGTGGTTCGAATCCCACCACGTACCAATGTGTTTTTCGGTTTTGGAATTGCATATGTACGTTTATTCGGCGCTTTTTCCGTGCTTCGGAAGGCACGTTAAGCCGTTGGTCCCGGTTAATATCGTTTAACACCGTAGATATTAGTCGTTAAGCCATGTCAGAGGCCAGTGCCTAAGCATTGGCGGCTTGAAAACTCTGGTCCTAATCTAGGATTGGGTCTGGTTTCCCTTCTGGGTTGCGGAGGTCAGATGGCAGTCGCTCTGTGTAAATACCAGTACCCTCGTACAATCCCCTAGATTAGGTAGCCGACCCCGTGAGATACGGGATAGTTTGCATAGTTTCACCAGAATTATCATCATGATCACATCATTATTATATATTCATATATTTACATACACACTCACGCGCACACACACACACACACACACACACACACACACATTATTAGTATTCTAGAAATCTTTAAGTTCTTTTAATTTTAATTTAATAAGAGAATAATTGTTTAATTCACTATTTAACTCTATGTGAACACTGAATTGGCTATGGAAGAGCGAAACCTACTGGCACAGGTATTCCTATACTTAAAAGGAGGTTTCAGCGTTTGGTATTAATTATGTACAATGTTAAGTTGAAATAAACGATTTATTTATTTATTATTTATATTATATTTGCAAAGAAAACATTGAAAAACCGATCAATACATACATACATACATATAATCACGCCTTTATCCCTAACGGGGTAGGCAGAGCGTAAACGACCTAAACAAAGGTCATTTCGCCACGTCTGACAAAATTTTGAGGGTTATTTAAGATAAGATTTTTAGGTATATTGCTGTAGTGACAGGTTGTCAGCCCATCGCCTAAATAGCAATATACTGAAACCCTCGGATCCCTTCGCTGGTTTTTACAGCATGCCTGGGAGGTAATGCAGCTGGCACATTCTATGATTTTCTTTCGCTCCCAGTCCTGCATGGAAGAAAAACCGATCAATTTCTTTACTAATCTTACCTGATCATAGTGAAGACTGAATTGAAGTCGTCTATGTCGTCCAAGTGCTTGTTGGCGCTGGGTGATGTTGCACCTTCCTGTTCTATGATCGTCATATCCGCTGCTGCACTGTGTGATACTCCCCTATACAAAGATAAAGATAAATTTATTAATAAGTGTAAATTACAAGTCAAAAATTATAAGCACTTAAGTATATCACTTACATGGACCAAATAAAAGAAAAATCTGAGGTCGTGTCGTACCAGGATGTCAAGAAACTTCCACAAAATCGATCCGAATGGCGATTACTTCACAGACAAGAGCCCTGCTCTTAAATTTAAAGAAGTATATCACATTAATAATCATTTACATTTTATTACTGTCATTATCATTAAAATTAATCATTATAACAATAGAATGCCTGTTCGAAAAGCCAACGCTTAAGCCGTGATTTAAAGCTTTTTAACATCAAAGAAATATACCCCCGTTTCACAAAGTATAATTCAGTAATATACTACAACACAGTTACCTATTATACATTAAGTTTTCCAATATACCTCGGTAAACTCCCTAACATACCTAAGTAAAGTTACCAAATCATCTCCCTAGCCTTATCCTGTATCTCTCGGGGTCGGCTACCTAATCTAGGCGATTGAACGAGGGTACTAGTTTTTACACAGTGCGACTGCCATCTGACCTCCGCAACCCAGAAGGGAAACCAGACCCAACCCAGAAGGGAAACCAGACCCAATAAGTGAAGTTAAACTAAAAACTAAGTAAAGTTACCAAATATACCACAATAAAGTTACCTATAATTAGTCTACGAAACTGAACAACCTTCACCAGGAAATTCTTTCAGGAGATGAATAAGTAAATTTCGCTTTCCTTTACAAAATTACCACCTCGATCAGACAGTTTGTATGCGAAAGTAAATTCCTTTTTTCATTTCCGAAAAGAATTCCCCGGTGATAGTTGTTCAGTTTCTCCGACTGAACAACCCCTATCAGTATTTGGGAGGCTGTCCTTTACACCCCGTATACCTCGATAAAGTACGTTCTTCTTTTTGTGTACGTTTTTCTTCCATGCTGGCCTGGGAGAGAAAGAAAAACATAGAATGTGCCAGCTGCATATCATCCCGGGCATGCTGTAAAAACCAGCTAAGGGATCTGAGGGTTTCAGTATATTGTAATTTAGGCGACGGGCTGACAACCTGTCACTATAGCAATATACCTACAAATCTAACTTAAATAACCCTCAAAACTTTGTCAAACGTGGCGGCGCGACCTTTGCTTAGGTCGTTTACGCTCTGCCTACCCCGATAGGGATAAAGGCGTGATTATATGTATGTATGTATGTATGTTCTTTTTGTGTCGATGGATAAGAAAAATAAATCTAAACTTTTTTGACCAGTACGTTAAAATCCCCCAAGAATAAGTTTCTATTGGAATATAACCACATATAACTTACGCCCTAGTGGATTTCCACTTCTTGTTCCACTGTTTCTATCATCGCTGAGATTTCTGCCGCTTCGGTAACTTTATTGAGGGAATGTCTCCCACCGAACATGCCCCATTTAATTTACCTAATATCCCTAATATGCCCCACTAAATTTCCTTATTAAAAACCCCCAACAGGTCCCACTATAGTTTTCTATGTCCCCAATATGCCCCACTATAGTTCCCTAATATGTCCCACTAAAGTTCCCTAATATTCCCAATATGCCCCACTATAGTTCCCTAATATTCCCAATATGCCCCACTATAGTTCCCTAATATGTCCCACTAAAGTTCCCTAATATTCCCAATATGCCCCACTATAGTTCCCTAATATTCCCAATATGCCCCACTATAGTTCCCTAATATGTCCCACTAAAGTTCCCTAATATTCCCAATATGCCCCACTATAGTTCCCTAATATTCCCAATATGCCCCACTATAGTTCCCTAATATGTCCCACTAAAGTTCCCTAATATTCCCAATATGCCCCACTAAAGTTATTATTATTTATTATTATTTAATAATAGGCGAGCAGCCACAGGATCTAAGCTGGTGTGTATCAGTTCATGTTAGTTTTAGTCACTTCACTACACTTATTTCTGTCACTGTTTAACCACTTATCAAGTCTGTTTTTAAAACTGTTCACGGATGGAGCATCAATCACTTCCTGTGGCAACTTATTCCATTGTGTTGGAACACGATTGTTGAGGATATGGTATCCAACGTTGTTCCCTAATATACAGTTCCCTAATATTCCCCAATAGCATTGCCTAATATACCCAATATGTCCCAATAATTTTCCCTCAATAAAGTGAGAAGTACTTACGCCCTAGTGGATTTGTTGGCGCCTGCAATGCCGAGTCTGTCATTATTCTTGTTGCTGGGATCTTTGTACGCGAGCCGTAGGGATGCCACTTCTTGTTCCACTGTTTCTATCGTCGCTGAGCTTTCTGCCGCCTTCGCCTGGTTAAATAGACACCAACGGAATTAGATATTATAAATTATTGACTTTTATAGATTGAACGAAAGCTGGTTTAATAATATACATACATACATAACGTCACGCCTCTTTAATAATATTAAAATAATAAATACATTCATATAGTCATAGAGCGTAAACGATCTAAACAAAGGCCGTTCCGCCACGTCTGACAAAATCTTGAGGGCCATTCAAGAAAGATTTGTACGTATATTGCTGTAGTGACAGGTTGTCAGCCCATCGCCTAAATTACAATATACTGAAACCCTCATATCCCTTAGCTGGTTTTTACAGCATGCTCGGGAGGAAATGCAGCTGGCACATTCTATGTTTTTCTCTCACTCCCAGTCCAGCATGTAAGATAATAAATTGTGTTTAAAATTTGAAATATTACTTAATATTTACAATTTTAAACACGATGTTCATTTTTCTATCCTAAAAAAATACGTGCAGAATTCGACGTCGGACACTATTATACTATTTACCTGAGTATATACTCAGGTTTTATTTGCGTTATCGATATTAACTTGTTATTGTTACAACTTTAAAGAAAGTCAACCGTAAAACATATATATTTGTAACACGGCTGTCGTCTGCGGTTCCGAAATTTTAACCTCTGCTAAGTTGCAAAGAAAAATTAGTTCACGGACCGCAAAACACGTTGCAAACACGTTGGTATCATAGTATATAACTCAACGTTAAAAATACGAACTATAGGTATAGTCTTACCTAAGAGTCCGGTGGTGTAGTGGATAGGGCCACTGCCTCCTGAGTAGGAGGTCGTGGTTCGAATCCCACCACGTACCAATGTGTTTTTAGGTTTACGAATTTTATATGTACGTTTATTCGGTTTATTACTTCCATGCTGGTCTGGGAGCGAGAGAAAAACATAGAATGTGCCAGCTGCATTTCCTCCCGGGCATGCTGTAGAATCCAGCTAAGGGATCCGAGGGTTTCAGTATATTGTAATTTAGGCGATGGGCTGACAACCTGTCACTACAGCAATATACCTAGAATTCTATCTTAAATAACCCTCAAAACTTTGTCAGACGTGGCGGGACACCTTTGTTTAGGTCGTTTACGCTCTGCCTGCCCCATTAGGGATAAAGGCGTGATTATATGTATGTATGTATGTATGTTATTCGGCGCTTTTTCCGTGCTTCGGAAGGCACGTTAAGCCGTTGGTCCCGGTTAATATCGTTTAATACCGTAGATATTAGTCGTTAAGCCAAGTCAGAGGCCAGTGCTAAGCATTGGCGGCTTGAAAACTCTGACCTAATCTAGGATTGGGTCTGGTTTCCCTTCTGGGTTGCAGAGGTCAGATGACAGTCGCTCTGTGTAAAAACCAGTACCCTCGTTCAATCACCTAGATTAGGTAGCCGACCCCGAGAGATACAGGATAAGGCTAAGGAGATGATCTAGTCTTACCTCCATTTTTAGTTTCTCCGCCATGATGGCTTCTCTCTCGATGTCTTCGAAGTTAGCAGCCACCTTCGTCGCGCCCAGACCGCCTTTGCGAACACCCAACTGTTAAACAATAATCAACGATAAACACGCCATTCATTAACATATTTATAGAAGTATATTCAGACTATATGACGCGGACTAGCTTCGCTATATACAGCGGTGTGGACGGCAAGAGGGAAACCACTACACTAAAAAAGTATATGAAGATGAAAAACAACAGAGATACATACATACATACATACATATAATCACGCCTTTATCCCTAATGGGGTAGGCAGAGCGTAAACGACCTAAATAAAGGTCGTTCCGCCACGTCTGACATAGTTTTGAGGGTTATTTAAGATATATTTGTATGTATATTGCTGTAGTGACAGGTTGTCAGCCCATCGCCTAAATTGCAATATACTGAAACCCTCAGATCCCTTAGCTGGTTTTTACAGCATGCCCGGGAGGAAATGCAGCTGGCACATTCTATGGTTTTCTCTCGCTCCCAGTCCAGCATGGTAGGTGACAACAGAGATGACTGGCGTTTACTTCAAACCGACAAGAGCAGCGCTCTTAAGTTTATGATGATATTATATCGAACAAATTATATTTTAATACATACGCAAAATATAAGCTGGAAAGTAAAAAACATATAATATCAATTTTATTAGTTTATCACAGCATTTGTACAGTCAGAAAGGATATATCTGCAGGACCGCCCGAAATGCATTAAGTTATTTCAGGAGGTTATAAAGGATTTTTCATGAAAATAATAAATAACTTCATGAAATCATTTAATTGCAATGCGCTAGCTAATTGTACCAAGTGTGGCAAATATGGATTCCACCCAAAGGTGGAGGTCCAAATTCAATAGTAAACTGTTGTAGCTGAAATCAGAGGCTGAAATACACACGATCACACTCATAGCCCCCACTAGGATTCCCTGTATCGGGGTGCCATGGACATACACATAAACAACCACAAGAACAACCAGAAACAGACATTTAAATTCATCATTCAAATGTCTGCCCCGGCCGGGAATCGAACCCGGGACCCTCTGCGTAGCAAACAGATACACTGTTAGGCTGTGCATCATCATCTATTTAAGAAATATAAATACTATTTCCAAATCAGATTTAGAATAAAGGTAAACAAAGTTTCATGTATTTTAATCGAAGATCTTGTTTCTAAAATAAGTTTTAGCTATCAGATATGACCACATAATGAAATAGTAGTTTTAGTCATCTAACTTGTTCCACTCCGAGTCAGTCTCTATCTCAACGATCTGATGCGCTGAAATACTTAGGAGTTACATTAGACGAGAATTTATCCTTCAAACAGCATATAAGAGTTTTGTCCGGTCGAACTAGGAAACTAATAGGTGTAATGAAGCTCTTACGTGACTGTGCCGATCAAAGTATCCTACGCCTTGTTTACACAACACTATGTCAATCGGTGCTTACGTATTGTATAGGTCTTTGGGGCAGTGCGGCAAAAACTTTCATGATCTTGCTAGAGGGCCCAAAGATCGGTCTTAAAGGTTCTTTATAGAAAACCCTTTAGGTATCCGACTAGAATGTTATATCTGAAGGCAGAAGTATTAACAGTACGTCAATTATATATTTTGAAGGCTAGCCTAGATCAACATAAACCAATTAAAAATCTAACTCATGATGAACAGATATCCCTATCGCAGAGAAGGATCTATCATGTGAGAACACCTAAAGTAAACACCACATTTGCCCAACTATTCCGAAATTTTAGCTTTCCATACATCTACTCCGCTGTTAATAAAGACTGCATTATTAAAGACTGTAAAGTGTCGGAAGCAAAACGCATCCTAGTAAAATGGCTGAAAACATGTGACTACAATTCTACTGAGCATATTCTAAAAATAATAACTTAACTACAACTATACATTACATTATAATAATCTACTATATACTAAATACAAAACTCATATATATTTATAATATGCTCTTATATACCTATCTATATAAATTTATACATTAATATATTTAATATTTTAGACTTATGTCCAGACAGATCTCTTTAAATTTAATTAGTTCTAATTTTAATTACATTATTTACCAAAATTGTATCTAACTATGTGTAACTGGTAATGGTCGTATGGACTGCCGCGATACAGGCTTGACCTAGTGCGGAATTCTAAAGTAACTATGTGTCTTGTTGAAAACCTTTTATGGCAAATAAACGTTTTTATTTTATTTTATTTTTTAACTAATTTGCCAACACGAATCATTTATTTTTGAATAAAAAGACATGAAACTTTGTTTACCTTTATTCTAAATCCGATTTGCAAATAGTATGAAGTGAACGCCAACTCTCCCTGCATTCAGCTTTCTCCTTGACTTCCTGGTACGACTTGACCTTAATCTTTTCTTTCACTTGAAATAAGGCCTGATTCGTAATAGATTCAACGTAACAAAATGCTGTATCTGTGAGCCAAATGTTTATATTTACATAAAAACGATTTCATTAGTAAAGTAACAATTAGCATTTTGAATTTGGCAAATGTATAACGAATCAGGCCTTAGTATACGTGCTTACCCCAGATTTTCTAGCAGCGGGCTTGCGGGCGCCTATAGACGAGGGGCGGGGGGAGGCCGCGGTCGGTGACGTCACATTGTTGGCGTTGTCACTATTTCCCCATAGACGCATCTCCGAACTAAGCGCTTCGCCTGCGCCTGTTCGAGCTAGAGTCTGAAGATAACAACAATAAGGTTCTTATTACCTTGTACTAAAAGTTCATAATTTTCATAACACATAACATAACATATAGTCGCGCTTTTATCCCTCATGGGGTAGGCAGAGCATAAACGAAGGTCGTTCCGCCACATCTGACAAAGTTTTGAGCGTTATTTAAGATAGATTTGTAGGTATATTGCTGTAGTGACAGGTTGACAGCCCATCGCTCAAAATACAATATACTGAAACCCTTGGATCCCTTAGCTGGTTTTTACTACATGCCCGGGAGTAAATGCAGCTGGCACATTCTATGTTTTTCTCTCGCTCCTCATAATACGCAAAATTATGAATGTGGTTAAATTGATTCGTTTCAGACACACTAAAAACTCATTATTTTATTTGATTATTACGGAGGTAATGTAAAATAAGGAAAATAAAAGTGTTTTTGATTTTAGTGTGATTATTTAACACGCGTGCTGTAGTATTGAGTAATGCAACATCAAATCACTCGTCACACAAATCAAAACAAAACAAAAAAAACGAGCACTTTATTAAAATGAAACTGAATTCATACATACATACGTATAATCACGCCTTTATCCCTAATGAGGTATGCAGAGCGTAAACGACCTAAACAAAGGTCGTTCCGCCACATCTGACAAAGTTTTGAGGGTTATTAAGATTGTAGGTATATTGCTGTAGTGACAGGTTGTCAACCCATCGCCTAACTTGCATTATACAGAAAGAAACCCTCAGATCCCTTAGCTGGTTTTTAGAGCATGCCCGGGAGGAAATGCAGCTGGCCCATTCTATGTTTTTCTCTCGCTCACAGTCCAGCATAGAAGAATTCATTCATTTAACTGAATTCATTGCACACTTATCAAGTGCACTGAATAACATTATTTTTTACGTTCGATTTTTATCCTAATTAATTTCGGCATAGTGGTCCATATTAATAGAACAAACGTCCATTAAACAGCACAGTTCTCTATAAACATTCATGATAAAAGTGTCAAGCTCAATATATCTCTGAAACACAAACTTACTTGCGCAAGCGACTGTGCCAACGATAAGCATGAGACTACCAAGAAGATACATTGCACCTACATTTCGTCATCTAACACGTGAATAACAACTACATCATTTCTAACACAATATAACTTGCATACCTATCTTTAAGAAGTTTTTGTGTTTTAAAAATATGATAATAAAGACGAGTCCTGCCAGAAAAGAATTTATTATTTTCTTTCTTTTATATCACGAACTTCTAAATACAAACAACCAGGATACAAACTCAAGCGCACTTTACGACGACATAGTAGGAAGTATCAAAACATGTCTTGCAACAAAATTAGAACCACCCGCAAAAATGACAAGAAGTTTTCCAATAGGACAGATGATCTGATTAAAAGAAGAGAACAAGAAGAGAAAGGCACTGAAAGATATAGAGAAATTGATAGAGAAACAAAACGTAGCATCAGGCAAGACATTAGAAATAGCAAAACCCGTATGGTTAAAGTAGCATTAGAAAAACGTACAACCTCTCTCAAAATAGCGCAACATGGCGTAATATCAAAAGGAAAGGCCTGGATAACAAGCCTGAGAGATGAGAATGGAGTCAAACAGAGAAGTAGAGACAAAGTAACTGAAATATGCACAAATTTTTACACTTCATTATATTCTGATCCATCAAAAATAGAATACACTAGTACAGATTATCAATGCCCTGACACCATTCCCACAATTACAGAACAGGAAGTTTACAAAGTTCTGAAGAGCTTAAAGTACGAAAAAGCCCTGGGGAGGATGGAGTCACTACGGAAGCCCTTAAAGTTGGCGAACCAATTTTGTTACCACGTTTAACTGCCCTGTTTGACTCAATACTCACCTCAGGTCAAATTCCAAATAACTTCTGCCATTCCAATATAATACTTTTGCACAAAAAAGGTGATAAAAGCAATTTCTCAAATTACAGACCTATCATCTTAGTGTCTCATATATACAAAATTTTCCTAAAAATTATCCAAAACCGGATTGATGGCAAGCTCGACAGACACCAACCAGTGGAACAAGCTGGCTTCCGGCCTGGCTTCTCAACCACTGACCACTTACAAGCTGTCAACCAAATAATAGAAAAATGAACAGAACATCACAAACCGTTATACATAGCGTTTGTTGATTATACCAAGGCCTTTGACAGTCTTTACCATAAATCCATTTTTACCGCCTTACGACAGCAAAATATAGAAGAAACCTACATTGCCATACTCGAGAAAATATACAATAATAGTACCAGTTCCATAAAATTACAGTCATCCGGTCAAGCTTTCCCAATAAAACGTGGTGTCAAACAAGGTGACCCTTTGTCACCTAGGCTCTTCACAAGCACCCTAGAGGAAATATTTAGAAAAATATCAGCAAGCTGGGAGGAGGAGGGCATTGTCGTGGATGAGAAGAGGTTAAGCTAAAACGGAGGTTCCGTTTTGCTGATGACATTGTCCTTTTCGCTCCAACAGCTCAACGCCTAGCATACCTTCTGGAAAGCCTTAACACCGCAAGCCTCGAAGTCGGACTTCACATGAACCAGTCCAAAACGAAAATTATGACCAATAGTGCCATCGTTAAAGTAGAGATGGAAGGGCAGGAATTACAGTATGTCGACGAATACATCTATTTGGGCCAGATAGTCTCCTTCCAAAACCAGCAAGATAAAGAAATCGATCGCCGCATAGAAAATGCCTGGAGGAGCTACTGGTCCATGAAGGACCTTATGAAGGGAGACCTTCCACTCTGTTTAAAGAGAAGACTCGTCGACGTGTGTATCCTGCCCATTCTCACCTACGGTGCTCAGACGTGGTCTTTGACCAATTCACAAAAGTTCAGACTCGGGGTGTGTCAACGAGCAATGGAGCGGAGCATTCTCGGTGTTAAAAGGATCGATCGTATCAGGAACACCACTCTCCGCTCCAAAACTCAAATTACAGACGTAGGCAAGAAAGCTGCAAAGCTGAAGTGGGACTGGGCAGGTCATGTCACCCGAATGCATCCAGAGAGGTGGGTATAGCTGGCCACTGAGTGGGTGCCGAAAGAACGTCGGCCTAGAGGGAGACCAAAGAAGCGATGGCGGGATGACCTCACAGCGTTTGATACAGACTGGTCAGAAACAGCCAAGAATCGGGAAGCCTGGAAAAAGAAAGGGGAGGCCTTTGCCCAGCAGTGGGACAGCTTAGGCTAGTATAATAATAATATATCACATGAATTAAAAATAGCATTGTGAGTGCTAAAAAAGCCCCAAAATAGATAAAAAAGAAGCTAGAAGTTACACTTGGGTGAAATTTGAAACCACGATCTTCGGCATACGGCGGCGTAATAAATATTTCGAATAGATGGCGTAACTTTATACATTTGACATTACAATGATCACAGGGTGGTTTGAATTGCTTGGTGGCTCACTAAGTAAGAGCGTCGGCACGGTGGGCTGAAAATCGTTTATTCGAATCCCACCCAAGATTGAATTTTAACTTCTTTATTTTCATGTTATAAAAACATTAACAAGAGTAAATTTTCAAAATATTAAAGTTTCTGTGTTGGGCATCTTACGTCAGCCACGGCGCTGTTTAAACCCCATTGTTCAACATCTTTTATATTGAATTGTAAAAAAGAAAAATAAGGCACCCGCGTCATGTTGATAATATACAGTTTGCGTTCATGCTTGCTGTTAAGTAAATTGATGAAAGTATGTCAAATGCATTTCTGCTGGCTGCTTATCATCGCTGCTTCGCACATAAATGACTAAAGTGACAAAAAAAAAGAATCAATAACTTAGTATAATTTTTCAAAGATTTTTAAACATAGACATGTTAACCTCCTAAATTCAACCCCATCTGAAATAGAACACATTTTATCTTCAATACTAATTTAATTACTACTACACTAGATTTTTGTGAATGGGCCATGACAAAACATTGCGCAGCTGCGGCGACGCCTCATATAAATTTGCATCGCTATCAGCCTATTAGGAACCGGATGATAATATAGATCGACAGCCACCAAGGTAATTGCGATACTATGTCGCAAAGCAGCTTGGCTTGGTATTAAGGGTATCGTCGCAAAATGTCCTTCACACATATAAACCTTTTCGCAAAATGTCCCTTTCTTACAATAAATTAAACTCAAACTTTTTCTAAGCTTTTGGAGGCTCACTATTTGAGGCTAAAATGGATAACTGAAGGTATTAAGCTGTGTCCCTGGTCAGTTTGGGGGGTTGCAGCGTATGGGGTGTGGTGTTACCTGTGCACTCGCAAACTGGTTAGAGTTAGTGTCTCCGTGAGCATCAAACCAGTCTACCTCGGCTTCCTCCTGCTTCTTGGCTTCTGGCACTACTGGGTCCAAGTGCAGCTGTAGAAAAAAAAAGTGATTTATCCTTTTGTTGTGCAGTTGTACACACACACACAAATCAGAGGAATTTATGATGAACAATGTATTTTTTTTCTCAATGTTGTGTAGTTTCATTAAATCGTTATTAATGTCACAAATAAGTTGTATTTAAAATACAAATCTTAAATTAAAATATTATATTGATAACATTTTATTACATCAGATTGCTTGACCTACAAACAAGTTTCATTAAAATTAAAATGACCTAGAGAGGTGAATCATAAATAACAATTGGACTGACAGGAAATTCAACTATCAAACTAAAATTGCAAATCTATTTATCTACTGAATAAAACACGAAAAAAATGCTTGCTTCTGTGTACAATAAAAAGTTAAATAAATAAATTGGATGGGACCAGCACACATAGCTTTTGTAGGTCTATTGTAGGAATTTCTTTTTGAAATAAACAGTGTCTGTTGTCTTTCTTTCGTATGTATTTGTCCTCTGTATATTTCTGTGTACAATAAATTGTTAAATAAATAAATAGCATGTTCCAGCTCAATTTCTTCTTATGGATACTGTAGAAACCAGAAGAAATTGCTAAACAGTTACAGTATATTTCATTTAGAAATATTTACTTCTTCTTTACCAAAAAATAAATATTTTGTAAAGAATTTAAGTAGTGCACACTGTGGCGCAAATAGTTTATTGAAACTTATGAATGAATTGAAGGTGACACACAAAAGGCAAAAGCAACATACCCATTGCTAGAATTGAGGCTATTCTTCAATTTATTAGTTACCACACATACATACATATAATCTCGCCTTTATGCCTAATGGGACAGGGGTAAAGGTTGGTCCCTCACATCTTACAAAGTTTTGAGGGTTAGTTAAGATAGATTTGTAGGTATATTTCTGTAGTCACAGGTTGTCCGCCTATCACCTAAATTACAATATCCTGAAATTGGATGCCTTCGCTGGTTTTTACAGGATGCCCGGGAGAAAATGCAGCTGGCAAATTCTGTGTTTTTCTCCCACTCCCAGTCCAGCATGCAAATATCTTAAATTTTTTAATTACTACATGGATATAACTAGTAAATAGAAGCTTCTTATTCTAATAAAAAAATTGTATTAGTTCAAGTAAGTAAACTACAAATAGATAAATTTAAATCCAAATCCACAGCTAAAACCTGTCATCTTCCTAGCCTTATCCCGTATGTCATGGGGTATCAATGTGTATAAAATAAACATTTAGCATGTGAATGTCAAATGGTCTTTGGGCTAAAAGAACCACAAATGCTAGGAGATGACATGGACGACCCCGAAAAGATATGTTGAGACTTACAAGACATATACTTGACTAAATGTAGAGAACTAATCAAGAAGAAAGGGAGAGAGGGTTTTGCCCTGCAGTGGGACACCACAGGCTCTTAAATAAATAAAACAAAATAAATCTTCCATGCTGGACTGGGAGCGACAGAATAACGTAGAATGTGCCAGCTGCAACTCCTCCCGGGCATGCTGTAAAAACCAGCTAAGGGATTCGAGGGTATATTGTAATTTAGGCGATCGGCTGACAACCTGTCACTACAGCAATATCCAGTTCTATCTTAAACAACCCTCAAAACTTGTCAGACGTGGCGGAACGACCTTTATTTGGGTTGTTCACACTCTGCCTACCCCATTAGGGATACAGGCGTGATAGTATGTATGTATGTATGTAAACAAAATAAACAACTCAGAAAATAGGTGGAGAAAAGAAACCACACATACCTTAAATCCATAGGTCTTCATGGCTTGTTCAGATAGTGCATTCAGCTTTTCCCGATACATTGTTGCCACACGGGAACTGTATTTCTGTCGAGCATCATCCGTCACCAGCCCGTGGGTACGGAAGAATTGTGTCTAAACAAACAAAAAAAACATGAAATGAAACCCAGATGATGTTGTTTTTTAGACTTATTTATCCTTATGTTTCACGTAACCAAAGGTTCAGAGATCAGAATTACGGAATAGGCATGCTATCTTAGGATTATAGGTTGGGAACATAGAATAAATTGAAAGAATAAGAAATATCAAGGTGAACAATAAAAAGGTATCTTTTCGAGTTGTAGCTGAATCAGGCATTCTGAAATATCACCAAATTACGTGCTGAATCAGCATACAGCTGGAAATACCTCGATGACGACAACAAAACACAAGTAACATACGGCGTTGATGTTTCCGCCCAACTGCATATTCCGCAGCTGCCTCCATGTCCAGTTGGTGTCAAGGTTCGTGGAGCGTACGAACGAGATGTGAACCCCCAGCCCCCGGTGCACCGCCGAGCAGTCCAGACAGATGAAAACTCCATACGTCACAGACGACCACGTAGGGTTCTTCGCGTTGCAGTCGAAACATACCTAAAACACCACCAAACGTTACACTATCACTGAACATCGATAGCTGGACAAACTGGCTTCGAAATAATACCCACTTTATTGGCTGGAATGGATCGTAATCGCTGGAAAACCGATTCAATATCGCTTTTACTAGGCCCCGAGTCAGCCATTTTCGACATGTTGTCAAGTAAATGTCAAATGGTTATAGTGTTGTATCGTCACATAACAGCATAACGTTTGTGTACCAACTAACGATAATGAGTCGTTATTAACATTTTATTTACGACAAACCTCAGAATACAAACTCGTTGCGACAAGGCATCCTCAAGATACAAGGTGAGAACATTTCTCGGTAAGTTCCAGGGATCTGTGCTGGATCCTGTCGTCTACATTATATTCTCTTTTGATTTACCACGCTGTTTCGAATTTCATGTAAGCATATTTGCAGACGACACAAAAATCTCAAAGAATTACGATTGCCTAAAATCTGATCTTAATAAAGTAACAAACTGGTCTAAGGAATGGCTTATAAATCTAAATGCTGAAAAGTGCAGCGTCCTCCACATAGGCAAAAAAATCCCTAAGAAGATATACTACATACACAATGTTGAGTTGAAAGAGGTCAAAACGTAAACAAACTTAGGAATCAAAATCACCGAGGACCTTAAATGGGCGGATCATATTGAGTACATTGTATAGAAAGCCAACAGCTTTGTACACCTCATATGAAAAGCATTTGGTATGTTGAATCTACATACGGTTTTAAAAAATCATAAAACCTATGGAGCCCTATTTTGTGAAAGATATAGACCTACTAGATAAAGTGCAACGTAATTTTACTAAGCTACCCAAACAACTGAAAAACTTGTCTTATGAGGAGAGATCAATTCAACTGAAACTTTCTGCCCAGAACGCAGAGAGCGTGGAGACTTAATAGAAACATTTAAAATCCTAAACGGCCCCTATGACATACAGAACTTTGATTTTTTTTTGAACCCACACAAAACCCAAGCTTCAGAGGCCACAATTGGATACTTTCCAAGACTAGAGCAAATAACAACCCAAGAAAGCAGTTTTTGAGCAACAGGGTGGTGCAGGATTGAAACAAATTGCCAGAAGACGTAAATGCTAAATCCACAAACCAATTTAAAACAAACTTGATAAAATTATAACTAACTAGAAAATCAACAATGGATAACTGGATACCTGCCTGCTAATAAATAGTAACAATAAGTTTCCGGTAATATGCCAAATAAGTTTCCAGATTAGAACGGCACAATGCTATGATATATTATAAAACCTGCCACACAGGGTAATGACACGCAGCGGGGCATCATTCCATTCCGTATCATCTAGGGCACACTAGATTGGTGTAGACCACACAATACGCTTTTTAAATGTTTTTGTTAACATGTTAGTGGATAAAATCATACACCACCGTGATTTTTACTCTCCGTGAAGAAGACTTACATAGAAGATCGAAAATTTGAGGTCAAACACCTCCGTTAAATACACAAGTGAGTAGTCATGTGATTCATCAATATGAATAACACTCGTTCGTCGATAAGTGATACAAAGTTAGTGGATGATATATTACGTTATTTAAAATAATCACTAACGCTATTTTTGGGCATCCCTATCACCATAGATTTTTTTGTTTCAATTGATAATTCAACAAAGGCAAACGTTTACAAACTTCTACAGCATTGTCGAATATAAAAATCTTTTTCCCTTTTGTGAGGCAAGGTATTGAACTAATAAATAGATTTTTGAAACATATCATAGTTTTTTCTATATTTCTTCATTAAATTAAAGCTTTTTGTTGTTAATTTCTCGATAAAATAAATTATTTTTATTGTTAATCCATATCTTTCGAAACTGACATTAAACTCTACCTTGTCTATGAAGTTGATGGATGTCGGATCGGACGGATGGACGCATGTAGGATTTTTTGTTAGAAATTTATGTTGATAAACCACCTCAACCGGTTCGGGAAGAAGTGAAAACAAAACAGACACTTCTGTTTTCCATTAGCTATCAGGTGCGAGGGTTTAAGTGAAGTAACAGAGTGAAGATCCTCGTAAGACGCTGTTGATGTTGAAAGTGGCATCTCAGGAGCTCAATTAGTAATGTCGACGTGCCAGCCTTCAGCCTGAGTGAAAGTTCCGTCAACGTTTTCCACTGAGCGAGAGAAAATGCGCTCACTTCTGGTGAAATCGTGAAAAGCGGAAGTAAACATGGAGAGTCTCGCTGGTGAAGAGATGGAGCGCGCGCTGATGGACCTGGGTCCACTGCTGGGCGTCTCCATCAAAGAGGAGGTTCCTGATGAGGCCCAGGCTGAAGCTTCGACAGCAGCTGCCAATGTAAGTGTCAAAAATGATCATTGTTTTGTTAAACAGGTGAAGGTCCTTTGTTTTGACAAGGAAGGCCAATTTCGAGGTCTCCTTTGGACAGCTGCATGTTTTAATTGGCTAAGTTTTGCCAGTCTATCAATGGTAAAAAGTTATATTAAAATTGTAACAACTTTAGACTTATGTTTTCCATAGAAATATATTTTTATGCCTGTAAAAAGTAGTGCATATGCTGACATAATTTAGTTATTGCTAAGAATGCAGTCTATTTTAAGCTTTTTAGCAATAATATACAGCAGTCATATTTTTGAATCATTACGAAGATCCTTTCAGATAGAAATGTGCAATGAAAAAGTTACACATACATACAATAATCGCCTTTATCCCTAATGGGGTAGGCAGAGTGTAAAAAACCTGAACAAAGGTTGTTCTGCCACGTCTGACAAAGTTTTGAGGGTTATGATAGATTTGTAGGTATATTGCTGTAGTGACAGGTTGTCAGTCTATCGCTGAAATGGCAACATACTGAAACCCTAGGATCCACTAACTGATGTTTACGGCATGCCTGGGAAGAAATGCAGCTAACATTCTATGTTTTTGTATGTAATTTCCATACAAAGTCATACTCTATCATATTCACATTTCAATTTCAGATGATTTTATGGCTCTATAGCTATTTGAGAGAGACTGTGTAGTAGTTCTTCCATGCTGGACTGGGAACGAGAGAAAAACATAGAATGTGCCAGCTTCATTTCCTCCCTTTGCTGATAGATTTGGGGGTTTCATTATATTGTAATTTAGGCGATGGGCTGACAACCTGTCACTTCAGCAATATACCTACAAATCTATCTTAAATAACCCACAAAACTTTGTCAGATGTTGCGGTACAACCTTTTTTAGGGTTGATTACGCTCTGCCTACCCCATTGGGGATGGAGGCGTGATTGTATGTATGTTGTGTAGTGTGGGGTAGAATTATATTGTCCATCACAATAAATAAAAACAAAATTCTCAATACAAACTCTCTATAAAAAGTTTTAAAATTGTATAAGGAAGTAAAATATCATTTAACATACCTCAGATGAATTTATATTTAATTACAATTTCACTTATTCTTCTAAATAATCAAGTTTAATTTATGATGAAACCTGTAAATATTACATTTAAATAAATAAGAATGTTACTTAGAGAAACAAAATGTATTTTTGTTTCTAATACATGTACCTCATTTTCAACATAATGTGACTTTTTAAAATCATTTTAACATATTTTCCAGAAATTTTATTAAATGTATCAAGATAATTAGCAAATGGCAGGTATCATTATTACAAAATCTGATTCAAAAACTATTAATTTAATAATGACAATTTATGGTCATCATTATTTATATGCCGGATTGGGAGTGAGAGAAAAACATAGAATATGCCAGCTGCATTTCCTCCTGGGCATGCTGTAAAAACCAGCTAAGGGATTCGAGGGTTTCTGTATAATGCAATTTAGGTGATGGGCTGACAACCTGTCACTACAGCAATATACCTACCAATCTATCCTAAATAACCCTCAAAACTTTGTCAGATGTGGCAGAACAACCTTTGTTTTGTTCATTCTCTGCCTACCCCATTACGGATACAGGAGTAATTATGTATGTATTGGTATAGCTATTATATTCTGATTACTAGCAACAGCAGTGTTGCTAATGATTGGTCTTTGTTTACTACAGTAATTTTAAGTATCTTCAAAGATACAAAAAAAGTGATTTGCATAATTGTAGTTACAGATGCTTTTTTGTACCTGTTCTTAGATCTTACTTTATTACACAATTTAGCTACAAAATAACAGAACTCATTCATTTCTCATAAAGATTAAGCATGACACAAAATGTGTTTTGTTACTTACTCATTATCATTAAAAACAACTTAATTAACCACAAAATCTTGATAAATGAAATTTTTATCAAATTAGATTTTTAGCGCTTATGTTATTTATTACTAGTTTTCCGCCAGCTGTTACACGCGCGGGTAAATGAGTTTTCCCTTGTTAATGAGGTATTTATTAAAAAGCAGAAAACTAAAATTTGATGAAAATCGATTCAGCAATATAAGTGTTAAAGAGTAACAGACATACATAATTACATTCGCATTTATGATATTAGTATGGATGTGATTTATCATCTTCTTCTTAGTTAGTGGATTCTCGAGTCGAACAACCCGATGAATTCTGGTGTCAGAGTTTTCGAACAGCCATACTATTTCCAAATCAGATTTAGAATAAAGGTAAATAAAGTTTCATGTCTTTTAATTGAAGATTATGTTTCTAAATTGAGCTTTAGCTATTAGATATGATAACATAATGAAATAGTAGTTTTAGGCATCTAACTGATTTGCCAGCATGTATCATTTACGTGGGACACTCAGAAAGTTTTGCGACACTAAAAAAAATTGTTCTACAGGTACATATATTTTTATTAAATCTTTTCAAAGTACTCTCCACCAGCCTCTATACAAAGATTCATGCGTCTGAACCAGTTTTCAAAACACTTTTTCCAGTCCGCCGTAGACACCTCGTTTACAGCCTGCTCGAACGCAGCCAGCGCATCTTCCGGCGACGAAAATTGTATCCCCTAGAGCAGATTTTTTATTTTTGGAAATAAAAAGAAGTCACACGGTGCTAGATCAGGGCTGTAAGGAGGGTGACCCAGGAGTTTGACTGGTGTGCTGTCCAGGAAGTCCCTCGTTTTGAGCGCGGTGTGTGCAGGCGCATTGTCGTGGTGGAGCAGTAGTCCGCGGAGCCCTGTGTTTGGTCGCTTGTTGCTCACAACAGAAAAAACTTCTGGTAAACATTTGGTAGTATACCATTCGGCGTTAATGCTTCTTTGATCTCGTAAGGGAATTGAGGCCAAGTGGCCAGTCAAATTAAAAAAGCTGGCGATCAAAATCTTCCCCCCGCTTCGAGATCGCTTCACTTTGGTAGGCGTTGGTTCATTTTGAAACACCCTAACTGTCGACTGGCGCTTGGTTTCTGGATCGTATTGATAAATCCAGGTTTCATCACCTGTTACGATGTCGTAAACACGCCGAGACGAGCCTGCTTCAAATTTGTTCAGCATATCACGGCACCATTCCACCCGGGCCTGCTTCTGAGCGTCGGTGAGGTAGTGCGGCACCCAGCGCGATACTATCCTCCTCACGCGAAGATGCCCATGTAGAATCTCGTGAACGCTTCCCGATCCAATCTTTAATATGTGCTGAATCTCCTGATATGTAATTCGCCTATTATCTTGGATTAAATTTTTCACTGCTAGCACGTTTTCTTCCGGAATAGCCGTCAAAGGGCGACCGCTTCTTTCTTCATCCCCCAAGGTTGGTCGACCGCGCCTAAATTCGTTATACCAACGATACACGGTTGCCTTGGAGGGGCTTTCATCCATAAATGCCATTTGAAGTCTATCGAACGATTCATCCGGTTTCAGGCGACACTTGAAATCGTAAAAAATCATAGCTCTAAAATGTTCCCGGCGCAGATCCATTTTTCAGTAAGACACGATAGTTTGAATTGGCTCGCAAAAAATGTGGAGGGAAATTTTGAAAATGGAACACACATATTTTTACTTACAAGTAATCATATTTTCAAAAAAGATTCTAACCGGCCAGTCTGCCATATATAAAAACTATTTATCGCAATACTTTCTGAGTGGCCTGGTATTTAAGAAATGTGTTTTTGAATAAAAAGTCATGAAACTTTGTTTACCTTTATTCTAAATCTGATTTGAAAATAGTATAGTAGCACAGCTATTAGGCCCTTCTTCATCTGACGTTGTTTTAGTAGCAGTTTATCATTACAAACGTATTAATTTTTGTGTCTTTGTTCTCAGGGAAGCACTAGCAACGATGGCGCAGTGGCAAGCGGTGCCGGGACCGGTGCTGCAGTCGAAGGCGCCGAGAAATCCGGCGCAGATTCCTTAGCGTCCCCCGGAGCGCGGGCGTGCTTGTCTCAAGCTCGCTGCGTGCTCTGTAACACGGCGTTGGCACATTCCGATGGCACACCAAAGTTGATGGAATGCCTGCATTCAGCCTGCGACCCGTGCGTTAAGGCTAAAGTTGAGGAGAAGCTGGCTAGTGCCAATAATAGGGACTTCTTAGGTAAGCTATTCATTGTCTAAAATGTCAAGTATGCTCGCTACGTGCTCTGTAATACGGCGTTGGCACATTCCGACAGCACGCCTAAACTGATGGAATGTCTGCATTCAGCTTGCGAGCCATGCGCCAAGGCCAAAGTTGAGGAGAAGCTAGCTAGCTCCAATAATAGGGACTTCCTAGGTAAGCTACTGTACAAACTATGTTCGTTGTTGCTAGCTGTTAAAAGCGGATTCCTTAGCATTGCCCGGAGCCCGCACGTGCTTGCCTCAAGCTCGCTGCGTGCTCTGTAATACGGCGTTGGCACATTCCGACGGCACGCCTAAACTGATAGAATGTCTGCATTCAGCCTGCGAGCCGTGCGTCAAGGTCAAAGTTGAGGCTGTTGGCAGTTGAAGCTGGCTAGCGCCAATAATAGGGACTTCTTAGGTAAGCTATTCATTGTCTAAAATGTCTATTATGCTCGCTGCGTGCTCTGTAATATGGCGTTGGCACATTCCGATGTCACGCCTAAACTGTTGGAATGTCTGCATTCAGCCTGCGAACCGTGCGTCAAGGTCAAAGTTGAGGAGAAACTAGCTAGCTCCAATAATAGCGACTTCCTAGGTAAGCTACTATACAAACTATGTTAGTTGTTGCTAGCTGTTAAAGGCGAATTTCTTAGCATTGCCCGGAGCCCGCACGTGCTTGTCTCAAGCTCGTTTCTCTACTATATTATGCATGTATACATATAAACCTTCCTCTTGAATCACTATCTATTAAAATAAACCGCATCAAAATCCGTTGCGTAGTTTTAAAGATTTATGCATACATAGGGATATATGGACAGAGAAAGCGACTTTGTTTTATACTATGTAGTGACAAGGCGATTTTTCCACAGGGGCTGAGCGTGTGACAATAACTTGCCCAGTGTGTCGGCTGCCGTGCCAGACCGCTAACATGATCGACCAGCGGTTCGTGCTGGAGAAGCTGGCAATGGAACAGCAAGGGAATAATGGTAAGTCCTCGAAAAATAAAAAAGTTTTAAACGTTGACATCGGAGGCGAAGATCCACTTCGGGTCGCTGAGCCAGCGAAGTAGCCTTTATCCCTAATGAGGTAGGCAGAGCGTAAACGACCTAAACAAAGGTGCCGCCACGTCTAACAAAGTTTTGAGGCTTATTTAACATTGATTTGTAGGTATATTGATGTAGTGACTGGTTATCAGCCTATCGCCTAAATCGCAATATACTAAAACCGTCGTATCCTTTAGCTGCTTTTTAGAGCATGCTCGGGAGGAAATGCAGCTGGCACATTCTATGTTTTTCTCTCGCTCCCAGTCCAGCATGAAAGACTTACTTTTTGATATTACGTGATAATTCTTTTATTGATGTCCGGATTTTTACGACGACGCGTGTTTACATTTTGATGTGAAAGTGGGACATGCAGTAAATTAACATACTTTAGTATGTTTCATTTGTTAGGATTTCCATTTCCAGTAGAATATTAAACACAATGTAACTACCTAATAACTGCCTCCGTGGTCTAGTGGCTAGTGCCATGGACTCCCGATCCGGAGGTCCCGGGTTCGATTCCCAGGGGGGAAATACAAAGTTGATATTTGAGAATTTATCACTTTGTGATTTTTTCCCCAGTTTGGTTAGGACATTGCGGGCTAAATCACCTGATTGTCCGAAAAAGAAAAAGATTTCGTGCTTCGGAGGGCACGTTAAGCCGTCGGTCCCGGTCGCTGTCTTTGATAGTGGTCGTTACTCAAACCATGTCAGAGGCCTGATAGTTGTGCTACTTTTACAATTCTGACACCAGGGTTCATCGGGTCGATAGACTCGATACCCACTCGACAGAAGAAGACTACCTAATTTCACCCTCATTAGCATAACATGTATGTATAATTTTAAAATCAATAAATGAAGTCATTTAAATATTTTAGTAGATAGGTATTCATATTTGTTATTAATTTAACTACTAGCTTTACCTTTTTGTTTATTTCTTTTGTAATGTATGTGTTCTTTGTGCAATTAAGTATATTTGCATTGAATTGGTATTTGTAACCCATTAAACCGCATTACATCCATGCTGGATTGGGAGTGAGAGAAAAACATAAATGTGCCAGCTGCATTTCCTCCCGAACATGCTGTAAAAACCAGCTAAGGTATCCGAGGGTTTCTGTATATTGCAATTTAAGCGATGGGCTGACAACCTGTCACGCCTTTATCCCTAATGGGGTAGGCAGAGCGTAAAAGACCTAAACAAAGGTCGTTTCGCCACGTCTGACAAAGCTTTGAGGGTTATTTAAGATAGATTTGAAGGTATATTGCTTGAAGGTATATAAAATAAAATAAATAAATAAAATTTATAAATAAGGCGCCAATAACTTACCTAGTGCAAGCGTTTGGTCAAAGTGTATAGAGTATTGTTGGGAATAGATAAATGAAACTCCTTAATGGTTCTTTGTACATGTGTCCACTATTGATAAAACACATTATACAAGTTTATAGATAGTCACATCAGTAAATGTATTATGAATACATAGGGTAGAAGTTAGTAATTTCTTCCATGCTGGACTGGGAGAGATAGAAAAACATAGAATGTTCCAGCTGCCCTTCCTCCCGGGCATGCTGTAGAAGTCAGCAAAAGGGATTCGAGGGTTACAGTGTATTGTAATTTAGGCGATAGGCTGACAACCTGTCACTACAGCAATACAAAATCTAAAATTTGCCCTCCATTTTTGTCAGACGTGGCGAAAGCGCCTGTTACGAGGCGTTATACGCTCTGCCTACCGCGTAAGAGATAAAGGCGTGATTTTGAATGAGGAAATATTTCGCATTCTAAAAATTTTTCGTGTATCAACCTTAGGAGCTACAAATGGCGAGCAGCAATGCAGCAGTTGCGAAGAGACGGAACCGGCCACGTCTTACTGCGTCGACTGCGCTGAATTCATCTGCGAGTCTTGCGTTCATGCTCATCAAAGATTGAAGATCACTAAGGATCATACGATTAAGACTAAGGATGAAGCAATGGCTGATTTGCATGCAGCCACGCAGAACCAGAGACAGTCGCATGATATGTTCTGTCGAGAGCATCCACAGGTAATCATCACTCAGTGTATGGAGCAAACACACTCCCTCACTCACACATTTACTCGGTTGTTATCACACAAACCCTCATTTAAAAATTAAAACAATAATTTTCTCACTCATTTACACATTTACTCGGTTGTTTTCACATATAAACTCATTTAAAGATTAAAACAATAATTTTCTCACTCACTCACACATTATCACGGTTGTTTTCACACAAACACTCATTTAGAAGATTTTGCCTTTTTACAAATGTTTGCAGTGCATAATTACATTCCATTATTGACGTGTTTATCCAGGAACGTCTTTCCCTGTTCTGTGAGACGTGCGACCGGCTGACGTGTCGCGACTGTCAGCTGCAACACCATCGAGACCACAAATATCAGTTCAGCACTGAGATGGCACAACAGGTAAAATATAAAACCAATATAACGTAATAGAATACGTTGCAGTAGCTATGAAACTTTGTCTGGAAGATGGGGGTTCTCAAATTATTGTCATAAATTAGTATTCAAATCATTTGGTAATAAATACTCCTATTGTTAAAATTCCCAACCATATGTCGAAGTAGTATTTAAGTATTTATAAATATGTATGTTAGTCTGTAAGGTATACATTCTATGGGCCTCTGTTTATATTATTTAACATGTACTAATGTAAATATTGCCTGAAATAAAATTATTTATTATTTATTATACCCGTAATAGAATTGGAACAATATGTAATGATTACATATTGTTCCAATTCTTTTCTAAAGGTCTTAATAAGGCGACCACGCGTAGTCTTACGTGTTATAGTGAACTTTTGTCTACTTCTTCTTCTGTCGAGTGGGTATCGAGTCCTTCGACCCTCTACACCCTGGTGTCAGAGTTGTAAAACCGCCTAGTAGCACAACTATCAGGCCTCTGACATGGTTTGAGTAACGACCACTATCAAAGACAGCGACGGGACCGACGGCTTAACGTGCCCTCCGAAGCACGAAATCTTTTTCTTTTCGAACAATCACGTGATTCAGCCTGCAATGTCCTAACCAAACTAGGGAAAAATTCACAAAGTGATAAATTCTCAAATATCAACTTTGTGTTTTCCCCCTGGGAATCGAACCCAGGACCTCGGGATCGCCACTAGACCACGGAGACAGTTACTTTTGTCTACTGAGAATTTATATTGATATTTTTCTTACCCCAACAGGCTCGCACAAACATCACCGGTCTACTCTCTGAAGTGAGCTACAAGAGAATTCTACTGGACTCCGCTATGAAGGTGATCCGTGATAGACAACACCTCATTGCGGACAAGAAGAAGTCTTTGGTGCATGAGATCACACAGACCGTTGTTAAGTGAGTGTAAAGTCTGCCAGGACTTATACCCCCGTTATTACCATTATAATAAAACTTCATATCCTAACCCTAATGTTATTTTTTCTACTGGCTTTTTAATTATATTTTAGCCTTCTCTATTATGTAATGACTTTAATTTCTTTAAAAAAATGATGTCTTTGAATTATAATAAATTGTCTCATAGGTCGTCTGAAACAGAACAGTGAGTGATAAAGTTTCCAATAAATAAATTGAACCATAATAAATTCTTCAAACATCTGGCCACCTCCAGTTATTGGACACTTCCAGTAACTGGTTATAGTTATTTTACTCACGTTTACTGCTTGCCCGACACGCGGCCTTGTGTGTGTGGCAACATGCATGTAGGTTCATTCGCACACAGGCTCAGCGGCAGTCGTGAGATAAAACATCTATGCTATAAGTCAAGAAATTATTATACATACATATAGTCACGCCTTTATATTTTAATGGGGTAGGCAGAGCGTGAACGATCTAAACAAAGGTCGTTTCGCCACGTCTGACAAAGTTTTGAGGGTTTTTTAAAGATTTATTTGTAGGTATATTGCTGTAGTGAATAATTACTATAATATATATTAATAGTAACTATTCTCCAATAGTATGCATTATTCAGTAATAAAATAAAATCAAAATATTATTCAAGTTAAACGCAATTTTACCCAAATCTAGAAAAACCTTTCCTAAAATCTTTTATTCTTTTACTTACATCTAGAAAAACCTTTCCTAAAATCTCTTATTCTTTTACTCACATCTAGAAAAACCTTTCCTAAAATTTCTTATTCTTTTACTCACATCTAGAAAAACCTTTCCTAAAATGTTTTATTCTTTTACTTACATCTAGAAAAACCTTTCCTGAAATCTTACATCTAGAAAGACCTTTCCTAAAATATTTTATTCTTTTACTTATATCTAGAAAAACCTTTCCTAAAATCTCTTATTCTTTTACTCACATCTGGAAAAACGTTTTATTAAATCTGTTATTCTTTTACTCGCATCTAGAAAAGCCTTTCCTAATATCTGTTATTTTTCCAGGCTAACCAACGCAATAAACACGCGTGGCAAACAACTAGTGCTGCGCCTCAACGAAGTATGCGACACTAAACTACGCACTCTCAATGAGAAACGCGATGCCTTAACACAGTTAGCCGCTGTGACGGACCACTGTGTAGAGTTTGTTCAAGCGGCTTTAGACGGAGGATCTGATACAGCGCTGCTTTATTCTAAAAGGTATGATTGTTGAAGACGAAAACAGTCCAAATTTTAAGTTTCTTTATTTTGAAAACATACAGTTTTTTCCATGCTGGACTGGGAGCGAAGGAAAAACATAGAATGTGCCAGCTGCAATTCCTTCCGGGCATGCTGTAAAAACCAGCTAAGGGATCCGAGGGTTATGTATATTGCAATTTAGGCGATGGGCTGACAATCTGTCACTACAGCAATATACCTACAAATATATCTTAAACAACCCTCAAAACTTTGTCAGACGTGGCGGAACGACCTTTGTTTGGGTCGTTTACGCTCTGCCTACCCCATTAGGGATAAAGGCGTGATTATATGTATGTATGTATGTATATGTATGTATGTACAGTTTTTTAATAACAATATAAAAATAAATTACATGTTTTCTTACAAACCTAGAGTTTCCTTAATTATAAAATAACATTGAAATTTACAATTTTAAGTACTCGTGAGCAAAAAAAAATACGCGGGATCACCTCTTTGTGTCTAAAGAACTGAAAAATTAACCATACTTGTTATTGTTTGTGCATTACATAAAACTTGTATACTAATTCTGACATAATTATAGTCCGTTCGCTTAGACAGCGTCGGTACAGCCGAACGGAATACTTAAATGTTGTTTGATACTGTGACGCCTCGATACAAAATGATAAATTCACGATCGGGTGTACGTCATAGGCGGCGTCCCGTGTAGTCGGCGGCATTCTTTGACTAGATGCGCACGCGCCGAGGCGGCATTTACCAAGGCGACGGTATCTAAGCGAACGGACTTTCATCCCTAGATTTGTACCCCGTAGTAATAGCGCTTTTCTCTATAATAATTTTGAATTTACATAGCAACGTACTTTATTCCTCTTTTCAACAATTTTTAAACGTAAATGTCTATTTATCTGTAACTAATGAATTATAGTCATCATCTCCCTAGCTTTATCCCGTATCTCACGGGGTTGGCTACCTAATCTAGGTGATTGAACGAGGGTACTAGTTTTTATACAAAGCGATCGCCATCTGACCTCCGCAACCCAGAAGGGAAACCAGACCCAATCCTAGATTAGGTCAGAGTTTTCAAGCCGCCAACGCTTAACACTGGCCTCTGACATGGCTTAATATCTACGGTACCAACGGCCTTCCGAAGCAACTTATGAATTATTGTATGGTAGAGCAAATGAAGATATTTTATTTATTTCATGAACAGGGCTGTGACGGCGCATTTACAAAGAATCAAGAGCAGAAGAGCGGATATTCCGAACCCGGATATTCCGGTCAGGATCAGTCTGGCTTTGGAACCGTTGCCGGATCTGTTGAGAGGTAAATTAAAATCACTTATTTAAATAAGAATAATAGAATTCGGACAATACGTAGGATATTTATTTATAATTTTATGTTTCGGATATATAAGTATATATATTTAGGATGTTTATAGGTATCTCTTATATATTATAAATATATATTTATTATACAGAATATTAAGCATTATTTTGTATATATTTATATCTAGTATTTATGCGTTCAAATTTGAGTTGTTAAGTATATTATTTTGTCTATATCACGTTATATAATCGTTTCAAGTACCCATCTTAGTTTACCTGCAAGCATAATTGTCTCCTCTGGGTCAACCTTTGATAAAGGTTGACTGGAAGAGATCCCTTGACGGGATAAGTCCGCCTTTGTGCCACTATTGTTTTAATCTTCTTGTATTTTAGTTTTAAGATTTTTAAGGTACAATAAAGAGCTTACATACATACAGAATTGAAAAAGACACATGAAGTCTAGAAGCCCTTGTATTTTTAAAAGACGCTTCCACGCGTCTTATCATCTGCTTATAGTTTATTATACGAGCATGATGATTTTTGTTGACGAGTAATAGGATGGCACTTAATTTTAAACTTTCGCGGTTGTTTTCACAATAACTATAAGACATTTTACGGGTTTCTTACCGCGATTTAAATTATTTGATGAGTTCCCGATATTTCGGCGTTGTTCCAAACGCCCTGATCACGGGTAAACTGGAGAAAACTGCGGGTGGGTTTAGGGACAGACATATCTGTCTACCCTCACTCTTCTTCGTTTTTGCGGTACACTATTCACAACACTGTTATTGTCACCACTTGAACTCGAAGTCATCTCGAGATGACTTTCGAGTGGTAAGAAACCCGTAAAATGTCTTATAGTTATAATAGGATGGCAGTTTAAATTCAGAGATAACGTACATTATGTCCCAAAACCTCGTAAATATTATATATTTGACTAGGCTGAAAATTTGTTAAATGCGTACAAAACTAAGAACTTTGAAATTTGCCTCGAGCAGGATTTGAATCTCCGACCTTCAGGATGCCGTCTCATCGCTCTGTCAATTAAGCTACCGAGGAGCTTCAAATTCTTAACTTACTTATTTGCAAGTCGTGGATACCTTTAACCAATGCTAACCATTTACATATTTCTATACCCAAAGGTTGCCTGGTAGAAACTACTGTTTTAGCAATAAGGCCGCCTATATTGTACTGTCACGTTTGTTCCTTGGTATTTCTGTTGTCATCATCTCCCTAGCCTTATCCCGTATCTCACGGGGTCGGCTTCCTAATGTAGGGGATTGAACGAGGGTACTGGTTTTTACACAGAGCGACTGCCATCTGACCTCCGCAACCCAGAAGGGAAACCAGACCTAATCCTAGATTAGGTCAGAGTTTTCCGCCAATGCTTAGCACTGGCCTCTGATAGGGCTTAACGACTAATATCTACGGTATTAAACGATATTAACCGGGACCAACGGCTTAACGTGCCTTCCGAAAAAGCACCGAATAAACGTACATATGAAATTCGAAAACCGAAAAACACATTGGTACGTGGTGGGATTCGAACCACGACCTCCCGCTCAGGAGGCAGCGCCTCTATCCACTACACCATCGGGCTCTCTTTGTATTTCTGTTGTATGTGTTTCTTTGTGCAATCAAGAATTTTGTATTGTATTGTACATCCAGTGCTATCAACAATCGGCGCGATAGTAGTGGACGGCAAGGTAGACGGAGGTGCCGGGACGAGTAGTGGCCACGGGGCGCAGGGGCCGTACCACCCCCCCGCGCCCCCGCAGCCCCCCGCGCCCCCGCAGGCTCCCGCCAACCCCCCCAACCCCGCGCACCAGTCCGCTGTAGTGGCGCTGCAACACGCCGCCATGCATCAGGTATAAAACCACATTTGAAAATGACACTTTCATGTCACGTATATACTCACTCACTCACACACGGACGTACACAAATACAGACGCACGTACCTACATAAAATTTAAACAATTATTCATAGTTACATATAATCACGCCTTTATTGCTAGTGGGGTAGGCAGAGCATAAACGACCTCGTTCCGCCAAATCGGACAAAGTTTAGAGGGTTATTAAAATTGATTTGTAGGTATATTGCTGTAGTGACAGGTGGTCAGCCCACCGCCTAAATTGCAATATACAAAACCCTCGGATCCCTGAGCTGGTACTTACAGCATGTCCGGGAGGAAATTCAGCTGGCACATTCTATGTTTTTCTTTCGCTCCCAGTTCAGCATGGAAGCAATGACACACACACACTTATTCACTCAGCCTCATCCCGTGTCGCACCAGTCAGCTGTAGTTGCGCTGCAACACGCCGTCAAGCGTCAGGTATAGTAGCAAAACACTTAATAACACATTTAGTCACGTTTTACTCTCACTCATATGTATGTACATGCACTTACATACAAACATATACTCACATTATCACATACACTCACAGGGGCTCGCTGAAACACACACTCAACACGCATATCCCTATCTATCACTTATATACTCACTCACACACACACACCCACCTTCATTCAAACACACTCATTCGCTCACACCATCCCCTTAAATAATGTTGAACTGGTCTACATACAAAATTACAAAATTTTCTAGAAAATATAATATACATTTGAATAACACATTATTAAATCATATATTCAGTCGTTACTTATTCGTAAAATTGTTCCATGTCTCTAGCTGGCAAGATATCAGGTTGGTCCTGTTTTAATGTAGTTGTCTCAATTTTACGTGAATTACCATTTTACTGCATGATTGTTTAAGGAGGCATGATTTTTGTGATACATGTTTTTAAAGAAAACCATACTATACACATCTGTATGTTTCCTATGATAGCTTGTTAAAAATATATATTGTCCTATTACTTTTTGGTCGGAATATCCCTAAAATTTTAATTTTGTTTCCAGAGAAAAGTGAGTAGATGTATTTCTTTTTTTTTTTTTATGTTCCTTCTCGATGTTGTCTACACTAATATTATAAAGAGGAAAGATTTGTACCTATTTTTGTATGTTTGTAATGAATAGGCTCAAAAAGTACTGGGCCGATTTAAAAAAATCTTTCACCAATTGAATGCTACATTCTTCCAATTTGACATAGGCTACATTTCATTTTGAAAAAAAATAGGGATCCTTGGTAAAATTTGAACAATGTAACCGAAGGTGTAGGAATTTTAGTTGAAAGTTGTCAACGTTTAATTTAGACTGTATATATTTTATTCGACTCTGCTTTTATTCTAATTACTTAAAAAAAAAAAATTGTCTACCCCGTGCGAAGCCGGGACGGGCTTGCTAGTAATAAATATACTGGGTGTAAGGGACAGCGTCCCGCAAACTGATAGGGGTTGCTCAGTCAACTTTCACCAGGAAATTCTTTCAGGAAATAAAAAATAAATTGCTTTTCCATACCAACTGTACGATCGTGGTGGTAATTTTGTATGGGAAAGTCAAATATTATCATCTCCTGAAAGAATTGCCTAGTGAATGTTGTTCAGTATCGTTGACTGAGTAACCCCTATCAGTTTGCGGGACAGTGTCCCTTACACCCGCTATTAAATATATAAAATGTTACACATATGGGTTATTGATGTTCTTATATTATTTCCAAATCAGATTTAGAATAAAGGTAAACAAAGTTTCATGTCTTTTAATCGAACATCTTGTTTCTAAACAAAGCTTTTGCTATTAGATATGATAACATAATGAAATAGTAGTTTTAGTCATCTAACTAAATTGCCAACATGGATCATTTATTGTTGAAATATGTTTTTGAATAAAAAGATATGAAACTTTGTTTACCTTTATTCTTTTATGTGAAACTGATTTGAAAATAGTATAGTTAGTTTTAAAATCTCTGTCATAAATAATATTATACTTTTTTTAATTGACAGATTTTTTCAAATTTCGAAACAGCTCAGTAGTTTGAATCCAATTACTTACGTATTATTTATCCACAGCAATTCATGACCTCGGGTTCAGTGTCGAACGCCAACCAAGCGGCGGCGAATTTCCTCCAGAGCGTGCAGGGCGGCGGCAACTTGCGCGCCCGACACACGCCGCTCCGACACCCGCACGTCACCTCCACCACGCATCCGCACCACCTCCATGGTAATAAGGCCCGTATTTATAGTCCGCACTTGAGATTGACAACCAGTTTGAGTTCGTATCGGAAATGTCATTTCAGTACAAAATAGCTTGTCGAATTCATATTTAAAATGGCTCTCAATCTTGAGATAGCTTCACAAATGCGAGCCTAAAAGGATATGGAAGCCGATCTCTTTCGGTCTGGGAAGCAAACTTTCGTAGTTCTGAGAAGCAATAATTTTAGGCAATCTTTTGTAGCTCTGAGAAGTAAACATTCGTAACTCTGAGAAGCCCATTTAAGAAGCAAACTTTCGTTTCTCTGAGTTGCAACTTTTTGTAACTGCGGGAAACAAAATCTCGCAGGTTTGCGAAGAAAACTTTCCTAGCTGCTAGAAACATAGTTTCATAGCTATGAGACACTAGCTTTAGGAAGCAAACATTCCCAGTTATTAGTTGACAGCCGCCAACATCTAGCAACTTCTTAATATCGCATCTCCTTGTCTCACGCGTTCCTCTCATTGCAGGTATGAGTGAGATGAACCTGCGCGGGCTATTGACCCCGGCCCGCGCCAGCCGCCCGCACCCCGCGCAGGCCTTACACCCCGCGCAACAGGCCATGCAACAAGCATATCAGCAGAGTGAGTATGGAATTTAAACTTGTTTTTTTTTAAGGCTAGATGAACCAAAATTGTGAGACTTATGAAGGATAAAAAATAGTAATGTCATTGCTGTAAACGTAATTTTTCAGGATGTAAGCGAGTTCTTCCATGCTGATCTGGGTGTGAGAGAAACATAGAATATGCCAGATGCATTTCCTCCCGGGCATGCTGTAAAACTAGCTAAGGGATCCGAGGGTTCAGTATATTTTAATTTTGGCGATGGGCTGACAACCTGTCACTACAGCAGTATACCTACAAATCTATCTTAAATAACCCTCAAAATTTTGTCAGACGTAGCGGAACGACCTTTCTTTAGGTCGTTTATATATTGATTGTATGTAAGCCAGAAACTGATTGGCATTTCTACAGAAAAATCACGAATTTACTTCAAACATAAAATACTGATAAAATGCACATTCAATCATTCAATTCGTTATGCTTTGGTGTCATAAAACTCGAATACTGTATGTACACAGTATATCAATTTTAAATTATCTTTTCAGATGCTAGTTAACTAGGTATTTGAATCTTTACATTTCTGTTTTCAGAAAGACTCAAAAGAATGTTGGAATGTTAGTACCTTGTATTATACGTATTCATAGCTTTTTTTAATATCGTAGAAATAAACATTCTAAAATAATATCTTATCTTGAGAAAATAGTTCAATGTTTTTTATAGTTCTGTTAGATATGTCGATCTCGAAAGTATATGTAGATTCTATCAATATTTACTAAGCAGCATCAAATAGAGAATATTATATTCCTTACTCACAGTTGTATTTGTAACATAAGCTTTGAAGTTTCTGTAAGTGGAAGCTTGTAATTAGCATTTATTTAATATGTATACTTGAATAATTTGTAAATTATGCTGTAAGCTCCCCAAATAAAATAAGTATTTAGTTTTTCATAATGAAAACTGATCGGCTTACTTGTTTGTATTGGAGAATTGGATAGGGTCGAAACGTCGAGGGCTAATCAATACAAACAAGTAAGCCAATCAGTTTTCATTATGAATAACGCTTGTTAAAATATTTAGTTAGTCGTCCTTTTTTCAAATTGATGTTAATTTTCCAGTGATGGGCGCGTACGCTAACACAGCGTACGCGGCGTCGCAAGCCAACATGGCGGGCGCGGGGGGGAGACGCAGCAACGACCCGCGCACCCCCTCCCCCGCGCCGGCCCCCCACGTGGGGCTCCCCGCGCTCCCCGCACCGCAGTCGCACACCGTGCAGCTGGGGCAACTCGTGAACAGCCACAGCGGCCACGGCGGACACAACAGCCATCCCGCGCCGCCGCTGTATCAGCACGCCAAGTGGCATATACCGCAACACGCGCCTAGCAATGGTAAGCTCATTCCAGTGAAAACACAACTCCGTACCACTTATACGATTCACTCAATCGCGCACAATATTTACTCAATCACTCACACATTCACTCAATCGCTCACACTTTATACACATAATTCACACAATCGCACATATAATTCACAGAATCGCACGTATACAATTAACTCAATCGCTCACACACAAGTCACACAACTGCAAATACATCATTCACTCTATCACTCACACGCAATTAACTTAATCGCTCACACATAATTCACACAATCGCACATATACTATTCACTCAGTGAACGGAGTGTTCACTTAATCGTTCCCACAAAATTCACACATTCATACATATTATTCACTTAATCACACACATAATCTCAGAAATCAATTTGATTCACAGTCACTCGACTCACCTCACCAACCAACATTTACACACATCTCACTCAACCATCTATCAGAATCTGAGATCCATTGATATTATACCAACTTTTTTGTTGTCAACCTATCACTACAGCAATATACCTACAAATCTATCTTAAATAACCTTCAAAACTTTGTCAGACGTGGCGGAACGACCTCTATTTATGTCGTTTGCGCTCTGCCTACCCCATTAGGGATAAAGGCGTGATTTTATGTATGTTTGTATGTATTTTTTGTTGCAGGCGGCACAGAACCGCTCGCAGCTGGCAGCAGTGCGGGCGACAACTTCAAGATCACCTTATCGAGGCAGAATGCTCCGAGACAACCCTCGCTCGTTACCTCTACAAACCCGAAAACACCCAGCCCTAGTTTGCATGTAAGTCTATATCCAATATTCCAACTTAGTTTTAGAATAAAGGTAAATAAAGTTTATTGTCTTTTTATTCATAAACAAATTTGAAAAATAAATGATACATGTTGGCAAATTAGTTTAATTACTAAAACTACTATTTCATTATGTGGTCATATCTATTTTATTTATTTTGTTTATCTGGAACACAAACAGTCATTCATAAACATCATTCTTAGATATAAGTAATCAACAGACTTGGAGGTTCATTACTATAACTTTAACAATAATAATGGTACGAGCTTTCGGTAAGCAACTTATAATAATCTAATGGATAAAACTAATTTTAGAAACAAGATCTTTGATTAAAAGACAAGACTTTGTTTACCTTTATTCTAAATCTACATACATACATAAATCACGCCTTTATCCCTTACGGGGTAGGCAGAGCGTTTAACGACTCGTAAAAGGCGCTTTCGCCACGTCTGACAAAAATTGAGGGCAATTTTAGATTGTAATATGTATTGCTATAGTGACAGGTTGTCAGCCCATCGCCTAAATTACAATACACTGTAACCCTCGAGTCCCTTTTGCTGACTTCAACAGCATGCCCGGGAGGAAGGGCAGCTGGAACATTCTATGTTTTTCTATCTCTCCCAGTCCAGCATGGAAGAAAGATTCTAAATATGATTTGGAAATATTATAACTGTCCACATCAGGCAGTGACATCACAAGACTTGCCTATGGATAAACGAAAATCGATCATCCTTTCAAAAAATGGGTTATTTCTGGGCTGGGAAGGTTTCTATTCCCGTAATATTCGTTTTTAATAGTCCAGTATTTTTTTAAGAATTCTCTTTTGCCCGCAGCTAAGTAGATAAACAAAGTTATATATTGTTAAATAATTTTAAAATAAGACATAATTAATAACTACTTTAAATATTAACTATTGTTGCTCAATTATTCTAAGAATGTTGTGTTTATCTATAACTGTTTCGTATTACTTTCATGCTGGTCTGGAAACTAGAGAAAAACATAGAATGTGCCAGCTGCATTTCGTCCCGGGCATGCTGTAAAATCCAGCTTAGGGATCCGAGGTTTTCAGTATATTGTAATTTAGGCGATGACCTAGAATTATATCTTAAATAACCCTCAAAACTTTGTCAGACGTGGCGGGACGACCTTTGTTTAGGTCGTTTACGCTCTGCCTACCCCATTAGGGATAAAGGCGTGATTATATGTATGTATGTTTCGTATATAACATACATACATATATTCACTGTAGTGACAGCAATATAATAACTAACTATTATTATTAAATCACTATCAGTGCTTGTATATACTAAATGTTGATGAACCAATAAATAGATAAGTGGTAACTGGTATATCTTCCACAGGGCACAGTGCCAATGGAGCTGGACAAGGTGTGCGCGGAATCCGTGCAGGACCTGATGGCCACCATCGCCAAGCTGGACTCCAACGGCGTGCAGGTGGTGGCCGAGGGCGCCGAGCCCGCGCCCTCGCCCGCGCCCCACGTGCACAGCTCCACCGACGCGCACCACGCGCACAACAACGGTAACTATCACACCGCACACCGGTAACTATCACACCGCGCACCGGTAACTATCACACCGCACTACAGTAACTATCACACCACACAACGGTAACAATTACACCACACACCGGTAACTATCACACCGCACACCGGTAACTATCACACCGCGCACCGGTAACTATCACACCGCACTACAGTAACTATCACACCACACAACGGTAACAATCACACCACACAACGGTAACTATCACACCGCACACCGGTAACTATCACACCGCACACCGGTAACTATCACACCACACAACGGTAACTATCACACCACACAACGGTAACTATCACACCACACACCGGTAACTATCATATCACACACCGGTAACTATGACACCACACAACGGTAACTATCACACCGGACAACTATTTAAACAATGGATGACTTGCAATGAACTGTTTATTTAAAACTAGCTACCCGCCCCGGCTTCGCACGGAAATTATCAGTGTAACTATCACACCGCACAACAACTGTAACTATACGAACGGTCCATGCTGGACTGGTACAGATAGAAAGACGTACAATGCTCCAGCTGCCCTTCCTCCCGGGCGAGCTCTAGAAGTCAGCAAAAAGTGTATTATAATTTAGTGGGCTGACAACCTGTCACTACAGCAATACACATAACAATCTACAATTGCTCTCAATTTTCGTCATACGTGGCGAAAGCGACTTTTACGAGGCGTTTTACGCTCTGCCTACCCCGTAAGGGATAAAGGCGTGATTTTATGTATGTATGTAACTATACGAAACGAGAACGAACACAAGATGTAGTAAGTCCTAGCACAGAACCCGGTCTATTTGGACTACTACTGTCGACGCATCGTGTCAGTTTGGTGTCAGCTTAACCCGGTACAGGAGTCGTATTTTTGAACCGCTCGTATCCGAAATCGCATACGAAAAAGCAACATTCGCATACGAAATCCCAAAAGCACTATTTTTGAATACTCATACGTATGCGACTCTGCAACGAGTGGTCCAAACCACTCGTTTTCTTTTCTACTACTCGAAACCTAAGTAGTCTATGATCATGACAGTGACACTGACAATCATGTGACAAGTGACACTATAACTTACTTAAATTTACGTTCCGTTTCTGTGCGATTTATTTCCGCTTTTTCAAATCAAGATTTTTGTTAGTAGTAGTGGCGGTATAGTAGGTGAATTTCTGCGTAAAACGAAAATAATTTATGGTATTAGAGACTTTATTAGCAACACAGTTTTTTTTAAATTTATCAGAGACATACAACAGAACACAACTATGAGATATAAATTACATTATTCAGGTATTAAAGCCAATTGCATTCCAAAAACGCATGTCCACAGCATGATAGTGGTTTAGCTGGTAGTAACTATAATTATGAAATAAATTAAAGAGGCTAATAAATTAGAGGATTAATAAATTATTACATAAAGTTAAATGAAAAAAAAAAAATTTAGTACGTAAAATTTTCTACAGTGATATTACAATAGTATATTTTAGTTTATTAACAATATAAATTATATAAATTACTACTATAATATATATATATATACTAATAATATAAATTACTAATAAATTTTTTCAAGAATACGTAAATTCGTGTGTGATAGAATTTGATTTCGTACACGAATGATTTTCGTATGCGTTTTCAGTTTTCATACGAGCGGTTCAGAAATACGACTCCATAAAACCGATGTTAAGAATAATCACCTAATTATGTACAATAAATAAATATATAATGTAATACCGGGTGTAAGGGACAGCGTCCCGCAAAGTGATAGGGGTTGCTCAGTCATACCGGGTGTAAGGGACAGCGTCCCGCAAAGTGATAGGGGTTGCTCAGTCAACGACACTGAATAATTTTCGCAAGGAAAATCTTTCAGGAAATAAAAAAAAACAGGCTTTTCCATACAAAATGTTCACCTCGATCAGACAATTTGTATGGAAAAGACAATTTTTTATTTCTCTTCCTGAAAGAATTTCCTATCAGTTTGCGGGACGCTATCCCTTACACCCAGTAATACATATAATCATACCTTTAATGGGGTAGGCAGAGCGCAAACGACCCAAACAAAGGTCGTTCCGCCACGTCCGACAAAGTTTTGTAGGTTATTCAAGATAGATTTGCATGTATATTGCTGCAGTGACAGGTTGTCAGCCCATCGCTTAAATTACAATATACAGAAACCCTCGGATCCCCTAGCTGGTTTTTACAGCATGTTCGGCAGGAGATGCAGCTGGCACTTTCTATGTTTTAATGTTTATTTGTGCAATAAGTTGTTTCTACTTTATTACTGTCTATCCCCTCCATCATAGTAACATTTAACTCTCTGACTTCCAGTGAAACCGCACGGCGCTGCGCTGACGGCCAGCGGAGGCCCGTCGGACCCCAACGAGGACTGGTGCGCCGTCTGCATGGACGGCGGCGAGCTCATGTGCTGCGACAAGTGCCCCAAGGTGTTCCACCAGTACTGCCACATACCCACCATAGAGAAACTGCCCGAGTGAGTATACCACACACACCCCACCATAGAGAAACTGCCCGAGTGAGTATATCACACACACCCCACCATAGAGAAACTGCCCGAGTGAGTATACCACACACACCCCACCATAGAGAAACTGCCCTAGTGAGTATACCACACACACCCCACCATAGAGAAACTGCCCGAGTGAGTATACCACACACACTCCACCATAGAGAAACTGCCCGAGTGAGTATACCACACACACCCCACCATAGAGAAACTGCTCGAGTGAGTATACCACACACACCCCACCATAGAGAAACTGCCCGAGTGAGTATACCACACACACTCCACCATAGAGAAACTGCCCGAGTGAGTATACCACACACACCCCACCATAGAGAAACTGCTCGAGTGAGTATACCACACACACCCCACCATAGAGAAACTGCCCGAGTGAGTATACCACACACACCCCACCATAGAGAAACTGCCCGAGTGAGTATACCACACACACCCCACCATAGAGAAACTGCCCGAGTGAGTATACCACACACACCCCACCATAGAGAAACTGCCCGAGTGAGTACACCACACACACCCCACCATAGAGAAACTGCCCGAGTGAGTATACCACACACACCCCACCATAGAGAAACTGCCCGAGTGAGTATACCACACACACCCCACCATAGAGAAACTGCCTGAGTGAGTATACCACACACACCCCACCATAGAGAAACTGCCCGAGTGAGTATACCACACACACCCCACCATAGAGAAACTGCCCGAGTGAGTATACCACACACACCCCACCATAGAGAAACTGCCCGAGTGAGTATACCACACACACCCCACCATAGAGAAACTGCCCGAGTGAGTATACCACACACACCCCACCATAGAGAAACTGCCCGAGTGAGTATACCACACACACACCCCACCATAGAGAAACTGCCCGAGTGAGTATACCACACACACCCCACCATAGAGAAACTGCCCGAGTGAGTATATCACACACACCCCACCATAGAGAAACTGCCTGAGTGAGTATATCACACACACCCCACCATAGAGAAACTGCCTGAGTGAGTATACCACACACACCCCACCATAGAGAAACTGCCCTAGTGAGTATACCACACACACCTCACCATAGAGAAACTGCCCTAGTGAGTATACCACACACACCCCACCATAGAGAAACTGCCCGAGTGAGTATATCACACACACCCCACCATAGAGAAACTGCCTGAGTGAGTATACCACACACACCCCACCATAGAGAAACTGCCCGAGTGAGTATACCACACACACACCCCACCATAGAGAAACTGCCCGAGTGAGTATACCACACACACCCCACCATAGAGAAACTGCCCGAGTGAGTATATCACACACACCCCACCATAGAGAAACTGCCTGAGTGAGTATATCACACACACCCCACCATAGAGAAACTGCCTGAGTGAGTATACCACACACACCCCACCATAGAGAAACTGCCCTAGTGAGTATACCACACACACCTCACCATAGAGAAACTGCCCTAGTGAGTATACCACACACACCCCACCATAGAGAAACTGCCCGAGTGAGTATATCACACACACCCCACCATAGAGAAACTGCCTGAGTGAGTATACCACACACACCCCACCATAGAGAAACTGCCCGAGTGAGTATACCACACAAACCTCACTAGCGAGCGGAGCGAGCACGAGACTTTATAATGTTTTACAAGGCCTAATTACTCAATACGCGAGCATAGCGAGCCGTGGCAGACCTTGCTTGACATGAATGGCGGTTGTCAAAAAAGACCTCAAAAGTGACATCCTACACACTTCGACGACCCAGAAACAATGTTACTGGAGAAAAACGATTAGGAGAGCCGATCCCAAATAGAAATGGGAGAGAGGCCTGGAGAAGAAAAGGGACTTCACGACCCTGATCGAGGAGTATTAACTCAATACGTGAGCGAAACGAGCGCATTCGTCGATGCATATTAATTCAATAGGTAAGCGCATGACTCCATAATGTCGATTGAGGCATATTATCTCAATACGCGAGCGAAGCGAGTTCGATATTGAGCGACGCAAACATTTATTGAATTTTCACTCTTATTACTATGAGATTGTACATACATACATATAATCACGCCTTTATCCGTAATGGGGTAGGCAGAGCGTAAGCAACCTAAACAAAGGTCGTTCCGCCACGTCTGACAAAGTTTTGAGGGTTATTTAAGATTGATTTTATGGTATATTGCTGTAGTGATAGTTTGTCAGCCAATCGCCTAAATCACAATATACGGAAATCCTCGGATCCCTTAGCTGCTTTTTACAGCATGCCCGGGAGCAAATGCAGTTGGCACATTCTATGTTTTTCTCTCGCCCCCAGTCCAGCATGGAAGATATATGAGATTGTCCACAGTAATAATACAACTTACTTCCATCCACAGCGAAACAGAGACGTGGCAATGCCTGCTCTGCGTGAACTTCGCGGAGCTCCCCGCAGACGCGCCCCCCCCGCCCGCCGGGGGGCTGTCCCCGCGCATGCGCAAGCTGGTGGAGCGCGTCACGCTGGAGCTGTACTGCCAGTACGAGCCCAGCCTCGCCTTCCGGGAGCCGGTGCCCGCTGAGAACATACACTACCACTCTAAGGTAAGGAGATGTTTAGGTGTAGCATGTGGCACTCAAATTAAGTTGGTAGCTGAGTACATACATACATATAATCACGCCTTTATCCCTAATGGGGTAGGCAGAGCGTACACGACCTAAACAAAGGTCGTTCCGCTACGTCTGACAAAGTTTTGGGGGTTGTTTAAGATAGGTTTGTAGGTATACTTCTGTAGTGACAGGTTGTTAGCCTGTCGCCTAAATTGCAATATACAGAAACCCTCGGATCCCTTAGATGGTTTTTACAGCATGCCCGGGAGGAAATGCAGCTGGCACATTCTATGTTTTTCTCTCGCTCCCAGGCCAGCATGGAAGAAATGATGAAATCATGGTAGCTGAGTTCTGACCATAAAGGTCAGAACGCACTAGAATATAGTTGCACGGGCGTCACGGCGGCGCAGCAAAAACCGTCAAAATGTACCTATAGTATATTTATTAGTATGTATGTTAGTCTGTAAGGTATATATTCTATGGGCCTCTGGTTACATTATATAACATCTACATACATACATACATACATAAAAACACGCGCAGAGCGTTAAACGCCTCGTAAAAGGCATTTTCGCCACGTCTGACAAAAATTTAGGGTAATATTAGATTGAAATTTGTATTGCTATAGTGACAGGTTGTCAGCCCATCGCCTAAATTAGAATACACTGTAACCCTTGAGTCCCTTTTGCTGACTTCTAAGGCATGTCCGGGAGGAATGGCAGCTGCAACATTCTATGTTTTTCTATCTCTCCCAGTCCAGCATGGAAGTAATAAATTATACATACATATACATATAATCACGCCTTTATCCCTAATGGGGTAGGCAGAGCCTAAACGACCTAAACAAAGGTCGTTCCGCCACTTCTGACAAAGTTTTGAGGGTTGTTTAAGATAGGTTTGTAGGTATATTTCTTTAGTGACAGGTTGTTAGCCTGTCGCCTAAATTGCAATATACAGAAACCCTCGGATCCCTTAGATGGTTTTTACAGCATGCCCGGGAGGAAATGCAGCTGGCACGTTCTATGTTTTTCTCTCGCTCCCAGACCAGCATGGAAGTTAATCAAGAATTCTACCTCCACCAAAGCCGGAATTACGTCGAAACTATAAAGTACTTGAATGTTTTTTTTTCTTGCTTTGGCTTACCCTCGATAAAATTTCACCCCCACTGATAAGTACTAATAAATATTCTGAAATGTTTTTATTTTGTGTACAGATCCAGCGGCCAATGTGTTTGGACATGATCCGTATGAAGCTTCAACCGGGTTCTCCTCAACTGTACACTTCGCCCGCGCAGTTTGTGTCTGATTGTCGATTGATGTTCCGCAACGCCTACCATTATAACCCGGTAAGTGTACTTCCTTGCTGGACTGGGAGAGAGAGAAAAACAGAATGTGCCAGCTGACTCTCCTCCCGAGCATGCTGTAAAAACCAGCTGCGGCATCTGAGGGTTAAACTATATTGCAATTTAGGCGATGGGCTGACAACCTGTCTCTACAGCAATATTCCTACCTATCTTAAATAACCCTCAAAACTCTGTCAGAAGTGGCGGAACGACCTTTGTTTAGGTCGTTTACGCTCTGCCTACCCCATTAGGGATAAAGGCGTGATTATATGTATGTAAGTATGCTTTCGTAACTTTACGAGTGTAACCCCGTAAATATGTCATGGAACCACACGAATATACTATCAATGTAACACGAATATGCTGTTGTAACCATGTCAGTATGTTGAAAAAAAACCCGTGCTTGAGTACGCGGTTGTAATTACGCAAATACCCTATCATATTGAGTCTTCTTCTTAGCGAGTGGATTCTCAAGTCGGAACGACCCAATGAATCCTGGTGCCAGAGTTTTCAAACCGCCTAGTAACACAGCTAGACCGCGGACATGGTTTGTAATATACAAAACCATGAAAACATAAACTTTATGCTTGCATGGGTACTTTTATATCTATATTTATAAACTTTACATAAAATTCATTGAAAGCTTCGTCTAATTAATTTTTTTTTACAATTATAATTAATTTAAAACAAAATTAAAAACTAAAAAAGAAAAATTAAGTTATACTTAAAATATATATATATACTTTTAGTATATCGCCCCGAGTGAGTGATGATTTCAATTTTTTTTTCATTTATTTTTTATTCTTATATATTGCATTTTCATAACATGTGATTCGTGATTGAATTTGAATTAAACTTGGATCCACAGGCGGACTCCCAGATCTACAAGGACGCCAAGCGCCTGGAGGAGTTCTTCGACGCTCAGCTTATGAAATGGCTGCCCGAGTACGCCTACTGGAGCGGGGAGGGAGAGCCCCCGGCCAAGCGGTCCCGCGCAGACTGACCCACACAACAGGTCAGTAGTTGGCAACTGGGATCTTCCTTCCCTTATCTCACGGGGTTGGCTACCTTATATAGGAATGAACGAGGGTACTGGTTTTTACACAGAGCGACTGCCATCTGACCTCCGCAACCCAGAAGAGCCTGAAGGGTATTGGTCAAGAAAACTAGCAGAATGACGAGATTATTTTGATTTTATTTTGTCGAACATATTATGACCATGATACATGAAAGCTGTCTAAGTAACTAACCTACCAAAGAGTAGCCTAATACATAGTTTCTACCAAAGAGTTTTGTGTTTTTTTTTTTTTCTCTCACAAAAAAAGGTATTTACAGAATTACATGTTACATTCTCGCCAAACTGCGAAAGCAGTTTGTTGGCAAGGTAGCACTCGTTACTTAATGGCTAACAAATACCTATCTTATATTCTAGTATCTTATAAAAAAAAAACGTTATAAAAAGAGTTTATAACTATGAAATATGGAGAATCATTGATGTGACACATTTACATAATATTATTTTGAAGAACAGTTTTAAGTGTTTTCTTTAGTGTTATCTTCAACTTTATTTTATTGTGTCTTAAAAAGTCTATTTTATTAAATATTTTTGGTATTATGAATTTATTTGTTCTTTGGCCATAATAATTTTTAGCTTTTGTACAAATATACTTCTTTACTTTCCGGGAAATCAGTCCCAATCCTAGATTAGGGCAGAGTTTTCAAGCCGCCAATGCTTAGCACTGGCCTCTGACATGGCTTCACGTTTAATATCTTCTTCTTCTTTAAATTTAAGACCAGGGCTCTGAATCGTGAATTGAATATGTTATGTCATCGAGTACTAAGAATTTGTTTTTCTTCCAGGAGCACTGCTTCTGACCCCCGCACGGCCCCGCGCCGCCCCCCCGCCGCTCGTCCGCGGGGGCCCTGCCCGCGGTGGGGCCCTCGTCGTCCGGGGCACCCGGGGGGCCCGGGGACGGCCCAAGGAACCACGAATATACCTACGAGCAGTACATGCGAGTGATTAATATATTTAGGTAATGAACGATTCGCGCTACTTAATGTTTCTCTAGTATAGGGTATAGCTTGGCAAGTTTTTAAATTGACCTACCATAGAGTAATTCTTATGAACTTATACATACATATAATCACGCCTTTATCCCTAATGGGGTAGGCAGAGCGTAAACAACCTAAACAAAGGTAGTTTCGCTACGTCTCACAATGTTTTGAAGGTTAATCAAGATAAATTTGTAGGTATATTGCTGTAGTGACAGGTTGTCAGCACATCGCCTAAATTACAATAAACTGAAACCCTCGGATCCCTTAGCTGGTTTTTACAGCATGCTCGGGAGGATATGCAGCTGGCATATTCTATGTTTTTCTCTTGCTCCCAGGCCAGCATGCTTATAATAAATAAAGAAAAAAACACCTCGGGTAGGTCTTGAACCTGCAACTGTTGAAATATCGTTTCGTCGCTCTGCCAACTGAGCTACCGAGGCGGTACCAGGTGCAGCGAATTAATCATAGTCTTTCTTATGTACATATTTAGCTTATAGACTTGCTATAAACCCTACTCTATGGTAGGTTTTTTAGTTACTTGTTCCGACAAGTATAAACCCCGGTATATAGATATTTATCTCATGACTGTGTGAATGACACTTGTGTTTGTGTGTGTGTAAACAAACACATTACTTATTTAACAGTATGCACATTATTTATTTAACAGTTTATTGTACACAGAAACATACACAGAAAAATTACACAGGGAATCAATACACAACAGGTACTGCTTATTTCTAAAATGAAATGTCTTACAGCAGACCTAAGAAGTGAGATTGCATAAACAATAGGAATACAAATTAGGTACATGAACAGTAAATAATAAAATACCTACTTAATTATACTATATTACCTCAGTGTTTCTTCCATGCTGGACTGGGAGTGAGAGAAAAACATAGAATGTGCCAGCAACATTTCCTCCTGGGCATGCTAAGGAAACCAAGGGTTTCAGTATATTGAAATTTATTTTAGCTGGTTTTTACAGCATGCCCGGGAGGAAATGCAGCTGCCACATTCTATGTTTTTCTCTCGCTCCCAATCCAGCATGGTAGAATAGTAGGGATAAAGGCGTGATTGTATGTATGTATACCTCAGTGTGCGGTGAGTTGAAATGTAGTTACAGGCGCGGGTCTGTACAACTACAAGTGTGGTTGAGCGGCAGTCCTGAGATGAAACTACCGTTCGAGTAGATTATGTTTAGGCGTGCTACGATACTTAAGGAAAGGCGTTTCTTAGTAAATAGCCAGACACACTGTCAAAGACTAAATATATATATATAATATACAAGACTCTGAATTCTGTATGTCAAAAGAAGATAATTTAAATTGATCAAATCTTTTAGTTTTTTTTGTTTATAAATAATCTTATACAGCTTGACAAAGAAGAGTGGAAATAAGAACGCAACTAAGAAAGACCACATGTACATGTGTAAATTTTACGTTTGTACATTGTGTGTTTTCTCATTTTACATTCTGTACATTTTGAGTGTAGTGATCATTTTGCGTTTTGTACATTGTAAGTCAAAGTTTTGGAACCTTATGTCAAGCTGCAAGCACTTATATCTACAAAAAACATTTTTTATTATTATTATATATTATAAACATTTATTATTATTATAGAACATGCCTTTTTGTATATTATGTATGTAGCACGCCTATTTATCATAACTTGTAAGTACTTGAATGGCGTACTTAGGTGACTTACGCAAAATGAAGACATTACCCATCTTAGCCTCGCATCGTGAGGCAAATGTTACTTGAAATAGTTTTAGAATAATTATTCATCTACAAGCAATGTATTTGTGAAATACTTAACTTTAAAATAGTTAAATATACCAGGTGTAAGGGACAGCGTCCCGCAAACGGATAGGGGTTGCTCAGTCAACGACACTGAACAACTATGAGCGGGTTTTGTTTTTTTTTTTCGGAAGTGACAACATAAATGGCTTTTCCATACAAAATGTTCACGTCGATCAGACAATTTGTATGGAAAATCTATTATTTTTTCACTTACTAAAAAAAACGTTTCTGATAGTTGTTCAGTGTCATTGACTGAGCAACCCCTACCAGTTTGCGGGACGCTGTCCCTTACACCTGGTATGGATGATACTTATTTCTTCCTGGCATAGGAAATAAGGAGCAGTAGATATAATAAACTACTCACAATTCGATTTTAAGATCTGAATCTGAAACGACTATGGAATATATTTCCTTAATGCAATTCAAAACTGCCTTTAAAATTACTGTTATTCTATATGGAACATTTGTCGGCGAACCACAGACGGTATAACATGAGAAGAATCGGCTTTGGTTACAAATAGAGCATATTTTATAAAAGAATGAAGTGAAAAGTTGGGAAATGTGACAGTAGAACCACTTACGTCAAGTGGAAGTTATGGCATATGTATGGCATTTTTATATTTGTAACCGAATCTTCTCCGGTTGTTTTAATCCGGTCGCTGTTTTAGCTATAAGATAAGAAAATAGTTCCTTTCATTAAATACTGCGGCTTTCTAAGCTACATGGCTTAAAAAAAAAACAAAGGAAAGACGGTAATTAAAAAATATTTTTTACAAACAATTGATTCAAGCTAAATATACCCAGAAAACGTTGTTTAGTCTGCGTTTATAGGTCTATGATTGAAATGAGAACATCTAAAATGTCCGTACGATGTAGCGATCCGCATGCCGCAGTGACAATATTAGTTTTTCTTGTTATCTTGTAGTTATAACGATATTACTTATACTTAGCTAGTAAAGTTTAAAGTACTCCTGTACTGGTTATTGTTATAAACGTTTTCCATTATGCATCTATAATACAGAGATCTTGACGGTTTTGCTGTGAAAATTCTTATTCGGACCAACGCAAATGTCAAAAACTTTTTGACATACAAGTTATGTTAAAAGTTTTTTGATATACAAATAATGTCAAAAGATTTTTGATATACTAATAATGTCAAAAGTTTTTTGATATACAGATTATGTCAAAAGATTTTTGATATACTAATAATGTCAAAAGTTTATTGATATACAGATAATGTCAAAAGCTTTTTGATATACAAAGTAGTTTCAAAACAGAGCCGTTTTTACATCTCAATGTATTATTAGACGAAAATGTATGTTATAGATCAAGTGATATTGTGGTGTGATAGATGAGAAGTAAAGTAATATTGGGGGAAGGCAGTGGATCGTGTTCATGTAGCTTTGTTTTGAGCAAAAAATACCACCAACATGTTATTGAAATGGGTGTTTAAAAAAAAGGAAAAATATGTTATAATATTCCTATCACTTGATCCATAGCATACTCATGAATTTGTAAATCAATGTTGTGAGGAATAGAGAAGTCGAAATCATGGTATAAATTTTGAGTAACAGTCAAATTATTGGGTTGTTTCTGTGATAATGAGTTGTTCGTGAATTTCGGAGTGTTTCTTACGTTCGCTGTCCTCGGGGAAGAAATATTTGATACATACATATTTAATTAGTGATTTCCCAACTATATTAGAATAAGACACTCGATTTAAAGTTCATTAACTCATAGAGAATGGCTACTTTACTAACGGGAGAAAAAGAATATTGCTGGCCATATTATGGGGTGTGATTCTACCCAAGAAACTGAACAACTTTCCCCAAGGAACAAATGTCGAAATATGAAAAAAATTATCCTCGCAAAATATGTTTCTTGGGGAAAATTCATGGGTACAATCACACTTTAAAATATGGCCAGCATTTGTTTTACTCCTACTATAGTACGTTATCGACATCTAAGTAATTTTTATTCAAGTGAAAGAGAGATCGATAGCTTCACTTTCACTATAGTCTTTGTTCTCTAAGGCTCGTATTTATAAAGCTATCTCAAGATTGAAAGCAATATTAAGTATGGATTTGACAGGCCATTATGTACTGAAGTGACATTTCAGATATAAACTCAAAAGTCGCTGTGAGTCTCAAGTACAGATTATAAATACGGGCCTATATCTGAAATATGGTTTATTTATGTCATAATTATTCTTGTAAATTAATTTAGCTTTGATTGTACTTCACTGGAGCTTGCATTGCGATGGCTATGTATTTCCAACTCAATATTAGAATTTACCTTTGTAAACAAAATTTCATGTCCTTTAATCGAAGATTTTGTGTCTAAAATAAATTTAAGCTATTAGATATGACAACATAATGAAATATTAGTTATAGTAATTTAACTAATTTGCCAACACGTATAATTTCTTTTTGGAATGTGTTTTTGAATAAAAAGACATGAAACTTTGTTTACCTTTATCCTAAAACCGAGTGGGAAATACTGCATTATTTTGGCGCACGGAATTGCATTTTCCTACGTTTTTCTATACTTTTCTGTCACTCACAACCGTCATTTATTTATATCACAAACTTCTTTTTCACAAAGCTTGAGCATCTGACACATGTCAAACGCATATTTTGTTTGACATTTATAAAAAGAATCTCTTTCACACCTGTGTCGTTTTTATATTCCCTACTTTCTGTCAGGAGACTCGTACATACATAAGTATGTACATATAATAACGCCTTTATCCCTAATGGGGTAGGCAGAGCGTAAACGACCTAAACAAAGGCCGTTCCGCCACGTCTGACAAAGTTTTGAGGGTTATTCAAGATGGTTTTGTATATATCAGGCCACTCAGAAAGTATTGCGATAAATAGTTTTTATATATGGCAGACTGGCCGGTTAGAATCTTTTTTGAAAATATGATTACTTGTTAGTAAAAATATTTGTGTTCCATTTTCAAAATTTCCCTCCACATTTTTTGCGAGCCAATTCAAAGTATCGTGTCTTACTGAAAAATGGATCTGCGCCGGGAACATTTTAGAGCTATGATTTTTTACGATTTCAAGTGTCGCCTGAAACCGGATGAATCGTTCGATAGACTTCAAATGGCATTTATGGATGAAAGCCCCTCCAAGGCAACCGTGTATCGTTGGTATAACGAATTTAGGCGCGGTCGACCAACCTTGGGGGATGTGGGAGGGTTATTTAAGATAGATTTTGTAGCTATATTCCTATAGTGACAGGTTGTCAGCCCTAAATTACAAGAATTTGGGAGACTCATGCTATCTGAAAAATACTGTAATAAATGACGGTTCGGACAAAGAGTCCAGATAGAAGATTTCTAGAACAAAGACTCTTCTTTGTTCTAGAGTCTAGAACAAGATAGAAGTTTAAGTGCGATTCCATGTTACCAGATGTGATGCTGCCATCAACATGGCATCTATGATATTTCCAACTCAGTTTTAGAATAAAGGTAAATAAAGTTTCGCGTCTTTTAATCGAAGGTCTTGTTTCTAAAATAAGTTTTATCTATTAGATATGACAATATAATGAAATAGTAGTTTTAGTAATTTAAATAATTTGCCAACACGTATTATTTATTTTTGAAATGTGTGTTTGAATAAAAAGACATGAAACTTTGTTTATCTTTATTCTAAACCGAGTTGGAACTACTATAAATGCAGTGGACGTAAGAAATTAGCCAAAACTTGTGATCATTTGCACAAATTCGTTCGTTTAGTTTTCACAAAGCTATTTATTATTTTATTACCTACTTATCTGTACATCATGGATCTTAATTATTGATTCCACCATCGCGATAGTGATGTTTACTTATTTTAATTTAATTTAGGTTTATTTTAGCTTTTATTTGGAGGCAAATTATGATTTACTTTTGATTGAAACTTGTGATTGTATAATTAAAATGCGCACAATGTCATATTCGTAAAATTGCAATTATACGCATAATAAATGATTTCTGCGCAAATCGCAGAATTAAACTATGTTACCTTAGTTCTTCTTTTTGAACATTTTGCGGATGTGACATTGTGCGATATTTTCCGTTTTTGGTTTATTTATGATATGGCTGTCATCTTACGAAGTACTACAAAAAACAATACATCACATTTTTTTGCTCTCTGAATATTTTGGATCGGTTACTATGAAGTGCTATGGATGGCAGTAAAACTATAGTTGGTTTAACTTTATATTTTGGATTAATTTGTATATCGCAAGATATTTTTAACTAAGATAATCTCCATTAAGTATTATCGTATTAGTAATAAAGACTATTTTATTCCAGACTTGTTGCATTTTATTTAAGCTGCGACGGTGGCGCCATCAGTTTAAAATTAATTGTGCCTGAAATACAAATATTTGTATGAATATTTTACGTTTTGCGACAATCGCAACTGATTCTTCATTTTATAATACACAATATAATAATTCACACTATCCATAAAAGCATGTATTTTCCAAGTGCAAAAAGTGGCCACTTAGCACATTTGTAATACATATCTTTTATGCTATACTATTTCAGGCACAATTAATTTATTAATATTGAGGGCGCCACTTATGCTCTGCTTCCATCAATCTGAAAATACCACACAAGTAAGGACTATAAATTATTGTAATGAAGCATAACATAATATAACACAAAACATGCGAACATAAACCACTAAATAAAATGATATTACCAAAAACAAATTATTTCTTTCTCCTAGCAACACTTCTTCGAAGCTGCTTGACAGAAGTCAGTTTTAGTGTTGCCAGAATGTTATAATTTACTCCGTTGTGTAAAGTTTCAAAAAACATTAATATTTATAATCAGCTTTAATAAATTAAAATCTTGATTAGTGTTTCTTATCTTATAGCTGATTTGGTAGTTAAAAAAAACAGATGAAAATTGAATATCTACGACCATAAAGAAAAAGATAAGGAACACAGATGTCTTTGTTAAGGTAAGTAAACAGATTTTGTGTATTTTATGTTATGCTAAAAATATACCTAAATCTTTTATTTCCTTTCATGCTCATTTTTATGAAATATGTGTGCCTGTATAAAAAGAAAAACATATTTATTTAACAATAATTGTTAAATAAATATGTCCTGTTTTTACGATGTTTTTGTGTATAATAAATTATTTATTATACACAAAAACATCGTAAAAACAGGACATACAAAACAAAGACACAACAGGCACTGCTTATTTCTAAAAAGAAATTTCTTACAGCAGACCTACAGAAGTGAAATTTTTAATGATACGCGGATAAAACTTATTTATAAAAGCTGCGAAAGAGTGTGTTCCTCGTCACGCCTATAATTATGAAATATGACAAGAGCTTACTAGCAATGTGGCAGGATTTACAATAAAATACCAAAATATCTAAAGGCAATGGAATTCAATACTTTTAAAAGTCATCTAAAAAAATGGTAAAATGACAAAAACATTTATAAAATAAATACCTACATACATATAATCACGCCTTTATCCCTAATGGGGTAGGCAGAGCGTAAACGACCTAAACAAAGGTCGTTCCGCCACGTCTGACAAAGTTTTGAGGGTTATTCAAGATGGTTTTGTATGTATATTGCTGTAGTGATATATAAATTGATTATAGTAATGTAATTAAATTCATTTCAATCTACTTATTAATCTGATACCATAAACTTGACATTGTATAAATATTTGCATGCTAATATAAGTAATTGGCAAAACATGTTAGCACTCTCGTACCCTATTGTATAGTTTAGTTTATTTATTTCACAATACAGGTTTCACAATTAAATTAAATTACAATCAATAGAATAATGTCCTCCGTAAAGTGATCGTCAAAACAAAATTGTACAATATAAATTCAGTTAATATGTCAAATAGTAAATTAAAATAAATACATACATACATACATAAATCACGCCTTTATCCCTTACGGGGTAGGCAGAGCGTTTAACGCCTCGTAAAAGGCGCTTTCGCCACGTCTGACAAAAAATGAGGGCAATTTTAGATTGTAATATGTATTGTTATAGTGACAGGTTGTCAGCCCATCGCCTAAATTACAATACACTGTAACCCTCGAGTCCCTTTTGCTGACTTCAACAGCATGCCCGGGAGGAAGGGCAGCTGGAACATTCTATGTTTTTCTACCTCTCCCAGTCCAGCATTGAAGTATCTCCCAGTCCAGCATGGAAGTAATTAAAATAAAAACAGTAATAATTTATACAAATTAACAATTCAAAATTCATGTCAATAGTCTTATTACAAAAAACATATAAATTAATACTTTAATTTGAATTAAAAATTACCATCTAAATACTCACCATTACTTACCATGTTTTAATCAAATAAAGAATTATTATTCAGCATATAGTGTCTGGCAACTCGGTCTTAGTGGGCGTATTCTAACCAAAAGCAACGCATCGTCAACATACAAAACACTTGTTATTATCTGTTGTTATCACAAACATTCGAGTTACCACAAGAAGCGGCTGTGTTTTATATTGTTATAAACAAAACAATATTAAAGCTTATCAAGAAAGGAGTTCGTATTTTATATTGAAAGAGCTTCGACCGGCTGATAACAAGGTGAGTGACCTCTAAATAGGTTAATGACCTCCCGAAATTATTTTAAAGTTGAAACTTAAAAAAAAGTGCAAGATCCTTTTCTTTGTTATTTTATTTACTTTTGTAAGTGGTTTTTTATGTACTTCTTAGTTTTTATTTGACGAGATTTAGCGCACGACACATACATACATATAATGACGCCTTTATCCCTAATGGGGTAGGCAGAGCGTAAACTACCCAAACATAGCTCGTAACGCGACGTCTGACGTTTTGAGGGTTATTTAAGATAGTTTTGTATAAAAAGTTTTGTCTGCCCATCACCTAAATAACAATATACTGAAACCCTCGGATCCCTTAGTTGGTCTTTACAGCATGCCCGGGAGGAAATGCAGCTGGCACATTATATGTTTGTCCCTCGTTCCCAGGCCAGCATGGAAGTTAAAGGCAAAGCGCACGACACGACCTTTATTTTCGCAACCGGTTTTTTATTATGCATTCTGCGCCGGACGTCAAGTTATCCTTGCGAATCTCGTCATTGCGGTCAAGATTACAGTCCCTGATGCTAACTTAGTATTCCGGGTGTAAGGGACAGTGTCCCGCAAACTGATAGGGGTTGGTTGTTCAGTCAATAAAACCGAACAACTATCACCAGGAAATTCTTTCAGGAGATGAAATAAAATGGTCTTTTCATACAAATTGACGACCTCGATCAGATAATTTGTATGGAAAAGTGAAATTGAATTTTTAGTTCCTGTAAAAAAATCCTGCTGAGCAATCCCTATCAGTTTGCAGGACGCTGTCCCTTACACTCCGTTTAGTAGGTATACAGATGTTACAGAAAATAGTAAAATTTTATGTAAAGAAGGTAAGTTAAATACGCCATACATATCCACCAACCTGACTGGACAGCTTTCGAACACGAAAAAACATTTCTTGATTTTTCTTAAAATAATGTCTTAATCAGGCCACTTTATATTCTTTGAACGCAAAAATCTTCTTCCACGTTGGACTGGGAGCAATACAAAAACATAGAATGCATGCTGACATGCTGTAAAAACCAGCTAAGGGTTCCGAGGGTTTCAGTATATTGCAATTTAGGCGATGGGCTGACAACCTGTCAATACAGCAACAAATCTATCTTAGCTCTGCCTAGCCCATTAGGGATGATGGCGTGATTATATGCAAAAACTTAGTTCATGTGGTCAACACGAAAACCGCGGTTAGAAACGATGCTATAAAATAAACATTAAGCTGATAACAAAATGCATTGATAACTTGTAACATAACTAACTGATTTGTAGTTGAGTTGTTGATGTGCCTCCGTGATCTAGTCGTCTAAACCTTAGGCTCTTGATCTGGAGGTCGTAGGTTTGATATTAACCAGTTGGTTAGGATGCTGGTTAAATCATCTGGTTGTATGACCAAGTAAGATAAGTTTACACTTCGGAAGGCACGTTAAGCCCTTGGTCGGTTTCGATCGCTATCTTCGGCTCTTTTGTATTTCTTGACTGTATTTCGAAAACATTAGTACTAGTTTTTCTAAAATGGGATGGAAATAAGAAGTGCTTCCAGTTCCTAACGTTTTGAAATAAAATACGATGCTTATTTATAATTGTACGTTTCAGATAATAATTAGATTAATGAACTTATATCGAGAGCTGTAATATAGGTCAATAACTTTTTATCTCTGCAGTATTTATCTTACGATTTATTACAAAAGGGTCGCGCAATAACAAATAACGAATAAAGTAGACAACTGACTGGCAATAATTAAAACACTGTTGTAGACACCCATCACTACATAGTATAAAACAAAGTCGCTTTCTGTGTCCCTATATCCCTATGTATGCTTAGATCTTTAAAACTGCGCAACGGATTTTGATGCGTTTTCTTTTAATGGATAGAGTGATTCTAGAGGAAGGTTTATACGTATAATACATGCATAATATAGTAGAGAAACACTGATGATTTCCGTGCGAAGCCGGGGCGGGTCGCTAGTATAAAATAATTTCTCAAAAAGGCGGCTTTATTGCCAGTTTATTTCTTTTAATCTCACTCAGACCACTCTCTGGTATAGGGCGGCTGCCTCCTGTGATTACCGAATTTAATATGTACGTTTATTCGACACTGGTAGTTCGACATTCGTAGTTAACTTTTAAGTCTAGATCTGTCATTTTCTGTCATGATAAAATAGAAAGGAACGCCAATCATTTTAGTCAAGATTTAGATAAGTTGTGCGCGTTACGAATCGATAACACTGTCACAGTGAAGGAAAACAACGTAAGGAATTCAAAGTCGACCAATCCGTACTGCGTTCACGTCACAGATTCAATATAGTACTAACGTGCCCTAATTTAGATTAGAGTAGGCTCTCGGTAGAAAGGTATACGGGTTGTAAAAGGGACAGCGTCCCAAAAACTGATAGAGGTTGCTCAGTCAACGACACTGAACAACTTTCACCAGGAAAATCTTTTAAGAAGTGAAAAAAAGGCTTTTCCATACAAAATTACTACATCGATCAAACAATTTGTACCTGTAGAAAAGCCTAAAATAAAAATTCACTTCCTGAATAAAAAAACCTGGTGACTTGTAGTTCAGTGTCGTTGACTGAGCAACCTCTATCACGGGACGCTGTCCCTTACACTGAGCAACCTCTATCACGGGACGCTGTCCCTTACACCCCGTATGAAATGACGATGATGATGAATCTCTTTCACCCTTATTTTGCAGCCATCATGCGTCTAATAATCCTAGAAGATGTCGACGTAGTAGCTGAATGGGCAGCTCGCTTCGTGTTACAGCGGATCACAGAGTTCGCCCCAGGTCCGGGCAGACATTTCGTGCTGGGTCTGCCCACCGGTGGGACGCCTCTGGGCATGTATAGAAAGCTGATCGAGTTCCACAAGCAGGGACAGTTGTCGTTCAAGCATGTCATTACGTTTAACATGGACGAGTACGTTGGTAAGTGAAGTATCTAAAACTTAAAGCTGCTTCGTAGCTAAGTGGAAAGTTTCAACAAGTGTTATTCATAATAAAAACTGACCGGTTTACCTGTTTGTATTGAAAGAAGGGTTAGCCCGCGACGTTTCGATCCTATACGAGAATCTTTATCAGGAGAGAAGAAACTCACACTCCACCGTCCGCCAAGTGCAACCTTCGACTGCGGTTCGTCGAGGGCTACCTCTCCTTTCAATGCAAATAAGTAAGCCGATCAGTTTTCATTATAAGTGGAAAGTGGCCTAGTTTGATCCCCGTACTCACAATACAAATAAGACAAACAATGATCCTCGGGCTCTCAATAAGGTGGTCATGGGTTCGATTTCCACGCAGGTCTCATCTTCAAGTCGTTCTACCCATCATACAACGCACACCCTAGATACACACTCGAGAGAATAAATAGGACAACCTTTACTTAGTTTGCGGCTAGATAGCTGTCTTCTTCTTCTTCTGTCGAGTGGGTATCGAGTCTATCTACCCGATGAACCCTGGTGTCAGAGTTTTTAAACCGCCTAGTAGCACAACTATCAGGCCTCTGACATGGTTTGAGTAACGACCACTATTAAAGACAGCGACCGGGACCGACGGCTTAACGTGCCTTCCGAAGCACGAAATCTTTTTCTTTTACGGACAATCAGGTGATTCAGCCTGCAATGTCCTAACCAAACTTGGGAAAAATTCACAAAGTGATAAATTCTCAAATATCAACTTTGTGTTTCCCCCCTGGGAATCGAACCCAGGACCTCCGGATCGGGAGTCTATGGTACTAGGCACTAGACCACGGCGGCAGTTATGAAATTTAGTTACGGATGGCTGTGAAAATCCAGGACAAACATATGACGGGTTGAATGAATCTTCAATTCTATATTCTTATTCTTCAATCTTCTGTTCATTTACATTTTTAAAACTTTGCAGGCTTAGCACGTGACCACCCAGAATCATACCACTACTACATGTGGAACGAATTCTTTAAACACGTCGATATAGATCCGTCCAACGCCCACGTTCTGGATGGCAACGCTCCTGATTTAGTCGCTGAATGTGCAAGATTTGAACAGCTGATAAAAGAAGCTGGCGGAGTCCATCTTTTTGTTGGAGGTAAGGTCCGATAGTCCGCCGACATCGTTAAATTCATAAGAGCAAACAATAAGATTAGCACAAGACCATGGGTGTTGAAGCAATAGGGAAGAGGCCTATATTCAGCAGTGGATGGATGTGGGGTGCAACTGCAAAAGATGATAACGAAAGCTGGCAGTCACAAACCAAAGACACTTCAAACACGCACGTTCTAGACACCTGAAATCTGGAATTCAAACTGTAGAGAACCGCAAAGATACCAGTGAACTATGCGTAGCTAAGACCAATAAAATACTAATGATTTATTCAGTAAAAGCAAATGCACCTACAGCCGCTCCCTTAAAAAAACTGCCTTCAATATTCTACAGGTATCGGTCCTGACGGCCATATAGCGTTCAACGAGCCCGGTTCCTCTCTCGTCTCCCGCACCCGAGTGAAGACCCTCGCGTATGACACTCTCGAAGCTAACAAGCGATTCTTCGGTAATGACATCTCCAAGGTGCCGAGACAGGCGCTGACCGTTGGAGTTGGCACCGTTATGGACGCGAAAGAGGTAAAAAGACATACAATCAAGCCTTTATATTGTTACCACTAGTTCCTTCAAAGGAACTACTGGGAACAAAGGGCGATTTCGTTTTTGGTAATGACATCTCAAAAGTTCCTCGACAGGCGGCTACTGTCGGGTTCGGCATCGTGATGGACGCGAAAGAGGTATATAAATATGACCTCTAATGATAAGTCATAGTCAGTACGGTAGCTAACTCTTCAGAAGTATTTCTTCTATTAACTTTTATACACGCTGATATTTAATTCGTTTTTAGCGTAAGAGGAGTGGGCTGATTTGATCTATGAAACTTTCACCAAGATCTTGGATATGATGATATTCTTCGAAGATAAAATGCTGAATCAGTTTTTACACGTAGTAACTCAACTAAAATAGTTTTTGCGCAACAACACAGAAGAGGCATTCCCAGCAGTTGGAAAATGATGAGTCAAATGACGACTTACATCAAGTTATACTTCTTTTTGTTACCTTTCTCGTTTCTTTCACAGGTGATGATCCTGATCACAGGCGTCCACAAGGCCCTAGCGCTGGCTAAGGCTGTAGAGGAAGGCGTGAACCACATGTGGACAGTATCAGCCTTCCAGCAACATCCCCAGACGCTGTTTGTGTGTGATGAGGCGGCTACTCTCGAGTTGAGGGTCAAGACTGTTAAATACTTCAAGGTGCGTTCCATTTTTAAGTCTGCGAGTGCCTGGCCTTGCCTGGCATTGGCATTTGCTTGGCCACGGCGCAATTCGTTGCGGCAATTGTTTGCACGGTGAAAGCGGGAAAACACGTGATGCGACTAAGTAAAGGTTCTGCTTTTTCGCTTGCACAACGCGATTTTTATGTGCACAAATTATGCTTTATTACATATGGTGTAACTTTTAGCATGCAAGTTTCGGGTCAATATGCAAGAGTAAAAGATGATGGCATGCATGGGGTACACTCAGGTGCTTAAATACAAATTCGTAACTTTATTTGTTGCAGCTATAGCACAGCTCGGACACTCCTAACTATCATGTCATTTTGATCAGATCACACATCGACAGACGGCATGTTGCACTTGGCACGCGTGTGTGCGGGTTATAAGGGTTGACAAATTTTGTTATACCGGTCATGATCATCACTTGATTAATCTGGTTTTTGATTAAACCAACGTTTTAAAGTAGTTAACTTTAACTGAAAATTAGAATAGATTAGGTTGCATATTTTGTATGAATTTACTTACCGTCTTTCATCACTGTGGAATCTAAAAAAGACATCCGTACACGGAACAGTACCTAACCATCTTTGGAACACAAAACTTTATTTTTTCCGTTACACTGGGAAACATGCGCGCGCCATACCCGCTAAGCGTACGCTCAATGTGACCCACAATCCGGCGCGGAGTGTGACGTATGTCGGACTGGGGAAGGGAGGTGAATGTCCATTCTATATGTAGTACTATTATATATTCTGTGGCTACAGTTGCACCTCTAATATGGGTATTTTAATGTCTAAATAACGTGATTAATGTTTTCGGTGCGGGTAGATAAATTCGAAAGTATGATGAGCCCTGAGTGACGTGGTGTGTTTGTGTGTGCGGTAGGCGCTGAGCGAGGAACACCAGAAGCTGATCGCGGAGCTGCCCGTGCCGCGACAACACGTGCTGCACTGAACCACCAACCAACCCTGACCCAGCGACTAGCGAGGATATCGGCTCTAACACCTGGCTCGAATCCACATCTCGGACACTCCTAACTACCATGCCATTTTGGTCACACATCGACAGACAGCATGTTGCGCTTGGCCTGCGTTTGTGTGCGGGTTATAAGGGTTGACAAATTTTGTTATACCGGTCATAATCATCACTTGATTAATCTGGTTCTTGAATAAACCAACGTTTTAAAGTAGTTCACTGTAACTCAATAGTTAGTATAGGTTACGTTGCATATTTTGTATGAAGTTACTTACCGTCTCTCATCACTTGGGAATCTAAAAAAGTTCCTATTGGAGTCATAATATCTTGTGGCAAAAAGATATCCGTACATGGAACAGTACCTAACTATCTTTGGAACACAAATCTTTATTATGTCCGTTACACTGGGAAACATGCGCGCAACATACCCGCTAAGCGTACACACAATGTGACCCACAATCCGGCGCGGAGTGTGACGTATATCGGACTGGGGAGGGGAGGTGAGTGGCCATTTTGTATGTAGTACTATTATATATTCTGTGTATTCGAATCCTACAAAATCCCAGCTCGAATATTGTCCAAGAATCCCAGCTCAACAATGACCAAACAAAACCTTCAAACTTAGTCACAAAAAACTCATAGAGATGTTTCTCAGGACCTGTACACAAAACAGCAATGCGAATTCGCAGCAGTCTGCGACGCGATCGCAAAAAAATGCGATGTGATGGAATCGCAGAAATTTACGATGCGACGATGACGTCGGCGACGCATTGTAGTTTTGTGAACAAGGCCTTAGTGAGTGGTTCCTAAAAAAAAAAATAATGGACACTCACTTTGGAATATAAGTCGCGTACTTCACGACATGTTTCGGGACATTCGGAGTCCCCTCATCAGGTGATGAATAAAATGTCTCACTTAAGTTTAAATAGTGTTTTTAAAAAGATTAGAATCTCATAATGGTGCTCAAAATTATTTGAAGAATTCAGACATCGCAAATGGACACTTATTACAATCCTTTTAGGGCTTAGTTTGTAATCTATTTCTGCATATTTTTAAGATTTAACAGGTTTATTGACCTGTATATGTAGTCACATAAGATAATATTTTAGTATGTTAAATCTTTTACAGAGTCTTATGGGAGAGCACAACAAATTGATAGCTGGCACCCGGTGAACATTCCACTTAAATATAAACTGCCTTACTATGTGTATCTATTATTATATAAGATTTAATTTTATACCGTTATTATATTACGAATATAATTGTTTGATTGTAATAGAATCAAATTAAAAGTATATTTTAAAAAGTTCACTTAGTTTTATTTTATTTACAAATACCCGCACTGAATTTTTACACTTTTCACTCACGTTTTACATCATTATCATTTCAACAATTTAACCATTTTAGCCACTTTCTAAGTTGCTTCAATAGTTTATTAGACCTATCTGAATTTTAAGCAAATTCCTGTGTAATTAATCCCTTTATTATAAAATTAAGCACTGCCAGCACTTGTAACACAGTCTCAAAGTAAAATAATAATCTAATGATACAATTTCATTAGTTTTCTGTTTCATTATTTGGAAGGTGGTAATCCAGTAAATTCGAACTGGCTTACTTCAGTCTGTTTTTCTTCAACATACCATCACACCTAACATCACTTAACTCACAAGGTACTGGGGTAACATAGCAAAACGACACTTTCGCAAAATGTCCGCTGGTCGCAAAATGTCTCTTTCTCATGTCATCATCTCCCTAGCCTTATCCCGTATCTCACGGGGTCGGCTTCCTAATCTAGGGGATTGAACGAGGGTACTGGTTTTTACACAGAGCGACTGCCATCTGACCTCCACTCAGAAGGGAAACCAGACCCAATCCTAGATTAGGTCAGAGTTTTTCAAGCCGCCAATACTTAGCACTGGCCTCTGATATGGCTTAACGACTAATATCTACGGTATTAAACGATATTAACCGGGACCAACGGCTTAACGTGTCTTCCGAAAACCGAAAAACACATTGGTACGTGGTGGATACATGTCTCTTTCTCATGTCACTTCGTAAAATGTCCCTTGGACCACTAATGGAACCCTGGACACCAGTGGCGAAGGGTCCATACAACCCGATTCCCGTCGGCTTCCCTTTCAAGAATTCCACCTCCACCAAATCCGGAATTACGTCGAAACTATAAAGTACTTGAATGATTTTTTTTTTGCTTTGGCTTACCCTCATTCAAATTGCACCCCTCGCCACTGATAGACACAACCCTTGTTGGTGCTCTTGCAATATTCCTCGCTGGCATATCTCACTTTCACCCTTCTGTCTGTGGGGTGTTCATTAGCCGTCTTAAGTTGACCGGAACCCTTGGAAAAAATTGACTTTTCAGTAGCGGCCCACCACTTGAATTAAATCTATCAAAAATAGGGTCATTTTGCGAAAGGGTCATTTTTCCAAAAGGGACACTATGGGAAAGAACATTTTGCGAAAGGGTCCTTTTTCTAAAAGGGACACTATGGGCAAGAACATTTTGCGAAAGGCTCATTTTTCTTCTAAAAGGGACGCTATGGGAAAGAACATTTTACGAAAGGGTCATTTTTCTAAAAGGGACACTATGAGAAAGAACATTTTGAGAAAGGGTCATTTTTCTAAAAGGGACACTATGAGAAAGAACATTTTGAGAAAGGGTCATTTTTCTAAAAGGGACACTATAAGAAAGAAGATTTTGAGAAAGGGTCATTTTTCTAAAAGGGACACTATGAGAAAGAACATTTTGAGAAAGGGTCATTTTTCTAAAAGGGACACTATGAGAAAGAAGATTTTGAGAAAGGGTCATTTTTCTAAAAGGGACACTATGAGAAAGAAGATTTTGAGAAAGGGTCATTTTTCTAAAAGGGACACTATGAGAAAGAACATTTTGAGAAAGGGTCATTTTTCTAAAAGGGACACTATGAGAAAGAAGATTTTGAGAAAGGGTCATTTTTCTAAAAGGGACACTATGGGAAAGAAGATTTTGAGAAAGGGTCATTTTTCTAAAAGGGACACTATGAGAAAGAACATTTTGAGAAAGAGTCATTTTTCTAAAAGGGACACTATGGGAAAGAACATTTTACGAAAGGGTCATTTTTCTAAAAGGGACACTATGAGAAAGAAGATTTTGGGAAAGGGTCATTTTTCTAAAAGGGACACTATGAGAAAGAACATTTTGAGAAAGGGTCATTTTTCTAAAAGGGACACTATGGGAAAGAAGATTTTGAGAAAGGGTCATTTTTCTAAAAGGGACACTATGAGAAAGAACATTTTACGAAAGGGTCATTTTTCTAAAAGGGACACTATGGGAAAGAAGATTTTGAGAAAGGGTCATTTTTCTAAAAGGGACACTATGAGAAAGAACATTTTGAGAAAGGGTCATTTTTCTAAAAGGGACACTATGGGAAAGAAGATTTTGAGAAAGGGTCATTTTTCTAAAAGGGACACTATGAGAAAGAACATTTTGAGAAAGGGTCATTTTTCTAAAAGGGACACTATGGGAAAGAACATTTTGGGAAAGGGTCATTTTTTTAAAAGGGACACTATGAGAAAGAACATTTTGCGAAAGGGTAATTTTTCTAAAAGGGACACTATGAGAAAGAAGATTTTGAGAAAGGGTCATTTTTCTAAAAGGGACACTATGAGAAAGAAGATTTTGAGAAAGGGTCATTTTTCTAAAAGGGACACTATGAGAAAGAAGATTTTGAGAAAGGGTCATTTTTCTAAAAGGGACACTATGAGAAAGAAGATTTTGAGAAAGGGTCATTTTTCTAAAAGGGACACTATGAGAAAGAAGATTTTGAGAAAGGGTCATTTTTCTAAAAGGGACACTATGAGAAAGAACATTTTGAGAAAGGGTCATTTTTCTAAAAGGGACACTATGAGAAAGAAGATTTTGAGAAAGGGTCATTTTTCTAAAAGGGACACTATGGGAAAGAAGATTTTGAGAAAGGGTCATTTTTCTAAAAGGGACACTATGAGAAAGAACATTTTGAGAAAGGGTCATTTTTCTAAAAGGGACACTATGGGAAAGAACATTTTACGAAAGGGTCATTTTTCTAAAAGGGACACTATGGGAAAGAAGATTTTGAGAAAGGGTCATTTTTTTAAAAGGGACACTATGAGAAAGAACATTTTGCGAAAGGGTAATTTTTCTAAAAGGGACACTATGAGAAAGAACATTTTGCGAAAGGGTAATTTTTCCAAAAGGGACACTATGAGAAAGGACATTTTGCGAAAGGATCATTTTTCTAAAAGGGACACTATCAGAAAGAACATTTTGCGAAATGGTCATTTTTCCAAAAGGGACACTATGAGAAAGGACATTTTGCGAAAGAGACGTTATGCGAAAAGAACATTATGAGGAAGGGGCATTTTGCGACAAGGACACACTGCGAAGTAACGGTAACTAGAATGTGTGTGTATTCAAGTGTCCACAGTCCCGGCGGCGGCGCGGCACAGGCGAGCCAGCAGCCCCGCCAACTGCAGCTGGCTCGACAACCCGTCCGCCACGCGCATGTGCGTTAGACCTGCAACAATAGACATACATACATACATACATATAATCACGCCTTTATCCCTAATGGTGTAGGCAGAGCGTAAACGACGGTCGTTCCGCCACGTCTGACAAAGTTTTGAAGGTTATTAAGATAGATTTGTAAGTATATTGCCGTAGTGACAGGTTGTCAGCCCATCGCTTAAATTGCAATATACAGAAACCCTCGGATCCCTTAGCTGGTTTTTACAGCATGACCGGGAGGAAAAGCAGCTGGCACATTCTCTGTTTTTCTCTCCCTAGGGAATACTCATGATTTTTTTAAAACTATTAGTAAGAATTATTGTCACCATAGATGAACGGATGTGAAGGAATTTTCGCAAAATATATATATTCTTTATTGCGTACAAAAAAAATACAATAAATAAACAAATTCAAATTTAGTTCACAAAGGTGAGCTTATCTCTATAAAGAGATCTCTTCCAGCCAACCTGTAAAACTGAATATGAGATAACAATATATACGGGGACACGCTGTAGACTTTGACATATAACCTAGAACCTACATAAACATACATATATATTACTTAAATAAACATCTATAATAAATAATAATACATACATATACTAAATACAAATACCTACGTACATAAATACTAATTTTGTTGCATTAGTTTAAGAGTTATAATGCCTTAAAGTGGTTAGTTAAAAAGAGAGGTCCGAACTGTCATGTGACGTCATAAGACAGGAGCGCCATACTAATTCCATATAAATTGTCGTTTCGAAGAGAGAAATAGATAGTCTATCTTTATAATGGTATATCTCGGTGATTTTTTGATTAATTTTATTTCTGTTTTCACTGTTCTTTTCATAATTTAAGATGTTTTTAGAAAATAGGTTCAGGAATTGAAAATATGTTATATGCACGTTCTCTATTATAAGGATTCAGTAATAGTTTTCAGTAAAATTGGAATTACTTCCATGCTGGACTGGGAGAGATAGAAAAACATAGAATGCTCCAGCTGCCCTTCCTCCCGGGCATGCTGTTGAAGTGAGCAAAAGGGACTCGAGGGTTACAGTGTATTGTAATTTAGGCGATGGGCTGACAACCTGTCACTATAGCAATACATATTACAATCTAATATTGCCCTCAATTTTTGTCCAGACGTATCGAAAGCGCCTTTACGAGGTTTTCTAAACGCTCTGCCTACCCCGTAAGGGATAAAGGCGTGATTTATGTATGTATGTATGTAAAACTGGAATAATGAAATCAAATCTCGCTAGAACAACAACATTGGTACAGATTCTTTGAGGACACACGCAAATTAACTAAATCTTCATTAAAAGGGTAAGGGCTGAAAATCAGTGTCAACAGTGCTGTCCCTGGCAGTATGTTGACAACAACTGAGTCCGTGCCTTTTGCCATAATTTATGTTTTGTTTTGTCTTTTTTTAAATGTTTTATGTACTTTATGTTATGGCAATAAACGAATTCTTATTCTAAAATTGTCACCGTCCCTTTCTGTTCTCTCATGATAGAAAATGTCAGGTAACAATTTTAGGCACGATTTAGTGATTTTGTGCGCATACGAATTGCCCTTAAAGCAATACATATTACAATCTAAAATTGCCCTCAATTTTTGTCAGACGCGGCGAAACCGCCTTTTAAGATTTGTACATATTCTACCCATATATTAAGCACGCCATCTGTAAACTGGTGTTGGCTGAAAAACAGCGTTGCAATGAGCTTTATGGTTTATTGCAACATTATGCTGAGCCAAAACCATTTCTTAGATAGTAAGTAACTGTTAAGTTTTGTATTGTTTTTATGTAATTAATTATGGTTTGTTTTTATTGTTATTTCATTGTTTTGTCTGCCTGTTTTCTTTGTTTGTATTTTGTTTGCTTATTTTCTAAGAATAAATATATTTCTATTCTATTCTAAGAGGCGTTAAACGCTCTGCCTACCCCGTAAGGGATAAAGGCGTGATTTATGTATGTATATATGTACGAATTGCCCCCAATGTCACTTACCTATTTCTCTTATAAAGGCTAGCCGCAAGTCTTCCTTGGCGTCCAGCGTCTTGCTGACTCGGAACACGTTGCTCACTATGTCCTCAGCGGCATATCCCAGTTTGCATAGCTTAGCTATGATCTGAAAAATGAAAATTACTTAGCGGTCTTACAGATTTGGTACTCATAGTTAATACAATATACAGATTTGGTTAAACCAGCTTGAAACATAACATAAATATAATAAAGCGTTTATCCCCTATGGGGTAGGCAGAGCGTAAACGACCTAAACATAGGTTGTTTCGCCATGTCTGACAAAGTTTAAGGGTTATTTAAGATAGATTTGTATGTATATTGCTAGGTTGTCAGCCCATCGCCTAAATTACAATATACTGAAACCCTCAGATCCCTTGGCTGGTTTTTACAGCATGCTCAGGAGGAAATACAGCTGGCACATTCTATGTTTTTTTCTCACTCCCAGTCCAGCATGGAAGAATACCAAGTAAAGTAAACCAGCTGCATCTGTGCCAAATATGTTCCTATATGGGAATGAGATATTTGGCTAAATGATGAAAAGCTTTTCACGACTTTGATATTGATTGTAGCTAATATATTAAATATCCATGTGTATTTCATAATGAAAACTGAATGGTTAACTTGTTTTTTTTAATAACTTTGAGGGCTAACCCTCTGGTCAACAAGAAACAAGGAAGCCATTCAGTTTTAATTATGAATAGCACTTGTTTATTGTTTAGTAATAAAACATGTGTAATTCTTTGAGTTTATTTATAAAATATGTAAAATAATAGTTACTTAAAAAATCTTTTACGTAATGAGTATTTTTGTCAACAACAAAAAGTATACATACACACATACATATAATCACGCCTTGATCCCTAATGGGGTAGGCAGAGCGTAAACAACCTAAACTAATGTCGTTTCGCCACGTCTGACAAAGTTTTGAGGGTTATTTAAGATATAATTATAGCTATACTGCTGTAGTGACAGGTTGTCAGCCCATCGCCTAAATTACAACATACTGAAACCCTCGGATCCCTTAGCTGGTTTTTACAGCATGCCCGGGAGGAAATGCAGCTGGCACATTCTATGGTTTTCTCTCGCTCCCAGACCAGTATGGAAGCAAACCAGTAAAGAAACAAAAAGTAAGTTACCTTATAGGCAGCATGTATGTCCTGCTTGGCACAAGCATCCAGCATATTCCTGACCATCATCGGATGTGGTTCGTCACACACTTTGAACACATTATCCGGAGTTACCGCTCTCCCTGCCCCGCCGGCTGCTACGGCCTGCAGATTGTTCAATGCTGCTCGGAGGTCACCTTGCGCTGTGAAGACTACTGCGCTTGCTCCTTCTTCAGTATATGATAGACCTTCAGTTTCACATACTTCTATGACCTATAAGAGAGAATGGTAGCAAGTTATTTGCACTATTAGATAATAGGCTTAAAGTCTAACTTTGCTGGACTGGGAGATATAGAAAAACATAGAATGTTCCAGCTGCCCTTCCTCCCGGGCATGTTGTAGAAGACAGCAAAAGGGACTCGAGGGTTACAGTGTATTGTAGTTTAGGCGATGGGCTGACAACCGGTCACTATAGCAATACACGTTACAATCTAAAATTGCCCTCAATTTTTGTCATACGTGGCGAAAGCGCCTTTTACGAGGCGTTTAACGCTCTGCCTACCCCGTAAGGAATAAAGGTGTGATTTTATGTATGTATGTATGTTAAAGTCTAAGAAAAGGATCCTCAAGAAAGGTTTTTCTTTTATTTGCCTTTATTTGTTAAATTGAATTAAGTCACTGTGCACAATGGCCTGGAAGGTATTATACTATGCAAGTCACCTTCAGTATTGTAAGTGAATTATATATATATATATAGTAAGCTGTGGATAAGTTTCTTTTTTTCGCGTCTACCCCCGAATCGAATAGTTGTGCTGGTGTGTTGTGTGGACTTTTAAAATTCGAAATATAACTTTTTGTGCGTTAATTTATCCCAAAAGTGAATAAAAACAGGTTTTAACCTGCAAGGACTGTGTTGAACTATAAACTTTCGTGTTTTTTATGTGAACTGGCCCATTTTACATAACCTCATAAAACCGTTAGAATCTGATTCAAACTTTACGTGTGAAAACAATGATTAATTTGATAAAAATGTCTTCTACGAATTGCTTTGAGTGTGTTAAATCGTGTTCTGTGGAGGAAGCGGTACAATGCGACGGCTGCAAGCGTCATATGTGCATAAACTGCAGTGGCCTAACATGCAGTGAAATCAAGGTCATGGGCTTGAAAACAAAACGTACGATGCTCTTCCTCTGTCCACCCTGTCGCGAGGGCTTGTTTCAAGTGCCAACCCTCATAAAAACAGTGGCTGCGTTGCGTGATGATGTGCAGAAATTACAGGAGAATTTGTCTTCGGGCGGCGGCGTTTTGGCGGCGGCATCTGTACCTACATGCGAAACTAATAAACCAGCCCTCTCGGAACTGATTGCAGAAATGGAGGATAGAGAGTCCAGAGCGCGTAATATCATTTTGATGGGTGCAACTGAATCTGATGACCCTGACTCGGCAGCTAGGATTATTCATGACCAAAATCTCGTTAAAGGTATTATTTCCGTGGCCGCTTCTGACCTTGATGCCAGTGACGTGCTCAAGGTGATAAGACTGGGGAAGAAGACATCTGGTAAAACTCGACCTATAAAAGTTGTATTGAAATCTCGCAACTCTGCTGTTAAAATATTTATGAACCGTGGTAAAATCCAAAACCCTTGTAAAATCTACAATGATCAAACACCCAAGCAACGCGAAGACCTGCGCTTACTACGAGAACAGCTGAAGCAGAGACAGGACTCTGGTGAGACAGATATTACTATAAAATATTATAAGGGTAATCCTAAAATTATCAAAACAAAAAACTAATTAATCACAAGAACCCATATGCCACACTCACCTTTATGTATACAAATATCTGTTCCTTGAATTCTAAGTTTGATTTATTACTTTTGGAAGTTAATAAACAGAAACCATCATTTGTATTACTAACTGAAACTTGGTTGAAGAGCTGTGATAAGAAAACAAATTATGAAATACCAGGGTACTCATTACACAGAGTAGATAGAAAACACAGCTTACATAAAGGTGATGGTGGCAAAACCCGAGGAGGAGGTGTAGCGGTTTATTCTCTGCAATCTTTAAATGGACTACCGATTATTGTCAAGCCGAACAATTCTTTCACGACTACAGAGGCATTTTTTTTGGATGTACAGTTTGCAAGTTATCACTTCCTATTAGTGGTGGTTTATAGATCAGGCAATGAACTTGACTGGCATGACAGATATTTAAGGCTCTATAATAACTTGAAACGTGCTTCTTCACATAACACGGTGATTTCAACTATCCTGATATTGTATGGCCCTTGACTATGGATCAAAAACTCTCAGACCAAGCAACCTTATTTCAAGAACAATTTCTCGACTCCAACTGGTCCCAAATTGTAACAGAGCCCACCCGGTTTCGGACTGGTAATGCACCCTCTCTGCTTGATCTTGTCATGACAAACGAAGGACTTTTGACTTAAATTAAATACCTACCACCTATTGGGAAAAGTGATCACTGTGTTATTGAATTTTGTGTCAAATACCTTGTTGACCATAAGTTGCAACCAGTTACTTACAAACGACTACTTCACAAGATTGACTATGAAAGTTTTATCTCTGATCTCAAAATAGAATTACAGTCTTTCGATCCAAATGAAACTGTTCAAGTCCAATGGGAACAAATTAAATCTGCTATTACGCTGACCATTGACAAACATGGTCCATTGGTGCCAAAAAAACCGAGTAAATACAACCGACCATGGATTAATAAAGAGATAGTATTGCTAACAGAGGAAAAGAAATTACTATGGGATGTGTACAGAAATAATAATTGCAATGAAAATTATGAAAATTATAGGCAGTGTAATAATCAGATCATCAATAAAACTAGACGTCGAAGGGCACAATATGAAGCTAACATACTTGAAAGCGGTGATAAGGCTTTTTATAGTCATACACGAAACTGCATGTCCTCTAAGGTTGGTATTCCACCTGCTGTGCATGATGAACTTGGTAACTTAGTTACAGGTCCACTTAACATTGCTGAGTCGTTTGCTCGGGAATTTGTCAAGGCCTACTCTAGTGAACCTCCTATAAACAATGATTTAAAAGTGAAATCAGGCCCTATCAGTAAAGCTACACTCGGTGATATAACTTGCTGCTGTGCAGGAATGGGCAAGGAGTTTTGGACTACTTGTAAATCCTACCAAATCTCAGGCAATGATCGTCGGTAGCAGCAGGCTCAGTTGTAGGATTAAGGTTGCAAATCTACCTAAGATTTTTTATAACCACATATGCATTCCTTATACTGACAAAGTTAAGAATCTTGGGTTGATTTTGGACTGTGACTTGTCATGGTCGGCACAGGTGAATAAGGTTAGTAGACGTATGCATTATTCATTCCATTCTCTCAAACGACTCCAAAATTTCCTTCCTTTTCACACTAAAATTATGCTTGCACAAGCTCTTCTCCTTCCCATCCTCGATTATGCTGATGTCTATTATCTGGATGCGACTGAGGAGCTGCTAAACAAACTTGAGCGCTTACAAAACCTAGCTATTAAATTCATTTTTGGACTTCGCAAATTTGATCACGTCTCAGAATTTCGCGCTCAACTTAAATGGCTCCCTATCCGACTTCGTCGTGATGTGCACATCCTCACTGTCCTGTATAAAATCCTTAATGACCCTTCCTCTCCTGAATATCTCCGCTCCTGATTCCGATTATTACTTCCTGACCCTCGATCTAGGCGCGCCTGCATCACAAAGGTGTTGGAGGTTCCTGGATCGAACACCAAATTCTTTTTTAATTCTTTCACTGTAAGAGCCATACAACTTTGGAATAAATTACCAAAAACTTTACAAGAGAGTCCCTCGAGTTTCACCTTTAAGAAGAGACTGAAAGAGCATTTTATTAACTCTCTATGACATTTATATATTTAGATTAATTTCAATATCTTTTATACCATTTAATTATATATCATATTGATATTGTTATGTATTAGTTTATTTTATTGAAATATATTAGTGTGTATTAGTATTACTATAATTATTAATGTTATTACGTTTATTATATCTGTTCCCGTGATTTTCCCTTCTTTCATCCTCATTAGGTTGGCTGGAAGAGATCTCTTATAGAGATAAGCTCGCCTTTTGTTTTAATTTTTAAGTTTACTTTTATGTTTAATTTTTTAAAACAATAAAGAATTTAATAATAATAATAATATAAAATTTACTCCTGCTGAAGTATTGAAAGTATTTCAATCCCTTAAAATTGACTCAGCTGAAGCTGACTGGTCCAGATGAAATACCTGGAATAATATTGAAAGAGTGCGCTGAAGTCCTTGCACCAGTATTTGCAGGGCTTATGAACAGATCATTTTCCAGTGGTCAGCTACCTAATGATTGGAAGCACGCTGTAGTTACGCCTATTTACAAAAAAGGAGACAAATTAAATCTTGCTAACTATAGACCAATCAGTTTAACCAGTATACCATGTAAATGTATGGAAAGGTTGATCTCAAATAAACTTAAAGTATTCCTACACCAAGAAGACCTGATACCACCCCAACAGCACGGTTTTGTGGAAAAGCGTTCAACTGTTACTAACTTACTTTACTGTCTTGACAACTGGACCCATGATTTTGATAGCCAGAATCCTCTAGATATTTTTTACCTAGATTTTGAGCGCGCTTTTGATAAAGTACCACATAAGAGGCTGCTGTTAAAACTTAACCATTATGGTATAAGTGGGGCACTGTTGAAATGGTTGGAAAACTATCTTACTGGAAGGACCTTTCAAGTGAAAGTGGGGACCCAGCTTTCGACTAGTCTTGACGTGTTGAGTGGTGTGCCGCAAGGTGCAGTCCTTGCCCAAACGCTGTTTGGCATTTTCGTTACTGATCTTTGCTCTGTATTCCAGTCCAAATCCTGTTTTTTTGCTGATGATGTGAAATATTTCGGAAATCCCCTAACACAAGGTGGCACGTTACGTGAGGATCTAGATCGCATCCAGGAATGGACAAGGGACTGGATAATTAAATTAAACCCCTCCAAATGCAGTGTTTTACATATAGGTGGTAAAAATCCCAAAGATAACTACAAAATTGGAGATGTGCCTGTATTGTCTACAAGCATGCAAAAGGACTTAGGTGTTTCAATCTCATCAGACCTGAAATGGGGCTTACATATTGAAGGAATCGTCAAGAGAGCAAATTCCTTACTCTACACAATAAGGAAATCATTTCAGCATATCACTATTAACTGCTTTCTTAAAATCTACAAGACATATGTTAGACCGCTACTGGAGTACGCCTTTCAGATATGGAACCCTTATTTTGCAAAAGACACTAATCTTCTGGAGAGTGTACAGAGGAAGGTCACCAAGATGCAATTTCAGTTAAGGAAAAAGAGCTATGAAAAGAGGCTGGAAATTCTTAAGTTACCAACCCTTAAAGACCGAAGGAAACGTGGTGATCTCATTGAGGTGTACAAAATCCTATCTGGAAAATATAATTGCCCAAGTCTACAGGATATTTTAAACAAGAGCACTGTACATAGAAGTAGGCATATGAATAATGCACAACTAGCAAGGACGAAGGAAGGAAGGTCATGAATACTTGGAACAATCTCCCTCAAGATATTGTTGATGCTCCCTTCACAACACTTTTAAAAATAGACTTGACAAGTGGTTAATTAATAATAAAATTTAAAAAGTGTATTATAAAATAACATACAATGTGTAAGACTTTCAAGTGAATCATACAATGGACTTTAATCAAATACTGGCGCACACACCAGCTACGGATATAGCCACATCAGCAATTCTGCTGCTCGGCTATTATTAAATAATAATAATAATAATAAGTACCTTCCATGCTGGCCTTGGAGTGAGAGAAAAACATAGAATTTGCCAGCTGCATTTCCTCCCAGGCATGCTGTAAAAACCAGCTAAGGGATCTGAGAGTTTTAGTATATTGCAATTTAGGCGATAGGCTGACAACCTGTCACTATGCCAATATACAAATCTATCATAAATAACCCTCAAAACCTTGTCAGATGTGGCGGAACAACCTTTTTTTAGGTTGTTTACGCTCTGTCTACCCCATTATTGATAAAGGCGTAATTATGTATGGATAAGTGTTTTATTTGTGGATTGTTGTTTTTTGTATTGTTATTGAATAAACTTCTATCTTATCTTACTATACACAAATTAAGATTTTATTATGATAAAATTTGATGGTTGTGTACTAACCTTAGCAAGTATCTGAGCGTCAGTGAGTCGGGAGTACCGTAGTACTGCACACCGGGACTGTATAGGCTCAATTATTCTCTCACTGTTATTAGCGGCCAGTGCAAACCGTGTTGTATGAGCATACAGCTCCATGGTGCGACGTAAAGCCTGCTGGGCACCTTCCGTCATACTGTCAGCTTCGTCCAGGATCACTATCTTGTGTCTCCCAGGTGGTAATGTCACCTATAGCAAAACTATGTTTCAAACACTGAAAATTCAGAATATTATAACCTCTAAATGGAAATAATGGATTGTTTACTATACCTTTTGTTGCGCAAACATCTTAATTTTGTTCCGGACGACGTCAATACCACGATCGTTAGAAGCATTGAGCTCCAAAACGGCCTCTTTCATAGACGGACCGAGAAGTGCTCGTGCAAGGCATAGAATAGTGGTAGTCTTTCCGACGCCAGGAGGGCCTGCAATGATGATGTTGGGAGCGTTGCCGGTGCGGGCGAACACCGCCAACCTGGATACTGTATCCTCATTGCCTACAATATCAGAGAACGATTGCGGCCGGTATTTTTCGATCCATGGAAGGTGCGATGTTGATTTCCCGCTTGTACCAGCTGTACTGCTGGATTTCGTGGGTTTTGTAATGGGCTCTGGCTCGTCGACTTCCATTATTGTAACATCTTCGTCACTCATCTTCTTAATTTTGATAAAAGCTAGCGAAAACACAATTTTCTAAATCACAATAACATTCGCTTTCCTGTTTCGCGCGCGCTGCTTTTGACAGATCCAGATGTCAGATGGATGATGATTTGATTACCGTGAAGGGAAAGCAATGCTTTTTCCTTTGTAATGTAATATAATTTACAACGTAACAACGCTTGCATGAAATGAATAAATGAATTAAAAAAACACTTTTATTCCCATATATCAATAGTTATAGTTATTGACTCAATACTCAATGCTTCTCCCCACTCTTCTCTTCTATTTTTGGCTAAAACTTGTTTCCAAAGCCATAAAAATAAATTATACAGAGAAAAATAAATATTGTCTTTGACTACTGTGTGTGTTGTGCGGAAAGTGATATTTTGTGTTTTTTATTTTTTCCGCAAAGCTTTTTCAGCAATCCTGGAAGTTTGGAAGGAATATTACGAAGTCGCTGGAGGCAAACGAGGCAAGAAGATGAACAATTGGAATCAGAGGCACCCAATGTCTCAAAGACAAAACATGGGACGACACAGTCATGGAGGCAATCGGGGAGAACATGGAGGGCAACCGCCTCAACGTATGTATTTCCAATCAGACATACATACATATAATCACGCCTTTATCTCTGATGGGGTAGGCAGAGCGATACCGAACTAAAAAAGGGCGTTCCGCCACGTCTGACAAAGTTTTGAGGGTTATTTAAGATAGATTTGTAGGTATATTGCTGTAGTGACAGGTTGTCAGCCCATCGCAATATACTGAAACCCTCGGATCCCTTAGCTGGTTGCTACAGCAAGTCCGGCAGCAAATGTAGCTGGCACATTCTACGTTTTTCTTTCGCTCCCAGGCCAGCATTGAAGCAGTTTCCAATGATTCTTGTCTCAAAACCCGCATATTGTTTATACTTTTTGTTCCTCTTAAACCTGGGTGTGATTATAAAGTTCATATGACTACCATAAAGGCTCTGACATGGTTTGTTTGTGTGATGTTTGATAACCTCTATCACAAGCAGGGACCCAGGGACCATCTGGTCAGAGAGTCAAGTTCAGGGTGAAGTGTAGGAGTTGGAGTATAGGCTTTGGTGCACTATGAAACATACATACATACATATAATCATGCCTTTATCCCAAATGTGGTAGGCAGAGCGTAAACAATCTAAACAAAGGTCATCCCGCAACGTCTGACAAAGTTTTGAGGGTTATTTAAGATAGAATTGTAGATATATTGCTGTAGTGACAGGTTGGCAGTCCATGGCCTAAATTACAATATACTGAAACCCTCGGATCCCTCAGCTGGATTTTACAACATGCCCGACAGGAAATGCAGCTGGCACTTTCTATGTTTTTCTCTTGCTCCCAGACCAGTATGGAAGAACACTATGAAACACAGAAATAATAATACAAAAAGTATTGGCTAAACTAATTTGACTTAAGTTTTTTTTTTCATGGTGCCACAAAAGCTACTCTCTAGCCAATCATCTTGTTAGTTGATCAGATGATTCAGCCTAATTGTCCAAGAACCACTCCACAAAGTCATATCATCTCCCTATATCTCACGGGATTGGCTTCCTAATCTAGGTGATTGAACGAGAGTACTGGTGTTTACACAGAGCGACTGCCATCTGACCTCCGCAACCCAGAAGGGAAACCAGACCCAATCCTAGATTAGGTCAGAGTTTTCAAGCCACCAATGCTTAGCACTGGCCTCTGATATGGCTTAACGACTTATATCTATGGTACTAAACGATATTAACCGGGACCAACGGCTTAACGTGCATTCCGAAGCACGGAAAAAGCCCCGAATAAACGTACATATGAAATTCGAAAACCGAAAAACACATTGGTACGTGGTGGGATTCGAACCACGACCTCCCGCTCAGGAGGCAGCGGCCCTATCCACTAGACCATCGGGCTCTCAAACTCATATATTCATCATTATATTTATATTATGTAGTTCAATATTCATATTTAGATAACATGTAGTTCTTGACATATGTAGTGATAAAAATCATTTATTTTAGCATTACTGCCACCTCCTTTCATGACCCTACCAGATATGGTAATGAGCGTGGATCCGGCACCTCAAGTTGACCCTCCGCAGCCCCTCATCGGTCCAGTTCAACCCGACAACATAACTACCGTAGACATGGCCTTGAGTGACGATGAGGGTAAATCATCGGAGCAAAACACAAATAGAGATGAAAACAAAAAAGATGAGAATAAGAAAGATAGAAATTCAAGAGACAGGGAAAACAGACGAGAAGGAAGAGAAAACAGAGACAGGGGTAAGTTATTTAAAACATACATACATATAATCACGCCTTTATCTCTAATGGGGTAGGCAGAGCGTAAACAACCTAAAAAAAGGTCGTTCCGCCACATCTGGCAAACTTTTGAGGGTTATTAAGGATAGATTTGTAGGTATATTGCTGTAGGGACAGGATCCCTTAGCTGGATTTTACAACATGCCTGAGAGGAAATACAGCTGGCACATTCTACGTTTTTCTCTCGCTCCCAGGCCAGCATGAGAAAACAACATAAAATTAAGAATATAATAACAATGTGAGATATAATAACAGACTATTTAAACATTAAGACTAGCCTTTTACGCAGCAGTTTCACCCGCGGCTTGCTTAATGAGTTTTCCCGTGGGAATCAGATATTTTCCCGCGGTAAAAGTAGCCTATGTTACTCAGGGCGAACGTAGCTTTCTAATGGTGAAAGAATTTTTGTAATGGCTCCGGTAGTTTTTTTGTTTTTTTGTTACAAACACACACACAAAAATACAAATCTTTTCTTTTTATAATATTAGTATAGATAAACACAACCCGATGACTCCGGGTGTCAGAGTTTCTAGACTAACTATTAGGCCTTTGACCTAGTTTGTAATTTGTTTATAATCTGAACTATCAAAGGAAGCAAATATTTGCTTAACATGTCCTCTGAAGTACAGAATCATCTTTCATAACATCCAATCAGGGAATTCAACTACAATGTCTTATCCAAACTGGAGTAAATCTCAGCCTTATAGACGACAGAGGCTGTTGTTAAATGTGACATTGGGATTTTTTCACAAGAAAAGTGGTGACCAGTAGTGAGTGTCAATCTGCGCGCGTTACTTCGCAGAATGTCCCTTTCGCAAAACGTCCCCTTTGCATAATGTCCCTTTTCGCATAATATCCCTTTCGCAACATGTTCCATTCGCAAGATGACGCTTTTTTGATAGATTTAGTTCAAATAGCAATAGTGGGCAGCTACTGAAAATTTTCAATGGGACATTTTCCGACCAAGGGAGAAACATTTTGCGAAGTTGCCAGCGCGGAAATCTAGTTTTGTGTAGTTGTTGGCAGCACGACGCCTCTTACACAAGTCGAGTTATCACGACACGGCAGTGTCAGATTACCCTTTGTGGCTTCGCGCTTTTTTTTTCTTTTTGATGTAAATAAGTTCCATTGTGTGTCGTACAAGAGAGCAGCGCCGCGTCTTGAGAAATCGCGTGTCGCACGCCGCGTGTCACCGTTGGCCTCTTCAAGCTTCGTCGCGTCGCGATGAGAACCAATAACCGAATGTACATACATACATATAATCACGCCTTTATCCCTAATGGGCAGGCAGAGCCTAAAGAAAGGTCGTTTCGCCACGTCTGGCAAAGTTTTCAAGGTTATTTAAGATAGATTTGTAGGGATTGAAGATATTGCCGTAGTGACAGGTTGTCAGCCCATCGCCTAAATTACAATATACTGAAACACTAGGTCCCTTAGCTGGTTTTTACAGCATGTTCGGAAATGCAGCTGGCACATTCTATGTTTTTCTCTCGCTTCCCAGGCCAGCATGAAAGCTATAACTGAATGTGATGTGCGCATTTTGAATTATGCTATGCGCCAAGAGTTTTGGACGTAGCTAAATAACGTATGTATTTGTTTCTAACAGACAGGGGACGCAACGACCAACGATCCCGCGAACGCGACCGTCCCGGCGGGCGCCACGACCGCAACAGGGACCGGTTCAATGACCGCATCAGGGACAGGAGTGGCCGCAGCAGGGAGAGGGGGGATCGTCGCGAAAGACAATCCAAGTGGGGGGACGTAGATAATAACATGCCGAACATGCCTGGCGGTATGCCTGGTATGCCCGGGATGCCTGGAATGCCTGGGATGCCAGGGAACGCTAATCCCGGAATGATGATGCCCGGTATGGGCGCGGGAATGCCAGGATTGGGACCGGGCGCTCAAGGAATGGTCCATGGAGGACCTGGAATGGGCGGTATGGGCCCTGGAGCGCAAGGAATGGGCGGTATGGGCCCTGGAGCGCAGGGGATGGGACCTATGGGCACAGGACCACAAGGAATGGGCATGGGTGGTCAAGGCATGGGCCCTGGTCAAGGCATGGGAGCAATGTTACCTGGGGCCCAGGGTATGGGAAATGACGAGCAGGGAATGGCAAGAATGGGCCATGGAGGGATGGGTCCTAATGGGCAGGGTATGGGTGGAATGGGACAAGGTAAGTTTGGTCACAAATGAAATACGGAAATGCAAATAAATTTAAAAGAGGAATGATTGCAAACAAATTCTTACAGGTATGATGCAGTACGGCATGCAAAACATGCCCAACGCTAACATGCCGAACATGCAAATGATGCCTGGCATGAACAACATGATGATGAACAACCAAATGGATCCAAATATGATGATGATGAACCGTCAGATGATGATGCCCAACCAGCCTATTTTCCTGACAGATGCTATGCTTCTACCCCCAATTCCCGGCTCTACGATGCCCAACCGTCGCGAGAAACCCCCTGGTTGTAGAACCATCTTCGTTGGTGGTCTACCGCCGAATGTCACAGAAGACACTCTTGGGGAGATATTTCAATCCTTCGGGGAGGTTTCGGACATCAAGTTGCATCGGCAAGGCGTTGCTCATGTTCGCTTTGAGAAACATGAAAGTGTGGAATCGTCTTTCTTCATTTCCGGGTACAGATTCAAGACTCGCGATCAGACTAATAATGAGGCTACGACTTTGTTCGTGGACTATGCGTTGGTAAGTTTATAAACTCAATATCAGTATTTTATTTATTTGCTTCCATGCTGAACTGGGAGCGAGAGTAAAACATAGAATATGCCAGCTGCATTTCCTCCCGGGCATGCTGTAAAAACCAGCTAAGGGATTCGAGGGTTTCAGTATATTGTAATTTAGGCGATGGGCTGACAGCCTGTCACTACAGCAATGTACCTATAATTTTATCTTAAATAACCCTCAAAACTTTGTCAGACGTGGCGAAACGACATTTGTTTATGTCGTTTACGCTCTGCCTACCCCATTAGGGATAAAGGTGTGATTATATGTATGTATGTACTACTATGCTCTACAAATAAGTGTAATTTTTCAGAACCGTGACGACCAGAACGAGTTTGAGAAAAGCAAACGCCAGAGACAGAAGACTCCACCAAGGATTGAACCTTTCAACCCAAATAACTTGAACTCCATTGGAGAGAAGATCAAGAGTGACGAGGAGTTCATCCAGGTTGCACCGGTCAGTATAAAAAATACTACACACACACACACGCGCGCGCGCGCACACACACACACACACACACACACACACACACACACACACACACACACACACACACACACACACACACACACACACACACACACACGCGCGCATAGACATTATATTCATACATTTTGCACTCAACTTAGCAAAATAGGCTTAAACTTGTTTTTGTTTTATTGTTATTTTTACTTGTTCACATAACTACTATTCTTTACTTTATTTTTCTTATAATTTGGCCCAAAGTCCAAATAATTTATATTTTAATCTGTAAGAATCTCTTAATCTGGCTTGTTAATGTATTAATACTTTTTTAATGAACTTTTTCTTTCATGCTGGACTGGGAGAGATAGAAAAACATAGAATGTTCCAGCTGCCCTACCTCCCGGGCATGCTGTTGAAGTCAGCAAAAGGGACTCGAGGGTTACAGTGTATTGTAATTTAGGCGATGGGCTAACAACCTGTCACTATAGCAATACATATTACAATCTAAAACTGCCCTCAATTTTTGTCAGATGTGGCGAAATCGCCTTTTACGAGGCGTTAAACGCTTTACCCCGTAAGGGATAAAGGCGTGAATTTATGTATGTATGTATGTTTAATGAACTCTGTATATGCTGTGAGATTTTTCTATGAATAAAATAAATAAATAAATACTAGCTTTCCCCCTCACAGTTTCACAATCAGCCAAAAGAGTTTTCCCGTGGAAGAATTAGTATATCCATTAAAGGCCCCACAGATAGAGTTCTTCCATGCTGGACTGGGAGCGAAAGAAAAACATAGAATGTGCTAGCTGTATTTCCTCCCGGGCATGCAGTAAAAACAAGCTAAAGGATCGGAGGGTTTCAGTATATTGCAATTTAGGCGATGGGCTGACAACCTGTCACTACAGCAATATACCTACAAATCTATCCTAAATAACCCTCAAAACTTTGTTAGACGTGGCGGAACGACCTTTGTTTAGGTTGTGTACGCTCTGTAGGCAGTTAGGGATAAAGGCGTGATTATATGTATGTACAGATAGAGTTACTTTCACATTAGTTTAGTAAATACATATGAACGAATAGGTCGAAATTCTCCATATTTTAAAGTTTGATTCTTTTGCTAGCGAGTATTTGCTGAGAAATGGTGGTTGAAGTTGTGGTGTTTGCCAAACAATCCAATGTCTAATGAAACTGCAAGCAACTGACCTTTGAATGCCTCAATAACATAACATAAAAATACTTTATTGCACGTAAGAATACAAATCATACAACATAACAGATAACAACAAAAAACAATTACAACATAGGCGGCCTTATTGCTAAGGTAGCATTTTCTTCCAGGCAACCTTTGGGTAAAAGAAAAATGCGTAGCGGTAAGCGGGATAGTGCAAACCTAGTAAAATATATCCTAAATACATAACATTACATATAATACATAAACTTTTTCTTCTGTCGAGTAGGTATCGAGTCTATGGACCCGATGAACCCTGGTGTCAGAGTTTTTAAACCGCCTAGTAGCACAACTATCAGGCCTCTGACATGGTTTTGTGTAACGACCACTATCAAAGACAGTGACCGGGACCGACAGCTTAACGTGCCCTCCGAAACACGAAATCTTTTTCTTTTCGGACAATCAGGTGATTCAGCCTGCAATGCCCTAACCAAACTGGGGAAAAATTCACAAAGTGATAAATTCTGAAATATCAACTTTGTGTTTTCTCCCCTGGGAATGGAACCCAGGACCTCCGGATCGGGAGTCCATGGCACTAGCCACTAGACCACGGAGGCAGTTGAATACATAAACTAGGACAAAGACATGTTCAAGAACATATCCCCTTCTTCCAGACCCTTGTAGCCTGGCTTGAGCGCGGCGAGTGCAACAAACGCAACGCCAACCTGTTCTACTCGCTCATCCAAGCGAGCAACAACCAGGTCCGCAGACTCTTCAACGAGAAGATGGGTCTGGATGAAGAGTTCCACAACATGAAGGCCACCTTGAGAGACAAATTCACCAAAGTCGTCGATCAATGTAAGTGCTGTTTTGATTTTAGAGTGGAAGAAGCGAGGATTTTTAAGTTACTTTAGGATGGTGGAAGGAGTAAGGCTGCCCGAGATTCTTGGATCTACAAAACTATATTATTACTGTTTATTGTACACAAGTAACATGAGAAAGACAATACGCAAGGAATAACGACACAACAGGTACAGCTTATTTCTACTAAGAAATTTCTTCCAGCTTACCTACGGAAGTGAGACTTAAAATAATAAACCATCGTATTTTCTTCAATCTACTGGAACTAAAATACATTTTTTTTTATATTGTAGAAAGTAAAATTAGTATGGCGTGAGTGACGTAAGGCTTGTAGTTTTTAAGATCTCCAAGAAGCTGTTCTTCTACAAAGCTGGGTTACTCTTGGAGCAAAAGATTAGCATTCTCACACAGCGACGCTACTCAGCAGAAAGGCGGCTTACGTTTCAGCAATTTCTTCGGGAATCTACGTTTATACGAAACTCACTCAGGAAGATCTTCGTCGAGCGGAGTATAAACTATTTGTGTTGGGAGAAAGATCGTCAAAGAAAGGTAGTAGCTCCGAGCATTCCACGAAAATATCCCGCACATTTAACCGATTTCCTGCAAGAGAGACAGGTTTTAGTTATGATTCATAAATTTCAGGTTTTGTAAAAACGCCATTGAAATAATTTTAGTTGTCTCCATACTATTTTTTCTTCGCCACTTCGTAGAATTATGTATGTTTAACGTAAGTTGGCACCGCATCGACAGCGGTTTTGTGCGGATCTTTTTTCTGTTTTCGTGGAATGCTCCATTATAGAGGATATCAGATTTTGATAATACACCTTCAACCAAATGTGCAGTGCAGTGTTCACGATGCTGCAGCAAAAATTATACCAGATACAGAACCTGATCACGAAACACGAGAAGCCAACTGCTGGGCAAAGACAGCGTCCAGTCTGCGACACATGGCGAAGACTTCAACTGTTGGGCAAAAATTACAAAACTTGTAACGATGTCTCCGCGAAAAGACATCTACTGCATAGTATTCTTCATATCTGCCCTCATAAGAAAAAGAACCATAACTACAGATTTTAGCGAAATCTTAAAAACTATTCAAAATATGCAAAATCTATGTAAATCAAAAAATAAAAGAAATAAAATGCTTCCTTTTAAACAAAACCCTTTAAGTTTATTTAACCAAAAGATATGATAGTCGAAAGTCTTGCATTTTACGCGCAACATGGTAGGATGCAGTTATGTTTTTTTTCCTTCTGAGGGCAGATATGGTCTGCGTAATTAGTGATTACCGTCTGAAAACGGTGAGCTTTGGAGTCAGCTACTCTCCCTATCTTGCTCTACGCACTATTCTACTATTGGCCGGTGACGAAGCGGTTCGCAACCCTCGTTCTGCGTGGATATTCCAGAGCTTCCTCAAGCATCCCTACTATAATCAGCACAGCGCCACGCTCTCTCAGCATTACCGATCTTCACAAAATCATTAGTCCACATTATGGGAAAGATGCATAAGCTGCGTCTTGTGTATGTAGTCACAACGAGTAATAAGAGCAAACGCTGAACCCCAAACTCCTTCAATCCGATGAAAATCTTCGATTCGTGTTTCAAGACGGTCATCAGACAGACGGTAAGGTAGTTTGTAGTTTACTGAGCGGACTGGCAGGCAGCATACATCTGAGTCATATGCGGAGGGATGCAAGTCATATGTAAAAAAGTGTATAGAAGGATGTGAATGGATGTGATGTGAGAAGACGAACAAAGATGGAGGGACTATGTGAAATATGATAATTATAGGTATGTTTTTTTTTTGAGTATTTTATGGCCTGGATACTAATCCTTTAAGCTAAGTCTTATGTTTAAAACTGAGTGAGTGTGTAAGTGACAACTGACGGGAATGAATGAAAGGACAAAACTAATAGCATATGAAGAACGGAAAAAGAATAATGGGGCAGATGCAAGAAGAGTGGTATGTTTTTGTTCTTAACTCAAAGAGTCACGCTAGCCAGTAGCAATACAATACACCGACGGAACACATCGAGCTGTTTGACGCCGGGCTTCAGAAGGAGGTTTGCAAACGAGACAACATCTTGCGGAACATATATCCGTCAGTCCACTGTTGTACATAGGCGTCACCCAGGGCGCGCTACTGAGACCGGATATTCACTCTTAGGGTTCCTGGTAGCCACCAAACATATGGCATTGGTCCAACTGGCAGGAGGGCGACACAGCGATTGAAAACTCATCTGATCCAGATTACACATAAGCTATTAATTTATTCCATGCTGGTCTGGGAGCGAGAGAAAAACATATAATGTGCCAGCTGCATTTCCTCCCGGGCATGCTGTAAAAACCAGCTAAGGGATTCGAGGGTTTCAGTATATTGTAATTTAGGCGATGGGCTGACAACCTGTCACTTGAGCAATATACCTACAATTCTATCTTAAATAACCCTCAAAACTTTGTCAGACACGGCGGGACGACCTTTGTTTAGGTCGTTTACGCTCTGCCTACCCCATTAGGGATAAAGGCGTGATTATATATATGTATGTATGTATTAATCAAGATTATCTCATCTGATCCATCTGTCTTCGGCATATACAACACAACAAAGTATCAATAATTCTACCAGTTGTTTTCTGCAATATGTGTGTATATTTTTTAGAGGAAATCACCAACTGAACCAAGTTGATATACTGCAACACAAAACTATTGACAAAAATGGGGGCGCCACTTTCTTCGCCCAGGCAGCTTTAATATGGCAACACATTGATTATTTTGTATGAAAAATTAAGTGATGCCAGTTGAAATAATTTTAGTTCCGTTTCAAGAGTTTTGTGTCGCAGTGTACAATTTAAAAGGTCGTCAGTGCGTGGAACTAGGATTATTTTGTGGATTTATCACTAGTCAGCTTCAATGACACTCACGGGAAAAGGCAGGTATGCTATGCTGAGTAGGCATCTCTTCATCCATCATCCTAGTAATACCGGGTGTAAGGGACAGCGTCCCGCATACTGATAGGGGTTGCTCATTCAATTGAACTGGACAAATATTATCAGAAATTTCTTTCAGGAGATAAAACAAAAAAAATAACTTTCCGTACAAAATTATCACCTCGATCAGACAATTTGTACGGAAAACAACATTTTTTTTTCATTTTCTGAATAAGATTCCTGTTGATAGTTGTTCAGTTCCGTTGACTGAGCAACCTCTATCAGTTTGCAGGACGGTGTCCCTTACACTTCGTATAGCAGCAACTAAAGGTCCACAGCAGGACGTGGAATAATTTGCAGGTTATGGAAATAGAGGCTGGAAAGCCTGGAGGATTAGCAAATGCAGCACAATAGGTTCTTTAGTTGACTTTTAAAACAACCGTACAACAAATGTAATGGTGGTTTCCAATGTTTTTAAATCACTCGTGACGAGCACTTCCATGCTGGACTGGATGCAAAATAGACCTACACTTTGCCAGCTGCTTCTCCCGGGCAAGCTGTAAAAACCAGCAAAGGGATAGCGAGGGTTCAGGATATTGTAATTTAGGCGATGGGCTGACAACCTATTACTAGATCAATATACAAATCTAATTCTTAAGGGGCTTCCCTGGACTAAGTGGCGCCCTCATCAGTCAAAAAATCATAATTCACTGAAAGCAAAGTCAATCGAAAATCCGGTAGATCAGATTGAGGTTAAAGCAATGAAGGTCATTTAGAACCTCATAAAGTTACCACTTATAATTTGTTATAGTAACAGATAGAAAAATTGCGAAAAACGGCCACTTTTAGCACTTTTGCTATCTATAATTGCAGTGAACACTGAATCATTAATTTATAATGCTTAAAATAAATGTCAGTACCTATACGTCTATCTGATCTACCGGATTTTCAATTAATTGAGTTTTCAGTGAGTAATGATTTTGTAATTGATGAGGGCGCTGGCGTGCACCTGAGATCCCCTTAAAAGTTTTTATTAGGTTCTTTGATTAGGTCGTTGTAGCTCAGCCTTTCCCATTAGGGATAAAGGCGTAATTGTATGTCATATGTAGGTAACACTCGTGTACCATTTCTGCAACTAACTCTCTCATATTTTATTCATGCATCCATATAATCACGCCTTTATCCCTAATTGGGTAGGCAGAGCGTAAACGACTTAAATAAAGGTCGTTCGCCACGTCTGACAAAGTTTTGAGGGTTACATTAGATAGATTTGTAGGTACATTGCTATAGTGACAGGTTGTCATCCTATCGCCTAAATCGCAATATACAGAAACCCTCGGAGAAACTCCCAGCATGCTCGGGAGAAAATGCAGCTGGCACATTCTATGTTTTTCTCTCGCTCCCAGTCCAGCAAGGAAGAGATATTCAACTGCTCTGATTTCGGGGCACTTCTAATCTGTTTGTGACAACAGTCGAGCAGGTGGCAAGGATACTGGCCGTGGCTAAACATCAGCGCGTCTCCGATCATTTCACCAAACAGCAACGCAGGAACATCGAGATGTGGCTCAAGATGACTGAGGTGCGTAGACCGAAGGGAATCGCATATTACACCAACTCTCACAGAGTTTTTTTTAATATTTAAAGAAGTTTACGACGTTTGGTCCTCACTTATGATTATGACGCTGAAAGTGCGAGTTGAAACAGTGACGAGTTGATGTAATGTGCGAAGACCTTGACAGAATTCCAGTTTTCAAAACCACCATGACATTACAAGAGTAAGAAAAACTACAGAGGTGAAGCTTCGGACGATCGTGGTGGAATGGCACAATACACTGACAGGAGGATGTCACGCACACATCTGCGGCGACGTCGACGTGATACATCGGGACGTCGACGGCGACGTGATACATCGTGACGTCGACGGTGACGTGATACATCGTGGCGTCGACGGTGACGTGATACATCGTGCCGTCGACGGTGACGTGATACATCGTCGCGTCGACAGTGACGTGATACATCGTGTCGTCGACGGTGACGTGATACATCGTGGCGTCGACGGTGACGTGATACATCGTGGCGTCGACAGTGACGTGATACATCGTGGCGTCGACGGTGACGTGATACATCGTCGCGTCGACGGTGACGTGATACATCGTGGCGTCGACGGTGACGTGATACATCGTGGCGTCGACGGTGACGTGATACATCGTGGCGTCGAGGAAGAAAGCTACTCACCTCTTGAGGCCTGCGCGGCTGTATGAAGTTTTATTTCTGCAAGTTTTTAATTTTTGTAATGTCTTGTGTTGTGAACTATTGAGTTTGTGATTGACAAACTGGGATTCTGTTGAGTTTTTGAGACAACGTTCGCCAAAAGATTTGATCTTCGGACGGTGGCGTTGGTAGAATCTCGGGATTCCAGGATTTGATAGGACGTTTCTGCTGCGACAGTCTTTGTTCAGTAATAGTCCAAATCCAAATCCTGGCATCCCGGTCATCATCGATGTATTGGTATCACCTGGCCTGGCTACAGGAATTTCGTGGGAAGCGAACGGGGGTTTATGTTGTGGCTGTGTCTTCTGTGGAAACAAATGTGTTGTACTAAACACGCCATGCGGACAACAGAAATGCACGAGTTTAGGTGGTGCGAACAGGGGTGTGAAAAAAGTATGCTACAGAGCTGAGCGACTGACAGTCTGCAATTTACTCCGCCGATCGCTGCCGCCTGTTTCTGTGGCCAGGCCGTATACACTGAGGCGTCCAATGAGAGCTGTCATATTGTCAGTTTGGCATCTATTGTTTCACTTTTAGGAAGATTAAATTAGATCGCTGTTGGAAAGTATCCTTTGGGTATGCCATGATGTGTTACGTCTCCTTTGCGAATGTTAAAGTATGACATCAAAATTCGCAGCAGATCGCCCAGGATCCAACAAGAGAAGTTGAAGACAAAAGGTAAGTACGAAAACGTAAGTAAAAAGAACGTGTGGCTGCTGTTATGGATATTAGAAGACGCGACGCAGCGGAGATCGGAATCGTGTCAGTATTTGCTGTTTGTCGCCAGAGTTGAAGTCATACCTTAACTTTTTCAATGGATATGTAAGTTGAGTTTTAAATCAACTGCAACGCAGACGCATCGACTGCAAGGAGCTTTCCAGCCGAAGCCACGCATGCTGTTTTCATAATCTGCTCCTGTAAAAAGGATGGAGAAGAAGCTAAGGTATTCTGATACCAAAGACTTCTAAGTATTATTTGTGCTAAAACAGCGGCCTCAATTAAATTACTGTCTGCTGCTCTGCTCTTGATAATTTATCTGTTTGTGTGCCGAAATATGACTGTCCTCATTGTATTCCATGGTAAATTACTTTTAAGATATGCAATTTTTAAGAATCAGTTAACAGACCAGGTAAACCACTACAGGAAATATGTTTATTTTCACATTGCATCCCAAAGCGTCTACCATCAAGAACTCTAAACGGTATAACCAATTATTTTTCGTCATACGCATAATACTTAGGTTCAGGTATGGGTTTGGTCATGTCTTGACCCACATACATGACACACATACACTTAGAATGAGTTCAAAAAACTATGAAGATATATAAAGATCCACTTTCCCAGCGAGCCACTGGACTTAGGCATGGATCAACTTCGTCGCTACATGCTGCATTATCAATCGAAAAATTATATCGTGAGTATTTCTTAGGAAAAAACCAGCCACTTGTTACCCGCAGTAGATTTATTGCTGAAGATGGACTTAAACAGGTCACCTGAGCTAGCGTATTGCATCAATTAAAATCCGAATTCCCTGGATTTACCATTATTTGAAGAGGATTTTGTGTCTGCAAGGTAAGCGTTAGGATCACCAAAGTTGTAAAGGACGACAAGTGACAGATCAGGTAACCTCACTTTTACCTACCCCGGAATCGACGATGGAACAACTCATCCAAAAATCTAGATGGCCCTGGCAACTCATAACGCAACGAAACGTAAGTTTGGCGCCACACATCGGTAGAAGAAAGATAAGGCAAGCCAGGAGGCACATTAAGAAGAGTACCATTTCGTATCGTTCAGCTAGAGTAAAGCTATTGCTCACTAAAGGAGACCGCTGCTAGGGGGAAGATATATCTGATACCATCCTACTCTTCTAGACCTAAACCTTCAGAGGACGAACTCAAGCGTTCCAGTTTAGCTGCTTCCAGCAATTCTTGGAGGATCTTCGTGCTACTAAATATCACCATCACCTGAACTTCATTATTTGTTCGACGAACTATAATTTGATATACCGTTTAAAGCTGCAATTTCGGCGTTGGATCCTGATACAGACATAAGAAGATCCTGCCTGCAGTATCCTGTTGAATCCTGGATAATCTTCTTCAACGTAATCGAGCTGTACGCTCAAGTTCTTCAGACGGTACAGCAACGAGATTTTCGGAGTCGACGTGCTTAATTTTGTTGCATCCCGAAGAAAGAGAGACCCTAAAGATTTGTTTATTTTTAGTAAAATTTTCTCGTTTAATTTTAAGGTTTATTTTTAATGCACCTACGTTTTTTACATGTCGGCCAATGAATTATATCCTTTTAGGTCTGTATTTTTTAAATTCTTTATTTAAGCACTTGATAATTGATTTAAGCCTTATGATTGAGTTAAAATTATGACAAGTTTAACCCAATACAAAGTCCAATGCGAGTGAGCTCAATTTTTATACCTTAATGGATTCCCCGATTGTTAAACATTGATCGACATGTAGCTCTGCCTAAAGTAAAAGTATTTGACCATTGATTTATTTTTAGGAGGTGGAGAACATAAAGGAAGAATTCAACGCAATGTTTGAAGATGACGAAATAGAGAAATGTGGCCGCAACGTCGTACCTGCTGAGAAGTTCGAACAGCTCAGGGTAAGATACTAAAATTTATGAGCAATTTTAGGATAAAGTTTCTAGAAGATCGTCACATTTTAAACTGGGGAGAATTTCGTGTTTATTTCTGGCAGTTTTAAGTCAGAGATGACCGAGACAGAGTCGCGATTAAGCCACTCAGAAGACATACGAGGGTCATTCAATAAATACTTAGCCTACAAAATGAAAACGAAAATTTTGGAAAAGTGGCAATTTATTTTTCAACATAGTCTCCTTTTAGTTCTATACACTTAGCCCAGCGATGCTCCAACTTTTTTAACCCGTCCGAAAAATAGTTTTTGTCAAACTCTGCAAAATAGGCCTCCGTGGCGGCGATGACCTCCTCATTTGATCCATATCTATTCCCGGCGAGTGACTTTTTCAGATTAGGAAACAGAAAGAAGTCACAAGGGGCCAAATCTGGAGAATACGGTGGATGGGGCAGCAATTCGTAGCGTAATTCGACCAATTTGGCCATGGCAACGGCAGACGTGTGAACCGGTGCGTTGTCGTGGTGAAACAGCACTTTTTCTTCGCCAGATGGGGTCGTTTTTTCTTTAATTCGGCGTCGAATCGGCCCAATAAATCGGCATAGTAAAGCCCTGTAATTGTTTTACCCTTCTGGAGGTAATCGATGTAGATCACACCTTGTGAATCCCAGAAAACGGTGGCCATAACTTTTCCGGCCGATTTTACAGTTTTCGCCTTCTTTGGAGCACGTTCCCCGGTCTGGATCCATTGTTTTGATTGCTCCTTGGTCTCTGGTGTGTACCAGTGGATCCAGGTTTCATCGACGGTCACAAAACGACGCAAAAACTCCGCTGGATTCCGCTTAAACAGCGCCAAACACGTCTCCGATGTGGTCTCACGGTTGCGCTTGTTTTCCGGTGTGAGTAAACGCGGCACCCATCGCGCCGACAGCTTTCTCATGCCGAGTTCCTCGTGAAGAATATGATGCACTGTTCCTTCTGAAATGCCTACAGTCTCAGCTAGCTCCCGAACCTTCAATCGGCGATCTGCCAATACGAGATCATGGATTTTTTTAATGTTTTCCTCCGTAGTAGCTGTTTTCGGTGCACCTGGACGTGGTTTATCAAAAACCGACGTACGGCCACGTGCAAACTCGTTGAACCAATTCTTGACGGTGGCCATCGATGGAGAAGAGTCACCGTACACAGCATCCAAGCGCTCTTTGATTTCGAAGCGCGTTTTCCCTTCCAAAAATAGGAATCGAATTACCGAACGATATTGCTCTTTTTCCATTTTTGTAAAACCGATCGACACGTTCGCTTCCATAAGTTGTAAAATTAAAACAAATGAAGGGATTGGAATGAAAATTTGAAAAAAGAATTAAAAAAGAATGTGCTACACTGTGTTTAAACTCTTTTGAAACTACAGCGCCCTCTGGCGATGAGGCTCGGTACTTATTGAATGCACCTCGTACTAAAATTTATGAGTAATTTTAGGATGAAGTTTCTATAAGATCGTCACATTTTAAACTGGGGAGAATTTCGTGTTTATTTCTGGCAGTTTTAAGTCAGAGGCGACCGAGACAGAGCCACTATATCGACATACCGATGAAACACACTTTAGTAAGCTGCTTGGCTTCAGACTTCGGTGACATGCAGATTCTACCAAGGTGGACTTAGGCGATTACCAGAGACGAAATGGAGGAAATTAACCTTCTCCGTTTTGGCTCATTTGTACTCTAGGCGCAACTATGTAGCACAGCCCGGACACTCCTAACTATCATATCATTTTGGTCACACATCGATAGACGGCATGTTGCACTTGACTTGTGTTTGTGTGCGTGTTATAAGGGTTGACAAAATTTGTTATACCGGTCATAATCATCACTTGATTAATCTGGTTCTTGATTAAAACAACGTTTTAAATTAGTTCACTGTAACTGAATAGTTAGAATAGATTAGGTTGCATATTTTGTATGAATTTACTTACCGTCTCTCATCACTGTGGAATCTAAAAAAGTTTTTATTGGAGTCATATCTTGTGGTAGAAAGACATCCGTACACAGAACAGTATCTAACCATCTTTGGAACACAAAACTTTATTATTTCCTTTACACTGGGAATCATGCGCGCGCCATACATGCTAAGCGTACGCTCAATGTGGCCCACAATCCGGCGCGGAGTGTGACGTATGTCGGACTGGGGCAGGGAGGTGAATGTCCATTCTGTATGTAGAACTATTGTATATTCTGTGGCGCAACTTTGACTCTGACCGTGTGCTATGTACTTTACACCCACATAAGCCGTACATGCCCGGGGTGGACGTAAATAGAAGGAAACTACACACCATACCACTTCTCATCTCGTAATCTAACTGCCTCCGCAGTCTAGTGGTCAGAGCCAAGGGCTCCCGATCCGGAGGTCCTGGGTTCGGTTCCCAGAGGGCAACACAAAAGTTGATATTTGAGAATTTATCACTTTGTGAGATTTTCCCCAGTTTGGTTAGGACAATGCAGGCAGAATCACCTGACTGTCTGGAAGAAAAAAGGTTCCGTTCTTCGGAGTGCACGCTAAGCCGTCGGTCCCGTTCGCTGTCTTTGATAGTGGTCGTTACACAAACCATGTCAGACGCCTATTTGTAGAGATAAAACGGATAGCTGTTTGGCCGGATACCGGATTCCTAAATTACAACTCCTGTCTTTTTTTTAAGTATCCGGTATCCGGCCGGATAGTAAATATTGGCCGGATAGTTTACGGACATCCGTTTCAACTCTACCTATTTGCTGTGCTATTAGGCGGTTTAAACACCAGGGTTCATCGGGTCGATTGTATTTCCCAGGCTGAGTACGAGAACCTACAGTACGAGCTGGAAGGCTACAAGAACGAGGCGCACCTCGCCAAGGACGAAGCCGAGAGGAAGTTCGAGAAGTTCAAGGCGCACTGGATCGCGCAGCAAGCTCTGCAGAACAAGGGGCAACCGCAGGTTTGTTTGCATACATATTTAGGAGCATTTCCTTGAGGCCAGTTGGCCGAGTGATGACAGATGGGAAAAGGGTAACTCAAATATTTTGAGTTAAGGGGCTTCTCTGGGCTAAGTGGCGCCCTCATCAGTCAAAAAATCATAATTAACTGAAAACACAATCAATCAAAAATCCGGTAGATCAGATTGAGGTTAAAGCAATAAAGCTCATTTGGAACCTCATAAAGTTGCAACTTATAGTTCGTTGTAGTTACAGATAGGAAATTTGCGAAAAACGGCCACTTTTAGCACTTTTACTATCTGTAACTGAAGTGAACACTGAATTATTAATGTTTAATGCTTAAAAAATACTTTAGTACCCATACTTTAATCTGATCTACCGGATTTTCGATTAATTGAGTTTTCAGTGAGTAATGATTTTTTAACTGATGAGGGCGCTGGCGTGCACCGGGGATCCCCTTAAGCTCGCCTTTGTGCATAATGTATCTAGATTAAGTTAATTTTAAGAATATCCGTGTGTACAATAAAGAATTAAGAATTAAAGGGTAATCACTAATCACCCACCTGGTCGGGTGTTGTGACCACGTGACCAGGGGACCGGAGTCCGACTGGATTAGTTGGGAAGTTGTATATATGCAGATCGCCGAGCAAACTTCGATACCGCGTTTCAGGACTGTTGTATCTTGATGTGGCGCAATCTATGTGCCCTACACATACATACATATTTATTTATTTCATTTCACCAAAAAGGTATTTACAGAATATATATGTTATATTCTCGCCAAACTGCGAAAGCAGTTTGTTGGCCAGGTAGCACTCGTTGCATAATGGTTAACAAATACCTATCTTATATTCTAGTATCTTATAAAAAATAACATTATAAAAAGAGTTTAAAACTATGAATTATGGAGAATATAAAATCACGCCTTTATCCCTAATGGGGTAGGCAGAGCGTAAACTACCCAAACAAAAGTCGTTCCGCCACGTCTGACAAAGTTTTGAGGGTTATTTAAGTAGGTATATTGTTGTAGTGACAGGTTGTCAGCCCATCGTGGACGCTGTCCCTTACACCCCGTGTTGTTTATTTTTGATACTTGTGTGTGTAAATGTGAGTACACGTGAGTTTGCCTTAGTAAACCTGTAGTTTCGCATACAAAACACAAGTGGCCCAGCGCAGCGGCAGTCGTGAGAGAAGTCAGCTATAACGTTCTACCCTCTATTTCTAAAAAGGTATCTATGGTTGATGGTCTATATATGATGTTTTTTTTTTTTTTTTCAGGTATTCCCGCCGCTCCCCCCGCCGCAATTCAACGTGGCGTCCGTCGCCCCGCAACCCCCCAAACCGCTCCCCCCCCCGCCCACACCCGACGACGACAAGGTCCAGACATCAGGCCCTGCAGTCCCCCCGTCCGAAGCCAAACTCATCAGCATCCTAACAGCATTCCTCATGGTGCACCCATTGGGCGCTTCTTTGGATTATTTAGTCTCCTATGTAAGGTCTATGGTACCTAATGTTACACAGGCTACCGTACATCAAATTTTGCAGAAGTATGGAGATGTCTTTACAAGGAAAACTTCGGGTATTGGGGCTAATATTGAGCATAGATGGGGATTCACGACATTCGATGTTATTAAGAGTGAAGCAGTTTAAAGTTAATTTTAATCGAGTTTAGGTTTAAGTTTGACTTTCCATATTCTGATTGTGCACTGTATTTTGTGAGAAATAAATAAATTGCTATCGAAAACATTGTTTGTTTTTTTAAAAATTGCTTACACCTTTACACACACATAACAACGGCATTTCAGTTTAGTAAGAAATCAAGCAAAAAAGACGAGTGGATTTTTCTAGTCGAGGAAGGAGGACCTTATAACCCTGGAGTCTGTTTTCAAATCACGTGAAAAATTGACAGATTCAACTGGCCCGGAGAAACTCGTGGTAGAGCCTCCAGGTGGACGTCTCCTCTCCCTGCTCTCCACGCTCTCCGGGCCGGAAGTCCAAAGCTTAGCACCGCTACCACACTGCAGTTGGCCTTTGGCCCCTTTTGCACTGAGAGCAACACGGCCTCTATCTATCCGGAACGGAACGCAAGGCCGTGTTACTCTAAGCTTTTGCAGAGTTGAGTGAGCCAGATCCGATCTGATAAAAACCTTTTTTTGATTATTTTTTTTCAATTTCGATTGTTTTCATCAAATGGTGCAAGTTTAGGCTGTTACAATGGTAGAATATTTTCTACCACAATTAAATTGGCAACATTTGCTTTGATCTGTCAATGTCAAATAAAAGTTGTAGGTTTCGGTGGATGGACGCGTTTTTGTTTGTGATTAAAAATAATAGATAATTAGCTTATTAAAATGCAGAAGTGGTGGAATTGGTTAATTGCATTAGCTGTGATATGTTTATTATTAATAGCAATACCTGTATCTTTGAATGGTAAAACCAAACAGCAACTTATGAAGCCGATGTTCGATGAATACATTAAAAAGTTCAATAAAACTTATAAAGACAATATTCCTGAGTACGAGACAAGATTGAAGTATTTTATGGTAAGTATGTAAACTAGTTTAACCAACATGTAAGCCTGTACCTTGATACAACCGAATCTGAGTGAACTTTCGTATGTACGAAGTTGTAAACTTGTTATTCTGTAAATTAAATTATTTATTACCACTTTAGATTACCATCCAACATAAATATTTCTAGTTTTAAATGCAATTTCTACATCTGAGTTGATTTGATATATTTAACTACAATACAAACAAAATAATTACAACACAAACACAATTTTTCACTTTTAAGGCTTCCATGGATGAAATCGACCGTCTCAACGTAGAATCTCGAGGGCCTGATGAGCATAAAGCTCGTTACGGACCCACCAGGCTCTCAGACATGTCTAAGGCTGAATACAGGGAAATCCACCTCTCTGATGAAAAGATGACCAAACACCCATCGAAATATAACAAGACCTGGCATAATCATCATCACCATAAAGACCACAGTAAAGATGGTGGAACTACTATTACTAATAACATCTATGTGATGATTAATAGTAGGAAAAAGCGAGCAGCACCTTCTCTGCCATTACAAATAGACTGGTAAGTATCTAAATTATTTGTTTATTTAATTTGTTTAAGCAACATAGTAACAATCAAAATCAGTTAAAAAACAAACAAAATTCTATTTTCTGCCTACCCCTAAGTCACTTGGCGTGATTTTTTGTATCCTAGTTTACAGTCCAGGTAATACTTATTTATATAAAAAGTCCCATCTAAATTGGTCCAGTAGATTCTGAGATTAGCCCGGACAGACAGACAAAAAGACAGACAAAAAATACAAAAACATTTTTTTTGCGTTCTATTGCTTGTAAAATGCCCCATAATTTTTCAATAAAAATACTAAATGTATAGAATTCACCTTGTTAACTGTTTTATTATATGTATGGATAGTAATATTATTGTGCATGTTATATACGCTTCTCGACATCAAATCTCACTTCTGTAGGTCTGCTGTAAGAAATTTCTACATAGAAATAAGCAGTGCCCTGTTGTATCTTTTTCTTTATATTTTTTTAATGTCTTTTATTGTGTACATAAAATTATTAAATAAATAAATAAATGATCTAATTTGAATGCTATGTAATAAAGATACAACAGTATAGGACTTGTATGTACCTATCCATCTTGAGATTTAAGAGCATTGACCTTATGATAATGTCACTCGACTATGACCTTATTTTGAAACTAAACTGAATCCATTAGACGTAAGGAATCCCAAAAAGTATATTATTGAACTACTTTATCTATAAAACAATACTAGAAAAATTATTACTTATTTTTTACTTTTATATTTCTTAACCTGAATGGACAAAAAGTACATACATACATACATAAAATCACGCCTTTTTCCTTACGGGGTAGGCAGAGCGTTAAACGCCTCGTAAAAGGCGCTTTCGCCGCGTCTGACAATAATTGAGGGTAATTTTAGATTGTAATGTGTATTGCCATAGTGACAGGTTGTCAGCCCATCGCCTAAGTTACAATACACTGTAACCCTCGAGTCCCTTTTGCTGTCTTCTACAGCATGCCCGGGAGGAAGGGCAGCTGGAACATTCTATGTTTTTCTATCTCTCCCAGTCCAGCATGGAAGTAAAAATATGATAATAGTAAATTATGGACAAAAAGTAGCATAAATTAAACCTTTTTTGTAAGGGATTCAAAAATGTACTTTGGTCAGAAAGAAAAACTTGGCTGTTAAATCAGATGCAGTGCTATTGAGTAATCATAAAAACTTCTAAACTAATTCAACAATTTTAATGACTGAGTTAATTAGAGATAAGAATGAATTTTATTCTATTTCACAACATTAAGTAATATTTGTTAGTGAAAATTAATGTTTTATTAATTTAGGTAGTAAATTCCCACAACATTTCTTTTATACAACTTTTTCCTGTTTTTTTTTTCTTAGAAACGAGTTTTCTTTGAAAGGTAGATTCTAAATAACTCAGTCCTTCCTTTTCAAACGAATATCGTCTTTCTAATTAACAGTTTCGCGGGCATTATTTTTTTAAAACAAAGAGTTGAGAGTTTAATAATAGCAGAACACTCTGTATCTCACCTTCCATTAATTTGTGATAGATAACGCGTGTTTCATTCTACACATTTTGATTACACAAAGTATATTTTGTTCAATGTTTACATTTCTTCATTTAGGTATAGGTACAATGATTCGTGGATTTTTGCGTCATCTATAAATATTTATCTAATTGAGTCTTGCTTGAGTAAGAATCTGTCTTGAGTTTCCTCCATGCTGGACTGAGAGTGAGAGAAAAACATAGAATGTGCCAGCTGCATTTCCTCCCGGGCATGCTGTAAAAACCCGCTAAGTGATACGAGGGTTTCTGTATATTGCAATTTAGGCGATATGCCAACAACCTATCAGTCTATCATACCCCTTAAAACTTTGTCAGACGTGGCGGAACGACCTTTGTTTAGGTCGTTTACGCTCTGCCTACCCCATTAGGAATAAAGGCGTGATTATATGTATGTATGTCTTGAATAAAGTTAGAGCTTATTGTATCTAGTAACACCTACTTAAGTAATTAATACGATGGTAGGTAATTTCTGACGATTTCTGGCATATTGAACACTGATGATGATATTTTTTTTTTGTAGAATTTTACACTCAGCTACATTTACTACCGCGGAAAAATAAGTAATTTCAACGTTTTAACGAGCATTACATCACTGTATTTTCTTGTATTTTTAAAAAGAGTAGTCATTCAAAAGGTCTTATCAAAGGCGAGCCAATTTAAGTAGCGATGCACATAAAAAATGTATAAGAGAGACTATTCTATTCTCGTATCAGTTTTATTTTATGTCGTTTGGAACCAGTTTTTGGTCAGATTCACGTGCCTAATGGCATAAATTGGTGGCAAATAAATATTTTCTATTTCTATAAATGGTCAATTGGACAATTTGTATGCATTAAATCAACTTCGATCTTATTGCGAATGCATTACGATTTATTTTTGAAATATGTAATAAGTAATTTTCAAGATATTTTATAATGACTGTCTCATGGCTGTCTGCTAGTGTTTAAAACGGAAAATGTATTCATAATCAGAGTTTTAATCATATCAAAAATCTTATGATAATTTTACTTCTAAATTAGTACACCCTCGGATTGAACTGAAACTTGACACTGAAAGTCTGAATAAAAGGATGTTAATATTCAGACTTTTGCACTTCCTAAGGCTGGCAATACAGGACTATGTATTTTATATTTTACAGGAGAACAAAAGGTGTGATAGGCGGAATCCGTGACCAGGGTATATGCGGTGCGTGTTGGGCATTCAGCACAGTCGGAGTTATGGAGGCTATGGCAGCCATGCAGACTGGAAAAGTGGATGCGCTTAGTGTGCAGGTAAGACAGCAAACAGCTTGCTGTGTACCATCGATGCGTGAGATTGCCAGTGCCATAACAGCCATCTTCTGGGTGAGCTTGCTCCATCGTCGACTCTGTCACGGTCATCCCTGACCTAGTGTCTAGAGTCAAGAGCAAACCCATATCTAATAAAAATTAAAAAAAAGTTTTTCCCGTTGCTAAAAGAATGAAAGGTGTGATAGGCGGCATGTGCGCAATCGTGCTGGGCGGAATCCGCGGAGCCTGTTGAACTAACAACTAACTAACTAACTAAACTAACAATGACAATTCGGCATACATTGCGTAGTTTACTTGCCGACATGATACAAGGATAATTGGCAAGATTATCAGCTACGCAGTGTATCTGTCACTTTTATTATTTATTAATGCGCTTAGTGTACAGGTAAAAAAACAGTTTCTTGAGTCTTCCAAAAAGAATCATACATACGTTTTTAGCGGAAATTTCGATAGTAAGTGCAGAGTATAATTTGCTCCGCGATTCGCTATTTCCAAAGAATCATTAGGTTTCAGAACAATGTTTTGGAAAAGCCTATATTTTGCAAGTTATAATTTTTACCGAATGGTAGCGCCGTCACGCTACGGATGAAAACCTCTTTTTTTGTGGTTTTTTCTTGAATCTAGTTTAGGCCAGAGGTGACAGAGACAAAGGGACACCCAGAAATCTAGGTTCTTCTTCTGTCGAGTGGGTATCGAGTCTATGGACCCGTTGAACCCTGGTGTCAGAGTTTTTAAACCGCCTAGTAACACAACTATCAGGGCTCTGACATGGTTTTGAGTAACGACCACTATCAAAGACAGCAACCGGGACCGACGGCTTAACGTGCCCTCTAAAGCACAGTAAAAAAAAACCAGTGACCTGAAGACTAGCTTAGTCAATATAAGGACAAAACATCGTTAATCTAGGCCAGCGTTTCTTAAACTTTTTTTGTCACGGACCCCTAAGAACTCAAGAAATATTCCGAGAACCCCTTAGAAAAACATCATTCAATCACAGTTAAAACATAACATCCATCAAAAATAGCTAATATGAGAGAAGGTGTGGTATTTTTTTTTTCAACTAAAATAAGAGATATTTGGGTACATATTACTTCCATGAGCGTACCCAGCATCGGAAATCAGGCAATAGTAAGAAAACTCTAGTAAGAAAAGAGCTCGCTGCGTTAAATACATAACGACGTATTTAACGCAGTGAGCTCGATAAATCACGATTAAACGATTAGTACGATACATTTTCAGTACAATTTTAATACATTTATAATTAATTTTGTGATGGTACAACTTTTCTTTTGCTGTGTTTTTACTTGTATGTGTTCCTGTGCAATAAGGTATATTTGTATTGTATTGTATGGTTCATACACGCGACACAAGACTGCAGACCCCTTTACACGCACCCGAGGACCCCCAGAGGTCCGCGGACCACAGTTTAAGGAACGCTGGTCTAGGACATTAAGCTAATTTGACATTGAACTATGTTAATAAGCTTTAAAACACCAGACTAGTTTTTCATAATGGTTCTTTGAGATATAATAATAATAAATCACTATGCAACTGGTTTTAGTGAATTGAGTTTCTGAGTGCATAGACCTCCTGACATTCTAACTGGAAAGTCATACATACATACATACATAAATCACGTCTTTACGGGGTAGGCAGAGCGTTTAACGCCTCGTAAAAGGCGCTTTCGCCACGTCTGACAAAAAATGAGGGCAATTTTATATTGTAATATGTATTGCTATAGTGACAGGTTGTCAGCCCATCGCCTAAATTACAATACACTGTAACCCTCGAGTCCCTTTTGCTGACTTCAACAGCATGCCCGGGAGGAAGGGCAGCTGGAACATTCTATGCTTTTCTATCTCTCCCAGTCCAGCATGGAAGTTATGGAAAGTCATAGGTACTCCAAATAACACAGTCCGGCCGATTGCCCGAACAAATGCGTTTTTTTTTGGTGACGCGCTTCAAAAAGGCACAATATTTTTTGAGGTACTAGTTAGGTACATAGCAAACCACATGCAAAATTTCATCCCGAACGGATCAACATTTTTCTAACGTTTATACATTTTCCCATACGAAAAAATATACATTCTTTGCAAGATTAGTCGAAAACGCAAAAACACGAGTCCATTTTTTTAAATCTTTAGTCGTTTACGCTCTGCCTAACCCATTAGGGATAAAGGCGTGATTATATGTATGTATGCATGTCTATAAAAACGACAATACGTACAAAAAAATTAATATACATAAAGGAATATATAAGGAATGAGTACATAAAAGGAAGTATTAAAGTTACGCCTATTACCAACAAAGTAAGAGGAAATCGCCTTGCGTGGTATGGACATGTTATGCGGAGGGATGAAAGTCATATAGGCAAAAGGATAATGATTTTGAATCTGGATATGTTAGGAAAGGACGACCAAAGAAAAGATGGATGGACTGCGTGAAAGATGATATGTCTAATGCAGGTGTGAGTGTTGAACTGACGGCTGACAGGTATGAATGGAAGAAGAAAACGTGCTGCGCCGACCCCAAGTAAATGGGATAAGGGCAAGCGAATGATGTTGATGACGTACAGAGGGGTTGTTGCTGGTGTCCCGTTTGCTCGTCTGATTTCTATTGTAAATGGTTTTTGATAATACAAAAGATGACGGTGAACAAAATGAGGTCCTTCCACTACCCCGGTATTTCAAAGCTGAAGGTTCAAATCCTGTCTGCGGTTAGAATTTTTAATTTATTGTTTCTCTTATTTTAGTAACTGTCATCATCTACCTAGCCTTCGCACGGGATCCGCTACCTAATCTAGGTGATTGAACGAGGGTACTGGTTTTCAGCCATCTGACCTCCGCAACCCAGAAGGGAAACCAGACCCAATCCTAGATAAGGCCAAAGTTTTCAAGCCGCCAATGCTAGCACTGCTCTCTGACATGGCTTAACGATAAATATCTAAAAGATTTCTTCCATTCTGGACTGGGAGTGAGAGAAAAACATAGAATGTGCCAGCTGCATTTTTTCCCGAACATGCTGTAGAAACCAGCTAAGGGATCCGAGGGTTTCAGTATATTGCAATTTAGGCGATGGGCTCCCAACCTGACACTAAAGCAATATACCTACAAATCTATCTTAAATAACCCTCGTAACTTTATCAGACGTGGCGGAACGACCTTTGTTTAGGTCATTTACGCTTTGCCTACCCCATTAGGGATAAAGGCGTGATTATGTATGAAGGTTCAAATTCTGTCTGCGGTTAGAATTTTTAATTTGTTGTTTCTCATATTTTAGTAACTGTAAGAATACTAAATTATTCACTGGGTTCCTTTGTGGGATCAATTACTCTTTAATTACTGTGATAATTAACATATCTAATGTAATGGTAAATGCATGCATAATATAATAAACATGTAAGTTTTATGTACAATTCTACATACTAACTTGAAAATTTGACCTGGTATGAAATTAAGTATCTGAACGCAATAAATACATACATACATACATAAAATCACGCCTTTATCCCTTTCGGGGTAGGCAGAACATTAAAATTGAGGGCAATTTTAGATTGAAATGTGTATTGCTATAGTGACAGGTTGTCAGCCCATCGCCTAAATTACAATACACTTTAACCCTCGGACTCGGAGTCCCTTTTGCTGACTTCTACAGCATGCCCGGGAGGAAGGGCAGCTGGAACATGCTATGTTTTTCTATCTCTCCCAGTCCAGCATGAATATATATATATATAAGATGAATATGAATAATTTTTATTATTTTCAGGAAGTAATAGACTGTGCCGGTCTCGGCAACAGTGGTTGCGCGGGTGGCGACATCTGCCTGCTGCTAGACTGGCTGACTATTACTAACACAGCAGTGGAGTCCGACAAGCAGTACCCGCTCAAACTGGTAGATGGCGCTTGCAAGTTACCTAAGAACGCTACGGGAGTGCGGGTGGACACATTCACTTGTGACGAGTGAGTAATATATACATATAGTCACGCCTGTATCCATTACGGGCTAGGCAGAGCGTCAACCATCACAGCACATGCAGTACCCGCTCAAACTGGTAGATGGCGCTTGCAAGTTACCTAAGAACGCTACGGGAGTGCGGGTGGACACATTCACTTGTGACGAGTGAGTAATATATACATATAGTCACGCCTGTATCCATTACGGGCTAGGCAGAGCGTCAACCATCACAGCACATGCAGTACCCGCTCAAACTGGTAGATGGCGCTTGCAAGTTACCTAAGAACGCTACGGGAGTGCGGGTGGACACATTCACTTGTGACGAGTGAGTAATACATACATATAGTCACGCCTGTATCCCTAATGGGGTAGGCAGAGTGTCGACCATCACAGCAGTGGAGTCCGACAAGTATTACATACATATAGTCACGTCTGTATCCGTAATGGGGTAGGCAGAGTGTCGACCATCACAGCAGTGGAGTCGGACAAGCAGTACCCGCTCAAACTGGTAGATGGCGCTTGCAAGTTACCTAAAAACGCTACGGGAGTGCGGGTGGACACATTCACTTGTGACGAGTGAGTATAACATACATATAGTCACGCCTGTATCCCTAATGGGGTAGGCAGAGTGTCGACCATCACAGCAGCGGAGTCGGACAAGCAGTACCCGCTCAAACTGGTAGATGGCGCTTGCAAGTTACCTAAGAACGCTACGGGAGTGCGGGTGGACACATTCACTTGTGACGAGTAAGTAATATATACATATAGTCACGCCTGTATCCCTAATGGGCTAGGCAGAGTGTTGACCATCACAGCAGTGGAGTCGGACAAGCAGTACCCGCTCAAACTGGTAGATGGCGCTTGCAAGTTACCTAAGAACGCTACGGGAGTGCGGGTGGACACATTCACTTGTGACGAGTGAGTATTACGTACATATAGTCACGCCTGTATTCCTAATGGGGTAGGCAGAGTGTCGACCATCACAGCGGTGGAGTCGGACAAGCAGTACCCGCTCAAACTGGTAGATGGCGTTTGCAAGTTACCTAAGAACGCTACGGGAGTGCGGGTGGACACATTCACTTGTGACGAGTGAGTATTACGTACATATAGTCACGCCTGTATTCCTAATGGGGTAGGCAGTGTGTCGACCATCACAGCAGCGGAGTCGGACAAGCAGTACCCGCTCAAACTGGTAGATGGCGCTTGCAAGTTACCTAAGAACGCTACGGGAGTGCGGGTGGACACATTCACTTGTGACGAGTGAGTATTACATACATATAGTCACGCCTGTATCCCTAATGGGGTAGGCAGAGTGACGACCATCACAGCCATGGAGTCCGACAAGTATTACATACATATAGTCACGTCTGTATCCGTAATGGGGTAGGCAGAGTGTCGACCATCACAGCGGTGGAGTCGGACAAGCAGTACCCGCTCAAACTGGTAGATGGCGCTTGCAAGTTACCTAAGAACGCTACGGGAGTGCGGGTGGACACATTCACTTGTGACGAGTGAGTATAACATACATATAGTCACGCCTGTATCCCTAATGGGGTAGGCAGAGTGTCGACCATCACAGCAGCGGAGTCGGACAAGCAGTACCCGCTCAAACTGGTAGATGGCGCTTGCAAGTTACCTAAGAACGCTACGGGAGTGCGGGTGGACACATTCACTTGTGACGAGTAAGTAATATATACATATAGTCACGCCTGTATCCCTAATGGGCTAGGCAGAGTGTTGACCATCACAGCAGTGGAGTCGGACAAGCAGTACCCACTCAAACTGGTAGATGGCGCTTGCAAGTTACCTAAGAACGCTACGGGAGTGCGGGTGGAAACATTCACTTGTGACGAGTAAGTAATATATACATATAGTCACGCCTGTATCCCTAATGGGCTAGGTAGAGTGTTGACCATCACAGCAGTGGAGTCGGACAAGCAGTACCCACTCAAACTGGTAGATGGCGCTTGCAAGTTACCTAAGAACGCTACGGGAGTGCGGGTGGACACATTCACTTGTGACGAGTGAGTATTACGTACATATAGTCACGCCTGTATTCCTAATGGGGTAGGCAGAGTGTCGACCATCACAGCGGTGGAGTCGGACAAGCAGTACCCGCTCAAACTGGTAGATGGCGTTTGCAAGTTACCTAAGAACGCTACGGGAGTGCGGGTGGACACATTCACTTGTGACGAGTGAGTATTACATACATATAGTCACGCCTGTATCCCTAATGGGGTAGGCAGAGTGTCGAGCATCACAGCAGTGGAGTCGGACAAGCAGTACCCGCTCAAACTGGTAGATGGCGCTTGCAAGTTATCTAAGAACGCTACGGGAGTGCGGGTGGACACATTCACTTGTGACGAGTGAGTAATACATACATACAGTCACGCCTGTATCCCTAATGGGGTAGGCAGAGTGTCGAGCATCACAGCAGTGGAGTCGGACAAGCAGTACCCGCTCAAACTGGTAGATGGCGCTTGCAAGTTATCTAAGAACGCTACGGGAGTGCGGGTGGACACATTCACTTGTGACGAGTGAGTAATACATACATACAGTCACGCCTGTATCCCTAATGGGGTAGGCAGAGTGTCGAGCATCACAGCAGTGGAGTCGGACAAGCAGTACCCGCTCAAACTGGTAGATGGCGCTTGCAAGTTATCTAAGAACGCTACGGGAGTGCGGGTGGACACATTCACTTGTGACGAGTGAGTAATACATACATACAGTCACGCCTGTATCCCTAATGGGGTAGGCAGAGTGTCGAGCATCACAGCAGTGGAGTCGGACAAGCAGTACCCGCTCAAACTGGTAGATGGCGCTTGCAAGTTATCTAAGAACGCTACGGGAGTGCGGGTGGACACATTCACTTGTGACGAGTGAGTAATACATACATACAGTCACGCCTGTATCCCTAATGGGGTAGGCAGAGTGTCGAGCATCACAGCAGTGGAGTCGGACAAGCAGTACCCGCTCAAACTGGTAGATGGCGCTTGCAAGTTATCTAAGAACGCTACGGGAGTGCGGGTGGACACATTCACTTGTGACGAGTGAGTAATACATACATACAGTCACGCCTGTATCCCTAATGGGGTAGGCAGAGTGTCGAGCATCACAGCAGTGGAGTCGGACAAGCAGTACCCGCTCAAACTGGTAGATGGCGCTTGCAAGTTACCTAAGAACGCTACGGGAGTGCGGGTGGACACATTCACTTGTGACGAGTGAGTAATACATACATATAGTCACGCCTGTATCCCTAATGGGGTAGGCAGAGAACGCTACGGGAGTGCGGGTGGACACATTCACTTGTGACGAGTGAGTATTACATACATATAGTCACGCCTGCATCCCTTACGGGCTAGGCAGTGTATCGACCATCACAGCACAGGCAGTACCCGCTCAAACTGGTAGATGGCGCTTGCAAGTTACCTAAGAACGCTACGGGAGTGCGGGTGGACACATTCACTTGTGACGAGTGAGTAATACATACATCTAGTCACGCCTGTATTCCTAATGGGGTAGGTAGAGTGTCGACCATCACAGCAGTGGAGTCGGACAAGCAGTACCCGCTCAAACTGGTAGATGGCGCTTGCAAGTTACCTAAGAACGCTACGGGAGTGCGGGTGGGCACATTCACTTGTGACGAGTGAGTATTACATACATATAGTCACGCCTGTATCCCTTACGGGCTAGACAGAGTGACGATGCTTAGATGATGACGCGGTAAATGGCGCTTGCAAACTGTCCAAGAACGCTATGGGCACAAAATATATAATAGTACTACATACAGAATGGCCACTCACCTCCCCTCCCCAGTCCGATATACGTCACACTCCGCGCCGAATTGTGGGTCACATTGTGTGTACGCTTAGCGGGCATGGCGCGCGCATGTTTCGCAGTGTAACGGAAATAATAAAGTTTTGTGTTCCAAAGATGGTAGGTACTGTTCCGTGTACGGATGTCTTTTTGCCACAAGATATGACTCCAATAGAAACTTTTTTAGATTCCCAAGTGAGGTAAGTAACTTCATACAAAATACATACTTCATACAAAATTTGCAACCAAACCTATTCTATATTCAGTGACAGTGAACTACTTTAAAATGTTGTTTAATCAAGAACCAGATTAATCAAGTGATGATTATGACCGGTATAACAAAATTTGTCAACCCTTATAACACGCACACAAACACATGCTAAGTGCAACATGCCGTCTGTCGATGTGTGACCAAAAGGGCATGTTAGTTAGGGGTGTCCGAGCTGTGCTATGGGAGTGCTTGTAGAAATTTTTACATGTTACGAGTAAGTCTACTTCTCATTGACATTCTGCCTACCCCGTAAGGGATACAAGCGTGGCTATCTGTCTACAATTGTCTCGTATCCATGCAATGTTTCTTCTACTGGAACAAAATGTCTCAAGATTTCATGCTTAAAGTATCGTATCTCGTGTTTCCAGCCTGGTGGGTAAAGAAGAGAAGATCCTGGAGATGATAGCGACCCACGGGCCGGTCGCGGTTGCGGTCAACGCGCTCACCTGGCAGAACTACCTCGACGGCGTCATACAGTACCACTGCAGGTTAGCTCATTCTATACAATACAATACAAATATTCTTTATTGCACATAAACAACACATTTTACAGGAACAAACATTACAAAACTAACAGAGTACAATTAGGCGGCCTTATTGCTAGGGTAGCAATTTCTGCCTTTGGGTAAAGGAGTAGTTTTTTAATATTATGCATACAGGGCATCAATAATATAAAATCTTTTGATTTGAAATCTCGCGCTCGCTACATTCGCCAAATAAGAAAACTTGCTTTGAAAAATAAAGTAAAATCGCTATTTAAGTTTATAAATAGTTTTAGGTTTAGGGATTACCATAGTTCTTAGTAGTTTGAGTCCCGTTTACGTTATATTTTTGTTTATATTTATTACATACATACATTTGGAAAGGCAGAGCCTAAACGACCTGACCAAAGGTCGTTTCGCCACGTCTGACAAAGTTTCGAGGATTATTTAAGATAGATTTGTAGGTATATTCCTGTAGTAACAAGTTGTCAGCCCATCGCCTAAATTACAATATACTGAAACCCTCGGATCCCTTAGCTGGTTAATATAGCGTGCCCGGGAGGAAATGCAGCTAGCACATTCTTTGTGTTTCTCTCGCTCCCAGGACATCATGGAAGAAATATATAATACCTCGAACAATAACTTGAAATCTCGCGCTCGCTACACTCGCCAAATCAGTGGTCATACTTGCAATGAAAAATAACGTAAAATCGCTATTTAAGTTTTTAGATAGTTTCAGGTTTACGGATTACCGTAGTCCGTAGTGGTTTGAGTCCCGTTCCCGTGATGTTTTTGTTTATATTTATTTAACAGTTTATTGTACACATGAACACACAGCTGCTGGACTGGGAGCGAGAGAAAAACATACAATATGCCAGCTGCATTTCCTCCCGTGCATGCTGTAAAAACCAGCTAAGGGATCCGGTATATTAAAATTAATGCGATGGGCTGACAATCTGTCACTACAGCAATATACCTATAATTCTATCTTGTATAATCCTCAAAACTATGTCAGACGTGGCGGAACGACCTTTTTTTTTAGGTCACTTACGCTCTGCCTACCCCTTTAGGGATAAAGGCGTGATAATATGTATGTATGTATGAAAACACACAGAATAATTACACGAGGAATTAATTTAGTTCAATTAATTTTATTATTGTTTTCATTTATTTTTACGTTCCCAGCGGCGAACCCGCGGACCTCAATCACGCCGTGGAACTGGTCGGCTACGATCTAACCCACGAGGTGCCCCACTACATCGCCAAGAACTCCTGGGGGCCGGAGTTCGGGTTATCAGGATATTTGAACATAGCTATCGGCTCCAACATGTGCGGGCTGGCTAATGAAGTAGCTAGCGTTGATGTCAAACTCACGTGAGAGTAGTTTACTTGTAGCTTAAGTACCTATACATCATTTATTTAGCATTGAATAATAACTTTATGGGCTGCAAAACAAGCCATATCAATAGATACCAACTTGTTTTGCAACCCATAAACTGCCTTTTCTTTACAACTTCAAAGAGAGTCAACAGCTAAACACATGTTTGTAACATGGATATTGTCTGAGTTCCGTAATTTGAGACTCTGCTAAGTTGCAAAGAACGTTAAAGTACCAAATCACATCAAAGTTGCGGCAACATAATATTCCGATTTTTTTTGTTGCCGACTTATATTATAGTATGATTTAACGGCCCCCCAATGTATAAATATAGGGAGCATACAAATTGTCGACATAATTTGGCTTTAGACGACTTTGACTTACCTACGCTTGACTTACTTGCGCTTGAACAGTAGTTCAAAATGACTGACATTGCGTGGTGTCCTATTTCATTACCTTCTTCTTCTTCTTTCGAGTGGGTATTGAGTCTATCGACCCGATGAACCCTGGTGTCAGAGTTTTTAAACCGCCTAGTAGCACAACTATTAGGCCTCTGACATGGTTTGAGTAACGACCACTATCAAAGACAGCGACCGGGACCGACGGCTTAACGTGCCCTCCGTAGCACAAAATCTTCTTCTTTTCGGACAATCAGGTGATTCAGCCTACAATGTCCTAACCAAACTGGGGAAAAATTCACAAAGTGATAAATTCTCAAATATCAACTTTGTGTTTCCCCCCTGGGAATCGAGCCAAGGACCTCCGGATCGGGAGTCCATGGCACTAGCCACTAGACCACGGAGGCAGTTACTAGACCACAGAGGCACTTCATTACCTAAAACTCCTATAGAGGCCGGAGTCCAATGTACATTGCGCTTATACAGTAGTTTAGAATGACTTCACGAGGTGCCCCACTACATCGCCAAGAACTCCTGGGGGCCGGAGTTCGGGTTATCAGGCTATTTGAACATAGCTATCGGCTCCAACATGTGCGGTCTGGCTAATGAAGTAGCTACATACATACATACATATAATCACGCCTTTATCCCTAATGGGGTAGGCAGAGCGTAAACAACCTAAACAAAGGTCGTAACGCCACGTCTGACAAAGTTTCGAGGGTTGTTTAAGATACGATTTGTAGGTATATTGCTGTAGTGACAGGTTGTCAGCTTGTCGCCTAAATTGCAATATACACAAAAACCCTCGGATCCCTTAGCTGGTTTTTACAGCATGCCCGGGAAGAAATGCAGCTGACACATTCTATGTTTTTCTCTCGCTCCCAGTCCAGCATGGAAGTCATGGAGTGAAGTAGCTAGATGATGGTAAATCACTTCTGAGTAAATAATACCAGGTGTAAGGGACAGCGTCCCGCAAACTGATAGAGGTTGCCCGGTCAACGACACTGAACAACTTCCACCAGGAAATTATTTCTGGAATAGAAAGATAAACTTTTCCATACAAACATTCACCTCGATCAGACAATTTGTATGAAAACTCCATTCATCAGGAACTGAAAAAAAATCCTGCCGATAGTTGTTCAGTGTCCTTGACTGAGCAACTCTTATCAGTTTGCGGGACACTGTCCCTTACACCTGGTATGTAGGTTAGATGCTCATTAAAGGCGTATTTAATTTACACATTGTCAAGTACAGTGGCAAAAAGTAAGTAGGTTATCTTACTTCTCACTCACTCGAAATTCTTCTTCTGTCGTGTAGGTATCGAGTCAATCGACCCGATGAACTCTGGTGAGTTTTTGAACCGCGTTGTACAACAGCTAATAGGTCCTGACATGGTTTGTGTAACTCGCAATTTATCTCGCCACTGTACTTGTCAAAGTGTAATCGGCCATAAAGTGTCCTTCGGCATATCTCGGCAACATTTTGTCCGCAGCTAATATTATTGGGTGACATAGCTGCCCTTAAAAATGAATTAATAAAGTAGTAAATTAAAATAAAAACTCGAATATCGCAAGATAATTTGCTTTGTTAAGTTTAGATAACTGTTGTAAAATTGGCAGCTATTGGTGGTGGCTAGGAATTAAAATTATAAAATACTCGTAAACAGAAAAAGAGAAAGATTCGGAACATATAAGGTAAAATGCATCGTACGTATTACGCATGCGCGTACGTAGAGGTGTTATAATGTGTTTCATTATCAGCCTTAAGTCTTGCCTGATACCACAGATTAAATAAAACCATGTTACTGTGATAATTTGATAAAATTATGCAATTGGGGTCAATTAATTTTGATTTTCTATTTATAGACAATAAACTATTGTTTGTTACTTTATTACGTTTATTATAGCATGTTAGGAAATTACTTTAAAAAAACATATTCTTACACCTATTGAACTCTAACTCGAATTTTCATGGAAAATATGTATGGGGTTAAAAATATAACGTACTTTCCATTGTTATTCTTAAAAATGTTTTATACAAAAAGGCGAAACATTCCTGTTTATAATATAACTAATAGATTTACTTTGCATGTAGTTTAGAAGTAGATGCATTTATTTTCGTTGTTTTACGTTGTATTATTTTATTACATTAGTTTAAAAAAGAATGCAGCCATTATTTAGAAATATTTTTATGTACATAGTTACATTTCTGTAGTGTGTCTGTTTTGTCATATGAAATAAGAACAAATACTTTTGATAAGAATACTCAGAAACAGAGAAAATAATACCAATTCTAGTGTTAGGTACACAGGGAATTTTATGTACAATTTTTTTGCAGTGATTTGCTAGTCCTTCAGTACATAACTGTCTATATAATTAGTTTTAAAGACTAAGAAATGTGTTCATATGTGCCTAATACGAAGATAAATCTATTATTAAACCTTTATACATATTTAAACTGCTGAATTTTATTTATTAATCTTCTTCTTCCTGCCCTTTTCCCAGTTTGATTGATTGATTAAAACTTTTATTGACTGACACAAAACAGATTAAGGAAACAGGGAGTACAGACAAGAGAAAAAGTTATAATAAAGAACAACATACATATAATCACGCCTTTATCCCTAATGGGGTGGCAGAGCGTAATCGACCTAAACAAAGGTCGTTCCGCCACGTCTGTAATGTTTTGAGGGTATTTAAGATATATTTGTAGGTATATTGCTGTAGTGACAGGTTGTCAGCCCATCGCCTAAATTACAATAAACTCTCGGATACCTTAGCTGGTTTTTACAGCATGCCCGGGAGAAAATGCAGCTGGCACATTATATGTTTTCCTTTCGCTCCCAGTCCAGTATGGAAGAATATTACATTAAACGTAACACGACAAAAATACAAAACAAACTAAACATACAAAGTGAGTTTAGCCCTGGGGTCCGGCGTGCTTGTGCATCGGCGCCAGGATTGTCTATCCCGGGTAATCGCAGGTTATTTAATAATCACAAACGGTAACTACAAACTTCTTTTCTTTTCGGTTTACTCAGAGTAACTAGTACTTTCATGCTGGACTGGGAGCGAGAGAAAAACATAGAATGTGCCGGCTTAATTTCCTCCCGGGCATGCTGTAAAAACCAGCTAAGGGATCCAAGGGTTTCTGTATATAGCAATTTAGGCGATAGGCTGACAACCTGTCATTATAGCAATATATCTACAAATTTATCTTAAACAACCCTCAAAACTTTGTCAGACGTGGCGGAACGACCTTTGTTTAGGTCGTTTACGCTCTGCCTACCCCATTAGGGATAATGGCTTGATTATATGTATGTATGTTACTAAGAGTAACTTCTGTTACATAGGAACCGCCTGTTTAAAAAAAACCAATCCTTACCCAAAGTTTAATAATTAAATTTCAAAAATTATTTGAGATATCTGTATATTTTTTTGTACCTCTGTTTCCTCCTAAACATGTTATAAGTACATCTTATTATAAAGGATTTAATTCTTCTAAAACTACTGAAAAACGTTACACTAGAATATCATATGATCATATCATTATGACGTAAATTTTAAAAATACATCTATACTAATGTTATAGAAATGAAATATTTGTATTTTGGATGTGTGTGACTGTGTGAATATGTATGTATGTTTGAAACGAATAAACTCAAAACTACTGAAGCGATACCAAAAAATCTTTCACCCATAGAAAGCTACGTACACCCTGACTTAAATGGGCTACTTTTTACCACGGGAAAATATCAGATTCCCAAGGGAAGTCTTATTTAGCCGTGGGTGAAACTGCGGCGCAAGAAGCTAGTTATTAATAATTTTACAGGAAAATATGGGTTTAATAACATACCTACTCAAATGCCACAATATCAAGGAAAATTTTCACTGTTTATACGCTCGCCTAATAATTTGTGTATGATTTTATGTGCATTAGGAATAAATTATCATACGCAACCTAACAATACAGACGCATAGATCATTCATCGATACATCAAAAGTGTGTTTTTAATTTTTTTTTTTTCTATAATGGCAGAAAGTTCAGAAAATTCAAAATTAAATTCCAAGGAAAAGCAAACATTAAATTATCAAATTCTGTTGTGTGGTTTTTCGGGCGTAGTTTTGTTAAGTCTTATTTATCTCTTCGGCTCCAATTTGCTTCCATCATCCCCGTCTTATTTGCTGCGGGTAGACTCTCAAAATATCGTGATTAAAAGCAGAAATAAACATGAGTACATGTTTGCTGCCTTCATGAAGAAATTTCATAAGAGATACGATAGCCAGGAAGAGTTTTCGAGAAGATTCAAAAATTTCGAGGTAAGTTCTTTTAAATACCATCTTTGTGTTTATACCGTTTGGAAGGGACAGCGTCGATAACTTTCACCAGGAATTTATTTCAGGTAGTTAAAAAAATATGTTTGTGTTTTCCATACAAATTGTCTGATCGAAGTGTACATTTTGTAGGGAAAAGTCTTTTCTTTTTCACTTCCCAAAATAATTAGTGTTGGTGACTGAGCAACTCCTCTCAGTTTGTGGGACGCTGTCCCTTACACCCGGTATAGCAGAGGTAGAGTAGGTAGAGGTAACCAAGACAGAGTCGACGATAGAGCAAGGGGGTGGGTTATGGCAAAATGGGGTACCTATTTTTTAAGGTTCCGTGGTCAACTTCTTCTTAGCGAGTGGATTCTAAGGACCCGATGAACCTTGGTGTCAGTGTTTTCAAACCGCCTAGTAGCACAGCTATTAGGCCTCTGACGTGGTTTTGAGTAACGACCACTATCAAAGACAGTGACCGGGACCGACGGCTTAACGTAACCTTCGAAGCACGGAATCGTTTTTCTTTTCGGGCAATCAGGCGATTCAGCCTGCAATATCCTAACCAACCTGGGGAAAACCTCAAAAGTGATAAATTGACAACTATCAATGTTGCGTACCCCCCCGCCCCGGGAATCGAACCCAGGACCTCCGGATCGTAAGCCCATGGCTCTGACCATTAGACCACGGAGGCAGTTAAGAAACCTTTATCATTTCGCCATGTCTGTCTATCCGTCTGTATGTCGCGCCCCTGTTAAAATCTCAGTATTACACCTATTAACATGAAATTTGGTACGAAAATAAATTATGATGACGCAAATTTGGAAATGTAAAAAAAAACAATTTATGTATCTGTATTATTTTTGGACCTATACAACTGAAAGGGGGCAAAAACATTTTTATTTCTGTAATATATTCAGTGGGGTATCGTTAGCCAGATCTTTTAAAATGAAATAGAGGTTTGAAACAAAGTCTCTGAAATGTTTCGGTCTCGAGATATTTGCATTCAAAGTTGCAGTATTTGTCACAAATTTGTTTCAGTCATATCTTTAAAAGTATAAATGCAAAAATTATGAAAAAATAAGGAATATAGTTATTTACAATGTTGCAATGAAAACTTTAACGAAAAGCATTTAAAGCGTTTATAGTTCACGAAATATTTAGGAAAAACCGTTTCAACAAATTACCTATACTAGATGTAAGGTCAGCGTCCCGCAAACTGATAGGGGTTGCTCAGTTAACGACACTGAACAACTTCCACCAGGAAATTCTTTCAGGAAGAGAAACATTAATTCAGGTTTTTCCATACAAATTTTCTGATCGAGGTGAACTTTTTGTATGGAAAAGTCAAATTATATTTTCACTTCCAGAAAGAATTTTCTGGTGGAAGTTGTTGACTGCCGTTGACTGAGCAACCCCTATCAGTATGCAGGACGCTGTCCCTTGCACCCGGCATAATCTGTCAATTTGAATTGATAGCTTTCGTATGAGGTAGAAATCAAAATTTGAAGACAATTATGTTGTTTGAAGTAAACATGTAAGGCTACGGAACCCTACATATAGGCGTGTCCGACATGCTCTTGGCCAATTTTTCAGTAAAAGCCTTCATCACCGATGCCCCTCTGAGATTATCCCCTTAGAACTGAATAGGGAGCATAACATTCTCAGATGCCCTCTTTATTCCCAGATGGTCCCTTTACCTGAAGTGTACCGCTAGCTTCTAGGTGAAAAACTTCTACTTTTTAGGAATCTTTATCAATACTAAACAAACTGCGTGGCAAAGGCTCAATTTACGGAATCACCAAGTTCTCTGACATGTCTGAGGAAGAGTTTCGGAATACCATGTCGATGGATCCCATCAGCGGTATTGACGGTGATTATAATCGGACTTGTGATGGCAAGGAGCATTTGGAAGCAGAAAGCAAATTGGATTTCAATGTGGAATGGGAAGATCTACCTCTCAAAGTTGACTGGTAAGTATTTGGTTAAAATGCAACACAAGAAACACGCTGATTGTGACACAAACCCTATGACTCTATGTCGAATATTAAACCTGTTCCATGGTGGCCTGGGCGCTGCATTTGCTCCCGGGCATGCTGTATAAACCAGCTAAGGGATCCGAGGGTTTCTGTATATTGCAATTTAGGCGATGGGCTGACAACCTGTCTCTACAGCAATATACCTACAAATCTATTTTATGTAACCATCAAAACTTGTCAGACGTGGCAGAACGACCTTTGTTTAGGTCGTTTACGGTCTGCCTACCACATATGTATGTATGCTTTAGTAAGGAAAATTAATTCAAAAGTAAGGAGTGTTGCAGTATATGATTTCTTGCGCTTCTTTTTCTCCACTGCTATGCTATGCACATTGTGAATCGGTATACCGCGTCACAGATAATATAATACTATACTAGTACAGATGCCTAATGTCATACAACAAAACTGGTCCGCCATAAGTCGGGCCGAGTGGCGGGCCGCAAGATTTTAGTACAATCTGACGCAACGGTACCACGTGACAGACCACGGCGGGAAGTGTTCGGTCATAATATTTTGCCGTGATCACAGATGGGCCCACGTAGGTACAATGCACGTTCGAAGTACGTAATTTTCTACTAGACTACTAGATGGCGGTAAGAGAGAAGTGAACGCTGCGCCAGAGCACAGATATTAGCAGTTTTAATTTGTAATTTGTAAGAGATTGAATAATGAAACTTATCTTATGTACTGTCAGCAAAGGCTATTACAGGGCAGGGCCGTTCGAAACGGATGAGATTGTTTCAGGAAATTATGTATGAATTTTAATGTGGTTTAGTACCTATATTTATTGCAGTAAGTGAATCGTGCAAATAAGCGAGATTTTATTAAAGTTTATCAATAATTTCCTGAAATGATCTCTTTCGTTTCGAGCGGGCCTGACCAGATGTCTCCTCTGCTGACTACGTACACTCTACAATCATATTAGGTGCTATCATTTATAAATTTAATAAACTGCTTTACACGATTGTTACTTTTACTTTTTTTCACCTGGCCTCCTTCCACTTATCACTATTTTGAGCCTCTATTTTTATTTATCAACATACATACATACATATAATCACGCCTTTATCCCTAATGGGGTAGGCAGAGCGTAAACGACCTAAACAAAGGTCGTTCCGCCACGTCTGACAAGTTTTGAGGGTTATTACAGATGATCATGACGTATATTGCTATAGTGACAGGTTGTCAGCCCATCGCCTAAAATTGTAATATACTATAACCCTCGAATCCATTAGCTGGTTTTTACAGCATGCTCTGGAGGTGATGCAGCTGGCACATTCTATGTTTTTCTATCACTCCCAGTCCAGCATGGATTTATTTATCAAGATGGTTCTTATTAATAGAATAGAAATCGGCCTCAAATACACTTTAAAAGTAATAAATTGAACAGTAGTATGACAGTAAAATATTTACCTTAAAAAGTAAAAGAAAGAAAAACTAATACTAAATAAATGTTTCTAACAAAAAAGAATTTGTATTTTCAATCAACGATCGGACTCGATCCGGATAATCACAGCGATGAAACCCGACCCACTAACAAACGCGCCATCCCGGCGGTGAACTGAGTTGCGAATAAAAGCTACCCATGAAGTTGTTATGGTTCATCAATGAGTATATTTTTTTTAATAGTAACGTAAACAACAAGTAGAATATCGACATAATTAGCAGGAAAATATATATATGATTTCTTCATTAATTCGTTTAGGAGAAATAAGATCTAAAAAACATACATATAAGTATGTAATTTTTACAAATTTCGGAATCAACGGAGCGGATTCGCATTTACCCATTCATACGTTGACCGGCAACGTTGCGCGCGGGCCCGCACTGAATGGCAACGACGCCACTTGCGGAGCCAACGCTGCACAGTGGGTCAGAAATTGAGATTCATAGAATTAGGAATAAACCAAGTTTCGGAATTTTGCTTACAACTTTCAGAAGACAATCTATAGGTAAACTTAATAAAATTAACGACAAGTATCTCAAAGCAACTAAAACTTAAACTTAAGTATGTTTCATTAGGTATATTTTAATTTAATAAAAATATATTTATCACTAGGGATAGAGGCGTGACTATATGTATGTATGTATGTATATTTATCACTATTTAACATAAATATCTTTGACATTTTAGGAACACATCGAAGTAAAAGGTGTTACCAAGCAAGGTTTAAGAATCGATATGATTTGTTTTAGGCAGCAGGCAATCATGTCTTTTCATTACAGCTACAATTTACTCGAAATATGTTTTAATTAAAATATGTATTCTTTTAAAGATTCTTAAATAATTAATAATATAAAAATAGCTCATATAGATAGTGAGAGAAAAAAAGTAAGTTAATCTAATATTTATATTCTTTATGTTAGTTAAATCTAGTCTACGCCGAATCGTGCCCATGTCAATGTTTTGTACATACATACATCACGCTTTTGTTCTTAATGGGTAGGCAGATCGTAAACAACCTAAACAAAGGTCGTTCCACCACGTCGGACAAAGTTTTGAGGGTTATCTAAGACAGGTTGTCAGCCTATCGCCTAAATTGTAATATACAGAAACCCTCGGATCCCTTAGCTGGTTTTTTTCAGCATGCCCGGGAGGAAATACATCTGGCATATTCTATGTTTATCTCTCGCTTGGAAGAAGATTGTGAATGATTTGTTGTTGGTAAATTAAACAAATATAGAAACAGTTTTCCTGCTGATCGTAAGAAAAATACATACTATCCATACTCTATACAAATATTATAAAATCCGAAAGTAGCTCCGTCTATCTGTTTGTTTGTTGTTCTTTCACGCCTTAAATTCTGAACGCATTTTGATGAAATGTGGTGGCATGGTGATAGATGAAACGGACAAAGGCAATGTTTTACCGTAGGATAAGATCTTATTCCCTCAGGAAATATTTTCACACGGTATTTAGGGTATAGGGCAACACTTTATGTATCGATTGACTATGACCATGACATTATAACGCTATGGCTGATAACCAGTGATCGGAATTGGTAGAGTATATTTACCTAAACTTCTAAGAACAGAAGCGGAAAATGGAGACTTCCTTACTACGTAAACTTTTTGCGGGACATCTTGCGGGACATCACATAAGTAAGCAAGAAATATACTTTGCACCATGGTTTTTAATTCTATGGACAAATACAAGCTAAAAATATACTTGGTGATATTTGGCTACAGTGTCACATTGCCTAGATATTTTAAATTCAAGATTTTCTAACTTTATAGCTTTAAAACTGCTGTGTGTAGGAAAAAAAATATTGAGGAAAAAATTACGCAAATTATGTGCTGTATAATTTCTTCATAGGTGTCAACATCGTACGAGCTACAGAAACCAAGATATTTACGAAAAATTGTTTTATTTTTACACTTGACCTTGAATAGCTTATATTCCTGGTTGGTTTTTTAAGGCACCATTTCGTACGCCGAAATAAATCTGTGAAAAGTCCTGGGATCGATTAAGATAAACCGATGCTTTTCCCCTTAGTCAAACATTGATAACAACGCCGTAAAGAGTATGATATAAAACACACAAAGTGATTTTAATTGTTAGAAGGCTTGCACTGATAGTAATATGCTTTTAAATAAGTGCTGTTTATTCACACATAAACAAAAACTTCGTAAACAAAGCGATTAAATAGAACTACACAAAAGAAGCTCAATTGTCAAAAGGCTTGCACTAATTATTTTTACCTGAAAAGTGATTCCAGGTAAAAAAAACACTGAAAAAACACGTGCTGTAAATTAATGGAATTTGTTTCCGAATTTCGAACCGTCAACTTTGCAAGATAAAATCAAATGCAAATAAAGCAAGTCATAAAATAATCGAACAATAGGAAATGAGGCTTGAATTTATGCATTTCTGTATTATACGTGACTATACGCCACAAATAGAACTAGTAGAGGAATAGTAGGCCCTTTTTGACCGGTTATCTATGGCCAAACGACCAAATCGCAATCTTTAGATCAATATGTCTTGGTAATGTAATATTTTGTTTTATATTTATTTCATGTTCAAACGTCACACGGTTGATCGCACGCCAGCCAACTTGAACCAAATCTCAGTTAAATATTTAATATGCCAGATACAATCATACCTCTTTCGAAATATGAATTTTGTTTTTTTTACTTTTTAATGATAAAAATTAAATTTGTTTTTTGTAACTTAAGGTATAAATGAAAGAACCAATAAAAATTAAAATAAAGCTTATTTTTATTAAAGTAGACAATTATTTATGTAATGCAGTCCAAAAAACCTGATCACGTAAGGTACATCGTAAACGCGATTAATTTTACTTAAAAAATAATATATTTTATATGTCGTCAATGTCTTCGTCTTCAGTGACAGAATCTGAAGATACTGACGAAATATTGCTTTCTTGCAGGGAATTGAAGTAGATGAGCATTATTTTTTCTATATTTTCCGGTTTAAGTCTATTCCTTTTTACACTTAAAATCCACTAATAGGTGTAAAAGGACCTTTCAACATCTACAGATGTAAGAGGAGCATATTTAAAAAATACTTCGTCATCTACTTCGATTCCCTTTACAATTTTTTCACTTATTGTTGTAATAAGTGAAATAATATATGTTTCTTCCATGCTGACCTGGGAGCGAGAGAAAAACATAGAATGTGCCAGCTGCATTTCCTCCCGGGCATGCTGTAAAAAACAGCTAAGGGATCTGAGGTTTTCAGTATATTGTAATTTAGGCGATGGGCTGACAAACTGTCACTACAGCAATATACCTACAAATCGATCTTAAAATAACCCTCAAAACTTTGTCAGACGTGGCGGAACGACCTTTGTTTAGGTCGTTTAGGCTCTGCCTACCCCTTTAGAGATAAAGGCGTGATTATATGTATGTATGTTGTTGTAATAAAATCGTAGTCCGGAAATCTGTTTAAAACTTTTTTTTGAACAAATTTATTTTGAATTATCTGATTTGTTGACCAGCTTAAAACATAACTAACATCGTCCATAATATGAAAACTGTCAGATATCGTTAAAACGGTTTTTCGTAAATATCTTGGTTTCTATGACTCCAACGATGTTGACACCTATAAAGAAATTATAGAACACAAATTACGCGATAATTTTTTCCCTTAACATTTTTTCCTACACACAGCCGTTTTAAAGCTATAAAGTAAGAGAATCTTTAATTCAAAATATCTAGGCAATGTGACACTGTAGCCGAAAATCACCAAGTATATTTTTAGCTTGTATTTATCCATAGAATTAAATTCTATGGTTCAAAGTATATTTCTAGCTTACTTATGTGATGTCCCGCAAGATGTCCCGAAAAAGTTTTAGTAGTAAGGAAGTCTCCATTTTCCTCTCTTCTTTTTAGAAGTTTAGGTAAATATACTCTAACTATTCCGATCACTGCCGATAACATTTCCTCCCAGCCGAATTTCCTCCCGGGCATGCTGGAAAAACCAGCTGAGCAATCCGAGGGTTTCAGTATATTGCAATTCAGGCGATGAGCTGGCAACCTGTCACTACATGAAACTGCCTAAAAATTAAAATCTATCTTTAAATAACCCTCAAAACTTTGTCAGACATGTCGGAACGACCTTTGTTTAGGTCGTTTACGCTTTGCATACCCCATTAGGCGTGATAAAGTCGTGATTATATATGTGTATATATGTATGAGTGACATAGCAACAGGCTAACCGTTAACGCAGAGAAATACTTTATTTCCGCGAGAAAATTCATTTAATCGCGGGTGAAAACGCGGGGCAGAAAGCAAGTGAGTTTTATAAATAAGATACAATATTCATACTTTAATTTTTGTTTTATTGTTTTTTTCATAATTCAATGTGCGAGCGTCTCTAAAAGTAAAGTCATATCACATAAACGGCAACCGCTCGATGTAGGTATATTAATTTCATCTGTGGATCGATAATTGTACCAGTGACATCTATTGGTGAATGGTTGGTACTACCTGTATGTGTTTAGGGTTTGAGCGAAAGTCGAAAAATCATATCTTTGACACTCCTGTGTGGGTGTCGCTAGAGTAGCCGCTGAAAAGGAACTTTTAATCTAAAACTTTTTAAAAATGAGCATATTATACGATTTTTAATGCTCAGGGTAATCAGAATTATTTATTAAACAATATATTTGCTGTCTTTAGAAACAAAAAACTTGCTTTATGTAAACTTTTATTTAGAATGACCTGCCCGTCTTACCCGTAGCGCCATCTGCTGATATTTTGTAAAAGCTATTTACTGTTGTTCCGGATGGGACCCCATGACCGCGTGTAAGGGACAGCGTCCCGCTAACTTCTATTAGTTTGCACTCCTTACACCCCGTGTAGTAATTTTACTATCTTATCTTCTTATCTTATTTAAGATAAGAGCCCGATGGTGTAGTGGATAGGGCCGCTGCCTCCTGAGCGGGAGGTCGTGGTTCGAACCCCACCACGTACCAATGTGTTTTTCGGTTTTCGAATTTCATATGTACGTTTATTCGGTGCTTTTTCTGTGCTCCGGAAGGCACGTTAAGCCGTTGGTCCCGGTTAATATCGTTTAATACCGTAGATATTAGTCGTTAAGCCATATCAGAGGCCAGAGCTAATCATTGGCGGCTTGAAAACTCTGACCTAATCTAGGATTGGGTCTGGTTTCCCTTCTGGGTTGCGGAGGTCAGATGGCAGTCGCTCTGTGTAAAAACCAGTACCCTCGTTCATTTCCCTAGATTAAGTATCCGAGCTAAGGTATCCGAGGATTTCAGTATATTGTAATTTAGGCAATGTGCTGATAACTTTCCACTACAGCAATATACCTACAAGTCTATCTTAAAGCGACCTTTGTTTGGGTCATTTGCGCTCTGCATACCCCATTTGGGATGGAGGCGTGATTATAAGTATGTATATATGTATGTAAACGACCTAAACAAAGGACTGCGTCATGCCTAACAACTTTTGATGGTTATTTTGTATGGATCTGTATATTGCTATAGTGACTGGTTGTCAGCCCATCGCCGAAATTCCAATATAGAAAGCCTCAAAATCTCTTAGCTAAATTTGACAATCTGTCCGGGAGGAGATGTAGCTGGCTCATTCTATGTTTATCTATCGCTACCAGTCCTGCTTGTATTTTTTTTATTTTCAGGCGCAACGTAAACGGGCGCAGCATGGTAGGCCCGGTGGTGGACCAAGCGATGTGCGGTTCCTGCTACGCTCACACCGTGGTCGGAGTCATGGAGTCCATGACGGCGATCCGCAATTTCACTCGCCGTGTGCCATCACTCAGCATTCAGGTAGCCACACACACAGGCACGCACGCACGCACTCACGCAAGCAAGCAAACACGCACGGACTTACACCCACGCACGCACGCACGCACTCATGCCCACACACACATACACACACACACATGCACGCACCCACGCACGCACTCAAACACGCACGCACGCAAGCACACAAGCAAGCAAGCACACACGCACTCACACGCACGAAGGGAAGCAAGCAAGTACACGCACGCTCTCACACGCACGCAAGCACACACGCACGCACACCCGCACACGCACACTCTCTCTCTCTCTCTCTCACACACACACGCACGCACGCACGCACTTACTCACACACACTCACACACACACACAAACACACGCACTCACTCGATAAGATAAGGTGTCTTATATACGGAGATGCTCAGTTAACGAAACTGAACAATTTTCAGCAGGAAATTCTTTCAGGAGATGAAAATTTACCGTTCCATACAAAATGACCACCTCCATCAGACAATTACTTGAATTAGTATGGAAAAGCAAATTTCTTTTTTAATTTCCTGAAAAAAACTTTCTTCTGATAGTGCTCAGTTTCGTTGACTGAACAACCCCTATCAGTTTGCGGGACGCTGTCCCTTACACCCTGTAGATTTCCATGTCATATACTTTACAGGAACTTTTGGATTGTTCAAATTATACGGCACGATGTTACGGGGGGCATCCGGTGAACGCGATGGAATTTCTATGCGACTTCAATTTGCCTATTGTTCGTGAAGCGCAATATCCCTTGAAGAACATAAATCAGACATGCCAGTTGAAAGGTTGGCCGAAGTCCGGAGTGGTTCTCACCAGAAGAACGTTGAACAAGTAAGTCCGTTTCTAAAATAAGAGAAACAACATATTTTAGTCTCAAAAGAAGGACTTGTCAATTCAATTTATTTTGCATACATTAACATTTTTACATAATGATCTTAAAAAATATATATTTAGGCATTGTACATGCACCCTGTTATAGGGCGTTGCTAAGGTGTCATGCTTGGTATTTTATACATTAATAATAAGAGTATGAACTTAGATTAATCAAGGTGGCGCTGGCGCGCTCACTAGATTCCGCCCTACCTAATATCAGTAGCTGCAAAAGCGCGACAAATTCATATTGTAGTGTGTGTAAGACACGAGCGCGAGATACTAGTGTGCGTGAAGAATTGTGTTGCCAGCTACTTTACTATAACCTGATCGATGGGGAAAAAAATTGTACACGGCATACAATGTGACTTGAGATTAAAAAAAATGCACTATCCCTATAAACTGTAAGATGGTAGTTGTGACAGATGCAATTTATTTTTTTGGCCACGCCGACCAATCGACTCAGATCGACCCAACAAACCACGTCAAAACATCGAACAACGTCTATTCTAGTAATGCCGGCGGCATTATGTATGGTATGTATGTGCCTTTACAAACAAAAAATAATCAGTCCTCTTTATCATATTAGTTCTTATAGTTATGGATCGTAGGTTATAGATATACCTAGAGGTATTTAAAGTTGAAGTACCTACCCATAGATATTGTTATAAAATATCAGAACAATAAATTCAAATTACCTACCTATTCTTATCTTACTATATTTTGTCTCAACCACGGGTGTTTTTCTTTCATGCGCGGCATGGCAACACTGTATGGCGTCGAATATTATTGTAATTTTATGAGAAATTTCGAAATTACACGGTACTTACTTGTGATATGTTATGCCAGAGTCTTTATTAACAGTTTTTGTTTTGTTTCGACACAATTTCACTGCGCAACTCGGCATTTTTCTTCGATTTTCGATTTATTTTCTTCAACACGCGGCACGCTCAATTCGCACAGTGTTCACGTCGCGACTGGCTCAGTGAAGCCGGTCCGGACCTAATATGAAATGCGTGTTTTACAAGTAGGCGCGCGGAATCTAGTGAAGCGCCAGCGCCACCTTGATTAATCTAAGAGTATGAAGTTAAAGATGATAATTTACACAATTTTCTGGTAGCTCAATAGCACTAATAATATGATATGTCATATTTTTGGATCATTTTAAAATAAAAATTCAAAACGCAAAAATGAAATCTTGAAAAAAAAGATATGAGAAAAATTGAGGTATTGCGCTATAGCTTGTCATTGTAAAATTAATTTGTCGAGTAGTAACACTTAGTCAAAATTAGTATAGTTGTTAAACTGTACGTAGATGACGATCTAAGAACAACCGGTCAACAGGGAAGGCACGTTAATAATAATATACCTAATAATAATAATTACTTTATTGTCAGATCTTCATCCATAGATTGTTAGTAAAACACACATTTAAAATAATTGTTAGCAAAGCATATACAAAATTAAAATAGATAATCACACGTAATAAGATCTGCTGATACTGCAACCTTTAATAGGGGCCTAATCGACATGTAGTAAGCCGTTGTTCTCGGTTAATATAGTTTAATACCGTAGATATTAGTCGTTAAGCCATGTCAGAGGCCAGTGCTAAGCATTTGCGGCTTGAAAACTCTGCCTAATCTAGGATTGGGTCTGGTTTCCCTTCTGGGTTGCGGAGGTCAGATGGCAGTCGCTCTGTGTAAAAACCAGTACCCTCGTTCATTTCCCTAGATTAAGTAGCCAGCCCCGTGGGATACGTGATAAGGCTAAGGAGATGATGATGTTTTAAACTTATTTCAGTGACGTGTCTGCGAAATGGATTGCGTGGACGTTGGCGACGCACGGCCCTGTGGTAGCAACTGTCAATTCTTACACCTGGAAGAATTACCAGAGTGACGTCATTAGGTACAACTGCGCGTGAGTATAAGATTTGTTATGGTACAGATTTCTTGAGTCTTACATTCATACATACATATAATCACGCCTTTATCCCTAATTGGGGTAGGTAGAGAGTAAACGACCTAAGCAAAGGTCGTTCCGCCACGTCTGACAAAGTTTTGAGGGTTATTTAAGATAGATTAGTTGGTATATTGCTGTAGTGTCAGGTGGTAAGCCCATCGCCTAGATTGCAATATACAGAAACTCTTGGTTCCCTTAGCTGGTTTTTACAGCATACCCGGGAGGAAATGCAGCTGGCACACTTTATGTTTTTCTCTCGCTCCCAGTCCAGCATGGAAGAAAACTAATCTGATGGTGCAAATTAACTAATCCGACATTTCTTTCCAGCGACAACGACTTACACCACGTAGTCCAGATAGTAGGGTACAACCGTGAAGCCTCGGTGCCTTACTTCATCAGCAAGAACTCGTGGGGCCGTGACTGGGGCGAGGACGGATACGTGAGGACCTTGATGAGCGACGATATGCACATGTGCGGCATCGGGACGCAGATCATGACGCTAGATGTCGCTGTTGTGGGAAGATTAGATTTTTAATATAGTCCGAACATAAATATCATATTAAGTGTTTAATTTTTAAAGTACCCTACACTCGCCTCTAGATTGCGACCTGTTGTAGCTTTTATTCTTTTAAATTAACATTCTATTTAATTAATAGTTAAGCGTCTGATATAGTTTTCATATCAAATCGTTCATAAAGTAAATTTGCTATTCTATAATTTCCAGGCGTTCTTTTATACGCTTTAGCATTGTATAGCTTCATCTCGCTTGCTCTTTATACATGGCGGTGATCAAGCGCCCCAAAATTTTGAAAAATCAAAAATTCTATTTAAATAAACCGTTCCAGTTTGTATTCCATAAAAACTGAAGTTTTCATTTATGTTCCTCGCGTACACCTACCATCAATCTATTCAGTCGTTTAGGTAACAAAGTTGGTCTTACCTGTTCTTTTTACCTAAGTTGGCGTTTTGCTGAAATAATCTATTTCATACGGTTGGTATTTTGTTTTTATAGTTTTATGCGTGTAAAGGAATAAATTTAATATTATTCACCACGTAGTCCAGATAGTGGGGTACAACCGTGAAGCGTCGGTGCCTTACTTCATCAGCAAGCACTGGTGGGGGCGCGACTGGGGCGAGGACGGATACGTGAGGACCTTGATGAGCGAGGATACGCACATGTGCGGCATCGGGACGCAGATCATGACGCTAGATGTCGCTGTAGTGTGACAAAATAGGAAACATTTGAATAAATCATATTTTACTGGATTTAAGTTGGGTATTTATTTAATTTTGGAATTCCGACGTTTCGGACCGTTTGTTGGAGCTGTGGCTATAAAATTGATAATGTTGAGCGAAAGTACTTTTTGTAACGTTCTTAGCTATTAATACATAAAGTTATGCGCTGAAGGACCGTCTAATTCCATGCTGGACTGGGAGCGAAAGAAAAACATAGAATGTTCCAGCTGCATTTCCTCCCGAGCGTGCTGTAAAAACCAGCTAAGGGATCCGAGGGTTTCAGTATATTGCAATTTAGGCGATGGGCTGACAACCTGTCACTACAGCAATATACCAACAAATCTATCTTAACCTTTTCGCCGCCAAGCAATCATCATCTCCCTAGCCTTATCCCGTATCTCACAGGGTCGGCTACCTAATCTAGGGGATTGAACGAGGGTACTGGTTTTGCACAGAGCGACTGCCATCTGACCTCCGCAACCCAGAAGGGAAACCAGACCCAATCCTAGATTAGGTCAGAGTTTTCAAGCCGCCAATGCTTAGAACTGGCCTCTGATATGGCTTAACGACTAATATCTACGGTATTAAACGATATTAACCGGGACCAACGGCTTAACGTGCTTTCCGAAGCACGGAAAAAGCGCCGAATAAACGTACGTATGAAATTCTAAAACCGAAAAACACATTGGTACGTGGTGGGATTCGAACCACGACCTCCCGCTCAGGAGGCAGCGGCCCTATCCACTACACCATCGGGCTCTGCCAAGCAATATAGGTAAAAAATTGCAACCAGCGCCACACCAATTTCTAGGTAAAGAAATACTCAATAAAATGGAGATGTCCAACAGTTCATATCAATAGTAAATCTTTGTGTGGTGTGGTGGCGTGTATACCAGGCCACTCAGAAAGTATTGCGATAAATAGTTTTTATATATGGCAGACTGGCCGGTTAGAATATTTTTTAAAAATATGATTACTTGTAAGTAAAAATATGTGTGTTCCATTTTCAAAATTTCCCTCCACATTTTTTGCGAGCCAATTCAAAGTATCGTGTCTTACTGAAAAATGGATCTGCGCCGGGAACATTTTAGAGCTATGATTTTTTACGATTTCAAGTGTCGCCTGAAACCGGATGAATCGTTCGATAGACTTCAAATGGCATTTATGGATGAAAGCCCCTCCATGGCAACCGTGTATCGTTATTATAACGAATTTAGGCGCGGTCGACCAACTTTGGGGGATGAAGAAAGAAGCGGTCGCCCTTTGACGGCTATTACGGAAGAAAACGTGCTAGCAGTGAAAAATTTAATCCAAGATAATAGGCGAATTACATATCAGGAGATTCAGCACATATTAAATATTGGATCGGGAAGCGTTCACGAGATTCTACATGGGCATCTTCGCGTGAGGAGGATAGTATCGCGCTGGGTGCCGCACTACCTCACCGACGCTCAGAAGCAGGCCCGGGTGGAATGGTGCCGTGATATGCTGAACAAATTTGAAGCAGGCTCGTCTCGGCGTGTTTACGACATCGTAACAGGTAATGAGTCCTGGATTTATCAATACGATCCAGAAACCAAGCGCCAGTCGACAGTTTGGGTGTTTCAAAATGAACCAACGCCTACCAAAGTGAAGCGATCTCGAAGCGGGGGGAAGATTTTGATCGCCAGCTTTTTTAATTTGACTGGCCACTTGGCCTCAATTCCCTTACGAGATCAAAGAAGCATTAACGCCGAATGGTATACTACCAAATGTTTACGAGAAGTTTTTTCTGTTGTGAGCAACAAGCGACCAAACACAGGGCTCCGCGGACTACTGCTCCACCACGACAATGCGCCTGCACACACCGCGCTCAAAACGAGGGACTTCCTGGACAGCACACCAGTCAAACTCCTGGGTCACCCTCCTTACAGCCCTGATCTAGCACCGTGTGACTTCTTTTTATTTCCAAAAATAAAAAATCAGCTCAAGGGGATACAATTTTCGTCGCCGGAAGATGCGCTGGCTGCGTTGGAGCAGGCTGTAAACGAGGTGTCTACGGCGGACTGGAAAAAGTGTTTTGAAAACTGGTTCAGACACATGAATCTTTGTATAGAGGCTGGTGGAGAGTACTTTGAAAAGATTTAATACAAATATATGTACCTGTAGAACAATTTTTTTTAGTGTCGCAAAACTTTCTGAGTGTCCCACGTATATTAGTTAAAGATACACTAGAGTATATAGACCGCCAGGATATACAAATATTATCAGTAGAAATGATATTCGAGGTATGTGCAATAGAGATACCCAAAATAAATGTGTTATTAATTAATATTTACTGGCCAAATAGTTCGAGAGGAATTGATACATTTTTTAGTAGCTTAGAAAAGTTATTAAATATGATCTCAGTTAAAGATAAAGATAAGAACATCATTATATGTGGTGACTTTAATGTAGATTTCCTGACCAACAAAAACAAAAACAAAAATAACAAAGACATAAACAATAAAAAGACATTAAAAAACCTTATGTTCACATACAACTTTCACCAACTTGTTAAAGAAATTACTAGAAAAGCAACATCAAAATGTATTGATTTATTTTTCTTAAATTTCAATTTAAGAGACTCTCACACAGATGTCCAGGAATTAGGGTTTTCAGATCACAAAGGTGTGTTTCTTACAACTCCGCTAAGGACACAAACTTTAAAACATTTTAAATTTAAAAAACGAACATTTAGTGCCAAAAATATAGAAGCATTTAAAAACGAACTACAAAAAATAGAATGGGCTACTATTATTAAGACTGATAAAAGTATAAATGTAAATTATAATAACTTTACACAAATATTGCAAAATCTTTTAAATAAACACATGCCAATAAAAACAATAAAAACTATGACTCCAAAAAAATTATACCTTACAAAGGGGGTCAAAATATCTTGTCGTAATAAACGATTACTAAAAATGTTCGCCGATTATTCAAGCAGCAAAATATTAAAAAAATACTATAAAAAATATAGTAAAATATTGAAAAAAACAATACAAACATCAAAAAGGATTAGTAATATTAAAAAGTATAATAATTGTGATAATAAAATACGAACCATGTGGACTATAATAAAAACAGAAACGAATAAATCTACTCCAAAAATAAAACAAAACTTACAAATAAAATTAGAAGATAAAACTATTTTAAGAGAACCTAAGTCTATAGCAAACTTTTTAAACAACCATTTTGCTTCTATAGGAAATTCTAGTAAAGCACCCAAGACCTCGCTACAAAGAAATCTTACAAATACTTTGAAAAACTCATTTTTCTTAAAACCAGTTGAACCGAACGAAATCTACAATATAATAATAAATTTAAAAAATAAACCTAGCTTTGGCATAGATGACATACCTCCTAAATTGATTAAGAAATGTGCAGCAGAACTAACGATACCATATACAAATTTAATCAACCAGTCATTTACAGAAGGAACTTTTCCGGATGATTTAAAGAAATCTTTAGTTAAGCCTATTCATAAGAAAGGAAATAAGTCAGATCCAAACAACTATCGCCCTATTGCCCTTTTGCCGACGTCATCAAAGATTTTTGAAACAGCCATGGTAAATAGACTAAACAACTACTGTGAAAAATATGAAAACTTTGATGATAGTCAAAATGGTTTTAGGAAAAATAGATCTACAATCTTAGCTACATATAAATATGTCCAAAATATCCTAAATACAATTAATACAAAACAGTGTGCCGTCGGCTTGCTCCTCGACATGAGCAAAGCAAACGATAGGGTAAATTATAAAATCCTCTTAGACAAATTATATAGCATAGGGATTCGTGGAGTTGCTCACAATTGGTTTCAATCCTATTTACAAAATCGTTGCCAAATAGTTGAAATACAAAATACAAATTATAATACAGGAGAAGTTCAGAAATATAGGTCAGAAGCAATATCAGTTACAGGATCTATTCCCCAAGGAAGTGTCCTGGGTTGTATTCTATTTCTGATTTATATCAACTCCCTTCCAAAACAAATAGATCAACAGTGTGTTATCTTTGCGGATGATGTATCTGTTCTGCTACCATGCAAAAACTTAACAGAGATACACACTAAACTAAAAGAAACTCTTGATCAAATTGAAAACTGGCTAATGAACCACAACTTAGAATTAAACCTTAAGAAAACTAAAATAATAGAATTTAGACCTTACCAAAAACCTCCGCTAGAGATAGATTATAAGCACAATAATTACAAAATTGAAAATGAAAGTTCCGCTACTTTATTAGGTATAGACATAGATGCAAATCTTAATTGGAAGTCCCACATAGATAAATTGGCAGCCAAATTATCTTCGTTTATTTATGCTCTCCGACAGCTAAAAAAGGCAACGGATTTGCCAACAACTCTATCTGCCTATTATGCATATGCACATTCGCGACTAAATTACGGAATTATCATTTGGGGAAATTGTTCTGAAGTAGAGAAAATATTTATCTTACAGAAAAAATGCATACGGATCCTGACTAATATTGGAAATATGGATTCTTGTAAGCCACATTTCAAAAAGCTTGGAATTCTCACATTAACCTCCCTCTACATCTATGAAGCCTGTAAGTTTGTCCGAAAACACCCAAATCTTTATATACATTTAAACACAATCCGACGAAACAACCGCACACAAAACCAACTTGTAATACCATTCTCTAAACTAGAATTATATACATCAAGCCCGCACTCTATGGTAATTAAAATTTACAATAAGATACCAAACAGCATTAAGAATATATCAAACACCAAAGTCTTTATGGACAATATAAAAAAGTTCCTATTAAATAAAAGTTACTATAACATAAGTGAATTTCTAAACGATAAAATTAAAAAAATAGATTTAAGTTAAAAATACATATGAAAAGTTAATTTTATTGTCGTTCAAGGTATATGTCATTGAAATGTTTTATATAAATTTTATTAAGTTATAATGATTATTATTATAAATGATTACTATCACTTATTATATTGCCTTGCCCCACCGGGGCGTCACATAATGCCTAACATTGTACTAGTTTGTAAGATATTTATGTGATATGCAATAAAGACTAATTGAATTTACTTATTAAACCAAGTTTTAATTAATCTAAAACCATTATTTTGCTTCCTAATTTTCAGTAATTCTTTCATATAGGTCTAAACACTAATATATCATACTGGTAATAGTGGTGGTATACTAAACAACACTTTTGGAATATTCAATAAATTTATCTTTAGTTCAGTTTTCGAATTAGCACTGGCGCATCTCTATTACGCGTCTCTATACATCGCGTTGTCGGCTATACACGACTGTGGCGTCGGTGGCATTTCAATTTTCTCAGACCGTTAGGACAAATAAGGATGTAATATAGAACATTGATAAAAAATAATGATATGAAAATGAAATTCTTCAACTTTAGAAAATCAAAGGATTTATTCTGGTACGTATTTCATTGCGACTTTTTTATTCATTCATTTCCTTTCCTTTTTATTATTTTACTTATGCTGAATATTCATTAAAAACGACGAACTATCAATGGTCAAGTATTATCGCTGTGCACGAGTCGGCGAAACCGGTTTGTCGATACTCAGCCAAACAAAGAAAAAAATGACTAATTCTTAGCATATTTCTGCTAATCGATGTCGGAATTATTTTCATTATACATTAGAATAATAAGAAAATGTTATTGTTATGACAGACTTGACAAATATACACATAGTATAATCCGTATAGATATTGTAGACGTATCGATGTTTCTTATTTGAACTAGCAAGGAACAACACTTCCAGTCGTGTAGGGCCGACTGTGGCGTGTGCGAATTGTACTTCTGCAGGTTCAAAATGTAATCAGTAGTTTTCTTATTCTATACTACAAAACGAATAAATATCTAAGCGCAAAAGTTTATAAATCAAAGTAGAAGGTACAAAAAATGCAATATGCGAAAAATTAAAAATATACAGTTTCAAAATGCTGGTTTATTAACATAAACTTTTTAAATACATTTTGTCTGTAGCCGGCCGTGGCGCTGACGGCAAGTCGCGGGTTGTCGGCTATACCCGACTGTGGCGGTGAAAACGTTAAATAACCCTCAAAACTTTGTCAGACGCGACGTTTACGCTCTGCCTAACCCATTAGGGATAAAGGCGTGATTATATGTATGTATATATGTAGATACTGTCTAAGACATTTACAGTCAACAAGGTAATGTTAATAATTTTTTTGTTTTATATCACACGCTGATTCCTTTTTTCATATCAGTAATGAAGTATTATTTTTTATTAAATGCGCAAAATTTAAATAACAAGTTTGATAAAATGTGGTCACATGCACTAAATACGGTAGTTTTGCGGTCTACGGTCTCTATTATTTTTGGGACAAGACTACAGGTTGTTGTTGTTGACAAGGGACTTAAATGGATAATATTTCCATGGTAATGGTCCACAGTGATTTGCCATATAAAACTGAACTATCTCAAACGCCTGTGGAAACTAGATTAGCAATCTGTACCCATTTCCAATGGAAGATTTGTTATTGATAATGATTACGCTTAGTTAGAACATCGTGAAAGATTTTTATAAATGGGGAAAGCATTTTTGCCTTATTTTCTATTAGACAATTCAAAACAATACAAGTTCCGGTACAATAACCTATTCAGCTGTTTGCACTCATACTTCGCCTAACTTCAGACATGTTATAAATAGAATCATTGATGATAATGATAACAAGCAGTCGCGTTGTAACTGTGCTGGGGTTCGCTCGCCGTATCAGCAACGAATTTCATTATTATCAGGTATTTGTTATAACTTTTATTCACATTGTTTTGTTCTAAAGTTTCTGTCTTTCTTACTAGCAGAGTATCTAAGATAATGATTGTGTTCTTGAAGTAATATGGAGCCTTTAGAAATCAAGTATTCTTACAATTTCTATTGTCTCTAACCGGTAGACAGAACTGATGTTATTGTTGCTTGTTTAGAATTGTTACTCGTAAGATAATATTGCAGACTAAGTAATTCGGACTTTTTTATTAACATTAGATATGCAAATTTTATGAATTTCAAGATATTGTAGAGGTTGTAAAATTGACTTTAGGTTAATATTTTAAGCTCTGCGTAGGTCGATAAGTTTAATTTTTTTAACAGACAAAACTATGTGAATGCATGTGTCGGGTAGTTTCATTTAGTTACGAGAAAATATTTAGTTGATGATTGGAGTAAATATTTTAAAATTGAACATTACGTTACGAAGGTAAGTTTTTATAACAAACTAGCGACCCACCTCGGCTTCGCAAGGACATTATCAGTGTTTCTCTACTATTTTATGCATGTATTATACATATAAACCTTCCTCTTGAATCAGTCTATCCGTTAAAAGAAACCGCATCAAAATCCGTTGCGTACTTTTAAAGATTTATGCATACATAGGGATATAGGGACAGAAAAAGCGACTTTGTTTTATACTATGTAGTGATGATGTAAACATTTAATTGCTTCAATACAATAACACTTATGAACGATAAGATTTAATTGTCTAAGTACCTACACTTAAAATTTATCCAACTGTTTAAAAATAAATACCACGTTAGTATTTATAGTTTCTGTAAACAAAATATCATGTTGTTTATTGTTTTATAGTATCTAACTGTCAAAACTGCCTTCGTGGTCTAGTGGCTAGTACCACAGACTCCCGATCCGGAGGTCCTGGGTTCGATTCCCAGGGGGGAAACACAAAGTTGATATTTGAGAAATTATCAGTTTGTGAATTTTTCCCAAGTTTGGTTAGGACATTGCAGGCTGAATCACCTGATTGTCCGAAAAAGAAAAAGATTTCGTGTTTCGGAGGGCACGTTAAGCCGTCGGTCCCGGTCGCTGTCTTTGATAGTGGTCGTTACTCAAACCATATCAGAGGCCTGATAGTAGTGCTACTAGGCGGTTTCAAAACTCTGACACCAGGGTTCATCGGGTCGATAGACTCGATACCCACTCGACAGAAGAAGAAGACTGTAAAAAAATACCCTAAAAATATTTCTCTTTCTATATACCCAGGCTACAAGTTAAAGAAATATGGTGGAGCTTACGGTAGAAGACTTCGGGACACACGAGGGTGAGGTGGTGAAGAAGTATACGTGGAAGACCAGCTCAGGGTTCAGTCTCAGTGCTATCTCCTACGGTGCTATCATTCAAGCTATTCATGTCAGTATTATTTACATACATACATACATACATATAATCACGCCTTTATCCCTAATAGGGTAGGCAGAGCGTAAACGACCTAAACAAAGGTCGTTCCGCCACGTCTGACATAGTTTTGAGGGTTATTTAAGATAGGATTCTAGGTATATTGCTGTAGTGACAGGTTGTCAGCCCATCGCCTAAATTACAATATACTGAAACCCTCGGATCCCTTAGCTGGATCTTACAGCATGCCCAGGAGGAAATTCAGCTGGCACATTCTATGTTTTTCTCTCGCTCCCAGGCCAGCATGGCAGTATTATTTACGTACCTATTTTATAGTTAAAAGTACCTATAGATAGTCATCATCTGCCACAAAAGTCCACTGCTGGACATGGGCTTAGGGTAATTTCAGACAGCGGGAACAACACATTCTATGTTACATTGGCATAGAATGTTCCCGCTGTCTGAAATTACCCTAAGCCCATGTTCAGCACCAGCTATGTTACATTGTCATAGAATGTCTATGTTACATTGTCATAGAATGTTCCCGCTGTCTGAAAATACCCTAAATATTGTCAATATTCTGTATGAGGAGATAGGGAGTCATTAAATATTTATAAGCATGCTGTTAACTTAAGGTAGGTGTAAGAAATTACATTAAGGCGTATCTCGCCATCAAACTTTTAAGTTTGGCGAGTAGATATTAGTTATAAAAATGTACTTACCTTTAGTTTAATGAATAAAAAAAAAAAAAAAAATAAAATTTCGATTAAAAACCTCTTTTCGATTAAAAAGCTATTCATGTGAGTATTATTTACGTACATATTTTATAGTTAAAAGTATAGTCATCATCAGCCACAACAGTCCACTGCTGGACATGGGCCTCCCCAAAATTGGGGGTATATGCCATCACTCACCACGCTTGGCAGGCGGGTCGGTGAGCGCAGTAGAAGTTTTCCACTCACAGGGAACGCTGCTGCCCATTCCCTGGATTTATCCCCTAGTCGTCTTTTACGACACCCACAGGAAGTTATGGGGTGATGCTATTCTAACCCGGCACCACACGGATTAGAATCGTATCACGGACTAAGTATAGAATCCTATACAATCAAGTTGATCCGTGACAGCCTATGGTAAGGGCGTTTGTGTGCATTGCTCCCTATTCGGTTAGTATCCACTTCGTATCCGATTTGGCCTTCCTAGTAAATGTATGACAGCTTGTGCACCCATCTGGATCCGTTTTATATGTATTTTTCACGGATACGAATCGGATACGAAACCGAATACCAAGCAGTACACAAACGCCGTAACAGTGTATATTTTTCTCTCAGGTTTACATACATACATATAGTCGCGCCATTATCACTTATGTGGTAGGCAGAGCGTAAACGACCTAAACAAAGGTCGTTCCGCCACGTGTGACAAAGCTTTGACGGTTACTTAAGATAGATTAGTAGGTGTATTGCTGACAGGTTGTCAGCCCATCGCCTAAATTACAATAAAATTAAACCCTCTGATCCCTTAGCTGGATTTTACAGCATTCCCGGGAGGAAATGCAGTTGGCACATTATATGTTTTTCTCTCGCTCCCAGGCCAGCATGGAAGAAAGCTGGCGCATTCTATATCAATTCATTTGGCTCTTGCAAATTACAAAACGAACGATATTTGTTATCTATTTCAGCTACCCAACAAAGACGGCGTAACCAGCGATATAGTCCTAGGCTTCGACGATCTGCAGAGCTACCAAACCAGAAATGTTGCCTACTTCGGAGCAGCCATTGGGAGATGCGCCAACCGCATAGGAGGCGCCAGTTTCGGTATAGATGGCGCCACTTACAAAGTAGCGGATAATCTCGGAAATGGCAATAGTTTGCATGGAGGTGTCGTTGGGTTTGATAAGGTAAGATTTAGTTAGATCTGCTGAGCTATCCAATCATTAATGTTGCCTACTTCGGAGCAGCCATTGGGAGATGCGCCAACCGCATAGGAGGCGCCAGTTTCGGTATAGATGGCGCCACTTACAGAGTTGCAGATAATCTCGGAAATGGCAACAGTTTGTATGGAGGTGTCGTTGGGTTTGATAAGGTAAGATTAAGTTAGATCTGAAGAGCTACCAAACTAGAAACATCGCTCACTTTGGGGCAGCCATTGGACATTTCGCCAACCACATAGGGGGCGCTAGTTTCGGTATTGATGGCGCCACTTACAGAGTTGCAGATATTTTCGGAAATTGCAACAGTTTGCATGGAGGTGTCGTTGGGTTTGATAAGGTAAGATTTAGTTAAATCTGCTGAGCTACCGAATCAGAAATGTTGGCTGTTTCGGAGTGGCTATTAGGAGATGCGCCAACCGCATAGGGGGCGTCAGTTTCAGTATAGATTACGCCACTTACAAAGTAGCGGATAATCTTGGAAATAGCAACAGTTTGCAAGGAGGTGTCTTTGGATTTGACAAGGTTACATAGAATGTTCCCGCTGTCTGAAATTACCCTCAATATTGTCAATGTTCTGTACGGGGAGATGGGGAGTCATTTCAATTTTATTTCGATTTAAAACCTCATTAGGTTCAGTGTAGACTTACCACCATGGTTTTTTTCACAGGTAAACTGGAACTCAACAGTCGAAGGCAAGAAGGTAACCTTCAGTTACTTCTCGAAAGACCTAGAAGAGGGTTACCCTGGCAACGCGGTTGTCTCTGTCTCCTACGAGGTGTCTGATGAAGGCTCGTTGTCCATGGTCTTCCAAGCCACCAGTGACAAGAAGACGGTCATCAACCTCACCAACCACTCGTATTTCAACCTGGCTGGCCACGAGACAGGAGCTGAGGAGTTGTACAACCATGTGGTCGCTATTAATGCTGACAAGTAAGTTTTTTTAAGGTACTCTCACTAATATACCTATATTTGTACCTAAGCTTGGCAGCCTTGGGAGATCCCTTAATTTTCATGTTAATTACCCTATAAAATAGTACCTGTAGTATTACGTAACGTAAGTAAAGCGAGCGGGGCGAACTTAATTTGTTTAGAAAATAACCAGGTGAATTCGTAGAGTAAGCGAAGCCAGCGAGGCCTTTTATTAAGATAATGATGAAAACGTACAGCGAGCTTTACTTGTTACGAAAAGCGAGCGAAAAGAGCTAAAAATAGATAAATACGTAAAGCGAGCGAAGCGAGCTCAACTTGTTATGCAAAAACAGATGTTTACGAAAATTACCAGTATTTGATCAATATTATGTATATTCTTCTAGGATCACAGAAACCGACTCTGGCAGTATTCCCACGGGTCGCCTAACACCAGTGGGCGACACTCCGTTTGATCTGAGGATCGCCACTCGACTCGGTGACAAACTGTCCACGTCTAAAGTGTTGTATGATGACAACTTCTGCGTCACCACTAATGGAAATAAGGTACAATACAATAAAAAAATCTTTATTGCACAAAGAAACACATACAACAGAAATGAAAAGGAACAACGTGACAGTACAATATAGGCGGCCTTATTGCTAAAGCAGCAATTTCTACCAGGCAACCTTTGAGTATAGAAATTTTACAAGCAGAAAGCGGGATAGTGCATATACATACTAAAATCACGCCTTTACTCCTAATGGGGTAGGCAGAGCGTAAACGACCTAAACAAAGGTCGTTCTGCCACGTCTGACAAAGTTTTGAAGGTCATTTATGATAGATTTGTATGTATATTGCTGTAGAGACAGGTTGTCAGCCCATCGCCTAAAATGCAACATACTTAAAACCTTTGGATCCCTAAGCTGGTTTTTACAGTATGCCCGGGAGGAAATGCAGCTGGCACATTCTATGTTTTCTCTCGCGCTCCCAGTCCAGCATGGAAGGAATAGTGCATATTACTACATATAATACTTAGACATTACAACTTTTACCTTACCTACTTACGTACCTTTGTCACATCTTCTTAATGAGTTGGTTTTCGAGTCCAACGAGAATTTTTAAGTCGCCTAATAAGACGGACTGTCTAACACAACTAGAGGCAAATCAGGCGCAGGACCGACTATTGCCCATCCGACAGCATGGATCATCTTACTTTTCGTACAATCAGGTGATTAGCCAATGCAATGTTCTAACCAAGAAACAACAACACAAAATCATTGCCTCCCGCCGGGAATCGAACCCATGGCTCAGACCGCTAGACCACAGAGGCAGTTCATTCATTTTTATTATATTCAGGGTATGAACTTCGTTTCCCGAGTGACCCATCCTGCATCCGGTCGCTACCTGGAGGTCTACAGCAACCAGCCAGGAGTTCAGTTCTATACCAGCAATTTCCTCCCAGCACCGGACCAGAAGGCTCTTGTTGGCAAGGGGGGTGTCGGGTACAGGTAGGCATAACATCATCTCCTTAGCCTTATCCCGTTTCTCACGGTGTCGGCTACCTATAATCTAGGTGATTGAACCACGGTACTGGTTTTTACACAGAAGGACTGCCATCTGACCACCGCAACCCAGAAGGAAAAACAGACCCAGTCCTTGATTAGGTCAGAGTTTTGAAGCCGCCAATGCTTAGCACTGACCTCTGACATGGCTTAACGACTAATATCTACGATGTTAAACGATATTAACCGGGACCAACGGGTCATCGTGCCTTCCGAAGCAAGGAAAAGCGCCGAATAAACGTACATATGAAATTCGAAAACCGAAAAACACATTGGTACGTGGTGGGATTCGAATCACGACCTCCCGCTCAGGAGGCAGCGGCCCTATCCACTACACCATCGGGCTCATTTACAGGTAAGCATAACATCATACCATATTTGTATTGAGTTGTTGCGGAGGGAAGTATGCTGTAAAAACCAGCTAAGGGATCTAAGGATTTTTGTATATTGCAATTTAGGCGATGGGCTGACCTGTTACTACAGCAATATACTTACAAATCTATCTTAAATAACCCTCAAAACTTTGTCAGACGTGGCGGAACGACATTTGTTTAGGTCGATTACGCTCTGCCTACCCCATTAGGGATAAATGCGTGATTATACGTATGCATGTAAATATCCTTAAAATTAATTTTAAATAATCATTTTAAGCCTTGTATAATAATCGAAAAAGAATTTTCCAAATCGCTTTATAGTTTTCAAGTTATGATTTTTTTCCCTCCCGTATCCAAATTGCAAGACCCACAGCCGGCCGGCACCTTGGGCCGGCACTCAACGCCGGAGCTCAACTCAGCATTCGTTCAGTCAGATGGCCATCACCATTCTTTCATACGCGATATAAAATGAAAGTACACTGCTATACAAAATTCTTGAAACGGAACTAAAATTATTTCAACTGGCATTACCTAATTTTTCATACAAAATACTCAATGTGTTGCCATATTAAACCTGTCTGGGCGCAGAAAGTGGCGCCCCCATTTTCGTCAATAGTTTTATGTCACAGTATAAATTCTTCGAAAACTTTACTCTCTTGAACCTGTATCAACAAAGTAAAAAAAGAACTATAGCGTCCATTTTATTTAAAAAAAAAGTTCTTTGTCGTCTATTTATCCTCCACCCAGCTCATCAACTGTATATTTTCCATGTAGACGGCGTGGAGCCTTCTGCCTGGAGACCCAGAACTACCCGGATGCTGTTCATCATCCCAGCTTCCCCACAGCGATCCTCAACCCTGGAGAGGTCTACTGCCACCAAGTGCTCTACAAGTTTGGAGTGGACAAGAAAGGGAACCAGCCGCATGTAGTTCCTGCTTAATTACAGATTTGAATCGACGACCAAGGTAATCCGTGCCACATCTCTAACCAACTGTGCTATAGTGTATTTTTTCCAATAAATATTTATTAAGATTTCTATGAGTATTTAAGTAAGTGTTATTATTATTGTTTACATATTTTTATAGCATTTTATTTCAAGATTAAATATTTTTACTATATATTTAATTCGGAAGTTTCATTTAGGCACAATTCTTTATTAACGATCAGGTTTTTTTAAAGAATATACGCATTTTCTTTTAAAGTTTACTATCTAATACATCTGGTCCACAAAATTTGCTAATGGTAATAAAATTATAAATTAAATTAAAAAAAAAACATCAGAATACATACAGAGTGTAAACAATTTATGTATTGTGTTGTATATCAATATCACTAATACAGTACGTGGTTTAAAGGAACGCAGTTATTTTTTACACCCTGTATATGACTCCATCAGTAGAAAGTGCATCTAAAAAAAAGATACGCAGACGTACTTTCCTTAACACCCTTTATTACACTACCTAAGCAGCATCACTGGCACTGAGCTTGTCAGCGCCAAAACTAAAGAACATTCTATTAGTATACACTTCATCAGGCTTCAAGATGGGGCTGGGGAAGTGCTGATGATGTATAGCATCCACCAGGTTCATAGGCTCCAAGCAGAGCCCGGCGCAACGACCGTAGATCACGCCATCCTGTGAAATACGTTTAATACCGGGTGTAAAATAAATAGCTGAATTTACCCACAAAACTGATCAAGTTTCTCCAAGGATCTGTCAAAGGCGAAGTATTCAAAAAATAAAATAGAGTATTCCAATTTTCTTTTTCATGTTTCCTGGGGAAAGTTGTTTAGTTTCATGGGTAGGCAGGTGTTTAAAGAGAGTGACATAAAATGTTTTTAAATTAAGAATAACTTTAAGAAATTAACTCTACTTCGTCGATCTTAATCATTCACCTCGTGTTTCGGTCTAACGTCGTTTAAAAATCATGGTTCAACTTCGGCTTACGAGTTTTTCATGACAGGACAGCATAATACATCTGAGAGCTATAACACAACTGATTGAAGAGCTCTTTGTCAGTAGTTCGGTACCTACTCGTACATTCTTCTTCTTCTTGTCGTGTCGATCGTTTAGGCGTTTTTATATAAATTTCGACCAATACTCTGCCAAACACACTGCGACGTCAGTAAAAAAATAGGTACCTTGCCAATCATGTCAGGATGCCCCTGACCCTGGATGTAGTTGCCAGTATAGAAGACCACGCTGGGCTGGTCGCTGTACACCTCCATGAAGCGACCTGACGGTGGATGCTCCACGCGGGACACGAACAACATTTCCTGCGAGTTTACATAGGCTTACCATAATACTTAAAATCAGGACAGAATGCATTGATACAACTTTCGTGAAATGTCGCGCTCGTTTCGCTCACGTAACGAATTCCTTTGTGATATGCCGCGCTCGAATAATACCAGGTGTAAGGGACAGCGTAAAGGGCTTAGCAGGCTAAGGAAGGAGGTGTGGCCCCTGTGAGGAATAGTTGAATTGGTGAATGTCAATTGTTTGTCCCCTGACAACTAGTAATCAACCCAACTTTCAGCCCTCTATCTTGAACTGTCACAGAGATACTGTCAAAAATGTGTTTTTGAAACATTTTTTTTCAAACTTGTGTATCTCCTAAACCATAGCAGTTAAAGAAACGAAACAAAATCACAGCTACGTAGTTTCAGTGGGAGTATATCCTTTAATTTTATTGATATTTTATACGTGAAAAATAAAAGAAATAAATGCCAATTTATTTTTTGACAGCTCTATTCAACAGGTTTCGTTAACTGAGTAACCCCTATCAGCTTCTTGTACGCTGTCACTTACACCCGGCCTAACACCCGGTATGTATTACAAAGGTCTTATGGGTGTAAAGCAAACCCACATAAAATAAAAATAATTTCAAGACAGGGACCACTTTACGATGGTAGTAATTTCTGTGTTTATACCATTGAATGACGTACTCACCCTTCTATTCAAGTTAATAACATAATTGTGATGGTAGCGCAAGTTGTCAGGCTGATTACTGATGAGGTCACCCAAACGTTTTGCGGAGCGAAGGTCGAAGGGAGTGCCGCCAACCTTCCGGAAGCGACCGTTTGGGATCCAGTCGTCGTCTCCTTCTAAAATTCTGAAAAGTTGTCAGTGGGCAATGGTGGCTCAAGTCAAAATTAAAATAGATACTAATGGTGTAGGCAGAGCGTAAACGACCTAAACAATAATCGTTCTGCCACGTCTGACAAAGTTTTGAGGGTTATTTAATATAGATTTGTAGGTATATTGCTGTAGTGACAGGTTGTCAGCCCATCACCTAAATTACAATATACTGAAAACGTCGGATCCTTAGGTGGTTTTTATAGCATACCCGGGAGGAAATGCAGCTGTCACATTTTATGTTTTTCTCTCGCTCCCAGGCCAGCATGGAAGACAGATTAAAATACATGATGCTACTAATGTGTCTTATGGCATTCATTCTTTTTATCTAGGCTCAATTCTCATTCGAATATCTGTGTAATACTGTGGTATGTACATTTCACGCAAATATGTATAAATTGGGGCTAGCTATGAGTGTATTATGGCGATATTCAATACGTAAAAGAAACCAACTAAGTTCTATCAATTCTTCCATGCTGGACTGGGAGCGACAGAAGAACCTAGAATGTGCCAGCCGCATCTTCTCCCGGGCATGCTGTAAAAACTTTCGAGGGTATATTGTAATTTAGGCGATGGGCTGACAACCTGTCACTACAGCAATATCCAGTTCTATCTGAAACAACCCTCAAAACTTGTCAGACGTGGCGGAACGACCTTTATTTGGGTTGTTCACGCTCTGCCTACCCCATTAGGGATACAGGCGTGATAGTATGTATGTGTGTATGTAAGTTCTAACAAACCTCATTTGCTACTTACTTATCAGAGTTGATAACCACAGTATGATCGTACAGTCCAACACATCCAGTATCGTGACCAGCCAAGTTGAAGTATGAATGGTTGGTCAGATTCACTATGGTCTTCTTATTCGTCAAGGCTTTGTACGTGATGTGAAAAGTATCGTTGTTTTTGACCTCGTAAGTGATGTTGGTCAGAAGGTCCCCAGGGTAACCCTGCTCGCCGTCTTTGGAAATGTAGCTCAGGACAACTTTGTTGCCGTCTATGTCGGCTTTCCAGTTAACCTAAAACAGGAGATCTGTTTTAGCCACAACATACTAGGCTTTACCCGGTTCTAGCCATTGGACTCCGGGACCAACGATTTGGTACATTATCCCGGTTTATTAACCCGTCCTGTATTTGTATTTAATATTTTTTTTTGTAAAAAAAACAAATATTCTTTTCTTCTATTAGTGAAATGTCGCGTTGTATACATCGTATTGATTGGATTTTTGTATTACGTACTGGCGCGCTCGCTTCGCTCGCGTATATTATTCAACTTATTATTAGTATTCAACTTTCGTGAAATGTCGCGATCTATTATGTGTAATCTACTGATCCATCTTCCGTGCAGTGTCGCGCTCGCTTCGCTCACATAACGAATTCATTCTACATTGTGCTCTCGTAAGCAGTGTTTGTTCTAATACCAACCTGATGAAACCCACCCCTCCCTCCGTGCAAATGATGCTGCTTCCAGTTCCTATCAAGATGATAGGTGGCGCCATCTATGGTGAAGCTGGCGTCTTTAACCCGGTTGACGCAGCGACCGACCACGCAGCCTGTCAGATCGGGGACGTTCATCTTGATGTAGTCCTGGACTGAGCTGAAGCCGAGGGCTATGTCCTGCACCACGCCGTTACTGTCTGGATACTAACAGACAACAAAATAGGTAGGTAGTAGGTAGGTACATTATCAATCACGTTTTTATTTTTTTAGGTTAGACCGCACTATGACGTAGCTGCAGCGAAGAAGCGCGGCGCGGCACTACGCGACAAATGATTCTTTGTATGAAAATGTTTGAGAGGTATCGCACTGAAGCGGCACTGAAGCTGCAAGCTGCTGTCAGTTCATACATTTTGTCAGTTTTGTCGCGCAGTGTCGCGCCGCACCGCCGCAGCTACGTCATCGTGCGGTCTAACCTTAAAGGACAAGCAGAGTTTTAATGGCTTCATAGGTATGAGCTGTTTTCGATATACGTCTGAGAAAGTATTTCAGAGAGCACAGAACAGAACCAATGGCGCTAGCTCTACATATGTAGTATCTTAAATTAAATTCCTATCTCTTTAGTTTAAAATGAAATTAAGAAGGCACCTTGATGGCTTGTATGATGGCTCCATAAGTGATGACAGTTACTTCGAGTCCACTCTCCGTTTTCCAAGTAAACTTCTTTACTGGATCCCCATCAATTTCACCAAAATTACCTTCAGCCAGCATCACGTTATCATTAACTAAAAAAAAATAAGATGTTGTCATATGGCCAATGCCATTACGGAGCTATAGTTGCCTCTGTGGTCTAGTGGTTTGTGCCATGGGCTTGCGATCCGGAGATCGTGGATTCGATCCCCAGTGGAACACAAAATAGATATTTTATCAATTTCTCGCTTTGTGATATTTTTTCTAGTTTGTTTAGGACAATGCAGGCTGAATCACCTGGTTGCCTGTAAGGAAATCGATTCTGTGCTTCGGAGGGCACGTTCAACCGATTGTCCACAACTATTAACTTTTTAAGGATCTTTGAAAGGAAAGTTATTTAACTTCATTTGCATCGAATGTAGAGCTCTTGACTTATTTTTCTCTAGGAAAACCGATTTAACGACCCTTCCTGTATTTGTAATATTCAACAATATATAGGTAGGTATATAACAATATATAGGTATATATAGGTATAAAATAATATAAAACAATACTTACCAGAAACGTAAACAATATCCACCATGTTAGATTCAAAAGTCCCGTAAGCAGATGTTATCCCTGTCTTTGACGCAAGAAGATTCGTCAAAAGTATAATACCTTCACTTTCCTTCGAAGGTTCGTAACAACGAACTAACTTTAAAAGATAACACTTTAAATATTCTATACAACCTTTCATTTCAAATATTACGAACTGAACATAAGTTAAGTAGTATAGGGGTATTAAAATCAAAATTAAGGGACTCGCTTCTAAATGGAAGTCATTGAGCAATATTGTATTTTTATATTTAATCGCTATTTAATTTAATTTTTTATTAGATATACATATATATATAAATATTTATAAGCATGCTGTTAACTTAAGGTAGGTGTAAGAAATTACATTAAGGCGTATGTCGCCATCAAACTTTTAAGTTTGGCGAGTAGATATTAGTTATAAAAATGTACTTACCTTTAGTTTAATAATATAAAAAAAAAAAAAAAAAAAAACTACTTATCCCCTCAACCGATGAAGCCGAAATGGCGAATATGGTTCATCTGTGAACCCCCAGTACGGGGCGCGACAGACTACAGTAATTTTTGGCCCAAATTGCACTTAACCGGCTTTCTTTTATTCTAATGAATGGTGGACTGAAATTCTAGACTTTATAAGGAAATATGCCTATTTTACATAAAGATTGCTATTTTGCGGAATTTTAAATTGGTAAAATTAAACCTCCTACTTTTTTATAAAGCACTCTTTTCCGTAGCTTATAAAGTTTTCCGTAGTTAATAAACACACAGCCAAGTTTTAGCGGATATACTGAAATAGACACATAAGTAAACATGAAGAGAAATTGTAACTTACTACAACAAATTTTAGGTAGATAAATCCATACGACCTACTTTTAATAAAGCGCTCTATTCCGCACTTTATATACGGGTGTAAGGGACAACGTCCTGCAAACTGATAGGGGATGCTCAGTCAACGACACTGAGCAAGAACACTTCCACCGAGAAATTCTCTTAGGAAGTGATAATAAAAATTGGGTTTTCCATAAAAAATGTCCACCTCAAACAGTCTATTTGTATGGAAAAGCCATTTTTTTTCGCTTTCTGGATGCATTTCCTGGTGGAAATTGTTCAGTTTCGTTGACTGAGCAACCCCTATTAGTTTGCGGGAAGCTGTCGCTTACACCCCGTAATTAAGTTTCAATATAACCACAGTCACCCAATAATACGTCTTTAGGGAAGTGAAGTAGAGTCGATAGAGACCAGAATACTCGCTTTACTAGTATTATAAAGGTCAGCGTATGTTATAAATATAAGTAGGTACCTATAGTAAATGAAAACAACTAACTAATAAACTAAACATGACGTAGAATTGCAGATATAAATGATAAACTATTTGTTTCCATTTATAAAATGTTGCTATTCTTGGGCAGTTTAATTTCTATCGAATTAAGGATCAATTTACCGTTTCTATTCAAGTAACTTGTTAATAAATGTTTTTTATACCCTGCAGGAGTTTCTTGAAGCGAAATAGATATAGGTAATAATGTTTGTAGGTACCTATACGTTTTGTAGCATATTATATTTTTAAGATAATTTATTTTCTGTTATTATTTGAGTTTGTCTATTAAGAATGTTTTCAGTGCCCTAACAGGGTCATGTGAGCACAATATATTATAAGTACCACCATTGTAAACTACATGAAGCAAATAAACGAATATGAATATTAAATAACATCACGTTCAAGTAGTTCTATTAAATATAGGTGCTGATAAATTAATAAAATGCAACCAATTATTGATATTAAAAAAGATTTTTATTTAATGCTTCATCTTGATGATATAACATAACATTAAGTAATAATTATAATAATAACGGAAGTAAACAATTTATTGTTAAAGTAAAACGAATAAGTATATACGACACGACCATACATCGAAATTTTTAAACTAGGTTTTTTTTTAAATTCATTTATTCATGGAAATAGGTTATACATATTGTTTTCTATATACCCCACTAAAGAAACTTAAAGTAAGTTTATGCTCAGCAGAGCGTCGCTCGATTAAACATGCATAATAAACAATACTACCAGTGATCAAACATAAAAACTGTAAAAATGTTCAGATTTAATAGCATAGTTTAATACCTACATACAAAAAACGTATACGTTACAATAGTTAACCTAATCTAATGATGAGATGAGTAATGATTATAACGATACAAAATTCCTAAGACGCAGTTTCAACCGTTTGCTACTTCTCCCATGCTGGCCTGGGAGCGAGAGAAAAACATGGAATGCGCCGGGTGCATTTCCTCCCGGGCATGCTGTAAAAAACAGCTAAGGGATCCACCTAAACGACCCAAACAAAGGTCGTTCCGCCACGTCTGACAAAGTTTTCAGGGTTTATTAAGATATTCCCGTCAGCGGTCGAAGTTTTGATTTGTTATTTCTAATATTTTCAGAAATATAATAGAACTGTAAGTGCAAAAATCTATTAGTTAATTTATTACGATAGATTTGTAGGTATATTGCTGTAGTGACAGGTTGTCAGCCCATCGCCTAAATTACAATATACAGAAACCCTCGGATCCCTCAGCGGGTTTTTACAGCATGCACAGCAGGAAACGCAGCTGGCACATTCTATGTTTTTCTCTCGCTCCCAGGCCAGCATGGAAGAAATAAATGCCCACTTGAAATAAATGTCGGTGGATATGTGTCAATATTTTTTTACATAAGTAATATCAAGTCACACCAAGCATAGTCGTACCAAGTTATCCTGTCAAATAGGTACATTAAATTGGATTAGATTTTAAAGTACATGTTACTTATGAATCCTAATAACTAATAAAACATATAAGAGACATTAAGATACAAATATAAGAAATTATTAAGATACAAAATTCTTTCTAAAAGATGTCTTAAGGCTAAACTCATAAAGACGCTTCCAGTCCATTTCTGCTACCGCCATTTTGTCCGTTCTCCTGTCCGTTGGTGTTGACGTCTCCCCACGTCTGGTTGAGGCTGCGTTTCATGTCTTCGTCTAGAGGCGGGATCAGCGAGCGCGGCAGCAGGAATGTTGACAAGTTAAACAGGTCCAGGAACACTTTATAGCGGTCGCTGGAGTTGGAAAAGGGAAGAAGCAGTTTATAATTAAGTGACATTTGTTTTTTTTTTATTACCGGTATCCAATATCAAAAAGTATCACGAGTAAATCAAAGCAAGCGCGCGATTTCACATACATAACTGAACAGGTCCAACGGGGCATAGTAAATTATTGTGAGTGTAGTAGTAGAGTGTATTCTACGATGAATATTAATTCATATCGCGAGCATAGCAAGCGCGAGCCTACATCCAGGCTATTCAATGATGTATATTCGTTTAATTGAGAGCGAAGCGAGTGCGAGATTTCCCGGTTTTAATCTTAAATTGAACTCTTTGAACTTACCTAAGTGTGGAGCGAAGATATTGATATCCAGAAGAACCACCAGTACCGAGCTGCTGTGATCCGATCATACGCTGCACCATGATCACGTGGTTATCTGAAATTTTAAAATTGTAAACATACATACATACATATAATCACGCCTTTATCCCTAATGGGATAGGCAGAGCGTAAACGACCCAAACAAAGGTCGTTCCGCCACGTATGACTAAGTTTTGAGGGTTATTTAAGATAGATTTGTAAGTATATTGCTGTAGTGACAGGTTGTCAGCCCATCGCCAAAATTACAATATACTGAAACCCTCGAATCCCTTAGCTGGTTTTTACAGCATACCCGGGAGGAAATTCAGCCGGCAAATTCTATGTTTTTCTCTCGCTCCCAGGCCCGCATGGAAGAAAGTTGTAAATAAGTAATTAAATATTCCTCTCACACAACACATCTATCTCTACAACGGAGGGGAACTGATAGATCTCATTGTTTTAGTAGCACATTTATTAAGCCAAACTAAAATGAAAATGTCCAAATTTTCCCATAGTAAGTAAAAGAAACATTGTTAACTCGGCAAGTAACAGTAATATAAGTTTCCGGAGTAAAGTAAATAATGCTTACAGCGCCACTTAGTGATGAGACTGTCGATGTCCATAAGCAGTGTCAACAACTGATGCGGCTGCGAGAAGCGCGACTCGTCTCTGTAGAAAGTGATCATGATGGCGCCTTGGAGAGCTCGGTGGGATAGCCTGGAAACGCAGTTAGGGCGACGGATTGTTAAACAATAATTCTAAAACCGGGCTCGCGCGCCCCGCAACCCGCACACACCCCGCTAAGTAACGTCAGCATTGCGATTGCGAGTGTGACTGCTAGTCGCGGTGGTGCGGAACATCGACATCCTTATATTCTATATATCCTTATATTATATGTTTTTATAATTTACCTATTTTTTTTATTGCTTGTCTTTTCAGATATAATGTAACACGTGTTAATGTTTTCCAAATAATTTATTTTTAATTTTTGTACAGTTAAATATTTAAAATATTTCATGATTTTTTGATAATATCGACACCCGCAATGTAATAATAATAATGTTCATTCGTTTCGTAATTACTGAAATAAATTGAAATCACTGATGCCAAAATTACCAATGCGTCCTCTTAAAATCACTCGTTAGTTGATAAGGATCGGGCCTTTAGGCATGAAAGTTCGTCGACCGCAAAGTTTGTACTTCGATAAATGCTGCACCCGTTATAAAAACTAACATACTCGTAGATAGAAGCGATACAGAAAAAACGGCTACTGATAACAAAAATAAAAATATACATACATACAGAAAAAACGGCTACTGATAACAAAAATAAAAATATGCATACATACATACCTATAATCACGCCTTTATTCCTAATGGGGTAGGCAGAGCGTAAACGACCTAAACAAAGGCCGTTCCGCCCGGTCTGACTAAGTCTTGACGGCCATTCAAGAAAGATTTGCACGTATATTGCTGTAGTGACAGGTTGTCAGCCCATCGCCTAAATTACAATATACTGAAACCCACAGATCCCTTAGCTGGTTTTTACAGCATGCTCGGGAGGAAATACAGCTGGCACATTCTATGTTTTTCTCTCACTCCCAGTCCAGCATGGAAGATAAAATAAAAATATGACTAGACGATAAACAAGTGTTATTCATATTGAAAACTGATCGGCTTACCTACTTGTTTGTATTAAAAGGAGGATAGCTCTCGACGTTTGGCGGGCGGTGGAGTGTGACTCTCTTTTTCTGATGAGGATCCATATAAACAAGTAAGCCGATCAGTTTTCATTATGATAAAAATATGCGCACTTGTGTTTGTTCTTGTCCTTTTTAATTTTTGTAGTATCCCGTCAGGTGAATGTATAATGCTTATTTGTAGCTTCCTTTACTCCCTGATAAATACCTTCGTTCACCCCTGGACCTCAGAGCGTCATGCACTTGGGGATCGAAGATGGAGCGGTAGATCTCACGACGGTTCTCAACATCTTGGAGTCTGTGGCGACGGACTTCCTCAGCTGGTTCCATCTGAAGCCACGGAATACACAATAATGTCTCGAAACGTATATAAAAAATATATAAAAGATGGTTAGTTCTGGAGTGATAGCCTCAAAAATCTCTAGTTTGTAATTCTTCTTCTTCTATCGAGTGGGTTTCGAGTCTATCGACCCGATGATCCATGGTGTCAGAGTTTTTAAACCGCCTAGCACAACTATCAGGCCTCTGACATGGTTTGAGTAACGACCACTATCAAAGACAGCGACCGGGACCGACGGCTTAACGTGCCCTCCGAAGCACGAAATCTTTTTCTTTTCGGACAATCAGGTGATTCAGCCTGCAATGTCCTAACCAAACTGGGGAAAAATTCACAATGAGATAAATTCTCAAATATCAACTTTGTGTTTTCCCCCTGGGAATCGAACCCAGGACCTCCGGATCGGGAGTCCATGGCACTAGCCACTAGACCACGGAGGCAGTTAGTTTGTAATAAGAAGTAGTAATAGTCGATCTTGCTTTATGTGTGCTTTAAGTGGTGGTAATGTCCGCAAAGAGGCGCATACTTTTAACCACATGGAAAAGCAAGTGGCTTCGAGGTGAGTTTTCTTCGTCATCGAATAAAGAATCCAAACCAAGCCCCTCGCAAATAAAATAATCTCTACCTGAGCAGCTTCAATTTCCTCCTTAAGCATCTTGTCGACAGCAGCCTGGAACTTGCCCCAGAAATTGAATCCCTCCTCCCTGAGACCTGGAGTCCTCTCCAGCCACTGCTCAATCAGCGCCAGGAGATCGGGATCGTCTTCTGACCTTCGGAGGTGAAAGGTTTCTTTTATAGAAGGACTCGTCTTCTTCTGTCGCGTGAGTATCGAGTCGATCGACCAGATGAACCCGGGTGACAGAGTTTTTAAACCACCTAATAGCACAGCCATGGTTTGTGACCACTTTCAAAGACAGCGACCGGGACCGACGGCTTAACGTGCCCTCCGAAGAACGGAATCTTGTTTCTTCCAGACAATGCATGTGGTTAGCAAACTGGGAAAAATCTCACAAAGCGATAAATTGACAAATATAAACTTTGTCTCCCTGGTACAGTAATTTTACTTTAAGCTTTAAGCTTGAGAGACCAAAAAAAATGCATTTATTTTGAACCTCTGTGCGATGTTTTGAACCGAATATTGATAAGCGATATACATGATACCAATGTTATGTTTTAACAATAACAAACTACGATAACTGGTACTTGTTTTGATAAAAAGTGTTACTTCTGGAAAAATAAATGATAAGCTCTTAAACGATACATACTTATGTAGTGAATCCATAGCTTCAGGGTTATCGCCGAAGACGGTCTGATAGTTCTGGTTGTATTTCACACGAAGAGCTTGCTTCAGACCCAACTGAAAAGTTAAAGGGTGACTTAAAGCTTGATAGGTAAGTTCGAGCTATAGCTGGGTAGGTAACTCACTTGGTTTCAATTCCTCCATTATTATTTTTTTCCAGAAACGCATATTGACCCATAGCACAACTGCTCATCAATTACGTATGTGTTTTTTAAATCTGTTTATTATAACTGGGTTACCAAAGGTTAACCAGTATGATTGGTCTGAATATATTGAAGTCAAGAGATAGGGTGGTGTTGATTTGACCTGGTAGCAAGAAGACTGATAAATAAACCAAGTATTAAGGTGTATTCCAACGGCAGATGAGATGGTAGATTTCAAGATATGCAACCATCGCCTGTAATGCCTTAGAATATCGTTCAAAACAGCGCGCGCTACGGCGTGGCGGTTACGCACAAAAAAGTGCCAGTCAGATTAAAAAAAAGCTATGTTGCGATTTTAGATAATCATACATACATACATACATACATAAAATCACGCCTTTATCCCTTACGGGGTAGGCAGAGCGTAAAACGCCTCCTAAAAAGGCGCTTTCGCCACGTCTGACATAAATGGAGGGCAATTTTAGATTGTAATGTGTATTGCTGTAGTGATAGGTTGTCAGCCCATCGCCTAAATTACAATACACTGTAACCCTCGATTCCCTTTTGCTGACTTCTACAGCATGCCCAGGAGGAAGGGCAACTGGAACATTCTATGTTTTTCTTTCTCTCCCAGTCCAGTATGGAAGTAGATAATCATAATACGGATATTTTTCCGAAGGAACAGTGAAAGCGCTCTTAATAGTTTAGACGAAATATCAAAGTTACTGATAAAAACAGCTTTACTTCCAAATGTTTTTAGCGTACTTATTTATGAACTAGAATATTTTCAAATGTTGCAATTGAAGGCCATGAATTATTTTTTAACATGTATATTTTATAAGAATTTTCATTGATTCGTTTAGGAGAAATAAGCTCTTAAAAACAGCCATTTGCCGTTAGGAGTCACCTTAACATGTTCGCTGTTCCTTTACCTTATTCTCAAGAAGACGGAACTGCAGACTCTGGAAGCCAGAGGCAGGTCGCAGGTAATGACGGAATTCCATGAAGTCCAAAGGAGTCATCGTCTCTAGGATCATCACCTGGTCCACGAGCAACTGGAAATATACAAATATTGTAAGTAAATTGCATGTAGAGACATTTTTGATAATGATTAGGTAAGTACTTCCGTGAGTAAGTTACTTCCGTGCTGGACTAGGAGCCAGAGAAAAACATAGAATGTTGCCAGCTGCATTTCCTCTCGGGCATGCTGTAAAAACCAGCTAAGGGATCCGAGGGTTTCTGTATAATGCAGTTTAGGTGATAGGCTGACAACCTGTCACTACAGCAATATAAATAAAATAAATAAAATAAACCTTTATTTCAGGCTTCTACGGGGCCCATATAAAAATACAAATTACAACAAATACAAATTACAACAATTACAAATTACAACAATTACAAATTATAAATTACAAATTATACCTACAAATCTATCTTTAACGACCCTCAACACTTTGTCAGACGTGACGGAACGACCTTTGATTAGGTCGTTTATGCTCTGCCTACCCTATTAGGCATTAAGGCGTGATTATATGTATGTATGTATTAGGTAAGTCGTTGTAATAAGCTGGCTTTTAAAAACTCTGACACCAGAATTCATCGGGTCGGTCGACTGGTGGCATGTGTGAACTACATTAGCTCACCACAGCAGCCAAAGACTGGCTGCTAAGCCTGAATATCGACATATAAGATCTACGCAGAAAACGACATGATGATGAGAATAAGACGAAGCAGGCCTGTATCGTATTACTAGCGACAACCAGGGCTTAACGTGCCCTGCAGAGCATGGAATCCACTTTGATGAGAAGCAGTCAGATGATTAAGCCTTCATTAACCAAAGTGGAACAATCTCAAACAATGCGATTAAATTATATGCCTGTCCTCGGGAATCCACGACCCCTGGATTGGGAGCTCAAGGCCACTAGACCACAGAGACAAAACATTCACATACATACATACATACATATAATCACGCCTTTATCCCTAATGGGGTAGGCAGAGCGTTAACGACATAAACAAAGGTCCCGCCAAGTCTGACAAAGTTTTGAGCGTTATTTAAGATAGGTTTGTAGGTATATTGCTGTAGTGACAGGTTGACGTGGCGAACGCGCCTTTTACGAGGAGTTTGACGCTCTGCCTACCCCGTAAGGGATAAAGGCGTGATTTTATGTATGTATGTATGTATGTATGTGACAGGTTGTCAGCCCATCGCCTAAATTACAATATAACCCTCGGATCCGTTAGCTGGTTTTTACAGCATGCCCGGGGGAAATGCAGCTGGCACATTCTATGTTTTTTTCTCGCTCCCAGTCCAGCATGGAAGGACACGGAAGGACAACACATTTCATACATTAATTACACAAGAAAAGCCGTGGTCATTCGATACAGCTTTAGATTGAAGCACCATGTATAGTTTGGCATCATTGGGAGAGTTATTTTGATTTTCGTGCCGTGACTTTTGCTCTTTCGATGATAAACATTTATTTTCCTGATGGTCACAATTAAATGGGCAGTTTTTGTCTTGCTCTCTCTTTAGGCTGGACCATGGAGGAATTATATACTACTGCTAAACTAAGAAATAAAAGAAAATTGACGCGGGCAGTTTTTGAATCTTCGTCATTGGAATATTTGGAATACCGTTCCATCGGCTCTACCAACTGAGCTACCGCAGCCCTTATGTATCAATCTTCCTCCATTTGTTTACTTTATTACTTTACATTTGTTTACTTTACTTTAGGCATATAATTATTTCCAGTAAATATAGTCTTAATTTGATTTTGTGTTATAAATTCATTCATAACATCATCATCTTTGCCCTTTCGCTGATGATAAGATAAGCGATAGCTTTATCAGGTTTTAACCAGTTTTTATTATGTTTCGATAAAGTTTTATGTGGGGTACAAAAATGGGTAATACCCAGCAGTACGTTTGTACAGGTACCTCAGGAAAGTCTTTTGAACTTTTTGATCATATTTGTGTAAAGCGCTTCGTGTGGATTCCATACGCAAGAACTGCTCTCGAACTTGCTCGTCACTAGACTTTAAACAGAAGTTTTATAACATAACTTCCATGCTGGCCTGGGAGCGAGAGAAAAACTTGAAATGTGCCAGCTGCTTTTCCTCCCGAGCATGCTGTAAAAGTCAGCTAAGGGATCCGAGGGTTTCAGTATATTGCAATGTAGGCGATGGGCTGACAACCTGTCACTACAGTAATATACCTTTAAATCTATCTTAAATAACCCTCAAAACTTTGTCAGACGTGGCGGAATGACCTTTGTTTTGGTCGTTCACGCTCTGCCTACCCCATTAGGGATAAAGGCGTGATTATATGTATGTATGTATGTTTTATAACATTTGGATCGCGAAGATCACGCATGTTGCGGATCACAAAACCAAGGTGTCTAAAAGACTCCGTTGTAAGAGACTGAATATGACTGTTAAAAGTAAGACATTGGTCAAATGTCACTCCCAAGTCTTTAACATTTGTTTATCGCATTATACTTCTTCGCCTAACTTGTACGTAAAACACAAGGGTTGCTTCTTGCGGCCAAAGGACATGATACTACATTTTGAGGGATTTACCTGCATATTATTATCCTTACACCAGTCTTATATGGCATCAATATCCTGCTGCAAGAGTTGGCAATCCCTCTTATCATTGACCTCCATAAATATTTTTAAATCGTCTGCATAGCGAAGACATTTGGCAAACTTTATAAATTTTACAAGGTCATTTATCATCAGGAGGAAAAGCAGTGGGCTGCGTATAGAACCCTGATTAACACCAGATCTCGTATAATACGGTTTAGAGGTATTTAACAAATTGCATTCTATCTCGTAGATAGTCTGGGATAGGAGTGACTCTTGACAGCTTCCACTGATCGGGATAAGTCCCCGTTTCATAGGCAATATTCACAATGTGCGTGAGGGGCTGGGCCAATACCTTCCGACAATCTTTAAGAATGAACGAGGATAGACAATCAGGGCCTGAATTTAATACTACGTCAAATCTGCCATCATTATTAATTTGTTATTAATTTGGTTTCTATCACAAAAAATACAAAAAGAAAGTAACAATGATAATTACAAACATTATTGGATGCACTATTTAAGTTGAGTCACCAACAATTATAACAGTCCCTTTAAGATTGTGAATAATATTTTCAACTTTACAATTTAAGTAAACACTGTCTGGGGAACCAGGGATTATGTAAACAACACCTATGTAGATTGCGTCATTATTCAAATGAACTGTAGCCCACAAATCTTCGCCTTAATCTGTTTCGAGTTCAGGTCTTCGTCGAAGTTCAACCTCTGGTCGCGCAGCAAGTAAAACACCGCCCCCCCATGATTTCCTATCTCTACGCAGTAAGCTCCATCCAGTACATGTCTATTCAGCATCGTTTATAGAAATATTTGGAAATTACTCTGTTACAGCAACTATATCGTGTTTTAGTAGTGGAATAGATGTTTTCCACTTCCGAAGTTTGGTTTTGAGTTTCAAATTCTGATAGAAAATACAGATAGTGCCTAGTGAATACGTTAAACTGAACATCTTTTTGCAAACTAAAAGAATTTTCTCGAGACTAAACAACTTGTCTCACACTAAACAACTTTTCTCAAACTGAAATACTTTTCTCAAAATTGAACATCTTAATTTAAAACTGAACAATTTTTGGACTATGTGTTACCTGTATTGAAACTTCTCTTTTTTTTGTAGTTTTGCAGGCGTCTGGTTTGTACTGGATTACTGAGGTTTTGCGCTAGACTGTTCTTGTAGCTTGTGATCCTAACCCTGTACGCTCTTGTACTTTTTAGTATTTCTTCTTTTATGGTTGGGATATGTAAATATTCATGGATGTCTTCGATTTTGGTGAACCATGGAGCGTTGACAATAACCTTCTCTTTTTTTTGTAGTTTTGCAGGCGTCTGGTTTGTACTGGATTACTGAGGTTTTGCGCTAGACTGTTCTTGTAGCTTGTGATCCTAACCCTGTACGCTCTTGTACTTTTTAGTATTTCTTCTTTTATGGTTGGGATATGTAAATATTCATGGATGTCTTCGATTTTGGTGAACCATGGAGCGTTGACAATAACCTTTAGCACATCATTCTGCCATCTTTGTAATATTTCTGTGTTTGAAGTTTTCGCCAATTGAAACTTAGGACACCAAAAAGTAGGAAACTGAGTTTTGATTGTTTTTCAACCCATTTTGATGGAACTTAGGGCCATATTTGTAATCAGCTCTCATGAGTGACAGCGAGTTTGAGTTCGTATCAGATATGTCATTTCAGTACAAACTGGCCTGTCAAATCCATACTTAATATTGCTCTCAAGTTTGATATCGCTTCATAATTACGAGCCTTATTTACTTGGAGTCAACGTAAGATAGAAAAAATCACGCTACCTGACTTAGAGGATAGGCAGGAAATTAAATTCTGATTGATTGACTCTAATATGTAATATAAATAGGTTCTAACATTGTGTAAGTACCCCAGTTTGTAAAGGAACACGCAGTGTTGAACATACTGAAAACGCTTCTCCGCGCATAGGAGCGGGATCTGCTAGCCCGCGCGTGGAAGCATGTTTACTTACAAAGGCAAAGATCAAACAATGAGGAAACATGCAGATCCCGCTCCTACGCGCGGAGAATTGTTTTTAGTATGTTCGACACTGCGTGTTTTCCATACAAACCGGGCGTACGAAGTCGCGGGCACAGCTAGTTTTGAATAAGATGATAAAACAACATATAGGAGCCGTAAAAGCTGCTCATCATATGTCACAATTTCAAGATGGATCCAGTAACGGGCAACAAAACAAAATGTCGCGTCACCAGGGGTCGTATGTCAGGGTCCGAGATATCCGCGTATCGGGCCTATCACCGACACCGAGTATGCGTAACGAGATACTCGTGTTTACATTTCCGACTGAACGATTTGAGAGGGAGACGTATTTTTGAAGCATTCGAACTTCTTCTATCGACCAGTATGATATCTGGGGACTTCTTCTTCTTCTGTCCAGTGGGTATCGAGTCTATGGACCCGATGAACCCTGGCGTCAGAGTTTTTAAACTGCCTAGTAGCACAACTATCAGGGCTCTGACATGGTTTTATGTAACGACCACTATCAAAGTCAGCGACCGGGACCGACGGCTTAACGTGCCCTCCGAAGCACGAAATCTTTTTCTTTTCGGACAATCAGGTGATTCAGCCTGCGATGTCCTACCCAAACTGGGGAAAAATTCACAAAGTGATAAACTTCAAATATCAACTTTGTGTTTTACCTCCTGGGAATCGAACCCAGGACCTCCGGATCGGGAGCCCATGGCACTAGCCAGTAGACCACGGAGGCAGTTATATCTGGGGTTTTAAAACGCCAATAGCCCAGCTAAAATAACAACCACAAACCACAATCAACGACAGCATCCGGGACCGCAATTTGATGCGTATAAGAAATATTTTGTAATATTTGTTGCATCACTTTCGCAACAGACTACTAACAGATACGACACGAAAAAAAGATTTATTGAGTTATTGTAAATACCGTATTGTACGCTCATACCAAAAAAAGAGTGGTTGAGACTTTCTTCTCGTTGTGGGATTTAAAGCCTATTATTAAAAATTGAGGATTTGGTAATTCGCTAACGAATTCAAATGATTCAAAAATATGTCTCTCCCCCGAAATATAATTTGCGACGAGCTTATTTGTTCAGGAATGTACATACATACATATAATCACGCGTTTATCTCTAATGGGGTAGGCAGAGCGCAAACGACCTAAATAAAGGTCGTTCCGCCACGTCTGACAAAGTTTTAAGGGTTATTTAAGATAGATTTGAAGATATATTGCTGTAGTGACAGGTTGTCAGCCCATCGCCTAAATTGCAATATACTAAAACTCTCGGATCCTTTAGCTGGATTTTACAGCATGCCCGGGAGGAAATGCAGCTGGCACATTCTATGCTTTTCTTTCGCTTCCAGTCCAGCAAGGAAAATGTATTCAGGAATGTGCAGTGTTAAATATTAATGTGACCAATTTGGGCTTGTAAGTCGATCCATCATCGTTATTTGCGGTTGAAGATAAAAAAAATGGCATGTTTTTTATCTAGGAGCTTTTTTTTGTAGAAACGTCAAGTGATATGATATCGAAGAGCAGAAAAAGTGATACGTCCTTTTTTGTCGTGGGTGATGCAAATATTGAATTTAATTTTATGAACTCTCGATCTTATGAATCTCAATCTTATGAATTCCATGCTGGACTGGGAGCGAGAGAAAAACATAGAATATCCCAGCTGCATTTCCTCCCGGACAAGCTGTAAAACCAGCTAAGGTATCCGAGGGCTTCTATATATTGCAATTTAGGCGATGGGCTGACTTTTTTTTTTTTTTTTTTTAAATATATAGGCGAGCATTTGTCCGCCATCTCACCTGGCATCTCACCTGACTACCTGGCACTACAGCAATATACCTGCAAATCTATCTTTAAATAATCCACAAAACTTTGTCAAAAGGCGGAACGACCTTTGTTTAGGTCGTTTCCGCTCTGCTTACCCCATTAGGGATAAGGGCGTGATAACATGTATGCATGTAACTCTCGAAGCACTATAGGAAGCTGTAAGGTACAATAATATCCCCTTATTATGAAATAAACGATCTTAAAATAATTACACAAACCAGTTTAAAATTGACAGGATGGACAGGTTCTCTCCACAAGGTCTCCATCAGCGTTTTTGTGGGAATGGGAAAAGACAAAGGAACTGACAATTCATGTCCATTGACCTTTACCAAACTTTTTCTTACTTGAACAAAGTAAGAATAAGATAAAACGAAGGGAGGGGCGCAAAGTGCGAGTTTCTCATGCTTCTTCTTCATTGTGATATAGTTTTATTTTATTTTGTGACACAGATATAATTTTATTTGTAATAGACTCGCTTGTGACTTTCTAAAAGTGATGATGATGTTGATCCTTCCGACGGATTTCGGCCATGGCGACTGCTTCGACTCCTATTGGCTCATGACTAGCGTGACCATTTTTTCTTGCTGTCAGAGCGGGACGCCCAAAGAAATTACTAAAAGCAGCTGACTTTACTATGAGTAGATGTATTTATCAGAAAAATAGGAACCATAATAGAAATCCTACAGGTTTCAAGGTCGAGGCAGGAATAAAGCTCTTTGCTGGATTTATTGATGTTAACCCTGTGATTTATCGAATGACGACACATAGCCTGTGGTGTTTTATCGCTAATCCATATATTGTTTATTATTAGCGAAAATAAATTAAAGTATTTGCACAAAATTTTGTATTTGCAAAAGCGGGACATTTACATCCACACTGGGGACAGACACCCTGAAAGTGGGACTGTCCCGGTAAAATCAGGATGTATGGTCACGTTACTCATGACCTCTATTATAACTTGACTCGATATCCACTCGACAAAAGAAGAAGACAAGGTAGAAAAAGTAAGAAAATGAAAGGAACTTCCATACTATTCCAGATTTCAAGATTCCCTGTTTGCATGGTTCGCTTTTTCAAGTACAGTTGAAGTCATTCCACTTTCATTAAATCGCAATAAAATTCTTTACATACATACATACATATAATCAAGCCTTTATCCCTAATGGGGTAGGCAGAGCGTAAACGACCCAAACAAAGGTCGTTCCGCCACGTCTGACAAGTATGTACTAAGGGTTATTTAAGATATATTTGTAGGTATATTGCTGTAGTGACAGGTTGTCAGCCCATCGCCTAAATAACAATATACTGAAACCCTCGGATCCCTTAGCTGACTTTTACAGCATGCCCGGAAGGAAATGCAGCTGGCACATTCTATGTTTTTCTCTCGCGCCCAAGCCAGCATAGAAGAAAAATTCTTTACCCTGAGAATAAGTACGACTCTGTTGAGTCTTTTAATGATCTCCATTGTGTGCCTCTCATCCAGGCCGAGGTCATTCAGCAGGGAACGCACTGAGTCCACCTCGAAGATTATCTGCTTGAACCAGAGCTCGTACGCTGCAAAAGAAACAAAATAGAAATTGATATTTCACCGGTAATCTTGTCAGTTCCGCTGGTGCACTCTCATTCTGGACTGCCTCCGTGGTCTAGTGGCTAGTGCCATGGACTCCTGATCCGGAGGTCCTGGGTTCGATTCCCAGGGGGAAAACACAATGTTGATATTTGAGAATTTATCACTTTCTGAATTTTTCCTCAGTTTGGTTAGGACATTGCAGGCTGAATCACCTGATTGTCCGAAAAACAAAAAGATTTCGTGCTTCGGAGGGCACGTTAAGCCGTCGGTCCCGGTCGCTGTCTTTGATAGTGGTCGTTACTTAAACCATGTCAGAGGCCTGATAGTTGTGCTACTAGGCGGTTTAAAACTCTGACATCAGGGTTCATCGGGTCCATAGACTCGATACCCACTCGACAGAAGAAGAAGACTCTCATTCTTTCGTACAAATATGTAAGATATCAAAGCTGTAGAAGGAAAAATTGAAGGGAAGCGAGGAAGAGGTAGAACGAGACGTAGTTATGTCGATCAAGTAAAGAAAAAGTAAATGCCAAGTCGTATCAGGATATCAAAGAACTGTCCAATGATCGACAAAAATGGAAGTTGCTCCACCGACAAGAGCCCAGCTCTTAAGTGAAAGAAGAAGATCAAATCAATCAGTCCAATAAGTAGTTAGAGAGAGAGAGATAGAGATAAATTTATTAATAATTGTAAATTACAAGTCAAGAAATTATAAGCACTTAAGTATATCACATTAATAATCATTTAAATTGCATTGCTTTTATTATCATTAAAATTAATAAAATCATTATAACTATAGAATGCCTGTTCGACAATCCAACGCTTAAGCCGTTATGGATACACACATCATGAGAGAATTTGCTTCTTCTGCTTTTCCTCCCAGGCATGCTGTAAAAGTCAGCTAAGGGATCCGAGGGTTTCTGTATATTATTATTTAGGCGATGGGCTGACAACCTGTCACTACAGCAATATACCTACAAATATATCTTAAATAACCCTCAAAACTTTGTCAGATGTGGCGGAACGACCTCTGTTTAGGTCTTTAACGCTCTGCCTACCCCATTAGGGATAAAGGCGTGATTATATGTATGTATTATGAGAAAACTACATAGTGCTGTGCACACACTTCCAAAAAAATCCAAGTTGAGGTCGACTAATACATACTCGGCCCACTTGATCAACTAAATACAGGGTAGGCAGGCGCTTGCCTCTATGTGGGGACGACTATCGCCTAAATAACAATATTCAGAAACCCTCCGATCCCTTAGCTGGTTTTTACAGCATGCTAGGGAGGAAATGCAGCTGGTTCATTCTATGTTTTTCTCTCACTATCAGTCCTGCATGGAATCGAGTAAGTTAAGTAAAGATATTTGCTTATAAGTAATTAACTTACTAATTTAATCACTAACCAATAACTAGGCTATTATGCAGATCAATCATTATTATTGAACTTAATTTTACATTTCGCAATCATGTAAACAAACTAGAAGACTCTATCTCATGGGCTCTATCTGAATGGTTAATATGATTATGCAGAAAATATGAATGTATCGATTCACTTTAACGCACTGCACTCTCATCACATTAATCAGGCTTGCATATAGATGCAATTAAGACATTTGAGAGAGTTTTCAAGCATCGACTTGGATTTACTTCCATGCTGGCCTGGGAGCGAGAGAAAAACATAGAATGTGCCAGCTGCATTTCCTCCAGGGTATGCTGTAAAAACCAGCTAAGGGATCCGAGGGTTTCAGTTTATTGTAATTTAGGCGATGGGCTGACAACCTGTCACTACAGCAATATACTTACAAATCTATCTTAAATAACCCTCAAAACTTTGTCAGACGTGGCGGAACGTCCTTTGTTTGGGTCGTTTACGTTCTGCCTACCCCATTAGGGATAAAGGCGTGATTATATGTATGTATGTATGTATGACTTGGATTCCCAGCCAAAGATCTTGCCGACCCTTAGAACCTCATTGATTAAACTACCTAAACTTTAAACGGCTTTTGTTAACTGAGTGAACTGACGATGAAGAGGTGCTCATCATTGCCCTGGCTTGGCAGAACCTGACCAAACAGCGGCAAGATCATCAGGATGTGGTTGGGAGTCCAGAGGGTTGGGCTTCCCTAAAAAATTGCTACTAGGTTCCAACAAGATCTAGTGACGTAGCGAATCAATGCCGCCACTAAATAAGCATTCCCCTGGTGTCAGGCAGCGGTGACACCAGTACTGGTTGGAGGCCGAGGAAATGGATTCTGGAAGGGCTCGTGTCTAGACTATATGATGCGGACGTGGAAGGCAAGAGGGAAATCACCACACCAAATTTCCCTCAAAGATGTGTAATATGAAGGCTGAATTCCGAGAAATCTGGCGACTACTCCACCGACCAGAGCAAAGCTCTTAAATTTATGATGATAATGATGAGGTATTCTCCATTTAGCAAGGCTCATGAATGACTGCACCCTTACTTGGATGTAGCAACTGATGAAAATGGAGAATCGAGAAGCGATTAAGGTGTGAGGAGAGTAGGGATCGAGAGGCGATCGGAGGAAAAAGGAAGAAGATAGGAGCTGTGCTGTGAAGTCCTGCCCCAGAGTGGGGAGAGTGCGACGAATTGTCCTGCCCCAGAAAAGGGAAAGTGCGACAGGGGACACTCAAGTCAGGAAAAAAAAAAATTGTAGGGATAGAGAATTCAGGTAGTGCTTTAGCGTATGCTTTGTAAGTCCCCTGTACGTCCCGTTGTTTCGGTCTGATACGGTCCTGATGACCGAGAGGTCGGTAGGACCGTGGGAGGAGGTGGGAGTGCACCCTTACTTACCCTGGTGAGTGACTATGAAGAGGTGCTCATCATGCACTGGTTTGTCAGATTCAGCGCTGAGCATGCGCTGAGCACCGAGTAACTTGTCCAGCATGAGGTATTCACCATACAGCATGCCAGCCTCATTGCCGAGCTGCGGGCCTTCCTGCCCTATGTCTTCCAGCGCTTGTCTGTGGGAAGAAGAGTGAGACATGAGCATGTACCTAATTATTTGTTTTTACAATATTTGCAAAACTGTAACTCATTTAAACTTTTCTTGCTAAACTTACAATATTAACTTAGATAACATAAAGCAGTAATATAAATGTCTATTTCTGCCAACAAACTGTTGTACAGTTTGGCGGAATTTGTTGTACAAATATAAACATGCTGTCTTATGTGAATAAACGATTTATTATTTATTTATTTTATTTAATGTTACAAGATTATATTTGCTATCATAACATGTTTTACTAAAGTACTTGAGTTATAGTGCTAATACCAAATTCTTTTCCAATCCCTTTTCTGTTCGAGCTACACAACTTTGGAACAAGCTTCCGAAGACAGTTTAAAACTGTCAATCTATAGCCTCTTTCAAAAAAAGAGTGAAAGAGCACTTCCTATCGCAACAAAATTAGTAATTTATGTACGTAGGTATTTGTATTTATAGATGTTTATTTTAGTAATATATATGTATATATGTTTATGTAGGTTCTAGGTTATATGTATATGTAGAAGTCTATTGCGTGTACAGTCTTGTCCCCGTATATATTGTTATCTCATATTCAGTTTTACAGGTTGGCTGGAAGAGATCTCTTTACATAGATAAGCTCACCTTTGTGAACTTAATTTCAAATTGCTTATTTATTGTAAATTTTTTGTACGCAATAAAGAATAGGGTTAATATTGGTCTCCAGTTTGAGATCGCTTCATAAATACGAGCTTATAGCTAATAATTAGTACCAGGGATGTAAGCAATAAATAACTATGAAACATTTCACGGATTCCTTACCGCGATTTAAAATTATTTGATGGGTTCCCGATATTTGGATGCTGTTACAAACATCATGATCACGGGATTAAACGGGTAGACTGAAGAAAAATTCGGGTGAAAACCGGCGGTGGCGGTAAGAAACCCGTGAAATGTTTCATAGTTATAGTGAAAATAACCGCAAAAGTTTAAAATTAATAAATAACTGTCTGTATATATATATATATATATATAAGTATGGATTTGACAGGCCAGTTTGTACTGGAACGACATTTCTGATACGAACTCAAACTCGCTGTCACTCACGAGAGCTGATTACTACGGCCCTATGTAGAGGTAATAATTTGTATGAACTCATGCTTATAATATACAGCCACTAGAGCCTACTCTACCGTACCATACCTAGGTAGCAAACTTAGGCACACTATAATTTCCTATATTTTCCATGTAATTAATTAGCTTCGCATCAGGTTCTACGTAATTTAGTTACTCCTAGTTTAGCTACCTAGTTGTTTTTCCTGTGACCGTGTATAATTTTCCGAGTAAATTGATATACAATATTTCCTTTAGTTACTACATCGCTGATTTTCCGCTCATATTTCGTATTTTGTTACAATATAGCGGGTGTAAGGGACAGCATTCCATAGAAAAGCCGATTTTTTTTCTCTTCATGAAAGAATTCCCTGGTGAAAGTTGTTCAGTGACGTTGACTGAACAACGCCTAAAAGTTTGTCCCTGTATCATCCCGGTATCTAGTGTATACCGGGTGTAAGGGACAGCATCCGGTACGATAACAAATGAAAAAGTTACGTTTACATATTTAATTTGTTTTGCTTGCATAATAATAAATAATTCAACTTTTTAAATTAGGTATAGACTAATTAAGTATAACATAATAGTGATAATTTGTTCAATAAATTATTCATTGGACCAGTTACGTCAAACGGTTCTTAAACCTGAATTTCCGGTCTTCTTACAAAATGTCAACAAAAAATATGTCCTACTTAGATTAAATACATGTTTTTTTGTTTAGATTAGAGCTTAATTTGCTTATTAATTTGAAGATTGAATGGAGGGTTCTTTTTCTAAAACTTACGTATGTAAGTATATATAATTATATATGTGTATATATATGTATAATATATGTATATATATTCACGCCTTTATCCCCAATGGGGATAGGGACGTCTGATAAAATTATGAGGGTTATATAGATTTGTAGGTATATTGCTGTAGTGAAAGGTTGTCAGCCCATCGCCTTAATTGCAATTTACAGAAACCCTCGGATCCCTAAGATATTTTTTTTTGCAGCTGGTACATTCTATGTTTTTCTCCTGCTCCCAGTCCGACATGGAAGAAGTAAAAGAGCTAAACGGTAGATACTTTTAATTGTATTTCTTAACATGCGACGTGCTTAGGTATTCGGAAGGATTTTGGAGAGGTGCCTGTAAATATATTTTCCTCATGGTTAATAAAAAACATCATTTTGTGAAAATTGGGTTTGCTAATCAAAATCCCAGGGAAAGACCGGGCCATAGCGGGGTGAATTCGGACTATGTTATAAAAACTGTAGTTTCATGCTGGCCTGGGAGCGAGGGAAAAACATAGAGTGTGCCAGCTGCTTCTCCTCCCGGGCATGCTGTGGGAACCAGCTAAGGGATCCATGGGTTTCAGTATACCCACTCGACAGAAGAAGAAGAAGAAGAAGTATACTCTAATTTAGGCGATGGGCTGACAACCTGTCACTACAGCAATATACCTACAAATTTATATAACCCTCAAAACTTTGTCAAACGTGGCGGAACGACCTTTGTTTTGGGTCGTTTACGCTCTGCCTACTCCATAAGGGATAACAGCGTGATTATATGTATGTATGTATGTTTTAAAAGCTACTCTATGCACTTAAGCACTGGGACGCGAAAATGTCGAGTTTAGGTTTTGTGCCTACTGCAGAACCTAAACTTGTATTGCGACGACTGCAGACTGAAGGGGGTCTTACCCCAACGCACCTTACCCAATTTAAGTTTTACGAATTATAAAGGTAGTTTTAAAACTATGTTTTTGCTGCGTTAAAAGTAAGTAGTTACCGATGTTTGATTTGATAGATAGATTTAACGTATATTCAAGAACACAGTACAGGACATTTCTTCCATGCTGGCCTGGGAGCAAGAGAAAAACATAGAATGTGCCAGCTGGATTTCCTCCCGGGTATGCTGTAAAAACCAGGTAAGGGATCCGAGGGTTTCAGTATATTGTAGTTTAGGCGATGGGCTGACAACCTGTCACTACAGCAATATACTTACAAATCTATCTTAAATAACCCTCAAAACTTTGTCAGACGTGGCGGAACGACCTTTGTTTGGGTCGTTTACGCTCTGCCTACCCCATTAGGGATAGAGGCGTGAATATATGTATGTATGTATGTACAGTACAGGACATTGATATGGATACACGATAAACAAAGAGAAAAAAAAGAGCTTAGGATGTAGTGTGCCGCATATGCATCCTCGAAAGGGCCCCAACTCAACATAATACTGCAGTGCTATAAAAAAAAAAAAGCACCCCACAGCGCTGTTTATCAGATTTGGATTAGTGTGGATTGAAAGTTTAACACGTTGCTGCCAAGCTACTAAATACCTATACCCGTATGTGCTAAAACAACGAGTAGGTATATCTTTATTAATAAATTTTAATCATATGGAACCCTAATAACTTGGTTCTTATTTAAGACTAGCTGTGCCCGCGACTCCGTACGCCCGGTTTGTTTGGAAAACACGCAGTGTCAACCATACTGAAAACGCTTCTCCGGGCATAGGAGCGGGATCTGCTACCCCGCGCGCGGAAGCATGTTTCGCATTGTCTGATCTTTGTTTTTGTATGGAAAACACGCTTCCGCGCGCGAGCTAGCAGGTCCCGCTCCTACGCGCGGAGAAGCGTTTTCAGTATGTTCGACACTGCGTGTTTTCCAAACAAACTGGGTTACTTACTCAATATTAGAATAGTTTGCGTGATTATATCTAACCTAGGCTGGACACCAGATAATTTAAAAAAACTCAGTCAAATAAAAAGTCCCTTTAAGATCTGTTAAAAACGATCAGTGTTCAATTTCCTGCGTACCCCCCAAGTCAGGTGGCGTGATTACTTGTATCGTAACTTTGAGTATAAGTAATGCTCAGTCAAACAAAAAAAAGTTCCATCATAATCGGTTAAAAAGAACTGAAATTCAATTTCCTACCTACCTCCTAAGTCATGAGGCGTGATTATTTGTATCGTAACTTTTATTTTAAATAATGCTCAGTCGAATAAAAAAAAGTTCCTTAAAAATCGGTTAAGAATCAGCCAAATTTCAATTTCTTGCCTACCTCCTAAGTCCGGTAGCGTGATTTTAGGTATCCTAAGTTGCAACCCGGGTAACACACAGTTGAATAAAAAAAGACCCATCGAAATTGGATTAGTAATTTTGGCGTGGTGTGGTAACATACAGACAGACAGAAAAAAAAAATATATATCTTTAAATATTCAATGTATAGACGACCCTTCTAGAGATTTATTATACGTATAGAAGACTGACACGTGATCAGTGATAATGTGCACATTTGGAGCTCATCCATCATTCGACAACATTTTTTTTTCATATTATCCAAAATTGTTCCTATTCGTTGGTAGAGTTTTGATGTATGTAGTTGATGGGGGTATTTTTAGAAAGCCCGATGGTGTAGTGGATATGGTGTCGTAGTTGGAATTCCACCATGTACCAATGTGTTTTTAGGTTTTTGAATTTCATACGTTTATTCGGCGCTTTTTCCGTGCTTCGGAAGGTATGTTAAGCCGTTGGTCCCGGTTAATATCGTTTAATACCGTAGATATTAGTCGTTAAGCCATGTCAGAGCCCACTGTAAGCATATCAAGCTAATCTAGGGTTGGGTCTGGTTTCCCTTCTGGGTTGCGGAGGTTAGATGACAGTCGTTATGTGTAAAAACCAGTACCCTCGTTCAATCCCTTAGATTAGGTAGCTGCCCCCGTGAGATACGGGAAAAGGCTAGGGAGATGATGATAAGTATTTTATAATATAGGGGTATTTTATAATCGGGAATCGATTTAAAAATAGGTAATTAAATACATGATTGCTTAGGTACACCCTTGTTTTTGGAGATTTCTTAATTAATTTAACAAAGCACTGTCAGCATTTACATTAATTAAATAACAAAAAAATAGCACGAGAACTCACCTCATAGGACAACCCATGTTTTAAAAATAAACTTTCTTTTACACGAATTTCAAATTCGAAAACGCACGCGCGACTCGCGGTTTTACTGAGACGCGCTTTCTCAGCGCGTGGTGACTTTACACTGCGCTATTACAGTACAGTTTAGTTACGCGGGTTTCGTATTTCATCAGCCGTGAGCCCCTTGACAGTGTAACATGAGACTTGTCCGTATTGATTGACGAACACTTTTATGTATACTGCGTATCGGTATTTGCTAACGGAGCATTAGCGGAAAATGTGAATACCGCAAATATTTGCGCGCGAAAAGTTGCAAAGGTCATCGTAACATTTTTTTTAAAATGAAAGCAACTTTATGCAAAACTACATACATACATCAAACCAAATCAGGGACGTTCTAGAGAAAGGTAAGGTCAGGAGTACCCTAAACCAAAGAGCGTGCATGAAAAGATTGATGAATGTAGATGAAGCGAAAGAAGTTTGCAAGGACCGTAGCAAGTGGAGGGATGTGATCTCTGCCTACCCTTCCGGGAAAGAGGCGTGACGTTATGTATGTACATATAATCACGCCTGTATCCCTAATGCAAAACTACCTATGCGATAACAGCAGGTAAGTATTTTCAAAGCACAGTTTGTTATTTTCGTGAGCATTTTCTATCATTAACACATTACGTTTTTGACCCATGCATGACTATGACGGCAGGTTACTAGGTAAAAATAATGCGATGCAATATTTAGGTTATTTAAAAAGTAAATTAAAGACCTGTCTCTAAGGGCCGTATTTATAATCAGCGCTCATGAGTGACAGCGAGTTTGAGTTCGTATCAGAATTGTCATTTCAGTACAAACTGGTCTGTCAAATCCATACTTAATATTGCTCTCAAGTTTAAGAGTAGATACCTACATCTATCTTAATATTCCGAATTGATTAGGAAGTTTTTGTCAGCTGTAAAATATTCCATGCACAAAAAGTTGAGTCGCAATAATCTCCGCTTTGATGCTATGGCGCGGCGCGGCGGCTAGTTTCACGCAAACAAACATGGCTGTTGCCTCAGCCGACGCGCCGACGACGTTGCCTGACGCCATTACGGAATCTCCGCGGTCAGCCATCGAATACGCATCGATCTTATTCTACTAATGTTATATATTTTGTAGTAATAAATACGTTGCATTATAAATACTGCAAACTGTTTGTAACCTAGCTATAGTTGATACATACATACATACATACATATAATCACGCCTTTATCCCTAATGGGGTAGGCAGAGCGTAAACATCCTAAACATAGGTCGTTCCGTCACGTCTGACAAAGTTTAGAGGGTTATTTAAGATAGATTTGTAGGTATATTGCTGTAGTGACAGGTTGTCAACCCATCGCCTAAATTACAATATAATGAAACCCACGGATCCCTTACCTGGTTTTTACAGCATGCCCGGGAGGAAACGCAGCTGGCACATTCTACGTTTTTCTATCTCTCCCAGCCCAGCATGGAAGAAATAGTTATAGCTATAGTTGAGGTTAGAATTAAATATTATTTTTGAATTATGGTGATAGAGTGTTTTTACGTGATACAAATAATAATGCTTACCTTTTATGCTGGACTGGGAGCGATAGAAAAACATAGAATGTGCCAGCTGCATCTCCTCCCGGGAATGCTGTAAAAACCAGCTATGGGATCCGAGGGTTTCTGTACATTGCAATTTATTCGATAGGCTGACAACCAGTTACTACAGCAATACCTACAAATCTATCTGAAATAATCCTCAAAACTTTGTCAGACGTTGCGGAACTACCTTTGTTTAGGTTGTTTACGCTCTGCCTATTGCCTGCATTAGGAATAAAGGCGTGATTTATGTATATAATACGTATGTAAACATGATTTTAATCTTTCTTTGTATTATGCAATCAAATAAATTGAGTATTTTGAATGGATCATTAAATCAAGATTATAAAATGTTCGATGAACTAGTAAACCACAAATAATTAGTTTGGTTACTAGTAGTAATTAATGGCCATTCGCTATGATGATAATAATGATAAATCAAAGTAATTCCATTTTAGAGAAAAATCAACTTATCAAATCAATTTGAATTTTACATTTGTAAATTAAATACGTACATATAATCACGTCTTTATCCCTAATGGGGTAGGAAGATCGTTCCGCCACATCTGACAAAATTTTTAGGGTTATTTAAGACTAGCTGTACCCACGACTTCGTACGCCGAAGGAGCGGGATCTGCTACCCCGCGCGCGGAAGCGTGTTTCGCATTGTCTGATCTTTGTTTTTGTATGGTAAACACGCTACCGCGCGCGAGCTAGCAGATCCTGCTACCACGCGCGGGATTTGTTTTCAGTATGTTCGACACTGCGTGTTTTCCATACAAACTGGGGTACTTACTCAATATTAGAATGATTTGCGTGCTTATTTCTAACCAAGGCTGGACACCAGGTAATTAAAAGAACTCAGTCAAATAAAAAGTCCCTTTAAGATCGGTAAAAAACGGTCAGACTGCAATTTCCTGCCTACCCCTTAAGTCATGTGGCGTGATTATTTGTATCGTCAAAAAAAGTTCCATCAAATCGGTTAAAAACGACTGAAATTAAATTTTATACCTACCTCCTGAGTCATGAGGCGTGATTATTTTGTGTCGTAACTTTGATTTTAAATAATGCTCAGTCGTATCAAAAAAGTTCAGTAAAATCAGTTAAGAAACAATCAAATTTCCTGCCTACCCCCTAAGTCAGGTAGCGTGATTTTAGGTATCCTCAGTTGCAACCCGGGTAACATACAGTTGAATAAAAAAAGCCCCATCGAAATCGGTCCAGTAGTTTTAGCGTGACGTGGTAACATACAGGCAGACAGACAAAAATTAAAAAAAAACACGTTGATCTTTATATCGTTAATAATGCCTGCTGTTTTTTTTTTGTTGATAATGTACAGACACGATAGAGATTTATTATATGTATAGACTATAGATAGGTCTGTAGTAAGTTAGCCCATCGCCTAAATATCAATATACAGAAACTCTCGGATCCCTTAGCTGGTTTTTACAGCATGCCTGGGAGGAAATGCAGCTGGCACATTATAATGTTTTTCTCGCTCCCAGTTCAGCATGGAAGAAATTAAATACTGAAGCAGCATACTTAGTCGAATATCATCCTTGCTAAAATGGAGAGGGGCAACTAAAGAACTGCTCGATTGAATTTCAATCAGTTCGATTCGGTGAATTTCCACGTATGATGAAAGTATTACAGGAGATACTGGTACACTTTGCTGGGTACCTATAGAGTGTTTGATAAACAACTTCTCAATTGAAACGTTTATATTCTTACATAGATACATACATATAATCACGCCTTTGTCCCTAATGGGGTAGGCAGAGCGTAATCGACCTAAACAAAGGTCGATCTGCCACGTCTGACAAAGTTTTCAGGGTTATTTAAGATAGTTTTTAAAGTATATTGCTGTAGTGACAGGTTGTTAGCCCATCGCCTAAATTGCAATATACTGTAACCCTCGGATCCCTTAGCTGGCTTTTACAGCATGCCCGGGAGGAAATGCAGCTGGCACATTCTATGTTTTACTCTCGCTCCCAGGCCAGCATGGAAGAAATTTATATTCTTTATTTCTTTACAAATTAAATATACATTTAAACTTAAAATTCAGACAACAGGCGAGCTTATCTCTATAAGATATCTCTTCCAGCCAACCTAATGGGAATAAAAGATTAGATAATTTAACGGGACTGATATAGTTAGTATAATTTAATTACAAATTATAGGATTATAGTAATACTAATGCACATATTCAAATACTATAATAATAAACTAATACATATAAATATATTTATATGACTAGCTGTGCCCGCGACTCCGTACGCGTGGTGGTTATGATTTTAAACAGCGATGTATTATTTTTTTAATTTTACTTAATTGCGATAGAATACAGTCTTACATTACACCTATGCGAGCATAGTATATTATAGTAGGTATTCTATGTACCTGTCTACTTAAATATGAAAAGAGTTGTGTAACCTAACGATTGTTTCTCTATTTCCATTTCTTTTTGTTTTGGGATCAATTATTTGACGATCTGCGCAGCCTAGTTGGCAGTGTACCTGCCTGCTATGCAGAGGGTCCCGGGTTCGATTCTCGGCCAGGGCCAGGGCCATTTGAATAATGAGTTTAAATGTCTGTTTCTGGGTCTGGGTGTTCTTTGTAGTTGTTTCTATATATGTCTATGGCACCCCATAACAATCTAACATTGTTCACCAAATTCGTACGTGAAAGCATGGAACGTGGACAACAGGTTGACGTGGTCTATACCGACTTCGAAAAAGCCTTCGATCGCGTAGACCACGTCATTCTCTTGTATAAATTAAATAAATTGGGTATCCATGGGGATCTCCTTCGATGGGTCGAGTCATACTTAACTAATAGGACGCAAATAGTAGTTATTGGAGGTTATAAATCAAACCTTGTCCACGTGCCCTCAGGAGTTCCCCAAGGATCCCATTTAGGACCCCTTTTTATAACGCTTTTCTGTATGACGTGTACTCCTGTCTTAACCATTCCAAATTTTTAATGTATGCCGACGACACAAAAATATTCACTAGTATCAAATCACATCAAGACGCTGTAAATATGCAACTGGACCTAGACAATCTCACTAGTTGTTATCACTGTAATCGCATCTCAGTTAACGCGAGTAAATGTCAAGTCATATCCTTTACACGTAGCCCGCGCCCTAAAATAAATCAGTACTTTATTAATGGAATTATAGTTTCGCGTACTGAAATCGTTCGTGATCTCGGTATACAACTTGATAGTAAATTCATAATACATTTAACGAACATGTAAATACAGTAACTGGAAAGGCATTAAAATCATTAGGCTTTGTTATGAGAATTTGCTCACCATTTCGTAACCGGGAATGTATAAAAAAATGTTTATTTTGCTTATGTCCGCAGTATCCTTGAATTTGGATCACCCTTATGGTCACCGTAATACAATAAATACTCAGATCAGATTGAAAACATACAAAGAAAATTCTTGAAATTTCTTAACTTCAGAACATTTACGACACCTAGTAATTATGATCAAAACTGCTTAACACATAACCTGATGTCACTTAAAAAGAGACGAACGTTATTAGATATGATGTTCCTTTACGACATTTTGAACTCACAGGTAGATTGCCCAGACTTAGTTAACAGTTTAGGGTACTGTCCGCCTACTCGACGTACACGCCATACTAGTCTGTTATACGTTCCCTTACATCGTACTAACTATGTCGCGAATGATACTATAACTCGCATAGCTAAAACGTACAACAATTCATTTAGCGATTTTGACCCTTTTAATTGCACAAACTAACAATCGTTTAGAAATCTTGTCAAAAGTTATATTCTTTCTAATCATGACTCGTCGCCCGGGGTTGTGGACCAAGCTTCCAATCCCGTTTGACCCCAAGACTTTATTAAGCTTAACACTATATGTATTGTTCTGCTCCAACTGTACGACAGTAAATCACAGTCATATTCACCTCTTATCTTGTAGATACATACCAAGACTCTTACAGATGTTCCCTTAACTCAGTAATTGAAAATCATATTCAAAGATATATTATCTATAATTCTAATTTGGTGACCGGGTTTGAGTACTTTTTCTCAATCCCGCTCGATCCCAAGACTTGTCGTAGGACTGAATTGGAAATTGGAATCCAAACTAAATAAATAATAACCTAAAATAATCGTCACATATCTATCTGAAATGTCCCTCAATCTTGTCAGTTGTAGCGACCTTCGTTTGGGTCTTCGGCGTTCTGCTTATTCCGTTAGGGATAACGGCGTGAGTGTATGTATGTATGTATTTTATCTCAATCGAGCTTCAGTGCATTATGCTAATGAACAATTACGATAATCACTCGGTTACATATTACAATGTCAGAAAACATAATGCCTTTACTTAAAATGCATGGGCCCAAAATACCCGAAATCTTAATACCGTATTATTCATAATACCTTAATCCAGTACATCTTACTGTACAATTCCGAATTTTTAAATACTAATAATTATTATCTCAGTTTTCAAAATTCCGAATGTGTAATTTATCAAATTTTCAATTATCCTTAAATTACAAAACCAAAAAGAAAAAAATAATAATACATGATGTGTCAATGTCATAGTTGATATTATATTTGATTTACTTATATTAAGAATTCTGTCAGTTACTCATCGTATCGTTTACATCTATCGCTGGCTTGACGTCGTAAAAGCGGACATGGAAGAGAACGATCTCACACCCTGCGGCTCGGTCGCTCACTTCGTTCGCTCCAAAGGGTCACTACTCTAACCTAACCTAACCTACTGAGTCGGATCTGAGTAGAATGTTTTTATTTTTTATTGCGGGGGGCTGCGCCCCCCGAGCCCCCCCTAACTTCAAGTTTAGTCTTTTATGGTTAAATATTTTAGGGTTAAGTATTTAGTACATTTAATTTTTGGGTTTCGGTTATTCGACCGTAAGGTACTTTAAATCATTGGTATTCTACATACTTGTCATTTTGAACATAAAGTATTTCGATTTCGGGTATTTTGGGCTCATGCATTTTAAGTAAAGGCATTATGTTTTCTGACATTGTAATATGTAACCAATCACTCTTACCTCTTAATACTTACTTTATCGTGTTATTACGTTATTCTATATTTAGACCACACAGATGAAGTGCTATGCTCTGCTAATAGTATTAGTTTTATAACCACTTATTACTTAAGTTTAAGATATGTTACCTATTCTTATTGTAAGCTATTTAACTTTAATTACTCTGCCCTTGGTAAATCTGGGGTAATCAGTTATTTGCTCCATAATTCTAGCCCTAAGCGTTATGTTCTAATAGTTTGTAAAGAACTGTTGATTACCTTAATAAAATAAAAATAAAATAAAAAATAAACAGGGAATCCTAGTGGGGGTTTTGAGTGTGATCGTGTTTTTTTAAAAATTTACTAAATACAAATCATGATACAATTTTTTCGTTGAATTTGTCATTGACTATATATATAATCTAAAATATTCAATAGCATATTATAATAATACAACTTACGTTTTTTTTAATATACAAAAAGTTAACTTATGATGTATAAAGTACGTAACTAAAATATGAAATGAATTTGTGTTAATGTTTTTTTATATATAATTGTTTCTGTTTTGAGACCAATCAACTATATACAAATTATGATTAATTGTATGTTAAATTTATCAGATTGTTGAATGTTTAAGATATATTTTATAATTTGTTTACTTGTTTTTTTGGCTCGTGGGTTCGATTCCCACTTATGTGTAACTTTTAACTTGTTTATTTTCATGCTAACTTGTTTTTTTTTTATTAGATGTAAACTTAACGTATGTAAAATTATCTAAACCTGACTAAATTTATGGCGCCAAAGGCGGTCGGGGTCGGGTTGTCCATCGTCTCGATGAACGTTTTAATCTTTTTACTCTTATTTATTTGTGTCATTACGAATCGCGTTAGCTAAGCCTAACACGTGTATAACACGATAATTGTGTGCGTAATGAGACTTACTGTATTCTAATGAGATTTAACAAAAAAACGGGATTCAATTTTCTGCTTACCCCCAACTCAGGTGGCGTGATTATTTGTACCCTATGTTTAATTTTCTAGATAACAATCAGTTGAATCAAAAAAGTTTGATCGAAATGGGTTAAAAAACAGCCAAATTCGAATTTCCTGCCTACCCTCTAAGTGAGGTGGCGTGATTTTAATAATAAATAGACACGACCCTTCTAGAGATTTATTATATGTAATAGATATACATGATTTCTGGGAGAGATAGGAAAACATAGAATGTTCCAGCTGCCCTTCCTCCCGGGCATGCTGTAGAAGTCAGCAAAAGGGATTCGAGGGTTACAGTATATTGTAATTTAGGCGATGGGCTGACAACCTGTCACTACAGCAATACACATTACAATCTAAAATTTTCCTAAATTTTTGTCAGACGTGGCGAAAGCGCCTTTCACGAGGCGTTTTATGCTCTGCCTACCCCGTAAGACACTCACTTCTCTACTCCCCCTGTAACTCTTGATTACTATACCAAAGCTGCTTCTCTCTCTTATCTCTCTAACCTTGACCTGCCTGACTGTATTCCTTTCTCATTTCAACCGGTCACCGAAAGCAACGTTAAGAAAATCATCCTTTCCATTACCACAAAGGCAGTGGGAAGTGACGACTTGAGCCTTAACATGATTATTCCCATACTGGTTGACATTTTGCCCGTTATCACACACATTGTTAATTTTTCATTGGCGGCAAATGTCTTTCCAACAGCTTGGAAAAAAGCTTTTGTTATCCCACTGCCTAAAACCTCCAATCCTACTTCCCTTTCTCAGTACCGTCCTATTTCCATCCTACCCATACTTTCAAAAGTTCTTGAAAGTGTGGCCCACCATCAGTTGTATTCCTTCCTCACTTCCAATCATCTCCTATGTCCCTTTCAATCTGGTTTCCGTCCCTCACACGGCACAGTTAGTGCGTTGCTGAATGTTACTGATGATATCCGTCATGCTATGGATAATACCAAACTTACCGTTGTCGTTTTATTGGACTTCAGCAACGCATTTAACTCTGTTGACTTTGATATCCTTCTCGGTTTCCTCCGTTCTCTTAACGTTGCTCCCGCTGTGATCGATTGGTTTCATTCTTATCTTCTTGGGCGCCAGCAGTGTGTGAAGACAGACGATGCATCATCGGACTGGTCAAACCTATCTGCTGGTGTTCCACAAGGCGGCGTTCTTTCTCCTCTTTTATTCTCTATTTTTAGAAACAACATATCAAAAGTCATTTCTTCTCCCTACCATCTGTATGCAGATGATTTACAAATTTATAGACATTTCTCTTTATCGGACGTCAGTGAGGCAGTTGCTGCCGTAAATACAGATCTTGCTGCTGTGCAGGAATGGGCACGGAGTTTTGGTCTGCTTGTAAATCCTACCAAATCACAGGCCATGATTGTCGGCAGCAGTAGGCTCAGTTGTAAGATTGTAGTTGCAGATCTTCCTAAGATAATCTATAATAACGTATGTATTACTTATACTGACAAAGCCAAGAATCTTGGATTGATATTGGATTGTGACTTGTCATGGTCGGCACAGGTGAATGAAGTTAGCAGACGTATGCATTATGCATTCCACTCTCTCAAACGACTCCAGAATTTCCTTCCTTTTCACACTAAAATCATGCTTGCACAAGCACTTCTCCTTCCCATCCTCGATTATGCTGATGTCTGTTATCTAGATGCGACTGAGGAGCTGCTAAACAAACTTGAGCGCTTACAAAACCTAGCTATAAGATTCATTTTCGGTCAATTTCAATTCAATTTGATCACATCTCTGAATTTCGCGCTCAACTAAAATGGCTCCCTATCCGACTTCGTCGTGATGTGCACATCCTAACTGTTCTCTTCAAAATCCTTAATGACCCATCCTCTCCTGAATATCTCCGCATCCCGATTTCGTTTTTTACCCCCTGATCCTCGACCCAGGCGCACATGCACCACTAAGGTGTTGGATGTTCCTGGATCGAACACCAAATTCTTTTTTAACTCGTTCACTGTTCGAGCCATTCAACTGTGGAACAAACTGCCGAAAACTATACAAGACAGTCCCTCGAGCTTCACTTTTAAGAAGAGACTGAAAGAGCATTTTATGACCTCCCTATGACGTATAAAATTATATTTTATTTTATCATTTATATATCATATAAATATATTTATATGTATTAGTTTATTATAGTATGTTAATACGAGGTGCATTCAATAAGTACCGAGCCTCATCGCCAGACGGCGCTGTAGTTTCAAAAGAGTTTAAACACAGTGTAGCACATTCTTTTTTAATACTTTTTTCAAATTTTCATTCTAATCCCTTCATTTGTTTTAATTTTACAACTTATGGAAGCGAACGTGTCGATCGGTTTTACAAAAATGGAAAAAGAGCAATATCGTTCGGTGATTCGATTCCTATTTTTGGAAGGGAAAACGCGCTTCGAAATCAAAGAGCGCTTGGATGCTGTGTACGGTGACTCTTCTCCATCGATGGCCACCATCAAGAATTGGTTCAACGAGTTTGCACGTGGCCGTACGTCGGTTTTTGATGAATCACGTCCAGGTGCACCGAAAACAGCTACTACGGAGGAAAACATTAAAAAAATCCATGATCTCGTATTGGCAGATCGCCGATTGAAGGTTCGGGAGCTAGCTGAGACTGTAGGCATTTCAGAAGGAACAGTGCATCATATGCTTCACGAGGAACTCGGCATGAGAAAGCTGTCGGCGCGATGGGTGCCGCGTTTACTCACACCGGAAAACAAGCGCAACCGTGAGACCACATCGGAGACGTGTTTGGCGCTGTTTAAGCGGAATCCAGCGGAGTTTTTGCGTCGTTTTGTGACCGTCGGTGAAACCTGGATCCACTGGTACACACCAGAAACCAAGGAGCAATCAAAACAATGGATCCAGACCGGGGAACGTGCTCCAAAGAAGGCGAAAACTGTAAAATCGGCCGGAAATGTTATGGCCACCGTTTTCTGGGATTCACAAGGTGTGATTTACATCGATTACCTCCAGAAGGGTAAAACAATTACAGGGCTTTACTATGCCGATTTATTGGGCCGATTCGACGCCGAATTAAAGAAAAAACGACCCTATCTGGCGAAGAAAAAAGTGCTGTTTCACCACGACAACGCACCGGTTCACACGTCTGCCGTTGCCATGGCCAAATTGGTCGAATTACGCTACGAATTGCTGCCCCATCCACCGTATTCTCCAGATTTGGCCCCTTGTGACTTCTTTCTGTTTCCTAATCTGAAAAAGTCACTCGCCGGGAATAGATATGGATCAAATGAGGAGGTCATCGCCGCCACGGAGGCCTATTTTGCAGAGTTTGACAAAAACTATTTTTCGGACGGGTTAAAAAAGTTGGAGCATCGCTGGGCTAAGTGTATAGAACTAAAACAATAAAGAATATAATAATAATAGTAAGGGATAAAGGCGTGATTTTATGTATGTATGTATGTATGATATACATAATAAAATACGAGTACAATAGTATTAAACGTAAAGGTATCTATGTAATCTATCTACGTGCTTCAGAAGGCAAGTTAACTGTTAAGCCGTCAGTTCCGGTCGCCGTCTTACTCGTTTCAAAACCAGGTTAGAAGCTCAGAGGCCTATTACTGTATTAGGCGGTTTAGAAACCCTGACACGGTATCAGAGTTCTGACACCATAGTTCATCGAGTCGTACGTTGACTCGAAAACTCACTCGATAAGGTGAAGAAGACGTATTTAAGGAAAAAAGCCTCGGGTAAAAGCAGCAATATACCTTCAAATCTATCTCAAATAACCCTCGAAACTTTGTCACGTCGTCGTTTACGCTCTGTAAACGACCTAAAGAAAGGTCGTTCCGCCTCGTCTGACAAAGTTTCGAGGGTTATTTAAGATAGATTTTGCCTACCCTATAAGGGATAAAGGTCTAATTATATGTATGTGAAAGCATTCGAAAACACGACGTAGTTCAAAAGTTTTTATTCCGAGGAAAACACTGAAAACATATTTTTTCCAGTCAACCTCGGCAGACGCTCTGCCAACCGCCACCCTCTTAAAACTTATCCTTATTCTAAGTATCCTTTTTCATGACATAATTAAAAAGGATAAAAAATACTTGGCAAAGTAAATGTCAGTCAATTTTATGCCATATCCGTATTTTTGTATTACATTTTTGTTTATATTTTTACTTACAGAAATTTAAGTGGTGTGAGCAGTTTCTTGCAGTAGGTAGTACAAAAACATGTTTCCTTCAACGAAACTAATAAGGTACCCATTTAATTTTCTATATTTATCCATAATTTACTCATGCCCGATTAGAAATAAAATAGCAACGGTAATAGCTTAGTATGATAGTTGATAGCAAGATAGCATCACCCTATATCTTCCCGTGGACAGAGAACCGCTCCGTAACAGCGTTGCCAATTCTTTTTTAGTATGAGATCGCCGAAAAGACAATTTCAAGTCGCCTAAGAGTCGCCCAATGTGAAGTAGCCTAAATCGCCTAAATATTTTACGAATAGTATTGACTATTTTGAATGCTTGAGACCTATCCTTTAAGACTCTTTTTAGTAGGGATGTTATTAAAATAATTAGTAATAATAATAAAATATTGAGTCAAAGAGGGTGGATGGTGGAAATTTCCAATGGTTATTTAGAATTTGATTGTTTGGGCCCATTTTGTTAGTACTCTTAACCTATATGATGAAAATACTTCGTTCCATATTATTGGTGAAGCTTAATTTCGCCCAATTATTTTTTCGAGATAGCCTAAATTGCGACCAGTCGCAAATCGCAATTTTTATTCGCCACAGCACCCTCCGAGATAGCCTAAATGGCGATAAATCGCCGCACTTGGCAGCACTGCTCCGTACAGCAAACTGTATGGTGGGTGTCGTAACACCTATTTATTCAATCCAGGGAACATGCAGCTTGCACTGCGTTCAGCAGAACGGTGACCAGAAACAGCTCCACTTTAGACCAGCCGCAATTTTTTTGGTTCGTCAGTGTGTAGTTTCGTTGAAGCTTTTAACATAACATAACATAAAAATACTTTATTGCACGTAAGAATACAAATCATACAACACAACAGATAACAACAAAAAACAAGTACAACATAGGCGGCCTTATTGCTAAGGTAGCAATTTCTTCCAGGCAACCTTTGGGTCAAAGAAAAATGCGTAGCGGTAAGCGGGATATTGCAAATCTAGTAAAATATGTATCCTAAATACATTACATTACATATAATACATAAACTACTTACAAGCTACTACATAGATATTGTAAAGTAAACCAATACATAATATATAATAAACTAATACATAAACTAATGGAAGATAGGATAATGCAAACTACAACCAGATCTAGACGAAGGAAATGACAGCAACAGCACAGGATAAAAGTGAAGGATAAATAATGATCAGATAGTAATTTCTTCCAAGTAATGTTTTTTAAGTCGGCTCTTAAAGGTTTCAAGAGACGGTGCACGTCGAATGTCTTCGGGCAATTCATTCCACAGCTTGATCGCTCGCACTGTGAAAGACTTTGCGTAGAAGTCAGTTTTGTGAGACGGCAGGTTAAGCGTCAATTTAGAACTGGCACGCAAATTGCGAGCCAGGGTTGCCGAATGAAAAATAAAGCGATCTTTAAGATAAGGAGGGGTGTTAGGGTGGGAAAGAATGAAGTTAAGGACTTAATAAGATTTGTCTGCTCTATCCTATTAAGCTTATTCCTATTATTATTTGAGATGAACTTTGTCAAGGCTGCAATTATATCCTTTGCATTAAAAAAATACTTCATTGTCTATGGTGAAAAAATTGCAACTGTCACTTTGACATTTCCTTGATGTTTTGCGCATTTGTATTCCGAAGGATTTTTTACAAAAAATAAAGTGATTGCGGATCTTAGAGGTATAAAATTTGATTCTGCAGCAAGATAACAAGTGAAAGCAAGTAGCGTAAGTAAAATTATCTCGAGCTATCATCGTTTTATTGCATACAATCAAAAGTAAACATCCCGCTTTTGTTATCGTGTTTTTCGTTTTATTTTTGATGATTTGTTCGTTTAACACGGTTTTCTGCCCCTTCGATTTTCTAAACAGGCAATTTGCTACACAGTTTTTGTGAAAATAATCACTTTTTGTCTCATTTACACCTGTAAAATGAGTTACTTATTTTCGCATGAATGACATCAGGTGTTACTCATTTGTGACGACTCAAGTGGCTGTTTGGTGTAGTATTTCGTGAAATCCGAATTTGAATGGTCATTGTTTCATATTACTTTAACAATACTACGTTGAGGAATTGCAGGTGTAGGTTTATGTGTTATTTTCTTATTAGAATTCTAAAGTTAAACATTTAAAAAACAAATATAACAAACAAACATATAAATTCCTTACGTAATTGTTCTGTGTATGTTTATGTGTACAATAAATTGTTAAATAAATAGATAGACATTTTCTTATCAAATTTAGGTATACATTTATTAGGTGCATTTTTTGCTTATAAAACAACATTATTTCTGCACAAATTCACATTACTACATATTCAATATCAACTGTTCAAACAAGCATTTATCAAGAGATTTTCTGCTTTTGTGTTCTTCATAACATAACAAGTGTTATGGCAGGCATTATTGCAGTTTATTAATGTAATTAAAGTTTTAAAATTGCAAAGATACAAGTTTTTGCCATACAGTTAGTCCTATTAATGAGAAAGAAATATAACACACAGATTATAAATTTAAATTGCCAAAGGGGCCAAGTGTCTTTCTTGCAACTGACAATATAGACAACTTATTTCAATAATGTGTAATTAAAACAAACTATGGATTACATCCCTTAAATGTTAAGCAAAATTATGAAATAATATAATTGATATAAATAAGTTTACTCATACTGTACAATATATTGAAATAATTGAAAATATGAAACTTAAAGTCATTGTTCATTCACCAGATTTATTTTATTACAAGCTTTTATCAAAACTAATTCTATAATCTATCTGATGTGCCATGGTGTCAGAGTTTTTAAACCACCTTATAGCAAAGCTAATAGATCTCTGATATCTTTTGTTCTAGAGTGATGGGTCAAACCCTCTCAGAGCCAGTGACGGAGAAGCAGTCGACAACATGCCAGGACACACGCTACCTGGTCGGCTCCTCGTGCATGCAGGGCTGGAGAGTCTCCATGGACGACTCCCACACCCATATCCTGTCCCTCCCGGACGACCCGGGCACTGCCTTCTTTGCTGTCTATGATGGCCATGGTGGTATGTATTAGAAACTTGTAGTTTTGATATAATATAAATGTTTTTGTCCTGCTTAGCTGGGGTTGCCATCATATTAAGTGCCACATCTGAACAACAACCTCAAAATCCTGGACATTTCGGCGAAATTGTGTTCACACTTGAATAAAGAACATAGGAAAATCAAAACCTTTGGAGTTCTTCAAACTAAATCAAGACAAGGGCGAAACATAATTGATTCGATACGTTACGTGAGCAAATCGTGCGCGACATTCAAAGAAACATAAATCGTTATGCAAGCACGCAATCTCGAAACCACAGGAATATTGACCCATAAATTACGCGAGCGTAGCGAACTAGCGACCGCGACGCTACACGCACAATGTCTCAATAAATTAGGCGAGCGAAGCGAGCGCGACACTACATTAATATTGACGCAATAAATTACGTGAGCGAAGCGAGTGCGATACCGCACGAACAATGACTCAATAAATTATGCGAGCGAAACGAGCGTGACACTACACTAATATTGGCTCAATAAATAACGCAAGCGAAGCGAGTGCGATACTTCACGAACAATGACTTAATAAATTAAGCGAGCGTAGCGAGTGCGACAGTACACTAACATTGACTCGATAAATTACGTGAGCGAAGCGAGTTCGATACTACACGACTAATGACCCAATAAATAACGCGAGCGAAGCGAGCGCGATACTACACGAACATTGACTAAATACGAACAGGTTTTATTTTACCAACACTACATAACTACTTTTAAGGTAGGATTTTCTTTTATATTTTTAATTGAAATGTTTGTCTCCAGGGGCTAACATCGCCGAGTATGCAGGGAAGCACCTTCACAAGTTCATCACCGCCAGGCCGGAGTACCATCTCGGCAACATCGAGGAGGCACTTAAACAGGTGAGGAACTACAAATTGCATTACAACAACAATGTAGTGATGTAGTGGCAAGTGATACTGAACCAAAACATAAGTTTAGGATTTTTTGAAGACTGTTATTGTTTTTGTTGATTAACATACATACATACATAAAATCACGCCTTTATCCCTTACGGGGTAGGCAGAGCATAACTTTCACGACACTTTTCCTTTTACAGTATATTGTAATTTAGGCGATGGGCTGACAACCTGTCACTACAGCAATACACATACGTGGCGAAAGCGCCTTCGCTTTCGCCACGTCTGACAAAAATTGAGGAAAATTTTAGATTGTTATGTGTATTGCTGTAGTGACAGGTTGTCAGCCCATCGCCTAAATTACAATATACTGTAACCATCGAATCCATTTTGCTGACTTATACAGCATGCCCGGGAAGAAGGGCAGCTGGAACATTCTATGTTTTCCTATCTCTCCCAGTCCAGCATGGAAGAACATTTGTTGATTAATCTTAAGGTTTTTTATGTTTCCATCTGCTGGTGATTGGCCAAAGCTTCATTGCAGAAAATAATTTATAATAAATCTGCTCTTTTTAATGAGCAAATCCGTAAATTATATAAAGTGATTGTAGCTTCTACTAACGTGTTTCTTATCGAGTTATCGTAAGTGGTTTAAATAGGCTATCTGAAGTGTATGCGCATTTTTAACTTGTTTTGACAATCGATAAACAGACACTAAGGTTCGTATTTATGAAGCGATCTCAAACTTGAGAGCAATATTAAGTATGGATTTAAGAGGCCAGTTTGTACTGAAATAACATTTCTGATACAAACTTAAACGCGCTGTCACTCATGAGGGCCGATTTTAAATATGGCCCTAAAACGAAGAAACCATAGACACACAAATAAATAAGAGGAGTTTCGGCGTACAGACGGCGAATATACTGACAATTAGTCACTAAAGTGATGTACAGTACATTTAGAAATAATTCTAAGCTATTGCTCGATGTGCCGAAAACTATTCGTGGCTCAAGAAACACATACATACATACAATCACGCCTTTATCCCTAAAGGGGTAGGCAGAGCGTAAACGACCTAAACAAAGGTGTACAAAGTTTTGAGGGTTATTTAAGATAGATTTGTTGGTATATTGCTGTAGTGACAAGTTGTCAGCCAATCGCCTAAATTACATTATACTGAAACCCTCGGATCCCTTAGCAGGTTTTTACAGCATGCCCGGGAGGAAATGTAGCTGGCACATTCTATGTTTTTTTGTCGCTTCCAGACCAGCATGGAAGAACTCTCAAGAAACACAGGCGTGGTTATATGCATCTATTTTAAGGAAGTAATTTAAGACGTTAAATAAAAACTTGGCATGTTAGCAACTTGAGACCTCGACATAAGTATTATGCATTGTAATGAAATGACTCACACACATGAATAATATTAATATGGAGTTGTTACAGATTCTTCAGTTTGAATACTATGAATTTTATACAGTAAATGCTATAAAAATATACTGGTAACACTTTTTTGTGTATATGTGCAATACATACGTAAATATATACCTTACGGTAATGGTTTTCAACCTTTTAGACTACGCGACCCCCTTGAATACAATCCCCTTATAAGAATGTGCAGGTTATATAATGAGCTGATTAAAAAAAAGCCCTCTGTTGTTCAAATTCAACACAGTCCAAATTTATAACCATGGTTATGAAAAATACTCACTTTAATATCAAGAATTACTAACAAACATATATATATATATATATACATATTTTAATAAGTATTAACATAGCTGAATGAAATTTGAAATGTAATGCTCTTTTACTCTCTTTTAAAAGACAGCGACAGAAGGACTGTCACGGACCGTGTGCGGCAGCGAATTCCATAACCTGGTCGCATTGATAATACATACATACATATAATAACGCCTTTATCCCTAATGGGGTAGGCAGAACGTAAACGATCTAAACAATGGTCGTTCCGCCACGTCTGACAAAGTTTTGATGGTAATTTAAAATATATCTGCAGGTATATTGCTGTAGGAATGAGTACATAAGAGGAAGCTTGAAAGTTGCGCCCATAACAGATAAAATGAGAGGAAATCGGCTTGCGTGGTATGGACATGTAATGCGGAGGGATGAAAGTCATATAGGTAAAAGGGTATTGAATTTGAATGTGGACGGATATGTTGGGAGAGGACGACCAAAGAAAAGATGGATGGACTGTGTGAAAGGTGATATGTTGAAAACAGGTGTTAATGTCGAACTGACGGCTGACAGGGATGAATGGAAGAAGAAAACATACTGCGCCGACCCCAAATAATGGGATAAGGGCAAGGGAATGATGAGGTATATTGCTGTATGACAGGTTGTCAGCCCATCGCCTAAATTACAAAACTCTGAAACGCTCGAATCCCTTAGCTGGCTTTTACAGCATACCCGGGAGGAAATGCAGCTGGCACATTATATGTTTTTCTCTCTCTCCCAGTCCAGCATGGAAGAAAATTGATAATTTATACTTTTATTTCCCAGGGCTTCCTGGACCTCGACCAGGCGATGCTGGAGCAGGACATGCTGCAGGAGAAGGTGGCCGGAAGCACCGCGGTGTGCGTGCTCATCAAGGAGAACACCCTGTACTGCGCTAACGTCGGCGACAGTCGCGCCATCGCCAGCGTCCGCGGCGCGGTGAGCATACTCACCTCTAAACGGGGTGTAAGGGACATTATCCAGTAAACGAAACTGGACAACTTTCACGAGGCAATTCTTTCGGGAGATGAAAAGAAAATTTGACCTTCACGTACAAAATGGCCACCTCGATCAGACAATTGGTATGGAAAACCAAAAGTTTCTTCTTCACTTCCTAAAAAAAATATCTTGCTGATAGTTGTTCAGTTCCATTGACTGAGTAACCCCTATCAGTTTTCGGGACGCTGTCCCTTACACCCCGTATGAAAAACGGTTTACACATGACCTCACAGAACAAGGCTTATTATCTTACATGGCGAGCGAAGCGAGCACGAGATATGACGTTGCTAAACGAGGTATTTTAACTTGTATAGCGAGCGAAGCGAGCACAATATGTCACGTTCGTAAACGAGGTGTATTAACTTAAATGGTGAGAGTAGCAAGTATTATATATCACGTTGCTAAACAAGATATTTTAACTTGTATGGCGAGTATTGTATTGCTAAAAGAGGTATATTCACTTAAATGGTGAGCGTAGCAAGTATGATATATCACGTTGCTAAACAAGATATTTTAACTTGTATGGCGAGTATTGTATTGCTTAACGAGGTATATTCACTTGTATATTGTAAGCGTAGCGAGCATGAGAATAACTCTGTGACTGTGACGGACGAGATTAAACTTTTTGATGGATTTGATGTATCAATTAGCCGCCTATGTTGTACTTGTCTTTTGTTGTCATTTGTTTTATTTTATTTATTTAACTTTATGCACAAAAATGTTACATGGGCGGACTCAACGCCAAAGGCATTATCTACCAGTCTACCTTAGACAAGGCAGGTGTAAAATTTATCTGTTGTGTTGTATGATTTGTATTCTTACGTGCAATAAAGTATGTTATGGTATGTATCGGCTGCAGGTGGAGATGCTCTCGTACGACCACAAGCCCAACAACGAGGAAGAGCTCCGCAGAATCACGGCGGGCGGCGGCTGGGTGCAGCTCAACCGGGTCAACGGGAACCTGGCGCTGTCCAGGGCTCTAGGAGACTACGTCTTCAAGAGGAACTACCGTCTCTCGCCACAGGAACAGATCGTCACTGGTAAGCTTGTACATACAATCACTTGTGTAGAAAGGTGCCACAGTAACAAATCGTCTCTGGTAAGCTTGTACATACAATCGCTTGTGTAGAAGGTGCCACAGGAACAGATCGTCACTGGTAAGCTTGTACATACAATCACTTGTGTAGAAAGGTGCCACAGTAACAAATCGTCTCTGGTAAGCTTGTACATACAATCGCTTGTGTAGAAGGTGCCACAGGAACAGATCGTCACTGGTAAGCTTGTACATACAATCGCTTGTGTAGAAAGGTGCCACAGGAACAGATCGTCACTGGTAAGCTTGTACATACAATCGCTTGTGTAGAAGGTGCTACAGGAACAGATCGTCACTGGTAAGCTTATACATACAATCGCTTGTGTAGAAGGTGCCACAGGAACAGATCGTCACTGGTAAGCTTGTACATACAATTGCTTGTGTAGAAAGGTGCCACAGCAACAGATCGTCACTGGTAAGCTTGTACATACAATCGCTTGTGTAGAAAGGTGCTACAGGAACAGATCGTCACTGGTAAGCTTGTACATACAATCGCTTGTGTAGAAGGTGCCACAGGAACAGATCGTCACTGGTAAGCTTGTACATACAATCGCTTGTGTAGAAGGTGCCACAGGAACAGATCGTCACTGGTAAGTGACATACAATCGCTTGTGTAGATAGGTGCTACAGGAACAGATCGTCACTGGTAAGCTTGTACATACAATCGCTTGTGTAGAAAGGTGCCACAGGAACAAATCGTCACTGGTAAGCTTGTACATACAATCGCTTGTGTAGAAGGTGCCACAGGAACAGATCGTCACTGGTAAGCTTGTACATACAATCGCTTGTGTAAAAAGGTGCCACAGGATCAAATCGTCTCTGGTACGCTTGTACATACAATCGCTTGTGTAGAAAGGTGCCACAGGAACAAATTGACACTGGTCAGCTTGTACATACAATCGCTTGTGTAGAAAGGTGCCACAGGAACAGATCGTCACTGGTAAGCTTGTACATACAATCACTTGTGTAGAAAGGTGCCACAGGAACAGATCGTAACTGGTAAGCTTGTACATACAATCGCTTGTGTAGAAAGGTGCCACAGGAACAGATCGTCACTGGTAAGCTTGTACATACAATCGCTTGTGTAGAAAGGTGCCACATGAACAGCTCGTCACTGGTAAATTTGTACATACAATCGCTTGTGTAGAAAGGTCTAGACTAGCAGTTGTAGAGTCTGCACATGTGTATAGCTTGCGACTTGCAACTATTCCCACCCGGTGTCAGTTTTAGGGCGTTTGTGTACTCATCTAAATTAGATACGTATCCAATTCATATCCACTTTGTCCTTCCTAATGATAGAATAGCAGCTTCTGCTATATACTTTTCGTATTTTTTTTTCTGATACGAATCTAAATGAATGAGTGCACAAACGTACTGTGTTTTGTTTAGCTGGCACGTGGTCTTCGTCAACTCATTCACAGCTACTTTTATTCAAATCAAACTTTAAAAAAAGGGTTTGACGTTTCTTATTCGCGGGCTGTATTCTTCTTCTTAGCAAGCGAGTCAAACGACCCGATGAACCCTGGTGTCAAAGTTTTCAACCCCCTATTAGCACAGCTATTAGGCCTCTGACGTGGTTTTAAGTAACGACCACTATCAAAGACAGCGACCGGGACCGACGGCTTAACGTGCCATCTGTAGCACGGAATCTTCTTTCTTTTCGGAAAATCAGATGATTCAGCCCGCAATGTCCTAACCAAACTGGGGAAAGCCTCACAAAGCGACAAATTGACAATTATCAACTTTTGTCCCCCCCCTGGGAATCGAACCCAGGACCTCCGGATCGTACGCCCATGGCTCGAACCACTAGACCACGGAGGCGGTAACCAGTGTATGTTGTTGCAGCGTTCCCGGACGTGCAGGTGCGGCAGGTGAACGACGACTGGGAGTTCATCGTGATCGCGTGCGACGGCATCTGGGAGGTGCTGTCCAATGAGGTGGGTTCTACAATAACTAAGGGCCGTATTTATAATCGGCGCTCATGAGTGCTGCCCTGATGGCCTGGGAGCGAGAGAAAAACATACTTCCATGCTGGCATGGGAGCGAGAGAAAGACATTATTTTTGTGTTAACATTCTGCTTTTCATTTACGGTATGTATATTTTACTTACTTTGTGTTTTGCTGTTTAACTCTTTCAATAACTTGGGTTTAAATCTTGGACGAAACAACGTTTAAATTGAGTCGTTCTTATCAAATTCTGTTTTTTGCATGATAAAGGTTATGTATGTGTGCGTCATATTTATTTTCAGTTGTAGGATTTGGGATTCTAATTATTGTGTACGTAAAAGAAAACGTCTTCCATACTGGACTGGAAGCGAGAGAAAAACATAGAATGTGCCAGCTGCATTTCCTCCCGGGCATGCTCTAAAAATCAGCTAAGGGATCCGAGGGTTTCTGTATATTGTAATTTAGGCGATAAGCTGTGGCAATATGCCTGCGGATCTGTCTTAAATAGCCCTCAAAACTTTGTCGGACGTGGCGGAACGACCTTTGTTTAGCTCGTTTGCGGTCTGCCTAGCCCATTAGGGATGGAGGCGTGATTATATGTATGTATGTATGCTCATGAGTGACAGTGAGTTCGAGTTCGTATCAGAAATGTAATTTCAGTACGTTTGTAATTTCAGTACAAACTGGCCAAATCTTTATACTTAATATTGCTCTCAAGTTTGAGATCGCTTCATAATTACGAGCCTCAATAAGTTCTAGCTATGTATGTACTGGGCTGCCTCTTCCACGGTCTAATGTTCAGACGACGTCATCACAGATTTTTTTCCGTAGACATAAGCTATTTTCTTGTTCAAGTGTAAGGAAGTCATTGGACTAAAACAATTATTATACCTAGACTGCGTAATGGACCAGGCCTGTTTTTAAAACAGGCACAACACTGGGGGTAATTCTTTATTCATTAAGACTGAGAAGATAACAAAGTATTAACAACTCTACAAGAGATTCTGACCGACGAGGTCATTCCAAGATATCGTTGCCGCGTGTCGTAAGCAGGAGTCGTATTTTTGAATCGCTCGTATCCGAATTCACATATGAAAAAAGGGCATTCGCATACGAAATAACTATTTTTGAATACTCATACGTATGCGACTCTGCAACGAGTGGTCCAAACCACTCGTTTTTCTTTTCTACTACTCGAAACCTACGTAGTCTATGATCATGACAGTGACACAGACAATAATTTGATAAGTGACCCTTTAACTTTTTAATTTACTTGAATTTACGTTCAAAGTCAAAGTCAAATCATTTATTTCCAAATAGATTCCTAAGAACACTTTTAGAAAGTCACAAGCGAGTCTATTACAAAGAAAATTAAATTATATCTATGTCACAAAATAAAATAAAACTATATCACAATGAAGAAGAAGCATTAGAAACTCGCACTTTGCGCCCCTCCCTTCGTCCGTTCGTTCCGTTCCTTTGCGATTAATTACCGGTTTTTCAAATCAACAATTTTTGTTAGTGGTAGTGGTGGTGTAGTAGGTGTATTTCTGCGTAGAACGAAAACAATTTGTAGGATTAGACTTTTTTGGTAACACAGATTTCTACTGCTTAGAAAAATCGTAAAAACGTGTGTGATAGAATTTGATTTCGTACATACATACATACATATATTCACGCCTGTATCCCTAATGGGGTAGGCAGAGCGTAAATGACCTAAACAAAGGTGTCCCGCCACGTCTGACAAAGTTTTGAGGGTTATTTAAGATAGAATTCTAGGTATATTGCTGTAGTGACAGGTTGTCAGCCCATCGCCTAAATTACAATATACTGAAACCCTCGGATCCCTTAGCTGAATTTTACAGCATGCCCGGGAGGAAATGCAGCTGGCACATTCTATGTTTTTCTCTCGCTCCCAGACCAGCATGGAAGTAATTGATTTCGTACACGAATGATTTTCAGTTTTCATACGAGTAGTTCAGAAATACGGCTCCTGGTCGAGAGTTGTCATCATTTTCTACAGGGCTTTCTGTTTTTCGCCTGGTGTTTCGAACAGAGCTCAGACCTTAATGCTGCAGAAACGAGCTTTCTGCACGAAACTGAACCTAACTCCAGCTCTAAGTAAACTTCAGCTAAGCGCGGCCCGCGCGCCTTCTCGCGGCATGCCGCCAGCTCGCCCGGCGTCAGGGCCTTTGGCACTGTGTGTAGGTAGCTTAAAAACAGCTGATCTGATATCCCAGGAGGTGATATCGTTCTGGCGCGTGAGGCTGGTGTCTGGCTGGGAGCCGGCGGCGGTGTGCGAGGCGCTGATGCAGCGCTGCCTGGCGCCCAACTGCGCTTGGGGCGGGCTCTAGCGACCACGTGACCCTGCTCATCTAGCTGTCTCATTCACTCCTCCAGGAGGTGATATCGTTCTGCCGCGTGAGGCTGGTGTCTGGCTGGGAGCCGGCGGCGGTGTGCGAGGCGCTGATGCAGCGCTGCCTGGCGCCCAACTGCGCGACCGGCGGGCTCGGCTGCGACAACATGACAGTGCTCATCATCTGCCTCGCGCCCTTCCCCAGGCAAGTCGACCAGGTGAGTCCTAGCCATTAAATATCCTAGCTTGAATCATAATGACCCCAACTTAAATCATAGTGAGACTGACTTGAATCATAGTGAGGCTGACTTGAATTATACTCAGGCCGACTTGAATAATTTTGAGATAGACTTGAATCATATTGAGACGGCCTTGAATAATTTTGAGATAGACTTGAATCATATTGAGACGGCCTTGAATCACAGCGACTAGAGCTGTGATTCAAGTCGGTCTCACTTTTTAAGATAGACTTGAATCATAGTTAGATCTTAAATCACAATAAGGTCGACTTGAATCATTTGGAGAGAGACTTGAATCGTAGTGAGGTCGACTTCAATCATTTTAAGACAGACTTGAATCATAGTGAGACCTACTGGAATCACTCTGAGGTCGATTTGAATAATTTTAAGGTAGACTTGAATCATAGTGAGACCTACTTGAATCACGCTGAGGTCGACTTGCATCATTTTAAGATAGACTTCAATCATAGTGAAACCGACTTAACTAATAATGACACTGAATCATAGTAAGAACTACTTGCGTCACAATGAGGGCGAATTGATTGATTTTAAAATTCCTTGAATCATAGTGAGAGCGACTTGAATCACAGTGAGTTCGACTTGAATAATTTTAAGATAGACTTGAATCACACTGAGACCCACTTGAATCACAGTAAGGTCGACTTAACTAATTTTAAGATAGACTTGAATCACAGTTAGACCTACTTGCATCACATTGAGGTTGACTTGAATCACAGTTAGATCACTTCAATCATAGTGAGAAGAATAAGCGTGAATACATGTTTTTTTTGTTTTTAAATAAGGAACCTTTCATGTCCTATTAAAAATCTATGCATTTATCATCTGAAATAAATTAATTTTTTTTGTTGCATGAGATTGCATGTGTAAATGTACAACGTAAAGCTTATAACTGCATGACATATTACTTCTTAATTTTGGTGTTTCTACATATTTATAACTAGTCAAATGCTTTTCCATACAAACTGTCCGATCGAGGTGGTCATTTTGTATGGGAAAGTCAAATATTTTTGTCAACTCCTAAAAGAATTTCCTGGTGAATGTTGTTCAGTATCGTTGACTGAGCAACCCCTATCAGTTTGCGGGCCGCTGTCCCTTACACCCAGTATAGAATCATCCGCCTACCAAATTAATATTCGCCGTGTAACAATACTTTGACAGTTATAAATATGTCTGCATGTGCTTTGGCTGTAAGTAACGCAACATTTAATCCCCAGACAGGGTACAGTAGTATGGAACTATCGCGTCCAAACAAGTACTACACCATAGCGGCTCCGGGCGGCCGCTTCTTCTCCTAAACGAGCAGAAATAGGCCCCATCTTATCCCAAATGGGACACAGTTGGGGTACAAATATGGGCCTCAGTCGTGCCCTAAATGGGACACGGTTGGGACACATATGGGCCCCATTCTTGCTCCAAAAGGGACACAGCTGGGGCACCTATTCTGCCGCTAGGGGACCCTCGCCACGCCTTCGTCCGCTGCCCCGCTCAAACTGTGATCTGTTGCTAAAATCGTTTGACAAGTTAACAGAGAATGTTCTACATGAGATGTTTCTGACGTAGTGACGTACCTTCGAAAATTTAATCGTAGTATTTTATACAAAATTATTTTTATTCTCCTGATTTCTGAGTCCAATAGTTTACGTCAGAAATAATCTCATCGTTTTGTTACGTGAAAGTCTTGTTTTGTACACGTTGTCTTAGTTATTTGCGTAAAACTTTGTTGTCGTGTCCAAGTGAAGCGTAAGATGAGGTAGGTAAATTGTTTTATCGTCGGTAAAGAAACAGTATTAAAATGTTTGTTTTAGGGTGGGAAGACTCCGCCGCGCAAGAAGTCAATCCCTCCACTTGTCCGCAACGCGCCACACCACTTTGCAAGTACAAATCCATTATCAGATAAGATTCGCGTCAAGTCGCAAGACCGCGTATACTTTCCCAAGCGAGATGACGAAAGCGATTATACATTCTCCCGTAGACTCACGAAACGTCAACTCGGAACGTGCTCTTTAGGATTAGGAGTCATCGACCCGCGGTATTTCAACGCTTATTTGCGAAGTTGCAGAGACGAACAACATATGAGCGTGAGGCATTTCTATCAGAACGCTTGTAACCATAGCGACGCGTCTGTATCTTGCGATGTTTGTCACCGAAGCGACGCGAATTCTAGTTCGGGGCGAACGCGCGCGGTTTTTCGTAAAAGCAAGAAAGCGACGGAAAATCTAAAGCTGTTTGCCTCTTTAGGAACTATTTGACTGTTACATACGCCCCCCCATTTTTGCAATAGACAACTTTAGCTGTGCGGACAAGTGGAACTACAATAGTAAGAACATTCTCTGGTAACTAGTAAGTAACATAGTGTATTTGACTGAAAAAAATTAAGAAAAAATGCGAAAAACATTGATCTTATGAAAAAATCGTTTTGTATTATTTGACTTATTTGGAAGAGTAATGCTTTAAGAAAATTGTATTCGATAGTTTTTGTGATTTTACAACGTGAAGCTGAAAATTTGTATGACTATAAAGTAATACATTTTGGCTTAGAATGTTTGAGACTGATTAACAATGTGCCATGAATTTGTATGACAACATAGTCTTTTTTATTCAAAATTAGTAAGTAGTTTAAAAAAGTACAAATCAGACGTAATTTTCTTCTTTTATCCTGATCATGATCACAGTTGGTTCGATATTGTGCTATCCTTAAGGTACTGCATCGAATGCTATTATATGTTTTGATTTTTTACTGTGTGTTGTTTTTAATGATTTTGAGTGTTTAATTCTAGCACGGAATACTTACCATAATTGATGCATAAATTCAAACATGACTGGTAATAAATACTGTTTTTTGGCTACAATAAATTGACATTTCAAAGAGGTTACTAGTTTCGTCAGGTCAGATAGAAGATTATACAGTTAGCACGGTACGCTTGTGGGTTCAAATCCCATCTGGGTGAAAATTTTAACCTCTTTATTTTTCATGTTTACATTTTTTTATTTAAATAATTCTAAAGGTATTTTGAAGCAAGTCAAGCTTATTTCAGTGCGAATGTGGTTCGGCTATTCAGGCGGGCGATTGAAATCATAAAATAACAATCATAAATATCGCTGTTTGTATAAAATTTGTAGCCCACCCCGTGCTTAAAAAGTTATAAACTTGACGAACATTTAAATATACCTTTTTTCAAAATGTGAAATGATGATTTATTTACATTATATTTAAAGTTTTGTGTGATGTTTTATATAATGATTGCTTAACTTTGTCATGTGTTATTAATACATATGTAAATCAGCTCATATTACTCAATGCTTTTTTACTAACTTTACCATAATGTGTTTGTTGGCTTATAAATGTGATTGTAATCTTGCATGACATGCGTCTTACTCTAATTATTTTTACTATTATAGCATGAAAATTAAACGCGGTGCAAACTGATAGGGGTTGCTCAGTCAACGAAACAGAACAACTATCAGCGTATTATTTTTTTTCAGAAAGCGAAAGAATATTTGATTTTCCAAACAAATTATCTGATCGATTTGGTCATTTTGTATGGGAACTTCAATTTATTTTTCGTTTCCTGAAAGAGTTTATTGGTGGAGGTTGTTCAGTGTCGTTGACTGAGTAAGACCTATCAGTTTGCGCGACGCTGTCCCTTACATACCGGTACCGGATGATGAAAAGGCATGTTTTACATTTTACCGATACTGGCAGATACTACACAAGTGAGAATCCTTTAAGGATATTTATCCTCATGATTTGATTTTTCGCCTTTCATGAAATATAGATCGAAAAGGAAAAGATAAAATTGGCTAGCAGCTGATTGATTTACTATAGCAAGTCTAACCTAATTTAAATATTTCGGTTTACGTCTGTATATTATCCAATGACGTAAATTATCATAAGGTCTTATTACCCTTAACGGATTTTCAACTTTGCAAATACATTATTTAGCGAAATCGTTTTTTTTTATAAAATGCATGTGTAGTTAATATACTTAACGATTTTACATTATATTCTAGTACAAAAATGATTACTTTATTGCATACTTCGTTTTATCACAATTTTGCTTTTATCTCGTGACTCACATTGTGTTGATTGACTTTTAATAAAATACTATTAAAGCTATTATTGTATTTTTCATTTATATTTAATCATTAATAATATTAAAGCTATTATTGTATTTTTCATTTATATTTAATCATTAATAAAGGGTGTTTATCTTATAGGTACTTAAATTATGACCATACAATTTATATAATAACTACAACACCAATGCCTACCGTAAAGATATTTGAGGAAGGTTGATTAGATTCACGTACTCATTACCTAACACTTGGGCATAGCAAGGTATCCACACGCACGGATGAGTCCTGACGAATTTAATATGAGTTCAAAGGCAGCTCACATTCTGAACACCCTTTTTGGATTTTACATGCTACTCATCTGATGAGCTATGTCCTCAAATATCTAATTTCAAGTGTCCCTTGCACGGCTAGAAAGCGCACCTTTTATTTTCGTGTTATGTCTTATAATGCGTACTTCACAAAAAGATAAAAGTTTAGTCTAGGTGCCCATCTTAGGCCTGATGGTCTCCAGATTCATAATAGATTCTAAGTCATTGTCTATGTGCATGTGTGTAAGTGCTTTAAAAAATCTTGTGCCGGCTTGTTTTTTGTGTTAACATTCTGCTTTGCATTTACGGTATGTATATTTTTCTTACTTTGTGTTTTGCTGTTTAATAACATGGGTTTAAATTGAGCAAAGGTTCTTATCAAATTCCGTTTTATGCATGATAAAGGTTATGTATTTGTGTGTACAATGTCATATTATATTTTTAGTTGTAGCATTTGGGATTCTAATTATTGTATACGTAAAAAAAAACGCTAAAATTTGAACCTAATTCGGTGTCATTTCAAGGGATAGTTTAGTGCCATCGAATATTAAGATTATTGTGTCGTTTAGTTTCCTCAAAATGTACTTACAAAACTTCCGTAGGTATAAAATCTAGTGAACTTCATTTTCAATATACATCTTTAACTTTCCAGGACTCATCACAACAGATACCACAAGAACAAAACCTGAGCAGTAAGCTCATGACCAATATGGATGATCTTCTATACGTAGAGGACGAAGAAGCAGACTTGAAGTGAGAGGCTGCTTCGAGGGCGCTGGTGTAAATGTGTGTACATAATAGGTAGGTTTGTAGATACATGTTGGAAGGTGAAAGAACAGTTTTGAGGTTGTTCGCAGAGCAAAGCAAAGGTAGACTCAGTCTAGTTTTTTTTTTTCATATTCAAACAGAAAAGTTACAAAAAGGCAGCTTATTTAAAAAACAAACTACATTTTGAGCCTAAGCAATGATTTTAGCGCTTATTAGAATTAGGTTATGTCAGTGATATGATATGATAGGATTTTAGTTGTTATAAACATTTTACGGATAGAGAAATAGTACAATCTATTTTGCTTTGCTCAGTAAACAACAAAGTACCTCCTAAAAATTGGGAACAACAAAATTACAGTATTGCGTATAGTTCAACAAAATTATAGCCCCAGATTCGACAAGACAAGGAGCGAAAGATATAATAATTTGGCTAAAGGTCAGAAATGTACGCAATCTGAGATTAGGATCAGAAAAGGTGTCAAAATTGGCTGCCGACCTGTCGAAAAGCTAGGGTCCATAGTTCATTCTGTCTTTATCAGATAGATACAAAAGCAAACCGATCTCATTATGGAATATCTAAGGCCCGTATTGATAAACCGCTCTTGAAGCTGACAGCAAGTTTGAGTTCGCATCACAAATGTAATAGTACAAAACGACCTGTCATATCCATACTTAACATTGCTCTCAATCTTGTTCTTCAATTCTTCACTCTAATTTCTTGTCGGATCGGATTGTTACATATTTCACCTAACTATTATTGTATCTGTGTATATTATTATAGATTTAGAAAGTGTTGTCGAGTCAATTATAATATTATACGATGATTTTATTTGTTAATATGATAAATTGGAAATTTAAATAACGTTTTATATTTTTTTATTGAAGTTTAGAAATTATTTTTTTATATTTTGTGATGTAAATAGTAATGGGAGTGTAAAAATGTGAAATACTTATTTAGATTTGTTTCTTTTTATTAATTCCAATTATATGCATTTCTTTTAAAGATCCTTCTTAGGACTATCACTTTAGGTAGTTAGTTCCGTCCAAGATTAGATAAATAATTGTTAAAACGATTATTACACCATTTTATGTACCTAGTCAATGTCAAATTACTAGCAAAATTTTCAAAATTAAATGGACCAAATGGACGGAATTTTGTATGTTTTTCAGTAAATTTACTTTTAATGTATTAAATAAAAGGAAAAACGTATTCGTGTAAATGTGTGTTCAATATTGTAAAAATCATAAAATAGTCGGTTCGTATATGTAATATTAAATTTCATATTACTTAGACGTCTTTAAGAATAAATGTGTAAATATGTATGTATGTAACGAATAACATGGAATTGAAAATTAATACTTACTAAAATAGTAGATGATAGAATAAAAATACATACATATAATCACGCCTTTATTCCTAATAAGGCAGCCAGAGCGTAAACAAAGGTCGTTCCGCCCCGTCTGACAAAGATTTGGGTATATTGCTGTAGTGACAGATTGTCAGCCCATCGCCTAAATTGCAATATACTGAAACCCTCGGATTCCTTAGCTGGTTTTTATAGCATGCTTGGTAGGAAATGCAGCTGGCACATTCTATGTTTTTCTCTCACTCCCAGTCCAGCATGGAAGAAAAAGAACAGAACATGTTCTGAAAATCCGAATAGTAAGATCAACATCATATTTAACTTCTTTTCGGCTGCTTAGCTGTAAATAGAACTTTCGATGGTCCATCTATTGGCGTCGATTCGGTCGTAGATACAACTGAACGTATTCAAGGTTAGTCCTGTCACTTACTAAACTTTGAATAAAAAAGAGACGGCGACACAACAGTTGATTATAATCCTGTCGTGACGTTACACTCCTAATAATACGCAAAATAAGGCAGCATGCTCGATAGTCTAATTTTAAGACCGACACTTTGACATGATTAAAATTAGCTGTTGTGTTTCCCTTTTTTTATTTTTAGAAACTGACAGGACAGGTAAAAACGTTTAGTTGTCATGATTAAAAACGGGATATTTACCGTAGTTTTCCATTTTTGTATGAGTGTCCGATATTTCAACGTAGTTTCGTAGTTTTTTATGCGTTATGATCACGGAGCGACTGAGGAACTTGTGAGCGGTAAATTTCCCGTTTTTAATCATACTAATGTTGATAACCATGAGAGTGTTAAAGACTAAAGTTATGTCGTGTCTATGAGCGAATTGGAACCATTATATACTTATAGCGAGTTTATGTTAGTAGTTTAATGCGACATATCTGTAAGCGCACTAGTCAGTTGAGTAGTTGAGTGTAAAATACGTTTAAGGTTAGAGCACACTAGGACGTAGCTGCAGCGGTGCGACACAGCGCGACAGAAGCTGTCAAAATGTATGAACTGACATTGCCGTGTCGCTCCGCTGCAGTTTCAGTGCCGCTTCAGTGCGGTATATTTCATACAAAGAATCATTTGTTGCTCCGTGCTGCGCCGCGCTGCAGCTATCGACGTCCTAGTGCGGTATGACCTTTAATCAACAAGCGATGGAATACAGAAATAAAGTTATTTACATTTTTATTCCATGTTTTATTTCGTCATTTCTAGTATAAAAGGAATAAAAAGGAATTCTTATTTTCGACAAAATCTAACATAATAAGAGTCAATAGTTCTTTATTGGATGTTTATTGGTAATATAGTATTACAATATAAAAGAAAAAGCTGAGGTCGTGTCGTACCAGGATGTCAAGAAACTTACACAAAATCGATCCGAATGGCGATTACTTCACAGACAAGAGCCCTGCTCTTAAATTTAAAGAAGAAGTATTACAATTGGCTCAAGTCTAGGTGACACCGCTAAAGAATTAATTAAAGTCCATCTTTCTCTTTTAAAATAATAAGATTGAAAAAGGACAGGTGACTTATATACTCTATGGTTTTACACCTTTTTTGCACTATTTTGCACATTTCCTTTGTATTTTATCTGCCATTCTAATACATGGTGGTTATATTTGACAGATAACGCGTAAAATCATATGATAATCGTAGAGTATAATCGAAAACCAAAGAATGAATCTCATGTCCTTTTCCAAACTTTTTGATTAAAAAGAGACAGGTACACTTAAATTTAGATGTCATCTAGAATCGAGTCCAATTTCAGAGTCGTTCATATTTTAGGGAATTGGTGGTTTCCCATAATTTTATAGCGACCGTAAAAAAGTTATCTAAAGCAATATTTTATGTAAGTTTAATTAATATTTTAGGTAAGTTTGTTAATACTATATACATAATTATTATCGTACATAACTCTCTTGAATATGACAAAACAAATACTTATACGGGGTGTAAGGGACAGCGTACCGCAAACTGATAGGGGCTGCTTAATCAACGAAACTGAACTTCTATCACCAGGAATTCATTTCAGGAAACGAGAAAAAAAAATCCCATACAAAATGACCACCTCGATCAGACAAACTGTATCGAAAAGCCAATTTTTATATCCTGAAAGAATTTCCGGGTGACCGTTGTTCAGTGTCGTTGACTGAGCAACCTCCATCAGTTTGCGGGACGCTGTCCCTTACACCCGGTGATTTAATAGACGGGATTGTCTTTGGATGAATACTACTCACTTGAACTAACGATAGATCTTTGTAAATATTTTTTTCTTGTGACGGCACATCCTGGCATCAAGCATATCCTATAGTTATTTCTTTTAACGTTGCGTTATCGATACCAACGTTTTTTAACAGCATTTTCTTTGCAACTTAGCCGAGGTTCAAATTACGGAACCGCAGACTATAAGCTTGTTACAAATATATGTTTTGCGGTTTATTTTCTTTAAAGTTGTAAGGAAAAAGTAGTTTATTGTCTGTAAAATAAGTTGGTAGCGATAAGTAAACGTTAAATAAACGAACTATACATTATTCTTTTCATACATAACATTCTTCAGTATGACAAACCAACTATAATTTGATAGACAGGATAATTTTTTTGCAAGAATATTAACTTACTAACAGTAGATTCTTGTAAATATTTTTTTCTTGTGACAGCATATCCTGGTCACGGCACCAAAATGTATTTTTTTGTGTGTAGGTACTACATTTTTACTTTCACAGTAACGAGACTATTGATACATCGGAACATGTAGCCATGGTAGGCTGTGGAAGAAAGAAAGTAATAAGTAAGTTAACAAAAACTCAGATTTTGTAACAAAATTTAAGGCACATGCAAATCACTTGACTATAAGTTGCACATCTACATTCATATAGTCACGCCTTTATCCCTAATAGGGTAGGCAGAGCGTAAACGACCTAAACAAAGGTCGTTCCTCCACGGCTGACAAAGTTAAGAGGGTTATTGAAGATTGTAGGTATATTGCTATAGTGGCAGGCTGTCAGCCCATCGCCTAAATTTCAATATACCGAAACCCTCGGATTCCTTACTGGGTTTTTACAGCATGCCCGGGAGGATATGCAGCTGGCAAATCCTATGTTTTTTTTCGCTCCCAGTCCAGCATGGAAGAATCTACCGAGTGTAAGCAATACCGTACCAGTAACTGATAGGGGTTGCTCAGTTAACGAATCTGAACAATTTGCACCAGGAAATTGTTCAGATTCGTTAACTGAGCAACTTACTTTTTCATATTTTTAAATAATTTTCTGGTGAAAGTTGTTCGTTTACTGAGCAACCCCTATCAGTTTTCTGTATGCTGTCCCTTACACCCGGTATAATGTTCTGAGTAGTAAATAATAAAAGATTAATTATCTATTGCGGACGATTAATGCACAGCTGTCATGTCGCACACCTAATAAATCACAAAGAAACAATCATCTATTACATTCATACATACATACATATAATCACGCCTTTGTCCCTAATGGGGTAGGCAGAGCGTAAACGACCTAAACAAAGGTCGTTCCGCCACGTCTGACAAAGTTTTGAGGGTTATTGAAGATAGATTTGTAGCTATATTGCTGTAGTGACAGGTTGTCAGCCCATTGCCTAAATTACAATATACTGAAACCCTCGGGATCCCTTAGCTGGTTCTTACAGCATGCCCGGGAGGATATGCAGCTGGCACATTCTATGTTTTTCTCTCGCTCCCAGACCAGCATTGAAGTATTACATTCATTCATATCTACAATCGATAAAGAAATCACTTAGGTGGGTAGAACTTATTCGATCGTAGAATTTACTATTTAGAGAAACTGATCGGGGTTGCTCAGTCAACGAAACTGAAGAAATCCTGGAAATTCTGTCAGGGAATGAAAAAACTAAAGACTTTCCCATACAACATTACCACCTCGATCAGTATTTCCTGATAAATGTTCGTGGTGAAAGTTGTTCAGTTTCGTTGACTGAGCAACCTCTATCAGTCTGGTACGCTGTTCCTTACACACTTGAACTGCCTCCGTGGTCTAGCGGTCTGAGCCATGGATTCTCGAGGTCCCGAGTTTGATTCACGGCGAGGGACAATGACTTTGTGTTGTTGCTTCTAGTTTGGTTAGGACGTTGCAGGCTGATCACCTGATTGTCCGAAAAGTAAGATGATCCATGCTGAACGCTGGATGGACATGTAAATATTCGGTCCTGCGCCTGATTTCTCACTAGTTGTGTCAGTCAATCTGTCCCATCGGAATTAGCGATTGAAGAAATAAAGAGTGCTCTTGTGTGCGCAAACACTTGGGCACTAAAAACTAGTCTTGCGCAGTTGGCTGATCACTAGGAGATTGGCCGCCATCACCGCAAATCGGTGGGAGGACCATTATTATTACACTTACATGATTGATTATTTGTAGCTTGTTATTGGCTTAATGCTTCGTCATATTTCTTCTTAGCCTCTGGATTAAAATACATGGCTGGTCGAGGCGCTTTCAAAAAAGGTAGCCAATTAGTATTTAGTTTAAATCGTATTGCAGTCGAATCCTTTCTAACTGAAGGAATAGTGATGCTTTCCTGCTTGGTATGGAAGTCCACTCCTAACCGAAATCTTCGACTTAAGATTGTAAACGGTGATCTTCTCGTTAGCATAGGGAGTTTCGACAACATAGCCAAAGATTTTAAATGGTCCTTAGTTATTATAAATACTCTTATGCTTTATTCCGTATTACACATGATAGATTCACTTGTATAATTTAAAACCTATAATTATTTAGAATAAATTAAAATCGCAGAGTTTTCAAAACCTAAATATTTATTGTCAGACTCCGTCAGATCAGACAACCACAGAGTACAAAGCTTTTTTGCAGTCAGTTTAAACTAAACTCATTGTTCTAAAGTCTGCCAGGAATTAAAAATACCTGTCATAGAAGTCCAATAGAGAAGAGCTTATAGGTACTGCATAAGTCCCTCTCATATTCCATCTCTATTTTCTCTATGACAGATTTTTTTAATTCCTGGCAGAACTATTAACAAAACACAGTTCTTAAAGTGAAAATACACGCGCATATAAACGTTACATTTGTTTTGATCGTAAATACAAGTAAAGTGTTTAAGACCATAATACAATTTAGTACATATATTTTCGCCATGGTCTTACCACAGCTAAACGGCTCCAGAACAATAAAGTCTCCACTAATAATAAAAGTAAAGCTTTGACAGTTTGTTATGGATCAAATTGAAAAAATATATTAAATTATGTACATACATATAATCACGCCTTTATTCCTGATGGGGTAGGCAGAGAGTAAACGACCTAACTAAACAAAGGTCGTTCCGCCTTGTCTGTTTTGAGGGTTACTTCAGATAGTTTGTAGGTATATTGATGTAATGACGGGTTGTCAGCCCATCGCCTTAGCTGGTTTTTTACAGCATGCACGGGAGGAAATGCAGCTGGCACATTGTATGTTTTTCTCTCGCTCCCAGTCCAGCATGGAAGAAACTAAAAAAGAATATAAATTCATAAAATGGAAATTTCGTCTGGAACTCCTGGTTCCGTAATAGATGCCATATTTTGCTTTGGAATTATATCTTAATTATTCTCATGGGAAAACTCAATAAGTCGAGAGCGAAACCGCGGATCGAACTAGCCATTCATAAGTCTGAAAAATCCAGTCGTTAAACAAGATTTCAACTTCTACTCCATAAACACTATCTCATTTTATGTCTAGTGGTTTGGTCCACACTTATGCAACAATGTTGATTGAGCCACTGCTTTTATTGTCTCAAATCTATCCGACTGGAATTTATAGCCATTTCTTGGTCTCTGATAAATTCAAACAACTCTTTCAAGGCTATGTCTAAAATCTGTGTGAAAGCTTTGCTACAAAAGCTGAAAGTTGGTTACAACTTGCTACGCGAGGATAAGTGAGGGGTTTGTACGTAAAATGAAAGAGCTCGATGGTGTTATGGATAGGGCTGCTGCCTCCTGAGCGGGAGGTCGTGGTTCGAATCCCATTTCATACCATTGTTTTTCGGATTTCGAATTTCATATGTACGTTTATTCGGCGCTTTTTCCGTGCTTCGGAAGGCACGCTAAGCCGTTGGTCTCGGTTAATATCGTTTAATACCGTATATATTAGTCGTTAAGCCATATCAGGGGCCAGTGCTAACCATTGGCGGCTTGAAAAACTCTGACTCAATCTAGGATTGGGTCTGGTTTCCCTTCTAAGTTGCGGAGGTCAGATGGCAGTCGTTCTGTGTAAAAACCAGTGCCCTCATTCAATCCCCTAGACTAGGTAGTCGACCCCGTGAGATACGGGATAAGGCTAGGGAGACGTTAATGTTTGCATGTAAAATGATGCATATATTTTTGAACACCTGGTTCTTATAGAAAGATGGCCGCGAAGCCCACTACACGTATTTTAATGTAGGTAAAATGAGTTACCCTGACGATATATTTATTTTTTTGGATCTTGCTGTCTTTGCTATCTTTATTTCTAACTGCATCCGTGACTATGACGTGGTATTTGACTAGGTTTGCACTATCCCGCTTATACCACTACGCATATTTCTTTCACCCAAAGGTTGCCTGGAAGAAATTGCTACCTTAGCAATAAGGCCGCCTGTGTTGTACTTGTCTTTTGTTGTTATCTGTTGTGTTGTATGATTTGTATTCTTACGTGCAATAAAGTATTTTTATGTTCTGTTATGTGATCTAGCGGTCTGAGCTATGGGCTCTCGACCCGGAGGTCCCGGGTTCAATCCCCGGCGGGGGAAAATTACTTTGCGTTGTTGTTTCTAGTTTGGTTAAGACATTGCAGGCTGATCACCTAATGTTCGAAAAGTAAGATGATCCATGCTGTCGGATGGGCATGTAAATAGTCGGTCCTGCGCCTGATTTCTCTCTGGTCGTGTTAGTCAATCTGTCCCATCAGAATAAGAAATTGAAGAAATAGAGAGTGCACCTTTGTGTAGCGCAAACATTTGGACACTAAAAACTAGCCGCCATCACCGAAAATCGGTAGGACAACTATTATCTATTTCTATTAATTTTGTTTATGTTTCTCAATCTACATTGCACGTGAATAGAATAGTAGTTTCTGCGAATTAGTGACCGGTGCGAACTGGTGTTGTCTGCAAACTAATTGGATGAAGAGTTATGCTGGAACCTAACACAGGGCCGAACTCAGTAGGCTTTGCTACTTTGTAGTTATTAGTAGGCGACAGCGCGTCTTCAGCTGTCTGTTGCATTAAAAAAGAACTGAAACCGTATTTTTGCATCAATCGACTCGAGATGCCCATGCGAAACAGCTACATTAGAATGCGATTTCCATGCTATTTTGGTATGCTAATGTTAAATTTAGTTAAGTTACTCTTTCGTATGCGCATTAAGATTCGGGCGGTCTAAAAATACAGCTTCTAATCGATGAAGCGCTGATTGGACGACTTTCTGCAACTAATATAAGGGAGAAGACGCAAACATCACAACAGTGGATGCCGAAGCTGGAACGCAAACTCCAGCACTAGGCCAGGAAACGCTAGACAGAAGTTGCGGAATATTGGATAAGTATTTGTGGTAGGTATATTTTTTTTCGTGTAATTTAATAACCCACAATGAAATGGGTTGTAGGCATTTGCAAAAAGTTGCTGAACGTAATAATATGGCCACGACGTGGATCACGATAACATACACACATACATATAATCACACCTTTATCCCTCATGGGGTAGGTAGAGCGTAAACGACCTTAACAATGGTCGTTCCGCCACGTCTGACGAAGTTTTGAGGGTTATTTAAGCTAAGTTTGTTGGTTTAAACAACGCAGTCTTACAGCAGACAGTTAACTGTCTCCGTGGTCTAGTGGTCAGAGCCATGGACTCACGAACCGGAGGTCCTGGGTTCGATTCTCAGGGGGGGGACACAATGTTGATATTTGTAAATTTATCACTTTGTGAGATTTTCCCCAGTTTAGTTAGGAAAATGCAGGCCGAATTACCTGATTGTCCGAAAGAAAAAATATTCCGTGCTTCGGAGGGCACGTTAAGCCGTCGATCCCGGTCTCTGTCTTTGATAGTGGTCGTTACTCAAACCATGTCAGAAACCTATTAGCTGTACTATTAGGCGGTTTAAAACCTCTGACACCAGGGTTCATCGGGTCGATCGACTCGATACCCACACGACAGAAGAAGAAGTAGACAGTGATAGTAGTGATATAATGTTGCAATAGTTTTCCTACCTGAATCCGTCCCTGTTGCAGGGGGCGACAGGACACAAGGGGTGGTATAAAGACCACTGAGGGGTGGGCAGCGCAGGAGTGGCGTTTCGCCAGCCTCGGCGATTGTATTCTGTGAGTATTTTTTTTTTACTTTTTACGAGTAAGCTTTCGATTTAACATAACGTTTTAAACTCTTTGAATACAATTAAATATATAAAATTTTCGATTAAACATAACGTTTTAAACTCTTTGAATACTGAAAAATTATGTGATATTTAAATAATATCAGTGTTAGTGCTTTAATTTTGATTTTTTCTGTTTGATTTAATTATTAATTTCAATTATTTCTTAATTATTACAAATTTATTTTTTTATTTCAAAATTGTATTGTGCATTTTACTTCCATGCTGGACTGGGAGCGAGAGAAAAACATAGAATGTGCCAGCTGCATTTCTTCCCGGGCATGCTGTAAAAATCAGCTAAGGGATCAGAGGGTTTTTCTTTATTGCAATTTAGGCGATAGGCTGACAACCTGTCACTATAGCAATATACCTACAAATTTATCTTAAATAACCCTCAAAACTTTGTCGGACGTGGCGGAGTGACCTTTGTTTAGGTCGTTTACGCTCTGCCTACCCCATTAGGGATAAAGGCGTGATTATGTGTGTGTGTGTGTGTGTGTATTGTGCATCATGCTGTACATATGTTTATGTCGTTTTGGTATCAATTTAGTGTAACTTTAAAAGCGTTTCAAACACCAACAAGTCCAGCAAAAGTTTTCAATAATCTGATCCTGAAACTTTGCAACAAGTTAATAGAGAATGTTACCAAGTCTATGCATGTTTGTTTAAAAAATCTAGTCTAAAGCTATAATAAACTAAACCATACATACATATAATCACGCCCTTATCCCTAATAGGGTAGGCAGAGCGTACACGACCTAAATAAAGGTCGTTCGTCCACCACGTCTGACAAAGTTTTGAGGGTTATTTAAGATAGATTTGAAGGTATATTACGAAAGTGTTAGGTTGTCAGCCCATTGCCTAAATTACAATATACTATAACCCTCGGATCCCTTAAAAACCATTTAAGATATATAATATGGTGTTTGTGTGACATGCTATCGAATGGGCATGTGCAAAACTATTGTGTATTACATACATACATACATATAATCACGCCTTTATCCTTAATGGGGTAGGCAGAGCGTCAACGAGCTAAACGAAGGTCGTTCCGCCACGTCTGACAAAATTTTGAAGGTTATGAGAGATTTGTAGGCATATTGCAGTAGTGACAGGTTGTCAGCCCATCGCCTAAATAGCAATATACAGAAACCCTCTGATCCCTTAGCTGGTTTTTACAGCATGCCCGGGAGGAAATGCAGCCGGCACATTCTATGTTTTTCTCTCACTCCCAGTCCAGCATGGAAGAAATTGTGTATTAAGAATTATTTAATCAGTTTCGCCGCTGTTATTACAAATTATACTCGGCATGTATGCATATAATCACGCCTTTATCTCAAAGGGGGTAGGCAGAGTGTAAACTACCAAAACAAAAGTAGCTCCACCACGTCTGACTAAAATTTGAGGGTATGTTAAGATTGATTTGTTCGTATATTGCTGTAGTAACAGGTTGTCAGCCCATCGCCTAAATTGCAACATACTCAAACCTTCGTATCCCTTTGCTGGTTTTTTACAGCATGCTCGGGAGTAAATGCAGTTGGCACATTCTATGTTTTCCTCTCACTCCCAGTCCAGCATGGAATTTAGCAAATTATAGTCTCGCGCTAAAAAGACACGAATAAAAGAACAAATTGTGTCACTATTAATTAATAATTAATAGTCCTCCCACCGATATTCGGTGATGGCGGCCAATCTCCCGGAGATAGGCCAACTGCGCAGGACTTGTTTTTAGTGCCCAAGTGTTTGCGCTACACACAGGTGTATTCTCTATTCCTTCAATCTCTTATTCTGATGGGACAAATTGACTGACACGACCAGAGAGAAATCAAGCGCAGGACAGGCCCATCCGACAGCATGGACCGTCTAACTTTTCGGACAATCAGGTGATCAACCTGCAATGTCCTCACCAAACTAGAAACAACAACACAAAGTCATTGTCCCCCGCCGGGAATCGAACCCGTGACCTCCGGGTCGAGAGCCCATGGTTTAGACCGCTAGACCACGGAGGCAGTTAGTAGTGTGTAACTATTACCCATATTATTACGTATAGAAGAGGGCAGCTCTCTTAGTTGTATTTAAGGACTTATTCACTGGGTGCATAACTTATTATTCACTGCCTCCGTGGTCTAGTGGCTAGTGTCATGGACTCCTGAGCCGGAGGTCCTGGGTTCGATTCCCAGGGGGGAAACACAAAATTGATATTTGAGAATTTATTACTTTGTGATTTTTTCCCCAGTTTGGTTAGGACATTGCAGGCTGAATCACCTGATTGTCCGAAAATACAAAAAGATTTCGTGCTTCGGAGGGCAAGTTAAGCCGTCGGTCCCGGTCGCTGTCTTTGATAGTGGTCGTTACTCAAACCATGTCAGAGGCCTGATAGTTGTTCTACTAGGCGGTTTAAAAACTCTGACACCAGGGTTCATCGGGTCGATAGACTCGATACCCACTCGAAAGAAGAAGAAGATCTACCAAGTGTAAGGGACAGCGTCCCACATACCGAAAGGGGTTACTCAGTAAACGGCACTAGGTAGTGACAGGTTGTCCGTCTATCGCCTAAATTGCAATATACAGAAATTATGGTTTTTACAGCATGCCCGGGAGTAAATGCAGCTGGCACATTGTATGTTTTTCTCTCGGTCCCAGTCCAGCATGGAAGTGATGGGTGATTACAGGCTGAAGAAGAAGAAGGCGTTATTTTACTGCGTCATGAGCCCAGCCTCATCAATCAAAGCGTCCGTAGATTTCACTGTAGATTTTGGTAATTACCAAAAGTCCTTATTGTCAGCCGAATCATTGAATAAGGCGACAGAGTTGAGGTGTTCGGCACCAGGACAAACCGCCGCCCTCTTTACAATACATACATACATACATACATACATATAATCACGCCTTTATCCCTAATGGGGTAGGCAGAGCATAAACGACCTACACAACGGTCGTTCCGCCACGTCTGACAAGGTTTGGGGGTTATTCAAGATGGATTTGTACGTATATTGCTGTAGTGACAGGTTGTCAGCCCATCGCCTACATTGCAATATACTGAAAACCTCGGATCCCTTAGCTGACTTTTACAACATGCCCGGGAGGAAATGCAGCTGGCACATTCTAAGTTTTTCTCTCGCTCCCAGGCCAGCATGGAAGTTACTTTACAATACAATATACTTTATTGCACAAAAACACATAAATTACATATTACATAAACAGAAAAGTGTATGTTTATGTGTACAATAAATTGTTAAATAAATAAAATAAATAAATAAAAGTAGTACGATTGGCAGCCTTATTGCTAATTTAGCAATATCTTCCAGGCAGCCAGGCAGTAGGAAACAGAGCAATAAAACGAATTGACGCGGTTCAGTGTAACAAAAAACAACTTAAATATATATACTACAGTATACAACAAGTACACAAATATTAAATATTTATACTTACATAATATATACAGAAGCATAAACAATATATAATATCAAATAAAATAACCATGCATACTATACGTACATTCATACAATACATACATGCAATTCAGTTTACTCTAACGAAATTAAAAAGCGTACCCACATAGCAGTATTAAGTATGGATTTGACAGTTCATAATGTACTGAAATGACATTTCTGATACGAACTCAAACTCGCTGTCAGTCTCAAGTACTGATTACAATTACGGCCTAAAACTTTCCAGTGTTGTTGGATTGAGGACAGCAAACTATTCCACAAGCGGACAGCATGAATTACAATCGACTGGCTGTAGAATTCCGTTTTGTGAGTAGGACATTCAAGAATCATTGCAGTACAAGTTCGAAGCTGGTCTTTACCCGGCGAGCTTTGCGTTAAGCTCTACTACCTTTAGTTATGTAGAGAAAGAAGTCCTAATTACATTGCAGATAGGTACATCATTCATCTGAAGCCATGGCAACATGTTCAATTGAATTAGATGCGTAAGGTTATGTCATGATGCCGGTGTAAGTGGGTGAGGGTTGCAGTAATCGCCATGTCAAGCGGATTAGCGTCGCCTGCGCATCTGCGGGGCTTCCAGCTCCAGCGTCACTGTTCACGCTTGAGTGCGTGATTATTTGAGATGAAACTGCATCTTCCATATAGGTACTAAACCGCGCTCAATCTCTCCGGGTAGACGGCGTAATGAAACATTTACCCATATTTCCTATAAATGCGAAGGAAACTTTTTTGTCTGTTACTTTTGGTCATCTGCTACCTCTAATGAACAGACAGATTTAACAAATGTAAATGAATAAATATTCATACATATAATCACGCCTTTATCCCTAATGGGGTAGGCAGAGTGTAAACGATCTAAACAAATGTCGTTCCACCACGTCTGACAAACTTTTGAAGGTTATTTAAGATCGATTTGCACATATACTGCTGTAGTGATAGGTTGTCTGCCAATCACCTAAATTGCAATATACTGAAACCCTCCTCGGATCCCTTAGCTGGTTTATACAGCATGTTCGGGAGGAAATGGAGCTGGCACATTCTATTTTTCTCTCACTCCCAGTCTAGCATGTAAATATACAACTATTTAAAAGACATAAGTAAATGTTTCAGTACGCCGTCTGCCAAGGGCGATTGAGCGCGGAATAGTTAAACAAGACACTTGCTAAGAGCAGACTAGAGTCCCCGGGCAGTTTTTAACTATCTTTAAGGGCATGAGTGCACGAGCGATAGCAAATGTTTTCCTAAATACCTATTTCGCTAGGATCGCGAAGCTATTCTTCCCTCTTAAGAAGGTTCAATCTCTTAAAATTACTTAATGGGCTCGTTCTAGATACCACCAGCTAAAACGAAAATTAAAATCTATCTGTCACTTTCAAAATAGTAAAATTGAAAAAGGACAGGCGGTTTATACTCTACGGTTTTACACTTTGTCCGCTAGATTTTGACGCAACTTAGCACGTTTCCCCAGTATTTCGACGGCGGATAAAAATGACAGATAAAGCATAAAAACACCGACTGTAAATCAAAAACCGGAGAGAATAGATGTCTTTTCGATTTCCAATGTTTGTAGTTTGAAAGTGACAAATAGATTTTAATTTTAGTTTAAGCCGGTAGTATCTAGAATCGAGCCCAGTACCTACCTATCTACAACAGGATTCCATCTGTGCGGACATAACGGTTTCAGTCATTTGATTATTCATATTACGCACAAGAAAAGAGAGGAACTTAACATAAAGCACTAAAGAAAAGTATACCACTTCACTTAGTTGAACTTATACAAAGGCAAGCCTCTCATTACAGCAACCCTTTCAAAATAATCTGGTGACTGTCGCAGTTTTCACTACGTAGAATCGGATTAGCCTCACTTATGCTTGTAGATACGGCTTGCAGTCACTCTAAAGTGCGTGATTTCTATTCAGATGAAGTTTATTGGCCCGTATTTATAATCAGCACTTGAGTGTGACAGCGAGTTTGAGTTTGTATCAGAAATGTCATTTTTGTTCAAAATGGCCTGTCAAATCGATTCTTAATATCGCTCTCAATCTTGAGATCGCGAGCGCACAGCGTGATGTGTATCTAGGGGCTTTTATTTACAAAAAATATAAAGAAAATACAAAACAAAACTTAAAAATAACTATAAATAATAAATGGCATCCAGAGCGTCCCCTTGGGGCATGGTGCCGAGGACGCTGGCAGCGTTGCCCCTCTGGATAGCGAGGCTGATCCGTTGTGCCAGGAAGTTACCGGCCCTGTGGTCACCATGATGATACATACATATCTCTAATGGGGTAGGCAGAGCGTAAACGACCTAAACAAAGGTCGTTTCGCCACGTCCGACAAAGCTTTGAGGGTTATTTAAGATAGATTTGAAGATATATTGCTTAGTGACAGGTAGTCAACCCATCGCCTAAATTACAATATACTGAAACCCTCGGATCCCTTAGCTGGCTTTTACAGCATGCCCGGGAGGAAATGCAGCTGGCACATTCGTTTTTCTCTCGCTCCCAGGCCAGCGTGGAAGAAATCATGATGATAATTTATGATGTAGAGGAAACCTGCTGCTCATTCGGACGGAGGGGCATCCCTATGTATCGTCCCTCATGTCATGTCATGTCATGTCAAAATGGATTAAAGTAGTTTTTGCAGCGATAGGGCTTCAAGAGTTACAATGTTTTTGCTTTTGTACACGATGTTTTGATGCAATTATTTAGCAGATACTTATGGATAGATTAGATTTCTTCCATGCTGGACTGGAAGAGATAGAAAAACATAGAATGTTCCAGCTGCCCTTCCTCCCGGGCATGCTGTTAAAGTCAGCTAAAGGGACTCGAGGGTTACATTGTATTGTAATTTATGGGCTGACAACCTGTCACTAAAGCAATACATATTACAATCTAAAATAGTCCCCTTAATTTTTGTCAGACGTGGCGCAAGCGCCTTTTACGAGGCGTTAAACGCTCTGCCTACCCCGTAAGGGATAAAGGCGTGATTTATGTTTGTATGTAAGTAGATACTTATGGAGTATGGTAGGGTCATCGATAAAATAATAGGGAATCATGGGATAGTTAAAGGTACAGATAGATTTATTTGTACAGTCTTCAATGCTGGTCTGAGACTGAGAGTAAAACATAGAATGTGCCAGCTACATTTCCTTCCGGGTATGCGGTAAAAACCAGCTAATGGATCCGAGGGTTTATGTATATTGCAATTTAGGCGATGGGTTGATAACCTGTCACTACAGCAATATACCTACAAATCTATCTTAAATAACCCTTAAAACTTTGTCAGACGTGGCAGAACGACCTTTATTTAGATCATTTACGCTCTGCTTACCCCATTAGGGATAAACGCGTGATTATATGTATGTACAGATAGATTTAAAGGTTAAGGAAGTAAGTGAAAAATGGCAAAAAAATTAAGGGCAAAAATAGTCCTTCCAACGCATACTCACTGACTGCACATTCTCTCTTATTACTTCAATCTTTAATTTTGATAGAACCATATGACCGACTACACTATCAGCTATCTCTATTATTAATTAAGGGAATAATACAATATTCTGATGCAGGATTGAATTGGTCGCCAGTTGGGGCGAACGCTACTCCATCTCCGAAGACCGGGGTAAACCGACGCCATGGCTGAGAAGAAGGATTTGGAGGCCGTAAGCATTAAAAAAATGATTTTGAAAAATTTGTTTCCCGTCAGGTTTCTTATAGAAAATAACTGTTTTTATGAAGAATTAATTTACAAATAGTTTTCAAAACTGTTTTCTTTTAGTAATATCTCGGAGCTGTTTACTGTGGAACTGCTACAACGTAGGTTTCTCGTAGCACACGTAACATTGATATTGCCAAAAAAATATGGTTTTGCAACAAGTTGTTAATTGAACGTCTTTTTATTAAAAAAAAAATGAGGCCAAAATATACAGGGTGTAAGGAACAGCGTCCCGCAAACTGATAGGGGTTACTCAGTCAACGAAACTGAACAACTATCACAAGGAAATTCTTTCAGGAAAATAATAAATAAGAATGCTTTTCCATACAAACTGTCTGAGCGAGGTGGTCATTATGTATGATAAAGTCAAATTATATTTTTATCTTCGGAATGAATTTCCTGGTGAATGTTGTTCAGTATCGTCGACTGAGCAACAAAGATGTTTGGACCGAAAATATTTGAGGCAAAAAAATTGAATCAAAGATTGTATTTGAATAAAATTTTGAATAAAAAAATATTTATTCACAGAAAGCTATCATTAGACTTATTCCAGCTAACATAATGTTGATTGTACAGGGTGACCCCGGGTCGGAAGGTCGTAAGATGATGGAGCTGCCAGTACTGCCCAAAGCCCTCACTTACGAGGAGAAGAAATATCTTCTAGCCGTCGAGAGAGGAGATATGGGCAATGTTCGAAGGTAAGAAGAAGACTAATTGCCTCAGTTGTTTAGTAGTTTGAGTTTAGGGCTCCCAATTTAAAGATTCACCCAAGGCATAGAGGCCCCATAGATGAAATGGATTCCGTACTTCGAAGAGCACGGTAACCCGTCGGTCACAAACCATTTAGGGCAAAATAATGGGGCGGTCTAAAGACTGCGTAGTGCAAAAAAAATAAAAAAAATAAACAAACACGATCAATCTCATAGCCCTCACTAGGTTTCCCTGTAATGAGGTGTCATAACAGCCTCCGTGATCCGGAGGTTTTGGGTTTGATTCCCAGGGGGAGGAACACAAAGTTGATAATATTTCTCAATTTATCACTTTTTGAGGTTTTCCCCAGTCTGTTTAGGACATTGCAGGCTGTATCGTCCGAAAAGAAAAAGGATCGGTCCCGGTCGCTGTCTTTGATAGTGGCCGTTATTCAAACCATGCCATGGCTACAAGGCGGCTTCAAAACTCTGATACCAGGGTTCATCGGTTCGTTGCTCCTTCGAAAACCCATTCGCTTAGAAGAAGAAGGGGTGCCGTGCAGGTAAACAACTACAAAGAATACCCAGATCCAGAAACAGACATTCAAACTAACCAAATAAATAAATAGTCTTTTTCAAACTCTCACGGTTATTAACATTATAATGATTAAAAACGGGAAATACACTGTGGGTTTCCATTTTTGTATAAGTGTCCGATATTTTAACGCAGTTTCATGCGTTATGATATCAGAGCGCTCCGTGGATTGGATACCGACGGTTAATTTCCCGTTTTTAATCATTACAAATTAATTAATATTGTATTCAAGATTCATCATCATCATCATAATTCGCTTGCGATTATCCCATTTACTTGGGGTCGGCGCAGTACGTTTTCTTCTTCCATTCATCCCTGTCAGCTGTCAGTTTAACACTCACACCTGTTTTAGACATATCATTTTTCACGCAGTCCATCCATCTTTTCTTTGGTCGTCCTCTCCCAACATATCCGTCCACATTCAAATTCAATACCCTTTTGCCTATATGATTTTCATCCCTCTGCATAACATGGCGAAGATTGGAATGGATTCAAGATTATTGTTCTATTAATCTGTCAGACAGAAGCCATACATTTGGTAAATCCACGTGGGAATCTTGTTTTATTCACTAAAACTTGGCTTAAGCTTATTAGCGTAATCGCTTCTATTTCATGTTATTGGCATGCCAATTACTAATAGTAACGATTTTAATAATGGTTATTCTTATTAATTAGAAATGGGTTTGCTGTTGACTCTAGACACTAGGTCAGGGATGACCGAGACAGAGTCGACAATGGAGCGAGCTCACCCAGAAAATGCCTGTTATGGCACTGGCTGTTTGGCGTTAGACTCCAGTGGTCGGGTGGTCGCAAGCCGGGCGGCCCCTTGCGGAGCCTACCACCGCTTTGTTGGGATCGTTCAGCCTGACTTATTAACAGGCAAACTTGTGTCGCCGTTGCCCGGGGTGGACCACTAGGAGGTAGATCCCATCCCAACCCAAATAATTATGATGGCATTTATTGGTGTTAATCTAAAATCCTTTCAAATAATTACTATATTTTTAATTCAACATACATACGTATAATCACGCCGAGCCGGTAGTACTATTATATATTCTGTGGTAGAGTGTAAACGAACTAAACAAAGGTCGTTCCGCCACGTCTAACAAAGTTTAGTAGTTAATCTGTTTTAAATAACCCTTTTTTAAAACAGATTTGTAGATATATTGCTGTATTACACTACGGCTTCAGGTTGTCAACCCATCGCTTAAATTAGAATACACAGAAACCTCCGAATCCCTTAGCTTGTTTTTTACAGCATGCCCGGGAGGAAATGCATTCTATGTTTTTCTCTCGCTTCCAGACCAACATGGAAGATAGATAATTTTAATTCTACATCCGAATTTTGTGAATGTACTGTTGAATGAGTGCAAAAGTCGATCGCTTTTTAACTTGGAGCATCCTAACCTGTCATATACAACGTGTGGGGTTGTACCTTTTAGTTCAAAACTCATACAAGTACAGGAAGTGCCTTAGGGTAGGTTTACCTGTGATTGACGGGGCACGATCCCCCGTAGTTGCCTTCAGCTCCTGATACGGAGGTCGCGGGTTCCATTCCCATATCATGTCTCCATTGCATTCTTCTATTACGGGGGAAAGTTAAGTTAATAATTGCGAACTGCTTACTTTGTGAGATCTTCCTCAGTTTGGTTAGGACAATTTAGACTGAATTACCTGCCACGAAAGAGGCTACTGCTACCTTCCATTAGAATATTATTTACCCGACTGTCATTTATGTCACGATTTTACCTGCCAACGCAATGGCCAGTCTCGCTGTGTTTGTGATAAAATTCAGGTGATTGATTGGTGGTGAGGAGATTTCTCAAAATACTAGTAGATAAAAAAACAAAGAATAAATCCAAAGAAATTATTTATTTATGATTTGCAAAATGCGGCCCAGGAGAAAGTATTGTTTCTGTTAGCACTAGAGCATTATAACTGTGATCAATTTAAAGTCCCGTTGACTTATTCTCGTATACTTAGGAATACAGAGGAAGGCACAATAAGTGTACCTAAAACTGTTAACTATTATGGTGAGCGCACCACTAAATATCTTGTTCCTACAGTGTTCAATAACATACCAAATGAGATAACAAAGTGTGAAAGTAAACAGGTCTTTAAGAAAAAGGTTAGAGATCATTTATTAATAAAATTTAATAATAATATTATTTTCGACTTCTAACGTTAAATATATGTACTATACATGTTCCTTAAATTTGAAAAACAACAGTATGTAATACATTTTATTTAATGTAGAAAAAACAGTTTGTAATGTAATGGGGAGCCACTTCTGCCAACAAACTATTGTAGATAGTTTGGCAGCTTTTGTTAAACTTGTAAAACTGTACTGATAAAATGAATAAACGATTTATTTATTTATTTTTATTAATTTACCCGACTGTCAAGGAAGGCTTATATTTTTCACGCGTATCTTGTATGTATGTAGTATGCATGTATGTATATTGATAAATTAAACTAAAAATAAATAAATTTTTATATTTCTTTATTTCTTAAGATAGGTGTAATTTTTCAAAATGAAAAATTGTGGATTTTAGGCGCTAAATTGTATACATGTCTTCAATATTATATTTTATTCGACTAAACCTATTGCGTCTCGTATCAAAATTAAGGTTAGAAAGAAAGGCGATTACAAAAATGCAAATGATTCATATGTTAAAGCTCAATTTTAGAACAATTAATGCAATTAAAACACTTTTTTATAGGTAGTAGAGTTGGGTTGTTTTTTAAAATACTTGTTAAATATTACTTATTGTAATAACAAAACATGCAAATCTACAAAAGACATTGCTCCAATTCCGTACAGATAATCTTATTAAAATTGTTTTGTTCGTAATACAAATATTTGGTCAAGAAACTGGTGGTGGGCGCACAAATGGAATTATCTCCGTAATCCTATTATTTGAGAATTCGCCAATTTGCGACAACGGACGAGCAATACTTAGGATGGACTGTTCTCGTTGGATCCAATTCCAAAACCCTGTAACACAACAATGCTGTTATTCTTGTGTTAGGGCAAAGATCTGACGAAACCTGGAATAAGTGATTTGAAATCACGATTGCATAAAGGCTTTGGTGCGATTTTTGTTGCTCCAGTAAGGGTAATTTTAGTTAGCGTAATCATTTCTTAAATTCAGAAGACAGAGTTTAATATGTCCATTAAAATCCCTACTAATTATATATAATATCTCTCTCAAATAGTGTCAAAAATCCAGACTCAAGGTTTGCCAGAGAGCAATGGAGCGCAGCATACTAGGCTTCAAACTGATAGACCGAGTTAGGAATACCACACTGCGTTCCAAAACTGGCATAACAGATGTGGGTACAATGATAGCCAAATTGAAATGGGACTGGGCCGGACACGTCAGCCGTATGCACCCGGAGCGATGGCCAAATGTCGTCACCCAATGGATCCCCCCTGACGGACAACGTCGACGGGTACATCACGGAAAAGATGGCGAGACGACCTGGACGCATATCGCAAGAATTGGTGGGAGGTTGCCAAAGATCGAGAGAAGTGGAAGAAGGATGGGGAGGCCTTTGTCCAGCATAGGCTAATAATAATAATAATATAATTGTTAAAATAACAGTTAAAGATGCAAATTTATAACATTACGAATAAGACTAAACAAGAAAATGATACTTTGATTATTTACGCAAAAAAATCTTGTTAAACTTTTAAACTTGTGATGAATATATTGTGTGTAAAACACTATTCACTTCTTTTGCGTCAAGTGAGAAATAATCTAGTATACATTCTTTCAGTGATCCGCTATGAGAACAACCCTTCACGGTCTAGTTCACGAAGAAAATAGTTTTATGACAAATAGTTTTATTATTAGTTGGAACCTTCGGCTGGAGTCAGAACTCCGAATCTTAGTGATGAGTTAAGTCGCAGCGGTATTCCGATTGGTTGACCACAAAGACTTAAGAATGTTTGCATCCCTTTGCTGGCAAATGACATTACAGAGGTCAAAAGTCGGATATTCGACTGTTGAAAACTAATTAGATTTTTTCTGAGCTGGAGTAACTTTAATTACAAATCGGCTATTGTCGTGCTTAAATTGATAGAGCAGAATTTGAATGAACGCAATTCTTGACACCACCTGTTACTAAAAGTTTTGATATTTTGAGTATTATACATACATACATACATACATATAATCACGCCTTTATCCCTAATGGGGTAGGCAGAGCGTAAACGACCAAAACAAAGGTCGTTCCGCCACGTCTGACAAAGTTTTGAGGGTTATTTAAGATATATTCGTAGGTATATTGCTGTAGTGACAGGTTGTCAGCCCATCGCCTAAATTGCAATACACTGAATCCCTCGGATCCCTTAGCTGGTTTTTACAGCATACCCGGGAGGAAATGCAGCTGGCACATTCTATGTTTTTCTCTCGCTCCCAGGCCAGCATGGAAGTTTGAGTATTATAGAGTTGATAAAACGCGTCATAATGTGCTCTGCCTGCGCTCAATCGGTAGATTTTATCCGACGTGTAAGAGGAAATGTGCAAAATGCGCAATGATCTTGCGGATAATTACTTCCATAAGGACAGTTGTAAGTAGGTAAAGGTTGCCTGGTAGAAATTGCTGCTTTAGCAATAAGGCCGCCTATATTGTACTGTCACGTTTGTTCCTTTTTATTTCTGTTGTATGTGTTTCTTTGTGCAATAAAGAATTTTGTATTGTATTGTAAGTATAAAACAAACTGAAAAGCCGGTCTTCTAATTTTAATATAAACATAACAAAACAAAATCTTATAACCAGGTTTCCTACGCAACTGAAGCGATATCAAACTTGAGAGCAATATTAAGTATGGATTTGACAGGCCAGTTTGTACTGATATGACATTTCTGATACGAACTCAAACTCGCTGTCACTCATGAGAGCTGATTATAAACACGACCCCCCGGCAGACAGCCTGCATATTATTATTTTTTGTTAAGGTGACTATAGTAAAAGCTAAGTGGCGCCTCCATCGGTAAAACATTTATCTCACTAAAGACATAATAAATCGAAAATCCGGTCTGACAGACTCAAGTAATAGTTATAAAAATAACTAAAATTAGCGATTCTTAGTTCGTTGTAGTCACAGGTAGAAAAATTGCCATTGGAGGCAGTTATTCGCATTTTTTCTACCTGTTACCACAACGAACTATAAATCACCAATTTATTAGGTGATGGGGTCGCTACTTCAACCCTATCGCCACCTTAATATGAGCTATTTCTTCTTCTTTCTCTTTCATCCAGAATACTCCAAAAAGCCCACCGCCAGAAGCACATCGAAGTCAACTGCGTGGATTCCCTCGGCCGTGGGGCTTTGACCCTGGCCATCGATGGGGAGAATCTGGAGATGGTGGAACTCCTGGTCATTATGGGAGTGGATACGAAAGATGCTCTGCTTCAGTCTATCAATGCTGAGTTTGTGGAAGCTGTAGAGTTGCTGCTGGAGCATGAGGAGTTGATTCATAAGGATGGGGAGCCTTACGTAAGTTAACTATAAAGTTACCATGTCGCAGAATGTATCTTTCGCAAAATGACGTTTTTCGCAAATTGTGTTTTTTAGATAGATTAAATTTAATTTGGACCTACTAAAAACCTTGAAGAGTTTCAAAGAGACATTTTGCGAAAGGAATATTATGAGAAATATACATTTTGTGACCGAGAGGCATTATGCGAAGGTACCCTAAAGAGGAGCTCTTACCCTAGCCATAGATAGGGAAAACCTGGAGATGGTGGATACGAAAGATGCTCTACTGCAGTCTATCAATGCTGAGTTTGTGGAAGCTGTAGAGTTGCTGCTGGAGCATGAGGAGTTGATTCATAAGGATGGGGAGCCTTACGTAAGTTAACTATAAAGTTACCATGTCGCAGAATGTATCTTTCGCAAAATGACGTTTTTCGCAAATTGTGGTTTTTAGATAGATTAAATTTAATTTGGACCTACTAAAAACCTTGAAGAGTTTCAAAGAGACATTTTGCGAAAGGAATATTATGAGAAATATACATTTTGTGACCGAGAGGCATTATGCGAAGGTACCCTAAAGAGGAGCTCTTACCCTAGCCATAGATAGGGAAAACCTGGAGATGGTGGATACGAAAGATGCTCTACTGCAGTCTATCAATGCTGAGTTTGTGGAAGCTGTAGAATTTCTTCTTCTGTCGAGTGGGTATCGAGTCTATCGACCCGATGAACCCCGGTGTCAGAGTTTTTAAACCGCCTAGTAGCACAACTATCAGGCCTCTGACATGGTTTTAAGTAACGACCACTATTAAAGACAGCGACCGGGACCGACGGCTTAACGTGCCCTCCGAAACACGAAATCTTTTTCTTTTCGGACAATCAGGTGATTCAGCCTGCAATGTCCTAACCAAACTGGAGAAATTCGCAAAGTAATAAATTCTCAAATATCAACTTTGTGTTTCCCCCCTGGGAATCGAAACCAGGACCTCCGGATCGGGAGTCCATGGCCCTAGCCACTAGACCACGGAGGCAGTTAATTAATAGTAGAATTTCTGCTGAAGCATGAGGAGTTGATTCATAAGGATGGGGCCTTACGTACGTAACATGCTTTTTGTGATTTGGATTTGTTTTTGATCGTTTAGAGATGACAGGGACAGAGTTTACGATTATTAAGCGAGATCACTCAGAAGATGCTCTTGATTGTAGCTTTATTTATTTATTTAAGATATGGATTGCCAACATAATACATACAGGTTATAACCTAATACTTATATCAAAATTACAATATGCTGGTATGTATTACACTTACAGGCTACCACAGCATGCAACAGCTAACTGCCTCCGTGGTCTAGTGGCTAGTGCCATGGATTCCCGATCCGGAGGTCCTGGGTTCGATTCCCGAGGGGGAAACACAAAGTTGATATTTGAGAATTTATCACTTTGTGAATTTTTCTCCAGTTTGGTTAGGACATTGCAGGCTGAATCACCTGATTGTCCGAAAAAGAAAAAGATTTCGTGCTTCGGAGGGCACGTTAAGCCGTCGGTCCCGGTCGCTGTCTTTGATAGTGGTCGTTACTCAAACCATGTCAGAGGCCTGATAGTTGTGCTACTAGGCGGTTTCAAAACTCTGACACCAGGGTTCATCGGGTCCGTAGACTCGATACCCACTCGACAGAAGAAGACAGCATGCAATACATTTCATTCAACAGAGCTATTACATAAACATTGAGTTATAACATAAAAAAAACAATAAATTTTACAATATAATTTGTCTAGTCTAAATATGTGAAATACAATTAAATTAATTAAGAATTTAACACCTACGAGTATATCATTAAATATTTTATTGTTTGTCAAATAAATATGTTTAAATTTTATTTTTAAAGCAAATCAAGCTATCATTAAAAATATCTAAATCACATACATACATACATAAAATCACGCCTTTATCCCTTACGGGGTAGGCAGAGCGTAAAACGCCTCCTCAAAAGGCGCTTTCGCCACGTCTGACATAAATGGAGGGCAATTTTAGATTGTAATGTGTATTGCTGTAGTGACAGGTTGTCAGCCCATCGCCAAAATTACAATACACTGTAACCCTCGATTCCCTTTTGCTGACTTCTACAGCATGCCCAGGAGGAAGGGCAACTGGAACATTCTATGTTTTTCTTTCTCTCCCAGTCCAGTATGGAAGTGCATCTAAATCACACCTTTAAATTAAGGTCATATGTGTTCTTCGGAGAACGCAAAGATTACGTTCCACTCTTTCCTGTGCGTAGTTTTTGTTAGTAACTACCAATACAATATAATATAATAATTGATTTAACTGCCTCCGTGGTCTAGTGGCTAGTGCCATGGACTCCCGATCCGGAGGTCCCGGGTTCGATTCCCAGGGGGTAAACACAAAGTTGATATTTGAGAATTTATCACTTTTGTGAATTTTTCCCCAGTTTGGTTAGCACATTGCAGGCTGAATCACCTGATTGTCCGAAAAGAAAAAGATTTCGTGCTTCGGAGGGCACGTTAAGCCGTCGGTCCCGGTCGCTATCTTTGATAGTGGTCGTTACTCAAACCATGTCAGAGGCCTGATAGTTGTGCTACTAGGCGGTTTTAAAATTCTGACACCGGGGCTCATCGGGTCAATAGACTCGATACCCACTCGACAAAAGAAGAATTGATGAAGATTTTATTTCTTTCTTTCCTCTTAGAGTTGGCAAAAAGTGGATCCCAATACAGCGATGTTTACTCGAGACGTGACACCCCTGATGCTGGCAGCTCACAAGAACAACTATGAGATCATCAAGATCCTGCTGGACCGTGGAGCCACGCTTCCTGACCCTCATGATATCAGGTTGGTAGCTGAAGAATTAAGGACTTGGTAAAATTATGGTTTGAATCTTTTCATGGCCAATGTGGTTATTGAGGCATTGACATTCACACATATCCGGTAGGAGGGTGGTCGCTAAACAAGCAGCCCCTTGCGAGTCCTACCACCGCTTTAAAATGCCTGTACTATTAAATTTACTTTTACTTCCATGCTGGACTGGGAGCGAGAGAAAATCATAGAATGGGCCAGCTGCACATCCTCCCGGGCATGCTGTAAAAACCAGCTAAGGGATCTGAGGGTTTCAGTATATTGTAATTTAGGCGATGGGCTGACAACCTGTCACTACAGCAATATACGTACAAATCTTTCTTGAATGGCCCTCATGACTTTGTCAGACGCGGCGGAACGGCCTTTGTTTAGGTCATTTATTTATTTTTATTTATTTAACAGTTTATTGTACACAATAAAATACAAAGAACATATACATATAAAACAAAAACACAACAGGCACAGCTTATTTCTAAAAAGAAATCTCTTCCAGCAGACCTAGGCTAGTGAAATAGCATCCTGAGAGGCAGATACGACGTGCACAATTAAAAATATTAAAAACAATAAATTATAATAATCCTACTAATAAATATTAATAATATATACTTATGAAATAAATAAACAATATACTGCTATATAGATTAAATGCATACATATAATATATAAATAATACATATATATATATATATATATATATATATATATACTGATTAATTGGAAAGTGAAAGATAATGCTCTTTTACTCGCTTTTTGAACACAGAGATAGATGGACTGTCACGAACTGTGTGCGGTAGTGCGTTCCACAGCCTGACCGCATGTACAGTAAAAGAGTAACTATAGAAGTCAGATTTATGGCTGGGAAATGAAAGAATCGACCTAATACGAGAGCGGCAAGGTTTATCCTGTGGTCGTGAAAATTTAAAGCGCTCTTTAAGGTAGGAAGGAGAAGAGGGACTGTGAAGTACGTTAAAAAGGCAGAACAATACATGAGTATTCCTACGAAGTTGGATCGGGAGCCACTTGAGTTGCGTACGAAACTGTGAGACGTGGTCGTATTTTGGTAGACCGAAGATGAATCTGATGCACAGATTCTGGAGACGCTCAAGCTTGTTTAACAGCTCCTCAGTGGCATCAAGGTAGCAGGAATCGGCATAATCAAACAGAGGGAAAAGAAGAGTTTGAGCAAGGTTCATTTTAGTTTTCAAGGGTAAAAAGTTTTGGAGACGCTTAAGTGAGTGGAAGGCGTAAAATACTTTTTTACTCACTTGATTTACCTGAGGTGTCCAAGTAAGATTGCTATCAAGTAAAATGCCAAGATTTTTTGCAGTCTTAGTATAAGCAATAGATGTGCCATTGTAAGTTACAGGTGGGATATCAGTATCATCTAATTGGCTACACATGTACCGGCCACCTATAAGCATTAACTGAGATTTGTTCGGATTAACCACTAGCCCAAAAGACTCAGCCCAGTCAGATATATTTTTGAGGTCATTGTTGATGGCTTCGGTGGCACTGTCAAGATCAGAGGACACTAAAATGGCGATACAACTGCAAATCGTCTGCGTAGAGATGGAAGCTAGAGGAGATCACATAGGTAACTGTGTTGATGAAGATGGAAAAGAGAAGAGGTGAAAGAACGCCACCCTGAGGTACGCCCGCAGAAAGATCACACCATTCCGAGGAAGCATCATCAGAGCGGATTCTCTGCGAACGACCACGAAGGTAAGAGTCAAACCACATTATTGCCGAGGATGAGATGTTAAGTGCGCGAAGTATAGCTAGAAGAACATCATAGTCAACTGAATTAAAGGCGTTACTGAAATCGAGTAGCACCAAGATAGTCAAAAACTTATTTTCCATAGCCAGTCGTATGTCATCAGTGACTTTAATAAGAGCTGTTACGGTACTGTGACCAGGGCGAAAACCAGATTGAAAAGGTGACAGCAGACCGTTTGAAGAAATGAAATCAGCTAGCTGCTTGTGGACAATGTGTTCCAGGACCTTGGAGAGGAATGGTAAAATGGAAATAGGTCGGAATTAGGAGAAGGAAATGGGATTTGAGATTTTAGGAAGTGGAATAACATCAGCACGTTTCCATGCTGAAGGGAATGTACTCATTACCAGGGAGCAGTTAAAGAGATGTGTGAGTATTGGTAAGAGTTCTGGTAGGATAAGAGAGATCATACGGGAAGACAGATCATCATTGCCCACAGCAGTAGATGTAATGGAAAGTATATGCTTCTTAACATCGTCCTCGGCAACAACATTGAAGGAAAAAGATGTGCACATTGGAAGAGGTTGACTATTGATATTTGCGATAGTGGCTGCCTTAACACTATTACTAAGTGTCACAGGAGGTGTAGAAAAGTAAAAGTTCAGAGCATTTAAATCAACAGCTCCTTGAGAAGAAACTGAGGATTTGCCAATGCCTAGTGTGCGTAGGAACTTCCACACCTGTGTAGGATTGCAGTTATCAACAGACTCATGAATGTGGCGTCTTTTAGCATCCCTACACAGACGACTACAGCGATTTCTTAACCATTTATAATGTGCGAGATTTTGCTCAGAAGGTCGCTTTTTATAACGATTTTTAGCCCTATCTCTTCTCGCCATCAAATCGGAAATTTCTTGTGTGAGCCATGGTGTAGGTGAATGTTTTATCTTAACCTTTCTGATAGGAGCGTGTGCATTATAAAGTTTCATGACGAGTGATTGAAATAGTTGGAGCTTCGCGTCAATGTTATCAGCGTTCAAGACTAAGGACCAATCAATTTTAGAAGAATCATGCCTAAGCGCCTCCAAATTAATACCCTTGAAACTACGCAAGAACATGAACTTAGGTTTACGCCTAGGTGGACGAATTTTAAAAGACAGATAAATTAAATCGTGATAGGAGAAACTGGCTGGAAACTGACCATGAGTAGCAACTTTGTCAGGGGATGATGTGATCATCAGATCCAGAAGAGAAGGAATATTGTTAGGAGAGTGATGCGTTGTCGAAAGGGGAAGAATTTGCAAATTAACCACGGACAAGAGAGAGCGAAGTTTTTTAAGGTCATTTACGCTCTGCCTACCCCATTAGGGATAAAGGCGTGATTGTATGTATGTATGTATGTATGTATTATTGAACATTGATTGCCACTTACGTAGTTCTCAAAAGCCACTTAGAAACAGCATTTCTAGTTCACTATATTTTTTTTGAAGGTGTGGCTGCGAAGAATGTATCCGTCTCTCTTCAGAAGACTCGCTGCGTCACTCTCTTGCGCGTTTGAATGAGTACCGAGCTCTTGCGTCTCCTTCCCTCATAGCGCTGTCTTCCACTGACCCCATACTGACTGCCTTTCAACTGTCTTGGGAGCTGAGGAACTTGGCTTTTGCTGAACAGGTAGGTATTTTGGCTTGATAAAAAAGATATTCAGTCTATGTGACTATAGTCCACTGTTCATGCAAACTTGAAGACATTAAAAAATACATCAGCGGCTTCTTTTCCCAATACCACTGTAAAAGCTTGTAAATCCGAGGATTTTGGTTATTAATATTATAATTTAGACGCTGGAGGAGAGGCAGATAGCCCAAATGCCCCTTAAATTTTGCTTAACGTGGTGAGAACAACTTTTTCTCTGGGTGACCGCGTAAGAACTATAAGCTTAACTAACTGGTGCCTGCGACTTCGTTCGCGTGAAAGGTTTGATACGCTTGAAAATTCATCATCATCTCCCTAGCCTTATCCCGTATCTCACGGGGTCGGCTTCCTAATCTAGGGGATTGAACGAGGGTACTGGTTTTTACACAGAGCGACTGCCATCTGACCTCCGCAACCCAGAAGGGAAACCAGACCCAATCCTAGATTAGGTCAGAGTTTTCAAGCCGCCAATGCTTAGCACTGGCCTCTGATATGGCTTAACGACTAATATCTACGGTATTAACCGGGACCAACGGCTTAACGTGCCTTCCGAAGCACGGAAAAAGCACCGAATAAACGTACATATGAAATTCGAAAACCGAAAAACACATTGGTACGTGGTGGGATTCGAACCACGACCTCCCGCTCAGGAGGCAGCGGCCCTATCCACTACACCATCGGGCTCATATTGAAAATTGAGCTTACATATATAGACGAATGTATTGGCCTGATTTTCATCAAGTCACCTCACAACTCACACAAAAGAAGAAGAGCTGTTCTAAGGTACAAATTCTTCACAATTTCCAGGAAAGTAAAGCAGAATACCTGGAACTCCGTCACCAAGCGCAGAAGTTCGCTGTTGACCTATTGGACCAGTCTCGTAGCTCCCAGGAGCTGGCCATCATCCTGAACCACGACCCTGACGAGCCGGGGTTCGTGGAGGGAGAGCATATGAAGCTGGCACGGCTGGAACTGGCCATAGACTTCAAGCAGAAAAAGGTAGGGTGGGTTTAGTCTTAAATATTTTGGTCCATAAAGTGATTTCTTCCATGCTGGCCTGGAAGCTAGAGAAAAACATAGAATGTGCCAGCTGCATTTCCTCCCGGGCATGCTGTAAAAACCAGCTAAGGGATCCGAGGGTTTCAGTATATTGTAATTTAGGCGATGGGCTGTAAACCTGTCACTATAGCAATATACCTACAAATCTATCGTAAAATAACCCTCAAAACTTTGTCAGACGTGGCGGAACGACCTTTGTTTAGGTCGTTTACGCTCTGCCTACCCCAATAGATAAAGGCGTTATTATATGTATGTATGTATAAAGTCTTCTTCTTTCGAGTGGGTATCGAGTCTATCGACCCGATGAACCCTGGTGTCAGAGTTTTTAAACCGCCTAGTAGCACAACTATCAGGCCTCTAACATGGTTTGAGTAACGACCACTATCAAAGACAGCGACCGGGACCGACGGCTTAACGTGCCCTCCGAAGCACGAAATCTTTTTTCTTTTTTCGGACAATCAGGTGATTCAGCCTGCAATGTCCTAACCAAACTGGGGAAAAATTCACAAAGTGATACATTCTCAAATATCAACTTTGTGTTTCCCCCCTGGGAATCGAACCCAGGACCTCCGGATCGGGAGTCCATGGCACTAGCCACTAGACCACGGAGGTAAACCAGTCGTGATATAAACCGAGTCGATGGTAGAACGAGTCATCATATCAGAAAATATAAACGTTGGTGGTAGAATGGTCGCAAGCCAGAAGGCCCTTTGTAGAGCCTACCACAGTGTATGTAGGAAGATTAAGCCAGGTCTTTTTACAAACAGTCTATCCACAGATTCTACAGGTATTTGCATATTTTGCATATCATCAGATCGACCATATTCGCTTTTTCTTATCTTATATCTTATCTAGACTACATCATCCCTCTTTTAATAACTTTAATTATTTTAGTTTGTAGCCCACCCCAACATCCAACAACTGCTAGCATCCATCTGGTACGAGGGCGTCCCAGGGTTCCGAAGAAAGTCTTCCATGGAGAAGATAATGCTGGTCTGCCGAGTGGCGCTACTGTTCCCGATGTACTGCAGTCTGTACATGATAGCTCCGAACTGCCACACTGGGAAGCTCATGAGGAAACCTTTCATGAAGTTCTTGATACACGCTTCCAGTTATCTGTTCTTTTTGTGTGAGTATTGTGACTTTGATGTCTTTCTACTCCGCTCCTCAGGTTAGGTAGGTATCTTAGTGAAACGCAAAGTTGTTTTATGATGATACATAGCCTTTGCCATTTCCAGATTTCTAGCTACAGATGGAGACAATCTTTTTGAATGCGGGGCGGGGTGTGGGAGGCAAACGTCAATTGATCTACCAGTAGTGTCCCACACTTCACCCCCGAAGTTACTTCAAGAAGTTTTCCCCCATCTGTGCCAATAATAGTTCAATTTCATCAAGATTAGTCCAGCCAATGAAAATGAAGAAAATATGGTTGGATTGATGGCGCTGGATTAATAGCTTAGATGATGACTTGAATGCAAATCCCTTTCGTATGTAGAATTTGGAGGTGCCAATATGATAGATTTTTTTTTTCTTATCAGTGATTTTGATCCTGGTATCTCAAAGAGCTGAGGTGCAGGTGATCCAACTGTTCGGTCCGCAATGGATGGTGGACGAGCTGGAGAAAGAACTGTTAAAGCAGAGGGGAAATGGCCCTACTTATTTGGAGATGGTCGTCGTTGTTTATGTATTGGGTAAGTGTTTGTTTCATTCCATTCCAATTCTATTTCATTCAATTACATTCCATTCATTCCATTTAATTCCATTCCAATTCTATTCTATTTCATTAAATTAAAATAACATTTCTATTCATTTTATTGAATAACATTACTATTCCATTCCATCCCATTTAATTTAATTCCACTCACTTACATTCTGTTCTACTCCATTGCAATCCATTCAAAAAATAAAATCATATCTTTTTTATATCTTTCTATTTTATTTATATTCAATTTATATCCAACATTGATCCAAGTACTATCCATATAAACTTGCATCTCACAAGGAAACTCCTTCCAGGCTTCATCTGGGAAGAAACTCAAGAGATCTACATCGAAGGAATCCGATCCTACCTCCGGAACATGTGGAACTTTATCGACTTCACCCGAAACTCTCTCTACGTGGCTGTACTGGTATTGAGGTACCTACTTACCCGTACTTATTTATAAAAACACTGCACTCTTAATCGACCTTAGCAATACTGTAATTAATTCCCTGTCAGTAATTAAAAATACCTGTCTTAGAGAAAAATAGAAACAGAATAAAAGACGGACTAATGCATTTCCTATAAGCCCTTCTCTATGGTACCTCTATGACTGGTATTTTTAATTCCTGCCAGGGGTATAAAGTCTAATTACAATAAGGTATGTTAACATTAAAATTTTAAATGTTTCGGCATCTTTTTCCATGATGAATATAATATTTAGCTTCTATTACGTTATCCACAGACATAGATCTGTATCTGTGACTTAATCCTGTCTTTCTCTTTGTGTACTATTACCGAACTTTACAACGATATGCCTTTATAGGTTTGCAGCGTACTTGCAACAAGCGGCTGAAATCAGACACGATCCTAAGCAGCAGTTCATTCCTAGGGAGAACTGGGATGCCTTCGACCCTCAGTTGATTGCTGAAGGGTTGTTCGCTGCTGCTAATGTATTTAGGTAAGAACTGCAAAACATAAATAACATAGCACCTATACGTTAATGGTAATTGAAAGCAGAAATGGATCAATGATTAAAATGTTGCTACAAAATAAGCGTAAGATTGCTAAAATTACGACAAAAAGACAGCAGAATGTTTTCTAAACGCTCCTTATTTTAAGCATCTTACATCACTTCGACAGCGCTGAAATCGGGTGCTTATTTTTAAACTGGAATTTGAAAATCTGAGAGAGAAAGTTTTAAGAACACCATTACCGTTTCCTCAATCTGAGCTCCATAATCATCATTAATCATACCTTCCTTAGAATAGTTCTAATGATCTGTTTTTGTCCAGTGCCCTGAAGCTGATCCACTTATTCTCCATCAACCCTCACCTGGGTCCGCTGCAGATCTCGCTGGGCCGCATGGTTATTGATATCGTCAAATTTTTCTTCATCTATAGTTTGGTGCTCTTCGCCTTCGCTTGTGGTAAGGATACTATCATCATCATCATTACCGCCATTGCCATCGCCATCGTCATCGTCGTTGTCGTCGTCGTCGTTGTCATTATCATCATAATCACCATCATCATCTACTTAATTCAAGTCATTTAGAAGCTAATCCACCTGTTCTCCATCAACCCTCACCTGGGTCTGCTGCAGATCTCGCTGGGCCGCATGGTCATCGACATTTGGTGCTGTTCGTATGGACTAACAGTAGAATTTCTATCATCATCATCATCATCATTACCGTCATTGCCATCGCCATCGTCATCGTCGTCATCGTCTTCATCGTCATCATCATCATAATCACTATCATCATCATCATCTACTTAAGTCAAGACATTTAGAAGCTAATCCACCTGTTCTCCATCAACCCTCACCTGGGTCTGCTGCAGATCTCGCTGGGCCCCATGGTCATCGACATCGTCAAGTTCTTCTTCATCTATAGTTTGGTGCTGTTCGCTTTGGCTTGCAGTAAGTGTTTTATCATTATCATCATCATTATCATCATCTACTTTATTTGAGTCGTTTAGAAGTTAATCAACTTATACTCCATCAACACTCACCTGGGTCCACCGCAGAACTCGCTGGGCCGCATGGTCATCGACAACGTCAAGATTTTCTTCATCTTTAGTTTGGTGCTGTTCGCTTTGGCTTGCAGTAAGTGTTTTATCATTATCATCATCATTATTATCATAATCATCGTCACCGTCGTCATCATCATCAATTTTACTCAAGTCAATTATAAGCTGATCCACCTGTTCTCCATCTACCCTCACCTACCGCTGCAGATTTTGCTGGGTCACATGGTCATTGACATTACCAAGTTCTTCTTCATTTATAGTTTGATGCTCTTCGTTTTCGCTTGTGGTAAGGATTCTGTCATCATCATGATAACTGCCTCCGTGGAGTGTTCAGAGAACTGGGCTTACGATTCGGAGGTCCTGGGTTCGATTCCCAGGGGGGAAACACACTTTTTTGATATTTGTCAATTTATCACTTTGTGAGGTTTTCCCCAGTTTGGTTAGAATATTGCAGGCTGAATCACCTGATTGTTCGAAGAAGAAGAATCGCTGTCTTTGATAGTGGTCGTTACTCAAACCACGTCAGAGGCCTAATAGCTATGCTACTAGGACCCGGTTTGAAAACTCTGACACCAGGGTTCATCGGGTCGTTGTCCGAGTCGAGAACCCACTTGCTAAGAAGATGTTTAAATGCCTTTACGAACAGTTTTAGGTGCCTAATTAGGAATAATAATAGTAGAATTCTACGTATGAGTATGACACATCAGCAGAATGTTACGTCGTGTTTGGCGTATGATTTAGCTACTGAATGTTCTGCGCAGATCTTTCCGTGGGTGTAAGCCCGAGCCCGTAGAGGTCAGTGTGATGTGGTTGTACCTATTATAAGTGCTTACAGAAATTATGAATAAGCACGAATAAAGGAGATATAACTATTAATTCACACATGACTTAACGGACGGATATTCACTGAGCATCTATTTCCTCAATATGGATATTAGGAGAAATAAAGTAGATTTTAGGAATGTTATCATTCGTGGGGTTGATGCATATTTCACATATATGAAATACCCACGCCTACACACTTTATTTATAACTAGCGACCCGCCCCGGCTTCGCACGGAAATCATCAGTGTTTCTCTACTATATTATGCAAGTAATATACATATAAACCTTCCTCTTGAATTACTCTATCCATTAAAAGAAACCGCATCAAAATCTGTTGCGTAGTTTTAAAGATCTAAGCATACATAGGGATATAGGGACAGAGAAAGCGACTTTGTTTTATACTATGTAGTGATAACCACTTGTGAATAAAATAAAATATTTGAGAATTACCTATGCAGGCAGCCAAATGTTATAGATAGCTTTCCACAAACTGCCAGGGGCTGTGCAGTCTACAAAACTGCAACTTTCACGAAGAAAATGTTTCAGGAAATGAATAATTTAAAGGGTGTAAGGGACAGCGATCCGCAAACTGATAGGAGTTGCTCAGTCAACGACACTGAACAACTTGCACCAGGAAATTATTTCAGGGAGAGAAAAAATAATTCCTTTTCCATACAAAAGGTCACCTCGATTAGACAATTTGTATGAAAAATGCCTGTCTTTTGACTTCGTGAAAAAAGAAATCTGCTAATAGTTGTTGAGTGTCGTTGACTGAGCAACCCCTCTCACTTTGCGGGACGCTGTCCCTTACACCCGGTAAATTAGGTAGCATCATTGTCTTGATGGAGGTGGTCATTTTGTACCTCGTGCTTTATACATACATACATATAATCACGCCTTTATCCCTAATGGGGTAGGCAGAGCGTAAACGACCTAAACAAAGGTCGTTCCGCCACGTCTGACAAAGTTTTGAGGCTTATTTAAGATAGATTTATAGGCATTTACGTTTCATATTATAAATTTTATTGTCTTCGTCCAGGTCTAAACCAACTGCTCTGGTACTTTGCCGACCTGGAGAAGCGCAAATGTTACGTGCTACCTGGGGGTCTACCGGACTGGGACAATGCTGGAGACTCATGCATGAAGTGGAGAAGTTTTGGAAAGTAAGGAAAAATACGTTCTCCTTGGACATTATACTTTTATTATTAAATTCTTTACATTTAAAAATAATTAAACATAAAAGTAAACTTAAAAATTTAAACAAAAGGCGAGCTTATCTCTATAAGAGATCTCTTCCAGCCAACCTAATGAGGATGAAAGAAGGGAAAATCACGGGAACAGATATAATAAACGTAATAACTGCCTCCGTTGTCTAGTGGCTAGTGCCATGGACTCCCGATCCGGAGGTCCTGGTTTCGATTCCCAGGGGGGAAACACAAAGTTGATATTTGAGAATTTATCACTTTGTGTATTTTTCCCCAGTTTGGTTAGGACATTTCAGGCTAAATCACCTGATTGTCCGAAAAAAAGATAAAGATTTCGTGCTTCGGAGGGCACGTTAAGCCGTCGGTCCCGGTCGCTGTCTTTGATAGTGGTCGTTACTCAAACCATGTCAGAGGCCTGATAGTTGTGCTACTAGGCGGTTTAAAAACTCTGACACCAGGGTTCATCGGGTCGATAGACTCGATACCCACTCGACAGAAGAAGAAGAACGTAATAACGTTAATAATTACAGTAATACTAATACACACTAATATATTTCAATAAAATAAACTAATACATAACAATATCAATATGATATATAATTAAATGGTATAAAAGATATTGAAATTAATCTAAATATATAAATGTCATAGAGAGTTAATAAAATGCTCTTTCAGTCTCTTCTTAAAGGTGAAACTCGAGGGACTCTCTTTACTTTTTCTTCTGATCAAGCTGCAGATAGCAGCAACTGGCCATGTTGCCTGCAGTTCCATTGGATTTCTTCTGTTTATTCTCATACTGAAACGTCCACCTCATATGGGGTATGTTATACGGGGTAGGCAAAGCGTTAACGGTAAAATACATATCTGACAATATTTCAAGATATTTTTACTTTTCGAAAAAGTGAATTTGTATGTATCTGAAGTGGATTGTCAGCCTAGGCTTCATTCCAATAAGTACTCGAAATTCTCAGAATAAAATGTAAAGAATAAAAATGTGAATTATCAGAGGTTTTGAGTTTCTCGTCGAGATTACTTCAAACGAACTTTTTCACACAGTGTATTCGAAGCCTCCCAATCTCTCTTCTGGGCCTCCTTTGGAATGGTTGGTCTGGAGAACTTCGAGCTGGCCGGCATCAAGAGCTACACGCGCTTCTGGGGGCTGCTCATGTTCGGCTCCTACTCCGTCATCAACGTCATCGTGCTGCTCAACCTGCTCATCGCCATGATGTCCAACTCTTATGCCATGATCGATGTAAGTACTTACAGTCCCTTGCTTATTGTCTCTCGTCCCTCGTCTCTCGTCTGTCGTCCCTCGTCCCTTGTCCCTTGTCCCTTGTCCCTGAGCTTCTCATGTTCGACTAATACTCCGTCATCAACGTCATCGTGCTGCTCAACCTGCTCATCGCCATGATGTCCAACTCTTATGCCATGATCGATGTGAGTACTTGCAGTCCCTTGTTCCTTGTCCCTTGTACCTCGCTCCTCATCCCTCGTCCCTCGTACCTAAAACCTTGTCCCTCGTACCTCGCATCTCGTCCCTCGTTCCTCGCACCTTGTCCCTTGTACCTCACACCTCGTCCCTGGTTCTTCGTACGTCGCACCTCGTCCCTCGTCTCTCGTCCCTTGTATCATAATGTTCAACTCTTATGCCATGATCGATGTAAGTAGTCCCCTGTCCCCTGCCCCTTGTGGATACGGATCAACTATCATTCTGAAAGACAAGGCTGAGCATGGTTCTAAGTCTAGTGTGGGCACTAGCCACACAGTCTTTCTATCTGACTGACTGAGACAGAAATAAATAGTGCTATTTAAACTTACTTAAAGAAAATACATAAAACTAATAGGTGACAAATAAACATGTAGGGTCATTACAATTTACTAATTACTATTACTATTTACTGCCTCCGTGGTCTAGTGGCTAGTGCCATGGATTCCTGATCCGGAGGTCCTGGGTTCGATTCCCAGGGGGGAAACACAAAGTTGATATTTGAGAATTTATCACTTTGTGAATTCTCCCCCAGTTTGGTTAATTGCAGGCTGAATCACCTGATTGTCCGAAAAAGAAAAAGATTTCGTGCTTCGGAGGGCACGTTAAGCCGTCGGTCCCGGTCGCTGTCTTTGATAGTGGTCGTTACTCAAACCATGTCAGAGGCCTGATAGTTGTGCTACTAGGCGGTTTAAAATCTCTGACACCAGGGTTCATCGGGTCGATAGACTCGATACCCACTCGACAGAAGAAGAAGATTACAATTTCACTATTGCCTCCAAAAAGAAGGATCAAAGTAAATTGAAAGACGTCTCTTAATTTGACAACTATCGGCTAAAGTTTCTTAAAATTCTTAACCCTATTCCCCAAATAAGTTTGACTTCAAACGGAGACACTGGCACATACCATCGCATACCTTCAAACCATTCAATATGCGTGATGTACGCGTGTTTGGCTGTGACTTATGCGGATTATAGGTTCCGGGATACTTTGAACTAATCTTACTTTTGCACACCCTTTGAGACCTTTGTACAAAATGTTGGCATGTACCTACATTTTGTGATAATCTCCAAATTATGTGTCATTTATATATATGTACATATATATAAAACTACGTCTTTATCCGTAGCGGGGTAGGCAGAGCGTAAATGACCTAAACCAAGTTCGTTCCGCCACGTCTGACAAAGATTTGAGGGTTATTAAAGATATATTTATAGGTATATTTCTGTAGTGACAGGTTGTCAGCCCATCGCCTACATTACAATATACTGAAACCCTCGGTACCCTTAGCTGGTTTTTACAGCATGCCCGGGAAGAAATGCAGATGGCATATTCTACGTTTTTGTCGCTCCCAGTCCAGCATGGAAGCAGCATGTGTCATTTATCTTTGAGTAAAATAATTTTTGGCAAATATATAGAAGTCATTTTCTGTCACGGTCATGTTCATGTTATCTCATAATCATTCATGAATAACCCGAGATATCTAGCGAGATATGTAAAATATACTTATCAATTAACTTGTTTTCCAATCCAACAAAAATATTCGTAGTTTTACATGTTCCAAAACACTTGAAACAACCCCGGCATATTTTTTATAATAAATGAACATTTTTGTAAATGACTTATGGCCCTTCGCCCAGAAGATATATCCTAGTTAAACTTTGATATTCAAAACAATTAGAGTTACGTATTTCAATTCAATTCAATTCAATTCAATCATTTATTAATAAATAAAAATTTACACGTCACTAAAATCATCAATTACATTTTTTTTTAATCAAATTCAAAATTATCAATATAAAATAAAAAGTAATAATAGAATAATTCCACAAACATATTCAAATAACTTTGATCCATACATACATATAATCACGCCTTTATCCTTAATGGGGTAGGCAGAGCGTAAACCACCTAAACAAAGGTCGTTCGCCACGCCTGACAAAGTTTTTAGGGTTACTTAAGATAGATTTAGGGCTTAGCTGTAGGCTACTAACGGGGTCCACAGAGGAACGGATAGAGGAACGGCCATTAAAATGTCGTGGTTAGCTGCGAATATATCGAATAATCAGTCCCCGACCAAACAGCAGCGGCAAGATAATTAGGGTTTGGGGGGGAGTCCAGTGGGATGGGCTTCCCTAAAAAATGCCATAATGTCTGAAATAGATCTTGTGCCGTAGCGAGTCAATGCCGCCAATAAATAAGCATTCGGTGTCAGGCAGCGGTGACACCAGTACTGGTTGGAGGCCGAAGAAATGGATTCTGGAAGGGCTCGTGTCCAGACTATATGACGCGGACTAGCTTCGCTTCATATACTGCGGTGTGGAAGGCAAGAGGGAAACCACCACACTAAATTTCCCTAAAAAAGAGTAATATGAACAGGATAAGAGCTGGCGTTACTTCCATGTTGGTCTGGGAGCGAGAGAAAAACATAGAATGTGCCAGCTGCATATCCTCCCGGGCATGCTGTAAGAACCAGCTAAGGGATCCGAGGGTTTCAGTATATTGTAATTTAGGCGATGGGCTGACAACCTGTCACTACAGCAATATACCTACAAATCTATCTTAAATAACCCTCAAAACTTTGTCAGACGTGGCGGAACGACCTTTGTTTAGGTTGTTTACGCTCTGCCTACCCCATTAGGGATAAAGGCGTGAGTATATGTATGTATGTATGTAAGAGCTGGCGATTAATCCACCGATAAGAGCAAAGCTCTTAAATTTATGATGATAAGATAGATTTGTAGGTATATTGCTGTTGTGACAGGTTGTCAGCCCATCGCCTAAATTCCAATATACAGAAACCCTTGAATCCCTAAGCTGGTTTCTACAGCATGGGAGTAAATGCAGCTGGCATATTCTATGTTTTTTCTCTCGCTTCCAGGCCAGCATGGAAGGATTTTGATTCACAGTCCAAAATTTTTAATCTTACCTTAAATGTTAAATTAATATTTGAATTTGAGTTGTCTTAGGCGAAAAGTTATGTGTGTTTTCGATGTTACCATCAGTACTCAACTTTACCATAATATGGGAAAGTGCGTCAGTGTAGACAGGTAATTTTCAATATCTAATTTCCTAAACTTCTCCGTAAAGTGAGTTACTTTTGTTCGTTTCCATCAACTTCAAATATGTTTAGTAATATTTTTGAGTAAAAATTTCAGGAATATTTTGAAATTAGTTCGAAACTAGCATGAACAATTTAAATAATCTAAATATGTCGCACAAAAATGGCTGCTAGCAAAACAGGGATTACACTGCACAGATAGAGCTATTACCGATTATAATAAGAAGCTTAGGTCTTAGGTTTTTTGCTAGTATTTATTTTACAGGTCTCCCTCCACATTCATATTAAGATACTTAACTAACATGGTAAAGAATTTACAAAACGGTTTTTTGTTTATCCACTCCGATCGTAATAGGAGATACTGAAGTAGAATACTCTACTCTACAGGGGTCGTATTTTTGAATTACTTGAACTCCAATGCGCATACGAAAAAGCAACTTTGCATGTGATATTCATTCAATTTACCAAGCGAATGTTTTGTATGCGAAATCGATTCGAGTGATTCGAAAGTGCAGCACCTGGACTAACATTCGCATGTTAAATTGTATAAAATTCAAGTGAAAGTTACTATTACGTATGCGCTTTGTGATTCAAAAATACGGCTCAATGTTTACGTTGTCAAAGAATAACGTCGTAAAATCTGCTACGTCTTTGAAGTAAATACTACACCTTAGCATGTTACTACGCCGTAGCATCTTGTACTACGTAGGAAGATGCCACCTTTTTACAAGACAGGAATCGAGTGTTAAGAATTCGTTTAGTAAATGCTATCCAAAGGTGTATCTCGACACAAACGTTATGTAAAAAATGCGTCAAGCGTCGTTTTAGGTATTTTAACAAGGAAATTGTAAGATCAAAGGAGAGCCATGTCTTTAGACTTCATTCAAGTATTAAAAAATACTATACTCACCCTAGCGTGTCCCCAAATAACTCTCATTACTACATATATCTCATGTTTAAGTTCTACCATGGTTCTACACTAATAATAATTTCTAAAAAGTTGGTGTCGCTGCCTAACAAGACAACAAGGATACTATCATTTTCTTAAGAATGCAAAACAAGTACCAGTTAGGAGGATTTTTCGAAATCTTTTGAATATACTTTTTTTTACTGCATTTTCTTTCTTTTTTTTTATTTTCTTTACAGTATGTTAGTGGTTTCAAAATAATCACGCTAATTAAAACAACGCAAACTGAATACGCACCAAGACGACAGAACATTTGTTGTAAATAACGAAATTAAGGCAAATTATAATAAAATAAATAAAAAACATGCAATTTTCGCCCTATTTATAACATATCGATTCATTTTCATTTTTTTATTACATTACATGGCAAACTTTCAGATTCAGATTTCACATATTATTATTTCTTTGATTCCTGATTATTGCACCGGATTATTTTTCGCTTACAAACGCCGCGCGTTTCTTGTGTACGCCAAGAGATGGCACCACCGGCTCGTAAGCGGGCTAGTATGAAGAAGGAAATCGAGTTATTGTAGAAAAAATTGCGACTGTAAAAACTTTGATACAGATTCTTTCGAGATAGTTTTATTATTTTCTTAGCAAATGAATGAATGTCGATTTAACTGCTGGGTAGTTACTTAGCATTGTAAGCTATTATAATTATTATGTTATTTGATTATCTATTATGAAATTGTTATTGTATTCATAATGGAAGCCGACGGGAATCGTGTTATATGAACACTTCGCCACTGGGAATCTGTGCTTTATGATTTCGTATCGAAAGTCGTGATTTTCATTCCCAGCCTTGACTTGTTGTCTATCTCTTAACCAATTATTTCTTCACCAGGAACACTCAGACGTAGAATGGAAGTTCGCTCGCACCAAGCTCTGGATGTCCTACTTCGAAGAGGGCGCTACTTTGCCGCCTCCTTTCAACGTTCTTCCTTGCCCCAAACACTTCCTCAAGTTCCTGGGTCTCCGGAAGAAGGACAAAATTAATAAGATGAAGTCTAAGGTAAGAGTATAACTACCAAACTTCAAATAGGACGCTACTTTCTGATATATTGTTCCAACATTTCGTCGCTTGATAACAAAAGCTACTTGCGAAAGTAACAACCGTGTTACCGCTTCGTCTGTCAACGTCTCCGGAAGAAAGAAAAACTGAATTAGATGAAGTCCAAGGTAAGAATCAACTCTGGATGTCTTACATCCAAGAGGACCTCATATATGTATTGTTGCAACACTTCGTAGCTTTGTAACAGAACCTACCTGTGAATACAACAGTTTTGTTATCGCCTCCTTTCAACGTTCTGTCTAGCCCAAACACTTTCTCAAGTTCCTGGAAGAAGGATAAAATGAATAAGATGAAGTCTAAGATAAGAATTGGTGTTCTTGTTGAGTATTGTTCCGAAAATTTCGTGGTTTCGTAATAAAAGCTACCTGTGAACGCAACAGCTTCTCCTGCCTAGCCCCAAACACTTCCTTAAGTTCCCAGGGCTTTTAAGAAAGACAAACAGCTGATGTAGTTGTAAAAAATACTTTACCAGAAAAAAAAAAATATGGTTTCAACATTTCATTGCTTAGCATCTGCCGGGCTATAATGCGCACTATAGATTTCATTTTGTCTACACATTGCGCACTTCACAACGTAAAAGAACAGGCATTAAGCATACTGAAGTATGCAACACGTGTAGACAATTCGAAGTCTACAGTGCGCGTCATAGGCCTGCTGATCATCCTACATGCAATATTTTTTCACACTCTATTATAAATGTTTTTTTATTTTTATTTAATGTTGCATAGTTAAAAATGTTCAGGTAAAAATCATACTAGAAAATACTTTAACTCATATTGTAGCGAAATGTTCTGAGAAGAATATGCTTCAGTACCACGTTTTAATAATTATACACCCCTATACACACACAAATTACATGCCTTGTGCAGATGTAAACTGCTTCTCAAGCTTACACTACTTAGAAATTACTTAGAACACTATATGAATATAACTTTATCATATTTAGTATTACCTAGTTTGTATGTTCTTTTTTTCTGTCATTTTAATTTGATAACGTAAAATAAAGATTTAAGGTTAGACCGCACATATAGCTGCAGCGGAGCGGAGCGGGGCGACGCGGCACGGCACGGCACTGAAGCTGACGAAATATGTTAAATGTAAAACTGACTTACTTCCATGCTGGACTGGGAGCGAGGGAAAAATATAGTATGTGCCAGCTGCATTTCCTCCAGGGCACGCTGTAAAAACCAGCTAAGGGATCCGAGGGTTTCTGTATATTGCAATTTAGGCGACGGGCTGACAACCTGTCACTACAGCAATATACCTACAAATCTATCTTAAAGAATCCTCAAAACTTTGTCGGACGTGGCGAAACGACCTTTGTTTAGGTCGTTTCCACTCTGCCTACCCCATTAGGGACAAAGGCGTGATTATATGTATGTATGTATGTAAAACTGACATTGCCGCGTCGTGAAGCGCCGCGCCGCTCTGCTGCAAATTCAGTGCTGCTTCAGTGCGGTACCTCTCGTACATTTTCATACAAAGAACCATTTGTCGCGCAGTGTCGCGCCGCTCCGCTGCAGCATCACTGCTGCTTCAGTTCGGTACCTCTCGTACATTTTCATACAAAGAACCATTTGTCGCGCAGTGAAAACGGAGGAAAATTTTATGTTTATTTCCTTCTTTCTTTTTTTTTGTTGTTATATATATATATATATATATATATACTTTATTGCATAAACACAAAAGAAATGTAATTTACAAATATAGTGTGCAAGGGCGAACTTATCTCTATGAAGAGATCTCTTCCAGCCAACCCAATGGTAGTAAGAGAAAGTGAATATTTTTAAGGGGACAAGAAAATGCAACATTAACAGAGACTAATAAATCAAATAAAATACTTACATACCTATCTTATCTTATCTTATATTATGTAGCCGTTATGTAACCCACTGCTGTGCAAAGGCATACCTATACATAGAATACATACCTACCGTATATTACTATCTTAAATAAACATACATATATACTAAACAATATATTGATACATGCATATACGAATATCATCATCATCATCCTAGCCTTATCCCGTATTTCTCGGGGTCGGCTACCTAATCTAGGTGATTGAACGAGGGTACTGGTTTTTACACAGAGCGACTGCCATCTGACCTCCGCAACCCAGAAGGGAAACCAGACCCAATCCTAGATTAGGTCAGAGTTTTCAAGCCGCCAAAGCTTAAGCTTAAGGGACCAACGGCTTAACGTGCCTTCCGAAGCACGGAAAAAGCGCCGAATAAACGTACATATGAAATTCGAAAATCGAAAAACACATTGGTACGTGGACGGAGGCAGCGGCCCTATCCACTACACCATCGGGCTCCTACGATACGCATATATCCTGCATATAGGAATAAACTACATAAATACATACATCAAAGTTGTTGTGGAAAGTTACCACGAAACATCCCTCTAAGCCTAAACGTTTTAATAAAGTACTTACTTCGTGACTCACCCAACTTTAAAAAACTTATAAGAGAAAAGAGTCGTCACCCTTCCTTTCCTGTAATAAAATTAGCAATCTTGTGGACAAAGCTTAATTACAGGGGACTGAAGTAATTAAAACGATTAATTCTTGAGGTGGCACTTCTATTGTCTGAAGTTTTTCTCTCATTGTTCTAACATTTTATTGTCTTACTTTGTAAGTGAGTCAAGTTCAATGATCTCTTTAGGTCGAATTAGCTTTCCGCTAGGTATTAGATTTATTTTCAGTATTAAAAATTTACCTTAATTGAGTAAAGACAAAAAACCTAGCGAAATGCTCGATCAAGAAATGGAACTTTACTATGTAATTTTCATTTATCTTAAAATACAGAATGTTTCAAAACTAAAACCTTTATGTGAAATATCATCTTTATTGTGACCATATGATAAAGGTCGTTTATTTTACGTTGAGTTATCGATTACAACCAGTTTTGCGACCCATAAACTGCTTTTTATTTAAAGCAGAAATTGCAAAACTCAAGTTTGTAACCTGCTAAGTTATAATCTGCAGTTTCCAAAATTGAACCTCTACCAAGTTGCAAAGACAATGCTGTTTACGGGTCGCAAATACGTTGGTATCGATAACTCAAAGCTAAAAAAAAACTAAGTGCTTGAAGCGAAAAGGTCAACATATCAAGTTACAATAATTACAATTAAGTATTCATACATATTATCACGCCTTTATCCCTAAAGGGGGAGGCAGAACGTAAACGACCTGAACAAATGTCGTTTCGCCGCGTCTGACAAAGTTTCGTCTAAATAACCCATTTAAGATATATTTGTTGGTATATTGCTGTAGTGACATGTTGTCAGCCCATCGCTTAAATTGCAATATACTGAAACCCTCGGATCCCTTAGTTGGTTTTAACAGCATGCCCAGGAGGAAATGCAGCTGGCACATTCAATGTTTTTCTTTCGCTCCCAGTCCAGCATAGAAGAAAATTATGTATTCAAAGGTTGAAAACACAGTTGTTTGAAGTTGTACAATTTTGTACTAATTTCACCATAGAGGAATAAAACAAAGAGTTTGTCTGCCGATGGCGTATGAGAAGGGTAATATCCGGTTTACAATTCCCCTTGTTGTTTTAATTTAAAGTTGTTTTTATCCCCTTAGGGAAGATACCGGCAAATAAACAATTAAATTTTCTTTGCAACATAAAGCTATTTAAACTGCATGAATTTAAATAAGGTGAACTGGGGAATATGATTATTTATTTAGGTACTTTATTATTAACGTAGGTTGAAACTGGGACACCTACGCCAGTTAATGGAATTATGTTCCGGTTTAGCTTTTCTTTTTATTGATGTTACGTAGTGCTGTATTAGTCAACATAAGGTTTAACCTGAAAATAAACCTAAATATCTAGGCCAACATGTTCTTCCATGCGTGACTGGGGGAGTTAGAATGTTCCAGCTGCCTTTCCTCCCGGGCATGCTGTGGAAGTCAGCAAAAGGGATTTGAGGGTTACAGTGTATTGTAATTTAGGCGATGGGCTGACAACCTGTCACTATAGCAATATACCTACAAAGCTATCGTAAAATAACCCTCAAAACTCCTCGATTTTTATCAGGCGTGGCGAAAGCGCCTTTTACAAGGCGTTGTTCGCTCTGTCTACCCCCCTGTAAGGGATAAAGGCGGGATTTTATGTATGTATGTATGTTAGACAATATTTATGTACAGAAAAAATACATATATACGAAAGAGCGACGACCTCTACGATTCTTTATGAATCTGGAAGTCACAGATGTAAAAAAATACACACAAAAATCATCTAAACTTAGGTTTAAGTAGTAGTTTAGTAGGCAGATGTAGGTACTATACCAGACTGCCTAGGCTATTATGTTACGACTAATATTATGGACAGAACCTAACTGTTACTACAACGAAATCATTAATTTATAAGGTTCTAAATTATCTTAATGATTATTACTTGAGTCTGTTCGACCGGTTTTTCGATTCACTGCGTTTTTAGTGGGTTATGATTTTTTTTATAGATGGGGGCGCCACTTAGGCCTTATAGTCACCTTAATAATTCCTGTATTTAATCAACAGGAGCAAAAAGAGGAAGGCCAGAACGTCTGCTACTTAGCCGTGATGCGAGCTCTGGTCTGGCGATACGTGTCCGCCATGCATCGCAAGATGGATGATGAGCCAGTAACGGAAGATGACATTAACGAGCTGAAGGGAGACGTGTCGGCGTTGAGATATGAGCTGCTGGAGGTCTTTGAGAAGAATGGCATGGATGTTTCATTCACTGATAGGAAGGAGAAAGGTTAGTGGTCTACCCTGATACCCTTACACCTTTTTTCATACTGTTTATACCTAGCTGATCGAGGCGGTAGAAAAATACAATCTAGAAAGAAACCAGGCCCTATTCTGTGTGTGAGGCATTGCCCGCATCGTAGGTAAGTGTCTGATCTGGTTCACAAGGACTCGTTAAAAAGTTCTTTGTCTTGACTGCTTAGTCACTTGCCATGAATACCTTGAGTCCATGCATCGCAAGATGAATGACGAGCCAGTGACGGAAGATGCCATCAATTGAGGGGAGATGTGTCTGCGCTAAGATATAATTTGTTTGAGGTGTTTGAAAAGAATGGAATGGATATATCTTTTACTGATAGGAAGGAGAAAGGGTTGTGGTCTATCTATCATCCCTTTTTCCATCCATCATATGTCGTATTTAGCCAACTGATCAAGGCGATACATTAAATACAGGACGACATACAATTTGATAAGTGTTATTCATACCTACTCAACGTTTCGACTCTTTACGACAGTCTTCTTCATGGAGAGTGAAAATTTAAACACCGCCCGCCGTGTGTGATCTTCAACTGTGGTTCGCTGCTTGATGCGCCCGTAACATTGAGGTCTAACAACTCCGTTAAACAAACAAGTGTGTGGTCGTTGATATATCAGTAATTTGATACTCTCAATCTAAAACCAGAATCTATTCTCTATGAGGTTATGGAGATCAGTGTATTCAGGTTCTTTGCTCCGTTCTTTGAGAACTTCTTTGACTTGACTCCTCTGTCACTTTGTCGCAAATCATCTCCCTAGCCTAAATCCGTATCTCACGGGGTCGGCTTCCTAATCTAGGGGATTGAACGAGGGTACTGGTTTTTACACAGAGCGACTGCCATCTGACCTCCGCAACCCAGAAGGGAAACCAGACCCAATCCTAGATTAGGTCAGAGTTTTCAAGCCGCCAATGCTTAGCACTGGCCTATGATAGGGCTTAACGACTAATATCTACGGTATTAAACGATATTAACCGGGACCAACGGCTTAACGTGCCTTCCGAAGCACGGAAAAAGCACCGAATAAACGTACATATGAAATTCGAAAACCGAAAACACATTGGTACGTGGTGGGATTCGAACCACGACCTCCCGCTCAGGAGGCAGCGGCCCTATCCACTACACCATCGGGATGTCTCTCTCACTTTTCGCAAAATGGACGTTGAAAAGGTAATCAAGAAGGTGATATTTACAAAGCGAAAGTTTATTACTTATCAGGGGACGAACGTTATTTGTATTATGTGGTTTTACTTACTAAAATCAAGCTACCAAACAAACTTCACTCAACTTTATGACGACAAAACCAAGTGTAACCTTAGTTTAAAGAACCTTAAACCTCAGGAGGTGGACCAAGTTGGATTTAAATCTTTTGTGCCAGCTAACGATGTTGGAAAGTTAAATAGTTCGCAATCAAATCGCCAGGTACGGAGTGAATTTTAATCGCCATTTTGAGGGAAACCCAGAGGGACCGACTTATTATAATAGTGAATAAGAACGAATTAAATATTTTATTTTTTGTGATAATATATTGTTTGTTTTACTACTATTTCTGAAAATATTACTTAAACAAGATTAATGTTTAAGGTACATTTTTAAAATACAAAAAGATGAAGAAAGTACAAAAAATAAAGAAAGCTAGACTTGGTATGATAATCTTTACTCTACTAAAAGTTAGATTATTGAATCTTCTGCTGCCACGTAGGTCAACTTACGAGTATCTATATGTTTTTCTTTTACTTGTAATTAAGTTTACCTTTATGGCTCTTAAATGTCGTGACCGATATTAAGATACTAAATATTATTATAATAAGCTGCGTTTTATGTCTCTGAGTGTCATTAAATATATACCTAAACAAAGGCAATGGACACATTAATAATATTCATATTCATATATTTATTTCACTAACAATAATTATACATTGTGTTTGAAAATACTTAATAATAAAAACATAAATTAAATAATGTTAATTGATATAATAATATTAAAACAATAAATTAAATTACTTATGTCAACTAGTTTCAGTTTAAAATAATAATAAATTAAAAACAATCAACCTCAAATAAATTAGTTCAATTAATTAAAATTACAATACAATACAATTAATATTTTACAAAAATTCTTCTACTGTATAGAAACATTTTTCCAAAAGAAGAGTTTAAAACTTTGTTGTAAATATATATATATGGATCTGAATATGTTCGTTTGGTTGACTAAATAAACTATACCAATGGCATATTAACGTGCACCCCTCCATATAAGGCTCCCCCTCATCGGTGGTATTTGCCAGACTTTGTAAGCGGATTGGCAAATGCAGAGAATAATCACGGCATTTATCTCTATCTATTTTGACCCAAAACCATATATAAATCTGAGATTGTAAATTAATAAGTCATCCCCTTTTTAATTCCATTTGTACAATACCATGCTGCACTACATCGTTTTTGTTTTTCATACAAAATTATGAACATATTCAAACTTAACGTTTCCACCAGCAGCTGTCCTGGGCAAGAAGATGAAGGTCTGGGAGCGTCGCCTGATGAAGGACTTCCACGTGGCGCCAGTGGCTGGCGCGGAAGAAGAGCCTCAGGAAGAAGGTGGTCTGGCCAAGTTCCGCAGACTCGCCAAGATGGCCGTCGCTACGACGCCTGGGTCTAAGTGGGACCAGACACTGGCTCAGACTGGGGTTGCGTGAGTAGCATTTGTTTAAATAGAGACTAGGGTCAGGGGACGAGAGACGAGGGACAGGGGCGGGACGGGGGACGGGGGAAGAGGAACGTGGGACGAGGGACAAGGGACGAGGGACAAGGGATAAGAGACAAGGTACCAGGGAGAAGAAGGACTTCACTGTTTGGTATACAAGAGACAATGAAGCTCTACCTTCCCCTTGATGGAATTACTTTGAAGTAATGAGTTTATTATTTGTCATTGTAGGAGCCAGATTGGCCGGTGTCGCAGTCGGGAGTCATTCAAGAACCAACAGAATCTGCAGCGAGCCATGGAGGAGGCCAGGAAACTGGTGCTAAGGTCTCCACTACCAGGTAAGAATAAGCTATATATACTGCCTCCGTGGTCTAGTGGCTAGTGCCATGGATTCCCGATCTGGAGGTCCTGGGTTCGATTCCCACAGGGGAAACATAAAGTTGATATTTGAGAATTTATCACTTTGTGAATTTTTCCCCAGTTTGGTTAGGACATTGAATCACCTGATTGTCCGAAAATAAAAAGATTTCGTGCTTCGGAGGGCACGTTAAGCCGTCGGTCCCGGTCGCTGTCTTTGATAGTGCTCGTTACTCAAACCATGTCAGAGGCCTGATAGTTGTGCTACTAGGCGGTTTAAAAACTCTGACACCAGGGTTCATCTTGTCGATAGACTTTTTTTTTTTTTTAAAGAAAGAAATAAATTTATTTCGTTCCATAACACAAATATTACATATTACTTAGTCTAAAATTATACTTATACTAAGTTGTGTAATGGGAACAAAAAAGGTCTCCACTCAGCATGTGTGTAAGTAGGAAGGCTACCTACAGCGCTGGTATTCTGTGAAGCCAAAATTAAAAGTGGAATGTGGACAGCTAACTTGTTTCCATTATTCCATAACTAAAAAGAAAAAATCTAACTAAATTAAAATACAAAACAAGAATGTAGGTTGGTTATTTAACTGTAGTTTAACAATTTTTACAGTAAACACTATATAACTTAGATTATAAAAAAGTATAAAAATAAAGTATAAATTTAAAAATTACTTTGGACACATATATTCAATATATATTTAAAGTACACCGATATTTATTATGGTATTAGTTTGGCCCAGTGCCACGGCTTGTGGAAAAATACTTTGTGCATGGAGTAAAAATTTCTTAAAGTTACGTTTAAAACTAGCAATGGACTTGATACCCACTCGACAGAAGAAGATAATCTATCTATAGTAATACAAAAAATTGCTTTTCCATACAAATGGTCTAATGGAAGTGGACATTTTTATGGAAAAGTCAATTTTTATTTTCACTTCCTGAAAGAATTTCTTGGTGGAAGTTGTTCAGTATCGTTGACTGAGCAACCCCTATCAGTTTGCGGGACGCTGTCCCTTACACCTGTATAATAAAGAGGCAAGATTTGTATTTTTGTGTGTATGTATACGTATGTTTGTAACAAATAAACTCAAAAACTACTGAGTCGATTTCAAAACTTCTTTCACCATTAGAAAACTACGTTCACCCTGAATAACAAAGGCTACTTTATACCGCCGGAAAGTACACCATTCCCATTGGAAACTCATTAAGTAAGCCGCGGGTGAAACTGCAGCGTAAAAAGCTTGTCAAGATATAAAGGGTGTAAGTGACAGCTTCCTGCAAACTGATATTGATATTGCTCAGCTCAGACAATGAAACTGAATAATTTTCACGAAGGACATCTTTTAGTAAATGACAGGTGTTTGAGTTGCCAATAGCCTTTTTTTTTTGAAAGATTTTATTTGTGTAAATTCTTCAGATTCGTGTTTGTTAACTGCCTCCGTGGTCTAGTTATATCAGGGCTTACGATCCAGTGGTTCTGGGTTCGGATCCCGGGGGGGGCACAAAGTTGATATTTGTCAAGTTATCACTTTGTGAGATTTCCCCTAGTTTGGGCAATGCAGGCTAAATCCACCTGATAGCCCGGAAGAAAACGCATTCCGTGCTTCGGAGGTTCGGAGGGCACGTTAAGCCGTCGGTCCCAGTCACTCCACGTCCGTTGGAACTACCTTAAAAATCCCTACGTGGTTACTAGGGTCAGAGCAGTTGCAAATAAATACATACATACATATAATCACGCCTTTATCCCTAATGGGGTAGGCAGAGCGTAAACTACCCAAACAAAGGTCGTTTTGCCACGTCTGACAAAGTTTTGAGGGTTATTTAAGATAGATTTGTAAGTATATTGCTGTAGTGACAGGTTGTCAGCCAATCGCCTAAATTACAATATACTGAAACCCTCGGATCCCTTACCTGATTTTTACAGCATGCCCGGGAGGATAAGCAGCTGGCCCATTCTATGATTTTCTCTCGCTCCCAGTCCAGCGTGCAAATAAATGCATTATCTTTATCTTATCTTTAAGTGATCCCGGGCGGTGCTAAAGGTGCAACAAAACCGGCCGCTGCACTGTCCTTTGGACTTCGCAGCAAATAATGCCATACGATAAATAAGTTCTTCTATGCTGGCCTGGGAGCGAGAGAAAAACATAGAATGTGCCAGCTGCATTTCCTTCCGGGCATGCTGTAAAAGTCAGCTAAGGGATCTTAGGGTTTCAAAATATTGTAATTTAGGCGATGGGCTGACAACCTGTCACTACAGCAATATACCTACAAATATATCTTAATAATCCTCAAAACTTTGTCAGACGTGGCGGAACGACCTTTGTTTAGGTCGTTTACGCTCTGTCTACCCTATTAGGGATAAAGGCGTGATTATATGTATGTATGATAAATAAACCAGTTTTGTTGACTGTACAAAACAGTCTGTTCGAGACAGTCCGTTACACCTTGTATTGGTTCAGTGGGTTTATTCAAGTTCATCATCTCCCTAGCCTTATCCCGTATCTCACGGGGTCGGCTACCTAATCTAGGGGATTGAACGAGGGTACTGGTTTTTACACAGAGCGACTGCCATCTGACCTCCGCAACCCAGAAGGGAAACCAGACCCAATCCTAGATTAGGCCAGAGTTTTCAAGCCGCCAATGCTTAGCACTGGCCTCTGGCATGGCTTAACGACTAATATCTACGGTATTTAACGATATTAACCGGGACCAACGGCTTAACGTGCCTTCCGAAGAACGGAAAAAGCACCGAATAAACTTACATATGAAATTCGAAAACCGAAAAACACATTGGTACGTGGTTCCCACCACGACCTCCCGTTCCCTTTATTAAAGTTGAAAATACTTAATATTGTGAAATTGAGATCGTTAACTGAACCTAATCTGTTTAGAATATTTTACAAAGAAAATCTCATTACTTTATGATGTTGCCTTGGTCTTTTGCTGCTTACGTGTTTGTGACACATACCTTAACTAGATCTTCACCAAATAAGTAAAAATAAAATATACATTATTTGATACATAGAATTATCTTCATCATCATAAAAGCAAAATGGGCTCGAGTCTAGATTTTCCGGCTAAAACTAAATTAAAAATCTATTTGCCACTTTCAGATTAAAAACATTGGGAAAGGACATGAAATCTATTCTCTCCGATTTTTGATTTATAGTTGGTGGTTTTATGCGTTATCTATAATTTTTACCCGCCGTCATATGACATATACATACATACATAAAATCACGCCTTTATCCCTTACGGGGTAGGCAGAGCGTTAAACGCCTAGAAGGCGCTTTCGCCACGTCTGAAAAAAATTGAGGACAATTTTAGATTGAATTGTGTATTGCTATAGTGACAGGTTATCAGCCCATCGCCTAAATTACAATACACTGTAATCCTCGAGTCCCTTTTGCTGACTTCTACAGCATGCCCGGGAGGAAGGGCAGCTGGGACATGCTATGTTTTTCTATCTCTCCCAGTCCAGCATTTAAGGTATATGATATGGCGGATAAAATTGACAGAAATACTGGAGAAACGTGCAAGCGCGTCAAAATCTAGCGGACAAAGTGTAAACCCGTAGAGTATAAATCGCCTGTCCTTTTTCATTTAATTATTTTGTAAGTGACAGATAGATTTTAATTTTAATTTTAGCCTGGTGGTATCTAGAATCGATCCCAATACCTACTTATATATAGGTATAGGACAATCATTATCAAGCTTCACTACATAGTATAAAACAAAGTCGCTTTCTCTGTCTCTATATCCCTATGTATGCATAAATCTTT